>CM042047.1:41757500-43098750 GCA_023525745.1 Arctium lappa | reverse complement strand
ACATAATCTCTGTGTTTGTTTCAGACGCTGTCGAACATATAATTTCTCTTGCAAACTTCATCATTCATCGTAGAACTTCATGAAAACAACTATGGACAGTGTCGGTGGAATGTTGAAATCTTCGTTTAATCACTCTATAACGTTCATTATGTCCGATCATTGTCAAAAACATAGGTAATTTCTCCTCGACACTTACAACTCTACCATCTTTTACCCAACTCCTTTGTTTAAAGTGATTGCATAGTAATATATATGCTTCACGAGACATACGCATCAGTTCTTGATATTGCAAACTAAATCCATGTAGAAGTTCTTGTGTATATGCATGTCCACTCATAATCGAAATATTATCACGTACCCTCTCGATTCTCGTTGAAGAATCCATTCTTCGTCTTAGATACCAAAATAATAGAATTACTAACAAACGGTCTTCTTTGTAAGTCAACATATCTATAAAATCCCAAAAATAATCATAAATCACTTGCACACATCATTTATAAAATTGCAAAAATAATCATAACACAACGTGATAACATAAAGTCAAATATCATATAACTAACCATTCCAAATACATCAATGGCCAAAGTCATCAACAAAAAGAGCCATTGGAAATGTCATAAGCATCAACAAAAAAGCCATTGGAAATGTATCATAAACATCAACAAAAATCAAGCACCATCATAAACATCAATGGCCAAAATACTCTATCATCAACCGACAACCACCTACTTGTAGCCTTGTTTATCTCCAACTGTAACACCCTAAAATCCGAGTAATTTTAAAAATTGAAAATTCGGAAATATGACATATGTATTTGGAGCAAACCACCCAAAAAGGGTATAAGTGTATGTGTTTACAAAACCTGTATAAGATGCATGGGAAATCGACAACAAACTAATCTAAACCATTTCTATCTAGATTACATAGGTTGTCAACCCAATTCCAAAAATGAATAAATTGTTTTAAACGCCAAGACTCCAAAAATATCTATCATCCAAAAATGCCCTCAAGAGACCACGCTCTTCACTCAACCCTTTGACGACCCGCCGCTAAGGGTGCGTTTGGTATGCAGACAGGACAGGACAAGATGGAACAGGACAGGACGGAACAGAACAGGACAGCTGTCCAGCGTTTGGCAAAAACTTGATAGAACAGGACTAGACCAGTAAAATACAAATTTACCCTTGATGAAAAATCATAGATTACATCACATCAAACTAATTTACATCAATAATACATAGTACAATGGATTATCAAAAACATAAAACTAATTTATCACGATTGGATTTTGGATATGGAAATCAAAACCCAAATTTTAAGTTTCGGATTTTAGGTTGTTTCGGGTTTGGGTTGGTTGGGTTTCAGATTGATGTCGGCCGGGTTCGGGTATTATATAATGCAAAAGTTATATATAAATTCAATCGTTTTTCAGGATAAATACAATCGATTGAAAGATTCATGAAATCGATATCAAGTTTAAAATTTAGAAAATATTTCAACAAACTATAATTTACGATTTTCAAAAAATAACTAGATATATATATATATATATATATATATATATTATATTTAAAATATAGATTTATGTTATTTCGGGTTTTCGGACGGGTTGGGTGGCCAACGATCAAACCCAATCCGAACCCGGATATCCTCCCAAATGTCGGGTTTCGGATTATCGCATTTCGGGGTATTCGAGTTTTGCAAAAACATCTTATGCGGATTCGGATTTCGGACTATTGGGGTTTTGCACACCCCTAGCTTGGAGGCGTGGATGATGAGAAGACATGTATTATGTTTTTAGCAAAGGGTATATTAGTCAAAGTATTGTTGTTCTACTTAGTTCCAGGGGGTTGGAGTGGGACAAGTGTGTCCCATGCTTGTTCCACTTAGTTCTAGCGTGTCCCACATATGGTCACGCCAAACATGGGACAAGTTTGTTCTGTTCTGTCCTGTTCCACTCTGTTCTGCATACCAAACGCACACACATCATTTGAGAAAAAGTGTTAGGCTTAAAGCCTAGTGAGAACATACAGTTTATATGATAATTTAGTAAGAAATTTAAATACAACATAAGTAAACCGCTTTCACCAATCGCCTTTGTAAATGATTTGATAAACACTTAACGACCTTGCGGTCCAAATTACATCTTGCGATGACGGGAAGACCCGATTTTCCAAGGATTGTGGCGGGATACAAAGTAAGCCACTTTCCAAGTAATTGAGCTCACCATACTAGGATCAAGGCCACGAACACGCCAGATCGTACTAAGATGTGGGGGAGGGCACCCAATGATCCCTAGTCATGCTCTTCACTAGAATTTACATTTACGACCCACGACTAGTATCCGATCCCACATAACCATACCAAGTTGCCACCCTAGGGCCCAATGTCTCAACTAGCTACAAACGGGAGTTATCCCCATATAATAAGTCGACTCTATACCTATGGATCCACTAGTAATAGTATAGACTTGTCACAAGTTCATTTGTGACCAACTATAATCAAACATATAGTTCATAACACCATTCATTTCCCAAATCATATTTCTATGGTTAACAACTGATTAAAAATACAAAGCCCAAACATGAATCATAAGACCATCTTCTCATTTCCAAATATGTTTCCTTACCAAGTAAACCTTTCAAGTGTAAAAACCATTTTGATGTAACATGGATTTCCTCAAGATTAAACCATTTATTTCCTTTTCACAAAATAACACTTTCAACCAAAATACCCATAATATGCTTAAAACATAAACTTGGCTAAAATACCATAGGTTGAACATTTATTCATCAAAATGTGAAAACACCCACATTGTAGTTTCAAAGCATGGATTGTTTCGTTATTTTGCAAAATGGTAAGAAACCCTAAAAATCTCCAAAATACCAAGTTAGGTCAAAATCTCATCAACAAGGAATATGTAAACAAGGAGATACTTAGAAGTCAAAAATGCATTTTGATATGTATAAAGTTTAATAAAAAGGGAGAATGAACTCACAATGGGTCTATTATCGAAACCCTAGAAATCTCTAGTTGAAAGAGATGATGATAGCTCTTGAGAGAGAATGATCTTCACCAAAGGTACTCTTAGATTCACCTAGACAAACCACCATAAATGAGAAAGAGGGAGGTTGTTAGAGGATTAAATGAGAAGGGGAGACTTAGGGTTTGAGACTTACCAAGACAACAGAGAAAAATGACTAGCTCCTCAAGAAATCAGATAAAATGAGACATTTTTGGAGTTGGTCCTAATAAACACTCAGACCCCGCTCGCGATAGTGACATTTTCACTATCGCGGGGCATAATCGCGCCATATGTACCGTAAGTGGTATGGATCCCGCGATAGTGACATTATCACTATTGCATGGCACAATCGCGCCACAAGTACCGAAACCCAAAAACCCAAGATTTCGAACCCACGACTTATGTGACGACAAAAAAGGATAGATACCACGAATTAGAGTGTAACAAGACGAATAAAGGTCATAAATCAGACAAGCTGGGAATCCGGACTTACATAGATTTACGGGTGTTACACCAACCGTCTTAACCCAATCAACCGTAAACTCGGGTGGTATCATCAACCAAGGCCCTCTATTCTCCTTATCACCAAGAAGAGCCATTGCAATACGGTACAATGCACCATCTTTTGGACATCCAAGTTCATTTAGTTTTTGAAGACAAACCATGTAGGAAGGAGGCTCAACACCATCGGGGTTCACGTGTTTTACGGCAAAAGCTTTTAAAACCGAAAAAATCTCCTCACACATGTCAGATTGGTTAACTTTTCTCTTGTTAGTTCTTACTTGAGTACCGACTGAAGATACGAGAGTCGAGGATGTATGTTGGGAATTGGAGATCTCCACTTCCTCGTTGTTGGAAACAAAGAAATGCTCGACAGATGGCTCAGGATCATTTGATAGCGGTCCAAAGCTTCCGATGCCCGTGGAAACACCGCCTTCAAACAATTGCGTACACAACTTGGGGAATGAAAGGTTAGTTGTCCTTAACGATTCAACATATTTATTTGACTATGTTGAAAAAAGTAATTATAAGTAACCAATTAAACTAACTTGAAATAGAAAGAAAATATCATAACAAGAAAGTGACCTGAATCTCAAGTTCCCATTGTTCGGGTGTCAAATTAAACGAGTTCGTTGAAGGATCATACACATTCCCCGTCTTATTTTTAAGCTTCAACCACACCCCATATTTTTCCCTTTAAATAATCATAGTGGTTACGCATTTGATTTCTATCACTTCAAAGTTGTGGATCTCTTTCAAATTTTCAGAAACTTTCTTCCAGGACATCGATTTTAGACTTCCACATTCCTTTCCATTCAATGCTATTTCAAGGATACAAGTTTCTAAAAACGTTTTCACAACAACCATGTTTTTCCAGCTTATCCCAGTCCTTTTAGGTTGATGTGAATCGGTTGTTTGTTCCATACCTAATGATCTATATAACAAATCCAAATAAACAGAAACTCAGAAAACAAATATCTACTATACATTTCAACAGAAACACAACAAGAAAAAAAAACACCAAAAAAGAAATCATATATATAATCGACTGTTTATATAACCAGAAATCAACCAGAAAACATATATAATGGTATAATTTCCCACTATAAATGTAAACGAAAGACCGAATATCGATTCAAAAGACACTGAGGCTCGTGTTGGACACGATTCCCTTAAACAGAATTGTCGTCTGTTCCTAGGGTACAACAGCGTAAGCAGTGTGTACTTCCGGATAATACACTTGCCTGAAAAATTCGTTGGAGGAAGAAAGTCGTATGCAGAATTGTAGAGAGAAATGTATCGATCAATGTTCGGGGTATTGTTTGGAATGAACCCGGACTTCTTTTTATACTCGAGATGTGAAACTGACAACCATAATCATGAAATTAAAGAATTAATTGAAAAATTAATTCAATAATTATCCATTATTTGGTTTTCAATACACATGATTTCGGGAGTTACAGGAAAAACGAAACAGTGAATTTCGCGACTTACCACGCGGGTAAAGTCGCGGCACAACCCACGTGATGCACTGTTACAGTGCCTGTCGCGACTTACGGTGCGGGTAAGCCCGGAGTGAAAACGGAGCTATAACGAAGAAGTTATGACCAAAATAGTGTTTCGGGCAAATTCACTAGCGGACTGGAGGGGGAGCACGGGTCGTGCGCTTCCCCTTCACAAATACACATGGGTCGTGCGCCGGGAAGAAGGTCCAGATCAGGTTAAACACCTGATTCAGCCTCATTTTCACCCAAAACTTCATTCCTTCATAACTTTTGCTCCACATTTGGGTGATTCAAGTTGCTACGGTTTCGTTTTTGAGATCCCTTCAAGGATCTATCAAGATATTGGAAGTCTATTGGAGTATACTAGAGTATTTTTTGGTGGTAAGCTTCTCATCTCTCCCACTTCATCTTCTTTACCAAGTTTTCTTGGGTTTTCATCCACCCTTTGTTCCCCCTTTCATAGATTGGAAGTTTGTAACCATTTTGGTGAACTAGAGGTGTTTTGGTTGGTGGATTCAATCTTGGGTTAAGGTAATCTTCTATTCTCTTCATTTATGGAAGTTAGGGTTGGGTTAGTTGGTAATCTTTGATTATTTGAAGTATTTAACTTTATAAACTTTGTAAAACACCCACTCTTGGGATTTTTGGGCATTTCGATAAATGTGTTATAAATTAATGGGTTTTGATGATTTATTGCATAAATGGGTTTTGGTCGAAAATACACTTTTAAATGTTTGTCGGGTTTTATGCATCATTCATGAAATGAAATGTTTTATGAAGTATTACTTGCACATTTATGTGAAGTACTTGAAAGAATGTGTATGGTCTCATTTTATGATTTCCATTCTTATCAGCAGTTAAACTTGGAAATGCACATTTGCAAATAAATGAGTCTTTAGGACTTCTGTCCGGTTTAATAGCCCGATTGTGAAATACCAAGTATGATGGCGGTTAATGCGCATCAATTGAGATTTACATGTTTGAGTGCGTTAGTCATTCAATTTGAGTCATGTACTGTTTAGACTGTAATGCAGTGGATCCATAGGCATATGAGTCGGTCTTTATTATTTAAAAAGAAAATGGGCTCTTAATTATATGTTGTCCAGAATTAGTCTTGGGATTTTCGAGGAGATTACGGTGAGGGCTCGTATAGTCCAATACCCAGGCCTAGATCCGCGAGTTAAATTCTGAGCATGTATTTTATGGGATAGTCACTTCCCATTTGTAGCTAGTTGAGACATTGGATCCTCGGGGGCGTTTGGTACGGTTATGTGGGACCGGTTACTAGCCATGGGTCGTAAATGTAATCCTAGCGAATGAGCATGATTAGGATCCTCGGGGGCCCTCCCTCACATCTTAGTACGAGTCGGCGTGCTCGTGGCCATGGGTCCTAGTATGGTGAGCTCAATAACTTGGAATGTGGCCTACTTTTATGTTCCGCCACTAGCCTTGGAATTCGGGATTCCCCCGTCACCGTGAGGTGTTGTTTTGAGGTATTTGATTTTATCCTCGTTTTCAGTGACGTTTGAGATTTGGGTTATCTCCTTATGCTGTAATTTTGGAGACTTGAGTTTACTCATATTTTGGTCGTTTGTTTTTATAAAGCTTATTCAATTGTCATTATTTGAGCATTACCATTATTTCTTGTTTTAAGTAAGTGTTGGATTGCATTGTTTCATGAAAGAATGTTTGGCGTTGAGGCGTCCATCTATAAAATGCATATTGTTGGTAAATGAGTTGTTCTCTTATTTCAAAGTAAATCATTTTAAAGGATCATGATTATAAGTTACATTCTTTCCATTTTACGCTTTCCTCTATAATCATGATATAAAACTCTTGAACTCATTAGGCGTTAGCCTAACCTTTTTATTTGCCGGCATGTGCATCAGGTTTCATTTCGAGATTAGTTCTAGCGACACCGTGAAGTGATGAGTGCTAGTTGTGTGCTCGAAGAAGCGTTTAGCTTGGTGAAGTCTTCCGCATTATTATTGGAGATAGCGATTTGGTATTGGGTTATAGTAACACTCGACTTTAGTCAGCCTTTATGTAAGACTTTAATTATTTGTTGATGGTTCAACCTACAAATGTATTTCATTTATGGACTGGTAGTAAGAGATTTATTATCCTTTAAGGTATTGTTGAAAGTTTTTAATTAGTCGCTCTTTCCAAACTTGAGGGTGTTACAAGTTGGTATCAGAGCTTAAGTTTGAGAGATTTAGGTGTTGATTTTGAATACCTAGACTCAGACTAGCGTGATTTTAAGTGATTGAATGTGAGATTTCACAATTAGGAACTTTAAGATTTGATGATTTGAGGTGAGTGGAGTCACTAGGAACGGGAATCACGCCGAAAATGGCAAGGATGATCATGTAAAGTGTGTTCATAATGGCACATGGCCAGTGTTATGGTGAACCTACGAATTACGTGTGTATGCTTGAACTGCCTTGGTATGATAACCGTTGGGGTAGTGAAACAGTTTCTATATGGGTAGCCATTAGAAGAAGTTGATGATGTTAGTATTCGTCACTTGGACTGACGATAAGCATGGTGATTGCATTAAGTGAACCGTTTTGGGTCGGATTGGTTGGTTGGATTAGAACCATAGACTTCTTGATCAATGTATTTCGAGGAGAAATTTGTGAGGTGAACCTATGAAGTCTGTGATCTTTGCCTTATGATGTTGAGCATCCGGTTGACGATAGTATAACTAAGAAAATGGAGGATCGTGGTTTTGAGGTGTTAATTGCCGACCAAATTCATGCACGAAATATATTTCTGAAATAAATTGCAGCGATCATTTCTCATGTTTCCAAAATCACCATGTGGATCATACCACGAAATCTTGAAATGTTTAACACGCACAAGTTTTAGACCATGATCTTAAACATGCATAAAATTATTTTATTACATGTGATTGCAGGCTTTGTCGAGACTTTGTTTATTCTCATTGTTGCCTAACGTTATTTTCGAATATGGTAATGTTCGTATTTTGACACTATTTAGAGTCTTAGACAAGTAACTACGGCTTATGATCTTAATATTGGATCCCCTCCACGTATGTTAAGGTTTTGGACGAAGAGTTACCTTTCATTATTTTGATGTTTGAGTTTTATTGAGAATTTTAATCCATGCGATTTTGTGGAGTTATTGGGGTGACTTTAATGGCGTCAAGTGGTACCGTTTTCCTTGAGCTTTGTGTGAGTTGCATATAGTATGCATACATGTCTATTTGGAACTCCCGTCAATGAGTTTTAACAAACATTTTAGGACGATGAGAGTATATTATTATTTATCTTTGAACGTGTAACCGACATAAATTATTTCATGTTTTTAACCAAGTGCATACGCATATCATCCTACTAGTTTTGTGAAATAAACGGTCGCATACAAGTTTTGTTGTGAAATCTTATTCCGTATTTCATTGGGGCTAAAAGAGAGAAAACTTTGAGAGTTCGATATCATGAACATGTGGTGTTGGGTTTTGCAAACATTTTATTTATACAACCTAAAGTTTGGAACCAAACTAAATTACTCTTACAATTGCTCGAATCGCATGCTTATGTCTTTACTAAATTTTGGGGAATAAACCGATGTATGCGATTCATGTCGGGAAGTTTTATTTCATGACATTTCATGGTTAAATGCAAGATTTTGGGATTCGATTTCGTGAATATTTTCCCTTCTGAAGTTTTGTACAAACGCTTCGTTATGCACTGTTTTAGTACGTAAAACAACTTCTCTTTTGTGTCACCAATTTTTACGCGTTGAGAACATAACAGTTCTTTTGAAAATGATTGTTGAAATATCTTTCGTTGGTGTCAGTATTACCTTGATTCTTGATCAATTATTTTCTGAAATGGTTTTATATGTGTGGCGGTTGTGACCACTCTATACACCTACCGATATAAGGTAGTAGATTTTATTCGTACGATTAATCTTTATAAATCCTTTACGTTTTGAGATTTTATAAAAGTTCAAATTGGCATAGTGGTGTGAAAAAAACTTTGAACTCATTAGAGCTATAGGCGTAAGCCCCTCGTGTTAGAGGTCAAGATTAAGGACTAAAAGAATCCTCGGAGTTTGAGGCATTAGACCTTGGCTTTCTCCCAGTTAGTTAAGTAATGATCTTTATGTTTCGTTAAACCTGCGGGTTAAAACCGTGTACGGTTGTTTGGGTATGGTGGGTTTTGAATTCGTGGATTAATGGTACGACGGCATGCTATGTATCTATGGTGTATCACCTTAATGGGTATTTGTGAATATTGATGATATTATGTTGGCTAGTAAGGATGTTTGATTTGGGTGATCATTTCCAAGAGTAGGTGTCAACCTTGAATCGACATTGCAGCTCGGGAGCGAAATGTTTAGTGGTATGTCCACGTTAGCAAAATGGCCATTCCGAGCATAGGCGTCGACACTCTATTTTGAGGACAATAGTTGTTGGTGTGCTTCAGTGTACTTCTGTTAGATCTGGTGTGTCTGCAGGACAAGCGGTAACCTTAAGGAAATTAGATGTTGTCAATTAAGAATCAATCATTGGTGTTTTGATAATTGTCAGGACTTTCACTGATTTGGCAATCGATACTTGAGTGCATGGTGGGAGTTTGGTGGTAATACTTATAGGATACATTTAGTGAGAATGTCGAGGTGGACTTTAAGTACAAATCGTTTATCGAGGAGACCTTGACGCGTTGCATTTAGAGGTATCTAAGGGAAATGTTTGCTTTGGGGTATTCTTGGTCGAAATGACTGAATAAGGACGTAAGTTACTCTTGAGGTAATATGAGCAACATAAGGTTGGGAGGCAACCGAGATTTAATGATTAAGAAAATGGTTAATCAAGGACTCAACGTTCATCCTGACGTCGGTGAAATATATTGAACGTTGAGATTGAGTTTGTAGCGGCACGTTATGAGAAACGCAGCGACAACCTCAACTGGAATGTAATCGGGTCCGTATATGAGGTGAAGTTTCATGAAGGCATACCTTTGGGATAGGGAATCAATCGATCTTACCAAATGTAATGTTGGGTGCTTAGTGGTTCCAGATTTCGAGGACGAAATCTCTTTTAAGGTTGGGAGGATTGTAACACCCCAATTTTCGAAAGGTATCATTTCAAGTTAATATAGAAACCGATATATTAAAGAAAAATAAGATATCTGATTTTGGTCTTGAATCCTAGATTTTATAGTCTTGATGGATAAAGGATTCAATTACGAGTCCAACGGTTCTTTCCGGAGTGAAAACGGAGCTATAACGAAGAAGTTATGACCAAAACAGTGTTTCAGGCAAATTCACTAGAGGACTGGAGGGGGCGCATGGGCCGTGCGCTTCCCCTTCACAAATACGCACGGGTCGTGCGCCGGTCAGAAGTCCCAAATCAGGTTAAAAACCTGATTCAACCTCATTTTCACCCAAAACTTCATTCCTTCATAACTTTTGCTCCACATTTGGGTGATTCAAGTTGCTACGGTTTCGTTTTTGAGAGCCCTTCAAGGATCTATCAAGATATTGGAAGTCTATTGGAGTATACTAGAGTATTTTTTGGTGGTAATCTTCTCATCTCTCCCACTTCATCTTCTTCACCAAGTTTTCTTGGGTTTTCATCCACCCTTGTTCCCCCTTTCATAGATTGGAAGTTTGTAACCATTTTGGTGAACTAGAGGTGTTTTGGTTGGTGGATTCAAGCTTGGGTTAAGGTAATCTTCTATTCTCTTCATTTATAGAAGTTAGGGTTTTGGTATCAGTTGAGGTATTCATATATAAGGTTGGGGATCGATTATTTGTGGTTGATTATGTATATTGTTGGTTGGAACCTTGTGGATCTAGGTTTTGGAAGATTTGGTTTGAAGAATCAAGTTCTTCAAGGAAAGCTCTAAGTGGGTGAAATCTAGATTTAGCCTAAATCTAGCAAGGTGAGTTCAAGTTGATTTGTGAAAACGTTGTACATGCCAAAATGTCTATTTTAAAGTGTTTATGTGTTTTACATGAAATTATCAAACGTTGGGTTAGTTGGTAATCTTTGATTATTTGAAGTATTTAACTTTATAAACTTTGTAAAACACCCACTCTTGGGATTTTTGGGCATTTCGATAAATGTGTTATAAATTAATGGGTTTTGATGATTTATTGCATAAATGGGTTTTGGTCGAAAATACACTTTTAAATGTTTGTCGGGTTTTATGCATCATTCATGAAATGAAATGTTTTATGAAGTATTACTTGCACATTTATGTGAAGTACTTGAAAGAATGTGTATGGTCTCATTTTATGATTTCCATTCTTATCAGCAGTTAAACTTGGAAATGCATATTTGCAAATAAATGAGTCTTTAGGACTTCTGTCCGGTTTAATAGCCCGATTGTGAAATACCAAGTATGATGGCGGTTAATGCGCATCAATTGAGATTTACATGTTTGAGTGCGTTAGTCATTCAATTTGAGTCATGTACTGTTTAGACTGTAATGCAGTGGATCCATAGGCATATGAGTCGGTCTTTATTATTTAAAAAGAAAATGGGCTCTTAATTATATGTTGGCCAGAATTAGTCTTGGGATTTTCGAGGATATTACGGTGAGGGCTCGTATAGTCCAATACCCAGGCCTAGATCCGCGAGTTAAATTCTGAGCATGTATTTTATGGGATAGTCACTTCCCATTTGTAGCTAGTTGAGACATTGGATCCTCGGGGGCGTTTGGTACGGTTATGTGGGACCGGTTACTAGCCATGGGTCGTAAATGTAATCCTAGCGAATGAGCATGATTAGGATCCTCGGGGGCCCTCCCTCACATCTTAGTACGAGTCGGCGTGCTCGTGGCCATGGGTCCTAGTATGGTGAGCTCAATAACTTGGAATGTGGCCTACTTTTATGTTCCGCCACTAGCCTTGGAATTCGGGATTCCCCCGTCACCGTGAGGTGTTGTTTTGAGGTATTTGATTTTATCCTCGTTTTCAGTGACGTTTGAGATTTGGGTTATCTCCTTATGCTATAATTTTGGAGACTTGAGTTTACTCATATTTTGGTCGTTTGTTTTTATAAAGCTTATTCAAATGTCATTATTTGAGCATTACCATTATTCTTGTTTTAA
The DNA here is from genome assembly GCA_023525745.1 of Arctium lappa. Taxonomy (NCBI): domain Eukaryota; kingdom Viridiplantae; phylum Streptophyta; class Magnoliopsida; order Asterales; family Asteraceae; genus Arctium; species Arctium lappa. Next base: position 43,086,631 of record CM042047.1, on the reverse strand, counting down.
GTAAGTGTTGGATTGCATTGTTTCATGAAAGAATGTTTGGCGTTGAGGCGTCCATCTAGAAAATGCATATTGTTGGTAAATGAGTTGTTATCTTATTTCAAAGTAAATCATTTTAAAGGATCATGATTATAAGTTACATTGTTTCCATTTTACGCTTTCCTCTATAATCATGATATAAAACTCTTGAACTCATTAGGCGTTAGCCTAACCTTTTTATTTGTCGACATGTGCATCAGGTTTCATTTCAAGATTAGTTCTAGCGACACCGTGAAGTGATGAGTGTTAGTTGTGTGCTCGAAGAAGGGTTTAGCTTGGTGAAGTCTTCCGCATTATTATTGGAGATAGCGATTTGGTATTGGGTTATAGTAACACTCGACTTTAGTCAGCCTTAATGTAAGAGTTTAATTATTTGTTGATGGTTCAACCTACAAATGTATTTCATTTATGGACTGGTAGTAAGAGATTTATTATCCTTTAAGGTATTGTTGAAAGTTTTTAATTAGTCGCTCTTTCCAAATTTGAGGGTGTTACATAAACCTCATAAAATTTGGTCCTCCTTCCTATGTGGGACAAGTTCCCACACCCACTTGGTTTTGCCAATTTTCATCCCAAACACTCAACTTTGAGCATCGATATCTCATTCACACATATTCCGTTTTGGACACATAATATATCGTTTCGAAGCTCTTATATAGGAGAACACAAACCCACAAAGAGTTAGATATATACAATACATATACATGTATTTATTTGTGTCCAAAGTTAGTAAAAAATCACATTTACATTTTTACTAAAATTTTCCAACAATATATATACCGAAAAATCATTGTGCAACTAGAGAACACCAAGAAAACACCAAGAAAACATTATATATAATCGATGGCTACTGTGTATAACCATAAAATCACATAAACATATATATATATTTATATATATATATATATATATATATATATATATATATATAAACAGAAAATCACAGAGCATTATATAACCAACAAATTATATAACTAGAAAACAGAAACAACAAGAAAACCTTATATATAATCGATGGCTACTGTGTATAACCAGAAAATCACAGAAACACACACACACACACATATATATATATATAGAGAGAGAGAGAAAATCACAGAACATTATATAACCAGAAAATCACAGAAACATATATATAATAAAAAAAATCACAAGAAAACATATATATAATTGATGGCTACTGTGTATATATTGGGTTTGAAATCGATGGCTTTAGGAATCAGAAATCGATGGGTTTAGAAACCAAGAAATCGATGGCTTTAAACCAGAAATCGATGGGTTTGGAAACCAGAAATCGATGGGTTTAGAAATCAGAAATCAATGGCTTTAGAAACCATGAAATCGATGGTTTTAAACCAGAAATAGATGGCTTTAAACCACAAATCGATGGCTTTAGAGACCATGAAATCGATGGATTTAAACCCAGAAAATCGATGGCCATCGTATACACAGTAGCTGTGAGAGAGAAAATGATGGAGAGAAAGATACCTGCGAGAGATAACGATGGAGACGATGGAGCATCGTTGCACCGGTAGTTGTTGTTGTTGTTCTTCAATTTTTGAGAGCTTTGTGATGGATAAAGGAGAGAGGTCGTCAAATTTTATAAAAAGGTGTATGGTTTCTTTTAATTAAAGTGAGTATTTGGGGAGTAATGGGGGGTTGTTGGGAAGGGTAGATAGAAAAAGTACAAAAAAATGGCTGAATAGTAAGAAGTTAATTTTTGTAGTTGACCACTTTAGCCACCGACTGACCGAATAAGCCCTTACCGAACACTTAGATATGGGTGACTGAATAAGCCATATCCCTTATTCAACTTATTAAGCTGCTACCGAACAGGGCCTTAGTGGGTCCTATATCTTACAAGACCTTGCTAATGTAGCAAGTGTAAGAATATTTTGCAAGACCTTGCTATCCACATGGCAAGTTATATCATCTTACAAGGTCTCTAGCAAGATGGATGTGGATGCTCTAACTCTGTTAATAACCTCCATTAGAGTAATGGGTATTTTTAGTCTTTTGTGCTTTTTACTAATTCTTTTAAAAAATTAAACAAAACCAAATCAAATGTAATAAATGAAAACAACATTTTCATTGTGAACATGAGGATCAATCTTGGTCATTGATCAAAATTTAGAAACTAATCAATGGTTAATACATAATAAGGTTAATTGAGAAGTGATTAGGGGCAAAAATGGAAGTTTAATTAAACGCTTACCTTATTTGACTTTTTATTATCTTTTTTAATTAAAAAACTTTTACCTCCTTAAAGTTTAAAATAAATTATTTTAAAAATTACTAATATTTTTAATCAAACAAATTACATAAAAAACGAGAATTTCGTGTTCTTCGATATGACAACCATTTCGATATAGTTTTTTTTCCTCGTTTTAACAGTTTTTTACGTGAAATCCTATACATGTGTTATATTCATTATGAATATTTATGCACGTTCATATGTTTACAACAACTCTTTAATATTTATCTATTAGTATGATATTCATCATGAATATACAACTTAGTATAACATCCATCATGAATAGTTATGTATTTTCATATATATGCAACAAATCTTCAGTATTCATACATCACTATGACATTCATCATTTATATACATTTTTACTATAACATTCATCATGAATATTTATATATGTTCATGTGTATACAACAACATTTCAACATTCATACATTAGTATGATATTCGTCATGAATATACATTTTTACTATAACATTAATCATGAATATATATATCATTCATCATGAATATATATATCATTGATCATGAATATTTATGTATGATCGCGTGTATACAATAACCCTCTAGTATTTATATTAGTATGATATTTATCATAAATATTAATGTTCATCATAATATTTATCATGCATATACATATTATTCATCATGAATATACTACAGTTTCAACTCCACATACTCTAACTTTATTTTTCTTTATTGGATTATCGATTGATCTCGATGAGTTCCCGATTCGTATCGATAGATTTCCTGATCCATCTCGATAAAAGTTAAAAGTGGTAGGTTATGATTTTACACAAACAAGCACACAATAAAATAATCAATACTTAATAGGTTCTCAATCGGTCTCGATGAAAAATGAAGGTGTTAGGTTATGATTTTAACACACAGTCACACACCAAGCCAATAGATGGGTTCTTGATTAGTCTCGATGGCTTCTCAATTAGTCTCAATTGGTGTCGATTGATCCCGATGGGTTCTCGGTCGATCTTGATGTGTTCTTGATTGGTCTCGATGGGCTCCCGATTCATCTCGATAAAAACAAAAAGTGATAGACTATGATTTTACACACACAAACAAATAATAAATCAATTGATAGGTTCTTGATGGAAAATGAAAGTGGTAGGGTATGGTTTAACACACATAAACACACCAAGTCAATGATTGGATTATTGACCTTTCTTGATAGGTTCTCGCTCGATCTCGATAGGTTCTCGATTGGTCTTGATGGGTGTTGGGTTACTGTGATGAAAAACATGGTGCCTTACGACGTTGAAGAATGTGATGTTGGGTTACAGACTTACGGTGTCGAGCTGTTTTACACACTTGAACGTACATAAATATTCATAATGAATATAACACATTATAGCATTTCACGTAAAAAACGGTTAAAACGAAAAAATATTAATAATTTTCAATATAAATTATTTTAAATTTTAAGTGGGTAAAAATTTTTAATTAAAAAAAATCAAATAAGGTAAGCGTATGATTGAAATTAACTTCCTTTTTTTAACCCTAATCATCTTCATTAATAATTTAAAAAAAATTATATTTAATGTGAGTTGTTGGATCAATAGAGATGGAGGGCCGAGATCAGTCCTCATGTTCACAATCAAAATAGAATTTGCAATTGAATTTTTTCCCTCTCCTTCCCTCCCTCTTTCTCTCTCTCTCTCTCTCTCTCTCTCTATATATATATATATATATATATATATATATTAAAATGAGAAGTGCTAGGTGTGTGAGAAATAGAGAATTGATCATAACCCTTCATTTGGTCAACATTTGCGACTTTGACTGTAAAGCATCAGATAATTCAGTTACATGGTATGCGGAAGATAGAGGAATAGTCTTGTAAACTTTACAAATAGGCAACAAACGTGTTCATATGTGAACTCGTGTGCTTTACATATGAACTATTTGTGCATATATGAATCCTTGTGATTCACATATGAACTATTTAATTGATTCACATATGAACTGTTTAACAAATTTACATATGAACTTGTGTGATTAGTTATGATTCACATATGAACCCGTGTGATTCACACATATGAACTATTTAACTAATCACATGGGTTCATATATGAATTAATTAAATAGTTCATATGTGACTCACAATAGTTCATATATGCACATATAATTCATATGTGAATCACGCGGGTTCACACATGAACCCATTTGTTGTCTATTTGTAAAAATTACGAAACTACCCCTCTATTTTTTGTATAGCCGCAAATCTTGACCAGTCAAAGCCGCAATTTTTGACCGTATGAAGTGCTATGATCACTTCTCACACACTTAACACTTATGATTTGAACGTCTCTCTCTCTCTCTCTCTATATATATATATATATAAATATCACATAGACACACACATATTTATATATACACATTACATATAAATATTAACATAATATTATATAATCTTCTTTTCTATTTTTTATCTTTTCTAATTTTTAGTAGGGAAAAAATTAATAAGTAAAAGATTAAACAGAAAAATACAAAAGAATAAGTAAAAAGACTAAAATAACCCTACTAAAGAAATTTTTTAAAGGAGTTAATAACCACAAACCATTTTCAGATCAAAATGCAAATCACAAGGATGATTTTTAGATTTATCAAAGTTCAGGTCCCATCTTCAAACATTCTACCAAAGTCAAGGACCAAAATTAGAGTTTACTCCATATTTTCTAAACGAGTTAGGGGTTGTTTGTTTTTTTAAAAATACTTCTTAATGACTCTTAAGTTTGAATCGTTCAGACCTTTTGACATTCAGACTGTTTGTTTTTTTTCAGTTTTCAGAACCTCTTAATGGCTCTTAAATACATCTGAAATAAGAAGTGTTGATCTAACTTCTTAAAATATCTTATCGCTGCTTCATTTCATATGCTCTTCTTTCTCTCAAGAAGCCTCCAAACGTTACAAAAACAAACAGTCTTATTGATTAAGATTTCAGACTTCAGCACCACCTCTTATTAATAGAAGTGAAATAAGACTTCAGACCTCTTAAAAAACAAACGCCACCTTAAAGTAACAAACCCAAAGACATTATAAATTGCAAACCACAGTATTGTAATTCATAATTTTTTTCAAAAAGAGGGACTTAAGATGTTATAATATATAAACCACAGGGACATAACATGTAATTTGCTCTTAATTCTATTTTAAATTTAGAGTTGGAATATATTGAAGATAAAATTAGTATTGTTCATGTTTTATAAGTATAAGTTTTTTCCCATCATAATAAATCATTTGAAAAAGGAATATTAAATACAATAATCACATAAAAAACAATTAAGTTATATATTATCTTTTATTCTAATTTAACCTCTTAGATTTGACTTTTTTCTTAACTTTGACTTTTCTTGGTAAGATTTTGCTTTTATGAACCACCCACTATTTAGACTTGTAACTTGTTAGGGTTTTCTTCCCCTTTTTAAAAGTGAAGATGGGGACCATAAAATAAAGTCAAAAATTTCCCAATTCATATTTATACATTATTTTTAGTTCCTAATTTCTTTTATGTTATTTAACTCAAAAAATTCGTTTAATTTTTTGCACCAGTCAAAGTACATTGTGTGGAAGGACCAAATAACTGAGAATCCAGAAACCATATATGATCGAAAATTAAACCAATCAAGTCGATCGGTTCCATCATTCATATATAATCAAGGATAGGCGCTCACACACCTTACTAAATCTATTTGACATCCACATTTGGTTTGTCGAAAAGAAAGTGCACACATCATGTCTCAAACTGTTGTTAGAACGGAACACTAAGGCGATGATATTTAGAAACTATCCTTTGTAACTTCACATAGGTTTCGAAACCTTTTATTGATAACTCGGAAACACATCTGGAGAAACATCTTTCTTCTTTGTTATACATGATGGTTTATTTGTTGATTTGGCGAAACAAAATAAGGGTCATTAGTGATTGGAAACATTCAATCTATTGTTTAAATATGTATACACTTTGTTCAAGATTCCAAAGATTATAAAATAGTAAAATGTAAGATATATGTTTACAATAAAAAATTTATACCTTAAACGAGTCCCCAAGTAAGACATTGTCAACCACTTAGGTTGTAGCACACTAATTAAGGCTCACGGGAATGTTGTGGAAATCTTATCATCCCAATCAATGCGTTATCAAATAATTTGTGGCTATGGAAGTTCACCTGTGATGGCTCTAGGCCATACGTGGTTGCCTAGGGGATTAGTTGATGCGTGTAAGCTAGCCCAAAACTCATAGTTACAAAAAAAAAAAGTAAGACATCGTCCAATTGTTCAGTTAAATGTTCATCCACAGATGGACTCAATAGTTCATTTATGTTTAAACACCGCTTTTGATGGTTCACTTTTGTACTTTTTGTTTAAAAATGGTTAATCTTATACCAATAAGAAAAATAAAGCATGTGATGATTTATTTATTTTTGGATTTACACTTTAAACGAAAACTAAGATAAGTTATACCAAACATTGCAAAATTGTTATGTTATGAACAACTACACATATTATTAAGAGCATATTGCATCAAAATAAAACACACTTTATTTCGATTTTTATTTTGGAACCTACTTTCAAATACTACATTTTTTGGGAACAAATTATGTTTTTTTTAAGTATGTAGTATTTATATACGATAAATGCTCACGAATACAACTTACATTTGGTAACCCTTAATTTCCTAGGAGGTTAGGCTTTACTGATAACTCAAATATTGTTGGGCCATAACCTTTTTGGTAATATATTATGTCTTTTATGAAATTAATTAAACATGTTATCTATACTGTATTATAAAGTAGATATAAAAAAACTCTTAAAAACAAGTCTTAAAACTTAATGTACCGCTATTTAATGTTAATTACTTAAAATCTCTTAAAAAACAACCATTAAAGCTGTATGTACTATATTTAATGCTATTTATTAACTTTCAATCATTATCTCTAACCATTTTAACTCCCCTAAAATCACTCTCAGCATAATTAAATATAAAATAAAAATCAAAATTTAAATATAAAAAATCTAAAATATAATTAAAAAAATCTAAGAGAATATTTTATAAAAACATTATATTATTAAACTTTTACATTATATTTTGTAGCTAAGTTTGTAATTGAGTTCAATTATTATGTTTTACTATCTTATATATCCTCATTCGATTATTATTGATGTATTTTTAAATTTATAATTTATTGTAATAAGTTATGGTTTTATATTTTTAGAACCAATTTGATTTTTTGGTCGTCGTTTTTGTACTTTTATGCATTGAGTATTGTTTATTGATACACATTATCTAAAATTCAAGAATACAAGTCATGATGCATGAGTACAAATTTCTAAAGGTATATGTTTGAATTAATAACTATAATCATTGAATTCTAACAAAATACTTATTTTTTTTAATAAAAACATTATATTATTAAGTCTAAATTAAACAAATTTATATAAAAAATCATTATCACTCTCTCACAACCATCCAAAATCGTAATGTAAATCGACAAAAAACAGAAAATAAAATGAAACAATAAAATCGTGATGTATTCAGCTGAATTGCACGAGTACGCTTCTAGTAATTTTATAAAGAAAAAGTGAATGTTATATAACTTTGTGAATAATTTTTTTTAACATTATTAAACTGTATTGTTTAAAATGTCATGTTGTATTTTTAAAGTAGATTCATTAAATTATGAACCAAAAAAAAATATGTTTTATTTTATTATAATTTGCTTGTTTGGGATAAAAACTAGGGTAATTATGGGCACCAACCTTGTGACTAAATATTGTTGGTGTTATAAGTAGTAGCATTTATAGAAAGGTAACATAAATCCAATAAATATTTTTGGTCATTTAAAATAACAAAAATCATATAATAATAATTTAGTACATGTAAGTGGTTTACGTATTTAACTGTTGAAAGCTAATATCCGGTGATTTGATAAGTAAACTAGAAGCGTACTCGTGCAATGCAGCGAGATACATCACGATTTTAATATTTCATTTTATTTTTTTTGTCGATTTACAGTACGATTTTGGATGGTTTTGAGAAAGTGATAATGTTTTTTTTTTTATAAATTTGTTTAATTTAGGCTCAATAATATAGTGTTTTTTATATAAAAAAATTAAGTATTTTGTTAAAATTCAATGATTATCTTATATATTTTAATTACATCTAAAAAAAATAACCAATTACATATTTAATAATATAATTAAAACAAAATTATATTAATATAATATATTAATTAATAGTGATACATATTGAAAACTGAAAAAGTCTGCATAAAAGGAAGGTTTTGCACATACCAAATTGGTGGGTGTTAGAAGTCTGCAGTAGTAATATGTATCATGTGCTTTGATACTTGTAAATTAAGAGATTTTTAAAATCTTACATAAAATGATGGTACCTTGTGCCTAATAATTTGTATTTAAGATTTTTTATTCGTACTTTATAATATAGTATAGATATGTGTTGGAATTGTTACTACATCAAAAATGGAATCATCATATACTCTTGTATCATAATATCATTTGCTTTAATTATCGATAAATGATCGATTAAACTTCAAATCTTGTGGTTAATATTTGGCAAACCTTTAGACACACACACACACACACATATATATATATATATATATATATATATATATATATATGCGTGTGTGTATACATATATATATATATATATATATATATATAGAGAGAGAGAGAGAGAGAGAGAGATTTGGGATCATGTGAGATTATCCTCTTCTCGTGAGACTAATTTAGAGTCGTTGGATGATCGAACCTTCACTTTAAAAAAGTTTGTGAATGTTTGTTTTCATGTTGTGAAGGTTAATTGTTTTGATGTGTAAATTTGGTCGTCAAACGAATTCAAGGTGGTTTCACAAGTTTCACAAAAAAATAGGTGGTTTCACCATAACTCAACCCTACATGTGTGTATAATTTTCAAAATGTTAACCTCCTATATATCTTTCAAGTATTACTTTACTATAATTCAAGAAACTGCAACCAATTTAATCATCACTACAATTAAACACCAATCAATATTGACTATAACAACGAATACAAAACCAAACAACACTTGAAGACAAAGGCGGAACACAGGCCTTATAACCTAGGGGGCCGAAACAAACCTACTAGATATAACCGTGCATACATATTATATAATGAAGTGCTATTTTACTTTTTGATGTATATTTATATTTTGTTTTCATTATGTTAATTAATAGTATGTAGGCCTCGTAATAAAACTAATTAAGTGTATGAGCTTCGTATTTTTATCTTAAATCCGATTAACTTCGTCTTAACCCGATGTCAATTAGATAACATATTTTTTGGTTTTCAAATCTGCTTGTTCTAGTTTATTTAAAAAGTAGATTTTATGTACGTAGTTATCATAAAATATAAAAAGCGTCGACGACGTCTGGTTTAACAAGAAACCAATGTGCCGTTTTGACATTTTAAAATTAGATTTTATATGGAATGTCCGTTTACCAAAACCGATTATGTCTTTGCAACTGTTTCATCTCATCTAGTTTAATTAATTATTTATTCCTTGCATTCTAATCTCAATCCATTATTATATGGTCTCCTAAGCCTTGCATTAACACGACGATTTTAGTTTAAGTGTTTAACTAAAAAAATACTTTAATTCGTCGTTCATTAATAATATTTTATTAACTTTATAATTATGAAAACTTTATTTGATCGTTATATCATTAAAACTTTAGTTCTACATATTTCATTATCCTAATATTTTACGGTCCATATTTAATTATAAGAGTAATATTTTATAGTTCTAAATCTCGTTATTTAATAGTTTTGAAATACAACAAATAGGTCTCGTTTTAAGATGTTATAATGCGCTTAAAAAACAAACTTGGGCTCCTAACATTTTAAATACTTGAAATGGTTATATATTAGTTTTTATTTATTTATAAATTTTAAGATAACATATACTAATATATTAATATTAAAAGTTAAAAAATCAAGCCTGAAGCATGAGCAATTACTTGGAGTTAGGATAGGTTAGTAGGTTGTAACTAGATGGAAAGTGTGACCAAGTTATAAAAATTAGTAAAATGCATTAAGGAGGAAGAAAAATGGAGGTTATCCTTCGCCTATGCTTGAAGGGGAACCCAATGGTTATCGAGAATGAGATCATTCAAACTGGACAAAAGGACCCACTGTTCATCAAAATACAAAAGTCGTGATCAACTCCCAATTTAGAAATCAATACGCAACATTCATATTTGCTTTAGAAAAACAAAATAAACAGAAAATACAATTGAAACAACTAGCTACACCAGTGTAAAAGTACATCTCAACCATCTATAACTCTCAACCCCAACCGTTTAAAACATATATAATCTGTTACTCTAACTATAATTAGCGTAATTTTTTTAATTAACCATAAGTCTTAATTATCATGCATGCTTGGTTTCATGTATTTTCTTGGTACTTATAACAATTTTTATAAAGATATATAGAATATAGAAGATAATGATGGTGTGTTAGGGTTTGGTTTGGAGTAGAATTGGTAACAAAATTGGGATTTAGGGTTAAATAAATAATAACAAAATTTTCTACAAATTTAAGCATAAAACTCACCCTTCCCTCACACCAAAAAAACCAACACCAACACCAACACAAAGAAAACTTCCGGAATCCCTTTTCTCCATAACATCTCTCTCTCACACACAGTGAGATAAAAATCTCTTCTTCTGCACGGCGCAATCAAAGCGTGTTCTTGGTGGGTTTTTTTCTCTCATTCTACACTCTGCGATATCGTCTCGTAGTATATACATACATGCTCGCTGTATCTATCCTATCTGCGTCGCTTGTGAAAGCCAATTGAAACCTTTGGCTTTCTTTCGTGTTTCATAGGTAAGCGAATTTGAAATTCGCATTTGTAATCAATCGCTAAATCGCACTGACAGACGAAAGAGCAGAGGCGGCGTCTTAGGGTTTTTTCGGGTTTTCGTTTAATCCAAGCCGTTAAGGGTTAGTCAGTTTGATTTCTGATAATTTGTGGTTGGTATTAACGATTTACGATACCTATTTCTTGATTTTTCACCGGTTTTTGTTACTGTGTTCGATAGACAAACCCTAGGGGTTTCAATTTGTCTGGCTTAATTGTGGTGTTTTGGGTTCTAGGGTTTGTTTATTTTGTAATGGGCGGCTAATTCATCCAGGAAAGGGTTATATTTTGTGCTTTCAGATGATATAAGACGGTTTTGGTTTATAAGACGAAGGTCTTGTAAGTTTGTTCAATCGTGAGATATGGAAGCCTTCTGAATACTGAGAAGCTTTGTTGATCTTTGTTCTTTATCGGAATTTGGAAGTGGAACCACCGTATGTACAAAGTGTTAGGGAGATAAAAGAGCCCTATTTTACAGTGTAGTTGATAGTTCTGGATTCTTTTATTGGACAGTGGTGGTGGTGTTCTTCAAGGATTAGAAATTTACTTTGGAAACTGTCAATGGCGTTGATGGTTGGAATAAACTGATTAAATTGATTCATTAATAGACAGCAACTTGGGATTAAAAGGTGGAAGTAGGGTTATTACTCTGATGCAAGTTAGGGCTTTTATGTGTGTTTCTTATGATGTTTAATACTAATTATGGAAAGAACTGAGCCAACATTTGTGCCCGAATGGTTAAAGAGCAGTGGAGGCTCGAGCACAACATCTCACCAATTTACATCATCTTCATTGCACCCTGGTAATTCTTATATTTATGTTTGTTTTTTTCAATAATGTTGGTGTTAATGATCATAAAATCTGTTTTGACAATCCATCTAATGGTATTTTTCTTGCTGTAGACGAACAAGGCTCATCAAAGTCCGTGAGAAATAAGTCATTAGTTAATAGCAGCGATAACGATTTAGGACGTACTTCTGTTTCAGATCGAACAACTTCTTCATATTTTCGTCGCACTTCCGTTGGTAATGGTTCGGCTCATTTAAGGTCTTACAGTAGTTTTGGTCGAAACCATCGTGATAGGGACTGGGATAAGGACATATATGAGTTTCGGAATAAAGAAAAGTCAGACAACAGACATCGGGATTATTCTGATCCTCTGGATAACATTTTACCAAGCAGGTTTGAGAAGGATGGTTTAAGACGGTCACATTCTAGTGTATCCGGAAAGCGTGGAGAGTCATGGCCCAGAAAAGTAGTAAGCGACTTGAGCATTGCCAACAAAAGTAGCCACAACAATGGCTCTGCTTTACTTTCTGGTGGTAGTTCCCTTAGCAACGTAAAGACATCTTTTGAGAGGGATTTTCCATCTCTTGGAGCAGATGAAAAACAAGCTGATCCTGATATAGGGAGGGTCCCATCACCTGGATTGAGCTCAGCCATTCAGAGTCTGCCAATTGGTAACTCAGCTGTGATTGGTGGTGATGGGTGGACCTCAGCACTGGCTGAGGTGCCTGTAATTGTTGGTAGCAATGGAAACAGCACCTCTGTTTCACAACCTGTTCAACCAACTTCAATCACTGCAAATACAAGTATGACAGGTGGTCGCAATATGGCAGAAACCTTGGCGCATGGTCCTCCTCGTACTCAGACTGCTCCCCAGGTAGCGGAAATGCTCTTTATGGGTCCCGCTATATTATATAGTCGTATAATTGTATGTTTACATTTAGTTTTTTATTCATTGCAGTTGACTGTTGGAACTCAAAGGCTCGAAGAGCTTGCTGTTAAACAATCCAGACAGTTGATTCCCATGACTCCTTCCATGCCTAAAGCCTTGGTAAGGGTTATCTGTGCCCTTGTTGATTTTGCATACCCCATAATCTGCATTTTTGTTTCTGTCTTGTAATACTTATACGACCTTTCATTTCATATTCTAATGATTATTGTTCTGCGTCTTATGTGTTTTCTAGGAAATCTGCTCTTGTAAAAATAAATACACTGTCTTTCATGGTTATGAGGCTCAAACCATGTTTGTACTTTTTTGCGGAGTTTTTACCCTCCATCCTTAAATTGGAAACAATGGTTTATTTTGCTCCTAATAGTTAGGAGCTTGTTGGTTCATGTAGCATAAGTTCTCTCTACCGACCTTATCTGATAAAAAATGTTCGAAACTCCAAATACTTATTTGCAGAAAATCTGAAGAAATTCTATTTAGATGGACCAATTTTTATTATTTAGTAAGCTTTGTATTAATTAATAAATGTCTGTGTCTTTCATGGGTCAGAGGAGGTATCCCCTTCAATAACATTAACAACTCGTAACCATCACAATTTAAGAGAGAGAATAGGTATTAGGGCTGCAGGTCTCTCATCTTTGTAATCAATGACTTGATGTTATCAGTACAAAATTTGTTGGTTTGTGTCATAATTGACAATTTTAAAACTGGAAAGAGTATTTTGGGTACAAAATAGGCAAGCGTGATCTGTCCATAATGAAACTCGGCCAAAAAAAGTAAAAAAAAGCAAGCAGAAAAAGTAATGGGAAGCAGAAATCGGCGCTTGTCGTACAATTGAACTTGGTTCAGTACTAGACTGGTGAATCAGACGAGGAGACATAGATATGAAAGATTTGAGAAATTGGGAAGGTGCTTTGGCACTGATAGATAAATGGAACTTAGGAGGGTATATGTTTGGGAGATTTTATTAAGGAAATTATCTTACATTAGCTACGATATTGTAGATTTCAAGTTTGCTAAAGTAGGTGTAGTATGGCGATTGGTAGTTGCAGCAGTTTCCTCTTTGATTGATTGGGTAGTCTTTTGATTTTGTGTTGGAAGGTTTGTTGAATAAAATCTATAATTTTTTGTCAATGCTTTTCATGCTAGGGTGATCCATCTTGCCATTTGAGTTTTTATTTTGTCTTAGGTTTGGCAACTGCGGTGTTGGTGCCAGATAGTTTTAGCATGTTTTTATAGTTTATGTAGTGGATATGAGAATTCTCGTTTGTTGGCATCATATGTTTGCTGAACCGTCACTATGGCCTGATTCCTCTTTCTGGTTGTGGACCCTTTGTGTTCACCAAACTGTCTACTAATGTCTGCAATCTTACCTGTTGTGAAGCCTGGTTTAAGTAGAAGTGTAGATGGGCAAGTGTCAAATCTGTTGGTAAAATGTTGTTTACAGTAGGCCCCCCCCCCTTTTTTTTTTGTCTAAATGCCATTGTGGCTTATTCAAATTCTTCTTGTCCGCTAGTAAGTTGGACAAGAAGATCGACATTTAGAAATATATGGTTGTAGACTTGTAGTTATGCTAACACACCAACTGCAGGCTGATTTTACTCTGTTGGTATGAGTTTAGTCTGTCCATATTGAATGTTTGCGTCTTAAATGTATGCCCTTTCCATATTATGATCGTAAAAAGGTAAAACATGCTGATGTGTCTGTGTGCTACAAAAGGCCTGGGACTGGTTAGGAGCAGGTAGGACCAGCCAGGCCAGGACTGGTTAGGGCTGCCAGATTACTGCCCCTTCTCAGAGCAAAAAACTGGCTAAGCTTGACCTGGTTAGGACCTGTGGAAGGTGAAGTACTGGGAGCAGGACTGGTTATGGAGGACCTTAAATTTCACATAGAAAGTTTCCATGCATCTTTTACAAATGCTATTGTTTTAAGAATTTCCTATTCTTAGAAATCTTGGATTTATAAAGCGTTTTAAGTTCCAATTTGTTAACAAAATTGAACTTTCTAACTTTGTAATCCAATAAAAATAATGTATTTTATGAAGTTTTTTTTTCAATTTCATGTTTATTATAGATTACCTTCTAATTTTAGAATTTCTGGTTATAAATTACTAGGCTTATAACATTAATCACAGTTAAGTTTTAGATTAGGCTTTGGCGAGTTACATGTTAATTCACACCTTAAACGAATAATTAGGATGTTCATTATTCCATCTCTGGTTGTAAAGATTCCTTTTAGTTATGACACATGGATTAAGGTTTTGAATATTTGAATTTTCATTCACCTTGTTATAATTTATAGTGGAATTCATCGTTGCTGCATATAGTGAATGTAGTAATTTGTGAAAATTTTGTTTCATTCATTTCAAAACTCAAAAGCACTGCCATAGTTTTCTAATAAGATAACTGAATGAAATAATTCATAATGTCGTAGTTGCACATAAAGGATCTAGTTATGTGAGAAAATGGATAAAGTGAACCCTAGTGCAGCCATTACCTTCTAGATCCAATGAGGGTGAATACGCACTTCCTTAAGCCTATGGTAGAGGTTGATTTGGGTCGGCTGGTGGTTATTCCTTGCTAATTTCTTTGGGAATCATGGCTTTTGCTTACGTGGTAAGAAGTGATTCAAGCTACGTTCTGAATTCACCCGAATCATTGGGATGGTAGATAGCATCAATAGTTCTTATATCATTTCATCATGCCTGTGAAGGCTCACTCATCTATTTCTCCTTTTCTTCTTTATGAGTGTGGAATGGATCTTTTATTCGAGGTATGAGACATGTCTTGTGATGATCTTTCTTGCGCCCATTCACATTCACATTCTTATTCTTTATTAATGTTTGTATGTCATATTTTCTTTTCTCCTGAAATTTTATTTTTCATTTTCATGGAAGACATTGTCTTCTCAGTTTGGAGGTTTTAACTTTGGGATGATTGAAATCCTGAAGCTGCATTTCTATAAGATTGTAAAGGGAAAGGGGACGTGCCATGAATACATGAGGCTGATTCAGCATGGGCATATTTGGTAACATTGACAAAAAAGTAAATAGGCACAATGATGCAAGGTGCACAAGCTGCTCGACAAAGATAGGATGTTTATTTTGTTTATTTACTATGTACGACGTGACAGCATAACCAAAGGACTCAAATAAAACCATCTGAAGCTGCATTATGCCCATTTTACTCCATCTATGCATGTAATTGGAACATAATATTGCCCTTATGGTTCTCTTATTGTACATTGTTTTAATTTAACATTGTGAACTTTTCTTTAGGCCTTGAATTCGTCTGATAAACCAAAACTGAAGATTGGGCAATCACAGCTTGTCAACCATCCACACACTCCTCGACCCCTGTCTGTGAAGTCTGATGTTTCAAAGACGTCTACTGTGGGAAAACTTCTTGTTCTTAAGCCCTCACGAGAAAGGAACGGTATCTCACCGACTGCAAAGGAGAGTTTGAGCCCAACAGGTGGTAGCAAATTACCAAATAGCCCACTTGCTGTACCTTCAGCCATTGGATCTGCTCCACTGAGAAACATGGGTAACAATCCTGCCGTTGCTGTTGTGGAGCGCAAGCCTAGCGTGGCTACTTTGGAGAAAAGACCTTCATCGCAAGCTCAGAGCCGAAATAACTTCTTTAATCTTATGAGGAAGAAATCCATGATTAGCAACTCTTCTGTTGCCCCTGATACTGGTTCTTCTGTCTCATCCAATGAGAAGCCTGGTGAACCCGTCGCCCCTCCTGCCCATCAGGGTGGGCCTGAATCTGGTACAACGGTCGAGACTAAGGTTGATTTGACCTGCAAGGGTGATGCTTGTGTTGCAACCGTGAGATCTACTAATAATGGGAAGAACCTTTCAGGCCCTGATGCCATTCTTTATTCAGAAGAGGAAGAGGCTAGGTTTTTACGCTCTCTGGGATGGGATGAAACTGCTGAGGAGGAGGAAGGCCTCACTGAAGAGGAGATTAGTTCTTTCTACAGAAATGTAAGTAGTATGGTAAAGTACTTCTAAAATTCTTTCACCTTACAATGTGTTGCCGTCTTTTTTTTTTTTCTTTGCATTTTTATTATCTGGGCCTCATATTATACTTGCCCCATCTTAATACAGGAAACTGAAAATCCCTTTTTAATAATCATAAAAGATTACATTTCACAAAAGTTCTATAGAAATACTTGAGCTATCGTGTGTGAAAATATGATGAATATCATGTGTTGGATGACACTTATGATTAGCTGAGTTGATGATCATGAGTGGGACGATCACCAAGAACTGTATGAGTGCTAGTTGTTTTTCAATCAACATTTGTAAAGATTTACAAACAGAATGTGAATTTGAAAAGTTGAGAAAACTGAAAGGCCATTTTCGTTTGGGACAGAGGGAATGGATATTGTTCAAAGCAGGATGGCCTATATATGCAGTCTTTAGCGTTTCTATTAGCATTTCTTGAATATGCACACCATCCGAAAGCACAAATGGTGCATTTCTTGAATATGGGCACTGTCCAAAAGCACAAAAAATGGTGCATTTCTATTTGTGTTTTTTGAATATGCACACTATCCGAAAGCACAAATTGTGTACTTAGATTACAGTTTGTGTTTGGTTTTGTTTGCAGTATCTGAATTTAAAGCCGACATCAAAAATTTTGAAGGGGACACAGCCGAAGTCATTGATGGAGATTTCTTCCGACTCTAAGCTGGACTCTTGAGTTACTATGGTAGCAGGAAGGCGCTGATTTTCGGCTGGCTTTGTTTTTGTTTGTTTTCATCTTTGGTCAACATGGGAATGAGAGGAAGGGAATTGGGAAGTTTTGAAATCCTTGCAGTTGGAGTGCATAACATATTGGTCCAGAAAAAAAAAAAGGCTTGAACTTTGCTTTGAAGGTGTTATCCCCCTCCCTGACTTTTAAGGGTTGAGATAGTAGAGACAGACTAGGGTTTAGGGATTTACAACTGGTTGTGCAAAAAAATCTGGGGTTTTGTTGGTTTTACTTTTTTCTTTTCTTTTCCTTTCTTTCTTGAGAGGGATTCTTCAACTGAATTCAACAAAAAATAGCTTATGATGGTTTATTAGGCATTTTCATGAAAGAGAAAATTAGGTTTTACATGTTTCTTGGTTGGTCCCTTTACTGATCTGGTGGGCAAAAAACCGGGCCTTTAACCGGTCATAATTGGGCGTGTTTTTTTGCTAGTCATTCCATAATTGGTCCTTAGCCGTAACTGGTATAATCGGTTCTTTTAACCAGAAGAACATGCCATAATGTAAGAATTAACTAACACTTGATTGTACTAAAATCAATGTGCACCATTCCCTCTTGAGAAGTACATCACAATTTATATGGTCATGGAAACGGCCTCTCTACCACTTGGCTATTGTGTACATCTTATCCTTTTCATACCCTACTACTTTTGTATGGGATTTACTGGAATGGATTTGGTTTATCACAAGTCATATGATGGCTTTACACATTTCTGATAACATAATAATCTATAATAGAAGTTCTTGAAGACGTAGTAATTGTGAAAAGGGGTAGAAAACGGGCATAAAGGAGGATAGCAAGGCACCGACATAGTACCTTGTTCTGTAAGGATTTGTGTGCTACGTTTTCTTCTTCTTCTTCTTCTTCTCGTATACAGATATTAGTGTTTATTGTACTTGTTGTTGGTTTACATGCATTCAGTTTATAGTAATTTGATTAGTTAGTTGAAGTAGTAAGTTCCTTGATTTGATTGTGTTGATCAATTTGAGATTTGAACTAACAATAAATATACAATGACATCTTATCAAGATGATGGTGATGTCAGGCACATGAGGTCCCTTAGTCCCTAAGATACCAATGCCTTACTCACCTCAATTATTCTTCATCTTCCATGCTTTTCTTCTTTCCTTTTTTGGTTCTCCCCTTTCTTGCCAAAAAGTATTACATTTGCTTAAACAAGTAATCGTTGTGTCATAAAATAAGTGTCTCTGTTTCTATTTTTGTTTGTCTTAAAATAAGTGTACACTTTAAAAGTACTCCTTCCATCCCTCTCAAAATAAGTGTACACTTTAAAAGTACTCCCTCCGTCCCAAATTAAGTGTCCACATTAAAATTTTAGTTTATCCTTAAAATAAATGTCCATTTTCAAAAGTTTCTAATTTCTCATTTTACCCTTAATTATGAGGTGGATAAAGTTTATATCTCTATTATCAAGGGTAGAAGTGTCATTTGATTATTTAAAAAGTGTAATAATTACATATTCCTAAAACTGTGTGTCGTGAACATTTATTTTGGGACGGAGGGAGTAACTATTTTGCTTTCCCATTATACCTTTAATTATAAGATGAGTAAAATTTCTCTCTATATTATTAAGAGTAAATTTGTAATTAAAAATATAGATAATCACACATTCTTAAAATCATATACATTTTCATTTATTTTAGGAGGAAGAGAAAGAGAGGCTGATTACATCCTTATACATTGCTAAATGTATCCGGTATCCCTACCTATCTATTTCTTTCTTCATATGGAATGGCAGATCTAACTTGTAAAGGGTGCCCCAGTAAAAATAAATTTTTTTACTTTCTACTATAGGTCCCCCAATAAATTTCTGTCTGGCCGCCAATGAAAAAAAAAACTTGGAAATCAACATAAAAGCTAAAAAGTCTCTCGAAATCAATCAAAAAAACCGAAAAAGTCGTTCGAAATCGACAAAAAAACATAAAAATCTCTCGAAACAAACAAAAAAGCTTTAAAAATCTTTTGAAAAGGTAAAATTAGACTAAAAAACACATAGGTCAACTTTACAGACCTTTAATCTATCTTAAAAGCGCCATCACTAAACAAAAATCCTGAATTTACAATGGTTCATACAAATCAACATTAAAATCTACTTTTTATAAATATAATAATACACGATTTAACTCGATTTTAATACAAAAAAATATGTACATAGCAACACCAAAATAAAAGTCTCATTTGTTTGCAGTTTAATGAGCTTAAAGAGACTTACAGCTTATTCAATCAGCTATATATGACTGTTTGGTAGTGACTTAATGATATAGAAAGTGACTTATTAAGTAAGATTTCAAGGGGGCGTTTTATGCAGAAAGTCAAGATTTTTCCAAACCAGTCTCTCTCATTAAAAAACAAGTTCTATCCATCTATGAAAAAACTCTCTCAAATTAAAACCTTTTAAACCTATAAAGACAAATTAATCCACACAAACAACTTTATTCATACAAAACTTAATGACCAATCGAACAAACCCTCTCATAGTCTCACTCTGACTGACAGTAGCTAAAAAAAAAGGCAAAAGGGAGAACACAAAACAGAATACAGAAGAAACAGAAGTGGTTAATTAAGTACTTCACACCATCACTACATTTCCTCACCCCACCACAAGCTATGACCGGCCATCACCACCACCAACCGCCACCGTCGCACCACCACCCACCGCCGACGTCGTACGACCACCAACCCCTCCCATCGCCCCCCTCGCACAACCACAACCACAACCACCGTTACCGCCACCAAGAACACTACTACCCACACTCCTCCTCCTCTTCTTCCGCCTCAATTCGAGGCTGTTGTTGCTGCCTTATCCTCCTCTTCTCCTTCCTCGCGCTCCTCGTCCTCACCGTCGTCCTCGTCATCGTCCTCGCCGTTAAACCTAAAAAACCGCAGTTCGATCTCCAACAAGTCGGTGTTCAATACATCAACCTGGCCGCACCGGTGAATGCTCCGACCACCACCGCCTCTCTGTCGCTGGCCATACGGATGCTGTTCACCGCCAAAAACGACAACACGGTGGGGATCAAGTACGGAGTGTCCACGTTTAATATCATGTACCGTGGGATTCCCTTGGGTCGGGGCACCGTACCCGGGTTCTACCAACCGGCTCATAGTGTGAGGCAGGTCCAGACCACGGTGACCGTGGATCGGGTGAATCTGTTGCAGGCGGACGCTGCTGATTTGGTGAGAGACGCTTCGCTTAATGATCGGGTCGAGTTACGGATCATGGGAGATGTCAATGCCAAGATCCGGATCCTGGGGTTAACTTCACCCTCTGTGCAGGTTAGCATTTTCTTTTATTATTTTGGAAATTGAGTTGGATAAATAATGCTAGTATTATTTAGTTATGGATGCCATTGCTGTATATGTGCATCCTGATAATAGATTAGTGTAAGAAATTAGTTGGTAGGGGTTAGAGGTGTTAAAAAACCTGGAAAATTGAGCCGAACCGTTTGATCCGAAACCGATAACAAAAAAATCCGAAAATAAAAAACTGGGTCGAGTGCGGTTTTGAATTCTAGGTACTCACGGGTATCCGAACTGAACCGGATATAATGTATATATAATGTTAAATATTTATATTATTATTATTTATTTATTTATCAACCCAAAGTTAAATGAGTAAAAGATTTGTACGTTTTGGTGGAAAACATTACGGTGGAAGATTAAATTTAGTGGTAAAAAGTCGTGAAGGAGTAGACAACTAGACATTAACAAAAAATGGATGTTCTCAACCAATTAAACTTATTTTAATTTGTATGTTTTGATTATTTTTATTTAGTTGTTGTTTAATTGTTGTAAATGTTATACGTTGGTACCATTTTTATATTGTAAATGATATTTTCTATAAATTCGGGTAACCGTGAACCAAACTGTGGGTAACCGCCTTATTTCGCTTTAACATACGGTTCAATTTCGGTTCGGGTAGCCAAGTATCTGCTTCATGCGGTTCGGTTCGTATTTTCCCTAATAACCGAACTGAAGCATACCGTAAACACCCCTAGTAGGAGGTGTATTTAGCTCACCGTTGGATCATCTATTTACATTTTTTGGTTATGAATTGATACCTTGACCCACAATTTGATGGTCGCGGATGGTGGGACCCATGATGGTTGTGGAAGTGGTACGGTGGGGTTACTCTAGAGGGTGGCGTCATATCCTTTTTGCAAAATTGGTTAATGTTGGGCTAACTCCCTTTTCGAAGAATGTAGTTTCTGTGCAATGCAATGGGATGTCTAGGTTTTATTATAAACCGGGAATGAAAAATTGATGAAAGTCCTCATTGTAAAAAAGTCTTAAATTTCTTTTCGAACAAATAGAAATTATAATAATAATTTGTACATAAATGATTAAATTGTTTTAAACCTTTTTTTGGGAAAAAACATGAGTCTTCTTCAAAAGAGAAAATTCACTTTTTTGTGAAAATTTGTTACAATAAAAAAGACTAGTCTCAATACATCCACACCCTCTATAAAGGTTTGACTCTAAGAAATTAAAAAAAAATTATATACTTCAACTACATTTTACTAAAAATGCTTAGAAACCAAAGCATTAGAACACCTTTTTATAAGGTTTAATGGCAGGGACCTCCGGCCCTGTGGCCCATTTTGGACCCTACAGACCCTAGCTCCATAGGCTCATACCGGAAAAGACATCCTGTCCTCCCCATGATTCGAACCCTGGAGGGAACCACATGTAGGAGGCGTTTACGGAAGGGAGCTGGCCACTAGGCCAAAGACCTAGTGGATAGAACACCTTTTTATAGGAATGACCTATATGGGATATGTTTTTTCTTTTATTCTAGTAAAAAATTCTTAACAAACCATAATTCAGAATTATGTATTAGTAGTTTGTACTATTGAAATTTAAGAGTTTTAACTGGTATAAATTATGTATGTTGTAGAAGCTATGGGTTTTCTTGATTGTGTTGTTAGTATAAAAAGGAAGAATGCAATTGCAAATGGTTATTATTGATATTTGATGGTTTTGTATGTAGGCATCAATTGATTGTGCAATAGCCATAAGCCCAAGGAAGCAAGCTCTCACTTACAAGCAATGTGGATTTGATGGTTTGAAAGTATGATCCATCTCATCTCATCTCATCCAATTTTTAAGTAAAAAAAAAATGCATTGATTTTATTCGATTCGAGTAGGGTTGGTTGGTTGGTTATGCACGGTTTGATTTTTCATTGGGTTTAAGTTCGGCCGTTATCAAATCATTGAACATGCTTTGATCAACCATTTGCTTTTATTGTTACTCCAATTTTTGTATACTTCAACGAGAAAGGGAAATTGTGTACGTACCTTTTATTTAATTTTTATTTTGGGAAAAAAAGACGACGTTTAAGGGGTATGTGTAGGTTTTTGTTATTTCTTTATTCTTGAAAGAAGGGGTGAATTTTTGTAAAAACCAAATCTAAAATCCATAGAAGATTAATCAAGTTGATTTTTAAAAATTGATGTTGAAACCCTTTTTATAGATAACGATTCAACGGCGAAACTTCTCAATCCGAAAACCTTGATTCTTGACACTGAAGCTATATATGTACAATTGAACACCTATTTGATGTGAGATTTCAAAATAACTATTCGATTCAGCTTATTGTCTTGATTACATTCCTAAGATACTAACTACTAATTGTTGGTGTAAGTGTACAATTTTATTTTGACAAATTGATATGCACCAACAACTTATATCGTTTTATGATTGAAGTTCAATTTGTGTGTTGAAAGATATTATCGTGTTCTTAATAATACACCAATAAAGTCTATGAATTGACTTGACGTTGAAGAAATTGTTTATCTGCAAATATATGGACGAACAGTTATCGTAAAGAATCGTTTACAGTAAAACACTTGAGATGAGAATTTAAAATTGGATGAATTTTACATAAAAGAACTAGAGAATTACAAATTTCGTCATTGAACTCTAAAATTCATGGATGGATGGATGGGGTCCTGTGGTTTCACTTTCGTTACAAATCACAGCTAAAGACCCAAATAGTTCTGAAGGTCCATGTCACTGAATGAGTGATTAAATTTGATCAAGGTTTATTGAATTTGACTTAGGGGTTGTTTGTTTTTTTTAAAAAACCTCTTAATGGCTTTTAAGTCTGAATCGTTCAGACCTTTTTACACGCCACCTCTTATTAATCATAGCTAAAATAAGACTTCAGACTTTAGACCTCTTAAAAAACAAACGGCACCTTATAGTGAGCATTTATCAAAAAATAACTCTGATTATTATATGATTGAACAATCGAGACCAATTTACTTAATTGACATTCATAAAAAGTATCTAATGAATTATGAGAAGCTTAAATCAACATGTCATTCATTCCTTTGGTAAGTAATAAGTATTTTGCAAGGATATACTACTACAAAGATTGTCTTATATACCCACAACCCATAATCAAAATTCTGGTTTATATACATATACACACTTTAAATGCTTTATAATATAATTTGTGTGATTGTGGAAAATGTAATTACCTTTTCTTCTTGTCTTCTTGAGCTCTTTCGAGTATAACAGGCGCTGCGGGTATACTAAACCACCACTCTCTCATTCTCCGCATCCATCTTTCGGTCTGCGCCCTTCTCATAGGCGAGTACTTTGTGAATTCTTCTAAGAAAATGAGTACAACCATACATCTAAAGGGTACAAAAGTCATGATCAAAGCGAGAATCACGAGTGCCGCTGCAAATCTATTACTTGCCTGAACAAACATACATATAGATAAAGGAATAGATTAATCTATTGTATGTTGCAAGGATAATATGACCATTTGGGATTTGACAGTTTGAAACATTTGGGATCATGTGAGAACACTTCTGAGCATTTGGATGAGTTTTTCTTCATCTTATGGCTCACAAAAAACACCGTAGACCTTCATCTACCTTCACCTAACTTCACATAACTTTGGTCACCTTCATATGCATGAATTTGATAAAGTTTCAGTTATGATGATACAAGTAGGTATGCGGAGGTAAATAAAGGTAGACGAAGATGTGTCAATGCAGGTTGATGAAGGTCTATGTTCTCATCGTTCTCACAGAAAAACTGTCACCGGAACCTAATCAAACACCGGTGAAAGAAACAACCAGTGACAAACTCTTCAAACTATTATTTTGATTTATTGCAAACAAACTCTAGTTCTTTTTTCTTTTCATACCCACATCATGATTCGAAAAATTAATCACACAAAAAACAAGTTGTCTTTGTAACGTGTGCATATTAACCAAAATTAGCGAGTCCAAGACAAGCAAGAAATTGAACTACATCAAACGTCTCCATTGCCATTCTTTTTCCTTTCATTCCGTAGGCGAAATATTATATTTTTCTTCATAATTTGTTTATTTTTCCTAATTTTACAACTTATGATTTGTGAAATTTCACCCCTCTAATCTTTCAATTTGTAAATTATGAAATTACTATGTTCAATGAGATCAAAATCACTCTTCCCCCATCCTTAATCTTGTATTCTCCTTCGGACCTATGATATTAGTTGTCTACTTTGTTCATTTGGTTGCTAAGGGTAGTGCGTTTTTTTATGTGGGGCAATATGGGATTGGACATAACAAAAACTTGTGGTATAATGTATGGCGCGACATCAGAACTGAGTGGGACAAAAATGACCAAAATAGGTGAAACAAAAATAGGGAGATGGGACAATCTAGTAAATTACTAAACTACCTGTGTCAAATTAAAACCCTAAAACTTTCCACCATTCTTTCACATGCCTACTTCACTCTCGTGTGTCCACCCTCAAGTCCGCCTAGCAAACGCATGTTAATAGAACTAGCCAAACTTAATCGAAGCAAATTCTTCCATAAATTAGCGTTTTTTATGTGGGGCAATATGGGATTGGACATAACAAAAACTTGTGGTATAATGTATGGCGCGACATCAGAACTGAGTGGGACAAAAATGACCAAAATAGGTGAAACAAAAATAGGGAGATGGGACAATCTAGTAAATTACTAAACTACCTGTGTCAAATTAAAACCCTAAAACTTTCCACCATTCTTTCACATGCCTACTTCACTCTCGTGTGTCCACCCTCAAGTCCGCCTAGCAAACGCATGTTAATAGAACTAGCCAAACTTAATCGAAGCAAATTCTTCCATAAATTAGCTTTCTAATGATTGTACTTGTAGTTTGGTCTCAATAATCAGTGTACTCGCTAAATATAAAAGAAAACGCTAAAACATGTCAGAATGAGCAACTTCAAGCAATTTTAACGGTGATCTTGTAGCAAACTTACAAATATGACTAACAAAATTGTTTAGCATGGCAAACTTTAGTGTTTTCTTTATTTATTTTTTTTGCATTTTAGCTAGAAGATGTTAATTACAACGAAACTAAAAATATGGTGGTAAAAAGCTCATTCAGTTCAAGATATTTTCATAGTTAACAAGTTAGAATCAAAGGTGAGTTCTACATTAGTTTCACTAGGGGTGTGTTTGGTATGCAGACAAGCCATGCATGACTAGACGGGATGGACAAGAGTGAGGTAACCGGGTGAAAGAATTGTAGAAGTTTTTAAGGTTTAAATTTAACATGGGTAGTTTAGTAATTTACCAATCTTGTCCCATCTCCCTGATTGTTGTTCTACCTATTTTGGTGGGACAGAAAAAATGTATTTTTATCCCACTAAGATCCTTTCCTGTCCCCGTATAATGTCGTACCAGACGTGGGACAACAAGTTCTTATACTGTAATATACTTTCATGTCTTCCTGTAACTCCCCGAATTTCGAGAAGCATCATTTCAAGTTAATACAGAAATCAGTAGCTTTAAAGGGAAAAATAAGATATATGATTTTGGACTTGAATCCTAGATTTTATAGTCTTGATGGATAAATGATTCAATTACGATTCCAACGGTCATTTTCGAAGCAAAAACGGAGCTATAACGAAGAAGTTATGGCCGAAACAGTGAACGAGAAGAAAGCTGGGAGAACCAGCGACAATGACCAGCGACAATGGGCATTGTCGCATGGCAAAGTCGCCCAAAGTGGGCAAACTGCTGTTAAGTCGCGAAATTCAGCCATTTTCCTCATTTCTTCTCATCCAAACTTCTACTCTCTCCCAAACTGTTTTCCTTCTTCCCCCTTCAAATCCTAACTTATTTTGGCTCAAATCCTTGGATTTTGTGGAGGTGAAACATCAACAAGTGGTAGGATTGAAAGCTATGGTCAAGGACTCACCATCTTCAACCTCAAGCTTATTTTTGGGTTTTCTAGGTTTTCATCAAAACCTAAATGGTAAGTGTATCCCTTCCATTTCTAAACCGTGAAATAGGTTATAAATGCTCCATTGATGGTTTCCTAGTGTCTGATTTCTCTAATTTCGGTTTGGAAGATTTTTGGGAGTTTTGGGTCAAAATTAGGGTTTTACCCAAAATGGAGATTTTGATGCTAAGTGTTTGGGGAATGTTTCTATATGGTTGAATATAGTTATTTACGGTTGGATACTTGTGGATCTAGGTTATGGAAGTTTTGACCTTGAAGATTCGAGTTTCTTCAAAGGAGCTCAAAGTGGGGAAAATCTAGATTTAGCCTAAATCTAGCAAGGTGAGTTCAAGTTGATTTGTTAAAACGGTGTACATGCCAAAATGTGTATTTTGAAGTAAAAGTATGTTTTACTTGGTATTTGTCAATGTGTGAGTATTTTAATAAGTTTTCATATTTAGTGAACTTGGGTTGTTTTAACCTCCTAAAATGCTCATATTGGGTTTAGAATATTTCAACAACTAAATAGCATGATTTACGCATTCTTGGTGATTTTGTACGAGTAAAATCTATTTTATAATTTATGCATCTTTGATGATTTTTGTACAAACGAAGTCTATTTTATGTTATATGCATTTTGGTGTATTTGCATTCATAAACCCTTTGGAAAATCTTTGGTCCCAATACGTGTTGAGTTTTGGGTTAATCACGTCTTTGAGGTATGTGTCTTCATAAACGTTGTTTAAAGACATTTCATTATTTGAGGAACGTTAATTGTCGGTCAAATGGATTTTTAGCATTTTAGCTCTCGGTCGACTTAAAGAGTATTGAGGACAATTGTCCGGTTTTAATGGCTCGATTTAGAGTCCAAATTACGGTTTACATCTTAATGCATTTTATTGCATATTATTGATAATTACAGGCACGGGTGCTTTAGTCATTCATGTGTAGTTATGTAATCTTAGACTGTGTTGCATTGGATCCATAGGCACGTAAGTCAGTCTTATTTGATGGTCAATTGGGTGGTACGAGGTTGGACCCCGGGACTCATGTTTTATGACCAAAAACTTGACAAGGAGGCACTAGGAGGGTTGAGTCTGGATAGTGCTGCCTGGGAGGTGAGTACCGTGACCTCCGCCATTTGGGGAATTTCCTTAGTTGTAGTCCCCGGTGTGCCGAGCCACTTGGGAAATTTCCTTAGTTGTAGTCCCCGGTGTGCCGAGCCTTTTGGAGTGGAGTTCTTTGTAACGGCCACCAAGGTCAACTGTCTCTTTTGGTGAACTTGTCAAGAGGTCGTAGGGGCACTTGGGCTAGCGTGTCGTGAAGTGTCATACGATCACCGTTGTTAGAGTGGCATACTTTTGTGTTCCTCCGCTCTCAACGGATACGGGTATCCCCCGTTGTCGGCCCGCTGTATTTTGGATATTTAATTGTCCATGCTCTAATATTTGGATTTCATTCCATTTTATGGTCGCGTGAGTATTAAGTTTCAGTTCCATGTTTTAATGGTATATCATATCTATATGGATTGTTTTCCGTTATTTAAGGGTCGAGTATTATGTCCCACCCGAGTTTTAGGTGTTTTGGGATATGAAGTATTATTTACATTTTCACAAAATTGAGTATCGAATTATAATCCCATTTTTGGGTGAGTTATGGGTTGCATCGTTTTATAAAGAATGTGTGTTTGGGAGCATTGTCTTTCAAAATGCATGTTATGGGAAAATGTGTCGTTTCCATTTCTAAAGTAAACCATTTCGAAAGATCCGGATTTGAACTGAATTCCTTACTTTTAAAGATATATTCATTCATGTTAAAACTCTTGAGCTCACTAGGCGTTAAGCCTAACCCTTTTTATTTGTCGGCATGTGCATCAGGTTCCTGTCGGGGGTTTGGTTCTAGCAGTGCTATGAGGAGGTGAGCCTTAGCTTTATACAAGAGTAAGTAGTTGGTGAAGTCTTCCGCATGTTGGAGATAGTAACTGTTGTTGGGTTTAGTAGCACCCGTCCTTATCATAGATTGAATGTATAGAATGAATGTGTGTATTGAGGTTAATCCTTAAATTATGATTGTAGATGAAACAATTATTGATGTATTTAGAAAATTTTAAATTAATTGCTATTTCCATATTTGAGGGTGTTACACTTTCATACCAAATGAACCCTTAAGGAGTCCAAGTCCATATTAATTATTTTCTGAAAGTGTATGCCCTTGGTATTAAAAGATGAGAGCAGAAATTACCTGTGGAAATATGGATAATAGCAGGCCACGTATTTTAAGAAGGACAACATTTCCCTCTTGGATTAGCTCCTCAGCCTGAGAAATTGCATTTTGAACAGCCAAGAGCTGCTCCATTTTGTTCATTGCTGGAGGTACAACGACCTTGAGTACATCAACTCCTTGTCTTTGGCTAAAACACCGGGTAAGCACCATATTAATCGCAAAAATGGAGAGTAGCAATGCAACCACATAAGGCAGCCATCCGCTACACAAGGAAACATGGTATCAGAACTCATAACCAACATTCGCTATGTAAACCAAACTAAACAGACCCAGTAAATCCCACTTGAAAGTAGGGTCGGGGTGCCCAACAAGGTAGAGCGGCTGTTTCAGTGAAGACCCCCGCTTGTTCAAGAGCGTGAGCAAACAGGTGGAATAAATAAAGACTAACATATGACGAAAGCACAAAAGAAAGAAAAGAAACTTGATAATAAGAAAAAGTAAATAAGGGTACAATTATTGTACTTTCACTTCTTTGTTTGGGTATTAAAATGTAAGGGTATCATTGTACTTTCACTTTTTGTTTAGATAGGAGTGCTTAGGTGAGTTGGAGGTTGTTTGGTATCGGCTTAATGACGTGTATGGCTTATTCGGACTATTTATTCATCATAACAAACAAACAACAATTTACCTTAATCCATATAGACAACTTAATCCATTATGGGCTTAATGGAAAACAACTAAACAATGATTGGTATAAATACACGATGTATCTCATTTGCTTCAATACAATACAAACTCATTTTCATTTTCGTAATAATAGGTGTTTCAAATGATGCAATAAAACAGATCCCAACAATAGTACATGTACATTCCTACAAAAAATATCTGCATAAAATCAACCCATCCATAATCAGTAATTAAATTTAATCACCACTGCTGAAAAGGATCGTACATACTTATGTAGGGTAAGGTTCAAATGAGGACCATAAATATTTTGAGAACCATGAGAACCAACATATGCATTAATGCATATACACTATGTTAATTGTTAATTTCAGTGAGTATATGCACCGATGCACATATACTTGAATATATAGTACATATACATTGATGAATATACAAATTGATAAATACATATTTTGATAGTGTATATGCATCAATGCATATATGTGCATATACTGGTTCTCTAAATATTTGTGGCTCTCTATCTAATTTCTCCTACTTGTCTAATGGGACAAGACGAACCCCATATAAATGAGATCAAGGAGCTCAAGAAGAGGGAAGTATGATGATGTTTTTATGGCCAAATTCTTTCCATCTTGTTAACAACATTATTCCATAAATGTGCTTCAGCTGTATGTTTTCATAGACTTCAAGAAATGCAAGAGGGGAATTGGAGTTGATAGAACGAAGATATATTCACTATTTACAATTTAAGGGGGTGCTTGGTCGGGGGTAATAGGGGGTGGGGAATGGGAATGGGAATGGAAATGGAAATCACTAATGATGTCTAGTTTAATGAATGGAATGGGGCATAGCCCCAAATACTTGGTAATAAATCATTCGTCAACAAATTGGGGACATTTCCATTCTGTTTGCAATATTATCATGATCACAACCACCATCATTAAGGCAACAGTATTGTAGCAGGAAATAGATATTGAAGTAATACTAATCTCACCCGTAAATGATAAATGTGGATACCAAACAGAATGGAAGAGACTTTGCAGGCTCATCCCAGTACAATAGTCTGAGAAGACGAGTCCCAAGGACAGTCGCAGGAAAAAGCAACTCCTGCAAAAAACAAAAAAGGATAATCAGTTATTCGTTATGATGGATGTCACGAACATCCCACTCACAACTTAATGGGATCCACCAATCCAGAACATAAAAGGCGAACACCAAATAGCTGGTCAAACGCAATTGATTAGTATTTTTTTAAGTATAAAATACTTATGTTCAGCAAATATTCACTCACACTCCTCACTTTTGGTGAGGTTTGAACCTTTGATCTTCAGGGAGGCTGGGATCTACCGCGTTAGGCGAGGCCATTTAATAGAATATTCATATTAAGTGGCATAGACTATTTACATCCTAATGTGTTGCTCTTTCTTTTGGACATGACTGTCATACTAAATTCCTCAACTATGACTGCCCTTCGTCTATCTCGATGGACGATATCAGTATTTGTAACTAACTATAAATATGGCAGTTATCCTGATGCCATTTTCAATCTCCTAGACAATTCTTCCAGCACTATTAATTAGAGAGACAAGAACACATAACATATATTATTTATCATTACTTTGGCATCAAAAGAGGTTATTGCAAAGTGATCATCATGACCTCGTTAAGCAATGTGGTTAAAAATGTTCCTACAAGTAAATAATCTATTCATCTTGTAGATTGAACCATAATACACATGATAATCATTTCATGAATTGGTAATGTGATCCTTTTACGTATTCATGTTGTTTGCATCAACACCCTTGACCTACTGGGAGGCTGAGATCTACCGGGTTAGCCGATCAGGTGAGGTTTGAACTCTTGATCTCTTGGGAGGCTGGAATCTACGAGTAACTCGGGTACCGTTGGGCCAATAACCTTTGGTTGAATTGATCAGTATTGTTGGCAATACAAGTGCTACTCCAACATTTGGGTGGGCAATTGTATTGCTCCTTTTAAACTTAACTTCCTATAAAATTCATGTGAACTAAGAGAAAAAAACTAGGTTTCTGTTATTGCAAAACCTTCATCACGGCCAAGTTGGTGTCAAGGCCTTCAACTTTAGCTCCATCAACTGTTGCTTGTGCATCTGCAACCATCTTGTAATTGCTTCTAGATTCATTGACGGCTTTCTCCAAGGGAGTAATCTCTCCAACAGTGATCTCACCTACAGTAATCAGCGATTGATTAAGCACATTAGAACTTGTGCCAAAGACAAACCCAAGGCTAGAAGCCATGGTGATAGCTGATACTGAATACATTCCATCACCAGATTTAGTGGGGTTATTTCTTTTAAGCTCTTTGGAAGTCAACATGGTTGCAACTGTTTCCAATATCCGGTCTCCACCTGGAAGTTGATCACAAGCATTGAACATAAGACCTGCCTCATAGCACAGTGGGATTGTAGAATTCATATGATTGAGAGCTTGTACTCGTAGAATGCCAAAGATTGCTTTCAGCAGTGCTTCATCCCGTTCGACTCCAGTAATCTTGAATTTATTAATGAATCTGTGGGCATATAAAATTTCACGGATAATGGCTAGCCAATAGTCACGCCTGGTATGTCCTTTTAGCTCAGGAAGCTCCAAAACAACCGGTTCTGATCTACATGGCAACCAAAATCAGTTCAAACAAATTTCCTGGAATTCATATAAACATCAGAACAACAATTTCAATGACCAAATAGCACCACATATATTAGCATTGAAAACGCCATGTGAAATTATTGTGTTAAACAAGATAACATAACATATGCCCTTAAGCCTTACAACGAATTTGACTTGTACAAGACGGCCTTGTCAAACAGTCTTGTTCCCCATGGACCCGTCAACTCGGCCTTGACAACCTGCTTTAAGTCATCTGCCAACTCATAAGCTATGGGCTTATCATACGAGACAACACGAAGAGCTTCAAAGTACAGAGCATGATCTGTCAGAGTTAACCGACCTGACATCATAGAAACACGCATAGACTCATATAAGAAATTCAGCATACCGCAGCATATAACAAGTACCCTTCCCTTCTATCTATAAGGAAATTTCAGTGGTGACGGTTAAATATTTAACCTACCAGGCCAAGTGGAGATCCCTAGATGTTGAAGAACTGGTTGTGTGGTGACGGTACCATCCACTTCTAGAATCCTCTCCCCTCTTCTAGATCGTTGGGATGAAAGGAGAGATGACTCTGAGTGAGATTTGAGTTTTCTTATAGCCCTGTGACAAAGTGAAATTCTGTCAACCTTGTTGAATATATTCATGAAGTTAACAACTATGAGATATCCTCTGCATGGACACATGCAAGTTGTTTGATGCCATTAAAATCTGCAACCAGACCACCACCACCAAGATAGGATATAAAACTGTTACAGAATAGGATACTCGAAAAGGCTTATGCACCGCCATATGATTCCCATTAAAACAAGCCATAAGCATTACTGTATTCACATCCTTTGTGACAATACAGGAACAGAAAATCAGATTGCAGAAGCATAAAATACCTTTCCAATGAACTAAGGTATTTCTCATAGGTAGAAAATTGAAGCCGGCCTCCAGTAGATGTAGTAAGAAACTCAAAAATGTAGGTGCTGATTATTACGTTCGCTATAATAGGCACTGCTGGGGCTATCCGGGAGAAGGCCTCAGCCCCCACTGTCGCATTCTCGTCTATCTGCATAGTGAAATTTGAAGGTATTATAATTTGATTTAAAACAGGAACACAAAACAAAGGGACTGAATGATCTGTGCTTTCATTAATGCAATACTTGGCTAGCCTTACAACTAACTGAAAACTCAAAATACAACCACTAAAGCATCCACTAATGCTTAATGGTGATAACCAACAGGAAATATTCAAAACTACACTAACTAACCCTAAAGACAAGCCCATAATTCTTTTTCCAAAAAAAAAAAAAAAGACAAGCCCATAATTCCTAAAAAACTGGACACACATATGACTACTTCAACAATCCCTCCCTTGAACTTATTGCCTTGACAAGCAATCAATTCAAATATAGAGCAACACACATTCCCATTGCTTCACATAGTTTCTTGAAGGCTTCAAACTTAAGAGGCTTTGTCAACAAATCTACAAGCTGATCTTGTGAACTACAAAATAACATTTGAACAACACACTTTTGGTAACGTCTCGAAGAAAGTGATACCGAAACCTAATGTGCTCGCGCGACCATGAAATTATCCCTCCCTTAAAGTTATAGCTTTGACAAGCGATCACTTCAAATATGGAGCAACACACATTACCATTGTTTCACGTAGTTTCTTGAAGGCTTCAAACTTAAGAGGCTTTGTCATCAGGTCTGATAGCTGATCTAGTGAACCACAAAATAACATTTGAAGAACGCACTCTTTAGTAACGTCTCGAAGAAAGTGATACCGAACCCTGGTGCGGCCATGAAAAAAGGAGATTCTTGGACAGCTTTATGGCTGAGGTATTGTCACATATTATCATTGTTCCTCCTGTTTGATCATTACCAATTTCCTTAAGAATTTTCCTCATCCACACTGCTTGACAACCACATGCTACGGCTGCAAACAAACTCGGCCTTAGTGGATGACAAGGTTACAAACTTACAATACGTTGCTTTCTAGACGACCAAGCTACTGCACCTCCAGTCATCATCAACACATACCCCAAGGTGCTCTGCTGTCCTCGATATCTGCAGCATAGTCACTGTCAGTGATACCCACCAAGTCACTTGCTCTGTCCCATTTATAGAAAACACCAAAATCTACTATCCCTTGTAGATACCTTAGGATTCTTTTGGCAATTGCAACCTGTAGTTGTGTGGGGTTCTCCCTGTAGAGACTGATGAGGCACACAACAAACATAAGGCCTGTCAAGTGGCTGTGAGATACATCAGGCTCCCCACCATCGGCTTAAAGAGTGTTGCATCCACTTTAGCACCCTCTTCATCACTACACATTTTCTGCCTGGAACAATAGGTTTCCTACAAAGTTGCTATCTCTGCCATCCCAAACAATCTCAACCCTCTTCATCACTGCACATTTTCTGCCTGGAACAATAGGGTTTCCAACAAAGTTGCTATCTGCCATCCCAAACAATCTGAAAACCTTAGCTGCCTATTTCTTTTGGCATATAAAAGTACTACCAGATCTTTGCAGTACTTCTATTTCAAGAAAACACATCAATTCCCCTAAATTGAGTCATCTCAAACTCCCTCCTCATCGAGCACTTGAACTCACTTAATATGTCATCATCATTGCTAGTAAACATGAAATCATCAACACTAATACCCACGATGAGAATCTTACCTCCATTCTTTTTGATGAAGAGTGTTTGTTCACTAGGGCTACACTTGAAAGTTTATTTGAAGTAGTCTATTCAACTAAATCAAGCTCTAGTTGCTTGTTTTAGCCCATACAAAGACTTTTGAAGCTTATACACCTTTTTCTCGCTTTCTTTGTTCTCGTACCCCTTTGGTTGCTCTACATAAGCATCCTTCAACTCCCCATGTAGATATGTTGATTTAACATCCAACTGGTGGTGTTTCCAGCCCCTTTGGGCTGCTAAAGCTATAGTTATCCTAACATTGTCCATTCTAGACAAAGGTGCATAACTTCTAAATAATCAATACCTTGTGGGTTGCGTTTCAAAAAAAAAAAAAACTTGTGGCTTAGAATACTCCTTTACCTCAAGGCTAGCTTTGTATTTGTTGACCTCTCCTAGTTCATTAAGTTTGATTTTGTAGATCTAGTTACCTCAATCATCTTGGCACCAGCAGGTGGTTCCACCAAATTTAGGTCTGATTCCTATCAATGGACTCTATCACTTCATCCATTGCTTGTCTCCACTTTGAACTCTGAACTGCCTCCTCGAACGGTGTTGTATCTGCTTGACCATCATTGCTATATTTTCTTATTCTTTTTTTTTGATAAGCCTTCTCCTAAAACATAGTTGATAGTAAACATGGGAGCTCCCCAAATTTGACCCTTCCTTACCTCCAAGTTGTCTTCTCTGGCTGGTGCAGCAACGTCAGCTTCAACAACTTCTCGGCTCTTTCTTGTTCATATCTCCCCGTTCATCTTAATAAAGGGTTCCTTCTCATAGCTTGCATCCCAATCCCACATACAATCCTCTTCAAAAACCACATCACAACTAATGATGACTTTATCACCAACAAAATCATACAATTTGTTCGCTTTAGACCTTTCACTAGAGTCAAGCAGCACGCAACTCACATTCTTGTCATCAAGTTTATTCCTTCTCGCATTTGAGATGGATTTTCACCATTCCAAGCTACCTCCGGAGTCATCTCCTTCACCACTAGTGTAGGTGAGTGATTTAGGATACAAACACTCCAACGAGCTGCTTCACGTCAAAAACACTTGGGGACTTTCTTCTCTGACAGCATAACTCTCACTATGTTCATCACAGTTCAGTTCTTGTGCTTGACCACTCCGCTATGTTTTGGAGTGCAAGTTGTGATCAGTTGCTCTTCACTCCTTGTTGCTTACAGATAACATAATTCATCAATCGTTGTAGAGTTAAACTCTCCTCATCTATGTGTTCTCAAACATTTGAAATGCAAATCTATTTCCTTCTCCACAAGTATCTTGAAATGTTTAAAGTGATAAAATGCTTCTCACTTTTCCAATAAAAGATAAATTCATGCCTTTATAGAAAAACCATATATGAAGCAATGTATGTACCTCTTCTTGCCGCTTGAAATTGGATTAATGGGGCCACAAAGATCAACATGAACCAGCTTCAGTCTTTTCGTGGCTCTCCAACTACTCACTTTAGGGATCGGAGTCCTATTATGCTCGCCTTTCATGCATGTGTCACATAAAGCAATTAAAGGTGTAATTTATGGCAAGCGTGGCACCATACTCTTGGATTGCAGAGTGCACAAACCTTTATAATTGAGGTGTCCATATCATCATATCGTTGATGCCACAACTTAGATTGGTCCATGGTGCTAGCTTGGAGACATTTACCTTCTTCAGTGTGACCAATGGTTCAGCCAACAAGATGAGCATCCTGTTTGCACTAATAACAGATTCTGCTATTTTTCTCTTATGTGAATGAAACATCCTGAACACACCATTGTGAACTAATACAACTACTCCCATTTCTTGAAGTTGTCCTATACTCAGTGGTTTGTTCTTCGACCCAGGTCCATAATACACAATTACACATCACCAGTGGCATAATTAATCCCATTTAACACCAACTTCATGGCCCCCTTCCCAATGATTCATTGTAGTGTTATTCCCTAGTTTGACAGAAAGAGTGAATTAGCTTCCAAACTTGTAAACTTACGAGGACTTCTACACATGTGATTCGAAAAACCGGAGTAGACAAACCAAGCATGTAACACCCTCGAATCTGGAAATAGCAACTAATTTAAAATTTTATAAATACATCAATAAATGTTTCATATACAAACACAATTTCAAGGTTTAACCTCAACACACACGATTCATTCTCTACAATAAGTCTATAACAAGGTCGGGTGCTACTAAAACCCAATAATAGTCACTATCTCCAACTGTGGAAGACTTCCCAAATACTTACACTTGCGAAACTAAAACACATCGCTTCATGGTACTGCTAGAACCAAACTCCCTAACTGGAACCTGATGCACATGCCAACAAATAAAAAGGTTAGGCTTAACGCCTAGTGAGCTCAAGAGTTTTCAACATATATAAATTAATCCTTTAAAAAGAAATAATGCAGTTAAAATCATAATCTTTCAAAACGATATACTCCACTTATGAAAACGACTCGTTTACCAATAAATATGCATTTTAAACGAAAGAGACATCGAGTTAATTGTTAACTCAACCAAACTGTTTTAAAGACTAAGATCCCAATATAAATCGTTCTTTCGTAAACTTAGATTTAACCCAAAACTTGCTCAACATAAGAATATAAATCGACTCCCAATTTACGATAATGTAAATAACACCTCATATCCCAAAACACCCCAAAACCCGAGCGGGGATTAAACACTCAACCCATAAAACATGGAATAAATTCATGTATGCAAAATGTCATCGAAACAATTGTATAAAAGACTCGGCCCAAAGACAACACCTTTCGGTGACAGGGGAAACCCGATTCCGTATAATGTGACGTGCACAAAGTAAGCCACGCATTACGTTAAGTTGGTATAAAGTATCAGGCTCAACATCTTTCAGTATACACCCATAGATACTTGCACGGAGGACTTACACCATACCGAAGATGCCTAACCGCGCCGCAATGGGGAAAATTAGCGTTCCACCATTGGACAAATAATAAAAGCATCGAGCTCAACATCTTTCAGCATACACCCATAGATACTTGCACGAAGGACTTACAACCCAATTCGATGCCTAACGTGCCGCACGAAGGACTTACAACCCAATCCGATGCCTAACGTGCCGCGATGTGGAAAACTAGTCGTTCCAACATCGGACAAAATAACAAAAGTGCTCATGGATCCATAGCAGACATGGCTGAAACATTACATGACTCAAAACGAATGAACGCATTCAAAACATGTAATTCCCAAATAAGATGCAATAAATGCAAATCATAACCAAACGCTCTACATTGAGCTATCAAAACCGGACAAATGTCCCCAAGACCCAACAAAATCCAAGTCGAGCCATAAGCTCAACATATCCAAAGACCGAACGTTGAAAATCATAAAATGAAATCAAACGTAAACGACCCGCAATAATGCAACCCATGCTTCAAAACACACAAATAACTCCAACATAATTTAGATTGGGACAAAACATTTTCCAAGTGGGTTTACACCTTTCTATCCTTTTTAAATCATCCCATGACACCCAATAAAATGCATTTATACTCAAAAATATACTCCATGAAATAAATCATTAAGATACCCAAAATATATGATTTATTTATCAAAATGCCCAAAATCCCAAAGGTGGGTGTTCTATAAGTTTGTAAAGTTTAACACTTCCAAATAACCAAAACTTATCAAGTGATCAGCAGTTAACAATTACATGTAAAACATATAAACACTTTAAAATAGACATTTTGGCATGTACACCGTTTTCACAAATCAACTTGAACTCACCTTGCTAGATTTAGGCTAAATCTAGATTTTACCCAACTTGGGCTTCCTTGAAGAAATCCAAATCCACAAGCAAAACCTTCCAAAAACCTATCATCACAATTTTCCAACCATGAACATACTTATTCAACCATATAGAATCTTTCCCCAAAACATTTACATTAAAAACCCCAAATTGACCAAACCCTAATTTTGAACTATTTTCTCCAAAATCATCAAATTCGAAATTTGATAAACCAAATACTAGGAAATCATCAAGATGACATTTATACCTTATAACAAGGTTTAGAAATGGGGAAGATACACTTACCACTTAGATTTTGACGAAAACCTAGAAAACCCTAAAAATAGAGCTTGAGGTTAAGATGAAGATGGAGCTTCTTGACCCTAGCTTCAAAGGTTTGGTGGGTGATGAAGTATCATTTGAAATCCCGAGATATTGAGTATTAAAAGCTCAAAATCAACCATGGTGGTCATGAGGTTCGGCTTAGAGAGAAAGGAGAGGGTAGGGTTGAAGGAATGAATGAGAAAGTGAGAAGAATGGTCTTAAGAAAGGTCTGGACCCGACGGCGAGTATGCAACGCGAAAATGACATGTCACTCTCGTCGGGCACTCTCGCTGAGAGTGTACCGCGGGCATAAAAGCCCTCCGCGAGAGTGACTCGCGATTGTGCCCTGTGGCACTCTCGCGGTCACTTTCGCCCGGACACCCAAAACCTCAAATTTCGATTTCTTCCGATACGCAACACTCCCGATACGCTAAGGTCTTTTGGTAGTATCATCCCAATATAATTCTGTCATTTACAAGTCGCGAAAAATATCCGAGCGACCACTGATTACCGAAAATCAGGGGTGTTATAAAGCATCTATCTTTGTTTCATGCAGGTCCACACATGTCATCAACAATAGCTCATTATCCTCTTCTAGCACAACATAGTTGGCATCCTTATTCAATATAAGACCATATTGGAAATACCCTAGGTTGTGATACTTGTAGCACCCCACAGTTGCTTTGTTGAAGTTATTTTTGCCATGTCCACGTCCAACAACATATATGAACTTCTTTGTTGTGCATTGGTCAACCTCACCATATTTCTTGGATCTTCAAAACCATTCTCCACACAAATCCAAAAGACCCTTTGTCCTAAGCAAATTCTCCATCAACCGACTCCAGTGGTCATAATGGCAGTCAAAGTGAGGGGTCTTTGTTAGTTCTTTATCTTCACTCATTCTCAATATTCTGTCACTCAAAGATTGTTGCTTCTTTCTCCAAGCTCCATGTTGGCTCTAACACCAAATATTATGATTTGATTTAAAATAGGAACACAAAACAAAGAGTTGAATGATCGGGATATGTCCTCCAATTGAAGCCATACTTGGCTATATATATCCTTACAACTAACTGAAAAATCAGAAAACAACCCGCTAAAGCACCCGCTAGCCCGCTGAATATTCAAAGCTACACAAACTAACCCTAAAGACAAGCCCATTATTTCTACAAAGTTGGAGACACATATGACTACTTCAATATAAGCAAGTCAAAATAATGTCAAGAAGGCACTCAATCCACATCTCCTTGCATTCAAGCTAAGGTGATGTCACCTTAACTATAAATGAACAAAAAACTGCAAAATAAAGTAAGAAGCTTTTGAAATCTAATGCAGGTTACTTTAAAGAGATCTAACTACAAGTATACCAAGAAATGATAACTTTCCATAGGATGGACGAGGAGTCTAGTACCCGCTAAAGATGCTCATATAGATTTTTAAACACCTTTGAGATCAAGAAGCACTTGGTGAAAGTGTTCATTTTCATATCTCCATGTAGATTTTTATTAGAAAGGTTTTTCATTGTTGGCTACAGATCACAACTATTTATAAAGTTTCTTAGCAATTTAAGGCAATAACTTCTTAGATGGATCATTGGGTCTCAAGGGGTAGAGAAGTTCTTTCCATGAAAATCCTAGGCTTGCGGATATATATATTTTTTTTGCGAAAAAGGTTTTGTAGATTTTTATGGAAACATAAGTGTCCCGAAAAAATGTCGACAAACAAGAATTGGAGTTAAGAGTTAAAAGAGCAAGTAGAACATTTAGACCTAGTACGCACAGTAAACAACAAGAAAACATATTTGATCAAGAAAGGGCATTAAAAGCATTTGGAGAAGTATTAGATAGCTAAATCAGCCTATCAAGCAAGATAATCGAGAGCCCTACCTGGCTAGAGACACACAAAATCTACTCGAGACTACCCCTAAATAATCCCCGCTACCAGTCCTAGCACTCTGATACCTGGTTGTCTGCTCTCTAATCCTCCCCTAGCTGCCTCTACCACTCTAACCCCCTCTCCATACCACAATAACCACAAGTCCTTACCCTGCTACCCTAGTCCGCTTCTCTACAAACGCCTATATCCAAGATGTGCTTCTCGGCCTACCTCTCCTCCTCACCCCCTCGACCATTATGCTCTCGACCCTCTTCACCGGAACCTATATTTGTCTCCTCTCTAAATTTATCCTTGATAGATGCTACTCCCAACTTTGCTCACAAGACCTCATTTAGGATCATGTCCAACATAATTCAGCCACAGCCCACCTGAGCATCCTCATTTCTGCAACTCAGCTTCCTTTCATGCGCTTTTTTATCGTCCAACACTTTGTCCCGTACAACATTGTTGGTTTGATGGCTACCCTATAGAATCTCCCCTTCAATTTTAACGAGACCTTCCAGTCATACAACATTTACGTGGCAACCCTCCATTTTAACTATGCGTTAATAGGATGTGTAACGTCCTCTTCAACCTCCCCCTCCATTTTAACCACCTTGCCTTTATGTGTGGCAACCATCCATTTTACTCGTTTCTTCCAACTTATTGGTCAACACAAGTGGGATTGGTACAACATCTTATGATTTATGATAGCAAAATAAATCTACTTTATCT
The DNA here is from genome assembly GCA_023525745.1 of Arctium lappa. NCBI lineage: Eukaryota > Viridiplantae > Streptophyta > Magnoliopsida > Asterales > Asteraceae > Arctium > Arctium lappa. Next base: position 43,044,715 of record CM042047.1, on the reverse strand, counting down.
TTTCCCCTACTGGTATGTTTTTCACTTGGTGTCAATGCAAACTGCACATTACAGCATATTCTCAAAGTTATCACTAACTTGTGAAGTAATCTCAATCCTTTCCACTGACCAGTCAACCACATTTGAGGTTTGTGTGTTTCCCTGTAGTCCTATAGGATTAATTGTACGGATTAGGGGTTTTATAGTAACTACAGGAGCCTAATACCTGGCAACTGGCAAGAGCTTCTTTCTTACAATTCAATTTTTTTTTTGTCTATCATCATTATAACTTATATGATCAATGTAACAAAAGAACATACATCACCGGATGGCTGACTGACAGCATCTGGAACTTCCCAAGCAATCATCATATCATATGTCAATCGTCTAAACTTTTTGTCCTCCATGTAACCGCTAACTTGCGTAGATAGAGCAAGAGCCTTGAAACAGGAATATTCAAGAAAATTCCGGGCATACCGTGATGGATGTTTTGTGACATCAGAAGCCTCCGCCTCAAAGTTTTCACGAAGCTGACCCGTAGAAACATGGAGGATTCTGCAATAATCGGATATACAAACTGAGTGAGCTTTCAATTTATTCGTCATATGATATAGAATCCACCGATCTCGTCAATCAATGAAACACATCAATTTCAACAAAATACAGATAGGAACGGGAAGTATGCTGCAACAGAACTTACTTCGAACACCGACGAACAACTATATTTGCCACAACAGATAGGTCGTGGATCCATTTTTTATCAGCAGATGGAGAGCTTTTCATCTCCTCTAACTCTTTATGACATGATCTATGGTTTTTATTCAACCATTTAAATGATCCATCTCTTACAAAACCCTCGATCATATTTTTGGTTTTGCCCACTGCAGGCGCCATCTTCAAATTCTCTCACGCCTACGATCAAATTAGGGATTTGAGATCCTCAATCTCAAATCCAAACAATTATCATTGTACAGTATGCAAATCACTGTAAAATCAAGGGAATCGCAATACAATATCATCAGATTATTTGGTTCAATCCCAATCTAAATCAGAGATACGTGCAGGTCATCTTTTCGAAACGAATATGCATGTAGTTCGATTTGTGTTTTACAAATTAGATTGAATCACAAAAATGGTCCATGTACTATTTGTCAATATGCAAAGACACCCTTTCGATTAAAAATATTTGCACTAATGTTCCTTTGACTTTGGAATGTACATCTCGTCTTCTGAGACTCTAGCTTCCGTGTGGGATATACGAGGTCCGCTTGGTTTGATTTGGTTTCCCTGTCGGCCCCCTTTTTCTTTTAGGAGTAAATTACGGATTTGTCTTGTAGTCAAGCTACGAGTTTAATTCACCTGACTTTTTCTTGCTTAGAATATGTCGTCTCATACTATCAATCACATTTGTAGTCCTAACACCACGAGAGTAAAAACAAAACCTTTTTTTATATCATGACAATTCAAATAAACCTTTCAAGTATATTTGGCAATTTTTTAAATATCTTTTGAAATATCAAAACACTTAAAAGAATGCTCCTTTTCGAGCAAGATCTGTTTTCTTTTAAAGCCTATCAAATGACCCATAATGGGAATGAAGTCTTTTATACATGGTTTAAAAAGAGGTTTGTAATTTTCCTCTTATCTATGCTAGATACTTTCTTCTTCCAAATATCATATTTGACTTTTTATGAAAAGTCTCTGTAACACCCAAAAATTTGGGACAAACAAAAATTTCGATTAAACGAAAAAATAGTATATAAATGTGTCAAAGCATGAGCCTCCCAGAAAGGAGAAATAATAAACACTTGTTAATTACAAGTTTGTAATCAAAAGTAATGGAAATAACAACCTATTAATCTAATTTATCTAAGAAATAAGATTACAATTCCGATGTCATCCAATAATCCAAAAGTATTGATCTTCTATAGGAGTGGTGTCTCAAAAGGTGGTTTCCCCAATTTCACTCTACTGCAGGCTAGACCTTCTTAGAGACTGCGCCGCTAGAACCTGAGATACATCATACATGTCGACACCGAACAAGTGTTAGGCCAAAAAACATAGTGAGCTTGAACAAGTAATATATAACATGTAACAATTGGAACTCATCAACATGATCATTTAGTTCAAACACTTGGAATCAATGAGGGAGACCCATAACACCAAAACAAGTTTCACCTCAAGAGTCAATATACCTTAGCATCTACTCTCACGAGTAGCACCACAAGGCCCGACACATTGAGGACTACCTCCAAGGCATTACCCCAAATGACGGAGGTCTAGGTGCATACCTCCAAGGGTAGCACCCTTGCACGCGTCGTTAAACGCACAACAAGATTTAAATTTATAAGTCTAACTTAATCCAGTAAAATCTACTTATCACAATTAACCCTATTCAATTAAGCTTTAGGAAGAAAATTGCATTAAAACTAAGAAGCAAATAAATAGAAAATCTTTTTGGCTTTTTTTATAAAGAAAAATTAAAAAGAATGAAATTGAGAAAACGAGTTTTAACGATGAGAGAAAGTCAAGGTCAACCGTCCGTTACTAACTAGGCATGGTAATTTGCCTCGCCCCGTTGGGGACCCGGTTCACCCGCCCCGTACGGGGCCGGGGATTCCCCGTAAAACCGGGGTACTGGGGCCGGGGATCCCCGAGATGTTGAAAACCGGGGCCGGGTAATGTATTCCCCGCCCCGCCCCGTCCCCGTATGTATATATATTAATTAAAATTATGTTTTTTAATATGCGTTATATATAAATATAATATAATTTTCAATTAATTTTTGTTGAACCGGGGATTGACCGGGGATAAACTGGGGATAGGCCTAAAAAAAACCGGGGAGGGGATTCGATTCCCCGTACCCGTCGAGGGCCGGGGACCGGGGCCGGGTAAAGGGTAGCGAAACCGAGGCCGGGGCCGGGGATTGCATTCCACGCCCCATCCCCGCCTCGTTGCCATGCCTATTACTAACCCAAGTGTTTCACCGATTCGATTAGTTTTCGTGCAATGTTCAATTTTAAATGCATTTCCTAAATCAACATGTTAAAGGACCAATCCAACCCCCGACATAATCCATGCCTATCCAAACCAACCATCCTCCCACCTATACTATTGTGTTTGGTATGGTCGGGAGACACCAATGGACTATCCAAGTTATGTCAACCAATTACTAAAACACGATTAATTTAAACACATATAAATATATCATAAATTGAATGTTAAGCCCCCACAAAATTTGTCACATTCTGTCCCAAACGACATCTCTACACTTTTTATGCAAATTAAAACTGATAGATAACTAATGAAAACAAACCAAAATCGGATCATATATGGGTTTTCACGTCGGGCCAACCTTGAAACAAACTAGCCTTGCATAATTATTCCGGAAAATTAGATCTTCTCTCGTTGTTTGTTCATTATTCCGACGACAAGATGCAAAAGCAAAAAATTAATAAAGCGACAGATTTTGTTAAACAAACCAATATCCAATGCCAACAATGATCGAAACAATTCAAATACCAACACTTAATATCATCTCACCAATATTCATAGAAATCTCAATATGTAATATGTATCTAACTTCGAACGAGAATACGACAATTAATCACAAAAATCGAACCTGCTGTGATGTGTTAGTCAAAAGCGAAATCCCAAACAACCTTCAAAAATTGTCCGTCTTTTGCTGTTGTGAATAGCTAATCGAGCCCAGAAATGAGAACCCTGAAGTCTTCTATGTACGTGTAAAACTCCCTCGTAAAACCTTATCCTCTTCGTCCCTTATGTTGTGCGTGGAACCGCCCAGAACTCTCCTCTCCTTTTTTTCCTTCTCGGTTCCTTCTCCGTGTCTCAATCAAAACTTTCCAAAAGACTCTCAATTGTGTGTGCCGCTCTCCTGCTCTCCTCCCTTCCCCTCTTTAAAACCCATGAACAACCAATAAAAAAAACCCAAACCCTTGACTTCTTTCCTTTTTTTTGTTTTTTTTAAAGACCCACTCACGAGCCCAATAACTTTATGGATCTTCAAACCCACTTATCAATTTAAAATCTCTTTTTTCCAAACCCAAAATAAATGAAATTTCTGCTGTAGCAACTTGTACCATGACAAGTGCTAATATGAGTTGTACTTTAAGTTTTTCTATCGATTAGCTGTTGTCCAACATCACTATTCCGATTTCAACGTCATTTTTGGCTACGATGCAGCCTGAATTTGCAGAAACTCAAAACTTCAAAGTTGTAGCCCCGTCTGTTGGCGTTACATATAATCTTGAATCACCTTAAACGGTGCTCGGACGAGTGAGATATGGTCAAAACGCCGCAATCATGCAAATCTGTCAAAAGTCGTCATTTTGTTCTATTTCGCTCCAAAGTGTTCCTAACCTATCAAGATGTAAAAATACATCAATGTAGTTCGGTTTTACCATTTTAACTCATTAATGAGGGGCGATTGACGAGAAAATAAAGTAAAACTTAATGACCGATCAAAACACCCCACACTTAAACATTGATCGTCCTCGGGCAATAAAATTGTTATTTCGGTAATTCAAAAATAGTCAAGTCAAACTCTTTTGAACTTATAGCATGTCATGAATATGGTACAAGTCAACCATCAAACCCTTAGCACGTGCATACTATTTCGAGAACTAACATGAAATGATCCGGTAAACTCTCACTAAGGATAAGATTCACTCAATCACTCAGGTGTTTTGGGTTATGCGTTTCGCTCGAGACATCCTCACATGACTGGTACTCTACCATAGGCTTGAAAAAGTTCTCATTCTCCGCTGCTGGAAGTGTATGCAAGATACAAATCAAAAGGTCTTTTTCAAGGGTTGTAATGGTGGTAACGGGTAAGGTGGGATAACATATGGTGCCGTTAAGACTAAGGGACATTGTGAGCAATAAACCAAGAGCATGTCACATTGTGGTTCTCTTTGAAACTTTCAAGCATTTCTCACTTCAATGATCGCAAGCCCCTTTTTTCTTCTTCACAGGGATCATATACTTCTTTTAAACCCCTTCTTCGTGCCACTTTTTTCTTCTTTTTTTTTTGACTGATTTCTTTTTTTTTCTTTTTTTTTTGAATTGTTCTCTTTTTCCTCTTTTTTTCCAAGGCTTTACTTTCTACGCTTTTCTTCTTTTGAGACCACAACTTCAAGGTATCAATGATGTAGCTTCTTGGTCTAATGTCACACCCCAAAAATCTTAAGGTTAGGTAGGAAGTGTTTGGATTTTGTGGCTTGTAGCTTAGATGTGTCATACGAAAGGGTTTGTAGGCTCAAATGGTTAATCAAGTGGATTGCATTTTAAGGGTAGGCTTTTTGGCTAAAAGTGGTTAACATTCACATCAAAGATGACCTTTATCACTTTTGTATGCAAGCATGACTTAAATGCAATCTTGAAAAGAATAGATGCAAGTTCTAGATAGACCAATGCACATGAGGTGTAATACACACATGAAGTGAAATGAGACTAATCTGGATGTTTTAGTCATAAGGCTTAAATGTCTCACGGGTTAGATGTGCTCACCCAATCAATCAATGCTAGTTTCAAGTAGCAAGACACACCAAGCCGTCTTATGTGACCAATCGAACAATTCATTAGTGCTATATGTTCCTTAGAGTCTAACAAGAACTTTTCATTATGCTCATGTATGTAGAAGAATTATTGCCCTAGAACAAATCAATTATTTAAGTTTTAACACCCCACACTTTTAGATCATGTATTGTCCCCAATGTATGCAATTATGCTAAAGAAAACACAAATAAAGATGAGAGGAACAGAAAACTCCCCTGGCTTTCCTTCCAATGCATGAATGGGTACAGTGTTGATCAATCCATGTAAGCTCCGACCTGTATGGGAATGTCAGACTTCTGCGATTTATCAGCACTTTCCTGTTAAAACATAACAACTTGGACCGACTTCGTTAAAGCACAATAGAGATTCAATAGCAGTTAATCAGAAAATTCCAAATTTCCTGTAACATCCACCCTCCTAAATATGCTTATCTAGTGATTCTAAATATGTATTATATGTTAAAACACACTTTATGTGTTAATTATGTAAAAAGAGAATTTGCTAAAATGCCAAGTGTACTAGTGAGTATAAGTAGAGCCCATAGTTGGAATGAGATGTAGGAAGTAAGATTGGTGCTAACAGCTCACAAATGGCATAATTAGATGATGTGAGGGTTCAAAATACAAAGTGCATTGCCTAAATGGAAATCGGGTAGGTAACTAGAGTGCCTAAATGGGAAAAATCTACCCAAAACTTGAACGGATGATCTAACTGGTGGGTAAAGGTTGGAACACCTTTATATAAGTTAATATGAAGTGTTAGAAGCGATAGAAGTCTAAAAAGTCGTGTAGATTGCATTTTATGCAAGTTTTACAAAGTACGTTGCTATTTCGGTAAATTACGCGCACAACACTCAAACGGGAGGTGTTTGATGGGATGTTAAGCTTTAATTTTTGGGCCTATTGGGAGTTGTTGGAAATGTCGGAAAGTTTTTACGGGATTCCGAGCTTAAAATAAAAAACAACAAAGTTGCAAAGGAAAGCATAACATCTACAAATATGTAAAACTGCTTTTTTTGGTAGATATTTTCTGAAATACTTTTGTTGGAAGTTATAAATTATCTTGTTACTAACGCGTAAGCGAAAACCTCATCGAAAACGGAGGTCCGAGTGAAAAGTTATGAATTTTTTAGTGTTTAGTGGTTAAAAAGGGGTGTTGGGTCAACCTAGTCGGGTCAAACCCGACCCAACCGGATATGAACGATTTTTAAGATTTTAGAACATGAGTTTTGCCCCATTTAAACCCCATTTCACTTCTACAAACTTCTGGGATGATTGAGGTGTGATTTCTCACATATAGGAGGTGATCTAACATCATTCTTGGTGAATCAAACAAGAAATTAAAGGTATAAAGCTCCAAACTTTGATTAGTTCATGTATTGTAACATTTGATGAATATTAGGGTTAGGGTTTGATGTGAAATTGTTAATATCTTAGTATTTTGAGTAGATTATGATATATAGTTGGTTCTTTAGTAAAAAGGATGAATAAAATTGCAAGAATGAGTTGAAATTTTTGGATGAATGTATGAAGGTCTTTTCAAGGTCAAAGTAGTTAAAATGACGATTTTGATGGAATGAGCTTAGATTTCTGGAGTTTTTATAAATTTTATGCTATTCTATGATAAATATTTGGATTTGGTACAATATGGTATAGATTTGAGCATGAAATGACTATTTTGGGACTTGAAAGTCATTGTTTTTACCCGGTTTTAGAAAAATTGTATAAAATCGTAGAAAAATCGTATAAGGGTGATTCCAGTGGCATTAGAAAGGTATGAATGTCTAGTTTATTTTATATGAATACATAATAACCTAATTACAACTTTAAGATGTGTTAAAAGTGCACTTTGTACAGGGTTGTGAAACTGAATTTTGACAACTTGTAGATGCTGTGTTGTAAAATTTGTATAAAATCAAAGAAAAATCCTACGGATATGAGGTCAGTTCCATCAGAACATATGAGAGTCTAAATTATTTCATCTTTATAAGTCTTTAAGTGATTTTGAGTCTAAGTGGGGTAAAACAGGGGAGAAACAGAGGGATGTAATAGAAAATACTAGTAAGAAAGTTAACTAGTTAAGGTACTATTTTCAGTATTTGTTGCCCAAAGCTGATGATAGTTGTTGAACTCACTCCAGGGATCATTTGAAACATGTTGGTTGTATTTGGAGGATACCTCAATGTGGGATAACGAAGTTGGGACATAGCTTCCGAATTAACTTCCAAATTAACTTCCGGTTGACTACCGGTAGCACTGTGAGTTAAATGACTAATTGATATATATATATATATATATATATATATATATATATATATATATATATATATTGTATTTATATTTATATATGCATTTCCTTCATGTGTATTTGTTTCATGTGTTTTCTGATCTTGATGGTTGGTCTTTGGTTTCGGTTGAATCGTTTCCGTTATGTGATTCTTTCTACGATGACGGTCGGTTTTGGATCCGGATTCCGTTGGTTTTATTTCTTCGGTTTCTTTGTTATGCCGGGAGTATGGGTACTACTTTATGTAGTATACCGGAATCAACGGTGGATGTCAACAGTGTTAAGTCCTAATTTCAAGTTCTAATCATAACAAACAATCATATGTCATTGATATTCAAATCAAAGATTACAAACTCTCACTTTCTCTCTCTACAAAAATTTTCTCTCACTAGAATAGTATGAACATCAAATCTCTTCTCTCATCTGATTCACATATGTTCACACAATCTGAATTCTACTCTCACTTCTCTTACAAAGACAATTACAAAGCTATTTATACCATACAACAATTACAAGAGAACAAAACAAAACACTTTGACTTTTATTACAAAGACTTTGACTTTGATGCTTGAGAGTTGACTTTGAGCTTTTGACATCCTTGAACTTTGACCTTCAGTATTAATGATCTTGCATCCAACAAATCTGTGCTCTAACAAACAACCCGGATGAAGGGGGAGGCCGGTGAGACATTCAGTTTGCCATACTCATTGCCCAATGGTTAGGAGGGGCATGAGTATAGGACTTTGGCATACCCAGAAGGGGAAAGGCGGGTTGGTGCAAAGTCTAATGATTCATAATAGTTATTTCTTATGGTTATGTGCATTAAATTGTGATATGACTTGTTCTGATTGATTCCAAAGAGAGGCGCTTACGAAATGTCTTGTTTAATTTGGTTTGGCATGACTTCTTGAATAACTCGTGTTATGGATTGTTGTTGCCGAAAATGGTCGATTCACGACATTTGGTCTCTTGAATATGGTAATCGTATACTCCATCCGGTATGAGTTGGTATAATGTTCCTGTCAGTTCGTTCCATGTGTTGTGTAACGTCTTGGTTATATTTCCATTCCATACATATGTTTATAATTCTTATATATATATATTGATTAGTTCATTTATCTCACTAAGCTTTAATGCTTAACCCGAATTATCTAACATTTTTCAGGCAAAACAATATTAGATAAGGGCAAGTGCGTGGAGAAGTAGATCGTGAAGTTGATTAGAAGTTGACAATTCGATCTTTTGGTATAATTGTCATAATGTTCTTTTCATAGTTATGTATATGGTTATATCGGGTAGAAGTGTCCCCGAAGTATTGTAAATCCATTTTTGGGGTTGTAAATTTTAATCCTTTGGTTGCTTGTACATTTTACCGATATGGTTGGAAGTGGTTATAAAACGATATTTTAAAGCGTACATTTCGAAGTTTCAATTAAAATTAATATCCCGTATTTTGGTGGTTTTAAAATGATCAATTTTGGAGATTAAAATACTGATTGGATGTTTTGAAAACCGTGACGTTACAAATATGGTATCAGAGTTGTGGTTTAAGTAAACTAGGTATCATTAAGTGGTACTTAGACTTAAACTAGCCATTGATGTTGTATAGTAACTAGGCGAAGATTATACGGGATATGAACTATTAGAAGAGGCCTAAGTTTGGGTGGGGGACCTGGGTTTAGGATAATTATTACTAATTCTTTGATATATATATATATATATACACACACACACACAACTTTCAGTGCGATGTCGGATCAAGACGCTGCCAATCATACACCGACATATCCAAATATCAGAGAGAATGCTCCGGGTAATGCTGGAAACAACGATGGAGACTCATTATCTCCTCGGACAGAAAGAATGATGAAATATTTAACAGAATATGTTCAAATTGCGTTAGATCAACAACGCTACGATATAGACAACGGTTAACCGAGGAGCGTGAACAGATGAATGCTCTGAAACCCAGTGACAAAGGTAAAGAGAAATTCGATGGTGAAACCTCACGACCCAAGTCTGAGTGGGTCTTATTCAAAGCATTCCGTGGCAGTGGAGCGATAGAGTTCGCTGGACACTCCGATCCAATATTGGCGATGCAGTGGGTACAAAATACCGAGAAAGTATTTCGTATCACTCGGGTGTTGGATGACGACAAAGTTAGCTATGCAACGATGATATTCATGGATAGAGCTCTCACGTGGTAGGATACAACATTCGAATATCTCGACCCGAATACCCGTACGAGTATGACTTGGAAGTCCTTTTTGAATCAATTTTACGAACAATACTGCCCGACCGATTTACAGCGGCGTTTGGAGAAAGAGTTTCTAGAGCTAAAGCAAGGGTCGATGACTGTGATCGACTATGAAGCTGAATTCAACCGAAAGGCATGTTTTGCCAAACGGTTTATGATATCGGAGCATGGTTCTTGGATTATGTAACCCGAAAATTACAAATGGAATAACACGCAAGTATACATGTTAAACACTATCGTTTGAAACAAGTAATAAAGTGGTACAAAGCACCGGATATCGATCCACAGGGACAGGAAAGTAAGGATTTCTAACAAGTTAAAGTTAAAGTAAGATTTCAGATGGTGAATTTGAAGGAATGATCTTTGAGTGTTGTTGACAGTAAATTAAAGTGCTTGAACATATTAAAAAGAAAGCAAGGGTGTAAGATCCGACTGGAGTTCTAAGAAACACAATAATAGGACTGATGCTGCAGCAGATGCTGCAGCACTAGTTCTCAACTTCACTATCGGTTCACAAAACCCTTTTGCAAGGTTCATATTAGAATAGGTTTACCGGCAGCGACTAATTAGGCGACCCAACCGGTTTCGCACAGATATTATTATGATCCCCGTATAGTTTACAACCAATAAAGATTAAGAGGGTTTGTTACAACCCCTATAACACTTCAGTGTTCTGAAGTTTATGCTAGCTTGCAAACAAGCCGCTCACCCAAGTGAAACAATGTACGTCACCTCATCAAGAAGCACTTGGTCAAAACTCAGAAACAAGAAGTGAATAATGAAATTGATATCTAGTAGAAAAACATTAATCCATAGTTACATAGGCTTTTATCTCCCAACCATCACTTACACCCAAGTTAGGGACTTACCCCATCATCGCTTGACACATGGTGTGCGACATTATTGGAAAGATAAAGAGCAAATGCATGAAAGTAAACGACTGGAATTGGACAACGTAATTGTAAAGAACATAAATGTAAAGCAGAAATGTAAAGCCGCATTGTAAATGACAAGGAAATGTAAAGGTGCTGTGAACGGTGTTGTGACACTGAACAATAGCGTACTGAAATTAAAAACTTAATATTAAAATGCTTAAAGTAACAATTTAAGATAGCTATGCGAGCTATCCAATCGAGAGAACCTCTCCACAAACTACTGGATTGAGCTCTCTATTTATACATAGAAGAGCTCCTAACTTAGCATCTTAAGAAAGCATATTAATAGAATCAAAAGTACAAAGGACATGGTCCCTACCACTAACTAGGAATCAAATGTCAATTAAGGTACATTAGCATCTTTTAAGGACATAAGAAAATGTCAAAAGAGCATATATGCTCTGCTCCTTGTCTTCTCCGACCGAATATCTCCAAGTTATCTTCAACGAGCTTAGTTGCACTAACCAAAAAGATTATGAAATTTAGTCCATGACTGCTGTCCTCCTGTTGTGACTCCTGCTGCAACATCATTCATCAGTAAGTTAACATAAAAGCACATAAGTAAGGTCAATTTCTCAAACTTAGCTCCCAACTCAATAAATAGTGAAAAGTAGAATAAAAGACTCAAATATGGTTATTGGGAAAATAAAATTACTAGAAAATCCTAATAAAAAGTGATGAAAAATGTGATAAATTATCCACTCATCACACCCCTACACTTGAATTGTTGCTTGTCCCCAAGCAACGAAAATGACAAATAAAAAGACTCAATATATGAAAAAAATAATAATAATAATAAAATAAACTTGAGTGATAGAGGTCAATAAACTCAAACAAAGACTATGGCCTATCATAAATATAAGTTCATCCAAACCGCAGGTTTTTATACCATAAGCCAAGATTCAAACTTCTTTTTGTTAGGCAAACACCATCTTTTAAACATAGAATCATTAGGATTTTTATGGGGGTATTTAACTTTTTTTTCTCAATTCTCTTTCTCAAACTGCCTTTAAGTACTAGTCTGTATGTTGTAGCACATAATATAGGTGTTGCAACATGTTTTATATTTTCTGCTTTGACTTTAGTTGTCTTCACTCATTCTTTTCGAGCTTATTTTATGCTCCTTGAACTTTTCAGCTTAGGAGTGAGATATTCTCTCCCCCACACTTGAATTTCTCAATGTCCTCATTGAGGATCACAATTCAAAGGTGCAAAGAAAAAATTGTATGGTTTGTGTTTAAGAAAGATGGCCCAAATCATCTTCCAAGTTTATCAAAAATGAGTGCCAAGTTGCTGCCCAAGAAGACCTTGCTCAGTTCTAGTATAAAACTTAGGATGGATTAAGAACCAAAAAATTGTTCGGGCCATGTTTGCAAAAAAAATATTAGTGACTACCACACAGACTCAAAAGAAAAAAAATTCCAGACTCATGGATCCTAAAAGAAAAAAGAAGAAAAGAAAATGAACACTATTGAGCTAAAGTTAAGAAAAATTGGACCTGTCCTACTCGTGAAGAGTAGGTGTTGTTGTAGCTTTTCTCCTTGGTTTGACGGATGTTTCTCTTTCCACTTATGTTTCCACACTTTTCTCAGCACATCTTTTCCTTCTTCATCAGGACAAACAGATTCAACGTAACAAATGGGGGAACATTCTTCATTCTCATCAGGGTATCTTGTTGCAAGAAGCATGTTGAAGGTGATTTCTCGATTATGCACATTAATGAGTTCTTTGAATGGTAACTCATCTTTTTGATTTTTCAGCCTTGGAAGGTGGAGTTCATAGGATGGAAGATCTGGAACATGACTCACACTTTTGTGATATGTGTTTTGACTGAAGGATGAATGAGTGGTGGTGGTCTTTGCCTCTATTGGTGCTATAGCAATAGGATCAAAGCATAACAACCTTGCTGTAGCATCACTCTACACAAATGTTTCCTTTTTGACTTCATCTAGGAATAACAGTGGGAAGTCAGATCTGTTAGGAATAGATGCAATAACCTCCATACCTCTATTTCCTACTGGTTGGGTGGACAAACTAACAGCATCAGGGGCTGTTGTTGTAGCATAAAAAACTGTTGCTGCAGCAACTGTAAATGTTGCTGCAACATCTGTTTCAGTTTGTTTTTCAGGAAAAATCAGTAGGTCTTCTAAGTCAGTGTCTTTTAAAAGATCCTCTCCATCAAACATAGTCACAACCATTTCATGTTCACTCACATCAAGTTTTTCAGTCTCACTAGGGATGGTTCCACTAGACATATTTATCACCTCACGAGTTAATTCTCCAACTTGGGTTTCTAGATTTCTTATGGTTTCTTGTGTGTGATTTATGAAATCTTTCATCATTGTTTCCAATGATGTGGAAGAATCAGGTGGTGGGTGGGCTTGGTTATTTTGAAAAACGGGATGAGTGGGATTTTGTGGAAACATTGGTTGGTGAGTGTAAAAATCACTAGGATGATGATTTTGGAAACCTAAGGGTCCTTGTGGTTTAAATTGTTGGTTCAAGGCTTGACTATTCCAAGAAAAATTCGGGTGTTGCATCTACCCTTCGTTATAACTTTGAGAATAGTCACTTCCCCTAGCATGGCTACCAAAAATAGTTGACTGAATATGGGTTTGATGGACATTGCTCAAATAGATGTCCTCCTCCACATAACACACATGCTACAACATTAACAACATGATATGATGCTGCAACAATAGACTGCATATATGGGCCATCGTTCATGTTTTGTAACATTTTAGCCACAGATGTGAGTTTTGCTGCAAGTTCACTATATGCACATGTTTCATGTGTCCCAGTTGTTTGTTGTTGTATTAATGTCTGTGGATCAACCCAATAAAGATGATTATTTGAGATCCTTTCAAGTATGTCAAATCCCTCATTATAGGTACAAGCTGTGAAAGCTCCTCTTGATGCAACATCAAGCATTTGCTTTGCAACGGTGGTTAAACCATTATAAAATATCTCTAGCTGAATACAATAAGGAATGCCATGGTTAGGGCATTTTCTCAACAACTCTTTATACCTTTCCCAACAATCAGGCAGTGCTTCATTGTCCGTTTGTTTAAAAAAAATTATCTCATTTCTGGACTTAGCTTGTCTGGTGAGAGGAAAATACTTTTTCAAAAAGCTCTTTACAAGATCATTCCATGATTTGATGGAACCTACTTACAAAGAGTTAGACCAATACTTTGCTCGATCCCTTAGAGAAAATGTAAACAACTTCAGCCGTAAGGCATCATTAGAAACTCCAGGGATTTTAAAAGAATCAGTTATTTCCATGAAAGATTTTAAGTGCAAATGAGGGTCTTCAGATGGCAAACCACTGAACTGACCATTAATTTGCAACATCTGAAACATGACAGGCTTGAACTCAAAGTGAGTTGTCTCAATGTATGGTCTTAGTATCCCTGAATTTAATTGACTAAAATCAGAAATAACATAGTCCAAGATTCCCCTATCCCGAGTATCAACAATGCTTATGATGTTCTCCATTAAAGTAACAGTAACAGGTGGTAGAAAAACCAAACTTTAAAAATGACCAAAAAAATCCTTAGCTTTGGCCATCCCCGACAACGGCGCCAAAAACTTGGTTCTTCGATTATGTAACCCGAAAATTACAAATGGAATAATACGCAAGTATACATGTTAAACCACTATCGTTTGAAACAAGTAATAAAGTGGTGCAAAGTACCGGATATCAAAGATTCCAATCTATTGCTACAACACTAGTGCTATCGCTATAGCAAATAATCCAGTACTACATTCAAAGACGAAACACATAGAGATCAGATATCATTTTATCAGAGATCATGTGATGAATGGTGATATTGAACTCCACTTTATCCCTACTGACTATCAGCTCGCTGATCTTTTCACCAAACCTCTTGATGAGACAAGATTCAACTTTCTCATCAGTGAGTTTGGAATGCTGAATCTTGAAGAATAACTCTTCATCTTTCATGCATTATGTCAGTCATACAGAGTCCCCCTTCATCATCTGCTCTCTGTCCAAATATCTTTGACTCTCAGGTACGTTCTCTCATTCTCTATCACTGAATATCTCATTCAGTAAGACGTTTTTCAAAAATCAAATCTTCAATCACTGATTTTCTTCAAGTGATTAAAAGCTTTTTGATAAACAAATTTTATCACTGATATTTCTCATCAGTGATCCTTTGGAAAGAAAAATTATCTCTGAATTTCTATCAGAGATTGTTTCAAAAGAAAACTTATCTTTGACTTTTCTTCAGAGATACTTTCTAAAAGGCAAAATGAAACGTTTTTTTTCTCTCTCCTATGACGTCATTTGAACCAACAATCCATGACATGCCTTTTTCTCTGACACGTTCGTCAGTTGCCCTTCTATCCAATCAACTTCGTAGGACGTGTCCATGTCATGATGAACATTTGTTTTCCTGCTTCATTCTCTCTCTCTCATACTATAAAAGGAATGCCTTTTTCCATTCTTATCTTTTACGCTCTCTTAAACTTCCTAAGCAAGAAAAATCTTTCAAGGCATTCAAGCAGACAAAAACACTAATCTTCAAAACTTCAAGATTATCATATTTTTTTTTCTTCCCATTCTTTCATCTTAAAAACACTTTTAAATCCTAAATATTCTCTTATTTTGGAATTTAAAATGTTTCTTACATTAAAATCATTTCTTTTGATTTTAGGTTACTCTAAAAACATTTGGTTTTTCAAAATGTTATTTCTTTCTCATAAAGAACACTGTTTTACTCTAAAAACAACTTTGTTTTTTCTATGTTTCTTTCTAAAAATAGAAACTAGTAAAATTTTAATTGTTTTTAGACTCTAAATCCTTTATTATACTGTACTTCTTTCTATTCATACATGGACCAAGCTACTCTCATTGCTTCCAAAAATGTCAAGTTCGCTTTGACTGAATCTGAAATCCCAAAGAACAACCATCTGGCTCGGTTGGACTTTGAAGTTGTCAAATACCCACATCTGGTGGACGCTGCTGCTTTTCGACTATGCCAGAGCGATCTTTAACGATCTAGTGTCAAAGATCGAGAAGACTGAGAGGGATCCCAAGATCCCTTATGTTCGTTTCATCTGCGCCTATCTCCATTTTCTCTACGCTGAGAAGTACCCCACTTCAAATGATGGTACTTTCTCAAAGGTAGGCCAACGAGCGCTGGAGATCAAGCCTGCTGATAATGAGGTAAGTCTCTCTACCTTACGTTCTCGCCTCTCTCTCCACTCTTCTACTTCAGCGTCCACGCTGGAGGTTCCTTCTTCTGCTACCCCTGCCGCTACCACTCCTTCCAAACGACAATCAACTACTCTCTCTGGTCCTTCTAAAAAGGCTAGAAAGACCAATGAGTCAACCCCTTCGGGAACGATACCTGAAGTAGTTTCTCAACAAACCATCAACAAGTCCAACTTCTACAGGGACGATTTGGCACTCTGCGAACTATAGTTAAGGGTCTCTCTTCAAAGATCGATTTCTGTACAGGCCTACTAACTCAGATCTTGTCCAAGCTGAATGAACCAGCTCCTGCACCAACGCCTTCGTTCACAGATACTGATCGTACATTTATGAATGTCGCTATTGAATTCATACATCAGGCTACTTCAGAAATTTCTGTTATTGAAGGTCGTCTGGATTGCTTGGAGGTTGAGGTCCTTTCTAAGCCTGCTGCTGAGGCTATAACCAACGTTGATGCACTCCCCTAATCTAATGCTGACAAAGAGGGGGAGAAATCAAATGAAGAAAATATAGTTGCAACTGAGGTTCAAGAAACGGAGAAGGTCGCTGAGGTTTCAGTGGCAGAAGATCAAGACCCTCCATCTTCTTCACTAGCTCTGATTGATGAAGAAGAAAAGGAGGAGGAAGATGAAGACCTTGATCTCCCTGATCAAGAGAAAGACAATGTTGCTGCTGATGATGAAGATGACGATGAAGAGGACCAATCTCTTTGGTTCTCAGCTACAAATGCCTCATCAACACCAGCTGTCAAAGGCATCATTCTTTCTGAAATAGGGGGATAAGGGAAGAAGCTTCAGGTGACTCATCCCAAGGCAAGTAGAAGGGAATAACTGCTGAGGGAAACCTGAAACTTGTTTCACCATCTGAGGGGGAGAATCCTTCTCAGGTATATCTATCCCTTGTTCCTCTCTCCTTTTTTTCCCACCAAACCCCTCTCTCATTCTAGCCTTTATCTTTCTTCTTCTATAAATAAACACTAACTCCTTTTTCCTTTTTGATCAGTCAGTTCTCTCCCCTACTTAAGGGAACTGAACTGCAAATAATCCCAGCTCCATCAGCTGAAGATCAAACAATCCCAACCTCCTTAAATGAGGTTGATGAAGAAGAAGAAGAAGAAGAAGCCCTGCACCATTCAGGAAGGCCCTCTAGACCAGCTCAATGGTCAGAGGAAGAACTGAAAGAAAGAAGAACATAGATGATCTCTCACCTAGAGAGTCAGCGGTTAAAGGTCCATCTTCAATCCTCATCAAACGAGCTTGACTTCCTGACGCAAGTTGAGATCGAAGAATTTGTCAGATCTGAGAAGCTAATTGTTGAATGCCAACACGATGCGACTCTAGCTCTCAAGGTTCAGTCTTCTCAGTTCAAAGACAAGAAACTAAAGAAAAATCAAGTGAAGGTTCAAGCTGCACTACTAAAAGAGATTAAAGAGGAGCGCTTAAAAGAAAAAGAGGTCAGCGATAAAACACTTGAATGGTGTAAACAAAAGATCGATTATCGCTCTGACCCAATGAAGATCAGAGCCGTTGTTATCTTTGGGAGAAAGAAGAAGGACCGAACATCAGTTACAATGGAGATAACCAGAGAGGATGGAAGCTCAAAGGCTATGTTTGTCTCAAGACTTGAAAGTTTTGGCTACATGGAATGGTTAGAGTTTAAGGAAGCACTGAAGAAATCAAAGTAAACCTAAAGAGGCTATATTGAAGGTATCATTGGAGCCCTCATCAACAGAGTCACTACTGTACTAAAGGTACCTTCCGCTCTTCCTTCAAAGCCAAAGCAACCCAAAAGAAAGCCTGCCTCCTCCTCCTCTGATAATGTCGCTGCAATCAAGAACGACACCTCTATCAAGTTCTCAAAAGAAGCACTGTTCGGGCCTCCTCCTGATCTCTCGATTCTTGATCTATCTCTACCTCCTGGTGGACCATTCATCGCAGGACAAGTACTGAAAATACTTTTGGGGTCTTCTTCAATGATGATGAAGGACAACTCAGATTCCAAAGAGTCTCTGAGATCCCTATCTGTCCTCTCAATCATCTCAAGGATCTCTTGTGCTTATGGTATACCTATTCTCCTCTAGCTGAACCGATCAAAACTATCATCAGACAAGAATCTTCTGATCGAAGGAAAAAAGGAGAAGAAGTACCTAATTACATGATCAAGGTCCTACAATCCTATCTAGATAGCTGATAGATTTTTTTCTTACTTCTTGTAATATGTTAGTTAGACTTACAACAATTAGTTATTCACTTGTACTTAAAATTTTCATCTCTCTTGTAATTCTTTCTTTGAATTAATGAAAATTCAGTGAAGTACTTAACTCTATCAGTACTTTAAAAGATCCCTCAAAATAGTAATTGGGACATGTATGTTATGAATCCTGATTATCCTTTATTTTGACATTAAAGTAATTTTCTTCATAGTTACTTTGTCATCATCAAATAGGGGGAGATTGTTGATCCATACTCTCTCAGTGATTTGATAATGATCCTTTTCTATACTTAGTGAAAATTACGTTTAACATTATGTATTAGTGTTTCATCATCAGTGATCATACTGAGTCTGTTCAGTTATCACTGATGATCCTTCTTGTAAACATTCATATGTATAAGTGTTTCACTATCAGCGATCATACTGAGTATGTTCAGTATTGCTGATGATTTCTCATATAAACAGTTAGACGTAATCCCTGAAGACAAGTTTCGCGACAAAAGATGTTCACTGCTGAATCGAAGACAAAGCTGCTGAAGAAAGACAAGTCTACTCATGACCTGATGCGGATATCAGCGAAGCCAAGACAAGTCTACACACGCGAAGAAACCTGAGGAAAAGCTTCAGCGATAGCTGAACTTCTTTATATCTCTGAAGGAAGAGATATTCAATGATTGATAGTCACTTAGCTTATGCCTCAAGTCTCTTTTGTCTCACCCTTGCACACATCATACGATTGTCAGAAACAGACATACCTCTGCAGCAATTCGTACAACGACTCTGAAAACTACACTGTTCATCATACGACCGAAAGCATGTCTCCTAAAGTCAGACCCATGCAGCCAATCAATGAAGGACACATGTAAAGTGCTCTGCCATGCATTTAATGCATCGAGTATAAATAGAAAGATTACAACTCCATCTGATTTGTGCCCTAAGCCTTCATCTTTCTAAGAAGATAGAAACCCTTGTTTTCAATACTCTCCTAATCCCCGATTCTCTAATTCTTGTGCACCCCTTCTTAGTGATTCTTAAGTTTGTTTAGATTAGGTTCTACTTAATCTTATTCCGCAACGAACTTGTAAATTGTAATTTGATTTATCAATAAACAATTTATTAAACTTTAAAATTCAGTGTTTGTATTCAACCCCCACCCCCTTCTACAAACTTGTTAAGCACCTTCGGGAGGAGGCATGTTACTCATGTGGAGTATTGGGACACAGACAGAGAAATACTCTCGAGGCAAACAAGAAGAAATTAAAGCATCAGTTCAGCGACCGAAGACAACTGGGCCTTCCGTTCAAAAGGAGGAGGTACCCAAAGCTCGTGCTCGTGCTTTCTAGATCACCACAGAGGAAGCTCGTAATGAACCGAACGTTGTTCATGGTATTTTTCTTGTGAATTCCCGACCTGCCCGTATTTTATTTGATCCTAAAGCAACTAACTCCTTTGTATCGCAATGTTATACTCGATTTTTGGATTATGTGCCTTCTATGCTTGATAAACCATTCACTGTCGATACGGCTAATGAGGGTGTTCTAGTTGCCAATAAATTATATAGAGATTGTGTATTAATTCTTGAAGACTATGAGTTCTCAATAGATCTGATCCCGATGGATATTCATGGCTTTGATATCGTTATTGGGATGGATTGGTTAGCCATAAACCGCATTGACATCATTTGCTCTCACCGAATGATTCGAATACCGAAGGACGATAGAGATTACATATATGTATACGGTGAACGACGTGTAGGCGATGTAAAGGTAAAATCTATGCTCAAGGCTCGACGATATCTAACGAAAGGATATTCCTCTTTTCTGGCCTATGTTTTAGATTCATCCAAAGAGGCAAAAAAGATGGTGAAGGATGTGCCAATCGTATGTGAGTATCCGGATGTATTTCCCGATGACTTGCCAGGGTTGCCACCGGACAAACAAGTAGAGTTTCGGATCGATTTAGTACCCAGTGCCGCTCCTATCGCTAAGATGCCCTATCGTCTCGCACCGGCGGAAATGAAAGAAATGATGAGCCAATTACAAGAGTTATTGGACAAGGGATTCATTCGACCGAGCACTTCACCCTGGGGTGCTCCGGTATTGTTCGTGTTAGATCTAGTTTAATCAAGTTGTAATTGTTAGTCCTTCGTTATGTTTTGTTATGTTTTGTGTTAGTTTGACTTGTGTAGGTGTCAAGGTTATTAACCCTATATAAAGTCCTTGTTTTTACCTTTTAGGTTAAGGAATGATGTATGCTGTAGAAATTAATCATTGTGTATTCTCTCAATCATTGTAGTCGTCATCTCTTTCAATGAAACATATGACATCAGTCATTTCTCAATAATCTTCTTCCTTCCTGTGATTCATATTGATATTACTCTGATAAGATTTATGTGTGCTTGAATCTGGAACAACAATTGGTATTAGAGCCTCCTCAGAAACTCAGAATCAATCGATCTGTGCAGAAAATAATCCCAGTTTACTATTTTCGAAAACTTCACTGTTACATTAGTGATTTTGTGATTTAGAGGTTGTTTAGATGCAATCTTTAGTCCATTAGATGCGTATGGTGATTATGAAGATGTTTCATATTGATCAAAAACAGATCTGATTACATTTGATAGGTCTATTTAATCAAACTTTGGATTTTTAGACATTTGATAGGTCTCATATGCGACCTGTCCAGAATCAAAAAGGTCAGATTTGTTGAAGTTTTTGAAAATTTAGTGATAAGGGTTTGCTCACGATCAATCATAGAGCATATTGTCAAATTTTTTCTTTGATTGAACAAGTTTTTCTATGGATCTATTGAAAAATTGAAGAAAAGGCTCGAAGTATGCAGTTTCGCAAGACAGAGTGAAGAACTCACAGAACACTGTGTAGAACTCGCAAGGTTCTCAAAACTCGCAGGATTAAGGATTCTCAAGTGCAAAGTTGAAAATATCCCAAGTACAAGATTCGTAGAAGTGTTGCCTGCGAAAGTTGAAGGACTCGCAGAATGCTTGCTTACGAATTCTAAAGAATTCGCAGAGTATAGCCTACGAAAGTTATTGGATTCGCAGACCTCTACCTTGCAAATTTCATAACTTTCTCAAACTCCTTGCTTGCGAATCCTGGTCCAAGCTTCTTTGATTTGCGAAAGTTATATCCTTTTGAGTATCCTTGCCTATTACTTGCGAATTCTTGCCTTATTTCTCATCTTTTTGCATACTTGTTGATCTTCTGTACTTAATATCTGATTTTCTGATCAAAGATCTTTTCAAGCACATATTTCAGACACACAGGAAAGATGCCTTACACAGATGAGTTGGGAAATACTGTACTCACTCCAAGAGACTGTGCTCTATCCTACATGCCAGAGATACCCCAAATAGAAGTTGAACTTGAAACTCTCAGATGTCAAAACAAGAAATTAAGAGATGACATGGATGCTTTAAATGTCAAATTGACAAAAGCTGAAGTTTAAGTGAAGCGGTATCAAGATAAAGGTCATGATTGGCCTAAGAAAGTGGATGACAGAAAGAACAAAGAAATTGTTGAACTGGAAAAGACTTTCAACCAAAGATTGTCTGATATTTCCAAGAAGTCTGAGTCTGAAAAGAAACAATTGGAGATTAAAGTCTCAAATCTTTTAAAACAAGTTTCTGACTTTGAACAACTCATCATATCAGCAAGGAAGTCCTTTGATGATGAGAGAAAATATTTTAAAGGCAAAAATGCTAATTTGTTCAAAGAAATTTCAGATAAAAACCAGACTTTAGAAAAGGATTTTGAAGAAGAGAGAAAGATTTTTGAAAAAGAAATCTCTAAACTCACAAGCAAATTGGCAAACTTGTCTACTGAGATCATGAAGGAGAAAAGGAGTAAATCTGGAATTCAGAGCAAGTTTGATAAACTCTGCAATGAGAAATCCAAGCTGTGTGATAAAATTCAACAACTTGAGAGTGATAATACTGATTTGTCTAACAAGATAACCACTGATGCCTCTACTTCATCCTCTTATGATGATGATTGTGCTGAATCAGTGTGTTCTTTTCAAACAGTATCAAGCATGTTTCAGAAAATGATTTTTAGAAAACAAGATGTGAAATCCAAAGTGTCTGAACCAGAGCAGATTAAAACTCCAAAATCTTTCAATGTGAAATCAGTTGATAAGAGTGTCAATCATTTTCAAAAATCTCCAACTCAGTCTTCAAGGAAAGATCAAATGGTCTGGGTTGTTAAAGGTTCTCTAGAGGCAACAAAGCTTCACAGAGCTAATCAGAAGAAAAAGAAAAGAGTTTCAAAAGGTAAGTCTTTTGCACCTGACTTTGTCAAATCTGCAACACATTTGATCAGGTTGGCAAAAAGAAAGTTATCTTGCTCTTACTGTTACTCAAATAAGCTCATTCACAAAGCACAAGCATATAGCAGATCTTATCCTTACAGTGCTTATCACAGGTATGAGAATCATTCAAAGAAATTCTCAAAAACTGACCAAACTGGACCCAAGCTTGTATGGGTACCAAAACCTAAACCTGTGGTGCAGGTAGAAAAAGGAAAAGAAAAGATGGAAGATGTCCCAGTCTTGAAGGACTGAAGAAACAATGACTTCTGATTACTACAGATCAGGACTCTTGCTTAAATGTCAAAGTAATGACTTCTAAGTACAACAACTTAGAACTCATACACAACTGTCAAAAGTTGGTGATCATCTGGAAAACATGGAGTTTCTCTTACTCTAAATATCTGTCTCACAATGTTTAAGCTTAGCTGCTAAACTATTAATGCAGATATGAAGGGGGAGCATATCTGTACAAACCTTGTCAAGAGATCCACAACATGTCAAGGGGGAGCTGCATGAAGCAATTACATACAACAAGAATATAAGCAAGATCAACCAGAGATCAGATCAAAGGGGAGCATCTAATGAGTTCAAGGGGGTGCTACACTGCTATATCAAGAGGGAGCAAAGAAGTGTTGTAAGTCGGGTGTGTGTAAATCTTTTCAGAATAAAAATTGATAAAAATGCCATTTTTGGAAAGTTTCTTCAATTAGAAAGTTTCTATTTTTGGTAAGTTTTGTGAAAAGTTTCTCAAAATAGAAAGTTTCCACTTTTGGAATGTTTTTGAAAGAATGGAAATTTGGCTAAGGTCAAAATTCGCAATATAATAGCTTGAGAAAGCTTCAGATTTCGCAAAGTAAAGTCTTACGAAATCTGAAGAATTCGTGAACTAGTGATCTGCGAAAGTTGAACATTCGTAGATGTGTTATCTACGAATTCTTAAGGATTCTCAACTTACTTGATTGCGAAAGCTTAAGAACTCGCAGATAAGGTACTTGCGAAAGTTTAACCTTGCACAAGGATTCGTGACTTAGTTCCTTGCGAATCCTCACTCCCATAGCTTACGAATTCTTCAATTAAGCCAACTCATTTTGCGAAAGCTGAAAACCTATACTCTCTTGACACATGTCCTAGTCATTCTCGACTATAAATATGACACTTAGTGTTTTTCTCATTACCTTTCTCAGTACTCTTCGCGAAAATCCTTAAACCCTCTCAAAACCCCTTGTTTACGAACTTCATCGAAAACCCTTCAATTTCATCTTTTTTTTCTAAAGGTTGTTCTTTGTTAAAATTCTTGTATATCTATGTCACTGAATCGATTACTGTGATTGTCTTTGCAGGTTTCCTCGACATGGATTAGATTTAGGATGAATCTTGAACTTTTTGGACTCTTGAACTTGGAAGGACCGAATGTTGATTGAATCTCAGATTCTTTGAACCCTAATGTTAAACCTTGTTGTTTAAATGATTCCATTACCCTTGTAATACTGACTTAGAATTCACAGATTGCTTGATTGATAGAAAACCTAACTTTTGAACTCATCATTATTGATTTTTGTCGATTGGTATTCTTCAACAACCATCGACTGTTCTTGAGGAAATTCAAATTTTTGGTAATTAATCTGTGTTTTAAAGCACAATTAAAGGTTTAAATCGTGGTTTAGATGCTAAATCGATCCCAATGGTACCAATTTTCTAAGCCCAAAATCAATTTTAGTGATTTCCTCAATCTGGGTTCAAAGTCAGTGTTCTTGGTGTTCTTAGGTTTCGTGAGTTTTGATGTGTTCATGTTTATTTTGCTCTAAGGGAAGAATTAGCATATTTATGCCCTGCGAATTCTAAGTATTCCTAGATTTCAAGTGTAGAAATTCGCAATCCTATAGCCTGCGGATCTTATACTTAGGAATTCTCAAAAAGTGGGTTTTCAAACTGTTTAACTCTCATGTAATGACTCTGAGACCTTGGACCTTGTCCAAACTCTTTTGTTTCCTGTTTCAGATCAAATGGCTGACAGCAACTCACAAAACGTACAGATGGATGAGAA
Source organism: Arctium lappa (assembly GCA_023525745.1). Lineage (NCBI taxonomy): Eukaryota > Viridiplantae > Streptophyta > Magnoliopsida > Asterales > Asteraceae > Arctium > Arctium lappa. The sequence continues at coordinate 43,019,858 of CM042047.1, read as the reverse complement.
CTCCTTCCAAGAGGCTCAACCTGAGCAGTCAATTTCTTCCAGCAGAACTGCTTCTCATGTTCCTTCAAATGTCAACACTGACATGTTGTTGCTTCAACCATCTGAGATGGTTCCCCAGACTGCTAACAACCATAAGTTCGACTTCATGCTCAACATAGATCCACTGGTGAACCACATCCTACAGAACCACCCACTGAACAGAGCTCTATCCGAGAGTGCGGATGTACCAGAAATCTATGTGCAGCAGGCCTGGAAGACTATCCACCTCACCCACATCACTGTTGGACAAATCAAGTGCCCAGTTCTCCGGGTCAATGTTGATTTCTATTCAGCTGATATCTCACTGGAACTATTCCAACGATCTCTGCAACTACCGGAAGCTGACTCCAGGGAAGGCAGAAATGAATTTGACGATCTACCCACAAGGGAAACAACTCTTGCCGGAATAAGGAAAATGGGATATGTTGGTGACCTTAACAGAGTTAGCCAATTCAAAAAGAACAATCTGCCACCATTCTACTATGCATTGTTCTCAGTCATCAACCAGTGCTTAACAGCTAAATCATATGGAACATACAATGCAAGCAGCCATATACTGAAGCTTTTCTACTCTATAGTGCATGACTTGCATATAAACTATGCTATAGTATTTTGGACTGAACTGCTTGAGAAGATCTCTGCTAAGAAGAACACTGTCAAAGTCCTCAACTACCTACCCTATCAGAGGTTCATGACACTCTTAGTCAGAAGTGTACTAAGGGGGAACAAGCAGATTCCTAGGCAAAGCTCTCATGACATGGTTGAAGTAAATGAGATGACGTTCTTAGTACATCAAAAGAAACAATTTAACTATTCTATGCCAATTCCCGAAGCTCTACTCAGGTATGTTGATCCAGAGGCCGAGTGTCGAGTAGATTATAGAGAATCTATGGCACAGCCAGAAACAACTGTACCTTCCCAAGGTTCATCCCTTAGGAGAGAGGTGTCTGTGAGGGTACCTGAAACTCAAGGAGTTAGGGTACGGGGAGAGAAGAGAAAAAACTCTGAGAGGGGAACCGGTGGGGGTCAGAGACTAAGACTGTAGACTTCCCCCACCTCGTGTGACACCTGAGGTTAGTGAAGGTCAAGGCTCTGAAAATGCCTCGGATCAACCTGAACAACATATTATAGAGGAGCTAGAGCATGAAGAACAAACTGCGGAAGAAGTACACTCTGTTGCCAGTTCACCTGACCGAGTCACAGAAAATGTTGACTTGGGCAGTGAGAGCTCAGATTCTGAAAGGACAAACACTGCAAACAGAGAAGCAGATGATGGAAATGATGGTGATGATGATGTTAATGATGATGATTCCTTTGATATGGGTGTGGCTACCAGTGCTCCAGAGATTACTACCACAGCTGTAGTTGCAGTTACTATTAGTGCTAGTGGAGACATAAGGAGAACAGAGGGAGTTTTGGTTGAAGATGTAAGTGAGTCTGTGAGAGAAAGGGAAAGAAAAGAAAATGAAGAGAGAGAGATACCCACAACCCAGTACTCTAGACAATCAACTACATCTCACACTTCAGTGCATGTGTTTTCTGAAGATGTAGACATGAGCAGATCACTCATGCAATTGCACACCCCAGCCACCCACTCTGATTCCTCTCAACAGGAATTAGTTTCATTTTCACACGGGGATCAAGCACACAATCTATCAATGTCTCACTCGGAGACATCTGATATTGAAATTAGAGATCAGTTGCCCCAGATCTCAACTTCTTTCCGTGCACAAGTCCTAGAGCCTATTGTCCGGACACCAATTTTTGTTGATAGAACACTGTTTGCAAAACTAAATCTCAGTCATCTTCGTGACCTGAGCGGAACATCCCGAGTAGATCCGCATTCCATACTACGAGGACCGGATGGAAATCCTGTCATTGCTACCACCATGCCAGCTATGAGCACAGGTCACATGGTAGATTTGTCTACTGTGATGCAAACGGTTAATCTACGTGATCCCGTGTTAGTTCATCTGACTTTGTGTCAAGGGAATACCTCAACGGCGCCTTAAAGGCTGTTGAAGACAGGTGGTCGGAGAAGTATGATAGAATTGAGAAAGAACTAGGAGACATCAAGCGATTATTAAAGGGGAAGCAAGTCGTTGAACCTGAGCCGGAACGAAGAGAACCAATACTACCAACTCCACCACCAATCACACCGAATCCTTTCGATCTTTCAATTAATGAGCTCAAGTCTTTGCTTCTCGCAAAACTTTTGTCTCAAGCTCCAGACGATCAATAAGATGCCGACTTATTCACACTCCTACATTCCTATCATCAACAACAACAACCACCTTCTGATGCAGATATACTCAAGGCCTTCATTCTACTCCATCAAGCATTTTAGTTATCATGTCAGACTTAGGCAATTGTTCAAGTTACCAGGCATGACTATGATCGTGATCATGATCATGAGGGGGAGACACAAGGAGAACAGTATGCAACCGACAGACAATTAGTTGTAGTAGAATGTTGTGCCCATTAGTAATGTACCCGGAAGAAAAGGTTCCAGCAGTCAAGGTACAGGTACAAGTCAAAGAACTCATGATGAAGAAATGTTGGAGCAAGGAGTATCAAAGAGTTTAGTTGTATACATTGCTGATGATGAGTCAAGGGTTGAAAAGCCTAAGACTGCTACATGTGAAGAGGTTATGGAGGCAATGGGCATCTCAACTTTCAATGTTATAGATGTTGATGATCTGGACACAGATGAACAAGCAATTGCCATGTATGAGTTATTCTGGAATATGAAAGAAGAAGGTGAAAGAGTAATAGATTTTGGCCTTCAAGATGCAACTCAATCAGAGAATACTGTGAATGTTGAAGAATTTGTGAAGAATGTATCAGAAACAGAAGTTCCAGGAAGTGTTCTAGATGAAAACATTTTTGAAGATATTTTTGGTGCTGACTTCAGAATGGATGATCAAGAAGATGAAGATGATGAAGTTGAACCAGCACAAGCACAACCTGCTGAACAAGAACAAGTGAGTGTGGCAACTCAAGTAGATGAGCCATACATCCATACTGCCATTCCATTGGTTTCTCCTGATAGAAACTGCGTTTTCCCATCTACTGGTGAAGCTTCAACTCCAGCTACTCAGAAAGTTGCTTTGCCTTTGCATAAATCAGTGGAAAGAGTTTTGAAAAAGAATGTCTCAGATCCTACCGCTCCAATAGTGATTGATATGGAAAGGCTTAGGAAATCTTTGAGAAAAGAAAGGAAAAAGATGGAGAAAGAAGAGAGAAGAAGAAAGAGGGAAGCTGAAGAAAGAAAAGAAAAGGAAAGAGCTGAAAGAGAAAGAACCGAAGCAGAAGCCTTACCCTACCTTAGAAATCCTGACAGTCCAAGGATTCTAAGTGGAGCTGAACGTCCAAAGCCAGTATTTGTAACTCCGATGGAAGCAGAAACTCTAGCAAAGAAACATCAGGACACTCAAGAAGGTCCCTATGCTCCTGTCAGAGTTGGATCTACTCCATTTACCGGGTATGATGAAGAGGGTATGTCTCTAGAGCTCATCAAGCTGATCCGAAAGTCTCTTAGGGTTCCATTTCTTGAAGAATCCATCAGAATCTTTGTCAAAGAACAAGTAGAGATTGATGCATGCAAGCTATATGGTATTATTGACCACCCACTGGACTATCAAAGAAACTATCTGAAGTTCATTGAAAACGTTTCAAGAACAAAGGGTTAGGTTCAAAGACCTGGAATCCTTCAGATCAAAGAAGTCAGAATGAACAAGTACTTTGATGTCTGTTATCCAGAATTTGATATTCAAAGGAGAGACCTAAGGGTGGCAACCTTTAGTGAAGCAGACTTTGAAAATTTGAATGTGACAGATCTAGAGTTTAACTACCATGACTTCAGGAACAGAACAGTCAGACCTAGAGATGTGGTCTTTGCACTGGATGCCGTAAAGAGGTACATGAAGCGTCAGATTAACAATGCTTATGTTCTTGATTTCCAGTTAGGGGCAGAGACTAATCAGAACAACATAAACCTAACTGCTCCTAACTTTAATCACTACTTGATGGAGGACATACCATTCTTCAAACCTGTTCTAACTCCTGAGCTCGGAGTTATGTATGTGAATAAAAAAACTCACAAGAAACAATACATGCGAGCCGGTGAGGTAGCAAACTTCTCTAACGGAATATTAAAGATGGTATTAAAAGAGCTGGAAGACAGACACAGACACTCAGAGCTAAAGAGACTTGAGGTGGGTGATCACATGCCCAAAGCTGACAGGATTGTAATGGAGAAGATGATTGAAGCCATCAAAGAAAGGCTTGAATTCAGAGAGTGCTTAAGGAGGATTGAAAGCTTTCTGGGAATAAGAAGAACCAGTTTCAGCCGGTGGAACCGATGAAGATCACAACTTTGATTAAAGGGGGAGATTGTTAGATCTAGTTTAATCAAGTTGTAATTGTTAGTCCTTCGTTATGTTTTGTTATGTTTTGTGTTAGTTTGACTTGTGTAGGTGTCAAAGGTTATTGACCCTATAAAAAGTCCTTGTTTTTACCTTTTAGGTTAAGGAATGATGTATGTTGCAGGAATTAATCATTGTGTATTCTCTCAATCATTGTAGCCGTCATCTCTTTCAATGAAACATATGACATCAGTCATTTCTCAATAATCTTCTTCCTTCCTGTGATTCATATTGATATTACTCTGATAAGATATATGTGTGCTTGAATCTGGAACAACAGTTCGTAAAGAAGAAAGATGGTTCTTTCCGAATGTGTATAGATTACCCGGAACTGAATAAGGTAACCATCAAGAATAAATACCCTATGTCACGAATTGATGATCTATTTGATCAACTACATGGTGCAAGTTATTTTTCCAAGATCGATTTAAGATCAGGATATCATGAGCTTAAGGTACGTGAAGAGGATGTGCTTAAGACAGCTTTCCGCACACGGTATGAACATTATGAATTCCTTGTCATGTTGTTTGGACTTACGAATGCACCTGCAACATTCATGGATTTAATTAATCGAGTGTGTCGCCCGATGCTCGATAAGTTTGTTATTGTCTTTATTGATGATATCTTGGAATATTCTAAGACTGAGGCCGATCATGTCGTGCACCTTAGAGAGATGTTGGAGTTGCTGAGAAAGGAACGATTATATGCCAAGTTCTCAAAATGTGAATTTTGGCTCCGTCAGGTACAATTCTTGGGGTATACGATATCTTGCGATGGTGTTTTAGTGGATCCATCCAAGGTCGAGGCAATATAGAAATGGGAACAACCAAAGAATGCCTCTAAAGTACGTAGTTTTCTCGGCGTGGTTGGTTACTATCGACGATTCATACGGGATTTCTCGAAAATCGTTGTACCCCTCACTTCTCTCACCCGCAAGGATGTGAAATTTGTTTGGAGCGAGGCCCAGGAAAACGCATTCCAGACTTTGAAGGACTGTTTGACGCACGCACCGGTACTTGCCTTACTTGAAGGTAGTGACGATTTCATAGTATACAGCGGCGCGTCAAAACTAGGATTGGGTTGTGTATTGATGCAACGGGACAAGGTAATCGCATATGCCTCATGAAAGCTAAAAGAATATGAGAAAAATTATCCAACCCATGATCTTGAGCTAGTAGCGGATGTCTTTGCTTTGAAACTCTAGCGTCATTATTTGTATGGCACGAAATGCCAATTGTATACTAATCACAAGAGTTTGAAATATCTTTTTGACCAGTAAACCTTGAATATGCGTCAGTAATAGGCCATGGAGCTGATTAAAGAATACGACTGTGAGTTACTCTACCATCCAGGTAAAGCCAACGTAGTGGCGGATACGTTAAGTAGGAAGGCATATATTGGATCTATGTGTTACGTTATCACTCATACGTCGGTGGAGTCTACTCTTATCAATGACTTACAGAGATGGAAGACTGAGGCTTTGAAGCCGGAATATGTCAAGTCTGAACGCATGGTGGGCTATTTAGATTCTTTAACTGACGATATCCGCGGACTTAAAGTTTTTAAGACCCGAATCTGGGTACCGAGACTCGGAAACTTACGGGAGACTATCTTGGCGGAGGTGCATAAGTCTATATTATCCGTTCACCCAAGAAGTACGAAGATGTACCATGACTTGCGTATTGATTACTGGTGGTCGGGAATGAAAGTTGATATATGTCGTTACGTTGAAAAGTGTGTCACATGTTTACAGGTAAAGGTCGAACATCAAAAGCCATACAGAAGTTTACATCCACTCGATATACCTGTATGGAAATGGGAGGAATTGACTATGGAGTTGGTAACAAAACTACCAAAGACCTCTTGACTGCACGATAGTATTTGGGCTATTATGGACCGATTGACAAAGAGCGCACATTTCCTTCCTGTTCGGGAATCATACACAATGGATCGATGGGCACAACTTTATATTAACGAGATTATTGCTCGACATGGCGTACCTTTAAAGGTAATCTCATATCATGATTCACGTTTCATCTCTAACTTTTGGTCTGGTCTACAGCGCGAATTGAGAACGCATGTTGCATTAAGTATCGCGTATCATCCACAGACCGACGGACAATCAGATCGTATTTTTCAAACACTCGAAGATATGTTACGAGCTTGCGTACTTGAGTTTGGCGGAAGCTGAGATACTCACTTGCCCTTGGTTGAATTCTCATACAATAACAACTATCACTCGACGATCGGAATGGCTCCTATCGAGGCTCTGTACGGAAGTAAGTGTCGTACTCCTCTTTGTTGGCAGGAAATGGGAGAGAAGACTCTAGCTGGTCCAGAATTAGTCCAGATCGCCCACGACAAGATTCAAGTTATACGGGAAAGAAGGAAAGCTGCTCATGATCGACAGAAATCTTATGCAGATCGCCGCTGAAGACCGAGCGAGTTCTCAGTCGGAGACCTTGTTATGCTAAATTCTCCCCATGGAAAGGTGTTTTACGATTTAGAAAGCACGGTAAACTCAGTCCTCGTTTCATCGGACCGTTCAAATATTGGAGCGTGTTGGAAATCAAGCTGTTAAGTCTAAATATTGTATCCAAGATTTAATAGGAAAGTCAAATGTGTAAAAGTCAACATTGACCTTGTAATAGTTAGTCAAAGCTTGTTTAGTTTTCTTAGCCTTTAAGGCTTTGTAATTGATAGGTAGTATATAAAGGGTTGTCTTTGTAATCTTGTGATAACGTCTAGAGGATTATGCTTCATTGTAATATTCAGTAATTGTGGAATACAAGATCTACTTTCTCTCTCTAGATTCTCTCTCTAGTTCTTGAGCATATTAGATAAATCTTGAGTAATTGCTTGTTGTGATTGGGATTTTATGTTTAACAATTGGTATCAGAGCTGAACCAAACTTTTCAGGAAAGATTTGATCATGATTTGAATTGAAATATGAAGTTTTAAAATCGAAAATTTGAAATTTTCGAAAATTTTCAAGAACACGAGTTTGGGTACTGTTCATCCGAATTTCATGTGAAAAATCGTTTTTGATGCAAGAAAATGGATTCATTGGATTCGTTTTATATGTAGGATTGATTCTTGTTCTGATTACATTTCATAATTCTATCAATTTCGATATCAATTTTCGAAATTTGAGTTTTCTGGAAATATCTATTTCACATTTATTTCACATCTATTTCACATTTATCTGATTTATCTATTTCACATTTATCTGATTTAGATTTGTTATTTGAATTCTTTTATGATGAGTTTCTAGGATCTAATATACCTAAATCTGCTGTGACTGACAGGTCTGAAGACACAACTTGCAATCATCCAGTCACTTCAGATGTCATAACTGAACAAGCATCCCCTGTTCAGACAGAAATTCACATTCCAACATCTACTCCTACAGTTGAAGATGTTCAAGTAACTGCTGAACCAGAAGTAACTGTTTCAGTTGGTTGTAATACATTGTCTACTCAACAGCTAGAGTCTGTTGTTCCAACTGATGCTTCTGCACCTGAAACTTCAACTGCAAAACCCCCTCCTGTTATTCAAACTGAAGATTCTGACAGTGGATTTCTAGATGATGATCATGATCAAACTTCATCTACTCCACTTCCTCATGAGCATCGCTGGACCAAAGAGCATCCATTACATCAAGTAATTGGAGATCTCAACAAGCCTGTACAAACTAGGTCAGCGACTTTGAATCAATGTATGCATGACTCATTCCTCAGTAAGATTGAGCCAACACGAGTATCTGAGGCTCTTGCTGATTCGGACTGGGTATCTGCCATGCAAGAAGAGATCAATCAGTTTGAAGCCCTAAAGGTTTGGAGATTAGTTCCAAAACCAGAAGGTAAAACCGTGATAGGCACTAAGTGGGTATTCAAGAATAAAAAGGATGAAGATGGTATCGTCATTAGGAATAAAGCTAGACTTGTTGCCAAAGGTTACCGACAAGAGGAAGGTATAGACTACGATGAGACGTATGCTCCAGTAGCGCGTATAGAAGCAATCCGCATGTTTCTAGCCTACGCAGCTCATAAGAATTTCACAGTCTTTCAGATGGATGTGAAAACAACCTTTCTGAATGGCATTCTTAAAGAGGAAGTGTATGTGTCTCAACCAGAAGGGTTCGTCAATCCAGAAAAGCCAGATCATGTTTATATCCTGGACAAAGCCTTCTATGGTTTAAAACAAGCCCCTCGAGCATGGTATGATGTTCTATCTAAATTCTTGGTCAAGTCCGGTTTTTCTAAAGGTAAGGTTGATACCACTTTATTCATCAAAAAGGAAAAAGCTGATATTATTCTTATTCAGATTTATGTTGATGATATAATATTTGGTTCTTCAAATCCAAAATTTTGCAAAAACTTTTCTAACCTCATGGTGTCACGTTTTCAAATGAGTATGATGGGAGAGATGAATTTCTTTCTCGGACTACAAGTTAAACAATTTTCTACGGGATTTGTATTAACCAATCTAAGTACATTTTGGACATTCTTCGGAAGTACAAAATGGAAAATTGTAAACCAATTGGAACCCCGATGGCACCAGGTACTAAGATCCACACTGATCCTTCGGGTAAAAGTGTTGATGTTAGAACTTATAGAGGTATGATAGGTTCATTAATGTATCTTACATCGAGTAGACCAGATATTATGTTCTCAACATGTTTATGTTCTAGATATCAGGCTGCTCCCAAAGAATCCCATTTGGCTGATGTCAAACGGATTTTTAGGTATCTGAAGGGGACTGCAAACCTTGGTTTGTGGTATCCTAAGGATACTGGGTTTCAACTGACTGCCTATTCAGATGCAGATCATGCAGGTTGCATGTTAGATAGAAAGAGTACTTCTGGTCATGTTCAATTTCTTGGAGACAAGCTCGTTAGCTGGGTATCAAAGAAACAGTTATGCGTCTCCACATCGACTGCTGAAGCAGAGTACGTAGCTGCTGCCAGTTGCTGCTCTCAAGTCCTGTGAATGCGAACACAGTTACGAGACTATGGATTCAAGTTCGATAAAATTCCAATTTATTGTGACTCGAAGAGTGCAATTGCCATATCTTCTAATCCTGTTCAACATACGAAAACCAAACACATTGATGTCAGGTATCATTTTATAAAAGATAATGTCGAAAAAGGAACAATTGAACTTTATTTTGTAAAAACAGATTATCAGCTTGCAGATCTATTTACCAAACCATTAGATGAAAAGAGATTTAATTTTCTTGTCTCTAAGCTTGGTATGTTAAATCTTAAGACATAATCGGTTGTTACCTAATAAAGTTACGTACTGTTATTTTTCATCATTTTCTTTATCTTTATGTCTGAAGGATATCTACACTTTAAATGTTTGCTCATGATCTCAGGGGGGGGGGGTAAGAGAAGATTTTAGATGGTCTACATTCATTTGAGGGGGAGCATAACTAATTTCTGCATTTTACTTAACTGACAATTTTTTTTTGTAATGCATGATTTTAGGGGGAGCATATAAGTCAAGTCAAAAGGAGTAAGAATATGATTTATGATTATTTCTGATCAGAACTCGTACTTTAATCGTTTTATTGCTTTATGTCATTTACATTTGAATAAATTTGTGAATAAATTTGCTTTGACTAGACTTTGAAACTTATGCAGGATGAGAGAAGATGACACGATCATATCTTGATGACTATAGTTTGACTTTCTGAGAATTAAGATTGAGCGAAAAGGTAAATTTCTTATCTTAATCTCAAATGTATGAAAGAAGGACAACTTTCAGATATAGAAAACATGTTCTTAAATGTTCAAACCACTTCCCGATTCTTAAACAGATTTTATAATTTGGAAGTGTGATTTTAAATGTTTTCATTTTATTTTTGTGCTTCATTGATAAACAAACCGTGTGTTTCCAAAGATAAATACTTGTGTATTGTCTTTTCTATATACTTTCAAGTATTCACACACATCGGTTTAATTTTTGATCAAATTGTTCTTATCATGTCTCTAAGTTGAAACAATTTTTCGATGGTAAGACACCCCGCTTGTACTTCAAAGAATTTTGAGCGTTAATTCATTTCGAAACGGTTTTTCAAGAATGTCTATATTTTGTTTTGTATAGACAATATCCATTATTCTTGACCTTAAGCTTTGATTGTTATATCATTCATTTCTGATCATTTTCATACAATGTCAGATTTTCAAACAAGTCTTTTGCATTCATATTCATTCATTTCATATACTTGTTTGAAAATGCTTCAATGTCTAAAAATGCTCAAATCTTCATGATTATATTTTATGAGCATACATTCATCTGACATTTGTATATGAGCTTTAACTGCTATAAGTTAAACCATTTGAGCAACACATGCTTTCTAGGATTATATGGGTTCTTTGTGCTAGGACTTAATTGAAACTTCTATGAAATCACGTTAACCAGTGATTTCTACCCAAGAAGTTAATCCTTAGTGATTGAGTGTGAGGAGTCTAAAAGAAATGAGTGTGGGTGTGATGAGGTAAAATGTAAATGAGAGTTTGGTTAGAAGTGAGCATAATGATTAAAAGAAAGAGGGTGTGAGAACAGAGTAAAAGAATATTAAACTCTGCACCAACTACTTTCTGAGCCGGGCAGCCACATTACTAGCGTTTCATAAATCTTTGGTGAACTTTATTGAAACGGGCAACTAGCCCATGCCAACTCTTGACTAAACCCCACAAGCTACTCATTTTCTTCTCAAAAATAAAATGTTTCACATTTTCAAGGGGACGCAACATATAATCTATCTGGTTTTCATTTGGAAAATCTGGATATTGAAAAAGAAGGAAGTCTGCCCCACCTTCGCACTTCAATCATGCACATTGAGTCTGTGTTTATCTACTGTTGTATCAGTGGTTTACACTATGTTGAGCCTTAAAAAAGCAATTATTCGTGTTTAATTCTTTCTTCACATGCACGAACACACAAAGAATTTGTTTCTTTGTCATAACATTCATAGAAATTGCCTTTGTGGTATTTCGATGATTGGATGGAAGCCCTGGGGGAGTGAACATCAAAAAGCTCCTTTATATTGTGTATTCGTTACACACAGTGACTTTGTGTTACTGACAGGCAGTTTAACTGATTCATCTGTTGATTCAGGAGTTACCTGTTCTTATTTTGTCTGCATTTGCAAAGATCTAGATGAATACCTGGTTATGTGACATATCAGAATGGTCAAAGACATTTCTTGGGAGAAAAGTTTTGATGATATAGATGCTCAAATCATCAAAAAGGGGGAGATGATATCAAGAAATGTTAAAGTTTTGTAGTTTGGGGGAGATGGTATCAAGAAATGATAAAGATTTGAGAGATGATTTTTCTGAAATGTCCAAGTCAGAAGATTCAAAAGTAAAGATTTGAAGACGATCAAAGTATTTCTGAAGATTTGAAGAAATTTTCTTTGAAGATTATTTGCTGAAAGCAATTCGAGCTGATTCTGAAGATAATTTCTTTCCAAAGTTTGTAAGTATTCTGTGAAAGATTTGGGGAGATTGTTAATAATTTGAAGATAGTTTTGGAAAGAATATAGTCAAAGAAAAAAGGGAGATTGTACTGACAGAGCTTAAAGTGAAGACTGAATTGCTAGATCTTTCAACAGTGATATTGAATCCAAAGGGGAAGATTGTTAGAGCATAAATCTGTTGGATACAAGATCAAGAAGACTGAAGGTCAAGTTACAAGAAGTCAAAGCTGAGAAAGTCAAATCTCATCAAAGTCAAAGTCTTTTGTAATAAAAGTCAACATCTTTGTATTGTATTTTAGTTTCCTTTGCGTATCAGCTTGAGTTGCCAGAAGAACTCACAGGTATCCATGATGTTTTTCATGTCGGTTATCAAAGAAAATGACTCGGTAAACACGAGGAGGTGGTGCCATTAACGGAAGTCAAAGTAGACAAGAAGCTGAGATATATTGAAGAACCCGAGGCTATCTTAATTGAACGAATGGTGAATCTGTGCAACAAGATTGTGGACCTGGTGTTGGTTAAGTGGAAGCATCACCGTGGGCCAAATTGGACTTGGGAGAATAAAGTAGAAATGATGGCGAAGTACCCGATCCTGTACGAGCAATGATGATTCCGAGGAAGAAATCTTCAAAAGGAGGAGGTATTTGTAACATCCACCCTCCTAAATATGCTTATCTGGTGATTCTAAATATGTATTATATGTTAAAACACACTTTATGTGTTAATTATGTAAAAAGAGAATTTGCTAAAATGTTAAGTGTAGTGAGCTATAAGTAGAGCCCATAGTTGGAATGAGATGTAGGAAGTAAGATTGGTTCTAACACCTTACAAATGACATAGTTAGATTATGTGAGGGTTCAAAATACAAAGTGCATTGCCTAAATGGAAATCGGGTAGGTAACTAGAGTGTCTAAATGGGAAAAATCTACCCAAAACTTGAACGGATGATCTAAATGTTGATGTAAAGGTTGGAACACCTTTGAATAAGTTAATATGAAGTGTTAGAAGCGACGGAAGTCAAAAAAGTCGCGTAGATTGCATTTTATGCAAGTTTTACAAAGTACGTTGCTATTTCGGTAAATTACGCGCACAACACTCAAACGGGAGGTGTTTGATGGGATTTTAAGATTGGAACTAAGTTTTGGACCTATTTGGAGTTGTTGGAAGTGTCGGAAAATTTTTACGGGATTCTGATCTTAAAATAAAAAACGACAAAGTTGCAAAGGAAAGCATAACATCTACAAATATGTAAAACTGCTTTTTTTGGTAGGTATTTTCTGAAATATTTTTGTTGGAAGTTATAAATTATTTTGTTACGAATGCGTAGGCGAAAACCTCATCGAAAACGTAGGTCCGAGCGAAAAGTTATGAATTTTTTAGTGTTTAGTGATTAAAAAGGGGTGTTGGGTCAACCCAGTCGGGTCAAACACGACCCAACCGGATATGAACGATTTTTAAGATTTTAGAACATGAGTTTTGTCCCCATTTCAACCCCATTTCACTTCTACAAACTTCTGGGATGATTGAGGTGTGATTTCTCACATATAGGAGGTGATCTAACATCATTCTTGGTGAATCAAACAAGAAATTAAAGGTATAAAGCTCCAAACTTTGACTAGTTCATGTATTGTAACATTTGATGAAGATTAGGGTTAGGGTTTGATGTGAAATTGTTAATATCTTAGTATTTTGAGTAGATTATGATATATAGTTGGTTATTTAGTAAAAAGGATGAATAAAATTGCAAGAATGAGTTGAAATTTTTGGATGAATGTATGAAGGTTTGACTTTTCAAGATCAAAGTAGTTAAAATGATGATTTTGATGGAAAGAGCTTAGATTTCTGGAGTTTTATAAAGTTTATGACGTTCTATGATAAATATTTGGATTTGGTACAATATGGTATAGATTTGAGCATGAAATGGCTATTTTGGGACTTGAAAGTCAATGTTTTTACCCGGTTTTAGAAAAATTGTATAAAATCGTAGAAAAATCGTATAAGGTGATTCCAGTGGCATTAGAAAGGTATGAATGTCTAGTTTATTTTCTATGAAGACATAATAATCTAATTACAGGTTTAAGATGTGTTAAAAGTGCACTTTGTACAGGGCTGTCAAGCTGAATTTTGACAGCTTGTAGCTACTGTGTTGTAAAATTTGTATAAAATCAATGAAAAATCCTATGGATACGAGGTCAGTTCCATCAGTACATATGAGAGTCTAAATTATTTCATCTTTATAAGTCTTTAAATGATTTTGAGTCTAAGTGGGGTAAAACAAGGGAGAAACAAAGGGATGTAATGGAAAATACAAGTTAGGAAGTTAACTAGTTAAGGTACTATCTTTTGTTGCCCAAAGCTCATGATACTTGTTGAACTCACTCCAGGGATCATTTGAAAGATTTTGATTGTATTTGGAGGATACCTCAATGTGAGATAACGAAGTTGGGACATAGTTTCCGAGTTAACTTCCGGTTGACTACCGGTAGCACTGTGAGTTAAATGACTAATTGATATATATACATATATATATATATATATATATTGTTTTAATATTTATATATGCATTTCCTTCATGAGTATTTGTTTCATGTGTTTTCTGATCTTGATGGTTGTTCTTTGGTTTCGGTTGAATCGTTTTCGTTACGTGATTCTTTCTGCGATGACGGTCGGTTTGGATCCGGATTCCGTTGGTTTTATTTTTTCGGTTTCTTTGTTATGCCGGGAGTACGGGTACTACTTTGTGTAGTATGCCGGAAGCAACGGTGGATGTCAACAGCCCGGATGAAGGGGAGGCCGGCGAGACATTCAGTTTGCCGTACTCATTACCCAATGGTTAGGAGGGGCATGAGTATAGGACTTTGGCACACCCGGAAGGGGAAGGGTGGGTTGGTGCATAGTCTAATGTAGGGATGGCAAAAAAAACCGAACCCGACGGTGAAAACCGAAAACCGAACATTTCGAGTCGGGTTCGGGGACTTCTTATCGGGGACGGGGCGGGGATCGGGGATACTATTGGGGATATTAACGGGGACGGGGACGGTACTC
Organism: Arctium lappa; assembly: GCA_023525745.1. NCBI lineage: Eukaryota > Viridiplantae > Streptophyta > Magnoliopsida > Asterales > Asteraceae > Arctium > Arctium lappa. Next base: position 43,004,856 of record CM042047.1, on the reverse strand, counting down.
ACCGGCCCGGCCCGACCCGAAATAATATATATATATATATATATAATTATATAAAAGCCCATAGCCTTACCATTTTTAAGCCCAACCCAAATCCCTAAATCCTCAATTCCTCATACGGTCACTCATAGTCTCATACCCTACCCCGCCTTTGTTGAATTGTTGTTCTCTTCTCGACAATCTGTCTCCCACCGGCCACCGCCCACGCCTCCTCCACATCGATTCATTGTCTCATCGACCAGTCGTCGATGTGAACTCCAGTCTCCAGTCGGCCAGTCCCCATCGACGTTCCAATCGTCCAGTCGATATGAATCAACTCCAAACTCCCGCTCGACGTCTCAACTCGAACTCGATATCTCCGGCGAGTCGGCGACAGACTCCAACTCCCTCAGTCCCTCTCGACCTTTCGAACTCCAGACTCCAACTCCACAGTCCACTCTCCCTCTCGACAACTCCAGTCTCCCTCTCGATATCTCCAGATCCAGACTCCATTTGAGGTAATTTGGTATTTTGAGGTAATTTGGTAGTTTTACTGAAGTGAAGATTACCCTCACTTAATTTGTTTTTAATGTTACATCATACTGTTTTGTTGTTTTTTGGAACATTTAGGATGTTGATTTGTGGTTTAGTTATGTTGATTTGTTGATTTGATATTGATCTGTGATTCAAAGGAAGTGTGATCTTAATGCACACGAGGTGTTTGTGAAAATGTCTCAAAAAAGTATGCTAAGGTTTTTACTTTTTAGATGTAGTTTATCTGATTTTGGGTTATTTTTGCTAGATTGATTTGATTCATACATGATGTGTGAAATGAAGCCTGAATTGCAGCGTTTCATGACTGAATTCTTGTACCAATTGTTTGTGTTGTGTTCTATGACTCTAATAATTTGTAGAATGCACTGGAGCTCTTGATTTGGGAAGAAACTGAGAGTTGATAAAATGTTTTTGTTGATTTAAAAAAGGCAAAACCCAATTGGTTTTAATGGTTGGATTTGGATCATTATACTTTAATTAAACAATTTGGCCATTCTATGTTACTACTAGCTTCACTGTTACTACTAACTTCACTATGTTTAAGAAATATGAATTTTTCGGTTTCGGTTTCGGGTTTCGGGTATTACCAACGGGTAACGGTGATTTTTTAGCCTTAATGGGTTCCCCAATGGGGATCGGGGAAACCGCGGGGACCCGATGGGGATCCCCGATAAGATCCCCGACGGGGATCGGGACGGTTTCGGGGACCATTTTGCTTATCGGTTTCGGGGATGGGGATACCAATCCCCGGCCCAAACCCAGCCCGTTGCCATTCCTAGTCTAATGATTCCTAATAGTTATGTCTTATGGTTATGTGCATTAAATTGTGATATGACTTGTTCTGATTGATTCCAAAGAGAGGCGCTTACGGAATGTCTTGTTTTATTTGGTTTGGCATGACTTCTTGAATAACTCATGTTATGGATTGTTGTTTCCGAAAATGGTCGATTCACGACATTTGGTCTCTTGAATATGTAATCGTATACTCCATCCGGTATGAGTTGGTATAATGTTTCTGTCAGTTCGTTCCATGTGTTATGTTACGTCTTGGTTATATTTCCGTTCCATACATATATTTATAATGCCTATATATATTGGTTAGTTTATTTATCTCACTAAGCTTTAATACTTAACCCGAATTATCTAACATTTTTCAGGCAAAGCAGTATTAGATAAGGGCAAGTGCGTGGAGAAGTAGATCATGAAGTTGATTACAAGTTGACAATTCGATCTTTTGGTATAATTGTCATAATGTTCTTTTGGTAGTTATGTATATGGTTATATCGGGTAGAAGTTTCCCCGAAGTATTGTAAATCCGTTTTTGGGGTTGTAAACTTTAATCCGTTGGTTGCTAGTACACTTTACCGATGTGGTTGGTAGCGGTTATAAAATGATATTTTAAAGCATACATTTCGAGGTTTCGATTAAAATTAATATCCCGTATTTCGATGGTTTTAAAATGATTAATTTTGGAGATTAAAATCCTGATTGGACGTTTTGAAAACTGTGACGTTACATTTCCCCCCTCCCCAACTTAGAGATATGCATTGTCCTCAATACTGGGAAGTGGTACTAAATCAAGAGAGAGTTCAGGCTCCAAGACAGATAAACAGATAGCACAAAGAGTTAGACATAAAAAAACGCTAACTAGTTCTCATTTTCACAGGGAAACGCGATTGCACTTAGCATGTGCCACAAGCCTTTTAAACCCCTAGGTTTCCCCTAGTGGACGAGTGAAGTCTCATGAGGGTTTGCAGTGAACATACCCACAAAGTTCATTTAACCACGGCTCAACTAACTGACTCGATCTTAAAGCATGTAAACAAATTAAAAGCAATAAAGCAAATATACAAAATATACAGATAAATGGAAATGGTCCTATGATTAGGAGTCATATATTGGCTCGACAAAAGCAGTAGTCTTCAAAATATAGTCATCATGGTCTCTAGGAGCGATGTATGGCTTCAGTCTTTGCCCATTTACTTTGAAGGATTCCCCACCTTTCTCATCTTGAATTGTGAGAGCATCGTGTGGGAACACCTCTTGCACAACGTATGGGCCATACCATCTAGACCTCAACTTGACTGGGAATAACTTCAAACGAGAGTTATATAGCCACACTTTCATCCTAACATGAAACAACTTTCGCAATATGTGTCTATCATGAAAAGCCTTAGTTTGTTCCTTGTATATGCGGGAACTCGCGTATGCATCCCGTCTCAATTCCTCTAGCTCATCTAACTCGAGTCTTTGATGGTCACTGACTTCTTTCTAGTCTAGGTTTAGATTCTTGATTGCCCAAGCAACTCGGTGCTCCAACTCGACTGGTAGATGACAAGTTTTTCCATATACGAGTCGATATGGAGACATGCCTATGGGTGTCTTGTATGCGGTCAGATACGCCCATAATGCACCCTCCAATAGACTCAACCAATCCTTCCTGTCAGGTCTCACAGTCTTCTCCAAAATATGCTTAATTTCACGATTAGAGACCTCGACCTGTCCGCTAGTCTGTGGGTGATATGGTGTGGCTATCCTGTGTTTGATCCCGTAGTGTTTTGCCAGATCACTAAACTTCATATTGCGAAAATGGGTTCCGCCGTCACTGTTGATGACTCTAGGATACTCATGTCGAGTGAAAATATGGCTCTTGACAAACTTGTATACTACCCTGTGATCATTCGTTTTGGTCGCGATAGCCTCCACCCACTTAGAGTCATAGTCGACAGCTAGAAGAATGTATAAATTACCCTGAGATGATGGAAAAGGAACCATGAATTCTATACCCCATATGTCAAAGATCTTGACAGTCAGGATGGGGTTGAGAGGCATCATGTCCTTTCGTGAAATATTGGCCAGGCTTTGGCATCGAAGACAGGATTTCGCAAAGTTTTGAGAGTCATGAAATATGGTGGGCCAAAAGAATCCACACTCCAATACTTTAAGCCCTGTCTTCTTCCCACTAAAATGTCCCCCGCATGCATAACTATGACAGTGCTTTAAAATATCTTCGTGATCACGAGGGGGGACACATTTCCGGACTATCTAATCCGGGCAATATTTAAATAGCTCAGGATCCTCCCAATAGTAGTACTTAAGCTGCGAAAAGAAGTATTATTTCTGTTGAGTTGTCCAGTCAGATGGTAACTTCTTTGCAACTAAGTAATTAACAATGTGTGCAAACCAAGGAAGTCTAGATATGACAAATAACTGTTCATCCGGGAAAGATCCCTGGACGTCTTCCTTAGTTGGGATCTGATCTGTGGGGATTCGCGATAGATAGTTTGCTACGACATTTTCGCACCCCTTCTTATCTCGAATTTCCATGTCAAGCTCTTGCAATAGCAAAATCCATCTGATAATCCTAGGTTTGGCTTCTTTCTTATCAAACAGATAGAGAAGGTTGAATGGTCCGAGTAAACGATCACCTTTGCTCCCCACAAATATGAGCGAAAATTTTTCAATGCAAACACGACAGCAAGTAATTCTTTTTCAGTGGTCGTGTAATGCATCTGGGCCTCAGATAATGCCCGACTAACATAGTAAATGGCAATGGGCTTTTTTATTTACCCGTTGACCAAGCACAGTTCCCATCACTTCATTACTTTCGTCACACATTAACTCAAATGGCAACGACCAGTCTGGTTTTTGCATGATGGGTGCCTCGACAAGCTTTTGCTTGATGGTCTCAAATGCCTCTAGACAGGCTTTATCAAAGACAAATGAATTATCCTTGGCGAGTAGATTGCACAAGGGTCGTAAAATGGCACTGAAGTCTTGATAAATCGCCTATAAAAGCCTGTGTGTCCTAGAAAGGAGCGGACACCCTTCACCGACGTCGGTGGAGGTAAGGTGGAGATTACCTGGACCTTTTCTCGATCAACTTCAATTCCACGTTTAGAAATCACGTGACCGAGCATAATTCCTTCTCGAACCATGAAATGTCTCTTCTCCCAGTTTAGCACTAAGTTAGTCTCCTCACAACGTTTCAACACCCTCTTAAGACTTTGGAGACAACTTTCAAACGTCTCGCCAAATACTGAGAAGTCATCCATAAAGACCTCCAATGACTCGCCTAACAGTCACTGAAGACTGACATCATACACCTTTTAAATGTCGTAAGCGCATTACATAATCCAAATGGCATTCGACGGAATTCGAAAGTTCCATATAGACTTGTGAATTTCGTCTTCTCTTGGTCCTCGGGGTGTATGGACACTTGATTATATCCCGAACAACCATCCAGAAAGCAGTAGTATTTTTAGCCTTCCAACTTCTCAAGTATTTGGTCGATGAAAGGTAAGGGGAAATGATCTTTCAGCGTGACTGGATTCAACTTTCTGTAGTTGATGCAGACTCGCCATCCAGTAACGTGGCGAGTAGGGATGTTTTCCCCTCCTCTCTTCACAATGGTGATGCTAGATTTTTTGGGCATCGTTTGTGTCGGGATCACCCAAGGGCTATCAGAAATGAGATATATGATCCTGACATCCAACCATTTGATAACTTCTTTCTTCACTACATCCCTCATATTTGGGTTCAGTTGTCTTTTAAATTCACGTGAGGGCTTGGAATTTGGCTCAGTGTGGATGCATGTCGAAGGACTACTCCCTCTCAAATCGGCTATCGACCATCCAATTGCCTTCTTGTGATCTTTTAGAACAGAAAAAAGCATGTCTTCCTGATTAGGTGTGAGTGATGACGAGATAATGGCTGGTAGCGTGCCATCTTTTCCTAGGAATACATACTTAAGATGATCTGGTAGTGGTTTAAGTTCTAGCACCGGTGGTTTTTCAAGTGAACTCTTTGGAGGTTCTTGTGCTAGATTTGGCAATGGTTCAACCTTATGGGACCAGGGTGGTTGATTAGGCACAAGTGTAGATCTACCAGATCAAGATCATCCTCCGATGAAATAGAAAAATATCGAGTGAACAAATCCTCTTGCAGTATGTTTGAAGTGTATTCTTAGGTACATTCTATGGAGTAACACTCGGTCTTAGTCGGAGGGTGGGAGGATGGCGCAAAGATATTCATGTGAAATTTTCGATTACCAATGGTAATGTCCATCACTCCGGATCGGCAATTGATTATGGCATATGAAGTCACCAAGAATGGTCTGCCAAAAATCATCGTAGGGTTTTTATCTTTACATATGCCCTCGGTATCTAGCACCAAAAAATCCACAGGGTAGTAGAAGTCCTCAATATTCACAATCACATCCTCGATCACTCCCCTCGGTGTCTTAACAGATCGATCATCGAGTTATAATAACACACTTGTTGTTTTGAGTTCTCCAAACTCGAACTGATCATACAACGATCCCGGTAGGATATTCACACTAGCCCCTAAATCTAGCAAGGCCTTTTTAATAACAAAATTTCCCATAGTGACAGGGATCAATGGTGCTCCATGATCCTTGCATTTATGTGGTAGGAAACTAGATAGAATGGAACTGACCAGCTTAGTGACTTCGATCTTTTTAGGCATCAAAGTCTTTTGTCTGCGCTTTTGGGTACACATGTCTCTCAGGAATTTGGAATAGGTCGGGATTTGCTTGATGGCATCTAGTAATGGTAAATTTATTTTTACCTGGCAAAATATATCCATCATATCTTCACTCTTCGGCCCTCTTTTTCCAAATGGAAATGCCACAAATTCATTTAGGGCAGTGGGGAATGGAATTTTGGGTTCTTGATTAGGTAATCTAGAACTCCCCTGACTTGAGAATCATCAGCATTTGATGTACTCGATGTGACTGGAGTTTGATTGACTTTTTGGGGCTCAGTTTCTTTGTCTTTGCTCTTTCTTGTTTGAGATCTTTCAACATTCTTTTTGAGAAGGGGGTGTAATTGGCGGCCACTTCGCAAAGTAATCTCATTTGCGTGCTCATGACTTGGGTTTGTCTTAGTCATGCTTGGAAGTGTACCCCCATCTCTCTTATTCAACTGTTCGGCTAGTTGGCCAACTTGTTTCTCCAAAGCAACAACAGATTGGGTGGTAGTGTGCGTTATTTGCATGTAATTTTTCATCATCGCCATCATATCTTCCATTTGTTTTTCAAGTGGCGACGACCCCTGTTTGTTGTTGTCATTATTATTATTACCACTGAAATTTCGATTTTGAATTTGATTATTATGGTGGTAATTCCCCGAGTTGACTTATTCTATGTTTGAAAGTTCGACTGACCCTCACTATGATGGTATTGATTTTGGGATCGGGGTTGAAACGATTGACCCTCTTGATTATTTTTCCAAGAAAAATTGGGATGCTTTCGCCATCCACTATTGTAAGTATTGGAAAATGGGTCTTTCTTATAATTCCCAAACCCCTGTGCTTGATTCACATTCTCTGAATGAAAAACTATGCAATCACTAGCAGAATGTGAGGAATCCCCACAGTGAGTGCATGAGTTTTGGACTTGATACACATCATTTTGAGTTCCGATCCGTCCACCTAAGAGGATATTTATCTTCTTGGTTAACTCATTGATCTCACCGTTGAACTTTTTTCTTAACTCTCTCAACCCTTCAGTATTAGAAATTAATGACACCGACCTATGAGTCACTCATGAATAATTATGTGAGGCAAGACTTCGACTGTATGTTTCTAAGAATTTCCATGCCTCCTCATCAGTCTTTGTCATCATCGTCCCCCCACTTGCAGCATTAACTAGACCTCGGTGAGTCGGGTCTAAGCCATCCAAGAATGTTTTCACAAAGATCCGTTTTGGGGTTTCATGGTGAGGGTAGGAACGAAGAATCTCTTTGAGTCGCTCAAATGCCTTGTGAAACTCTTCCCCAGGTTGTTGCTGAAAATTGGAGATTGCTCGGCGTATCTCCGCAATTTTCCTTATGGGGAAGTACTCGGCTAAAAACTTCTTCTGCATATCATCCCAGGTGGAAATGCTTCTTGGCTCAAGTGATACAAACAACTGTTTTGCTCGCCCTTTCAGAGAAAATGGGAACAATATGAGCCTAAGGTGGTCTCGGGTGAGACCTCGAATATTGTTAGTGTTGCAGAAGGTAATGAATTCGTATAAATGATTATACGATTCTTCTTTTGATATGCCATGGAAGTTTGGAAGCGACTGAATGAGATGAGGGCGAATCTAATAGTAGGTATCATCATCACCGGGTAAGGATATCGGGGATGGTTTCTCGTATGCTCCAGGTTGGAAGAAAGTTTCCAGAGGAGGGTGATTTGGTGGTGGTGGATTTTCAATTTCTTCTTCAGTATCACTCATTAAATTTTTGTGAATTTCAATCTTAGGCTTCTTGATTACAAAATTTTTATTTCTCGCTCGCCTTTCGATTTCTTCTAATTCATGCACTCCAAATACCGACAAATCTTTCTTAGATCTAGTGTGGTGCATGCAACTTAAGAAAACTAGTTATCGTCCTCAATCAAATCAAAACTTAGAACTACGTGACAGGCAACCTAAAAAAACGCAATTAAAATAAAGACTTCTTTTTTTTGTTTTTTTTAAATAGAAGACTTAAACAATAAACATACTAAGGAAAACACAAAAAAAATACTTAAAGCAAAGAAAAAAGGACCTACCTGACCCACGAGAGATCAAGCAAGCAAACTGCAAAACATCATTAGCATGTATCGAGTAGCAATCTATTCAAAAGATAACACAAAATAATTATTTCAAGCGCAAAACTCCCCGGCAACGGCGCCAAAAACTTGTTGCACGCGTCGTTAAACGCACAACAATGTTTAAATTTATAAGCCTAACTTAATCCAGTAAATGGGTAAGTCGGGTGTCGATCTTCTCAGGGAGTCAGTGGTCGAGCTAATAAATCGTGTTATATCGAATGCAACCACGTCACAAAGATATGCTACTCAATTGATCCAATTTAAGCTCAAAGACTAAGACTAAAAATCAAAATCTACTTATCACAATTAACACTATTCAATCAAGCTTTAGGAAGAAAATTGCTTTAAAACTAAGAAGTAAATAAATAGAAAATATTTTTGGCTTTTTTTATAAAGAAAAATTAAAAAGAATGAAATTGAGAAAACGAGTTCTAGCAATGAGAGAAAGTCAAGGTCAACCGTCTGTTACTAACCCAAGTGTTTCACCAATTTGATTAGTTTTCATGCAATGTTCAAATTTAAATGCATTGCCTAAATCAACATGTTAAAGAACCAATCCAACTCCCGGCATAAACCATGCCTATCCAAACCAACCGTCCTCCCACCTACATTATTGTGTTTGGTATGGTCGGGAGACACCAATGGACTATCGAAGTTATGACAACCAATTACTAAAACACGATTAATTTAAACACATATAAATATATCATAAATTGAACATTAAGCCCAACAAAATCTGTCACATTCTGTCCCAAATGACATATCTACACTTTTTATGCAAATTAAAACTGATAGATAACTAATGAAAACAAACCAAAATCGGATCACAAGTGAGTTTTCACGCCGGGTCGACCTTGAAACAAACTAGCCTTGCATAATTATTCCGGAAAATTGGATTTTCTCTCGTTGTTTGTTCATTATTCCAGCGACAAGATGCAAAATCAAAAAATTAATGAAGCGACAGACTTTGTTAAACAAACCAACATCCAATGCCAACAATTATCGAAATAATTCAAATACCAACACTTAATATCATCTCACCAATATTCATAGAAATCTCAATATGTAATATGTATCTAACTTCGAACGAGAATACGACAATTAATCACAAAAATCGAACCTGCTGTGATGTGTTAGTCAAAAGCGAAATCCCAAACAACCTTCAAAACTTGTCCGTCTTTTGTTGCTGTGAATAGCTAATCGAGCCCAGAAACGAGAACCCTGAAGTCTTCTATGTGCATGGAACCACCTAGAACTCTCCTCTCCTTTTTTTCCTTCTCGGTTCCTTCTCCGTGTCTCAATCAAAACCTCCAAAAGACTCTCAATTGTGTGTGCCGCTCTCCTGATCTTCTCCTTTCCCCTCTTTAAAACCCATGAACAACCAATAAAAGAACCCAAACCCTTGACTTCTTTCCTTTTTTTTATTTTAAAGACCCACTCACGAGCCCAATAACTTTATGGATCTTCAAACACACTTATCAATTTAAAATATCTTTTTTCCAAACCCAAAATGAATGAAATTTCTGCTGTAGCAACTTGTACCATGACAAGTGCTAATATGAGTTGTATTTTCAGTTTTTCTATCGATTAGTTGTTATCGAGCATCACTGTTCCGACTTCAACGTCATTTTTGGCTACAATGCAACCTGAATTTGCAGAAACTCAAAACTTCAAAGTTGTAGCCCTGTCCGTTTTCATTACAGATCATCTTGAATCACCTTAAACGGATCTCGGACGAGTGATATATGGTCAAAATGCCGCAGTCGCGCAAATCTGTCAAAAGTCGTCATTTTGTTCTATTTCGCTCCAAAGTGTTCCGAACCTATCAAGATGTAAAAATACATCAATGCAGTTCGGTTTTACCATTTTAATGCATTAATTAGAGGTGATTGACGAGAAAATAAAGTAATACTTAATGACCGATCAACAGCGCCACAAGCCACGGGCACAACGTGCTTCTCGCTTCTCGACTTCTCTTTGTTTACTAATCCTCGATTCATCGACTCTCAAAAGTCAAAATCACATACGTGTGAGCTTTTAATTTCTAGGGTTCCACTTTCAGTCTTCAGATGTTTTGTTATTTTTATGAGTATTGAGAAATATACATTATGTTTTGCATTGATTTTGTTTATTTCATTATTCATTTGTATTAGATTATTGAGGGTCACTTTCACAGTTTCACTTTCACATTTTGTTTCTTATGTAATTTTTGTATTTGATTATGATTTATGAGGAATAGAAAATTGATATTTGATTATTGAGACATTGAGTATTTAAATTTGATTGTTGAGTATTTGATTAATTGATTGTTGAGTATTTGACACAAATTGGCATAATTGAACTTTCTATTGATCATTGACTGTATTTGCAAATTGTTTATGATACTTGATTACTATGGATAAGTTTTTAACAAAAAGAAAAGCAACAGTTGATTCGGAGCCGAGTAATACTGATAATTCTAAACAAAGTAGTGTGGAAATAAACTTCGCAGATCTTCCCTCAGACCTTGGAATGCGGATTAGGATTTTGGATTATAATCCTAATATTAGAGATGAAGTTCGGAGATCGTATCTCTTGAAAGGGCCTTGCCAACCTCGGAACCACAAATTTCCTTACACTCTTTTTAGGAGTAAACAACGGAGATTTAACCCTGTTTGGTTTGATGAATATCCTTCATGGTTGGAATATAGTGTAAATCAAAATGCGGCATATTGTTTATGTTGCTATATCTTCAAACAAAATGTAGGAGCTCAAGCTCCACGGATGTCAAACTTACACCACTACCGTGTTGAGTTATTTTATGGAGTTATTGATCTGCAACTTATGGAATTGGAGAACCGTTTTAGTGAGACTAGCAATGAGTTTCTTCTTTGCGTGGCATGCCTCAAACCAAGCAACTCTTTTTTAGCTTTTGATAAAAGCAAATTTAAATATCTTGCCCATTTCTATCCAAATGATTATTCTAAGATGGATATTATGATACTTGAAGATCAACTTGAAACCTATATTCTTGATATGCAGACTTCATCAGAATTTTCAAATCTAAACGGAATTAGTGATCTTGCAAGGAAAATGGTTGAAGCAAAAAGAGATAAGGTGTTCCCATTGGTTTACTTGCTTATAAAATTGGCATTGACATTACCGGTTGCAACGCAACAGTTGAGAGGGCATTTTCTGCTATGCATATTGTAAAAAACAGGTTGCACAATAGAATGGGGGATCAATGGATGAACGATAACTTGGTAGCGTATATTGAAAAATATGTGTTTGTAGACGTTGAGAATGAAGATATCATTGATATGTTTCAGAAAATGAAAACCCGTCGGGGTCATTGTTGAATCGATAAGGTTAGTGCACCACTTTTGTAATATATACATTTGTTTTTTGACTAAACGTTGCTATCAATATAATATTATTTTATATTTATTTTTCTGTTTTAATAATGAGGACCACCTTTAACAAAATACCTAGCTCCGCCCCTGATTACAAATTGACAATACTTTAATTGAGTTGAGATAAGCTCTTTATGTATGTGTAAGAGGTAAAGCGATATGTGATATTCTTTTTAACATGTGTGAAGTTTTCAACAAGGAATAAACCCATTATCACTATCTTAAGGTTCATTAATGGGTACTTAATGTAAAAGATGATGGAAGTTGAGAAACTACATTCTAAAGCATTAGGGGTCATTAGAAACCTCTTGTCATTGATCTTCCCTATGCAAAAAACATGAAGCTTCTTATACACTGTAAGGAACAATGTGTTGTAGATTTGAAGGATGAAAGTGTGTCCATTTAGAAAGTGGGAATCAACAGCTATATCGTGTAAGCATGTTGTTGTCTCAATTTGTGAACCAATACTTGAAGAATGGCATGAAGTAAGGATCCGTGAAACTTTAGTGCATCAAATGAATAAGTTGGACACATGGAGGGTGAGTATATATCTTCAAAGGCGAACCCATTACATTTCCCACTTCAATGGCCAATGTTAGAGTACCCTAACACGATAATCGATCCCCCTAGCCAGTCGTACCCTAGTTGATAAACCAAAGAAAGCAACGAGAAAGTAACAAAGAGAGTTTGGTTATAAAAAAAATGAAGAAACTATAATTCATGTGGCATATTTATCAACAGATGCTGAAGTAAGTCAAGTACACCTAACAAAACAGATCATAAAATATTATAAAACCTATCATTTCAGAACAAATATAACCACTTTAACAAGTAATAGGATTTTTATATTATTTTATGAAATTAGTGTTTAAAAAATAGTTCTTAAAAGATCTACATGCACCTTTCAAGTAAGTATGCTCTTTAATTTACTTATAAGATAGTTGTTAATCACGTAATGTTAATAAAAACATACAATTATTTTGACACATTAACTTGTGAAATTTGTTTTAAACTTTATAGCGTTATAACCTTGTTGGTGCAAGTGTACCACATCTCTATAAATGTTTTCATGATTCTAAACAAACCATCTTGTATCTTTGTTTAACATTCTAATTTATTGTGCATGTTATGCAATATTACGCTCAATAAGACGATATATCAAAAAGCGTGTCATTCTGAACTTTTAGATATTTATCAGGAATGCACAAATTATTCAAGACTCCAAATCAACAAATGAAATCTTGGTAGCATTATGTGATATTTATTAAAATCTTTAATCGGGTTTGTTATCGATTAACCTTATAAAATTGTTTTTATAAAATATGAGAGTAAAAACAAAATCTTTTTTATATCTTGACAATCCAAATAAACCTTTCAAGTATATTTGACAATTTTTTTAATATCTTTTGAAATATCAAAAGACTTAAGTATGTTCCTTTTCAAGCAAGATCTATTTTCTTTTAAAGCCAATCAAATGACCCATAATGGGGATGAAGTCTTTTATACATGGTTTAAAAAAAGGTTTGTAATTTTCCTCTTATCTATGCGATACTTTCTTATTCCAAATATCATATTTGACTTTTTATGAAAAGTCTCTGTAACACCCAAAAAATTGGGACAAACAAAAATTTCCATTAAACGAAAAAGTGGTATATAAATGTGTCAAAGCATGAGCCTCCCAGAAAGGGGAAATAATAAACACATGTTAATTACAAGTTTGTAATCAGAAGTAATGAAAATAACAACCTATTAATCTAATTTCTCTAAGAAATAAGATTACAATTCGGGTGTCATCCAATCATCCAAAAGTATTGATCTTCTATAGGAGTGGTGTCTCAAAATGTGGTTTCTCCAAGCTCACTCTACTGCAGGCTAGACCTTCTTAGAGACCGTGCCGCTAGAACCTGAGATGCATGTCGAAACCAAACAAGTGTTAGGCCAAAAAGCATAGTGAGCTTGAACAAGTAATATATAACAACATGTAACAATTGGAACTCATCAATAGGATCATTTAGTTCAAACACTTGGAATCAATGGGGGAGACCCATAACACCAAAACAAGTTTCACCTCAAGAGTCAATATACCTTAGCATACTCCCACGAGTAGCACCACAAGGCCCGACACATTGAAAACTATCTCCAAGGCATTACCCCGAATGACGGAGGTCTAGGTGCATACCTCCAAGGTGGCACCCAAGACTATATATCCTCCTAGTGCCTACTTAAAGGTTCATCCAAATCTCAACATACTATAGAACGCGTTTACTCCAAGCAACATGTACATAATATCAAGATAGCTAAGTTTGTGGTCCAACCACTACATAAATCATGAAAGAAACTTTACCTAATAATTAAAGACTTTCAACTTGGTCAAATATGCATATATTTCCACATAATATATTTTCAAGATCTAAAGCTACATTATGTATATGAAACATAAAACCATGAATCATAAGCATTTAAGCCTAAAATGCCCCTCACTAGGTCAAAACCCTAAAATATGGTTATTTCAAAAAAGAGCTCAAAATGCCAATATAGTTTGTAAAAAATATTACCATGCTTGTCAAGGTACCAAACAAAGTATTCTACACCAAAAGCTCCATAAGTTCCCAAGATGATGAAATATGGACATTTTTAATAAGCATGAGAGATCGGTATATTTAAAACATGAAATGATGATTAAATGTACATATAGACATGTATCTAGTTTTACAAAGTATTTTAAACTCACCACTTAGGTTTTTAGAAAGAAAACCTAAAAACTTAGCAAACCCTAGAAATATTGGAGAAGATGAGATGAAGACTTGATGGTTTGCAATCCCACAATTAACTCCAAATGTGATCTTGAAACTCAATTAATGCTCTCAACTAACCCTAGCCTTGAAATTAATGGGAGGAGGGTCTTGAGGGAAGAAAATGCACTATGAACTCTAAAAATCGAGTGCCAAAACGAGGTTGTGAAGAAAATGGAAGCAAAATCGGTCAAAAGATCATTTTATACTCCTAGACCCCGTGTGCGACAATGACCGACGACCTTGCCAAGGGGCATTGTCGCGGGCACTGTCACAGTTCAACCCCCGATCTCGCTCTCGGTACCAATCCAGCGAGAGTGATAGGCGATAATGCCTTGTGTCACAATCGCTGGCATTGTTTGCCAGACGTACCACGACCTGCCCCCTTCGAGCGACTGTGACATGGAACTATGATATTTGTCATAGTCGCTGGCAGTCTCTCCCAGGGCCTACCATGTCTCGTTTTTTCTCCATTTTATCAATGTAAGTGTCCAAGTGAAAGGTTTAGGATCCTAGAACAAATTCCAATTGGTTTCAAACTTAAACACAAACAAAACTACGAGAAGTGAGGGATAACTTCCTAATATCACTTACTTGGATTTTCTGGATGTCATAGTCTCATTCAAAAGCAATTCAAGAAAACACACTTTTAAGGGGGGGAAAATCAAATTTTGCCAACTCACATATCCTCCTTATGTTGTTTTTTTCTTTTGCTATAAATGACTAGCAATTGGTTCCTTGAGCATATATCTTATCTTAACAATCTCTTAAGAATTTCATGAGCTCTCTCAATCTCTAATATCTTTCTCAATAGTTTTAATCTCATATTTTCTCCACACTCGTGATTCCTCAAGCGAAATTATCAAAAGAGATCATTGATAACCACTCAAAGCTTTACTTGATATTCATTATATTGTAAGTTGAATGTGTGTAAGATCCACTAGAGTTCATCTATCTTGGAAGAGTTAGATCATTTTCTACTTAAGATTACATCTTCATTGTAAAAGATTTGGTTTGTATAACGGTTTGGTTCTACCATAAAGAAATCACATATTAGTGGATCGTGTGTGTCGAGGGTGCTCGAAAAAGTGGATTAGCCAATTGGTGAACCACTCTAAATCCCAGAGTTTGATCTTTCTTCCCTATCTTTTTATTACTATTTTCTTATTTGATTGTGTTAATACTGTAACACCTCGAATATTAAGTTTGATTTTAGTTCGACCCCGAATTCATGCATTGTTTGTTGCTAATCAAGGTGGCGGAAATGAAGAAAAAGGGGGAGTTCCAACAGTGCTTGGCATGGATCACCGCGCGGGTGGAACCGCGTGACCATCCGCGCGGGACTCTGCCAACCGCGACTCCAGTGCTCCGCGCAGATCACCGCACGAATGGAACCGCGTGGGCAACCGCGTGCGCACAGTGACATGATAAATAGAGTAAATCGGCCACAACTCCCCATTTACCCCATTTTTCTCAATCAAAGCTCTTTGGCTGCGCTTTCTCTCTTGAAAAACTGGTAAGTCCCATTCTCCCCCTCCCTTTGCCATTAATGCAATCATCTACTCCAAGCTCTTGACATTAATGATGTTTTAGGGATCTTGAGCACTATTTGTCTAAGGATCAATTTCTTCAAGTCTCAACCTCCTCTCCTCTAGTTCTTGGATTTAGGGTTTTAAGCTACAACCCTACAAGGTGAGTTCATTCTCTTTTATAAACTTTATACATGTTAAAATGTGGACTTTAACCTTCTCAACATCTCCATTTTTGATTTATTTGCTTTAGGTGAGTTTTCACTAAAACCTAATTTTTGGAGATTTTGGGGGTTTATGTGGAAGGGTATGATTTTAAGGTCAAGAGTTTACATTTTGGTTTAGTTGGGGATTTTGCACATGAGAAACATGTTTTCTATAACCTTGTGATTAAATACTTGGAAATCAAGATTTGAGTTTTGAAATATGGTTATATGTTATTGATTGAGGATTTGGGTAAAATGATTTGGTGTGTGTGGAAGTACCATGTAACAAATTTGGAACGGAACCTCTTGGTAATTTGGGAGTAACTATTTGGATTTATGATTTTCGCATATATGGTGGCATTTAATTGTTGGAAGTTATTGATTGGTTTTGTGGTCATTGAATGGATTATTTGGCTGTATTTGGGCGTCATGAACCCACATATATATAATCTTTGATCCGATGATGGAACGCTAGTGTTCCACATTAAGGCACGTTTAGGCATCGGGTGAGGTATAAGCCCTACGTGCTAGTACGCGATATTGGGTGAGGATCTTAATGTAAGGACCCTATGTGGTTGAAGTTGACTTTCCGCGGGTGTACGTTTAAAGCTACTAAGCCTGACATCCATTGCGGGTACTTTTATGTGTTTGGTTTTACTAATACGTCAAGTGGCTTACTTTTGTGTTCCGTCACTTGTGTTAGTAAGCGGGCCTACCCCGTCAACCCAAGAGGTATTTGTATTAAGTTGAGATTTATCTATATGAATGCCATTGACACTTCTTAAATTATGTCATTCGAAAGTACTGATTTTCCCATTGTAAATGTTTGATCTCACTAGGATTTAGCCTAACACTTTTCTTAAATTGACAGCGCCATTCCCCTTTCAGAGTTAAGGGTAGACGAAGGCAACCGTTGTGTGGAAGAACCCGACGCCATCTTAGAGAAGAAGTCTAAGAATTTGCGTCATAAAGAAGTCACCTTGGTCAAGGTGCAGTGGAAGCATCATCGGGGAGCGAATGTGACGTGGGAAGCCGAGGAGGATATGAAGCGAAGATATCCTCATCTTTTCGAATAGTTAGGATTTCGGGGACGAAATCATTCCCAAGTTGGGGAGGATTGTAACACCCCGGATTTCCGTTGTGTAATCTTGTTATTCTTGTGTTAAGCTTTTGCCGTTAGCTCCGTGTTTGGTTTGGTGTTGTTTTATAGTTTTGAGAATTTTGGGGGAGAAACAGTGAATTACGCGAGTTACACCGCGAGTTGAAGTCGCGACACAACCCGCGTAACTCTCTGTGGATATGGGATTTTGGGGAACTACGCGAGTTACACCGCGACTAGAGGTCGCGGCACAACCCGCGTAACCCACTGGATGATTAGGGTTTTGGGACACGGGCGAGTTATGCCGCGAGTTGAAGTCGCGGCATAACCCGCGAAGTTGCATTGACCGTCTTAAAGAGGTTCAGTTTCCCAAATTCACTTTATCACGAAAATCAAAATATCTCTTCTCTCTCTAAACTCTCTCTCTCTTTATCATTCGATCTCCGAAGTCTCGTTTGGTTGCTAGCTTTCGGTGTTTCTAGCAAGGGGTCGGTGTTTTAAGCTTCACCTCTTCGTCGTGATCGTTATCTGGTTTTCTAGGTTTTATTCCAAAAACCTATCGGTGAGTTCCTACTACCATTTTACAAACTTTATACATGTCAAAACTCTTATTTGCGAAATCTGAAGTATTTCTACGGTATGATTTTATGTTCTCTACATTTTATTATAAATGAAGCTTTTGGTGATTCTCGGGGTTCCCGGTCAGACTTGACCAAAATGACGGGTTCCGCCTTATTGAAGTAAAATGATGTTTTACTTGCACATTATGTGGTCGTTTGAAAAGGATGTTTATGAACTCATTTTAAATGATTTTCATTCTTACCAGAAGTTGAACTGGGAGTAACATTTTGTTTATAAAATGTACTTATACCATATATCTGTTTATGGTTGGTCACATATGTTGTTGTGACGAGTCCTTACCATTACTAGTGGATCCCTAGGTTTTGGAGTAGACTGTTTTGTTGGGAGGTTATATTCCCCAAATTGTAGCTATGGATCACATGTTCCTCGGGGGCAACTTGGTACGGTTATGTGAGGTCGGATACTAGCCATGGTTCATGGTGATCCTAGTGAAGGAGTATACATTGGTTTCCCTTGGGAGCGCGATCTCACCTCGTAGCACGGACTCTGGGTTCATTGCTGAGGACTCCAAGTGTTTAGCTCGTAACTCGGATTTGTGGTCTACTTTGTGTTACACCACTATCCTTGGTAAAATGGTTCTTTTGTCATCATATGATAAGTTTTGGAACGAATAGGCCCGGTTGTGGCGAAATGTTATCTTTACGAACTAAACCTTTATGAAAAGATTTCTTTATGATACTGATGTTTATATCTTTCGAACTTTATAAACTGTATGTTCTCACCAGGCTTTAAAGTCTGGCACTTTTTCTCAAATGATATGTATAACAGGTTTCCCTTAGCGGTGGCATGCACCGGGTTTTGAGAGACGAGTTGGGTCTCAGGGCTTTTTGAGAGGATTAAAGTGTTGATAGTTGGGCATTGTTAAGTCCCATTCTTTTGATGATTAATGGATGTCAACTGATGTAATCTAGATAGTTATGTTTAGATTAGTCTGTTGATGAATTCTAAATCCGTACAGGTTTTTGTAAAGTCTTAAGGACTGACACACCATTTCGAGAGGTTTATACAAATGTAGTTGTCTTATTGCCTTATTTTTGAAGTTTCAAATTTACTCTGATTTTTAGGGTGTTACATGATATTTCCCCTTTTGGGTGATCCTATTATGATAGACTTGTTTATTCCGCATTTATTTAGAGCTTAAAAATGATGACTCAAGTGATGAGGAGGAAGCCAAGCAAAAGAAGGGATATTGCTACTTATGTAGAGACAATAATCACTATGCAAATGATTGTCCTAAAAAACAAGTTCAACAAGAAGGAGAAAGCCTTCATTGGAAGTGCTTGGAGTGTAAGTGAAGATGAAGAAGATGATGAAACCATTTGTCTCATGCCTGGAAGCGATAATGAGGTAGGGCTTGTTTGTTTTTTCACTTTTTTCTCTTAATCACCACTTATGTCTGATTCGGTTAGACATTTTACAATTCAATCCACTTGTTATTTTAATTGTTTTAGAGTCTCTTATCTCTTAAACCCATCTAAATAAAGAAGTGGTAATCTTATCTCTAAAATCTCCTCTAATTCGCTTAGACCTCCATCGCCTCAATTGACTCCATCGCCTCCATTGCATTAAGTTATCTCATCTCGACCCAACCCCCTCCATCGCCTTAGCGGTATGTCGATCTGCCCTTTTTCTGCGTGAGATATGTGGTTTTCTCCTTGTTTGTTCAATTGGTTCATCCCTGTTTATTCAATTGTCTTAAGTAGATGGTTTTGCTGGGGATGTGGTATGGAGGATTTTTTTTTTCAAGTTTCTCTACACATCCCATACCCAACTAAAGTGTGTTTCCAATCTTTGGCCTCTTGGGTGATATCATTGTATGTAACTCTATCAAGGTTGGCACATGCCTGCCTTCTCTTAAGATAAATGTATTGTTGGGTCTGAAAGATACTAAGTCTGGATAGTGCTGCTGAGTCTGAAAGATTACTACTGTTGAAGACATTTGTACTGCTACTTAAAGAGATTACTATTGCTAGTAGTATTAGTACTACTTGGAGAGTTAGTACTGCCAACAGACTTACTACTGCTAGCATGTTAGTACTGCTGATGATAAGAAGATGCTGCTAGAGGAATTAATGTTGTTTATATTGATAAGGATGGTTGGTTACTTAAAGCAAAAGACAAGGAGCTGAAGATAATTATGGAATGGATGCTGAAGATCATTGTTATTTTAATAATTATCTTGTAATCTGTTTTGTATATATAGTCTAGAAGTATTAGATTATAGGGATATACATCTTTTGTTTTCAAAGAGAGAATTAGCCTCAAGATTCTTAGTGATCCTTTCATTAGAGAAGTATTGAACGTCTGTTGAGTCTATTCAACAGATTGAGGCTTTGGTTGTAATCATTAAGTTAATTCAATATAACTTGTGATTTAATTTTATATATTGTTTCATTAATTTCTTGTTAAAGTGTTATTCCGCAACTTCTTTAACAAAGTTTCTGAGTGTATATTTAAACTCTTGTTTTGAATTTCGATCCTGACAAGTGGTATCAGAGCAAAGGAACTCATAAATCAATAATCATCATGGACGGATCACGCGACAATGTTCTTGTTTCAAAGGTTCTCATGCTCAAACCTAATGAGTTTGACATGTGGAAAATCAGGATCAGGCATTATATACTTCTTACAGACTACTCAATGTGGGACATCATTGAGAATGGTCCCTCTAATGTAGGAGAGATTGGAGCAGATGGCAAGAGACCTCCACCAAAGACTGATGGAGAAAGAAAGATGAGGCAGACTGAGATGAAAGCCTTGAGCACTCTGCTCTTGCCAATTCCTAATGAATATCAACATCAGTTTTGCAACTGTGCTGATGCCAAAATCTTGTGGAATGCTTTGGAAAAGAGATTTTCAGGTACCAAAAGCACTAAGAGAAATCAGAAAACAATTCTCAAGCAACAATATGAAAATTTTATGTCTACAAAGAATGAGTCTATGACTCAAACCTTTGATAGATTCAACAAGTTGATTGGAGAATTGGCCACTGTTGGTGTCAAGATGGACCAGGACGATGTCAACAGAAAGTTTCTAAGATCTCTTGGTGAAGAATGGATAATGTATACAGTATCCTTCAGGCAGAATGATAATCTGGAGGATAAGGATCTTGATGACCTCTACAATTATCTCAGGGTCTTTGAAGCAGAGGTTGAATCAAAGAAGAAGTCATCCGGATATTCTCACAATGCTGCTCTCTTATCATCTATTACTGATTCTTCTGCTAATACAGAATCAGTTAGTGCTGCTTATGGCTCAAAACAGGATGGACCCAATGATTCTGTGTTGGAAGCCTTCCTTGTTAGTCATGCTAAATCTTCTCTTATCAATGATGATGTGTGTCCGTGATCGTTACCAGATAAATCAAACAACAAACAATATAACGATTACCAACCTGTTTAGATTATAAACGTGGATTACAAAGGGTTGATAATGTTTACAGTGTTGAGCTCTCTCTCTAATGTTCTTGATTTTCACCTTTGATGTGTGTTGTTTCTTTTTGTGTACTGATCGATTGATAGAGAGAGATAGAGATAATATCTTAAACAGATATTATCAAAACATAAACAAATAATAAAACTTAATATCTAAAACTATAATATCTAGATATTAAAAACAACTTTGACTTTATTACAGAATAGACCCTAGACTATTGTTGAGAGTAACTTTCAGCATTAACTTCAGATTGCGATCTTCATATTGGATGATCTTGAATCCAATGAGACTGTGTACTAACAATCTCCCCCTTTGGATCAAGATCATTACTAAAATGATTTAGCAATCTGGTCTTCTCTTTCAGCTAAGAAGATGCAATCTCTTTCTCTGTCTTCAATTGTAACAAACTCCAGGTTTAGCTTCGAATGCTTTTAGCAAAGTATCATCAAAGAAAATTTCTCTCAGATCAGTATGTCTTTAGAAAACTTTGAAGAATCTTTTCTTGATTAGCTCTTCTCTTCTCTATCTTCAGAATAGTTGGAAGAGTTCTCTAAACCTTTGATCTTTCACATTTCTTGGTAGGCTCTTCTCCCCCTTTTTGATGAAAAGTACAACAACTTCATCAAAACATATGTCAAGAAATGTAATGCTTATAGAGCCCCTGATTCATCAATTCATAAGATATTCATCCAGATCTTTGCAAATCTAGACAAAGTAGTCGTGTAACGCCTGAATCAACTAATGAATCAGTTAACATGCCTGTCAGTAACACTAAGTCACTGTGTGTAACAAATACACATTGGAAAGGAGTTGTTTGATGTTGACTCCCCCAGGGCTTCCATTTAATCATCGAAACACCACAAAGGTAATTTCTATAAACGTTATGACAAAGAAACTAATTCCTTGTGTGTTCGTGCTTGTGTTTGAAAGAATTAAGCACTTGATGATTGTTTATTGGCTCAAAATTGTGTAAACCACTGAGACAACAGTAAGTTAAACACAGACTCAATGTGCATGAGTGAAGTGCGAAGGTGGGGCAGACTTCCTTCTTTTCAATAACCAGATTTTCCAAATGAAAATCAGATAGCATATGTGCTGCTTCCCCTTTTGAAAATGAAACATTTTTTTGTTAAGAAGTAAATGAGTAGCTGGTGGGGTAATTTCAAGAGTTGGCATGGGCTAGTTGCCTGTTTCAATAATGATCACAAAAGAGTTGTGAAACACTAGAAATGTGGCTGCCCGGCTCGTAAAAGTTGGTGCAGAGTTGTGATATTCTTTTAACTCTGTTCTCACACGCTCTTTCTTTTAAACATTTAGCTCACTGCTAACCAAACTCTCTTTTTCATGATAGCTCATTATTCTTCCACACTCATTTCTTTTGACTTCTCACACCCAATCACTATGGATTAACTTCTTGGGTAGAAATCACTGGTTAACGTGATTCCATAGAAGTTGTGTTAATTCCTAGCACACTGATTCTTTGTTTTCCTATGATGCATGTGATGCTCAGATTGGTTTAACTATTTCAGTTAAAGCACAAAATTGATTTTGAAAACATTTAAAATCACACTTCCATAATATAAAATCTGTTTGAAAAAATCAGGAAGTGGTTTGAACATTAAAAACAATGTTTTCTATGATTGAAAGTTGTCCTTCTTCCAAACATATATGAGATGAAGATATAGAATTATACCTTAACGTACGATCTTCCATCTCATGAAGCTTAGCTTAAAGTCATAAAGATATGAACTTGTAAGCTTCTCTCAAAAATTCTGCAAAAGTCTTTAAGTCAAGGTCAAAGCAAGTTTATTCACTTAAATTGAAAAGACAAAAAGCAGTAAAACAAATGAAAGTATGAGTTCTGATCTGAAATAATCAGAAGTCATCACCTTTTTATACTCCACCTGAAATTATGCATCTAAAATATGTCAGTTAAATGGCACATGATAGAGATCTACGACTTCCTTCTTGAAGTGTAGGTCATCATATCTATCGGATGCAAAACAATTCAGAAATATATATGTACTCCTCCTTGAAGGTTGATTTCCTCTTTTAAGCATTGAAGTAAAATCTCTGATTAGCTCGGAGTAAGGTCTTTTGATCATTGAAGTGCGAGTCTTGAACTGTTGTATTCAAGAGTCATATCTTCGTTGAAGTCCGGGTTCTAAGCAGATGTACTTAGAAGCCATCGTTCTCCTACTCCCCCTTGATAGTAGGTGCCTGCAACACAGGTTTAGTTTTCTTTGGTACCCACTGGTATTTGGGTCCATTTGTGTTAGTTGCAGTTCATATGGGGGTTATTGAGTAAGAACCATACCAGTAATGGTCACTAGTCTTGTGAACAGGATCATGTGTACGACAATAAGAACAATAGAATTTCTTACCTGACAACCTGATTAATTGATCTCTCGTGTAGACGAAATCAGGTTTACCTTTATGCGCATTGTTCTTCTTGGCATTAGGCGTATGTACACATGAGCTTTTACATTTCAGCTCTTCTCTAACTGGTTTCCTGTTCCAGACCAGTTCTTCTTCTTGGTAGCACCTTCTTATTTGATGTGTACTTGAACTATCTATATTTCTGTCATATAAAAGATTAGTACTCCGAATATGATTAGAAGATTTCACTGACCTCTTTGAAGAAACAGGTTTCTGATATGAGCTTGCAGCTGACTTGAATGAACATTCTGAATCAGCAGAATCATCTCTAGGTGAATGGACAATTGACTCTGGAGTCTTGCGCTCAGTCACCACCATCGTTGAAATAACCTTTTCAAGCTCTTTAACCTTTGAAGAATAGTTGTTTCGTTCTTTGACAAGAAGGTCAATCTTCGTCTCAAGCTCGGACCTCTTCTTCTTCTCTTTCTGTGCAAGCTTAGATAATCCAGATAGCTTTGCATTAAGCTTCCTAATTGCAGCTTCAAGGATGCTTCTCTCTTCTTCGAATCCCTTCTTAGCACCCTTCTGATCATTTGCCTTCCTCTCCTTGGCAAACTGATCTCTTTTCAATATGATTACTTTCTCAAAGTCTTCAACTTTTTGAGAAAGCATTAAACTTTGAAGCTCAATCACCTTCTTCTCTTCAACACCCTTCTTTGACAGATCTGAGAACTTCTTTTCAAACTCAGATATTTTCTTTTGAAGCTCAGAGTTCTCAGCTTCCAAAACCTTAACTCTTGATGACATATATGATTCTATCATAATCTTTGAAATATGTTCCCATAACAGCTTTCCTGTAGCCTCTTCACGTTTTAGTGTAAAGAAGATCTCATTTGAAATCTCCTCTGTTATTCCTTGCAGAATAAACGTTTTGGCCAAATTGTCAGCTTCATATCTTTTTCTTTGCTCATTTGTGTATTCATTAAGATTTAATGGGAGCTCTTTTTCTTCTCTCTCGCCATTCTTCTTTACAAGAGTAAACATTCTTCTTGGAACTATCATAATTCCTTGTTGCAGATATTTTCTGATGAATACACCCAAATCATGTCTTTCAATGAAGTCCATGAACCGATCTTTTCACAGTTCATACTCTCCTCTGAAGAGTATTGGTGGCTGGGAGTCGGTTCCAATTGCTAGAACTTCTCTGGATGTCATTCTGTTTCGATATAAGAGAAAACTTGACAGATATGATCGTTAATGCAAATTAAAATCAAATAAAATTCAGAAATAAAAATTTCCAAATTTAACCAAGTCTGGAAATGGAGGAAAATTCAAACTTTGCGTTTGAAGAAGGTTTGCGCGAGAGGTTGATTGCGCAAAGTGAGGTTCGACCGGTAAGACATAAAGAACCGATAAAATTTTTGACCGGTAAACTGTTGCGACCGGTAAAAATTAATTGACCGGTAAAATTTTCTTTCGACTGATAAACAAACAATTTTATATGAGAGTTAAATGTGATTGGTGGAATTGATGTGAGAAATTGTTTTGCATGAAGTTATTTTGCATGAAAGGAAAATGCATGGACACGTGTTGAGTGTGAGAGTGTAAGTGGATGCAATAATTTACCTCACTTGGATCGATATTACAAAAAAATTTGCATGGAAAGGAGAATGAGAATGTGATTCCTATTGCCACATGAAATTGTCAATTCTAATGGTGGACACGTGATGGACACGTGAAATTGTCTATTCTATTGAGTGTGAGATAGATTGAACAATTGAGTGGACCGCAATTCTATTGAGTGGACCGAGATTGTCAATTCTAATGGTGTGAAAAAGTGTGAGTGGAGTGTGTGTGATCGATGGGAAGACCGGGAATGGGAAGACCGATAGTGTGGGTTTGAAATGTGATTCGACCGGAATGATATGTTTGACCGGGAAAGACAATGACCGGATGTGTATTTGATAAGACCGATATTAATGAGGAGTTCGACCGGGGAAGTGTTGAAGACCGATAGAGTGGGTATGTGTGATTCGACCGGTAAACAAACAATTCGACCGGTATTTGGAAGAGTCCGGTCGAATGCTTAAGACCGATAGAGTGTTTAAACTAAGGTTCGACCGGTAAAAAAAAATATTATCGGTCAATTGGCTTAGACCGATATATTACAAAGGACCGGTATGCTTAAGACCGATACGTCGTCTTCTTCGATTAAATCAACCTGTAACTCTAAAATTAACCCAACTAGAGGTCGAATTACCACACCAAAATTTGACACAACGATCTTCTTACCAATAACATCAATGCACAACACTTTGATTTCGAAAATAACCGCAAAATCAAGATTTTGATGATTGATCAGTGTTCTTCAAAAATGAAGAACACAGAGATTGAAAATTTTGATTTTGAATCTGGATCAGCTCTGATACCAATTGTGTGTCCATGATCGTTACCAGATAAATCAAAAAACAAACAATATAAAGATTACCAACCTGTTTGGATTACAAACGCGGATTACAGAGGTTGATATCGGTTTACAGTTTAAGCTCACTCTCTCTCTCTGTTCTTGATGTTCTTGTTCGATGTGTTTCTTGTTTGATTGATTGTAAAGAGAGAGAGAGATAATATCTAATAACTAGATATTACCAAAACATAAAATAATAATAAAATTTAATATCTAAAACTATAATATCTAGATATTAAAACAACTTTGACTTTATTACAGAATAGACCCTAGACTATTGTTGAGAGTGACTTGTCATCTTTAACTTCAGATTGCGATCTTCGTTTTGGATGATCTTGAATCCAATGAGACTGTGTCTTAACAATCTTCCCCTTTGGATCAAGATCATTTCGAAAATGATTTGGCAATACGATCTTCTCTTTCAGCTTAGAAGATGCAATCTCTTTCTCTAGCTAAGAATGCTTTAGCAAAGTATCTTCAAAGAAAATTTATCTGAAATCAGCATGTCTTCAGAATACTTTGATCTCGCAGTTCTTGGTCTTGTAATGTAATGGACTGAACATTTCTTCAAGCTTTAGATTCTCCCCCTTTTTGATGGAAAGTGCAACGACTTCATCAAAACTTTGAGTAAGAAATGTCAACCACTTGTAGTCTCTGATCCGTCAATTCAATAGTTATTCATCCTGATCTTTGCAAATCTAGACAAAATAGTCATGTAACACCTGAATCAACTAATGAATCAGTTAACATGCCTGTCAGTAACACTAAGTCATTGTGTGTAACAAATACACATTGGAAAGGAGTTGTTTGATGTTGACTCCCCCAGGGCTTCCATTTAATCATCGAAATACCACAAAGGTAATTTCTATAAACGTTATGACAAAGAAACTAATTCCTTGTTTGTTCGTGCTTGTGATAGAAAGAATTAAGCACTTGATGATTGCTTATTTGGCTCAAAATTGTGTAAACCACTGAGACAACAGTAAGTTAAACACAGACTCAATGTGCATGATTGAAGTGCGAAGGTGGGGCAGACTTCCTTCTTTTCAATATCCAGATTTTCCAAATGAAAATCAGATAGCAAATGTGCTGCATCCCCTTTGAAAATGTGAAACACTTTCTTGTGAAGAAGAAAATGAGTAGCTGATGGGGTTTGATCAAGAGTTGGCATGGGCTAGTTGCCTGTTTCAATAATGATCACCAAAGAATTGTGAATCACTAGAATGGTGGCTACCCGGCTTAGAAAAAGTTGGTGCAGAGTTGTGATATTCT
Source organism: Arctium lappa (assembly GCA_023525745.1). Taxonomy (NCBI): domain Eukaryota; kingdom Viridiplantae; phylum Streptophyta; class Magnoliopsida; order Asterales; family Asteraceae; genus Arctium; species Arctium lappa. The sequence continues at coordinate 42,977,513 of CM042047.1, read as the reverse complement.
TTTAACTCTGTTCTCACACGCTCTTTCTTTTAAACATTTTTCTTACTCTCTAATCACACTCATTTCTTTTCTACTTCTCACACTCAATCACTAAGGAGTAACTTCTTGGGTAGAAATTACTAGTTAAGGTGATTCCATAGAAGTTGTGTTAATTCCTAGCACAATGATTCCTTGTTTTCCTATGATGCATGTGATGCTCAGATTGGTTTAACTATGTCAGTTAAAGCACAATTTAGATCATGAAAACATTTAAGATACACTTCCAAAATATAAAATCTGTTGAAAAATCGGGAAGTGGTTTGAACATTAAAAACAATGTTTTTTATGATTGAAAGTTGTCCTTCTTTCAACCATATATGAGATGAAGATATAGAATTATACATTTACGTACAATCTTCCATCTCATGAAGCTAAGCTTTAAGTCATAAACATATGAACTTGTAAGCTTCTCTCAAAAATTCTGCAAAAGTCTTATGTCAAGTCAAAGTAAAATTTATTCACTTAAATTGAAAAGACAAAAAGCAGTAAAACTTTTTAAAGTACGAGTTCTGATCAGAAATAATCAGAAGTCATCAACTTTTACTCCCCCTGAAATTATCCATTTGAAACTTTATCAGTTGTAAAAGATATGCATAAAATTTCAGAAAAGTATGTACTCCCCCTTGATGGTTGATTTCCTCATTCGAGTATCGGAGTACAATCTTCATGTTCAGCACGGAGTAAGGTCTTTTGATCGTTGAAGTGCGAGTTCTAAACTGTTGTGTTTAGAAGTCAAACTTCGTTTAAGTACGGGTTCTAAGCTGTGTTGGATCAAATAATTGTATTCAAGATTAAAGTTAAAGTTAAGGGTTTAAACTGCAATTTTGCTAAAGTTAATTAGAGGGTTTAAATTGTAATAGATTAATAGTTTATTAGCTATTGGGCCCAAGCCCATTAGAAAGCCCATTAAGCTTAAAGCCCATATGACTTAGGTATTTAAAGTTTTGTTTAATTAGTTTTAGGGTTTAATCCTCACAATTACTTTCAGAATCATAATAGAGTGAGGTGAAGTTTTCTCTGTATTCAAAGGGTATCAAGAACACTCAAGGGTTTCATTGTTTATTCAAGGGATTGGTACGTTATTATTAATCTTTATATCTCTTGATTATTATTGTGTTGCTTGATTACTTGATTGATTGTTTACCAACTAGATTAAATCTGGGATAACAATTGGTATCAGAGCCTAAGAATCAATTTTTTTTTTGTGATATTACTGTTCATCGAAAAAGTACTGTTCATCGAAAAAGTTACTATTCATCCAAGTACTATTCATCCAAGTACTATTCATCCGACTTCATGAATCTGTGTTTATCGATCTGTATGATCTTATCGCTTTCTGTAAATCTTCTTCTGAAAAAGGTTTTTCTGGTCGATTAGTGGTTGATTATATGTGTTTTATCCGATCGAAGGATCGAAGCTTCTGTGGTTTTTGATCGCATCTGGTATTAATTGTTGGTTTAATTGTGTTCTTCGGTCGATTAAAGTTTCTGGGTTTGGTTTCGGTCGAATCCCAGAAACTCATCGTGTTCTTCGGTCATTCATCGTGTTTATCGATATTATTGTTTGACCGATACCTATTCGACCTGAGCCTTCGACCGGGTAGTTGTATCTCCGGTCTTGCACCTTCGACCGGGTAGTTGTAAACATCAGTCCTTACTTCGACCGGGTAGTTGTGATCTCCGGTCATTCCCTTCGACCGAACCTTAGTATTCCCCGGTCTTTCCTTCGACCGGATAGGAGTATCGACCGGACCTTAGTGGTTTCCGGTCTAGTATTCGACCGATACTTTGTTACTTCGGTCTTCGCCTTTCGACCGGATATCTTGTTAATCCGGTCTTGCCATTCGACCGGATACTCGTATTCCCGGTCATGCCATTCGACCGGATACTTGTTACTCCGGTCTTTCCTTCGACCAGTACAGTTCATTCTTCGAAGCACATCCCCGGTCGATTTTTGCAAACTGTGATAGGGTATCTAATTGTCAATTTTTTTTCTCTAGGGGCCCTGCCCCCATACCCCCGCAAGGGCGTTGCCCCTTGACCCCACCCGGTTAGCGGGACCCCCGTGCTAAGTCTGCGAAGGGGGACAAAGATTTGCTCTTGATCAAAATCTTCTTAATTTTTCAGTATTTTATTCATAGATATTAGTGCTTTATACTGTGTGCGAGGACTGCATTTGATTATTTTTGGAAATTTATTTTTTCTGAAAATTTTTGAGTGTAGTCTTTACTTTTGATTCTAACGATCTCATCTAGTTGGTTGTCTTGGTACAGAAAAGTCTATTTACTAACCGTACAGCTAAGATGTCGAATCAGCTTCTCTCGATGGGTTCTCAAATCAAACCTCCTGTCCTCGTGGCAAATGAGTATCAGCAGTGGAAGACAAGAATGATTCAGTTTCTGAATCACAAGAACAGAGAGTTCATGACAATAATCATTGAAGGTCCCAAAACTCCAATGATCACAGTAAAGGGTCAACCTGCTACAGATTCCTCTCCTGAAATCCCTGACAGAGATATTCCTAAACCTGTTCAGTTCTTCACTGAAAAGCAGAAAGACCAGCTCAAGTTAGAAGAAGAAGCTCTAATCTATCTGACGATGGCAATTCCAAACGACATCTACAATCGTGTCGACAGTCAGAGTACTGCTAAAGGAATCTGGGATGAACTAGCAAGGCAGTTTGAAGGAAGTGAAGCTTCTATTCAAGCTAAGCAGAATCTGTGCATAAATGCTTACGAGGGATTTCATGCAAAAGAAGGAGAGTTGCTTTAGATACCTATAATAGGTACAACATTATTCTCAATGACTTGCGGAGGAACAAAATCACCAAATCTGCTTCTGAGATAAACTACAAGTTCATCAAGAATCTGAATCCAGAATGGAAGAACTTTGCTATCAACCTCCAGATGTCGAAGAATATGGCTCGAGAAAATGTCACCGATATCTTCTCTACTCTTGCTCAACGTGAGGATGAGGTGAGATCTATGAATAATGAGTCTAATCATCTGAAGGATTCTGTGGCCCTCATAGCCGGCAAAGGTTCTGTATCCTCTGCAAGGTCGAAGAAAAAGGCATCTAAAGCTCTAGTTACTGAAGTTACTGACTCTGACTCTGATTCAAGCGATGAAGAAATGGAAGTTGATTCTGATCCGGATATTCAAAAGTTCTCTGAAGACTTGGCTCTCATTACGCGATGATTCAAGAAGAGCTTTGGCAAGAAAAGATTTTACTCAAAGCCAAAGTATGATAGATATAAGAAAGAGAAGTCTGAGATGCGATACAAGCCGAGGCATGGAAGGAGAGAGGAAGGACGAGAAGATCGGAAGGAAGATAGAAGAGAAGGAAAGAGAGAGGAGAAGCGAGAAGAGCAAAAGGATGAACCAGGAAGATGCTACAACTGTGGCAAATTTGGGCACTTCTCAAGGGACTGCAAATTCAAGAAAGTGAAGAACTCAGAGTACTACTCAAGAAAGTCACTAATTGCCAAGAAAGCTGAAGAAGGAAAAGTACTAATGGCTGAAGAAGAGAACTGGCTGTTCCAAAGTTCTGATGACGAGGAGCAAGCACATTTCACCCAAGTTTCTTACATGGCAAAGCTGGAAGGTGACGATGAAGACTCTGAGACACAATCCGAAGAAGCAAACTTTGAGGTAAGTGAAAATTATAAACTTATTGAATCTTTAATGGCCCAAATACATGGCATGAAAGATGAATTTGCTTTACTGAAAGGCAAACTTAACTCTGCACATCAATCTGTTTTAAGCTTTCGTGATGAAAATGCTATTTTAAAAGTTGTTGTGGAAGAAAAGGAAAATGAAAAAGATGATTTAAAAGCTGAAAAAGAGTCTTTAAAAGAAAAAAATATCTGGTTTAGAAACAGATCTTGTGAATCTTAATGCTGAAAAGGGTGAGTTTCAAATCAAATTTGAAGTTTGTTATAAAGAAAGAAATGAAGCTTTCACCAAAATAAAGCAACTGGAGGACATTAACATGAAACGAGGTCAGACTGAACAGACATTAAATCTGTTGACCAATAAACTCCAAGACGAAAGGTTTTACAAACTTAAACCAGGTTTGGGTGTGCCAATTAATGAAATTTTGAAAAAGGCACCGGAGCACCTATATAATTTTGATAAATTTGGCTCCGCAATAAAACCCATTCCTGACATTCGCGCTACTTTTGTTGAAGCAAGTTCTCCTAAACCTTCTGAAGAGACCAAAGGTCAAGAAGAAATGGGAAAGAACAAGTCTGGTGACACTGATTCTCAAAATCTTTTTAAATCTGTTGGTTTTACATATGGTGATTTGAACGAAAGCTATGCAACTCGAAAGATCGAATTTACTGAGTTTGAATCACTATTTACCACACCTTCTAAAGAATCAGTGAGCACCAACACAGTTCTACCTGAGACTGCATGCAAATTTGATGAGTATGAATCTGATGTTGATCCATCTACTATACCATCAGTCTCAACTCCCATTGCTTCTAAACCTTTACTTCCTGAAGAGGTTGAAGAAGTTACTGCTACCGCGGATGAATCTTGTGTTCAAAATGATAAAACGGAGTTTATTGAGTCCATGACTGAAAAGATATTCTCTGATATGATGAATGCATCAGACTCTGATCCTGTTTCTGATTTAAAGGGGTCAAATTCTGTGGATGGTAATACATCTGAATTGATGAAGCAAATTGATATGTTGCAACAATCTCTTGATGAGGTTGAAGATGAAAACTTTGATCTCAAACATAAACTTGAAAAGTCTTTAAAAATAAATCAAGAGCTTTGCACTGAGATCAATGATTTGAAAATTACTTTGTTTAAAAATGCTTCAAATGAAAAACAGATGTTAAATGATCCAAGATGGAAGGTAAGAACCAATCCAGAATTTGATGCTCCTGCAAAACCTACAGTTGCTTACTCTGATTGTCCTGAATATCCTCCGAGTATTTTTGAAAAGGGTGAGACTTCAAAGAGCACTAGAAAAGAACCACCTTCTAAGTTAGAGACTAACAAGGTTCCTGTTTCTGTTTCAGATATAAGAGGAACTGGAGTTGGGAAGAGTAAGAAGAATAAAGATCTTAGTTTGAATAAAAAGAATAGTTTGAATTCTAGTAGTTGTCCTACAGACAGTGTTATTTTGAATAGTACTTCTTTTGATAAGCATGAATGTAAGATTTGTTCCGATAAATCTAAGTTTATGAATTTTGCTCGAAAAAATCTTTATTGCAAACACTGTTGGGATAATTCATTCAAATACTACTCCCCTCCTAAGTCCAAAAAGAATAAAAGCAAAGCTAAGTTGAACTCTAAGTCTAATTCTAATTCTGATTCTTCTACACAACCAAAAGTGTATCGTGCTAAGGTTGCCAATCCTACTTCTAAAAAGCACTTTCAGGAATTGAATGTTAAGATGGTTTGGAAATGGGTTCCAAAACCGCGTTATGAATGGAGAGTAAAAGTCAAACCTGAGGATATTCCTGAATTGCTTGATGCTAACCGCGAAGGACCCATCTTGATATGGGTGCCTAAGCAAAACTAATTGTCTCTTTTGCAGGCCTGTCGATTGTGGGTAATAGATTCCGGATGTTCACGCCACATGACAGGATTCAAGCACCTCTTGCATAACTATGTGGAGGAGCCTGCCGGAGCAGTTAGATTTGCCAATTCTGAAGTCGAAGGCCACGTCAGAGGATATGGAATGCTCGATAACGGTGTTGTGAAGATTCAAAAAGTGCTATATGTTGAAGGACTTGATCACAACCTGTTCAGTACCAGTCACTTCTGTGATATGAAATATCAAGTCCGCTTCACAACCACTCATTGCTATCTAGAGGATCCCGATGGTTACGAAGTCTTCAAAGCTGAGCGCCATGGAAATCTATACTATGTAGATTTCCCTACATTGTCTGCCACACGTCCAGTATGTCTACTAGCCAAAGCTTCTAAAGCACAATCATGGACGTGGCATCGACGCTTGTCTCATCAGAATTTCCGATCTATAGCGAAGCTACAAAGACAAGGTCTGGTCAAAGGTCTACCAGAAATGAGGTTCGAAAAAGACTCACTCTGTTCCGCATGTGAGTTGGGCAAAATGAAGCGTAGCTCCTTCAAGTCCAAAGCTGAATCATCGACCTCATCAGCACTGGAACTTCTTCATATGGACCTTTGTGGCCCAATGCGCACAGCATCTATCAACGGAAAGAAATATGTGTTGGTAATGATAGATGACTACTCAAGGTATACATGGCTCGAGTTTCTTCTCAACAAGTCAGATGCGCCAGAGTTGATTATCGCTTTCATCAAGCGCATTCAAGTACGCCTTCAACTGCCAGTCAGAACCATTCATAGTGATAATGGCACGGAGTTCAAGAATGACACCCTGAAGAGTTATCTTACTTCCGTGGGTATTTCACATAATTTCTCCGCCGCCTACACTCCGCAGCAAAATGGCATTGTTGAACGGAAGAACCGCACTCTGGTTGAAGCAGCTCGGACTATGCTTGCTTACTCAGATCTACCCATGTACCTTTGGGTTGAGGCAGTCGCTACAACATGTTTTACACAGAACCGTACCATTGTGGTCAAGCGATTTAATAAAACAGCATATGAGTTAATCAACAATCGTACACCTAATATCAAATTTCTTCGTGTCTTTGGTTGCAGGTGCTACATTCTAAAAGAGCGTCAAGGATTATCAAAGTTTGATAAGAAAGCGGATGAAGGATATCTCGTTGGATACTCTCTGACATCCAAAGCTTATCGAATTTACATTATTCGAACAAAGACGGTTGTTGAGAGCATGAATATCTCCTTTGATGAGAATTCAATAATGACTTCTGGACACAACAGTTCAGAACTCGGTCTTAAAGACAAAGCTTCTATTCAATCACGAATAGAACCAGCACCTAAAGGATTCACTTCTTCTAACTCTAACTCTAATTCATCTGAGTTAGATTTACTATTTATTGATGCCTTTGATGATATATGTGCAGATTTTGAAAAAGGCATATCCACATCAATAACAAGTGGTACAAGCTCGGAGGTCCCTACTATCTCTGAAGACATGCCTGGACCTTCCGACGAAGTCACTGACACTTCAACTCCATCAGGTACAACTACACCGTTAGTTTCTGACTCTACTAATACTGAATCTGTCTCTACAGATAGTTCATCTGGAAATGAAGTCCCGAGCACTTCAACCGCTAGTCCAGAAGCTTCAGTGTCAGAAACACCAGTACAAGATGTCCCGAGTACATCTATGGAGCAACAACGATGCATCAAATACGCAACAAGCAGTTGATGCACTACCAAGCACACATCGTTGGACTAAGGATCATCCCCTGGAAAACGTGATAGGTGATGTACAATCTGGTGTCACAACAAGATCTGCAACAGCTAACTTCTGCATGTTTTCAAGCTTCCTCAGTTCCTTAGAGCCAAAGAAAGCGGCTGAAGCTCTACGTGATCCATTCTGGATTTCTGCTATGCAAGACGAGCTTCTACAATTTGAAAGGAACAAGGTATGGCGCTTGATCCCACTACCTAAATATAAATCCGTTATAGGAACAAAGTGGGTTTTCAGAAATAAGAAAGACGAAGCCGGAGTAGTCGTGAGAAACAAAGCTCGATTGGTCGCAAAAGGTTATTGGCAACAAGAGGGCATTGACTATGATGAAACATTCGCCCCGGTTGCAAGGATCGAAGCCATCAGAATTTTTCTAGCCTATGCAGCGCACAAAAACTTTACAGTCTATCAAATGGATGTAAAGTCGTCTTTCCTGAACGGCGTTCTGCATGAGGAGGTCTACGTGGCTCAACCTGAAGGTTTCGTTGATCCTCATCACCCTGATCATGTCTATGTATTAGAAAAAGCGCTTTATGGTCTTAAACAAGCACCGCGAGCCTGGTATGAAACTCTCACTAAATTTCTACTTGCTTCTGGTTTCAAGAAAGGTACTGTTGATACAACCTTATTTCTTAAAAGGCAAGGTGAGGACTTGATTCTTATTCAGATTTATGTTGACGACATAATATTTGGGTTGACAAATCCGAAATTTTGTAAGAACTTTTCAAAGATAATGGAAACAAAGTTTGAGATGTCGATGATGGGTGAATTAAATTTCTTTCTTGGTCTACAAGTAAAGCAATTACCCGAAGGCATATTTATTAATCAAGCTAAATATATAAACGATATTTTGAAAAAGTTCAATATGTCAGATAGTTCCGTCATGAAAACACCAATGGCTACTGGTACACTCTTAGACGCGGATCCCTCCGGGAAGCCTGTTGATCAAAAGGTGTATCGTAGCATGATTGGTTCTTTACTTTATCTGACTGCAAGTCGCCCGGATATAATGTTTGCCACATGTTTTTGTGCGAGATATCAGTCTAATCCTAAAGAGTCGCACTTAACTGCTGTTAAGCGAATCCTTAGATATCTCAAAGGTTCTCCTAATCTAGGCCTTTGGTATCCAAAGGATTCTCGTTTTGAACTAACTGCCTTTACAGATGCTGATCATGCAGGTTGTAAGCTAGACCGGAAGAGCACCTCTGGATCATGTCAATTCATAGGTGACAAACTTGTGAGTTGGACTTCAAAGAAACAAAATTGTGTTTCAACATCTACTGCCGAGGCTGAGTATGTAGCTGCTGCTAGCTGCTGTTCTCAAGTCCTCTGGATGACGACACAGTTAAGGGACTTTGGATACAACTACAAGCGCGTTCCGATTTATTGTGATTCCAAGAGTGCAATATCTATAACTGCTAATCCGATACAACACTCGAAGACCAAGCATATAGATGTACGCTATCATTTCATTAAGGATCATGTAGAAAAAGGTAATATTGAAATGCACTTTGTTCAAACTGACTTCCAGTTAGCTGATCTTTTCACCAAGCCATTGGATGAAAAGCGATTTCAATTTCTCATCAGCAAACTTGGTATGTTGAACATGTCTTAGACTTTACTCATGATTTTAGGGGGAGTATTACAAATCTTGATAGTGTGTTATTTTCCAACTGTTGTTAACGAAAAAGGAATCATTTTCATAAATGATTACCATTGTTTCTTTCACTTATGCAGGTCAGTTCAAGTGACTATGGCTTCTAATCACATCGGATTAGAACCCGCACTTCAGTGCTATATCTATTTTTTATATGCTTTATTTCCTTATTAATTTATAAAAAATAAAAAAAACTATAGTGATTTAAGGGAGAATATCTGTGATATTAACAGATTTTTGGATACTTAAATGCTTATCTGACCGTGTGTTCTTAAAGATAAATACTTGTGTTTTATCTTGTCAATATACTTTGTCAAATATTCATACACTTAACGGTTCAGAACATTCTATTTGACTTTGTTATTACCATGTATCTAAAGTTAAATCTTTCTATGGTAATACTCACGTTCTTTGTATTCACTGTTGATTGAATCAAACGTTAATTCATGTGCTTTCATTGAAAATATGTTTATATATTGTTCATATAAACAACATTCGTTTTTGATTCTCCAACATATTGTTCTTCATGACAAAACTCCTATGAGCTTAATTGTCAAACTCTTTTAGTTTGAGGGGGAGAATTGCATCGTCAAACATCTTCTGTTTTGACATCTCCGAATATTATATTCTTCATGTAACAAGTGATATTTGTGATTACATGTACAAAACTCTTGTTGAACAGCATGTACTTTTAGGATAATACATGGGATTCAGTGTGTTAGTTTAACAGAACTTCCATGGATTCACGATAACCAGTGTTTCTTACCCAGGAAGTATACCCTGAGTGATTGAGGGGAGAGGGGTAAAAAGAATTGAGTGATGGTGTGTGAAGAGGTAAAATGGAAAAGAGAGATTGGTTAGAAGTGAGAATTAAAAGAAAGAGGGTGAGAGAACAGAGTAAAAGAATATTAGACTCTGCACCAAACTTCTTTCTGAGCCGGGCAGCCACATAATCTGATTGGTTCACATTCTTTGGTGACTATCATTGAAAATAGGCAACTAGCCCATGCCTTCTCTTGTATACAACCCCACCAGCTACTCATTCTTTTCTCAAAAAGAGAATGTTTCACATTTTCTGGGGACGCAGCACATACGCTATTGGTTCTTCATTTGGAAGATACTAATATTGAAAAAGAAGGAAAGTTGCCCCACCTTCGAACCCTTTCTCATGCACATTGAGTCTTTGTATAATTTGTTGCTGTCTCAACAAGTTTACATACTTTGAGCCTAAATTGAAAAGCAATCATCTATGCTTAATTTCTTTCATACACATGCACGAACACACAGAAATTTGTTTTCTGTCAGAACGTTCATAGATAACCATGTGTTATTCGATGATTGAATGGAAGACCTGGGGAGTCTACATCAAACCAGCTCCTTATATAGTAACTTTGTGTTACTCAGTAACTTTGTGTTACTGACAGGCATTCTAACTGAGTCATTTGTTGATTCAGGGTTACAACTATTAAACTGTTTGAATTTGAAAATATTCGAATAGTTACTACTTTTATGTTATTTGAATCTGAAAAGATTGAAATAATCACTCTTTCCATCTGGGAAGACTGCTCTTATTTCCATACATGGCTCGTTACATGATGAAGACTATGCTTACGTGATCATACACAATGGGGGAGATTGTCTTGAAAAGGGGGAGATTGTTTTGCCAAGTTTTGATGATGATGATTCTCACCACTCATCAAAAAGGGGGAGAAGATACAAAAAGGGAGAATACAATCTGAAGATCTGAAGATTTTCAAAATTTTAAAGATTTGAAGATTATTTAAAAATATCAAGTTTTGAAGTTTTGAAGCTATCAACGTCATATCTGAATATTCTCAAGAGAAAAGTGAAGACAAGTGAAGACCCGAAGACAATTGCAAAAAAAAATTTAATCTTCAATCCAAAGGGGGAGATTGTTGGATCAAATAATTGTATTCAAGATTAAAGTTAAAGTTATGGGTTTAAACTGCAATTGTGCTAAAGTTAATTAGAGGGTTTAAATTGTAATAGATTAATAGTTTATTAGCTATTGGGCCCAAGCCCATTAGAAAGCCCATTAAGCTTAAAGCCCATATGACTTAGGTATTTAAAGTTTTGTTTAATTAGTTTTAGGGTTTAATCCTCACAATTACTTTCATAATCATAATAGAGTGAGGTGAAGTTTTCTCTGTATTCAAAGGGTATCAAGAACACTCAAGGGTTTCATTGTTTATTCAAGGGATTGGTACGTTATTATTAATCTTTATATCTCTTGATTATTATTGTGTTGCTTGATTACTTGATTGATTGTTTACCAACTAGATTAAATCTGGGATAACAAGCTGATTTACTTAGAAGCCTCTTTGACATTGAAGTCTGGGTCTTGAGTTGATTTACTCAAGAACCATATGTTCTTTGATGTCCGGGTTTGGAACTGCTTTGTTCAAAAACCATATTTTTGACATTGAAGAACGAGTCCTGATCTGTACATAATCAGAAGTCGCTTTCTCTCTAAGCTTTGTGTACGATAGAGAGAGCAAGAGATAATATCTATAAAAAGATATTATCAAAACTTAATATAATAATTAAACTAATTAATATCTAAAACATAATATCTAAATAATATCTAGATATTATAACTTTGACATTTATTACAATTTGACCCCTAGACTATTGTTGAGAGGAACTTTCAGCTTTAACTTCAGATTACGATCTTCGTATTGGATGATCTTGAATCCAATGAGACTGTGTCCTAACAATCTCCCCCTTTGGATCAAGATCATTACGAAAATGATTTAGAAATACGATCTTCTCTTTCAGCACAGAAGAAGATGCAATCTCTCTCTTAGTCTTCAAGATATAGTAAACTCCCCAAAAGATGTAGATTATCTTTCTTTTAGTTCATGGGAAGAATATATCTCTTGTTTCAGCTCGAAAGTCTTCATCAAAGTATCTTCAAAAGAAAATTTCTATCGAATCAGCATATCTTCAGAATACTTGCTCTTTGAAGAATTTAATCTTGGACGTGATTCTTGAAACATGTGATTTCTTGGTTAGCTCTTCTCCATTTCTTGGGTAGATCTTCTCCCCATTTTTGATGAGAAGTGTAACGATTTCATCAAAAGTTGATGACAAGAAATGTTGGTCATAAGGAGCCGCTGATTCGTCAATGCAATAGATCTGGAGCATATTAATGTTGATGATCTTGAAGAGATGGACATCAAATGGCAAATGGCAATGCTCACAATGAGAATCAAAAGATTCATTAAAAGAACAGGAAGAAACAACTTTGCCATGAGAAGAGAAGATGGTGCTGGATTTGACAAGTCCAAGGTGGAATGCTACAAGTGTCATAAACTGGGGCACTTTGCAAGAGAATGCAAAGGAGGAATCTCTCAACAGCGTGGGAGCAACAATCAACAATCAAAGTCCACAAACTACAACAACAACAACAGGAACTTATCTCAAGCACTTGTCTCACAAGATGGAATGGGATTTGATTGGAGTGATCAAGCAGACGAGTCAATCCAGAATCAAGCATTGATGGCTGAGGTTTCAGAGTCTTCAAGCACAACAATCCCCACAGAGGTAAAATCTAAACTTTGCTCTAAAGCCTGTCTTGAAACTGTTAGAAAGTACAGGGATCACAATCAGAGCATGTGTGATGATCTTAAAAGGTTGGAGAAACATAGGAGAGAGTCTAATTTGATCATTGTGAATTTTGAAGAACAAATTAAGGCATATCAGGCCAATGAACTTCAACATTCATATGATCACAACTATTGGAAGTGGGAGAAGAAGGAGTTAGAGATTAAGCTAGAAAGACTATAGAAGAATGTGAGAAAGTTAGGAGTGAATTTGAGAAGGCCAAATTAGACATTGAGAAATTTTCCAATGCTTCTAAAGCAATGGACACTTTACACAAATATCAAGTTCATGACAAACTGAAGAGAGGTATAGGCTACAACAACACCCCTCCACCTTACAATAACAGCTATATTCCACCCATCTCAGACCTCTTAGAAAAGCAAGATAAGAATGACTTACCTGTAGGAGCCACAGAAGTAGATCCACTAGACAATGTAGTGGTTGAAGTAGAGTCTGAAGAAGAGAAAACTGAGGATAAGAATAAGAAAGACCAGAAAGAAATTCCCTTAGAAAACCATATTCTTACAAATGAGAAGGGGGGTAAACCATTTGTCAAGAGTGAGAAAGCTGAGACCTCTAAGACAGAGAAGGAAAAGGTACAGGGAGTTCACTATATGCAAACTACTATTGTAAATCCCTGTACTTGTCAACAGAACAAGCCCCATCAACATGATAAAATTAGGGGAAATCAGAGAAACAGAAATAACCAGTGGGCTCAAAAACAAGGAATTGATCTAAGCAAAATCAATAGACCAAAGCCTTGTTTTATTTGTGGCAAGTTGAATCATTTAGCCAAACACTGTTATTTCAATCCTATTAACCAAAGAATTACTTTTCAAAGACAAACACGAAATTTTGTTGGTTATAGGAAGAAATCAAAACAATCAAGGAACCACATGGCTGATAATGTGAGAACAACACCAATGATAACTGGTACTGCAAAATCTCATATTCAGAATAAGTTTGTTAAAGCAAAAGAAAATACTCCAAGAAAATCAAGGAGTAACTCAAAGAATAGGAAAGCAAACAACTTTGTCAAAATTTGGGTTCCAAAAGACACTAAACCTGTTAGTACTGCTAACTCAAATAGTACTGCTAACAGAAATAGTGCTGCTGATAGCAATACTACTGTTGACCAAGTTAGTACTGCTAATAAGGTTAATACTGCTAACAAAGTTGGTACTGCTGACCAAGTTAATACTGCTAACAAGGATAGTACTACTATCAATGTTAATACTGACAAGCCTATAATTAAGACAAAGTATTCCAACCATGAGATATCTAACTCTAATCATCTCATCAAGACTAAGCTTAATGAATATGAGCATGTTGATAAGAAAGGGCAACCCAAGACCACTTTGGCTTGGGTTCCCTCAAGACACTAACTGTTTTATCTTATGTGCAGGGCAACCAACAGCTCAAGGGGAAGAGCATTTGGCATGTAGATAGTGGTTGCTCTAGGCATATGACAGGTAACATGTCCTGCCTTCAAAATTTCAAAAGGTTTGATGGGGGATGTGTTGCTTTTCGTGACAATCCAGCAGGAGGTAAGATAAGTGGTAAAGGTATGGTTTCAAAAGGTAAGATGACTTTTGAAGATGTTTACTATGTTGAGCAATTGAGATACAACTTGTTAAGTGTATCACAGGTCTGTGACAAGAAACATAGTATATTATTTAGTGATACTGAATGTATTATCCTTGCTCCAGGATTCACGATAGTTGATGAAAATATGATACTACTTAGAACTCTTAGAAAGGATAATGTTTATTGTTTAGAGTTAGAGAGTGTTTCATCTGATTCATCACTAAACTGTCTGTTTTCAAAAGCTTCTTTAGATGAATCATCTCTTTGGCACAGAAGGATGTGTCACATGAATTTAAAAACTATGAACAAACTTGTGAAAAACAACCTTGTGAAAGGTTTGCCTCAAAAAGTGTTTTCATGTGATGATTATTGTGTTGCATGTCTTAAAGGCAAGCAGCACAAAACCTCTCATAAGTCCAAAAAAATAAACACAATCTCTTCACCCCTTCAGTTATTGTATATGAATCTTTTTGGTCCTACAAATGTGATGAGTATTGGTAAGAAATCCTATTGCTTAGTCGTATATTTTCTGAGGACTAAGGATGAGACAAGTGGACTGATCAAATCCTTTGTCCTTAGAATTGAAAACCAAACAAATCTAAGAGTTAAAGTCATCAGATCTGATAATGGAACTGAGTTTAAGAACAGTGATTTAAACAGCTTTTGTGAGACTAAAGGTATTGAGAGACAATTCAGTGCTCCTAGGACTCCTCAACAAAATGGTGTTGCTGAGAGGAGAAATAGGACATTGATTGAGGCTGCTAGATCTCTGTTGGCAGATTCAAAGCTACCCTTTAATTTCTGGGCAGAAGCAGTTAATACTGCTTGTTATGTCCAAAACAGAGTTCTAGTAGTTAAAACCCAAGGAAAGACACCTTATGAACTTTTCAACAAGAAGAAACCTTTTATTGGATTTTTCAAACCTTTTGGGTGTCCTTGCACAATCCTCAACACCAAATCTCATTTAAGCAAGTTTGAAAGCAAAGCTGAGGATGGATTTCTTGTTGGATACTCCTCTCAGAGCAAGGCATACAGAGTATTCAACAGTTCTTCCAGGATTATAGAGGAAAGTGACAATGTCAAATGCAATGAGAACACACCAAATCAAATTGGCACAGGTACTGATTGGCTGTTTGACATTGATTCACTCACTAATTCTTTGGGTTTTAGTAATGTGTAAATTGCAGGAACAAGTTCAGCAATGGTACAAGCACAGAGACAAGAGTTTGTGTTGTTCCCTATACCTACAGTTGATCCTGTTGAATATTGTCATCAAGAAAAGAAGGATGTTTCAGGAACAGAGGATTCTGAATCAGAACAAGGTGAAGATGCTAAAGGTGATGAAAAGGATAAAGGTGGAAAAGAGGATGCTCATCCTTCAGGTTCAAGAAACACAGGTCCTGAAATGCCCATATTGTCAGGAGATGATACTGATGATGAAAATTCTTCAGTTTTTGGTGGAAACACTCCTGAAAAGAATGACTTCAATCTGGATGAAAATATTAATGAGGAGGTTGTTCATCAGACTAGAACTCAGAAGAATCATCCTCCTCATTTGGTGATTGGTGATATCAATTCTCCCAGGATCAGAAGGCATCAAAGTAAGTTAGGAGGATTGAAAGACTTCCAGTCAGGTTTGTTGTCTTGTTTTCTATCCCAGATTGAACCCAAGAAGGATTATGATGCAATGAAAGACCCAAGCTGGATAGAAGCAATGCAAGAGGAGCTGTTGCAATTTGAGCTGCAAAATGTGTGGGATCTGGTTGATCTTCCACAAGGATACAGAGCAATTGGAACTAAATGGATTTTCAGGAATAAGAAAGATGAGAGAGGAATAGTTATAAAGAATAAGGCCAGACTTGTGGCACAAGGGTACACACAAGAAGAGGGGATAGACTATGAAGAAGTGTTTGCACCAGTAGCCAGAATTGAGGCAATTAGGTTGTTTCTAACCTATGCTTCTTTCATGAAGTTCAGAGTATTTCAGATGGATGTTAAGAGTGCATTTCTATATGGGAAAATTGAGGTAGAAGTTTATGTTTGTCAGCCTCCAGGGTTTGAGAATCCTAATTTTCCTGACAAAGTATACAAATTAAAAAAGGCACTCTATGGGCTACATCAAGCACCAAGAGCATGGTATGACACTCTGTCTACCTATCTCTTGGAAAATGGTTTTGAAAGGGGAATCATTGACAAGACCCTTTTCATTAAAAAGAAGAAGAAGGACATCCTGCTTGTTCAAATCTATGTGGATGATTTCATCTTTGGATCCACAAAAGCTTATATGTGCAAAGAGTTTGAGGAGTTGATGCACAAAAGATTCAAGATGAGCTCTATGGGTGAACTCACATTCTTCCTTGGGCTACAGGTTAAACAGAAGGAAGATGGCATTTTCATAAGTCAATCCAAGTATGTGCAGGATATACTTACAAAGTTTGGATTTTCAGAAGCAAAGCCTGCAAGCACACCTATGGAAACACACAAACAGATCACTGCAGATCTTGAGGGGGAGGATGTGGATGTTCATCATTATAGATCCATGATAGGCTCCCTCATGTATCTAACAGCTTCAAGACCAGACATTATGTTTGTTGTATGTGTGTGTGCCAGATTTCAAGTGAGGCCTAAGCAATCCCACTTTCAAGCAGTCAAAAGGATCTTCAGATATCTCAAAAGACAACCTAGATTGGGTCTTTGGTATCCTCATGACTCACCATTTGATTTGCTTGCATCTTCTGATAGTGATTTGGGTGGTGCAAACTTGGATAGAAAGTCTACATCAGGAGGATGTCAATTTTTGGGTGCAAGGCTAGTTTCATGGCAGTGTGAAAACCAAACCACAGTGTCCACCTCTACAACAGAAGCAGAGTATATAGCTGCTGCAAGCTGTTGCTCACAAGTGCTATGGATTCAGAATCAGATGTTGGACTATGGCATTACTTTTCTTCACACTCCTATCTTCATTGATAACAACAGTGCTATAAGCATAGTTAATAATCCAATGAAGCACTCAAAAACAAGCATATAGAAATCAGGTACCATTTTATTAGAGATTGCAATGAAAAGAAGTTATATCAAGTTTTGAAAGTACACATAAGTAACCAATTTGCTGATCTATTCACCAAAACTTTTGATGTGGGTAGATTCACATTCTTGGTCACAAGTGTAGGCATGATAAACACTGAATAAGCCTCTTTTGATTTTCTTTATGTACCATTTCTGTATAGATTCTTTAATGCTTACTTTCTCATATTTCATTGTGCATGGTGCTGCTAACCATTTGTGTTTAAGTGTTTCAGATTGCTTTGCTGATTAGAAACTTGGTACTTCTGGTTAAGTTAATACTGCTCTCACTATTACTCCTACTGACAGTTCAAATATGGTTACGTATGGTTACTACTGCTAGGTAGTTTATACTGCCAGTGCAAAGTTACTACTGCTTTCCTTATTTCTACTGCCAGACAGTGTTAATACTGTTGGTATGTGTTAATACTGCTAGTCTGTGTTAATACTGCTGGTATGTGTTACTACTGTTTATATGGGTTAATACTGCAGGTTTGTTAATGCTGCTAGGGTACTTAGTACTGCTTTTAACTGAAACCTTTAACCTATAAATACCCTCTCTGACCGCCAAAACCCAAACGGCTCTTTGAATTTCCATTAAGTTCTCATCCTCTCTCTTTTTTTCTAGAATTCTTGATTACCAGTATGTAAACCCTAGTTGTGTCTAGAACCCTAGAATCGATCAGAAAGATGGCAGAACTTGATTTCGTTGATGACCACAATAAGCTTGCAATGTTACAAAAACCCAAACAAGCTGAGGGTTTTCATGAAATTATGGAGTTCTTATCCCAATCACATATTGCTTATGCGCTAACGGTAAATCCTCCCATCTATGTGGAATATATGCGACAGTTCTGGGCCAATGCATCCATTCAGACTATTGATGGCAATCAGGTCATTCAATCAAGGGTCTGTGATAAACCTATCACAATCACAGAAGGTTGCATTTGCACTCATCTACGTCTAGATGATGCCTCAGGTAGACTCTTTCAAAAGAAGATCTATTTCAAGAAATTGGTAGAATGGGGTATGAAGGTCCTACTGATGTTTACAAGTTTTACAAAAGCAAATTTTCAACTCAGTGGAGATTCTTTGTTCATACTCTTCAACACTGTATATCTCGCAAGACAACTGGATTGAGTGAGTTTAGCAGTACAATAGCTTATGCTCTTGTATGCTTAGCTACCTCCAGAAAGTTCAATTTTTCACAAATGATCTTAAATGATTTGCTGTCAAACCTGGATACTAAAACCAAAACCAAAAGATTTTATATGTATCCAAGGTTTGTACAAGAAGTACTAAATATGGAATTGACGGATTTACCCACTTTTAAAGAGGTATATGTACCTAAACCTCCCAAAGGGAAGGTATTTTCCAATATGAAAAGGCCTAGTAAGGACTTTTCTGGAAAAGACACACCATTGTTCTCTACAATGATGGTTGTGTCCCACCCACATGGTGAGGCATCAGGGTCACAGCCCATATCTGACCAACCCACTGATGACCTACCCACACTATTCACTTCAAATATTCATCCTCAGCTCCCTGTTAATAAGACAATTCCCCCAATCACTCAAAAATACGCAAGGAAAAAGGTACAGAAGGTTCCTTCCCTTCATGTATCTACACCCCAAAAGCTTACAAGCCCTCTGTTGGAGCATTCTCCATCAGAGAATATCCAAAGGGAATCCACAGGGGTGTCTCCCAACCCCGAGAAGGTGTTCTCTAAGGAGAAGGATGAGCATGTGGGCAGCAAGGCTCACACTACTGATTCTGCACAAGGTGTGGATCAGGACAGTGTGAACATGACTAAGACCTTCCCCACGACAACTTTGGATGAGAAATCATCTAAGGGACCCAGGTGCCAAGAAACCAAGGGGGTAGTAGGTGCTTCTGCTAGGCAGAAGGCCTCTACTAAAAGATCCCATGATCCTTCACGGGTGGTAATCACACCTAAAGGAGGTGAGGACAGATATAACTATGATGAATTGATGGAAACCATTGGTAATGTGAACATGGATGTCCTCAATCAGGGTTCAGAGATAAAGGCGCTGAAAAAGGTGATCATTTCTCAACAAGGCCAGATAGACAAACTCAAGAAGATGGTGTTGAATTTGGTGCACAAAAAGAAGAGAAAGCAATTTATCTTGAAGAAAAGAGGAAGTGCTAATGATGCTTCCAAAAAGGGGGAGAATCAAGAAGCTGAAGTTGAGAAGGAAAGTATGGAATTCCAATTTGAGGGGGGGATTGGTGGAGAAGTTGAAAAGAATGTTGAGGAGAAGAAGAAGGAAGGTGTGAAAGCAGCAGAAACTGAAGCAGCAGCAGTAACTACTGAACCAGCAGTAGAAACTGTTAAAGCAGTAGAAACAGAGAAAGCAGCAGCAGAAACTGGAATGTCTATAGAAGAAATAGAGATTGCAAAGACTTTGATGAAGGCAAAGAATGACACTCCTAAGGCCACTCAAAAGGCTAAGGGAGTGGTGATTAAAGAAGGAGGCTCAAAGAAGAAAAAGGAAGAGGTCTGTGTGTCAGAGGCCAAGAAGAAAGGGAAAGAGAAGATGGTTGAGCCTGTGAAACCATTAAAGAAGCAGAAGCAAATAGATTTGGATGCAGAATTGGCAAAGGAGTTAAATGCACAGTTTAAAAAGGAGTTTGAAAAGGAGGATGATATTCAAAAGGTCAAAGACAGAAAGATTGCAAGAGATTTGGCAACAAGGCTAAATGAAGAATATCAGAAGAGTTTGAAGACTGATGCAAAGAGGATTACAATGAAAGCAACCAGACAAAGGCAACCTTCAAAGACCTTTCTAGCTGCACAGGAAAGAAGAAAGATGATAAACTTCTTGAAAGGATCTGTTGGAGTTCCTGAAGGGATGTTTACAAAAATGTCTTTTAGTAGGATAGAAGACTTATACAAAAAGGAGATGGCCAAGTTGCAAGGAGACTTCAATCAGAGGGTTGAATTTGAAAGAAAGATGAAAGAAAGACATGATCTGAACATTCAACAGCCTTTTCCTGACAGTCAAGAAGGCACTCCGACTAAAGAAAAGGTAGAAGTGAAGAAAGAAGAGACACTAGCTCAGAAGATTGGAGCTGCCAAGAAAATGAAATCAATTGCTACAAAGAGAAAGGCAAAAAGGCCTAGAACTGAGGAAGGTGGGAAAGAGCAGAAACAACAAGAGCAGCATAAACAACAAGAGCAGCAGAAACAAGCAGAGCATGTTGAAACTCAAGAGCAGAGTCAAGAGCAATCAAGTCAACAACCTTCAGAACAGTCAAGACAATCTGATGAGAAGTTTGATTTGTATATGACAGTGACAAATTCAGTGACAAATGAAGAAACATTGAAAGTTGATCCTATCTCAGTGAAAGCCCCAGAAATCATTCATTGGGATACTATGATGGATAAAGGCACAGAATACTTTAGAATCAAAAGAATGGGTGACAAGTATGAGGTCTATTCAACTTGGGGTAAGATCATAAGAAGTTGTACCAGAGTTGATTTGGAAGAAATGTACAAGGTTGGATTGAACTTACATGGTGACTTGTTGAACAGAGCAAGGATGAACTTAACAAAGATGGCTCTGGAGTATTTGTGTATGATGTTCAACCCTGATAAAGTTGAATATCTTATCAAAGACTTGCATCACAGAGAAGGATTTAAAAGCATTGATCACTGGATGCTTATTGAAAGATCTGGAGTATATGTCATAACCATTGATAAAAGCTTTCATGAGTACTATATGGTTGATAAGGTGTATGACCACAGCAAAGTAAAGTTGCAAGGGATGCTGAAAACTAAGTTGGTCTGTCCTACAGGTTCAGAAATGGCCAGAATTGTGATTAGAAGAACAATCAATCAAAGTGTAGGTTTGGATCCTAATCTAGGAAGTTGAGCAGTAGTTTTGAAAGCATCATGAAGTTCCTATTTTGAAGAACTTAACTTCTTGATTTCAAAAGTTAAGTTAGGGGGAGATTGTTGGGTCTGAAATATACTAAGTCTGGATAGTGCTGCTGAGTCTGAAAGATTACTACTGCTGAAGACATTTGTACTGCTACTTAAAGAGATTACTACTGCTAGTAGTATTAGTACTGCCAACAGAGTTACTACTGCTAGCATGTTAGTACTGCGGATGATAAGAAGATGCTGCTAGAGGAATTAATGTTGTTTATATTGATATGGATGGTTGGTTACTTAAAGCAAAAGACAAGGAGCTGAAGATAATTATGGAATGGATGTTGAAGATCATTGTTATTTTAATAATTATCTTGTAATCTGTTTTGTATATATAGTCTAGAAGTATTAGATTATAGGGATATACATCTTTTGTTTTCAAAGAGAGAATTAGCCTCAAGATTCTTAGTGATCCTTTCATTAGAGAAGTATTGAACGTATGTTGAGTCTATTCAACAGATTGAGGCTTTGGTTGTAATCATTAAGTTAATTCAATATAACTTGTGATTTGATTTTATATACTGTTTCATTAATTTCTTGTTAAAGTGTTATTCCGCAACTTCTTTAACAAAGTTTCTGAGTGTATATTTAAATTCTTGTTTTGAATTTCGATCCTGACAATGTGCAAACATAACAAGTTCTTTTTTGTGTATTTAACATAATATATATACATTCAAGTATATCGTATGTGTATTTATGTTTATCATGTTGACAATTGTTTTACATAAGTTGCCAATAAACCATAATTAATCATCCTTTTTCATTTGGGAATGACCAATAGAGCTTTTATTTTGTTGATCTAGTTAATTATTAAAAGCTAGACTTAAGTAAGGTATCTTATTATATATTATGGATGGTACAACTATTGCGGTGATGCTTTTGGGATGTTTATTTTACAAAAAATAAAAAGAGAGCACTATATACAAAACTTAAAAAAGATAGGCCATAAATGCTTTTGGAATATGTCCGCCTTCTTTAGTATTTGAAATTAGAAGGCCTTTGTACCACAACCACAAGTTACAGTGATTATCACCATGAATTCTACCACCATGGCCTAGTCTGTCAATAAACAATAAAAAGTGCCCACTCATCTTTCCTATTTCAAGCTTCCAAAATTTTGTATTAGTCATGTGATATCATACTTCAAAAAAATACTTATAGAAGCATTCTAAAATTATGACAATCTAGTAAAAATTTAAATATGTATAATTTGGTAGGATTATTACCTTAGTTAGGGGTAGTTGCATATTTATGTCAAAGTTTACCACCTAAGAGTCTATGAAAATACCGGCATTAACCTGAGTGCCTGAGTATTTTTGTTATTGTTACTGGTTTTGTCCCTATCTCCACCTTCTGTTATATCTTCATTCTTTGTTTGTTTTTTCTGATATGATATGTCTTTTGCCTCAAGTGAATCAAATATTCATATTGATAACATATCTAAGGAAGTATTTAGATGCCCAACAAAAAAAAATCACGAACCATAATAGTGATTCTCTAGTCGCATTGAGCCATTGATCAAGTAATAGCTTGGAGCTCCCTGCCTTTAATTATTTTTTTATTATAACCATTCGCGTCAATGAGAGCCCAAACTCCTTTCTAAAGTGTCACATGAGGTTTGCAATAACATTTTTGTTGGTGATTTTAGTGTCACCAGGCATTTAAGTGTAATTGGTTATAACACGAGTACTAATGGGTTTCAAACTGTGGTCTAATACAAGTTAGGTGGTGCGGAGTGCACACTTGTTATAAGACGAGTTTGATCCCAGATACGATGAAATGGCTGGGGGGGTCAAGGGGAAACGCCCCTGGCGGTGATCCAAGAGGAAGAGCCTCTTAAGGCACGTCAGAGCCTCTTAAGGCACGTCAAAGCCTCTGATGGGCGTCTCTGGACCAGAAGCTCTGGTGTCTATTTTTGGACTAAATCTGCATTTACTGAACATTTAATGCTCAGTTATTTTCTGCCCTTAATTTTAGCTAAATTGATTGTAACCGACTATAATTGATAGTAATTTGAAATCATTGCCATTTCCGTTATTTCCTATTTTACGAATGGGACTAGTATATATACCGTATATACTTATGTTTTAGACTCATGATTTTAAAACAATCTCTACATACTCTCCATCAAATTTGCTCTCATTTTTGTGCCTAAAAACGTGAGTGTTCTTGAGTCTTATCCCATATTGGATTTCGTGCAACCTAGGCATAAAGTCAAAATACCAATTCGGAAAGTGACTTACACGATTCTCAAGAAATCCGGTCATCTGATCGACTACTTTTCCCCTGTTCTCTAGCAATCGAATTGGTATCTCGACATGTCGATCATGGTCGATTCTGTAAAAGAGATGACCTCAAAGTTTGGAAAGTTGGAGAAGTTTGAAGGTACCGACTTCAGACGCTGGCAGAAAAAGATGCATTTTCTGCTGACCGCTCTGAAGGTAGTGTATGTGTTGAGTACACCCATGCCAGAAGTGATAGAGGATGAGACACTGGAGTACACAAGGAGAAGGAGCAAGTGGGAGAATGATGACAATATCTGCAGAGGACACATTTTAAACGGTATGTGTGATTCTCTTTTTGATATATACCAAAACGTGGTAAGTGCAAAGGAATTATGGGATTCCCTCGAGTCCAAGTACATCGCTGAAGATGCTTCTAGTAAGAAGTTATTGGTTAGCGATTTTAACAACTATAAAATGGTGGACTCGAGGCCCGTAATGGAACAATATAATGAAATCCTTCGTATCTTGGGTCAATTTACACTACACAACATGCATATGGATGAATCTATTGTTGTGTCGAGTGTGATTGACAAACTACCACCTTCTTGGAAAGATTTTAAGCATAACTTGAAACATCAAAAAGAGGAACTGTCATTGGTTCAACTTGGGAGTCATTTGCGTATCGAAGAATCTCTTCGGGTGCAAGAAAATGACAAATCCAAGGGGAAAGTTGAATCTGGACAGCCCTCTGTTCACATGGTTGAGGAGAAGAAAGCCCACTCCAACAACAACGGAAAATGCAAGAAACGTAAGTTTGATGGACCCAATAATTCCATTAAAAAGAAAAAGGATTTGGTGTGTTGGAGATGCAACAAGGTGGGTCATCACAAACGTGATTGTCGGGTGAAGTTGAACAATAATGGTGATGGTTCGAGTAGAAGTGGATCAGGGTCTAATGATCGCGATCAAGTGAAAGGATGTCAATTTTTGACTAACTTTGATAATTAGTTTCACTTATACCTGAGTCCTTTTATGTGCAGGATGATGACTGTGCATGGTGGATCGACTCGGGAGCGACAAACCATATTTGCAAGGATCGTCGGTGGTTCGAGAAATTGACACCGGTTGAAGACGGTTCGGTGCTGAATATGGGAAACGAGTCGAGTGCACAAGTTTGTGGAGTTGGAGTAGTTAATTTAGAATTTTCTTCTAGAAATAATGTTAAATTGTTTGATGTTTTGTTTGTGCCTAGAATTCGTAAGAACTTAGTGAATGGTAGTTGTTTGAATAATCTTGGTTTTAAACAAGTGTTTAAATCGAATAGGTTTATCCTATCTCGAGGTGGTCGTTTTATTGGTTTTGGATATTTGTGTAATCGCATGTTCCGTTTAAATGTGGTTAATAAAATTATATGTTCTGAAAATTCTGCTTTTATATCGTCATCATCTTCTTCTAAAATTGTTGATTCAATGTTATGACATGCTAGATTGGGTCATGTGAATTTTAGAAGGATGCATGAAATGTCAAAAGATAGATTAATTCCAACCTTTGACATTAATGCGGAGAGGTGCCAAACTTGCATTCTCACAAAAGTTACAAAACAACCTTTTCCGAATGTTAAACGGAATACGGATGTTTTGGAGCTTGTACACAGTGATCTGTGTGATTTCCACTCCACTCCTTCCTTGGGAAATAAGAAGTATGTTGTCACTTTTATTGACGACAATACTCTGTTTTGTTATGTATATCTTTTGCATGCAAAGGATGAAGCTTTAGATAAGTTAAAAATTTACAAAACCGAAGTCGAACTACAATTGGGTAATTCGATTAAATGTCTTAGAACTGATCGGGGAGGGGAATATATGGATCCCCAATATTTTCAATCAGTTGGTATCATCCATGAGACAACGGCACAATACACACCTCAACCAAACGGGGTTTCCGAACGTAAAAAATCGAGTTTTAAAGGAAATGGTAAACTCGATGCTTTCTTACTCGGGATTGAGTGAGGGATTTTGGGTAGAGGCCATGTTAACGGCTTGTTATGTCTTAAATATAGTTCCAAATAAAAGGAACAAAACAACCCCATATGAACTTTGGTTCAAGAAAACTCCGAATTTGAATTATTTTCGAATTTGGGGTTGTCGGGCTGTTGTAAAACTACCCGAACCCAAAAGGAAAACCTTGGGTGAACGTGGAATTGATTGTATATTCATTGGATATGCAAAAAATTCCAAGGCTTATAGGTTCTACATAATCGAACCTAATGATTCGGTGTCGATTAACACCGTAATCGAGTCGCGTGATGCGGTTTTTGATGAGATGAGATTTTCATCAATACAAAGACCTAAGGACCTGTTTCCTAACACCAATAAAGTGAAAAATCCAGAAAGTTTGGATGGTGTTTCAAGTCTAGAAACACAGCAGGTCCGGAGAAGCCAAAGAGGTCGAATTGCCAAAAATTTCGGTCCCGAATTCCAACTGTATTTGGTGGAAGGTTCAAGGGATGAGCTTGGGATTCAATACTATTATTGTTATAGTATTGAGTATGACCCAAAGACTTTCAAAGAAGCGATGGAGTCTCGAGATGTCGCCTTTTGGAAAGAAGCAATTGATGACGGAATATCATCAATTCTTGAGAATAACACTTGGGTGTTATCGTATTTGCCTCCAGGTTCTAAACCACTTGGATGCAAATGGATCTTCAAAAAGAAGATGAAATTTGATGGGACAATTGATAAATTCAAGGTTCGGTTAGTAATTCAAGGGTTTCGTCAAAAACCCGGTATTGACTATTTCGATACGTATGCTCCGGTGGCACGTATTTCGACTATTAGATTGTTAATCGCCTTGGCGGCAATACATAATCTGATTATCCATCAAATGGATGTGAAAACATCCTTCTTGAATGGCGATCTTCAAGAGGAAGTTTACATGAAACAACCAGAAAGTTTCGATATGCCCGGAAACGAACATAAGGTGTGTAAACTTGTGAAATCCTTTTATGGGTTGAAGCAAGCACCTAAACAATGGCATCAAAAGTTTGATGAAGTTATTTTGTCATGTGGGTTTTCTTTAAACCAATGTGACAAATGTGTTTATAGTAGATTTGATGCTACTGGTGCGGGTGTGATCATCTGCTTATATGTAGATGACATGTTAATTTTTGGGACTGACCAAAATCATGTAGATGAGACTAAGAAATTGTTGTCATCTAAATTTTCCATGAAAGATATGTGAGAGGTTGATGTAATCCTTGGTATAAGGATTAAACGGGTTAACAAAGGGATTGTTATGACGCAATCGCATTATATTGAGAAAATTCTCAATAAGTTTAATTACCGTGAGTGTTATCCCGTAAGCACTCCTATGGATCCAAGTGTGAAATTAATGCCTAATACGGGCAAGGCTATTTCACAACTTGAATACTCTAAGGCCATTGGTAGCTTGATGTAGGCCATGACAAGCACCGGGCCCGATATACTGATATAGCTTATGCCGTGGGACGATTGAGCCGGTATACTAGTAATACTAGTACTCAACATTGGCAAGCGGTTCAAAGAGTATACAAATATCTCAAGGGAACCATGGATTATGGTTTGAATTATTTAGGATATCCTTCGGTTTTAGAAGGTTATACGGATGCAAGTTGGATATCCAACATGGAGGATCATTCCTCAACTAGTGGTTGGGTATTTTTCCTTGAAGGAGGTGCCATCTCTTGGGCATCTAAAAAGCAAACTTGTATTACAAACTCAACAATAGAATCTGAGTTTGTTGCACTAGCCACCGCCGGTAAAGAGGCGGAGTGGCTAAGGAATTTAATTTATAAGATTCCATTGTGGCCAAAGCCGATTGCACCTATTTCAATCCATTGTGACAGTGCGACCACTTTGGCTAAGGCTTATAGCCAAGTTTACAATGGTAAGTCTAGACACTTGGGTGTTAGACATAGTATGATTAGAGAATTAATCATGAATGGTGTAATCTCCGTTGAGTTTATTAGAACGCAACAAAATTTTGCAGATCATTTAACTAAAGGTCTGACAAGAGACTTAGTGCACAAGTCTGCGATTGGGATGGGATTAAAGTCCTTATAAATTTATAAAGGTGAGACACCCAATTCCCTTCTAATATGACATTAGAAGTTGAATTCAATGTGGAAAGCTCACACTTATAAATTGGAAGACAAGTTGAATCATCCCAGGTATGTGTTCAGTCCTGCAGTGGTTAGGGTGAAGTTTATCTTCTTAATAATTCCTTTGATAAAGTGTATTTGCAGGTACACGAAGTAAAGGAATTACCTATGTGATTGTGAAGTGTAGCCGCATTTCAAAAGGTTGTGGACTTGGCCTTTATACAATCATGAGAGGATTAGGACACACAACTTTATAATTGTGTCAATTGTTAATTTGCTGGACGTATAGGAAATTTGTATGTATTTTATCTTCGGGTATTCAAATGAGTTGATGGGTTCAATCCTTGGGACACCTTGATTCTCGAATATTTGGAATGTGTAAAATACTAATGTGGAAATTCAATCGTTTCGATATTTTCATTTATGTGCAAGTTTGGTTTGTTTAATTTAATGTGTTATTTCATGGGTTACATTAAAATGGGGGAGGATTGTTGGTGATTTTAGTGTCACCGGGAATTTAAGTGTAATTGGTTATAACACGAGTATTAATGGGTTTCAAATTGTGATCTAATACAAGTTAGGTGGTGCGGAGTGCACACTTTTTATAAGACGAGTTTGATCCCGGACACGATGAAATGGCGGGGGGTCAAGGGGAAACGTCCCTGGCGGTGATCCAAGAGGCAGAGCCTCTTAAGGCACGTCAGAGCCTTTGATGGGCTTCAGAGCCTCTTAAGGCACGTCAGAGCCTCTGATGGGCGTCTCTGGACCAGAAGCTCTGGTATCTATTTTTAGACTAAATCTGCATTTACTGAACATTTAATGCTCAGTTATTTTATGCCCTTAATTTTAGCTAAATTGATTGTAACCGACTATAATGATAGTAATTTGCAATCATTGTCATTTCCGTCATTTCCTATTTTACGAATGGGACTAGTATATATACCGTATATACTTATGTTTTAGACTCACGATTTTAAAACAATATCTACATACTCTCCAGCAAATTTGCTCTCATTTTTGTGCCTAAAAACGTGAGTGTTCTTGAGTCTTATCCAATATTGGATTTCGTGCAACCCAGGCATAGGGTCGAAATACCAATTCGGAAAGTGACTTACACGATTCTCAAGAAATCCGGTCATATGATCGACTACTTTTCCCCCGTTCTCTAACAATCGAATTGGTATCTCGACATGTCGATCATGGCTAAGGGTGTTCAAAAAAACCGTTGGACCTCTCAAACCGGTCGAACCAAGTCAAACCGGACCGCTTTTGGTGGTTTAAGCAGTCTGGTGGTCCGGTTTGGTCTGAAAAATAACCAAACCGCTTGGTCCGGTCCGGTCTGCGGTTTGAGCGTTTTTTGGAGCGGTCTGAACCGAATCGGCCGCCTAAAATACTTATGTATTAATTATATTTAGTTTTCATGTTGTAGACTTAATCTTCATGGCCAAATTAAAAAAAGGTCGTCTAAAACACTTTGTTCTTAGTTTTCATTTCTCAATTGAGCACGTTATCTAAATTAGCATAATTCTGAAATACGTCAAAAATCAAATCCAAAATTCCAAATCGTCATTCGACTTACTCATATTTGTCCACAATTCAACTATTATTGGTGGACTTGTTTAAAATTTTTTTCAAGTTACTCAATGTTTTTTTTATAGAGATAGACTTATTTTTATAATTCGGTATATCCTTTTTAATAATGTTATATAGATAGAATTTTCATTTTAGATTATAAATGTTATGTTATTTTAGTTTAAAGCCCATAAGAGGCCCAAACTGCCTAAACCGGTCAGACCAGACCGCTTTTTTGTGGTTCGGTTTGACCGGTTTGATGACTTGCTACCAAACCGCTCGGTTTGGAAATTTCCTAAACCGCCATTACGGTTTGGTTTGTGGTTTGGGGGGTTAACCGCCCAAACCGGACCGCGAACACCCCTAATCATGGCCGATTCTGTGAAAGAGATGACCTCAAAGTTTGGAAAGTTGGAGAAGTTTGAAGGTACCGACTTCAGACGCTGGCAGAAAAAGATGCATTTTCTGCTGACCGCTCTGAAGGTAGTGTATGTGTTGAGTACACCCATGCCAGAAGTGATGGAGGATGAGACGCTGGAGTACACAAAGAATTACCTTCTACACACATCCCTGCAATTCATTTACACTTTCAATTGTGTCAGATCAGCTTTTGCAATTTCCTTCTACACACATGCAATTCACATACACTTTCAAAAGTGGTCTCCACTACAACATTTATTAATTTATTTTTTAATTTATTATGTAATTTTATAAATTACATTATATGTAATTTTATCATTATTGTGTGTTTTAATGTGTAATTGTAATTTTAGGTAATTATAAAATTTAATGTTTAAATTAAATTAATTATATTGTATTTATATTTTATTTAAAAGATAACATATACATATATAGAATATTTTTCTAAACAAGAATGATTAATTTAATTAAAAAATAAATTAACATTATTAATTTATAAAATATATTGTTTTATATAAAATTTAGTTTATTTAAATAAATAAAAAAGAAATTGAAAACATGGATGGGAAGCCAAGTGGCTTGAAAACACAATTGCAAGTGTTGCAATTGGTAATCCTACATGTCACCTACTTTTGGGTTTGCAATTAATTGTTTTTTGCAATTAGTTTGTCATCCTTATGGGGATAGTTTTACACATCAATGAAAGTTCAAACTTCTTTCAAAAGTGGTGCTCATGGCCACATCACCAACTATTTTATAATTTATATTTACATATTTTAATAATTTATAATATCACAAAAAATACGAAATATGATTTATTTATAATAGAAATAGTTGATTATATTATAATATAAATAATATAGTAAACTATAATATAAATATAAATAACATTCCATAACAAAATATCATTTATTTAAAATAAATTGTGGATAGAAATTTTAATAAAAATACTAAAAGTTAATGTTCAAACAAATTAATAAATGAATTTAATTTAATAAAAACATTAATAATTAATGTTTAAACAAACTAATAAATGAAATAAATTAAACAAAAATGTTAATGTTTTATATACTTGGCATTGCATATAGTCTTGCTAATTTAGCAAGTGTAAGACATCTTGCAATCTACATGAACATGTTCATGCCATCTTGCAAGACGATTTGCAAGATTGATGTGAATGCTCTAAGATCATCCACATCCCTGCAATTAATTTACACTTTCAATTGTGTCACAAGAGCTTTTGCAATTACCTTATACACACATAGAATTCACCTACACTTTCAAAAGTGGTCCCCACTACAACATTTATTAATAATTTTATAAATTATTATATACATTCATATTTTTTTAGTTAATAACATGATATATAAGTATTTATTTTAATTTAATGTTAATTAAAATATAAACATTAATTTCAAATAAACGATTAATATATGATATAATAATATAATACAATCATTTTATTTATTTTATAAGTTATTGTTTTAATTTAATATAATTTTTATTAAACTATATCAAAACACAATGTTTGTTGAATTAAAAATATTACATATAGATAGAAATAAAATATTACATTAATCATTGTTTTCTTCTCCTTTAAATCGGCTCCAAATCTTTTCAACCAAGTCTACATGCAGTTAATTGTAATTTTAGGTAATTATAAAATTTAATGTTTAAATTATTTAACTACTAGAAGCGTACTCGCGCAATGCAGCGAGATACATCACGATTTTAATGTTTCATTTTATTTTTTGTTTTTTTGTTGATTTACAGTACGATCTTGGATGGTTTTGAGAAAGTGATAATGTTTTTTTTTTATAAATTTGTTTAATTCAGGTTTAATAATATAATGTTTTTTATATAAAAAAATTAAGTATTTTGTTAGAATTCAATAATTATCTTATATATTTTAATGACA
The DNA here is from genome assembly GCA_023525745.1 of Arctium lappa. Lineage (NCBI taxonomy): Eukaryota > Viridiplantae > Streptophyta > Magnoliopsida > Asterales > Asteraceae > Arctium > Arctium lappa. Next base: position 42,945,967 of record CM042047.1, on the reverse strand, counting down.
TCTAGAAAAAATAAACAATTACATATTTAATAATATAATTAAAACAAATTTATAGTAATATAATATATTAATTAATAGTAATACATGGAAAGATCTGTATAAAAGGAATGTCTTTTACATACCAAATTGATAGGTGTTAGAAGTCTGCAGTAGTAATATATATCTTGTGCTTTGAAACTTGTAAATTAAGAGATTTTTAAAATCTTGCATAAAATGATGGTACCTTATGCCTAATAATTTGTATTTAAGAGTTTTTTATCCGTGCTTTATAATATAGTATAGATATTGTATTTATTTTATATAAAAAATAACATATAGACATACATAGAATATTTTTTAAATAAGAATAATTAATTAAATTATTAATTTATAAAAATGCATTGTTTTATAAATAAGTTTAGTTTATTTAAATAATTAAAAAAAAGATGTGACGATGTCTTTGATGACCATGTGGCTTGCAAGTTGAATTACAAGTGTTGCAATTACTTTGCCTACATGGCAATTGCTCCCGGACAAAAATGCATTTGAAATTGCATTTACAATGTGTGTGTGTGGATGGTCTAAGACCATCAACATCAATAAAAACTCAAACTTCTTTCTAATGTGTTACATCAGTTTTGCAATAACATCTCACACATCAATGGAAGATTTCTTTCAAAAGTGGTCTTCACTGCCACATCATCAACTATTTTATAACTTGTATTTACATATTTCAATAATTTATAATATCATAAAAAATACTAAATATTAATGTTCAAACAAATTAATTATAATATAAATAATATAGTAAATTATAATATATAAAAAAAACATTCCATAAAAAATATCATTTGTTTAAAATAAATTGTGGATATAAATTTTAATAAAAATACTAAACATTAATGTTCAAACAAATTAATAAATGAATTAAATTTAATAAAAATATTAATAATTAATATTTAAACAAACTAATAAATGAATTAAGTAAAACAAAAATGTCAATGTTTTATCTACATGGCATTACATATGGTCTTGCTAATTTAGCAAGTGTAGGATATCTTGCAATCTACATGGACATGTCATGTCATCTTGCATGGCCATTTGCAAAATTGATGTGGATGCTCTAATCATAATAACCATTATTTATTGTCATTATTGAGTTCCTTTTTGCCATGTTATGGATGATTGAGAATCTTGTGCTTTCTTTTGGATCTTAACCTCATAAGACTTGTAACAAAATTTTATATTGTGATTATTTCTTGTGTGTTAACTAGTGATGGACGAGAATGTACATATAAGGTGCACAAATGAAATTATTATCAAATGTTTTTTAGAGACTTGTATAGAAGAGGTCAATAAAGTGGGTCGAAATGGGGGTAGTCTTAGAAAAGAAACTTGGACAACGTTGGCAATAAAGCTTAAGGAAGTGTATCACGTAAAGCTCACGCAAAAACAATCAAAAAATCAGTATGATTATTTAAAAGGAAAGTTCTCGGGAAAGATAAACTTAAGAAATAGAACATAGAATATTTATGATCATGTTTATAAATATGTTCAACTTATCCAATCAAGAATGAGAAAATAAAATTCAAGGTTAGTTTTTATTCTTTTTTACATTTTTAGATAGTAATGACAATAGTACGGGTATTATATAAATAATTATCTTTAATTTGGAAGCATGAAATTCCAAAAGCAAAAACTTTAAGAACATTACTACTGGTATTTCCTGAATTGTGTATCGCTTTATTCGAGGGGACGTTTGCTACCGAATCTCGTGTTTATGCCCCTAGTTCAACCCGTGAGAGGACTGTGGTTTCATCATCATCATTTACATCTCATATCCACAGTACTTAAAATGAGGAGGATGAAGATGATGAGGAATGACCAAATGTTTATAAATCAAGTGCAAATCCTTCAAATGTCGAAGGACCAAGTCCACCTTTGTCTAAACCGAATAAGAAGACTAAAACCAAGGTCGACATGGATAAACTGACTTTTGAAATGAGGGGTGCACTTCACACAATTGTTTTGAACAGTTGAACACTCTTGGCCTTGATCCAAGGGATCCTCTTTATAGTGCAACCATTGACATTTTTGGCCACACAACATTATTAAAAAAGACATGGATTTTTTGGAATTTGCAAGAAGTTATTTGGTTTATGTTTTTGTATTTGAACAAGTTGTTATTTGTTTTATGTGTTTGATATTTGACTATGTAGAACATGTTATTTGGTAATGCGTTTGATATTGAACAAGCTATTATTTATAATTTATGCTTTTAACAGATTCATCATGGATGATAATAAAAAAGCTATACTAGTCATTGTTATGTTCTTGTATATGTTCTACTGCGGAAATTCAGGTGCGGCTTCAAAAACTTGACCAACATCTCGAAGGTCTTAAACTGGAGATCAACGAGAAAAGAATTGAGTTAACAAATGTAAAGCAATTTATCCGTAGGAGATAGCCGGATAATGTTCGAATTTGCATTCTATGTTACTTTTATGCAGGTCTATCTAACTTTTATGTAGGCATGTGTTACTTTTATGCAGTTTTATTTCAGTTTCGAGTAGTTTGTAAGTTTATGTTGTTGTATTGTTGATGTTGTTGCGTTAATGTTTATGTTTTAATGGTTAATTCAAGGACTATATGCCATTTAGTATTAATAAAACGTAAGACACAAATGTTGAAATTGAAGGAATATATTAAAACAACAAACTTTTTTAAAAACAAGTACAATTACTTACTTAAATCATAAGTACCAAATACATAGTCTTATGTAGCATCTGATTCAGACAGACACAATCGGTTGTTCGACTATCAGATTTTCTATGACTACTTGAAGATCCGGGTGTCAGCCTAGGAGTTGGCATCAGACTAGGACAATTATAACAAAAAATTGTCCCTTCTGGTGGCATTAACTGCAAGTTTTCACTATCGGTTCCTCGTCTCTTGACTGGATACGGTTGCGGTTGAGTGGTCTTCGGGAGTTTTGTATATATTCATGGAAGGCAGTAGGACGGTCATATGTTTGTAAGGAAACACCTATTCAACTTCACGTGGAAGAGCATTTAATTGCTCCTCGTACATTGCCCGATAAGAATCAGACTTGAACCATTGGCTGCACCCTTGAATATTTAAAGTTCGAGAAACCGATATTACATGACCGCAAGGTATACCAGAAAGTTGCCATTGCATATATGTACAAGTCCGAGTATGAAAATCGACCGTTCCGTTCTTATTCCTATCATATACTTCAAACTGCAAGTCGGTAATGGGAAATACTTTCCATGTTGCACTCCTATGGTTTCTTTTTTCTATTTTTGCCTCCGCCCAAGGTGTGACTAAATTTCTAATTTGCACTGCGAAAAAAGTGACAACATTAGCCTACCATATATAAGAAAAATATGGTTGTGAATATAAATTTACCTCCGTTATGTCAACGTATAAAATACCATTGTTGCAATGTCGCCCGGTAAAATTCGATTAACATTGTTATTGATAGGTAACATGCAAACCGAGTTACTGCATTGACGACTCAGCACTGTTGGAAGTCATTGCATTATACCGCAAGCCAGGGAATTGCGATCTTTCCCGTTTAGCGTAACCAACTTTCTAAAGATATTGAGCGGTGTTAGGAAGACTGTGCTGCATCAAATCCATTGTAGCCTCGAAGTCCGACACCCTATAAGATTTTCATGCCTCCCAGAATATCTACCTCTTTGCTTTCTCTCTATTCGAGTTTAGAAGCAAGTTCTGGCTCAAATGCCGACAAAAAAGTTTGTGATGCGCATTGGGCAATACTGTTTTAATGGCCAACTCAAATAGAAGCAGCCCTATCGGTTATGAAGGTTAAATTGGGCACTTCACCGATACATTGCTTCAATGTATATAAAACCATGTCCATGATGGGCCACTTTCTGTCTTCTCCACTCCCATTGCAATGGGCACGATCTGGTTGTTTCCATCCATGCTGATCGCTAAGAACATGGTGCCCACGTATGACCCCTTTAGATGGGCACCAACCATTATAAGGAGTGGTCGCAAGTGTCCCAAAAATGAAAGAATATGCACATGATTGAGGTTATAAATATAAATATCAATACTAAAAATAAATTTATTTGTTAAAACATAATAATTAAAATTACGCTTACCTAACAACCAAGCTCGACAAACAACATATCGAAAATCAAGGAAGATTTCAGTCACAGTCCCCAGATTCACTATATTCAGATTGTGACAAGACTGGAGTTGGGCAAACGACAATTCATGCCCCCCCAACAGTTGTATCACATACATCTTGTTCGCCATGCTTGTTGGTAGGAGATGCTAATATTGAACCGTACGTTCATATATTTCATGATTTCTTTTCCACAATAGACTCTCCTACAATCCTTCAAACTTGATGCCAATATATGACCCAAAACCTTTTTTATTTGCATTACGGTAGTTCGGGTGGACTTCAGACCTCGAACAAATGTGTTCGTCATGCATTTTCCAAACCTGGAACATATGAGATCACCAATAGAAACCGCTATTGAACGCCAATCACATTCTAAGGAGTTACACACTGGCTCATTGATAACCCTCATTTTTTAGTGTTATTTGTTACTCATTTCCTTCATTTTATTTACCTTTCTAGCCACTTTTGCTTCCATCTCCTTCCTTTGGTCCTTAAAGTTTGCAAATATGATGAAAACACCAAAGGATGCAGTTTTGTTAAGAAAATATCGTCTTTGTGGGACTATGGGCACTGTCTGCCCACAGTGGGCACCCGAGGACACATACGTTATTAAAGCTACGTATTTGTATTCTGTTGGTATTGCAGCAAAAGGGATGGAAATTAGCTGGAAAATAAAAGATGGATGCTAGCTGGAGCTCACCTTAGAAGAATCTTTGCAATCATTGTACTATTTTACCCATTGGTTATTATCCTTAAAATTTTGGGTATTATCCATTAGGTAAAAGCTTAACTTTTCCATATAAATAGGAGGGTCTCAAGGCATTTAATATCATTAACATTCTCCAGCTCCAAGAACTCTCTCCTTGGAAGAGTTAAAGAATTGAGAAAGTTGTCTTTACTTTTAAGCATTTAATTTATCGTAATTTCGTTTCTGCCCTCGGTTTCCCACTGTGGGCACGTCTGTAACTTAGCTTTAATTTTATGCAAGTAGTGTAACAAGTATTTACTTCCTTACTTTAAGTCTTTTATTATTTCCAAGTCTTGTATTATATGTCTTTTATTATTATGAACTAACCATCTTTTGGGTAAGGGTGTGAGCCAACTTGAGCTAGTAGGAAACACTTGGGTGTGGCCATCATTACTAGCTCTTAAGCTTGGTCACTTAAGTCGAGACTTAAACTCAATGCTGATAAGCCGATCACTTTGAAGTGTTAATATTAAATCTAGACCTCGAGAGAGGCGGATTTGAAATACGGCTTAAGGGATGCACAAAGATTTGAGAGAGTCTTTGATAACCACGTAGAGATACGTGTTTTGCATGATTTATTACGATTCAAACGTCGGAGGAGATTTATATCACAAAGAGATTTGGGTGTAAATCTCCGTACCGGTAGAACTTGATTTATTTCAACGTAATTAAATCAGCAAAATTAAGAGTTGGTAACGATGGACACTTTATGGGCATTTTGTAGATTTAAAAATTCACTTTCAAGAGATCGAGATTTTTATAGACATTCCGTACTACAAAAGGCCTAACCATTTGTTACTATGCCCATCTCAAGAAAAACATACACCCGTACCCATTTTTTAATTATAAGTTTATTTCGTATTCTTAGCATTAATCAACCACCAAAACAAATATTTTTCTCACACTCGAAACTTGTGCAAGAAATTCATGAAAATTTGTATTTCTCGGTAAGTCAGTCCCTGTAGATACGATACTCGGTACTTGTACCATTATATTACTTGTAGCGATCCCAATGGTGGTATATACTTGTGCCCTCACTGGAGATTACTGTGCCCACGCTGTACAATGCACGATAATTAGCTACCACTCGTACTGATGTTTAGATGATTTTTTTAACCTTTATCTGGAAGATTTCATGAAAGCATTTTAATCCAAGTGCCAACTTCAATGCTTCCTTTGAGTCAAATATTTGTAAAACTTTTACATGTGATGTAGGTTGGTAAGAAATGTTTCTCCTAGGTTTGATAACAGGGGCTTGGCAAGATGTTGGGTCAGGAAATATGGCAAACTCCAAAAACTATTCCTTAGCGGATGGATTTCTTCATCCTTTGAGTTATTGTCTTCCTCGGGTATATTTAAAATTATGTTGCAACAGAAATGTCATCATCTATATTTCCCTCCCAAAATGGAGACTGGTTCGGAGATTGGTTCGAGGACTAAACCAAAAACCTCCATGGTCATTCACCGGTTCAAAAACCTCAATTGGTTAGGATACTACTGATTTGCTATCGGCGTCTCTGACACATGAAAACGGGTTCATTCGTTACACCAACACCATATAGATATCCACAAATACAACCAGGAAATAAACTACCAGGTTGATTGATTCTGGAAACATCGTAGGGATTTCCACCACTACCACTAGGGAAGAAACTATTGGGTAGATTTATTCTGGCAACACAATGTGGATTTCCACCACTACCACCAGGGAATAAACTACCTGATTGATAGATTCTGCTAGCACCGTAGGGATTTCCATCAGTACCACTAGGGAAGAAACTACCTGGTTGATTGATGTAACACTCTTCAAAATTTGACGAATAAAAATTCGAAAATTCGGCTATATGACGTCTAAAATACGAAGGCCCAAACATCCTGTAAATATGAATTTCCAAAAAGTAAATTCCAATATTCAAGACAACTAAAAACCCATAGCAAGGGGTTAGTTTGCACTATAAGGATTGCAACAATGAATGGGACATCAATATTACAACAACCTACTTAATCTAGGATTGATTCAAATCTAGATTAATATGGGTGTTGCGAGTTCACTATATACTCTCTTCACAAAAAATCCCCCAAAAGACGACACTTCGAGAACTCCTACGTGCCCGATGGACAAAGCCCAACATTCTAGTTTCCTCCACGAGTAAGATCTGTGAGGGAGAAACAACCACAACAAGTGTTAGGACGAAGCCTAGTGAGATTTCATGAGTTAAGCAATTCATAAGAAATATTATCATATTTTAAATAAAACAAGATTTGGGTTACCGATCTCTATCGTCTCACAATTACTGTTCCCACCACAACCACAATCTCGTACCTGAACGCAAATATACTAGAGATAACCCTTGAAATACGGGGGAGACCCGTTTCCATCGGGGTGACGTTTACACGGAAGTGGAGTCACCCATGATGTTAATGGATTACACCTCATGCCCCGATCTTAGTTCCCATGCCATAACGACATCACAACCTCAAACCGTATTTACTACCTTTATTGCCTACTCCGTCGAGTTACACTTCAAGGTCTTACGGAACATTATTGCCTATCCATATCTAGACGAGTTACACCTCAAGGGTCCATGACCCCTTCTTGCCTACTCGCTAGTAACCCACAATGATTATTACAAGGTCCATATATTAAACAACTACCACCTCGTGCACAAGGAGTAGTATTCACATTCTTATAAGGTGATCAACATTTGATAAACATTTATAATCACAGTTACACCTTTTTTCTACATGAAAATATCAGTCCCTCTTTACTTCTCAAGGTATCACATTCCTTATAATCTCATACATGTAGACACAAAGGTTTAATTTACTCATGCTATATCTTCTTAAAGTTATCAACTATTAAACTAAAACCACACAAACAAGGGTTTCCTCATGAACTCATTATACAAGCATGAAATCAAAGATCCATATTTATTAGTCATCATAAAAGATATTAATAGGGTTTTCTAGACATAGTCTCCCTTTATGGGTTCATAATGTTGAAAACTATACAAGTTAGGTCACAAATCCCAAATGAACAACACATATGTATAATGTAGGTTAATACAAATAACAAATAAGTAATAGAGCATTTACGGAGTAATAAACTCACCTTGTGAATTTATACACAAGCCCTAGATGATTAGACTTGAGGGAAGAGAGTGAAAGATTGAATGCTCAACTCCTAGAGACCAAAAATTAATGACCAACAACCCCTAGTTAATATCATAAATACAATGTAAGGATCTCTCTAACTATCAATGAATGAGGAGAGATGGAACTCTACCTTTGAAATCTCCAAAAATCGCAGTTCTAAGAGTTCCACCAAGCAAAACATGGGAAAAAGGGGGGAAATCCCGCATTTGACCTGTAGAGGCCTTCCCGCGGCTTTGGCCGCGACTAAGGAGTCGCGTCGTAAGCCGCACGTGTCCTTGGCCCGAAAACTCCAGTGAGTCTCGCGGCTTTGACCGCGGTTTCCAGGCCGTGGTGCAACCGACGCAAGCTTCTGTTTGCTCACTAATTCTAAGCCTTAAACACTTATGCTTGAATACTACACACACATACCTTTCATATGCGAAATATACATGAACCCTTTTATAAATGACGTACTCAAGCATGCACACTCAAAGCATTACGCTAGACACATCCATTCATACGGTGTGACGATCTTAGAACGAAAAAACGAGTTTAAACGGGGAGCGACTCAACGAGTCATATTTATACATATATATATATATATATAGAGAGAGAGAGAGAGAGAGTGTGTGTGTGTGTTCAAAGATGGTTACAGAGTGTATTGAGAATTTTTGGGGTGTTACAATCCTCCTCTCCTTAGAAAAGATTTCGTCCCCGAAATCTCCTATCGTTCAAACAGATGGGGATAACGCCTCTTCATGTCTTCTTCCGCCTCCCAAGTCACATTCGCACCTCTATGGTGTTTCCATTGTACTTTCACCATCACCACTTCTTTATGGCGAAGCTTCTTCGTCTTTCTCTCCAATATGGATTCCGGTTCCTCTACACATCGATTGTTGTCTACTCGAATCTCGGATAAAGGAATGACGTTCTCCTCCTCTGCTAGGCACTTTCGTAGGTAGCAAATGTGGAATGTAGGGTGAATTCCAGTCTATTGGGTCATCTAAGATTTAAAGATAACCTCTCCTTAGTCTTTATTGATGTTTGTACTCTGTACTATGGTTCTTTGTAATAGCTTAGTTATGGTTAAACAGATCGGTGAGTCGAAGACAAACTGAAGTCAACATGAAGGAAGTCTACAATGCGGATTGAGATGAACTTCAAAGTGAACTAATCCTGACCTGCCGATTCCTATTCGACAGATCATTCCCTTGCCGATTCCTATTCGATAGACCGTCCTCATGCCGATTTCCCAATCGGCATATCCTTTCTTTGTTGCCGAATCACCCTTGTTCGGCACAGTCCTTCTCTGCCGAACTCTTTATTCGGCAGTTTCCTTTCTTACAGATTGCTTCTTTATTTGTAAGAACATTTATGCCAAACCCTCATGATTTGACATACTTCCCCATTCCCAATGATCTTCTGACAATGGGAATGGAAGCTTCTTTCTTTGAGAAGATATACACTTGGTCTAAATATGATTGAGACGTTTATTTTCTATGTGATCTCAAAAAGATTTTCCATGAATAGTTTATATAGATATTGTACTTTCATAGTACAAAAGTTACCTTTTGTATTGTGATAAGTCACATCAAATATCTTATAATTTATTGACAATATCTCAACCACCCATGCCTTTATTGTCCCTTGTCCTTTGCACTCATTACATTGGATAGTATATAAAGGATGGAGGTAGTACCTTGCTACTCACGCTTTCAGCTCAATATTTCATATTCACAAGTTTTCAAGCAGGTTGATAGTTTTCCTTGTCTCTCTAAGTTTAAGTCTTTGTGCTCTTTAATATCTTCTAAGTGTTAGATTGTTTAGAGTAGTTCTTAACTATTCTTATTCCGCAACAGTCTTTATTTCTCTTTGTGTAATTCTTGATATTCATTATCAATAAAAGAATTAAAATTAAGTAATTTTGAGTTATTGTATTCACCCCCCCCTTCTACAATACTTGTTTTACTTCTTTGGGACTAACACAGTCATCTCGGGCGGTAGATCAAGCTTGTAGGCTTGGAGACCCACACGCTCAATAATAGGAAAAAGCCCGAGAAAACGAGGGCTAAGCTTTCCTCTCTTTCCAAACCATATAATTCCTTTCCAAGGCGACACCTTCAACATGACTAAGTCGCCCACCTGAAATTCCATCGGTCGTCTTTTCTTTTCCGCATAACTCTTTTGGCGATCTTGGGCTGCCTTCAACCACTCACGAATGCTTTTTACTTTGTCCGTCGTTTCTTGTACCACTTTCGGTCCAGCGAATTGCTTCTCGCCCGCTTCAAGCCAACACGTCGTCGTCCTACACTTCCGACCATACAAGGCCTCAAACGGTGCCATGCCCAAACTTGAATGGTAGCTATTATTATAAGCAAATTCCACCAATGGGAGGTGAGAGTCCCAATTTCCCCCAAAATCGATGACACACGACCGCAACATGTCTTCTAACGTTTGGATTGTTCTATCGCTTTGTCCATCCGTTTGAGGATGATACACCATGCTCAACTTCACATTTGTCCCCAATTCTCTTTGAAACGCACCCCAGAAATGGGAAGTGAAACGACTGTCCCGGTCCAACACTATTGATAGTGGCACTCCATTCCTCGAGACCATTTCGTTAATGTCGAGTCTTGCTAGCTTGTCCAACGGTAATGTCTCCCTCATGTCCAAAAAGTGTGCGCTTTTCGTCAATCGATCCACTACTACCCAAATGGCGTCGTGGCCCTTCAACGTCCTTGGTATCTTTGTCACGAAATCCATTGTGATGTGACCCACTTCCGCTCCGATATTTCTAAGGATTGCAAACTCCCATACGGTCGTTGGTACTCGGCCTTTACCAACGAACAAGTAAGGCATTTCTCCACGTAGCTCGCCACATCAAGTTTCATCAACGGCCACCAATAAATCAATTTCAGATCCCTATACATTTTTGTGCTCCCGGGGTGAACAGAATATCTTGATTTGTGCGCCTCTTCCAATAATAACTTCTGACATCCTCCCAACTTGGGTACCCAAACTCGCCCTTGGAAGAGTTTCAACCCTTTATTATCCTCCGTCAAGCTAAGGTATTGTTTCGTCATCGATTCATCTTTGAGATTCGCTTCGAGAATCACTTCGGCTTGAGCGGTCTTTATCATGTCCATAAGGTTTGAGATGATCTCGATCCGTGCTAAAGAGGTTTTCACCGCTCCACTATACTCTTTCCGGCTTAACGAGTTTGCCACAACATTAGCCTTGCCCGGATGATATTGAAGTTCGCAGTCGTAATCTTTCAATAGCTCTAACCATCTTCTTTGTCGCATATTCAACTCCTTCTGATCAAAGACATACTTCAGACTTTTGTGGTCGGTGAAGAGTGTGCACTTGGTGCCATACAAGTAGTGCCGCCATAACTTTAAAGCAAATACAACCGCCGCTAATTTGAGGTCATGCGTTGGGTAATTCTTCTCGTGCTCCTTCAACTGTCTTGACGCATACACTATCACCTTACCTCTTTGCATGAGGACACAACCCAATACCATCTTGGATGCATCGCAATAAACGACAAAATCTTCCGTTCCCTCGGGTAGGGATAAAATCGGAGCCTCACATAATTTCCGTTGCAAGATACGGAAAGCCTTCTCTTGAGTCTCGGTCCAAGCAAACTTCACATTCTTTCGAGTCAATGCTGTCAACGATGAGGCGATCTTGGAAAAATCTTGAATGAACCTTCGGTAATATCCAGCGAGTCCCAAAAAGCTTCTGATCTCTGTTGGTCTCCTCAGGGGCTCCCAGTTCATCATCGCCTCAATCTTCGCGGGATCTACTTTCACTCCTTCATGGGTCACCACATGGCCGAGAAATTGAACTTCTCGCAACCAAAATTCACATTTGGAAAATTTGGCATATAGCTTCTCCCTTCTTAACACCTCTAGAACCTCTCTCAAATGTTGCTCGTGATCCTTTTCATCCTTGGAGTACACCAAGATATCGTCGATGAACACTATGACTGACCGGTCCAAAAATGGTCGACACACACGATTCATCAAGTCCATAAATATTGTCGGCGCATTCGTCAACCCAAAAGGCATGACTAGAAACTCGTAATGCCCATACCGAGTCCTAAACGCCGTCTTCGAAACACCCTCTTCTCGAACCTTCACTTGATGGTACCCCGAGCGAAGGTCAATCTTGGAAAAACATTCGGCCCCTTGTAGTTGATCGAAGAGATCGTCTATCCGGGGTAGCGGATATTTGTTCTTTATGGTCACTTTGTTCAATTCTCGATAATCGATGCACATACGCATCAAATCGTCCTTCTTCTTCACAAAGAGTACCGGAGCTCCCCACGGAGATGAGCTCAGCCTCACAAACCCCTTCTCCCAGCAACTCTTGAAGTTGGGACATCATTTCTTGCATTTCCGTTGGCGCGAGACGGTACGGTGCACGAGCTATCGGTGCCGCCTCCGGAACTAAATCAATTCGAAACTCCACTTGCCGATCGGGTGGCAAGACGGGTAAATCGTCGGGAAACACGTCTGAAAATTCGTTGACAACCTTCACGCCCTCTACTTTCTTCTTCTCTGCCTTGGCATCCAACACGAAGGCGAGATACGAGGGGTACTTCTTCGCCAGATATTTTCTTGCTTTGATGGATGAGATGATGGCTACTTCACCTTTTCGTTTTTCTCCATACACGATGATGAAGTTACCATCCCTAATGGGAATCCGTATGAGTTTCTTGGAACATAATATTTTCGCTCGATGTCGTGCCAACCAGTCCATCCCGATCACCACATCGAAACTCCCGATGGTCATAGGAAGTAAATCCACCATAAAAGTCTCGCCACTGATTTCGAGTCGACAATCTCTTAGAACATCCCTTAGAACCACCCGTTCCCCATTAACTACTTCTATGACTAAAGCATCACTTAGGGCACTAACCGATAAACTCAAAGATTTGCAAAATACATCGGACACAAAGGAGAAGTTTGCACCGAAATCAAACAATACTTTAGCAGGTGTGGAGTTGAGTAAGAACGTACCCGACACCACGTCAGCGGTTTCCTTCGCCTCCTCCTTCGTCATCTGAAATACCCTTCCCTGAGCCTTGGGAATGGCTTCCCTTTTCGGTTGGCTTCCCGACCTTCCTCCTCTCTCCATACCCCTAAGCTTGGGGCACTCCCTTCGAACATGGCCCATTTCCTTGCATTCAAAGCAAATTGTCCCCCAAATAGGACATGTGACGTTGAGATGACCCGGTTGCCGCACTTGAAGCATGTGACTGGGTTCGGGCTCGGGTTGGAGTTGGTCTTGCAAAACCCAAAGTGCTTACTTTTGCACTTAGGGCACCACTTTGCCTCCCGTCGATCGTCGAAACTCTTGGCGGTTGGAACCTCGACTTTTTGTATGAACTTGGCGGGCTTTCCCACCTTCTCTTCTCCACGGTCTTCGACTTCTCGGCTTTATCTTGCGCAAAGAGTCTTTCTGTCACTTTAGCCTCTTCAATTGTTTCACGGAGGTTAGAGGCTTTGGAGTTGCAGACCACTGTGATCATATCCGCGGGCAGGCCTTTCAAGTACGCCTTTACTTTATCCTTCTTAGTCGGAGCCACGTGCCCCACCAAATCAAGCTTCTCCATAAAAAGTCGGGTATACTCCTTCACCGACAAGTCACCCTTCTTAATCGACCAGAACTCTTCCTCTATTGCGTCCAACTCCTCCTCAGTACAATATTCTTCTAAAATCTTCTTCTTGAACTTGACCCACGACATCCTTGCCAACACTGATTCTTCAATGGTTGAGGTGAAGACATTCCACCAAGCCAAAGTCGTACCTCAGAGCAATTGAGACCCATACTTCACCTTCTGGCGCTCTTCACAATCACTGGATCTGAAAGCTTGCTCGATCTCTTTGAGCTAACTCACACACTTTACGGGCTCATCGGATCCGGCGAACTCCGGCGGCTTGCAGCAAAGAAAGGACTTGTACGAGCATCCTTTCTCCGGTTGCCTTGTTTCTAAGGTCGCTAATCCATCGGTGTGGATGCCACCCCCGGTGCCCCTAGAACCCGCTATGATAACGTTCTCTTCAATTGTTTCGTGACGACGATGGTTCGCATCTCGGTCCTCTAGCAGCTTCATGAACAACTCTTGTTGTTTTGCCATGGTCTCATTCATGGCTCTCATCATGTCCATCATTTAAGCCTGATGGGTTACCTCGATCATGATTGGTTCAACAGTGACAACATTGGTCCTCGGAATCTGTTCCACCCTTCCGACAAGCAAAGGTGGAATTAGAGGTCCATCCGTCACAGTTGCATTCGGCCTATCGACCGTGGATTCGTTTACCGCTTGACCCTCCGGCGATGACTGGAGATGACTCCGAGTATTTACCATTTTCGTCTGTCATCAAATCAGAGGAGGATGATAGATGGCTACACAAGATTACGCACAAGACACATACTAATACAGTTCATTGATTATCATAATCATAGTAATTCAAGCATGCTCACATAGAAGTACATTCATAATAGCAGTAGCTAATTGAAATTATGAACGCACACTACATAAAGATCCTCGTTACCACTTTCATAACACTCAACAAAGTGATTTTCCGTTGACTCTAAGACTGTCCCAACTTAGAATCTATACCCATTCCTCACACTTTTATTGCCTAAAAATCTAAGCTTAAGTCTAGGCATCTAGATCACATGCCTAGTTCGCTTAAACTAGAGCTTTGATACCAACTTGTAACACTCTTCAAAATTTGACGAATAAAAAATTCGAAAATTCGGCTATATGACGTCTGAAATACGAAGGCCCAAACATCCTGTAAATATGAATTTCCAAAAAGTAAATTCCAATATTCAAGACAACTAAAAACCCATAGCAAGGGGTTAGTTTGCACTATAAGGATTGCAACAATGAATGGGACATCAATAATACTACAACCTACTTAATCTAGGATTGATTCAAATCTAGATTAATATGGGTGTTGCGAGTTCACTATATACTCTCTTCACAAAAATTCCCCCAAAAGACGGCACTTCGAGAACTCCTACGTGCCCGGTGGACAAAGCCCGACATCCTAGTTTCCTCCACGAGTAAGATCTGTGAGGGAGCAACAACCACAACAAGTGTTAAGACGAAGCCTAGTGAGATTTCATGAGTTAAGCAATTCATAAGCAATATTATCATACTTTAAATAAAACAAGATTTGGGTTACCGATCTCCATCGTCTCACAATTACTGTTCCCACTGCAACCACAATCTCGTACCTGAACGCAAATATACAAGAGATAACCCTTGAAATACGGGGGAGACCCGTTTCCATCGGGGTGACGTTTACACGGAAGTGGAGTCACCCATGATGTTAATGGATTACACCTCATGCCCCGGTCTTAGTTCCCATGTCATAACGACATCACAACCTCAGACCGTATTTACTGCCTTTATTGCGTACTCCGTCGAGTTACACCTCAAGGTCTTACGGAACATTATTGTCTATCCATATCTAGACGAGTTACACCTCAAGGGTCCATGACCCCTTATTGTCTACTCGCTAGTAACCCACAATGATTATTACAAGGTCCATATATAAAACAGCTACCACCTCGTGCACAAGGAGTAGTATTCACATTCTTATAAGGTGATCAACATTTGATAAACATTTATAATCACAGTTACACCTCTTTTCTACATGCAAATATCAGTCCCTCTTTACTTCTCAAGGTATCACATTACTCGTAATCTCATACATGTAGACACAAAGGTTTAATTTACTCATGCTATATCTTCTTAAAGTTATCAGTTGTTAGACTAAAACCACACAAACAAGGGTTTCCTCATGAACTCATCATACAAGCATGAAATCAAAGATCCATATTCATTAGTCATCATAAAAGAGATTAATAGGGTTTTCTAGACATGTTCTCCCTTTATGGGTTCATAAAGTTGAAAACTATACAAGTTAGGTCACAAATCCCAAATGAACAACACATATGTATAATGTAGGTTAATACAAATAACAAATAAGTAATAGAGCATTTACGGAGTAATAAACTCACCTTATGAAGTTATACACAAGCCCTAGATGATTAGACTTGAGGGAAGAGAGTGAAAGCTTGAATGCTCAACTCCTAGAGACCAAAAATTAATGACCAACAATCCCTAGTTAATATCATAAATACAATGTAAGGATCTCTCTAACTAGCAATGAATGAGGAGAGATGGAACCCTACCTTTGAAATCTCTAAAAATCGCAGTTCCAAGAGTTCCACCAAGCAAAACATGGGAAAAAGGCGGGAATCCCGCATTTGACCTGCAGAGGCCTTCCCGCGGCTTTGGCCGCGGCTAAGGAGTCGTGCCGTAAGCCACGTGTGTCCTTGGCCCAAAAACTCCAGTGAGTCTCGTGGCTTTGACTGCGGTTTCCAGGCCGCGGTGTAACCCACACAAGCTTCTGTTTGCTCACTAATTCTAAGCCTTAAACACTTATGCTTGAATACTACACACACATACCTTTCATACGCGAAATACACATGAACCCTTTTATAAATGACGTACTCAAGCACGCACACTCGAAGCATTACGCTAGACACATCCATTCATACGACGTGACGGTCTTAGAACGAAAACACGAGCTTAAACGGGGAGCGACTCAACGAGTCATATTTATACACACACACATATATATATATATATATATATATATAGAGAGAGAGAGAGAGAGATAGAGAGAGAGTGTGTGTGTGTGTGTGTTCAAAGATGGTTACTGAGTGGTATTGAGAATTTTCGGGGTGTTACAATTGATTATGACAATAATGTATGGATTTCCACTACTACCACCAGGGAATAAAATAGTTGGTTGATGGATTATGGCACCTGATCGATCTCCACCATCACCACCATTGTCGACAACAAAGAGTGTCAATGTTTGCAGTAAAATTTGATAAACGACGTTTTGAAATATCGACACATCGTCGTCGTTACCTAGCTCACATATCTCACCATTCAAAAGATTTTTATAAAATAACCTAAAACCACTACGTAATCTTGACTTTTGCGCAACATGCTTAACCAAAGAAGAATGTGTTATTTGTGAAGGCAAAGGTAATATACGTTTGGGCGCTGCTAACGACATATACTCTATAACACCATTATTCCTTTGAAATGAACCATCACTTTGAATATATATTGGAACATTATCACTTTGACGTTATTTCATATTTGTGATGGTAGAAGGTGTTGTTGGTTTGTGGGTTTGTAAGAAGAAACTCACAATTTATAACAACTTGAGTCAAAAATCGCCAAAAAGATGTCAATAGCAATTTTATTTTATTTTTTTTAAAAAACTCATCAATTTTTGGCTATTTTTCACAATTTTGGTGATTTTTCATTTTTAGATTTTGTCTGCTCTTTATGCTATATGTGGGTCATATTGTACCGTTTTTCTAAATCACCAATTCTTGGCAAAATTTTAGGCATTTTTTTAGCAAACATAAGTTAGCTTATTGATAGGCTACTTGGGGTAGCTTATAAGAAATTTATTGGCATTTTTTTCTAATTATAACTCTGAGTAATATTAATTATTAATAAATTTTAATTATATATTATTAATTTGTTTTAAGTATACAATAGATATTAATAATAATTATTAATTATTTATAAATGTTATTAATCTATATCAATTATTATTCAATATATTCAAATATCAAAAAGTAAATGTAACAATTTTAAAAATGTTTAAGTAAGTTACATAAAAAGTAAATTTATAGTTATTTCATTTCATAGATAATTAAAATATGCTAAATAATTTTAATAAAATATTTAATTTAATTATTAATTATATTTTTGAAAAACTATTAATTAATTAGGATATGTAAGTTTGACCAAACTTATTGTTATTTATATTATATGTAATGGTTATTTAAAATCATAGATTAATATATATATTTTTAAATTTGTTTTAACAAATTTAAAATTTATAGTATATATATATAATAATAATTAATTTTAAAAATTTTTGATTAACATATTATATTATTTAATTTTTCTTTACTATCTTATTTGTATTAATTAACATATTATATTATTAGAAATTTATTTTAATTATATTATTAGAAATTTATTTAAATTATGTTATGAAATATTTATAAGTGACTATTTTTTTAAGATTTTCTTTTTGGTTATTTTACATGTTTATAAACTATTTTTTGCCAGACATAATTTGTTCATCAGCTACCTTATCAATCATCAACTAGTTAGACAAACATAACCTTACTTATTTTGGCGATTTTCCTTTTTTTCAAAATTTATCTATCTTCGTAACACATGTGGGTCCTATTTGTACCAAAAAGGCAAATAACAATTTTCCGAGTCATTTTTATAAAAGTTAAAAATCCGTCAATATGATCAGATTTTCCGTTAATTTAGACTAAGGTGGCATTTGGTTCGTAGATTCCGAAGGAATTTGGTGGAATTGGAATGTTAAATTCCATTCATTTGTTTGGTTCATTCTTTTTCAATGAATGAATCTCTAAATTCCATCAAATTCCACAAATGAAAGAATTTAACATTCCTTAGCAACTATAAGGTATTTTGATGGAATGAAATTCTTTTTTTTCTTCTTCATAATACCACATATGTCCTCAATCCAATATAACCTAATCACATAAAACCTATTTGATTAAACCATGCCTCCATCTGTTCCTTCTCAAAACCCTGTCGACCACCGTCGACCACTGCCGTTCTGAACCATCGCTGATCTGAACCACCGTCGACCACTGTCGATCGGGACTATTGCCGACCACCACTGACCACCATCGTTCTGAACCACCGCCGACCACCGTCAGTCACTGTCGTTCTGAACCATCGCCGACCACCGTCGATCTGAACCACCGCCTATCTGAACCACCATCCACCGCCGCTCTGAACCACCACCGACTTGAACCATTGTCGACCATATCCGATTTGAACCACCGTTTTAAACCACCACTGACCACCACCAATCTGAACCATCGTTACAAATACAGTATTTTTAATGGCTATTTTATTAAAGCATTTTTTGCTTAGAAAAATTAAAATTACCAAAAAGGGTATTTTGGCCATTTATCAACATTTCATTCCAATTCGAAAGCTACATTATGTGAACCAAAGACACAAATTCAAATTCTGTCAACCAAAAAGGTGGTCAAACCTGACAACATCCCATTCTAATTTTTTGAAAGTCAAATTCCTTTGGTTATTAGTTTGAAAAGAAAATTAAAGGGTTGTTTACCTCAAAAGGCAAGGTCTAAAAATAATAAAATAGATGTAAATCTAAACGTCACTTTAAAAATATAATGATTGTTTTTATGAACATTCAATTTATAAAGAGTGTGATGGTAATATTTGACCAATAACAATTACTTTGCAAAATCCGGTTTACAAACTTTAATTATTATATGAACACGAAATACTCCTTGAACGGGCTGTTTGGTAGTTGCTGAATGATTTAGTGCAGAATGATTAAGTGGTCTGAATGATTAAGAGGTTTTGATGATATAATGTAAAATGAAATATGGTTGTTTGCTAATTGTTCATAATGAAATCAGAGCTCTTAATGGTTAAGAGAGAGTCAGGATACAAAATCATTAAGAGACAACATTTTTTTTTACCAAACAAGATATACCTCTTAATGATTCAGATGTTCCATTAAGAGGTAAACAAACACCCCGTTAGTTTTATTTAAGAGAGGTGAATCGGCCCGGCCCAGCCCAGTGCTTATGCTAGAAGGAAGGTTTCCTACTCCCGAAACTGTGTATTGAAACAAAACCTCCAAAAGCTCACTCCTATCAAGTCAAGGGAATGATACTCGATTACAAACTGTGAAATTTTACCACTCCTCTGAGGAAATTTTTTAGACTCTGCTGGTGGAAGCGGAGGCGACCTTAAACCCTCCTAAAACCCTCTCTCGCGCAGGCAGGCAGGGAGATGGCCATAGACAGGAATCTAATCGAAGAAGAAGGATGCCTCCATCGTTTCTACAAAATTGTTCTTGGCTGGGACTATCTACGCCTTCTCAAAGAATCATCATCAGTAACAAACACTTCTCTCTCTCCCCTTTCATATAATATATAATTTCCTCCCATCAAATCTATAATTTCTCTATCGTTAATGTTTCCATTTGATTGAGCAGAAAAAGAGCAAAAATACTAGTGTCAATGAAAAGAGTTTGGGTTTGAAACACGTAAAGGACACGTATAAAGATGTAGATGATTACCTTTCCACATTTGAGCCTCTCTTATTTGAAGAAGTTAAAGCTCAGATTGTACAAGGCAAAAATGAGGAAGAAGGTATCTCTCTCATGTTATTATTGTAGTTTCATGATAACATCAAAACTAGAATGCATAAGTTTCACTCTGCTTGTTTCTGTTCCAACAAGCCCTAAGAAAGTTGAAAGCAGGTTAAGCTTCAGGGCTTGGTGGTTTTTCTTAAAAGGTTTGGAGAACCATTAGGAGGCATGGGTAGTATGCCTCATTGGGTGATTCAATGTCATCCTTAAGATAAAGAAAATGATGGATGAATGGAGGAAGAGTACTTAGTTCAATCTACAAAAGGTAAAGGAAATATCCTGAACCATATATATAGTGACAATGCTTAAGAGTCATATGATGAAACAATGGGAGGGAGTAAGTGATCACAAGCTAAGAGTTGACTAAGCTGCAGGAAAATCAATTTGGTGACTAAGGGTAGCCTTCAGACCATCCATGTTCTATGGATCAGAGTGTTAGGCATTAAGGAAGGCCCATGAGAGGAAATTGGAAGTTGCAGAAATGAGAATGTTTTAGATGGACGTGTGGTTGGACATTCTTAGACAGGGTATCGGACAAGGTTTTTCGGGTGGAGTAAGAGTTGCATCTATCACAGATAAATTGAGAGAGGGAAGACTGCGGTGGTTTGGGCATGTGCAATTGTGCATAGGAGACCAACAGCGGCACCAATGAGGATGGTAGAAAGTGTAACAGTTGAGGGGTAGACTGAGGAGGACATGGGATGAACAATTGAGGTTGGACATAACTTTTGAAAATTTCGAGGACATGATCTCTGATAGGAGTGCTTGGAGATGCATGACTAGGGTGGTAGATTTAAGGTAGGGCCTATAGCCGGTGTGGATAGGAAGAAGGTAATTAGGGAGGGCGAGGGTAGCAAAAGGGGAGGTTTAGGGAGCTGGCATATAGGGTATTAGGGGCCTACATGTAGGTAGAGGGCCGGTGTGTGGGTGTGTGTTTCTCTACTTTGCATGTGTCTTCTTGTGCCTTTTGTCTTTTCTTCTTTTACGTTGCTTACTTTGTGCTAGTCTTGGCTATTCTTCTTGCCCTTGTCTTTTACTTTTTGCTTACGCTTTTGCATAAGCCGAGGGTCTTCTCGGAAACGGCCGCTCTACCCTTTGGGGGTAGTGGTCAGGTCTGATTACATCTCAACCCTCCTGGACCCTGCTTTCGAGCACGATATACTAGGTTTGCTTGGTTCGATTTGGTTTATCAAAAAGATTAACAATCAAGGCCAATTTCATGATTAGATGACCCATGGAGAGATATGAGGCCAGAACAAGGATTTGCATATTCTGTTCATCTAGCATATGATATGATGCCAAAAGATGTAATGTGGTGGGTTCTTGAGAAGAAGAAAGCCCTCTAGATGTTTGTGCATGCGATTTAAGATATGTATATTCGTGGAGTAATGGCAATGAGAAAAATGAGTTCCCTACTACTCTAGTCTACACAAATGGTCAACCCAGAGTCCTTATCTGTTTACTGTAGTTGTGAATGAGCATATGGAAGACATATGTATGCTTTGCATGGATGACATAGCGTTGATTGATGTGAATAGGCAGTGGGCTAATGCAAAGTTGGAAGTTTGGAGGAACACTTTGGAATCAGAAGGTTTTAGATTAAGCATGAATAAAGCTGGTAATATGAAGGGCAAGTTTAGCAGCTTTGACAGGGAAGCAGAAGATGTGAAAATGGTATCCTTGAGACGATACCTTTCATTATTCAGGATCAACTTTACAGAAATATAGAAAGGCTAGTGAAAATGTTAGTCTTAGGTAATAACTAACATGGTGGTTTAAATGGTGACAAGGAACAGAAATCTTACATAGTTGGAAAGTTCCATCGAATTTAAAAGTAAGTTATATATGACATGATAGGCCCAGCTATTATTTATTTATGGCATAGAATGTTGTGCCACCAAAAGACATATGCACTAGATCGACATAGCGAAAATACAAATTTTAGGTGAACGTTAGATCACGTAGAAGTTTGGTGATTATATGTGTATTTTTGTTTTTGCTGTGAAACCTATAATTTGCTTCCAATCATCGATTAGTCTATTTTTGGTTTGTTTTTAATATGTATTAGTAGTATCTTCAAAGTGCAGCATGCATTTACAACTTCGATATGTTTATATGTTCTTTTTTTTTGTCTTACTACTTTAAGAAACGGAGTGGAAGATGGGCATGGTAATACAATGTCATGAAACCGATGGGTTCCATTTACCAGAGGTATTTGGTGAAGACTGGGGATCTGTATCACAGAACGACTTGTTGCTGCTTACGAAAAAGAAGGTAAGCATTGAATTGAGTTGATCTTGTTTCATGAAGGGAATAGATGTAATTATGTATTTAAATAACTCTATTTCACCCCCTTCCTCTCTTGTTTCCCTTGTAATTATTGCAACTTTGCAAGATATCTGTTCATGGATGTATGCTTGTATTTAGTCCTGACCAGCACGTGGTGCATATTTGCCAAAAGATACACATATAGCTGAACTATGTCTGAGTTAGATAGGTTAAGATCAGCAAATGTATTGATTGATTCCATTTTGCAGTTTGGAGATGATAAAGAACTTCCCACCACGTATGCATTTGCATTGGTTGAGCATCGTCTACCAGATAAGATTAGACTCAGAATGCAATTAGATGAAGAAATAAAGAGAGTAGATACAGATGAGTTAAATGCTTCCAAAAGGCTGCTGAAAATGCGGTCTCTTATTGTCGAACAAAACAAAACTTGGAGCATAATGAAGGTATTTTTATTCATCTTTTGTGATCTTCTAAAATGTAGACATTATTTCCTGTTTTGGGCATCTCTAGATCTCTCATTAAAGACCCCTTGTAAGTCCTAATTTTTTCTTCCTCACTCTTATATTTTCAGATGCATCATTTCATTTACTTTCAAGAACTTTGATTTGCTTACTGATTATATGTTTGTGTGAGGATGGTTTAGCAATAATGGCACTTTAGTTGCTATATCTCCAAACTAAGTAATTTGCTAATGTCACACAAAGGAATGTATGATTGATTTTGGGATTAAACAATACACATTTTTTTAGTAAATAAATGCCATTATGTTTCCCTTAAAGCATATAGAATAGGACTCTGAGATGGTGAAAGAACTTATATCAGAATGGAAATGTTTTTACTATCATTAAAACTGATGATGAAATTATGAGACCCATATATAGTGAAAGGTGCAAACTGAGTTGCATTATCGTGCTTAACAAATAACAACCCAAGTTTTATGTGATCGCATGTAATTCTTTAGTTAGGAATAATGACATCAAGAAGGAAGTTGAACCAGCATATTTTCTACTTCTGAAAGAAAGAATCCACAGAAAGAACAAAAAAAACATAGAATTGTCTTCGTCATTCTTACATACTCGAAGACATTATTGTGGTCATCTTACTAGAAAAAGGCCACCAAAGTGCATTAAGGCTGATCTGCTTTGTGAGGGTTGGGGAGGGATGCCTTTGTATGTAGCCTTTCCCTCCTATGAGGCTTGCTCTTTCTAGTTATCTTTAGGATTGGTGAATAAATCATTTTTGGTTTAGTTAGAGGTTTGTCCTTCCTCTTAGCATCAATTTCACAACTATTATCTCAGCATGCTCCTTGTCATAATTCTCTCAACTGACTGATCATTGTCATCGTCACATGGTTGGTGATGCATTGCCAATTTAAAATTTTACATTTTTAAGTTTGTTTATTTCAAGCAGAATCATCATTATCAGTTTCTTGGGCTGATCAGATTGCTTGAACCCATTTGTTTAATTGCGTATCTCTTTCCTTCTGGAATTATATATATATATATATATATATATATGAAAATTGGGCATATCAGTTTCTCTTTAATAGGCATATTTTTCCAAGTGCAGATTTGCAGTTTATCAACCATAGCGCGTGAGTATGTAGCTCTGCGTTCAATTAGCAGCTTGCCATACAAGGATTTGATTTTAACAGCTGCTGATAGCATTCAGAATTCTGAAGATCAGGCCTGGAAAATTTCTAAGGCTCTTATGGAATATATCCAAACTAACCACAACACAACACAACTGGAAGCTATACGTGTGAGTATTCAGCAGTTTCTAACCCCTGCACCCTGAAATATTGGTGTATAGCTAGCTAGTTACCTACTTACCATGACTTGGATGGTAAGTAGATGCTACACGATCCTCATATAACCTTAATTAGACATTTGCTCCTCTGAGACGTGATTCCTTTCTATTTTCTTGATTGTAAACGGCTAACATCATTTTTGCACATGAGTATACAATAACTCCGATCTATATGTTTATTTCTTGCAGGCAGGTCTTTCACGCAGAAAGTTTGTCCTGATTCAGGTTTTTCTTGATTTTGTGGTTCCTTTTCTTGAACTTACTTTCACCTGAATGAATCAAACTATACTTGAGCCAATAAGTCCATTGGCCCAATGGTCCGAAGGAGGATATACATCTATTATTGATTATGTTTAGACAAGCAATCCTGTTTTAATATCATAATTGTTGTTTCTTCGTTATAAATTGATTGAAGATAACAAAATGCCTTGCTCTTTGATTTTGTGAAGCAACATCAACCTCTTGCATCATTGGTCTTTATGGGGCTCCCTGTTCATTGTTCATTTTCTCTTTAATCTTTGGTTAGGTGATCCTAGGGTTTGATATAAATGGGTATATAGTTATATCAATGGAAAAATCATGGGATAAATAGAATCGGATATAATTAACGAACAATTAGCGGAGAAGAGTATGTTAACTATTATCTTATGCCCTTTTTAGGGTCCGCCTGGAACAGGAAAAACACAAACAATTCTTGGGCTTCTTAGTGCCATACTGCACGCAACTCCTGCACGCATACATGCCAAGTGAGTATCTTGCAAGCTTGTTAATAACTTCATAAGCAATTGCTTAAGTGTATATGTGATTAGCTTCCTTTATTTCTAATGTCTTTACTCTTTATGTAGGGGTAAAATAAATGAAATAAAACGTGGGCCAGATTTACACATTCAAGACAAGTAGGTTTTTCCTCCAGTTCTTTGATTTATTCATTCTCTTGGCTTCTCTTACACTTTTAGTGTCTCTTGTTATATGAAGGCACAGCAGCCACCTTTTGTCCCTTGTCATGTTTTATCATGCATATACGTGTGTGTTCATGCCATAACCATTTATGGGAATTAGTAATAGAAGGATAGAAATTGAGAGAGTGATAGAACTGGAGATAGGGATAGAGAGAGAGAGAGACAGAGAGAGGACCTGGATGGATACTTCCCATTAAAACCTTATATACGCTCTGCATCTACTCTACAGGCAATGCAAAGAGTTCTGGCCAGATCTCAGGCATGCTCTTGAACGGTATTCAAACTAGACAGGAGTCACAAAGAAAATAATAGTCTATAATTCAAGTACCAGACTATCTATTTCCTAAGAATCCACGCATCAACATTTGTTTTTGTTAGCAGATAGTATCTGAATTAGTTTAAAATTAGCGTCTATTATCTTTCTCTCCTCAAGCCTGAGGACCCATCAATGATACTAATAATTTCCCCCAAGCAGCATAAACATTTTTGGAACCTGAAACATTGAAATGCAATTAGAGCCTTTAGTTAGCACTTGGCGACTAGCCCAATGTGTTTATGCTTTAATCTTGATCTGGCCTTACCAAGTTTAATGCTTTTACCCCAAAGCTTCAGCAATGATTAAACATCAATCAACCTTCATTGATGGCCTTCTCCACCACCTTTGCCGTTAACAGTCTCTTCTCCTGGTTGAACCCTAAAAATGATTCTTGCCATCCTGACCTTTGACATGCGTTGACTATCTACTCAGACCATATCCAACCTCCCTGGCTTTTCACCAACATCACTGACCCTCCACCACCCTTAATGTTAAAGTTCAACAATTATCCATGACCCCCCTAGGGATTCAATCCCCACTTCCAATGGGCCCATCAAGTTGCGTTTACTAAGCTAAATTCACCTCCATTTAAGCTTAGACAATATGTCTGAAGATGC
Organism: Arctium lappa; assembly: GCA_023525745.1. Lineage (NCBI taxonomy): Eukaryota > Viridiplantae > Streptophyta > Magnoliopsida > Asterales > Asteraceae > Arctium > Arctium lappa. The sequence continues at coordinate 42,919,615 of CM042047.1, read as the reverse complement.
CTCCGTTCTTTATAGCGCTTCAATAACTTGATACAAGTGTTTCACCTAATTGATTGTAAGCATGATGTAGGTCAGGGTAATTGGGGGGCAGTGTGCATATGGGGTGGTATGGATATTGTGAAATCAACCCTCCTATTACCATCCACAAGTCTATATGGCCTTCATTGGCTGAAAAATCTACTTATATGCATGTAAAGAAAATATATACGACAGTGGGCAGGATCTGATTATGGAGTTGGTTAGTGACTGGTTCCTTGATTGATCCTTTGTTATTCTGGCTTCTTGTTTTAATTAAACCATTCATTTTGGCTTTTTGTAGAAACAATCACTGGGCAAAAGCTTCTCCATGGTTATATGGCATTAATCCTAGAGATGCCAAGATGCCTAAAGATGGTGACGACGGATTTTTTCCCACTACGGGTAGTGAGCTGGTAAGTTCCATTTCTTTTCTTCTATATTCATCTTGGTGGTCCACATATATTAGCTTCTTATGTTTACACAGAAACCAGAAGTCGTTAATTCCAGTCGCAAATATCGTGTCCGTGTTCTAGTGTGTGCTCCATCTAACTCTGCACTTGACGAAATTGTGTTGCGGCTTTTAAGCACTGGTATGTGCTAAATCTATTCAACCTTTTGTGCTTTAGATATGTTTTTTAAATCCTTTGTGTGGAGTGCCAAGTGTTACACACACATAGACCAAAACATTGACATATATACCCAGTGAAACTTTGGTAGAATTTTGGTTTTCTTCTTCAAGTACACAATCACCTGTTTGTGATGACATCACTTTGAACAGATACCACACAGTTCAAAGTTAAGTGCTCGATTTGCTGAGTCTTTGTTACTGTTGCTTTCAAGTAGAAGTTTAAGTCAATACTCACTTGTCATTTATAATTAAGTGATCTACAGCTAATCCATACAAGTATAGACTTTTGAAGGGCTCAATTTGATTATTGATACTCAATGTTTATGTTATGTTTTTAGCTCCTTAGCTACATATTAGTTGTTTCTGATCATCTTCAGGCATTCGGGATGAAAATGACCGCGCATACACTCCTAAAATTGTTCGGATTGGTCTCAAGGCACATCATTCGGTCCAGGCTGTATCTATGGATTACCTCGTACGTACCTAGGAATTGTCAAACTATTTCTAGTTAAATTATTTTTATTGAACGTGATAGTAATAAAAGGATGTGGGTGTTCTTACAATGCAGCAGCCATTGAAGTTATTTTGAATATAAAATGAATGTTAATATAGGAAGTTTGATTTTTTAGGTGGAACAAAAACTTGCAGGCATGGATTTCCAAACTGCTGATAAACAGAAGCATGGAGGTGCTGCTAGGGACAGAGATACAATCCGTGCTTCAATCATGGATGAGTCGGCAATTGTATGCATTTTTAGCTTTATGGTGAGATCCAAAGTATCAAATGACTTATGATTTTTGGTTTTCTGGCAGGTGTTCTCCACTCTTAGTTTCAGTGGTTCAAGTCTCTTCACTAAACTTAGTCGCAATTTTGACATCGTGGTGATAGATGAAGCTGCTCAAGCAGTAAGTTCCTCTGGACATTGCACTGTAATATGCTTTTTCAAGATCAATTTTACTAATAACATAACAATTGAGAATTTAAGACATCAGTGATTAGTTTTTACATTGACCTTTCCTGTTCTTGTAAGATGTTCGTGATCAATACTCTTAATGATGAGCTTCAAAATTTTCAACAGGTGGAACCTGCAACACTTGTCCCTTTGGCCAGTGGATGCAAACAAGTGTTCTTGGTATGTACATCATGCTTGTTTTTAAACACGAGTTTCTGTAATAATGGTGATTCTTTTTCAATTTAATTCATTCCAACTGGTTCCATTATCTTATGAATTTAATGAAGACAAACTTCTTACATTTGTGCCTAAAAAATATAGAAGAAAAAGAAGTAATGAAAAAAACAACAACTTTAAGTGAAGTTTGTGCGTTAATCATCTTCTGGACCTCCTACTACTTTTATGTTGTGGCATTTGATTGAAGTGACCTTTGGTACAAACATGCATCATTTCTATATTTAGTTTCACTAGGACAAGTTTGACTTCCAAATATCAAACCTAGTATTTGCTTAGTAAATTAATAAATGATGATGAGACGGGGATGGGAATCTTTTGTAATTTAATTTAGGATGATGAAGATTGGTATGATTTCCCTTGCTAGTTTCTAGAACCTGTATGTATCTCTCCCACCCCCCTTTCTAAATCGGATGTGAAAGTTTCCTTTCATCTAGCTGAAGTCTAATATCACTCTATATTTTCTCAAAAGTGTTTCTGTTAATTTTATTCAAGTCCTCTAACCTTTTCAGTAGTTCACTGAAAACCATCAACTCTAAAAGTGGGATGTTGGGCCCATCTACCATTTCCTTTTCTGCTGTCGAAACTAATGTTGCCATCAGTCATCATTAAGGTGCAAGATGGTCATAATTTATTAGACTGTATAGAGTGCTCCCGAAATTATCTTGTGTATAGTAAAGGGGCCAAAAGCAAATTTTCGCCCTTCTTTTTGGGTAACTAACATTCAGTTTTGGAATTGGGGTGGTTTTTTTCCACCTTATGGTTTTTCCATTCTAACACCCTCTTTATAGGTTGGTGATCCTGTTCAGTTGCCAGCAACTGTTATTTCTCCTGTTGCTGAGAAATTTGGGTAAGAATTAAAGCTAGCCATCAGCCCTTGGTTAGGTTCCAGATTCTGACATTCTTTATCTGCAACAGTTACAGTATGAGCTTGTTTAAAAGGTTTCAAAAGGCTGGGTATCCAGTACAGATGCTGAAGACACAATACAGGATGCATCCAGAGGTCCGTTTTTAGTATCCTCAAAATGATTCAATGTTCTAAAACCTATAAACTTGCATTCAGCTAGTACTAGTGCAACTATTGATTGCAGTCAGCTTATTTTTCTCAGATTAGAAGCTTCCCTTCGAAAGAATTCTACAATGGAGAATTGGAAGATGGAGTGGATATTAGAGACAAGACAAAGCGCTTGTGGCATAAATACCGTTGTTTTGGACCTTTCTGTTTTTTTGATATACATGAAGGGCAAGAAACACAACCTTCAGGGAGCGGATCATGGGAAAATGTTGATGAGGTTGACTTTGCCTTGCTAATGTATCATAAATTAGTCAGCAGTTATCCAGAGCTGAAGTCAAGTTCTCGGCTTGCAATTATATCCCCTTATAGACATCAAGTGAAGCTGTTTCGTAGTAGGTTTAAGGAGACATTTGGGATTGATTCAGAGAAAGTTGTGGACATCAACACCGTGGATGGTTTCCAGGTTAGAAATTTCATCTACCTGAATTTAAATTCATTCTGCTGTTCGAAGCTCCACTGTAGATTTTCAGCAACAGCAATCTTTTTTTCCTTCTTAAATGCAGGGCCGAGAAAAGGATGTTGCAATATTTTCATGTGTTAGGGCAAGCAAAGAGAGAGGCATTGGATTTGTTGCTGATTTTCGGCGAATGAATGTTGGTATAACCAGAGCAAGGGCTTCTGTGCTGGTATGGTTTGTCATTGATGGTTACAGTTTCTACGGTCTAATCTCACTAATGTTAGCTCTCGCTTTCTGTAGACAAACTGATGTCTTGGTTATATGCTAGGTGGTTGGTGCAGCTGATGCACTGAGAAAAGATGAGCACTGGAAAAACCTGATTGAAAGTGCAGAGGAGAGAAATTTTCTCTTCAAGGTATGCTCTCTAATTGCTCAGTTGACCAGAAGCTAGTATATTCATAAACCCACCTGGAAGTAGGGTCTGGGGTGGGTAGGATGACTTGGACCTTACGTCTAGTCTAAAGGAAGGGAGACTGTTTTCCTGAAGACCCCTGGTTTGAGGAATTTTATCAAGGAAAGAAACGAAAATCCTGAAAGGAAATTTTGAAAATTTAGAAGATTCTAACAAGATTGTAAGGAGCTTGAGATAATGGAAGTTTGGTTGGCGGATAGGACTGGATTGGACAGGACAGGCGGGAGCGAGGTAGGCGGGTGAAAGAATGGTGGAAGGTTTAAGGGTTGTAATTTGACATGGGTAGTTTAGTAATCTATCAATCTTGTCTCATCTTTCTGATTTTTGTTCCACCTATTTTGTTTTTTTGTCTGGCTCAGTCTCGTCCTGTTCCAATATAATGTCGCATAAACATGGGACACATTTTTGTTCTGTCATAGTGCCACGTTCTGCCCCAACCTGTCTAGCATACCAAATGCGAAAAAGCATGCAAAAAGCAAGAAAATAGGTGTAAAGGGTTAAGAAAAAGCCAAGAACAGTGAAAAAGCCATTTTAAAGAACACGCAGAAAGGGAAATCCTCACTACGGTCAAAGAACCCCCAATGTAGCCATCTTAGTACACAAGGGACCCTCCTATGTGTAGGGAAAAGAATTCCTGATCAACAGACCCGAAAGGAAACTGTATCAACTATTTCAATTTCTGTAATCTCTATCTCAAGCTGTTTTGAATTTCTTCTTTCAGGTTTCTAAGCCCTACACTGAATTCTTCAGTGACAATAGCCTCGCAACCATGGTGGCAGAGGAGGCCATGCCAGAGGGATTGGGCCCAGATGACATGGACACCGATGCCCTGGGTTATGATCTTGCCATTGAAGCGGATCAAGCTCCAGTCGATGATGATTATGGAGATGATGTTGGCGGAGGAGACGATGGAGGCATGGATGACTAAAACTATAAAAAAAAAGTTTGGGTGCATGATTCATTTCAATCAATTATAACCCATCATGCTATAAGTTCTCAGTTTACATCAACAGTGCTAGAAATTCATGTATATTGGTAGCAATCTGGAAAAGAAGAAAGGAAGACTGAAAATATATAGGGAAATAGGCAAATTCTTGTACAATGATGTTGGTATCTAAGTGAAGACTGTTATGTAATTCTAGGTTATAGCCAACTGTAAGTTCTTGCTGAAGTTTGGTTTATTTTCTCCTAGTAATATTTGGTTGTGCTTGTTTTTAACTGCAAATAACACAAATCTCTAAAATGTAATGTGTACTTCCAAAAACACAACCATAAAAAATGATTTTGCAGGCTGTTATTTTTAGGGCATATGAGATTAGTTGAGGCGAGTGTAAGTTGACTCGAATGTTACGGTTATAATGAACAGCCATTTTTATGGTTCAAAAGAAGTATGTAGCAAACACAACCGTAAAAAAAAAAAATTGAACTCTACAAGTAAGATGTATTGAATTTGTTTTATTTTAATTTTATTTACTAATAATGGTAAGATACTATGAAATGCCTTTGGCCTATTTTTGTGCCTAAAAATTTGACATGTTTTTTTTTCTCTCTCAAACATGTTTTTTCTCTAAGAGTAATAATAACGGTCCTTTTGGATGTTGATTAAAGATCTTAACCCACACACAAAAACACAAAAAAAAAGTCAAAGTATTTCTACATACAAATACAAACCACAAAAGTCTCAGACCCTTGAGTATCAGCAGTTGTTTTTGAATTCTAATTGGAGATTAAAACCCATAAACGTCAACAAAAAGGAAGATGTATTTTTATTGAAGAATGATTTGTATGATTCAAAACAAGCATTCAACTAACAAAAATATGAACATATACCATGGTAAGATTTAACCTATTTCTGTGCACATACCATTGTAGATGCGATATAGAGCTTTCGGGCGTGGATTGCAGCATTCAGCTGATCATCATCGTTGTCAGCCAGCGAGCATTCTACGGTTTTGTCATCCACCGGAGTAAATTGCTGTAGACCATTACTGGTCGGTTCCGTTGCCGGTGAAAGGTCGTACCTCCCATCAGAAGTCAACTCTAACAGCTTTGCTCTTGGCACGTGTTCTTCCCTCGATTGAACAAAAAAGGTGGAATAAGTCGGTGGCAGATTAGGGCTCGGAGCCAAATGCATAGCAATTCCCTGCCCTGTCGAAGACATGGTTGACGTAGTTGGCGCTGTCCCGGGGTATATAGCCGTCCGATTTTTGGTTAGATTGGAAGATGGAGAAGGCTGTACGGCCACCGGAATTTTAACAGTGTTGTTTCTGGTTGAATTAGAAACCGGAGGAGGCTGTACGGCCACCGGAATTTGAACCGTGTTGTTTGTTGAATTAGAAACCAGAGGAGGCGGAGACTCCTGCGTTGAGTTGGGAGATAGAAGCGGTGGTATGTCGGCGTTTGGATACACATTCATCGAGGTTTGATTATTTGGTAAGTCCGTGATCGGTGATTGTAAAGTCAGATTACCAGAGAGATTCGACAGCGATGCACCTGTTAAATTCGCCGGTGAATTCATCGTAGGAGGTCTGAACTCGAGAATACCTCCCAAGCCGTGTACGGCAATATCTCTACCGTAGAACATACCAGGAACCACCACATCAACACCGCCAACTGTAATCAACGATCTCGGAGACCGACGCTGCTCGACGAGAATATCCTGACCAGGCACAAGCGTCGGAACGGAATTGGAACCAGGCGGAAGGCTCAAGAGTTCGGCGATGGACAGACGGCGGGGGACGACATGGTAGCGGAGAGCCGAAACGTAATTGGATGCCGCCATGGTCATGTCGAGAGCAAACAGAGCCGAATTGATTGGTGCGAATAAGGTAAAGTTGCCATTGGATTTGATATCGTAGTGGAGGTCAGAAGTGGCTATGGCGTTGGCGAAGAGATGGTAGCCTCTAGCTCTCAATACACCGAACACGACATTCAGTTCGCCTTCCCTGACGGCGCTCACGATGACGATGTTGATGATTGCGATCAGGATGATAACGATAGAGAGGATGGCGACGGTGGAGATGTTGCCGGAAGTAGACGCCATTGTTGCCGGTGAAGAAAGAGTAGCACTGATCTGAATTGATTGATTTTGGCGGGATTTTCCTTTTCAGTTATAACTGAACCAAAGTCGGTTCGAATGACGGGTTGTTTACGAAACCTGCCATTGACCCAAGCACATGGATAGTCCGACCCTGTTTCTAAACCAAATTTACACTTTATTTTTTTGGAAAATTTGATAATGTTACCTGGTGTACGGTGTCAAGTTTTTATCATGTATCAATCAATTATAATTGGAACATAAAATTTCATATCATGTACTAGTCAATTGTATTTGATACTAATTTTTTTCGGTTGGTACATGTTGATACTAGTTACTATACCAAAATTCTATACAATGTACTCTCTTCGTACCAAAATAACTGTCTATATTACTATTTTAGTTTGTTCCAAAATAGATATCAACTTTCAAAAGTGAAACTCTACTTTCCTATTATACCCTTAATTAAGATATTAGGAAATTCTCTCTCTATAATTAAAGATAAAAATTGTCATTTGTTGATTAACAAGTGTAATTAAAATTATGTGCATTTTTCATCATGGATATTTATTTTAGGACGGAGGAAGTAGTTGTTAATAAAGGAGTCAATAAATAGGATGAATATAATAATCAAAAAATTGGTCGATTTAGGTGAAATGAGAAAAAAAAATAGCCAAAAAAAAGGGTCAATTAGGTTAGATGGATAGAAATTTACCTAAAATATATCAAGTTACCTAAAATATATCAAGTTACTTATTGTTAGACTTTACTTTCTATTTGTATATCTAGTATAGTCGAGGGTCTTTTTATGTCATTGTTTATATCTTAGTTTAGTATATATTGCCTTTCTTTTCCCCTTGTAAAGTCAGGATTTGCATAATATTCAAACAACAGAGAATGGAATTCTCAATTAAAACCTTCAACTTTAATCTCAATCTCTCAAGCTATCATGGTATCAGAGCTTAAGGTAAGATTCTTTCTTTTATCTTAGGATCACTTCTCCCAATCGTGTTGAACCTCTTAATTTCTTGGTAGTTAAATTTTTTTTTCTCCAATTTTCGTTTCCTGGTAACAACTTCAAATCCATAACTCTCTTAATCTTGTTGATAATCGAGTTCTATCAATGAAATCTCTAGTGTCTCACTCATATAAACACCTAGATTCGTACCTGTTTGTTTTTTTTTCTTCTGTAAAAGTCATGCCCAAACCCTAGACCCATGTGAATCACGTAAAACCCTGGTTCAAATTAAACAAGATCTGTGAGTTTCCTTTTGGTGTAAGAACAACATGGTAAGCTTACTCGTCTCTACCAAACTCGTCTCCTGGTGCCTTACTCGTGTCCTTCAGCCCTGTGCTACAGCCCAATATTGTTTCTGAAATCTTTGAGTGCTCAAGTCTTTACAGAAACATGTCTGAACCACTTTCCAGCAACTATAGGCCTATCTCTTGCATATTAGATGGTACAAACTATGTGTTGTGGACTAGTCACATGACTCGACCAACCCGAATCGCTGCTGAAACAGATGTAGAATTTGGCAAACGAGATGATCAATAGGACTCCAAAAATGGTGAGATAATGTCATATTTCTACAGCACATGTACAAGAGAAATTAATCAACAGTTTGTTCGATTCCACACCGGAAAGGAGATATGGGATTTTCTTCAGACACGATACACTACTTCTGACTTGGCTCGTGAATATCAGTTGCTTTCCGAACTCCATATCAAACGCTAACAACCGTCTCAATCTATTAGTTCGTTCCTATCTGAAGTGCAAGCCATATGGGATCAACTTGCTCTTGTTGATCCTGTCCTCCCATGTCCACAATCAGCTAAATTAATTGATGAAAAACAGGGTCGACAACAGTTGATCGTACTTCTCATGGCATTGGATTCTCGTTTTGAGCATGTTCGAGCTTCATTGTTACATCGTTCACCTCTTCCAACTATTGATGCTGCTGGTGTTGAACTTATCTCTAAAGAGACCAGATTGGGGACTCCATCCTCACCCTCACCTTCAGATTCGGTCTTTGTCACTTCAAGGTTTAAAAATAACAAGAAGTTTTCAAGCAACTCTAACATTGGCCGACCCCTTCATTTCCAGGCAACAACAACATAGGCAGATTCCCTCAGGCATGCTCTTTCTGTCATGACACTTCTCACAAGCTCCTCAATTGTCCAAACCGCTCTTGCAGAATTTGCAAGAAACAACAACCAAATCATTATGCTTCTGACTGCCCTCAAAACCCAAATCGCAACAAATCCATTGTTGGGGCTGCTTCAAATAAGAAACCCTCAACATCAGTACCAGAATCATCATCATTTGCACAAGGTGTATCAGGTACACCAACCTTCACTCACAACGATGTTATTGAGATGTTGAAACAGGTTATGTCTAGCTCTTCGCACACTATGGCCACATCTCCAGGTACCTCTTGGATATTTGATTCTGGATGTTGTAATCACATGACACCACATCCTGATATATTTGTCACCAAGGAACCTGATTCCTCTTTATCTTCTGTTAACACCGCTGATGGCACAAGGTTGTCGGTCGAACATGTTGGTAGTGTTTCTACCTCCCAATTATCTCTACCCAATACCTTTTACATCCCAAAACTCTCTCTTAGCCTAATCTCAATTAGCCAACTCTACGATATGGGTCTTAATGTTATATTTTCGTCTTCTGGTTGTTCTGTGCAGGATCCTAGAACGAAGCAGATGTTTGGGATAGGCCGTAAAGTGGGTCGAGTGTATGAGCTAGTTTACTTACACATCCTAGATACTTTCAAGCCTCTCACTCTTTCTACATCCCCCTCAACCAATACTTCATACATTTGGCATGCTCGATTAGGCCATATTTCAGTTGATAGACTTAAATTACTTGTGTCTTCTGGCATTTTGGGACATATTAATGTTGAGAAACTATCATGTTTATCTTGTCAACTTGGAAAGCAACATGCTTTACCTTTTTTTCCAAATACTACTAGTTCGTATGCATCATTTGATATTATTCATTCTGATGTTTGGGGACCTTCCCCACACTCTACTATGGGGGGTTCTTGCTATTTTGTTATCTTTCTTGATGATCACACACGTTATACTTGGATATATCTTATGAAACATAGGTCTGAATTACCACAAATTTATATAACTTTTGCCAGAATGATTCAAACTCATTTCTCCAACATCATCAAAGTGTTGCGTGCCGACAATGCCATGGAATACAAAGAGCACTCATTCATTGACTTCCTCCGCCAACAAGGTACTGTTTCTCAATATTCTTGCCCAGGTAGGCATGGAAATGGGCCCCGACCCGTCGGGGAACCCGGTCCACCCGCCCCGATCGGGGATGGGGATTCCCCGCTAAACCGGGGATAGGGATGGGGATGGGGACGGGGATCCCCGTTTGTCTCAAGCCGGGGATGGGGACGGGGACGGGTATCGCACTCCCCGCCCCGCCCCGCCCCGCCCCGCCCCGTCCCGTCCCGTCCCCGTTATATATTTTATTTAATATTTAATATACATTATTTATTTAAACTAAATCGGTAATTCATAATTTCCTATTTCCTAACTAGGTTTATAATATAAAATTGTTATTTTTTGGATGTCAATCAAAATACAATTACTCGATATGGTTTTGAATATTACTCGATATCTTTTGGTACGTGTGAAGTTAAGTTTTCTTTTTCCCGAATTCGGTTGAATTTCTTTTGGTTTTAAGTTATTAATTATTATATGATGTTGTGATTTTTTTATACTAAATTAAATTTCTTTCGATTTTAGGTTTATTGGAAATATGTGATATTTAAACATGTGCGGTGTCTCATATATTTGATTTAAATAGATTACATAAACAAAAAAGAAAATCCATGTTTCCCCGTTGGGGATCCCCGTTCCCCGTTGGGGATAGGGATGGGGATGTGATCATATTCCCCGGCAGGGACGGGGATGGGGACGGGGATGAAGATGAGGGATTGGGGACGGGGATGGAGATTGAGGTCCCCGCCCCATTTCCATGCCTATGCCCAGGCACATCCCAACAAAATGGTCGGGCTGAACGTAAACACCACCATATTCTTGTCACCGTTCGTACACTTCTTATCTCTGCTCACTGTCCTGAATGCTTTTGGGGTGAGGCAACTCTCTCAGCTTTATACACAATCAACCGACATCCCACTCCTCTTCTTCACAACAAATCTCCTAACGAAATTCTACATGGCACTCCACCTTCTTATGATTTTCTCAAAGTATGGGGTTGTGCATGTTTCGTTCTTCTTCAGTCTCATGAACATACCAAACTTGAGCCTCGCTCTCGACTTTGTTGTTTCATCGGCTATGGAACAGAACACAAAGGATACAGGTGTTGGGACCCTATTTCTCAAAGACTTCGCACATCCAGGCATGTCGTGTTTTGGGAACACCACATGTTCTCATCCATATCTAAATTCAAGATCCAACATCATTCTTCCCCTCCTTTCTTTACTGATACTTCTGTCACCCTCTCTCCTATTGTCTCACCACCATCTCCTCCGGTTAGCGAGGATACCCTCTCTCACTCATTTGATCCCTCTGTGCCTCCCACATCATCTAGTTCTCCTACCTCCACACCGACTACTATGTCTGATCCGACCTTATCAGCTAGTCCTGATTCGTCTGCCGTACCTGGTGATCCAGGTACAACTCCAGGTGATGTCCGCCGATCTCATCGAGTAAGAAATATCCCTACCCACCTTCGTGATAACCATTGTTATTCTACATTATTTGCTACCACTACTTCCTCATCTTATAAAGAGGCTTGTACTAACTCTCAGTGGCAGCAAGCTATGTCTGAAGAATTACAGGCCCTTTGACAAAGCTCAAACCTGGGAACTTGTTCCCCTTCCCCCTGGCAAAGGGATCATCGATTCCAAATGGGTGTATAAAATTAAAACAAAGTCTGACGGTTCTATTGATCGATACAAAGAAAGGCTTGTAGCTAAAGACTATAATCAAGAGTACGATATTGACTATGAAGAGACTTTTGCTTCTGTTGCTCGAGTTACCTCTGTGCGTAGTCTTCTTGCGATTGTTGTTGCTCGCAAATGGCAACTTTATCAGATGGATGTGAAAAATGCTTTTTCTCAATGGTGACCTAGTTGAAGAGGTATACATGAGGCCTCCACCTGGTGTATCTCATCCCTCTAATTATGTATGCAAGTTGCGAAAAGCCTTGTATGGTCTTAAACAGGTACCTCGAGCATGGTTCGAGAAGTTCAACACAACTATTCACTTGTTGGGGTTCGTAGCTAGCAACTACGATTTTGGTCTCTTCACTAAATCCACAGCTGCAGACATTATTCTTCTTCTCCTATATGTGGATGATATGATCAGTACAGGCATTGACACTCAGGGCATCACTGCCTTAAAAGAGTCCCTTCATCACCACTTTGAAATAAAGGATCTAGGCCCCCTACACTACTTTCTTGGTCTTAAGGTTTTATCTCATGTGTCTGGTATCTATCTTTGCCAAGCCAAATATGCCTCAGATCTTCTCTCTCGAGCTGGCATCTCTGATAGTAAAGTCGCCTCTCCTTCTCTCGAGCAGAACCTTAAACTAGCTCCCGGTGATGGCTCCCCACTTTCTAATCCTACATTCTATCGTCAACTTGTGGGCTCCCTCGTCTATTTGATTGTTACTCGCCCAAATTTAGCCTTTGCAGTCCATATTGTCAGTCAGTTTATGGCTGTCCCTCGGACCACTCATTATGCTGCCGTCTTACGCATTTTACGATTTATCAAAGGTACGATTTTTCATGGACTACACTTCTCAGCCACCTCCTTGCTTGAACTTTGTGCCTTTTCTGATGCTGATTGGGATGGTGACATTACTGATCGTCGATCCACAACTGGTTACTGCTTCTTTCTTGGTGATTCTCTTATTTCATGGCATAGAAAAAAGCAGTCTCTCACTGCTCGCTCAAGTACTGAAGCCGAATATCGTGCCCTTGCTGATACTACCTAGGAATTACTTTGGCTCTGATGGCTACTTTCTGATATGAGCGCTCCTCAGCTTCATCCAACCGCTATACATTGTGATAATCACAGTGCCATGCATATTGCCCATAATGACGTGTTCCATGAGCACACCAAACACATCGAGATTGATTGTCACTTTGTGCATCAACATGTAGCTAGAACTACTAATACCGTTCGTCTCATCTTAGTTTCCACTTTTGATCAACTGGCAGATATCTTCACCAAGGCCCTTCTTCCCGACCGCTTCACGACTCTCATTCACAAACTCAAGTTGGTTTCAAATCCTCCCCCTTGAGTTTGAGGGGGGGTGTTAGACTTTACTTTCTATTTGTATATCAAGTATAGTCGAGGGTCTTTTTATGTCATTGTTTATATCTTAGTTTAGTATATATTGCCTTTCTTTTCCCCCTTGTAAAGTCACGATCTGCATAATATTCAAACAACAGATAATGGAATTCTCCATTAAAACCTTCAACCTTAATCTCAATCTCTCAAGCTATCACTTACAACCTCGTATGTTTTACTATCATTAAGTCAGGATTTCATAAACACACTATCTGAATATCGTTATTTAAAATATATTACGTATTTGAATCTTAATAGTTAGTTTTGATGTTAAACTTATAGTTGCATCTGGAAAATGTTATTTACCTTCGATTTTGAAATTCATATTTTGTAAAATAATTGGGTATGAAGGAATAGCCAACAAATAAATATATGAAAATGAACAGAAATTAATAAATATGATAGTTATTTTTGCAATTTCTTAACACCCCAAATAAACGAGATCAAATTGTAGGAAAAACATGAAGTTGGTATTTGAAAGTCTAGGTATGAATGTCATGCTTGAAAGAGGCAAGTTTGTACTAGATCGAAAAGGAGTGTGCATTTCAGGGACTAAATGTGCAATACCATGAATCAAACCTCGAGGACCTATTATATAATTGATTGGCGATGACTGAAACACATCATGAGTGCTTGATTTATGAAGGAAATGGAAGAATGTATATGCCATTCGCTGCCAATTTCATTTGCAACGAAAACCCAAAAGAGATCTCGTGATAAGAGTGAGGAGCAAAAGAGACGATGAAGGTTGTTAAGTTTTAAGATGTATATTAATTTGTATACGAAATGCGTTTAAATGCCTGATTATAACCTTTGGTGTTAAAAAATCACTTGGTATAGAAATGAGTTGGCCAATGCCCAAGTCTCCTATAGTTGTTGATAGCTAGGGACTTTGTGATGTTGCATAAGGGAGTTGCAAATAGTTTGAGATCATGAAAGCGAGTAGTGTAAGTGACATTTAGTTAATTAGGTGATAGTTACGAATAACAGTCATTGTAACACCCTAAAAATAGGTGTAAATTTAAATTTGAATAAACGCAACAAATGACACCTTAAATAGGAAAGTAAATTACCCAAGAGGGGAAACGGCATTAGCGTTTACAATTTATATAATTGAACATATGAAGTTGACAACAAACTAATCTAAATTTGTTACATCTAGATTATGACATTTGTCGACACATTCTCCCAAAAGAATCTATTCCTTTTGTATGCCAAAATCCTGAAAGTATAATGTAACACCCGTAATTTTCGGTAAGTAAATGTCACCTGGACATTTTGGATCTATTAACGACGGGACTTTTGTTGGGAAGTCATTATCTAAAGTCCCCTGGAGTATCGGGAGTGTTGGCATTGAAAAAGTTGAGTTTCGGGGCTCCGGAAAAGTCCCGCTACAATGCCCGCGTCATAGTCGCACTGTCACAGTCGCAAAGAAGGAACAGTGGCCTGGGGGGCAATGTCGCTGGTCATTGTCGCACCAGAGGCCCAGGGTGCTGTTAAGTGTGAGTTTTCAGCCTTTTTCTCATTTTCTCGTGTCCAAACTTCCTCCATTCTCTCCCAAATCGTTTTCCTTCTTCCCCCTTCAAACCCCAACTCTTTTTTGGCTCAAATCCTTGGATTTTATGGAAGTAAAACACCATCAAGTGGTAAGATTGGAAGCTTTGGTCAAGGATTCACCACCTTCATCTTCATCTTCAACCTCAAGCTAAATTTTAGGGTTTTCTAGGTTTTCACCAAAACCTAAGTGGTAAGTTTATCCCCTCCTTTTCTAAACCTTAATAGGTGATGTAAATGCTTCATTGATGATCTTCTAGTGTTTGATTCCTTCAATTTCGGTTTGTAAGATTTTGGAAGGTTTGGGGTCAAAATTAGGGTTTTGACCAAAATGGAGATTTTGATGTTATGTGTTTGGGGATCGATTCTACTTGGTTGAATGTGATTATTTATGGGTGAAATTTGTGTATCTAGGTTTATGGAGGTTTCGACTTTGGAGATTCAAGTTTCTTCAAAGGGGCTCAAAGTGGGGTAAAATCTAGATTTTAGCCTAAATCTAGATTTTAGCCTAAATCTAGCAAGGTGAGTTCAAGTTGATTTGTGAAAACGGTGTACATGCCAAAAGGTTTATTTTAAAAGTGTTTTGTGTTTTACATGAAATTGTTAACTGCTAATAAGTCTTGGTTATTTGGAAGTGTTAAACTTTATAAATTAATAGGACACCACATTTGGGATTTTGGGCATGTTGATAAATAAATCATATATTTTGGGGTATCTTAATGATTTATTCCATGGAGCATATTTTTTAGTATAAGTGCATTTTATTGGGTGTTATGGGATGATTTGAAAGGATAAAAAGGTATAAACCCACTTGGAAAATGTTTTGCCCCAATCTAAATTATGTTGGAGTTAATTGTGTGTTTTGAAGCATGGGTTGCATTATTTCGGGTCGTGTACGTTTGATTTCATTTTATGATCTTCAACGTTGGGTCTTTGGATTTGTTGAGCTTATGACTTGGTTTGGATTTTGTTGGGTCTTGGGGACACTTGTCCGGTTTTAATAGCTCAATGTAGAGCGTTTGGTTATGATTTGCAATTACTGCATCTTATTTGGGAATTACATGTTTTGAATGCGTAGTTCATTCGTTTTGAGTCATGTAATGTTTTAGCCCGTCTGCTATGGATCCATGAACACTTTTATCACTTTGTCCGATGATGGAACGACTTGGTTTCCACATCGCAACACGTTAGGCATCAGATTGGGTTGTAAGTCCTTCGTGCGACACGTTAGGCATCAGATTGGGTTATAAGTCCTTCGTGCAAGTATCTATGGGTGTATGCTGAAACATGCTGAGCTCGATGCTTTTATTATTTGTCCAATGGTGGAACGCTAGTTTTCCCCATTGCGGCGCGGTTAGGCATCTTTGGTATGGTGTAAGTCCTCCATGCAAGTATATATGGGTGTATACTGAAAGACGTAGAGCCCGATACTTAATACCAATTTAACGTAATGTGTGGCTTACTTTGTGTACGTCACATTATACGGAATCGGGTCTTCCCCATCACCGAAAGGTGTTGTCTTCGGGCTGAGTCTGTTATATATTTGTTTTCGGTGACATTTTGCATACATAAATTTACTCCATGTTTTATGGGTTGAGTATTAAATCCCCGCCCATGTTTTGGGGTGTTTTGGGATATGAGGTGTTATTTACATTATCATAAATTGGGAGTCGATTTATATTCTCATATTGAGCAAGTTTTGGGTTAAATCTAAGTTTACGAAAGAACGATTTATATTGAGATCTTAGTCTTTAAAACAATTTGGTTTGGTTAACGATTTGTCAGGATCTGATTCTTAACAATAATAATGAAACTCAGAAACAATATTAAAGAAGTTGCGGAAAAACACTTTAATAATCAAATATCAATATAACAGTAAAATATAAATCACAACTTGTAAACTTTATTGGATGATTAAAGTTACAAGCTTTCACACAAAACCTCAATCTTGATGAACAGGTTCACCAAGACGAATTCTACTTCTCTAGAACTTGGGTTGTAAAACTTGAGGTTAATTCTCTCTCTAAACAAAAAACTTATGAATAGTAATGATCTCTATCAAATACTTCTATACTATATATATACAAGAATAAATACAAGATAATTATCAAAAATACAATTGATTCTTCAATATCAATCCCATAATTATCTTCAGTCTTATCTCCAGCTTGTCTTTATCTCCAAGGCATCTTTATCTTTATAAGCAGCACTAATTCTCTTCAGAAGTATTAACCATCTTCAGCAGTACTAACTACTAGCAGTACTAACTCTCCAAGCAGTACTAACTATTCAAGTAGCAGCACTAACTCTTTAAGCAGTATTAATTCTACTAGCAGTAGTAATCTTGATAGCCTAGCAGTAGTAATCACTTAGCAACATTAATCAGCAGCATAATCCATACTTAGCTCATTCAGACCCAACACGATTAACTCGGTGTCTCTTTCGTTTAAAATGCATAATTATTGATAAACGAGTCGTTTTCATAAGTGAAGCATATCATTTTGAAAGATTATGATTTTAATTGCATTCTTTCTTTTTAAACAATTAAGAGTGAATTGTGGATATGGTCCCTGTGGTTTAGTGATTTCTTTGACCATGGTCCTCATTCTATGTTTATTGTGGATTTGGTTCTTGTGGTATTCAATTTATTATGGTCATGGTCCTTCTGACTAACACTTTCATTAATTTTGTTAAATCAAGGACCATTTTAGCCATTTTACCTATTTTTGTCCTTTTTTGATAAAAAAAATATAAACAATATTTTTATACACACATGCACACACACATGTGTATATATATATATATATATATATATATATATATATATATAACAATATTAAAATAAATAAAATAAGACATTATTGTACGATTTAATTGTTTAATTTTTTTAAAATTA
Source organism: Arctium lappa (assembly GCA_023525745.1). NCBI lineage: Eukaryota > Viridiplantae > Streptophyta > Magnoliopsida > Asterales > Asteraceae > Arctium > Arctium lappa. Next base: position 42,901,989 of record CM042047.1, on the reverse strand, counting down.
ATTATATTAAATACGATTTAATTTTATTATTTTATTGTAATTGTGGAAAAATATATATAGTTTTATTGTTTTAATGTAATTAAAATTTCAATTTAAACAAATCAGATCATAAAACTATATCTTATTTTATTTAGAGTGAATAAAATAAAATATGGTTTTATGATTTGATTTATTGAATTAAAATTTTAATTAAGTTAAAGACGATTTAATTATATTGTTATTTTATTATCATTGCAACAAACAAACTTATTGTTGATATTTTAACACAAAAAATTAATTAAAACCCATTGAGAAATGAACTTTAATTTTATCATACTAAAAACAATATGAAAATTGATTTTGAGTTTTTGATTGAAAAACAATATGAAAATTGGAGCTTCTAATTTTAAGATGATAAAATTATAGTTCATTTCTCAACGGTTTTCAATGATTTTTGGTGTTAAAATATCAACAATAAGCTTGTTTGTTGCAATGATAGTAAAAGAACAATATAATTAAATCGTCTCTAACTTAATTAAAATTTTAATTCAATAAATCAAATCATAAAACCATATTTTATTTTATTCGATCTAAATAAATAAGATATATATAGTTTTATGATCTGATTTGTTTAAATTGAAATTTTAATTACATTAAAACAATAAAACTATATATTTTTTCAAAATTACAATAAAATAATAAAATTAAATCGTATTTAATATAATTAATTTTAAAAAAATTAAACAATTAAATCATACAATAATGTCTTATTTTATTTATTTTAATATTGTTATATATATATATATATATATATATATATATACATATATACATGTGTGTTTGTGTGTGTTTATGCCAAAAATTCCCCAAGAAAAATTTAAGGTAAATGTGAAGCCTGATCTAACCAAAGAAAGTAACTCCAATAATCGTACGACAATAAAGAAAAATAAAGTAAATGAGACGAGAGAATTGGTGACGCGGAAAACCCCTAAAATGGGTAAAAACCACGGACGAGTGTAAGTCGTCGTGCACTATGGACGTCAATCAGGGACGCCGTCCTTAATAACAAATGTTAACAATGTACTGCAACAGTACAATAAAATAAGGATGGTCGTGTGTTGTGTATAATTAAAATTCCTGTCATGCGTCGCGTGTTGAACGGCAGAATACTTTATGAGCTTTGAAGGTCTGAGCAATCTTTGAGAACGTAATTCGTGAGTTTGTGAGGTCTTAGAATCAAATGTCCCGAATGTGAAGTTCTATCTTCATATTTATACTCTATTTTTCCGTTGATGTGTCTTGAATGTGTATAACCGTTTGATATTGATGATAGCGTTCGTTATGTCTGTTGTTATTGATGATGACTTCTGTTACAATCTTTGGTCATGAATGTCTTTGAATTCTGCATTAAACATGATATAACGTATGTAGCAGGTTAGTAACTGAAATCAGGTCGTATGAATTTGTCGGACGAATATTTTAGTCGTGGTCGCCCCAAAGGAAGGGCGTCGGTTATCTCTCTGATCGTGTGACGATGAACTGATGGACTGTTGGAATTTCTACCTGACGGTTATCGCTAGTCGTACGACAATGGACTATTGGTATTTTTACCCAAACAGTTTGCCCCCAAATTTAAAATTCAAGCGGCAACTTTTTGAAATTTAAATTTAAAATCAAGACACGTGTCATAGAAGAACGCGGGTAGTTCGTATGGAACTGAATCAGTTTGTTTCCAACTAAATAATGACGTCATTTTCCTGCAAAATAAACGGCTTAAACAACTAATATTGGACATGTGTCACGTATTCATTGGATGTACTCGAAAGGTTGCCTGACACGGGCGACACGTGTCGATTCGTCGACTGACGATTTGATTTTGATTTGATTTTTTGGCGATTCACTTCCCATTTTTCAGTATAAATAAGGATTGCCCTCAATTCTTTCTTTTTTTTACGCTTACCTTTCTAGAGACTTGTTTATCTCCGGCAAGATATTTTTCGAGCGATCAGAATCCTTTCCATTCTAAGTTCGAGGTTTAGTTCTATTTAAGGTACGATTTTCTGTTTTCCTTCTGTGTCAATTATATGCGTAGGAAGTCCATAGCCAGGAAGCCTAGGAAAGCTTGGGATATACTTAGTTACTGGTGTGCGACCCTGAATATCCTAGACTTCCAAATGTCGACCGAACCTGCGAGTGTATATAGGGAAGAGGAAAACCTAGATTATTTCAAAAATTTAGCCGGGATTCCAAATGGAGTTAATCTGATGACGCAGAAGGACTTAAGGCCGGACGAGGTTCCGAAGGGGTACTGTCTTTTATATGAGTATCCCTTCAAGATAGGGTTTACTTGGCCGTTTAGTCCTTTGGTCAAGGCGTTTTTAGATGCGTTCGATCTGACACCTGGACAGTTAATGCCTCAATTCTGGCGGATTATCCATGTTATCGGTCGTCTTACGGCCGATTGGGAGGTTCCGTTCAATGTGAACGACCTCCTGACTGCTTATAGCGTTCGACCGGATAATTATCACCGGTACAGCCTATTCCCTCGATCGAAGGGAGATAACGTACTGGTGCATTATACCGCGGTGAACGACCGTGGTTGGAAACGTCAGTACGTTTTCCTCCAAGTGGCGTCTATGAGCGATGAAGACAGCCAATGGTTATCGTCCGGATGGAACGAATCGGGTAGGCTAACTGCTTTGTCGTGCGTTTTTGTTGTGCGTTTGTAATATATACTAATGATGTCTTTCTTTGTTTGGCAGCAATTGACTTCACTAAAGTGAAGCCAAATAGAGATTCTCTCAACATAGATTCAGAGGATTTTGGAAAGGAGTATTGCCGATCGTTCGTTTTCTGTTCGGTCGAACGATGAGGAGGACGAGGTCGTTTTCGTAGCCGAAGCGACGTCCGTTGAGGGTTCTCGTCAAGAAGAAGAGAGGAGAAGAGAGGAAGAGAGGAAAGAAGAGGAAGAAGAGAGGGAAGAAGAGAGAGAAGAATAAATGACCGGTAAGTCGCTCAACAGTACTTTTCACTTTTATACCGTACGTCATTTCTTTTTTAACTTGCTCTCTTTATTCAGAGGACGCAGCTGTAAAGTCGTCTGCCCTTAAGCGAGCCGAGCAACTGGAGCTTGCTCGTCAAGGCAGGGAAAAGTCGAGGAAGATATCTGCCCCTTCTACGGGGGTAGACCCCAGACGTGTCCGAGGCAAACCTCGGTCTTCACCCAAGAAGACAGGTGACGATGCTCTGTCGTCCCTTGCAGGGACGATACCATCGAAAGGAACCGTTGCTGGGGTCGAGCTCGGAGGCTCGACTCAGGTGACGAAGGACACTCCAACGTCGGGGGTGTCGGGCGTTAATAAGACTTTCCTTGCACCTTCTTCCTCCTCCAAGGGTGAGGAAAGGAACAAGGAGAAAGTGGGAGAGACGACTTTTAAAGTCACTCTTCCATCTGATTTTATGGAAAATGACGTCCTTGAGAGGGACGTCATTTTTCCACATCTGGGAAAATTCCTCCTCCCGACCTTCTATGACCGATACAAGGAGTCTCGGGTCGAGGACACGGGGGCGCATGCTGCTGGTCTTTCTTTCATGGTACGTCTTACTTATTCCTTATTCCCTTCATTATTTTTCTTATTATTAACTCTTTCTTTGCTGTCGTGCAGGCTTTCCAAGCCTGTCTGAGCTTCTTCGCTCAGATGGAAGGTCTCAGGACGTCCTTCCCAGACGTCAAGAAAAGGGTCGACGAAGCTCTCGAGAGGGAGATGGTCGCCCTGAAGGCAGTCGAGTCCGAGAAGGCAAAGGTCGAGGGCCTTAAGTCTGAGCTCTCCGATGCCCGAAGTCTACTAGAGATTTCGGATCGTGAGAAGGTTAAGCTTAGGGATCGTCTCCTTGAGCTTGAGGCGTCATCGACCAAATTGGAGGTCGAGAAGATTAAAGTCGTCACTGCTGCTGCTACTTCTGCTGATGAAGTCGCGCCCCTCAAAAAGAGGGTCGAGGAGCTGGAGGGCGACGTCAAGGACCTAGAGACTGAGAATAGGCAAATCAAAGCCTTCTCTCGCTTCACGGCCCGGGCTGCCTTGATGAGGCGTCATCTAACTAGTAAAAATCCTATGGCATCAGCCGCTGAGGAGCTCAAGACCTACCTTGACACTGTGGGGACTGAAAGGGACCTTGACGAAGACGATGAATTAGAGGGAAGTGACGGTAGAGAAGAGGCGGCATCAGCAGAGACTGATGTCGTGCAGGAACAGTCTGACGTTCCTCCTTCTTAGATTTTTGGATCTATTATCTAGGGGTCGGCCGTCTGTGGTCGTCCCTTAACTTTGTAATTTTCTCTTCTAATGACAAAGTCTCTTTTATACATCGATGTTTGTTATTTGCTTTTCTTTGTCAAACCTATCTCTTATCACACGTCGAGTAATTTTAAAATATAAACACAATATATCATACGTTCGACCAAACCATCATTCATTAACATGCTATAATGAAATCAACTGAGTTTTACGATCGAACAAGTGCAATTGTAATAATGGTTTTCGAATATATATATCGGGAGTCAAGTGTAAAAAATTAACCTTTATCAACAATTACGACCAACCATATACATGCGATCGTATGAGTATTACTCGACATGAAAATCTTAACTAAGTCGTGCGTCCCTGCGAAGAACAACGTTAGCGGGGTGGTCGTTGGTTTGACCAACCACCCTCCGATGCTTAAGTTAGTAATCTTTTTAAGAAATAATCCAAGGAAACGAATTCGGAATTTACAAGAAATACTTTTTTAAATGAACTGCATTCCAACTTCGTGGGATATCTCGACCGTCAAGGGTTTGGATTTTATAAGCTCCTTTACCCACGACGCCATAAATTTGATAAGGGCCTTCCCACTTAGTGGAAAGTTTACCTGCGTTGGGTTCTTGAGTGTTTTGGAACACTCGACGTAAAACGTAGTCGCCTTCTTGGAAAACTTTGATTTGGACATTTTTGTTGAAATGTCGCTCGACCGCTTGTTTCTGCGATGCCATGCGGATGTATGCTGTTTCTCTAAGTTCTTCTAAAGCGTCGAGGTCATAGCTCAGGTCGACCAAGTTATGCTCGACGGACGTATGTCTCGAAGTCGGTAGTCGTACCTCAATAGGTAACACAGCTTCACATCCATAGACTAATGAAAAGGGGGTTTGTCCTGTGGACGTACGTGGTGTCGTACGATTGGCCCATAGAACGGAGGGTAATTCTTCTACCCACTTTCCTTTGGCAGCTTTGAGTCTTTTCTTGATCGAATTGATGATAGTTTTATTACTTGACTCGGCAAGGCCATTCGACTGTGGGTATCGAGGTTTCGACGTTACCAACTTAATGTTCCTTTCTTCACAGAATTTTCGCGTCCGATCACTGATGAATTGTGTCCCATTGTCGCACGTTATTTCGGATGGAATTCCAAACCTGCAAATGATGTTAGTTTGGATAAAAGAAACGACTTCTTTGTCCCGAACCTGAGAGAAAGCCGCTGCTTCTATCCATTTAGAGAAATAATCTGTTAAAACTAGAAGAAATACCTTTTGCCCGGGGGCAGGTGGTAGTTTTCCGACGATATCCATTCCCCATTTGATAAAGGGCCATGGGACTAAAGTCGAGTGTAAGGGTTCAGATGGTTTATGAGATATACCTGCGTGTCGTTGACATGCGTCGCACGATTGTACATACCTGATCGCATCTTGCCTTAGTGTCGGCCAATAATAACCTTGTCGTGATATCCTGTTGGCTAGACTGCGACTTCCTGAGTGATTTCCGCATTCACTGTCGTGCATGTCTTGTAAGATATTCTGGACTTGCGTCTTGTTGGTAATACATCATAGATTCAAACCAGTTGAAGATCTTCGATATAATTGTCCTCTGATCACGACGTACCTTGATGCTTTAAACCTGACCTTTCTTGCTTCCATTCTGTCATCAGGCAATTGATCGTTCTCTAGATAATTTTTAATGTCGTCCGACCAAGAATTTTCTTCTTCAATTGGCGCGACCAAAGTATTATCGTCGTCTTTGATAGATGGTGTTGCAAGGTGGACTATTGAGATACTGTCGAACGTCGTTTGATTATGTGTTGACCCCAAATTGGCTAGTGCGTCAGCTTGAATGTTCTGATCTCTTGGTATCTGCTCGATTATGAAGCGACTGAACTTCTTTGCCTCTTCTTTTACTATTTAATAATAGGCAATCATCCTTGAATCTTTTGCTGCGAACTCTCCATTAATTTGGTTAACGACTAAAGACGAGTCGCTTCGGACATGCAGATGTGTTGCCCCCAAGTCATGAGCAATTTTGATTCCCACAATCAGTGCTTCGTACTCTGCCTCATTATTTGTTGCCTTGAAGTCGCACCGTATGGAGTACACTATCTTGCCCCCTTGTGGGGACTGTAGGACGACACCCAGGCCTGTTCCTCGTATGTTCGACGAAGCATCGACGTCGAGCGTCCAATTGGTATCGTGCAAAGTCGCCACAATTAACTCATTGGACGTCGTCGCTTCTTCTAGTTCTTGACTGAAATCTGTAACAAAATCTGCCAAGACTTGTGATTTGATCACCGTTTTGGGCTTGAAATCCAGATCATAATTACTGAGGTAGATGCTCCATTTAGCTAATCGTCCTGTTAGCTCGGGTTTTCTTAACACAGACTTCAATGGAAAGTTAGTTACAACAGTTATAGGATGCGATTCAAAATAATGCCGTAACTTCTTAGCGGTCATAACTAACGAGAGCAAAAGTTTTTCCATAGATGAGTACCTGGTTTCAGTGTCTATTAAAGTTTTACTTACATAGTAGATTGGCAATTGTCGTTCATCGGTTTCTCGTATAAGGACTGCACTCACCAAATTAGCACTGACGACTAGATACAGTTGAAGAATTTCACCCTTCTCAGGTTTGGATAGGAAGGGAGGTGATGTCATGTATTCCTTGAGTTGTTGCAACGCCTCCTCATGCTTATCAGTCCATTCGAATCCTTTGTTTTTTCGCAGGACATTGTAAAATAGGTGGCCTCTGTCGGACGACCGAGAGATGAATCTGTTTAATGCTGCTACACGACCTGTTAGACGTTGGACTTCTTTAAAATTTCTGGGCAATTTTATCTCGATAATCGCCTTGATTTGATCTGGATTAGCTTCGATTCCTCGTCGTGTGACCATGTAACCGAGGAATTTGCCAGCTCGAACTCCAAAAGAACACTTTGTCGAATTTAACTTCATTTTGTATTTACGCAAAATGTCGAACGACTGCTTCAAATGTCATATATGATCGTCCATATGTTTCGATTTGACGAGCATGTCGTCGATGTATACCTCCATAGTGTCGCCTAAATGTTCTTTGAACATCATATTCACTAGCCGTTGATACGTCGAACCTGCATTCTTAAGACCAAAAGGCATTACTTTATAACAATAAATACCTTTATCTATCATGAAGGCCGTTTTTCCTGATCATCGGAATGCATTAATATCTGGTTATATCCAGAATATGCATCCATGAAGGTGAGCAATTCGTGTCCAGCTGTAGTGTCGACCATAGAATCGATGTGTGGCAACGGAAATGGATCTTTTGGACAGGCCTTATTAAGGTCTGTGAAATCAATGCATACTCTCCATTTTCCATTTTTCTTTTGGACGACAACAACGTTGGCGAGCCAATATGGATATTTGACTTCTCGTATCTTTCCTGTTTTAAGCAAATTATCAACTTCGTCGTTGATAACTTTATTTCTTTCAGGAGCAAATTTTCGTCTTTTCTGTTGAACGGGTTTGAATGATGGATCGACGTTGAGTTTATGAGAAATAATACTCGGATCGATGCCCACCATGTCTTCGTGCTTCCATGCGAAGCAATCATAATGGTCCTGCAAAAAAAAAATTAGTCTATTTTTGAAGGATGGATCAAGTGTCGAACCTATGTAGACCATCTGATCAGGCTTATCCTGGTTTAGGACGACAGCTTCCAAGCACTAATCGTCGTCAGTCCCAGGAATGTCCTGGTTCTGTAATTGCTATACTGTCTGCTTCGGGGGCTTCAAAGAGACTTTGTAACATTCCCTAGCGATTTTTCTTTCGCCTTTGATCTCCTGTACTCCCCATTGCGTAGGGAATTTCAAGGTTTGGTGGTATATCGAGGGTACGACTTTCATATCGTGGATCCATGGTCGCCCAAGGATAACGTTATAAGCCTATGAACAGTCGACGACGTTGAACTTCGTCTGCCTGTTGATTCCTTTAGCATATACTGGTAGTGTGATTTCCCCCATGGTATTTGTCGCTCCTCCGTTAAATCCAACGAGTGTAGTCGAGCGTCGGGTAATCTCGGATTTGTCTATCCCCATAGCTTTCACTGCATCAAAAAAGATAATGTTAGCGGAACTACCTCCGTCGACGAGTATCCTCTTTGTCAGGCAATTTCCAATGCTCAATTGGATAATTAGTCCGTCATGATGTTTTTGTTGTACGTCGTCGATATCTGCTTGGTCGAACGTCAAGGGCATAGCTTCTAATTCTGCGTCTTCCTTGGGTCTTGCCTCCTTTGGAATTGGTCGGTCGTCGGGACCGCGACTAGCATGTCTCTTAGCAGCTGAATATGTGGTTCCACAGATATCAGAACCTCCGATGATACAATTAATCACTTTGGCATGCTCTGGGGATGTAGGACGCACATCCTTCTTTCCCATTAATTATTGTAAATAACCTTTCGAATTAAGCCAGGACAATTCTTTCTTCAAGGCGATCTAATCATCCGTTATATGACCGAAGTCATTATAGAAATCGCACCATTTTGTTTTGTCTTTCTTATCACTGTCCTTATCGCTTTTCTTTGGCCATCGAATGTTTTGTTGGAGCTGTTTCAGGGACGCGACGACGTCCTTGGCTGATCCAGGGAAGCCATAAGATGACACCTTAGGATACTGGACAGATTTGGAAGTCGTCGGCCCTTTCTTTTCAAATCTGACATTTGAAATCTGTCGGGCAGTCTCTGATCGACCGACCAGCCTTGGTTTGAAGTCCGGTTTTTTAATACCTAGGCCTTTCTTGTCGCTCGAGTGTTTATTTCTGAAAGCGAGGTCATCCTCGACCCTCATATGGGCGAGCGTCCTTGCTCGTACGTCTTCAAAGGTTTCTGGAGGATATTTCGTAAGGTCGAGATATAACCCTGAGCTATCGTCCAAACCCCGTTTATATGCTTCAATGGCTGTTTTTACGTCGCATTTTCGGATACCGATCATTTCCGCGTTAAATCGGTTAAAATAGTCCCGGATGGACTCTCCATTTTTATGTACGACGTAGTAAAGATCGCTCGTCTGTTTTTCCATTTTTCGGCTGCTAGCGAACTGTTGAGAAAATTGGTTCACCAATTCTGCAAAAGACCCGATGGTTTTGGGTTTGAGATTGATCAACCATTGTAATGCTGCTCCAGTCAAGGTTGCTCTAAAACTCTTGCACATACAGACTTCTTGAAACTGATACGGTATCGAGACAGTCCACATAAGTTGTTTGTATTGGGCGACGTGTTTTGTCGGATCAGTGAGGCCTGAATATTTTGGTGCGAAGGTCGGGATGCTATACTTCTTTGGGACGTCCACCAACGCGATTTCATCAACGAACGACGATGCCTGAAATCCTGTACGTGGTTCGACATCAACTGGCACTGCTGCCCCCGGCAATTTAGCCAGCATCGACAAGACACACTCATTCTGCTCTTCCAGAAGCTTCAATCGTTGCGCAACGGGATCTATCGGGATACCCCCTAGGACACCCAATGAAACATAACCTGATCCATTGAAGCTAGTCTATTGTGAGGAGTCAGAGGCATATCCATTGAATGGCATAGAGGCCATAGGCATAGTTGGGATTACGAAGGTCGTAGGATTGACTGCTGGTGGACGAGGATAATTAGGCAATGGAGGGGGTACGTTCCAAGCACCGGCATAAGCATTTGTAGTCCCTGTCACATTGTTTCCGTTCTGGTTTCTTAGATGCTCGATGGTTTCAGCTGCTTGTCGAGCCTGAGCTGTTAGGGCGTCAATACGAGCACGAACAACAGTCAGCTCCATGTTAATATGGGCCACAACATGATCTAGGATTCCTTGGAATGCCATTGTCCTGAATGGATGCAAAAAGAGAACACTCGAAGGAAAACGTTAGTACGTCGTAAGATTATCGAAGATTTTCTTTGAATGGGGCCCCACGGTGGGCGCCAAACTGTTTATGCCAAAAATCCCCCAAGGAAAATGTAAGGTAAATGTGAAGCCTGATCCAACCAAAGAAAGTAACTCCAATAATCGTACGACAATAAAGAAAAATAAAGTAAATGAGACGAGAGAATTGGTGACGCGAAAAACCCCTAAATTGGGTAAAAACCACGGACGAGTGTAAGTCGTCGTGCACTATGGACGTCAATCAGGGACGTCGTCCTTAATAACAAATGTTAACAATGTACTGCAACAGTACAATAAAGTAAGGATGGTCGTGTGTTGTGTATAATTAAAATTCCTGTCGTGCGTCGCGTGTTGAATGACAGAATACTTTATGAGCTTTAAAGGTCTGAGCAATCTTTAAGAACGTAATTCGTGAGCTTGTGAGGTCTTAGAATCAGATGTCCCAAATGTGAAGTTCTATCTTCATATTTATACTCTATTTTTCCGTTGATGTGTCTTGAATGTGTATGACCGTTTCATATTGATGATAGCGTCCGTTATGTCTGTTGTTATTGATGATGACTTCCGTTACAATCTTTGGTCATGAATGTCTTTGAATTCTGCATTAAACATGATGTAACGTATGTAGCAGGTTAGTAACTGAAATCAGGTCGTATGAATTTGTCGGACGAATATTTTAGTCGTGGTCGCCCCAAAGGAAGGGCGTCGGTTATCTCTCTGATCGTGTGACGATGGACTGTTGGAATTTCTACCTGACGGTAGTCGTACGACAATGGACTATTGGTATTTTTACCCAAACAGTGTGTATAAAAATATTGTTTATATTTTTCTTATCAAAAAAGGACAAAAAAATAGGCAAAATGACTAAAATGGTCCTTGATTTAACAAAGTTAATGGAAGTGTTAGTCAGAAGGACCATGACCAAAATAAATTGAATACCACAAGGACCAAATCCACAATAAACATAGAATGAGGACCATGGTTAAAGAAATCACTAAACCACAGGGACCAAATCCACAATTCACTCAACAATTAATTTATATATGTTGAAAACTCTTGCGCTCACTAGACGTTAAACCTAACCTTTTTATTTTGTCGGCATGTGCATCAGGTTTCAGTTGGGAGGTTTGGTTTTAGCAGTACCATGAAGTGATGTGTTTTAGTTTTTAGCAAGTGTAAGTATTTGGAGAAGTCTTCCGCAGTTTGGAGATAGTGACTATTATTGGGTTTTAGTAGCACCCGACCTTATTATAGACCTTATGTAGAGAATGAATTGTGTGTGTTGAGGTTAAACCTTGAAATTGTGATTGTATATGAAACATTTATTAATGTATTTAGGAAATTTTAATTTAGTTGCTATTTCCATATTTGAGGGTGTTACATATAACTCCAAAAGTTGCCGCTATCGGCTATCACTCGACTCTCACTTCTTAAAAGCCCCTTCCCTAACGAATCTGTTATACATGTCATTTGAGAAAAAAAAACGTTAGACTTTTACGCCTAGTGAGGATCCTCTGACTCCCAATCGGGTTGCCTTCCCAGGTCTCACCGGTGTTGCCTATAGGTTGTGATGAACATTTTATATTAAATAGATGTAAAGTTGCATAAATATTTTCATAAGGGAATGTAGGAGATCTATAACATCCTAAATTTGATAGAAATAAAAATTCGAAAATTCTACGATATAACGGCTGTAATATGGCTAATCCAAAATAATTAAAACCTGTATAACAAGCCCAAAAATATCATCCCAAAACGGGGAATCATATGTCGACATATACAAGGCTAAACAAATGAGGAATATAATTCAACAACCTAATAATCCAACTTAGACAAGATAGATTAAGTTCGGGTGTAGCTATTCCTCCAAAAGTATGTCCGCCAATAAAACATGTCGGTCACTAAATCTCCCAAAAAGACCGCTCTTGGCCCTCGAGCCATCCACTCAATCTCGATGAGCCCCACCACTAGCCTGACCTGTTATACACATCATTTTAAGAAAAAGTGTTAGGCTAAAGCCTAGTGAGGTCAAACATTTGCCGTTAGAAATAAACAATTATAAATGTAAACCAAAGATTTAGATTTATGACAACAGTAATAAAATCTTTTACCGCGACAGTTACCTCTTGGGTTTACGGGGGAGACCCGCTTACTAACACAAATGACGGAACACAAAAGTAAGCCATTTGATAAGTCAGTAAAACCAATACACATAAAAAGTATACGCAAGGGGATGTCAGGCTAAGTGGCTTTAAACTTACACCCACGGAAAGTCAACTTCAACCGCGAAAGGTTCGACCGCGAAAGGTCATTATGTTGAAATCCCCATCCAATATCGTAATACTATAGTAAATAGGGGTCATGACTCCCAATGCAAGCAATTATGCCAAATAAAGCCCCTAAGGCCAAACGAGTACTCTAACATTTGATAATATACATAGATTATAGAAGAGGTAATTTTTATAATGATCAAATCCCATTATTTATCAAAAGATCACTAGATGAAACATAATCAACCATTTCATGCTTAAATCCCAAACATGCTAAATCTCAACATATAAGCTTATCAGCAGTTAACCAAAAGTTCATCATTTCCAAACACAAGTTTATATAAATGGAATCCATTCCATAAAAATACATTTCTCAAGTACTAGTAAGTTGTAGAAACATTATCAAGAACATTGTCACTTTCATTTTATAAAATGTTTATAAACCCTAAAATCTCTAAAAGTTAGACTTGGTACAAATCCACAACCAAATATATAAAAGGAGAGGTTTAGGCATTTAAAATTCGTATTTGACATGTATAAGGTTTTATAAAGAGTGTAAGAACTCACCTTGGTAGTTTTCTCAAAGAAAACCAAACCCTATAAATGGAGGAGTTGAAGATTTGAGCTTAACTACACTTAGACACCTTCACTTAGCTTCAAAATACCTAGAATTGGTTCATAAATGATCAAAGGTGGGAGTAGGAGGTAGTATTAATGATGGAGGGAAGTTGAAGTGATGAACTTACCCTAAAATCTCCCAAGAAGTCGGCTGAATAGTCTTCAAAATCAGATAATGAGACCTAAAATCGCGACCTTCCTATTTAACCCTCAGACACTGGCCGCGATAATGACACGACGACTATGCCCATGGCATAGTCGCGAGGATCCAGCCCCTCTCAGTACAACTGGGGCGAGAGTGCCCTCCGCGATAATGACCATGTCACAATCGCGGGGCATAATCGCGATACCTGTACCGCGAGTCCCAATCACACGGCGACTATGCCCTCGCGATAGTGACACCCTGTCACTGTCGCGGGCAATGTCGCGAGCATCCCCAACAGTCCAAATTTGACACATTTCAGCCCACGATGCTTAAATCCGATAAGTCCAATATACAATTGATAAATCCATAAATTTAGAAGGTTCCAAAATGAGAAATAATACATAGGTTCTCAGAATTCGGGGTGTTACAAGATCCATCTTTCCAAATATATAGAGAACATAACTGTAAGTTATTATATGCCCATGACACGTGTCATACAAAGATACTGCTGAGGAGTATGTAAACCTATAGGGTCGCACACAAAGAATACGTTTGTTTCCATCTTTAGAAACCCGGATTAAATCAAGTTGATTAAGGAAATAATTATTCTTGAAGAATAATTATGAAAATATGTGTTAAACTGTAATTATGATAATTACAGGTATGTTAATTACGTGATGTTATATGTAATTGTGTATATACATATATAATTATATTTAAAGTTTAAAAAGATAATTATATATATTTGAATTTGAATATTAACAGATAATTACTAAACCTTTTTTTATAAGGGTATCCTGGGCCTTTGGCCCAGACTAATCCCTTGGCAAGAAGAGCCTTTGGCCCAACTGCTAAGCGTGCAGCCCTGAGTTTATCCTTAGTGGCCACAATGTTGCGAGTAGGGCTCGAACCCGGGCAACCGCTATGAAGTCCCCAAACTCTTACCACCACACCACAACCTTGTGGTTATAATTACTAAACCTTATTTAAACCTTATTTAAATTATAGTCCATCTATAATTCTTCTGGTATAAATAGGGAGTTAGGCTAAACCATTTTTATATACGATTGAAATTAGATTTAGCCTTTCAGAGAAATACAGAAAAAAGGCTTTTTTTTCCTGTAAAACACATATAGATCTAGGGTTATTGGGCTAGCACCCGGTAGAGACGGGAAACGTGTTCGTGTGTGGACTGCCAATAGAGGAAACCTACGTTGGTTTCTTGGTGCTTCAATTGTAATCCTGACAGATCTTCAAAAGGTACATATTCTAAACACCCTATTGCGTGGTTTATTTTAATTAAATGCATAGTTGGATCTGATTGGGTTTTAAGTTTATTTAGAAAAGTTTTCTATAATATTTGTAACCAAATATTTTGATTTTCCGCTGCATTTTATCGGTTACAAATTGACTTAAAACCCTACAATAATGTTTAAGAAAACATCTTGCGATATTGGGGGGGGGGGGGCGATTTCCAAGGAAGGTATCAGAACACAAAAGTAGGCTACCATCCAAGTTAGTGAGCTCATACTAGGATCAATGGCCACGAGCTTATCGACTCACACTATAGATATGGATATGGGCCCCCGATGATCATAATCATACTCATTCACTAGATGTGCATTCACGGCCAATGGATAGTAACCGACTCCACATAACCGTACAAAGTTGCCCTCAATGACCCAATACATCAACTAGTTACAACGGGAATCTTCCCACCACATAAGCCAACTCTAATACCTATGGATCCAATGGTAACAATCTAACTATAATCAAACATATAGTTCTCATATTACACCCTTCATAAGACGATTTACACACATAAACTCTCTTGCATTTGAAATAAAATAATAGACAACAATTGGTCATTTCCACTTTTCACATAAAATACCTCTAAAGGGAGGTTTTCCAACATCAAGTAATCATTTGTTCCAAACCTTGTCATATGCCCAAATACCATTTCTCCAAATAATAATAACTCTATTTTAGGGAAAGGTCCCAAATAATAATAATAGGATGATTTCATACCCACCTTTAGTCATAAAGATGTAAATAAATATATTTGTACTTCCATCCATAACTTCCAACAACATATATAAAAAAGTAGTTAGAACCCTAAATATCTCCAAACTCATTTCAGGTCAAAACTCACAAGAAATGAAAATGTAACCAAGGAGATGATTATAGGATCAAAAGAGAGATTTTAACATCTATAAAGTTTAAAAGTCAAGAATGAACTCACCTTTGATTTGGTCTTAAACCTAGAACCAAAAGAACCCTAAATATTGGGGTGGAAGGCTTGTACTTGAAACACACTTGGAAGGCTCCTTCTTAAGAACAAACACCCTAGAGTCATCATAAATGAACTAGGTTAACCTTAATGAGGTACATGAAGTGGGGAGGAAGAATTGGGAAAGTTTACCTTAAATGTTGGGAGGAAAACCACAGCTACCAAACTGAGAAAGAGGAGTAAATGAGCTAAAAATCGGTGTAGGGCAATAAATACCCGCTAGGTATCGGCGACAATGCCCATGCGACTGTGACACAGGGCAAGGTCGTGTCGTTTGTACCGCGCAGGGGTGAGCAAAGGCGGGTACCCGACTAAAATTCCCGGAACCGGAACCAGAACCGGCGGTTCCTGTAAGGAAGGAACCAAAACCGAAACCGGTTACACCAGTTCTTAATATTTGGGAACCGGTCCAGGAACCGCCGGTTCCGGTTCTGGTATCGGGTACTCGCTTTCTAATTTTTAATTTTTTTTATCATTCATATTATAAAAAAAATAAATATCAATATATTATAATGTACCAACGTAAAGAAATAAATACCACAAATGTGAAAACTTATACGATAAAAAATAAAACCTAATAAATACTACAAACGATGCTTACAAAACAAATAAATATTATAAACGGTGCTTCGAAAACAAAAAAAATACTACAAAGGTGCTTCCAAGACACTTTTACGTCATTAAAATTAGCTGATGCTAATAAATACTACAGATGGTGCTTTCCTAACAGGTTGTTTATTAAATTTTTATAAATAAATAAAGTATATTTTATTAAAAAAATAGCAGGTACCCGTCGGTTCCGGTTCTGGGTACCCAGCGGGACCGGGTACTCAGTCCCAACGGGTACCCAACAGTTAATGGTTCCAAAAAAAGAGAACCGGAACCAGTCCCGATCGGTTCCATATTTAAGGAACCGGAACCAGAACCAATCACATCGGTTCCGGTTCAGAAACCGGCAGTTCCGAAACGGTTCTGGTTCCAAAGGCGGGAACCCGCTTCTGATGCTTACCCCTAGTACCGCAGGCACCTTGAGTGGTACGATTGTGACATGGTGATAATGCCCATGCCACTCTCGCGTGTCAAGGCCGCGCACTATGTAACGAGGGGTCCTTCAGCCCGACGATTGTGACACGACAACTGTGAACATGTCACAATCGCATGGCATTGTCGTCCCAGACCTCTCAGGCCCCGAAACTCTACGTTTTTTCCGCAGAATGCTCCCGATTCTCCTTGGGGTCAAACTTTGACTTTTCAAACGAGTTAAATCCAAACATGATCATTAGGGAAATCACATAAAGCTTCTTACTGAAATTCCAAGTGTTACAGTCACTTATACGTAAGATAGTGTGTTCATTAGTCACTAAAATTAAGATAGTAGAATCATGTTATGGTTTGTAAACAAAATAGATAGACCTATTATACAATAATGTTAGTTTCATCCTGTGATTATAAACTGTATACATGATTATACATTATTTATAGTATTTTGAAAGATTATATGTACAAGGCCGTTGGGAGTCTGATGTATGCGATGGTATGTACAAGGCCTGATATAGCCCATGCAGTAGGCGTTGTTAGTCGATTTCTGTCAAATCCGGGTAAAAGGCATTGGGAAGCAGTTAAATGGATTCTCTGATATCTGCGAGGTACTTCCAAATTGGGTATAACATTTGGGAATGAAAAGCCAATGCTTGTTGGGTATACTGATTCTGATATGACAGAAAATATGGACAACATGAGATCCACTTCTGGATATTTGATGACCTTTGCAGGGGGAGAAGTATCATGGCAATCAAGGCTGCAAAAATGTGTTGCATTGTCTACAACTGGGGCTGAGTATATCGCAGCAAGTGAAGTATGCAAAGAATTACTATGGCTGAAAGATTTTCTAAAGGAGCTTGGTTTCAAGCAACAACGCTGCGTGGTTCTTTGTGATAATCAAAGTACCATTTGTCTTGCAAAGAATTCAACCTTTCATGGAAGAACGAAACATATCAAGATGAAATATCATTGAATCTGACAAGCTCTTGAAGATGGATTGCTTGACCTTGATAAAGTTCATACTAATGATAATGGTTCTAATATGCTGACATAGGCCTTAGCAAGGGAACAACTAAGGTATGTTGTGGGATCACCGGGATGGCGAACTCTTTCTCATAGGTAGAAAGGGGGAGATTTGTTGGGTTTTATGTTTTAATTATTTCTGGCCCATGAGGAATAGTTAAAATAGCCCAACAATAGTGGCCCGATACAAGCTATATATTGCCTTGTATCCTAGGGTTTTATAACTAGAGAAGTGAGAGTCCATAAAATACTAAAGTGGGAGAAAAGAGAGAAAATTCGTCTACAATTTTCAGCAAAGCCTAGCCGCACCGTTTTGCCTATTCTCGGAGTTTGAACCGTCGGATCATCGTGATCTTTGGACAGTAGCTTCACAACATATTTATCTACATTCTTAACGTTAGAGATCGGTTTTGGAGATCCGAAAGTCTCCCTTTTTCTATTCAACATCTTGTTGTTTTCTGGGTGATGTTTCTTCCTCTTTTCCTTTTTGGTTTGATTCCATACTTCTTGATGGTTTGTTCCAAGAGTATGATGATTGTGGTGTGCCTATAGTTTTATCTAGAGAATACTTTTGTTTTGTTTATTGGTGGTAGTGGACTTTAAGCGACCTAAGGGTCCCGTGGTTTTACTCTCGCCTTGAGAGGTTTCCACGCTAAAATTCGTGTGTTTGATTGTTGCTTATTTCTGTTTTTGGTAGTTGATTATCATTGCATTTAGTATACCCTATTTGTTTGCATCCTCAAAGGTTCATATAAGTCAGGAAAGTTTTGTCCAACGAAGGTTTATTCCGCATTTATCGTTACCGTTGTGACGCGTTTTTCCAATAGAGTGGTGTCAGAGCTTTTGGTTATTGTTATTGGGTCTGAATTGTTTGAACGATGGAAGCTAATACAAAAGGAACTCGGCAACCCTGCATGTGAGAGAAAACACCTGACTCGCTCAACCAATGTTCTATTCATCCGTTCTGCTAAACCATTCAATTGTGGTGTCTTCGAAGGAGTCTTTTGGTGCCGAATACCTTGTTCTTTACAACAAGCATCAAATGGCCCAATGTATTCACCTCCATTATCTGTTCGAATACACTTGAGCTTCTTCCCAGTCTGTTTCTCTACTGAGGCATGAAACTGCTTAAACACATCTAATACTTGATCTTTAGACTTCAAGGTATAAATTCATACCTTCCTCGAGTGATCATCGATGAATGTGACAAAATATGAGCAACCACCAAGCGTCTTAGTCTTCATAGAACCACAGACATCGGAATGCACCAAATTAAGTATATTCTCCTTTCGAGAATGAAACTGACTCTTGAAAGTAACTCGAGTCTGCTTTCCTGCCAAACAGTGAGAACACTTCTTCAAATGAACAGCGTGCACAGCCGGTAACACCTTTCTCTTTAACAAAAAGGACATCCCCTTTTCACTCTTGTGACCAAGTCTCTTATGCCACAAATCAGCCATATCAATATTCTCCACAACATTTACAATGTTGTTGGAGATCTTCGGATGTGTCACATACAACTTTGGGCATTTCTTACCTCTTGCCACAATTAAGGAACCACGAATGAGTTTCCATATACCATTACCAAAGTTGTTGTTGTAACCATCATCATCGAGTAAGCCTGTAGAAATAACATTAAGGGGTTGTTTGTTTTTTTAAAAAACCTCTTAATGACTCTTAAGTCTGAATCGTTCAGACCTTTTTACACACCACCTCTTATTAATCATAACTAAAATATGACTTTAGACATCTTAAAAAACAAACGACACCTAAGTCTCATATCCGGGACATGTTTTACATTTCGCAAAACCAATTCCATCCCAGTGTCAAATTTCAAACAGACATCGCCAATTCCAACAATCTTTGATAGATCATTATTACCCATCTTAACAGTACCATAATTACCTGGAGTGTAAGATGAATAAAAATCTCTTCGTGATGTAACATGACACGAAGCACCACTGTCAAAAACCCAACTCAAATCATCTTGTGCAAGGTTAACCATATCGTCATCACAACAAAGAAAGAACTCTTCAATGGTATTATTAACCGTACAGTGTGCTATTTCCTACCACAATGGTAGCATTCAAAATCAACAGACTTTCCTTTTGAATTTGCTCGATGATTACCTCTATTACTCGGACCTCTACTCTGACTTCTCCCCCGTCTTTCTGTAACCAAGACATCTGATTGTGAAGAGGAAGCCTGCGACTTTCTTCTCATCTCTTCATTTAAAATACTGTCTTTAGCCAATTCCATGGAAATAACACCATAGGGTGCGGAGTTGGACAATGATATCCTAAAAGTCTCCCACGAATCCGGTAGAGTACCAAGGATCCATAAGCCTTGGATTTCATCTTCAAACTTGATACCCATTCCTGCAAGCTGATTAATAATTAATTGAAATGCATTCAAATTATTAGTGATAAGAGTTCCATCATGTCACTTAAGCTGAATCATCTTTTTAATAAAAAAAATAACTTATTATTTCCAGTCTTTCGAGCATATAACTGCTCGAGCTTGTTCCACAAAGTGAGCATGAGTCTCCCCACTAATATGGTTCAAAACATTATCATCTACCCATTGACGAATATACCCACAAACCTGTCTATGCAAAATATTCTATTTCGCATTTGTTTTATTCTCAGGTTTGTCGGTTGAAAAAACAGGCAAACAAAAATCCTTCACATAAAGAAGGTTTTCCGTCTTTCCTTTCCAAACATGATAATTATAACCATTTAGACTTATCATGCTACTTGTATGGACCTTTGAGTATGCAAACAAATAGAGTATACTAAATGCAATGATAATCAACGGAAATAAGCAACAATCAAGCACACAAATTTTAGCGTGGAAACCTCTCAAGGCGAGAGTAAAACCACGGGACCCTTAGGCCGCTTAAAGTCCACTACCACCAATAAACAATACAAAAGTCTTCTCTAGATAAAACTAGAGGCACACCACAATCATCATACTATTGGAACAAACCATCAAGAAGTATGGAATCAAACCAAAAAGGAAAAGAGGAAGAAACATCACATAGAAAACAGCAATCTTCCGAATAGCAAAATGGAGACTTATATATATCCAAAACCAATCTCCACCGTTCATAATGTAGATAAAGATGTCATGAAGCTATTGTCAAAAAATTACGACGATCCGACGGTTCAAACTCCGGCAATAGGCAAAACGGAACGGCTGCGCTTTGCTGAAAATTGTAGACGACTTTTCTCTCTTTTCTCCCACTTTAGTTTTTTTATGGACTCTCACTTCTCTAATTCTCTTGTTGTAAACCCCTATGATACAAGACAATATATAGTTTGTATCAGACCACTATTGTTGGGCTATTTTAACTATTCCTCATGAGCCAGAAATAATTAAAACATAAAACCCAACACAAAGCCTCTTCAATAAGGTCCGAACGCCCGAGGACGAAAAATAAAATGGTCCACGGGGAAGTCGTTTCCATCATTACAACAGAGAGATGAAGCGATTGGTCCGTACCATAGTATCTAATACAGTGGGTCCATTCCTACATTATACATTCATTGCATTCTTATGCATGCTTTTTTGGATTGAATAAGAAGGATCAAGAAAGAGAGGAAAAAAGACAATATGACCAAAGGGGGGGCCAAGGAAATGAAATAACATTTTTTTTTTGTCAATTTTGATTTTGGTTTGGTTGCATCTTTTTTCAGCTTTGTTGTAATTAAGTAATATATTTGATTTGTAATTAATAATGTAGTTGATTTTACTTATACATTTAATTATGTATATTTTATATTTACCTTTTTAAGTAATTACTAAAATAATCAATTAAAAATTATACTAATAACAATCATAAATATTAAACCAAATATCAAATTTAACAATGGACTTTTTTTTATTGGGAAAGTGGACGACACTGTTGATAAGCTTTATTAAAACAAAGTAAAAAATACACCCAACAAAGGTACTACCTCTAGACATGCGCTCTTTCACTACTAAGACAGACCCTAGGGTTATTCAATGGATGCTCTAATAAATAAGAGAGTAACAAGTGGTTGAAACACCTTCCATACCACATAACACCTAACCAATAGCTAGTCAACAACAAATTAATCAAGGTCATTACAAGTATCATCAAGATTAACTCTAGTCCTATCAAGATCTACAACAAGGAGTTGCTTAATTGCGTGGGGGCTGCTGGGTTGTTGATCGTTCAGTAGCGGTTCATCAGAGGTTCAAGTCTGTTTAGGGGTTGCCTTTGTTAGTTTGTTGGGTTCGGTTTTGAGTTTATGTTTTCTGTTTTCGTTGGTCCCTTCGTTTTTAGTTTGGTAGTCGCTCAGGTTGGGCTGTTTTTTTTTTTTTTGTCTTGCAAACCTGGTGGCTGGTTGTGTTCTTTTTGGCCCCTATTTTTTGTTTTTTTTGTTTGATTTTTGGTGGTAATAAATGCTTGCTTTTCAAAAAAAAAATAGCCTTAGCACTTGGTCTTCCATCTTGAATCTTTAGTCTTTATTAAGGAACTTTGCATTTTTTCCCATATCCTTGTATCTTCTACCTATTCACAATTGACTCTTTAATAGAGTTCTTGTAACTAGTTAATATAAATTAGTTTTTATGTCAAATATTAACTAATTATTTTATTATAAATGCATGAAAACAAGAAATATTAATTAATTATTTATAATAGACAATACTATTAATATAAAAATTACAGAAAATTTAATGGTTGTTATAATGGAGGAATTGTATAATTGTAAGATAGGGACAACTCAATGCATATTCCGACCAAAACTAATTATTTATACACAAAAGAATATTATTCTAATGGTGTGGAAAACCGGCTCGAATATGGATCGGCCGGCTCAGTAGATTTTAAAAGTCAACGCAACCAATCACTCAACAACAACAACACTCATGTTGCTAATAATAATAATAATAATAATAATCTGAAAAGTATATGAAAATGTGTCTTGTGTCCAACACTGCCACGTGTATGGCTGTGATGAGGAACACAAAGAAGGTTTATATTTTTGAGTAAACTACTTTTTAGTCATTCGGTAGCGTTTGGTACACAGACTGGATGAGACAGGAAAGAACGAGAAAAAACTGGACAGAACTAGACTAATTGTCTGTCCTATGTTTGGTAGGACTAGGACAAGACTGGACTTCTTGCTATTAAAATGACTAGATTGCCCCTAAATGTTGTAGCAGATTTTGAAAAAATTATAACTCAAAATTTAACAACCATGAAACTCGAGAACCAAATTAACAGAAATGAGAACAAAATTAAGAGAAACCTCACACCTCTCGGTGATCCAACAGAAACCTCACAACCATAGATAATGATGATGACAAAACTCTTGGGGATCCAATCAGAGAAACCTCACAACCATAGATGATGATGATGATGATGACAAATATCTACAAATACTTGATTATATACACAAGTGCTATAACAACAAAAAAAAATTCAATTTTTCTTCCCATTTCACTCTCGACACAACCAGACAACCCATCTGAGGTTGTTGTACGACATCACCCTGAAAAAATGAATCGCACAAAATTGAGAATCATATTAACATAATCGAGAACCAAATTAACAGTTTGAAATCAATAGCAGAATTCGTAGTAGATTTGAAGAAAATCAATAGCAGAATCCTGAAATTGATAGCAAAATCCAGTAGTAGATTTGAAGAAAATCGATAGCAGAATCGTGAAATCAAAATAAAAAAAAAGTCTAAATCATTTCTGGAGAAATCAAAATCAAAACCCTACTCGAAAACTTGGATAATGAAATCAAAACCGTGTAAATCGTACCTGGAGAAATCAAAATCGAAACGGTAATCGAAAACATGGAAATCAAAATCAAAACAGTCTAAATCGTACCTAGAGAAATCGAAATCGAAACCCTAACCGAAAACATGAAAATTGTACCTGGAGAAATTGAGATTGAAGTTATGGAGGTGATGAACAATCCTGGAAGAAGTCGTGAATGAAGCAGGGTCGATGAATTAAGATTTAGGTTAAAGGATAAGATGTTGTCACGAGGGTAATATTGTAATCTTACATTTTGTCCCATGTTGTTCCACCTATTTTGGTGAAGCTAAAATTGTTAAGTTTTGTCCCATGTTGTTCCATCTTATTTTTGTCCCATGACATACCAAACATGACACTATTTTTTTTTTGTCCCGTCCCACTCAATCTGCATACCAAACGTACCCTTCTGGTTGTTGGTTGAAATCAAGGTTCATTAAAAATCAGGTTTGTTCTTGACAATTTATAGACTTTGAGCGATATTTAAAATAGGATCCTCAATAAGTAACAAACTTTTTTTTTCAATATATTGTTTTTAACATCAGATATAATAATGAATTCAAAAAATACTAATAATCATATAAGATCGTTTTTTGAAGTATTTTTTTATTCAAAATCAATCCATAATTATTTATAAATCAATATTATCTATCATATCAAATTTATATAGCATCGTAGATTCATTTCACCATCAAACATATCCTATGATGTACCTTTAATATATATAGATTAACATCGTTTTAGGTCACAATGTTGACTATTCGGAGTAACACTCTATGTAAATCAGTTGGATTTTCATATCACCTCATATTAATGTGATTATTACCATTTAAACTTTTAGAGTTAATACAAATTTTTTTAGGAACCATCAATGTTAGAATCAAAATTTCATGTTGATTATATCTTGAGATTTTATTATTGTTTTAGAGATAGCTAGGAGAGTACTTAAATTCATGCACTCAATATTAGGTAACATGGAGTCAATAATGTATGAAAAAATCAGAAGTAGTTTTGAAATCCTTAATATAGATATAAGTTGAATCGTTTCATATAGTTGGTAATATTTTTTCAATAAGTAGGAGTTTTCTTAGTTAATAATAAAAAAAATTACTATATTCTAATACAAAAATAGAATTCATGCGGATAGAATAATCAAAAGTAGAATAATCAAAAGAGTCAGTAGTAGATGAATGATGAAGAATATATCAAGGTTTTCTAGCAAAGTAACTTTAGATTTTAGTAGTAGATAAAAAAACTTAGAGAAACAATAAACAAATAAAAAATACTATAAAATGAACGACCAATTAATATTTACATATTTTTTCTCCAATATAATTAATTAATAAATTTTAGGTCCTTAATATAATGCTAACTTCTTTTTGGGTCATATTAAATACTAAAAAAAATGTGTCTCTTTTATTTACTAATTATTTTGAGCTACCAGTATATACTAAAAAAAATTGGGCCCTTATTTCCTGTGGACCCTGGGCGTGCACCTGGTCGTTCCCCAGGGTGATGGTGAGGTTACAATGTTTTTCAAGGCATGTCCTAAGGGGACATATATGTACATATTTGTATGTGTGTGTATATATATAAATGTGTTTTAGTGTTTTGAATAATACTTTAGAATTTTTTTAATTCATATAAAGGTATAAAACTAAAAAAAGAAAGAAGAACCATTTATATCGACCTTATAAGGAAATGAGATCAAGAGTCCACAACCATGATTAAATCTTGACTCTCTTAAAAACAAACTCTTAAAAACAATTTGCTAAAACTTAATATACCGTTATTTAATGTTAATTACTTAAAATATCTTAAAAACAATCATTAAAGCCTTATATACTAAATTTAATGTTATTTATTAACTTTCAATCATTATCTCTAACCACTTTAACTCCTCTAAAATTACTCCCCACATAAACTAAATACCGGATAAAAATCAAATTTTAAATATAAAAATATAAAAGATAATTAAGAAAATCTAACATAATATTTAATGTTTATTTTATAAAAAAAACATATATCATTAAATCTAAAATAAATTACATTATTATTAAACTATCGAATAAACTCTTAAAGATAAGCTTTTATACAGTAAGTACTGTTTATTGATACACATTATTTAAAGTTCAAGATTACAAGTCATGATGCATGAGTACAAATTTCTAAAGTTATATGTTTGAATTCATAATTAACTGATAAACATAATCAAAATATGATAAATACCTCAATTTAAAAATAAATAATTTAAAATATATATAATATAATCAATGAATTCTAGCAAAATACTTCATTTTTTTTATATAAAAAGCATTATATTATTAAGCCTAAATTAAACAAATTTATAAAAAAAAAAACCATTATCACTCTTAAAACCATCCAAAATCGTACTGTAAATCGATAAAAAAACAAAAAATAAAAGGATATATTAAAATCGTGATGTATCTCGTTGTATTGCACGAGTACGTTTCTAATACTAACAAATATACTTTGGTTTATCAACTTTTAGTTTGTTTTTATTAAAGTAAACTACAAATTTGGTACCTATGGTTTCTCAAAAGTAACACTTTTTGTCCCTGCAGTTTTGAAATTACAGTTTAGCCATTGTGGTTTTCAAAATAGACCGGATTTGGTTCATGCCTCTAACAGCCGTTAACACTTAACACTTAACTCTTAACTAGACGACATTGTAGTCCTTTTTTGATTTTTGTCTATTTTTTGTTAAAAGTAAAAATCTTTTCTAAACTAATCCACTAGTTTCATGCCACCTGTTTTGATTGACCTTAACCTGAAAACTCATGAATCCCTTTCCCGTCGATAAACCCTCTAGTCATCATCTCCGTCGAATATCTATGTAAAGTGGAAAAAGTCTAAAATACCATCATCTAACGGAACCTTTTAACAACCGTTAGAGGGAGGGACCAAATTCGGTCGTTTTTGCAAACCACACTGGCCAAACTGTAATTTCGAAACTGTAAGGACGAAAAATGTTACTTTCTAGAAACCACAGAGACCAAATTTAAGGTTTACTTTTTTTTACTAAATGATATTTTAGATTAGGTTGTTCGCGGTCCGATTTGGGCGGTTTAACCCCCAAACCACAAATGACAGTTTAGAAAATTTTCAAACCGAACGGTTTGGTAGCAAGTGACCAAAGTGACCAAACTGGTCAAACCAGACCACAAAAAGGTGGTTTGGTCTGACCGTTGTAACACCTGCTATTTTCTAATGATGGTTGACAAGCGGCTAAGGAAACAGTCACCGGCCGCCCAATAGAACAGTCGGGGGACGACTCAGCACGAGGCGCGGGAAGGCGTGACCTGCTGTAACACCCTCAAATCTGGAAATAGCAACTAAATTAAAATTTTCTAAATACATCAATAAATGATTCATAAACAATCACCATTAAGATTTAACCTCAATACACACATTCATTCTATACATACAATTTATAAAAAAGGACGGTTGCTACTAAAACCCAAACATAGTCACTATCTCCAAACTGCGAAAGACTTCACCAAATACTTACACTTGTGAAAAACTAAGCACATCACTTCATAGCACTGCTAGAACCCAACCCCCATCTGAAACCTGATGCACATGCCGATAAATAAAAAGGTTAGGCTTAACGCCTAGTGAGCTCAAGAGTTTTCAACATAAATAAATTAATCATTTAGAAAGGGAGGATGCAACAAAAATCATAAACTTTCAAATGATATGGTTCACTTATGAAAATGACTCGTTTATCAATAATTTTGCATTTTACCCGAAAGAGACACCGAATAGTCGGTAACCAAACCGAACTGTCTTAAAGGCGAAGATCCCAATATAAAATGTTCTTTCGTAAATTTAAGTTCAACTCAAAACTTGCTCCAGATGAGAATAAAGAGATGCTCCCAATTTATAAAAATTACAAAATAAGATTTGACTTCTCGAACATCCCAAACGTGGGTAGGGCATAAATACGCAACCCGTAAACCTGGAGTAAACAATTCCCCATAAGTAAAACGTCACCGAAAACATGGATAATAAAATGACACAATTATCTACCCAAATAACACCTTTCGGTGACGGGGGAGACCCGATTCCATTGTATGTGGTGGGACACAAAGTTAAGCCACATAACCATGTTGTCGAACTACACCTCAGATCGTGACCGTATTGTCTGCTCTGCCGAGCTACACCTCCAGTCATGACTATATTTCAAGTCCCCAAAACACCGCATCCCTTATTGCCTGATCTTCCGAGCTACACCTCAAGGATACGCGATCTTATTGCCTGTTCGGTCTCTAGGGAGTTTCATCCTCAGGGTGCCCACTTGACCCTTAGTGCCTACTCCCTAGCATTCAAGATAGAAGCTTCAACTCCTTACTTGATAACTCTCGATGTCTAATCCTCGTGCACAAGAATTAGAACATCAAACTCCAAACCTAAGGTCCCGGAGTACAACCCATAACGGTTCCTATCCGGAAAACAACCGGGACGACACCAATGCCAACACGGCATTATTTCCCAAGGTGAGAATCCCAAGAGTCCTCACCATTAAACACGACTGACTTACATACATATGGATCAAATGCATTACAGTCCAAAGTATATGACTCCAAATGAAAGACACACGCACACAAAAGCGTATAATCTACAAAATAAAGTGAAATGAATGCAATTCACTCCCAAGGCTCCATTTTAAGTTACTAAAACCGGACAAAAGCCCCCAAGACCCGACAAGCCGAAAATCGAACTAAAGACCCAACAATTTACGTAAACCTCCAAAAGGAAGCCAGTATAAACATCAGAATACGTTTGACCGACAATTATGTAAACACCACGAACCCAAAAGTAATTAACCTAAAACTTCTCATTGGTTGAGACAAAACGTTTTCCAAATGGACTTGTTCCCTTTATGTTTCCAAAATGACTCTTAACACGCTGATATGCATTTTCCAATGGTTTATAGAATCGTATGCACCAATTGGACAATTATACAAAAGGACCTTCATTTATATACTATCATCAAAGGAACGTATCAAAATTATTTATTTAACAACATACCCAAAAATCCCAAAGATAGAGTTTACATAAGTTTATAAAGTTAAACATTTCCAAATAACCAAAACTTATCAGCAATTAACAATTTAGTGTAAAACACAAACACTTTAAAATGAGCATTTTGGCATGTACATCATTTTCACAAATCAACTTGAACTCACCTTGCTAGATTTAGGCTAAATCTAGGTTTTACCCCCAAAACTTGAATCACCATTGATAAAGGCTTGAACCACCAAGAAACCTCCCTAGACCTTAGATCCAACACATCTACAAGATCACCTTCACTACACAAGTCATCAAAATCAAACCCAAGATGAAGGATGAAAGGGAAAATGATGAAATCATCAAACTCTAGCTTAACATTGAGAGGGATGAGGAGCTTACCACCACAAATACTCTTGTATACTCCAATAGACTTCCAATCTCTTGCTAAATCCTTGAAGAGCTCTCAAAGACGAAACCATGGCAACTTGAATCACCAAAATCGGAGTTGTGATGCAAAAGTTATGAAGGAATGAAGTTTTAGGGTGAAAATGGAGTTAGGGGCCGATTTCTCCCCTTTTTGTGCTCCCAGCGGCTCCGCGCGGAACACTATCGCCCCAAATTTTGCCCGAACACTGTTTTGGTCATAACTTCTTCGTTATAGCTCCGTTTTCGTTCCGGAAAAAACCGTTGGACTCGTAATTGAATCCTTCATCTATCAAGACTATAAAATCAAGGATTCAACTCCAAAATCAAATATCTTATTTTTCCTTAATATATCGGTTTCTGTATTAACTTGAAATGATACCTTTCGAAAAATCGGGGTGTTACACCTGCAACGTGCGTGACTTGGCTCGCAGCCTCAAGCCACGGCCAGGGACGCGTAATTCGCTGTGGTTTGCAGCTTAAGAGCACGCGCGTCTTGGCCCACGACTTGAGGTTGCGACCAAGGCCGCGGGAGACAGTTTGGACGACTTAAAACCCAATTTTTAGGGTTTTCTCTTATTTTCACTTCCCCTCTCTATTTATCTTCCTCTTGGAGCGGTTTTGGGAGCTTCAATATCAAATTTGGAGCATCTTGGAGTGGATATCCCTAAAGAGTTCAAAGGTTTTGTGTTTGGAAGCTTGAGTTTGGAAAGTAGGAAGAACCCATGGAAGAAGGTTGGTTGAAAGATTAGAGACTTGGATGTTGTAAGTTCCTTGTATATTTCAAGCTCTTATATGAGGATTTTTGGTAGATCTAAAGGTTTAATTTTTGATGGTTTATTCTAGACTTGAAGAAATGAGTTATTTGGAAACCTTAGCATATTGTTGGTGATGACTTAAAAATGGTGGTATCTACACTATTGGAGGCTAATGGTTGGGTTTGGAACCTAGGTTTAACTTAACCTAGCAAGGTGAGTTCAAGTTGATTTGTGAAAACGTTGTATATGCCAAAAATGTTCATATTAAAGTATTTATGTGTTTTACATGAAATTATCAAATGTTGAACTATTTGGTGGGTTTTGATTATTTGAAGTGCTTAACTTCATAAACATTGTAAAACACCCACATTTGGGATTTTTGGGCATTTTGATAAATAAGTCATAAATGAAAGTGTTTTGATGATTTATTGCATAAGCGGAGATTATTTGGTTAAAATGCACTTTTAGTGTTTGTTGGATATATGCATCGTTTATGTAATGGGATGTTTTGAAAATACAAACGTGTGAGTCATTTGATTTTAGTCATTCCCAACCTTGTGAACATTTTAGAAGTTGTAAACCTTCTTGGTTTTGGGCCGAAGGCCCATTGTGAATTGAGAGACAAAGATTTTGGGAAAAGATGTAATTGGGTTTATGTAACCATATTGGCTTACATGTTTTAGCCAAACGTTTATTATACCTTTGGGCTTGATTTATACTCAGATGAGTCTTTGGGGTATTCGTTCAATTTTAGTAGCTCGTTAAGAAGTCTTTGACGTATGGTGTACTTAGTTGCATCTTATTTGAGAGTTACATGTTTTGAATGCATTAGTTCATTCGTTGGAGTCATGTAACGGTTTAGACTGTAATGCATTGTATCCATAGGCATATGAGTAAGACAGTTGGTTTAATTGGAAACTTTATCCCTGTTTTGGGACTGAAAATATTAATGGTTAGCGAAGGGCTCGAGGTATAGATCGTGGGTGGTTGAACTCGATGCCTGTGTAATCCAGTATGTTTATTCATCTTGGAATTTTAGTGTTCGCATTTGAAGTCTAGTGAGTGGTCCCCAAGTCATGTTTTTATGTAAGTTAATAAATTCTCACACATGGCATCTATGTACAATATGGACGAAACGGTGGAAAGTGTCAGGGTCATTCAATAGTTGGGAAGGATTTTCCAATCCTTGAAGCAGAGTTACAACTACTGCCTAGTTGATAAGGGATAGTCAATAAAGATATACATTAATTATCATTTCTTTTTTAAAAAAAGAGGGGGAACAAGTAGAAATAAACTATATCATATCTAAGATTGGTTGAGTATAAGTTTATTTGAATGAGTTTTAACTATCAAACAAATTGCTCCTGCAAAATGTACACCCGAGTTTATAATCATAAAGATGTAAATAAATACATCGAAAACAAATACAAAACTCTCAATGTTTTTCGTTCCGTGTAGGAATGTATTGAGGAGAACTTGATTGTTTTTATGACATCTCATACAAGAAAGAAACAGGTTATTATTCATTGAATTAATTATTTTTAATTCCCCCAACCAAACACTTAGACGATGGACTGCCACTTTGCTTAATGACACAAGATCAGTCATTAAAGCACTATATGCATCAAACCTTGTTAAAATATTTGTTTGAAATGGAAATCCATATTATGAATGGAAATGAATATCTATATCACCTCTAATAAAATAGAAGAAAACATATATTAGAGAAGCTAATGTGTTAAACTAGTGGATTATCTAGGTCATTGAATCATATTTTGTCACCAATAATGAACTTTGGGACAATGGCACATATATGTTTCGGCATGACCACGTGGGACACCATGGTCATGATATAATTGTCGAAAAATACACATAGACATTTTTTTCGAGTGAAAGAAATAATCCAAAATTGCAACTGTTGACTTCTGCAGCATACACCATCATAATATGCCATATCGAATACCTAAAATTTTTGTATACCCTGATCCTTAGCCAACAAATAAATGAGACCATCCTAAAGCTAAGAACATCATACAAAAACATTTCATTCTTATAATGAATACAAGGTGATATTTATGGACATAAACATCCAGAATGCGGGCCATTAAAGTACTTTATGGTTCTGGTTTCGACACGATGAACGTATGTCGTATTATTGTCTACATGAAATGCTGCACTCCTAGCACTAACTATACGTTTAAGGGCTCACCACCCTGATTATGTCATCAAGTCTATATGACTTGGAATGCTAGAGAATTTATATCATAAGGATTTGATGATTATTGCATATATATTGGAATCAATGTAGTGTTTACTGTACCCCATGTGTATATATTAAATGGTCTCATATAAGTTGTTATCAAAAGAATATTGATTGTATCTAGGGCATTGGTTATACGCACCAATTTACCCACATCTACCGGGGTTATGTAAAATTACATGCAACTTTATTTATTCATTTTTAGACCCACTACTAGCTAACTAGTCTCATGCGTACCAATTGGTAACTATATATAAGCATGATATTTCTAGTGCTATCGTCTAAAGGATATGACGATAGAGATAGAAATAAATATATCAGAGTTAGATTAAAACTGAAATATCTCATAACTATCTACTTGTAACTCATCCCTATTTAAAGGGCTTTTGATTAATGAGAATTATAGATTTCATTCTCTCTATTTATCGTTGTTTTATTCGTTTTTCCTTTAACAAAATCGTAATTTACTACTCTAAATATAATAATAATAATAATAATAATAATAATAATAATAATAATAATAATAATAATAATAATAATAATAATAATAAGAGTGAATTACACTAGTGGTCCATGTGGTTTGCCCAAAATTTTGATTTGGTTCCTAAAGTAAACTAACTACAGTGGTGGTTCCTAACTTTTTAATTAGCTTTCTCTCATGGTCCCTCTTGTCTAACAGTGTGAGTTAACTGTTGTTATCATCCAACCCCTTGTTTAAATGAAGGGGTAAATCAGTCATTTAATTAAACAAAATATTTGACCTATTTTAAAACAAGTCAATGTGATCTTCAATATCACAACTTCCTTCTCCAAACAATCTCACGCTTCCTCCCTCAATTTCCGGCAAAAAAGACAAATTCTTTGTCCGTCTTAAAGCTTTTACTAGCGGCTATTCTTGGTTTAGCCCTCCTCCTACCCCTCAAAGACCGTCAAGTCTTGGCCTACATGATAACTAGGTCCATCAAATCTATTAATCCTTCAGTTAACAAAAAATCAAATACCCACAAGTCTTCCCTTTTCCATTGCGATTGCTTTGATTGTTGTACCAACTATTGGTTCAAATAGGACTCTTCTCCTAACCATGAGCTCATACACAAAGCCATTGAGGCTTTTGAAGACCGCTTGAACAACGGTGAACTTTCTACGAAGAAAGGCAAGAAGAGAAACAGAATGGCTCATCGCCCATTAGCCGGAAAATTTATAGTCATCTACCGGAAGACCTTCAAGTGGTGGAAGATAAAGCTGAAGATGGGGTTTTGAATATTGTTGCAGAGGAGATGACCGGTGCCCATGTCGAGGCCTAACCACCTGAGGCAGCGACAGTTATGAGAGGTACGGCGGCGAGCCAACACAAAGGGTTGGCTAGAATGGTATTGTCAGACGTGATAGGGTTGTTCAACTGGCGTTTGTGGAGTCTTTGGAGTCCCAATGTATCATTTTAAAATCTCGATGTGTGTATTCTACATACCTATTGTCTATCTATGTTCCCAACTTTAGGTCGCCGGTGAAATCCCATACAATTTTTGCTAAATAAAATAAGGGGAAATACAATATTATATGTTTGTTTGTATTTTAATCTGCAACTAAGCTAAGCATATAGATTATAGAGTTGAGTAAAGATGAGTCGGTGACGATATTTGGGAAAACGCCCCTGCAAAATGTGACATGTGAACCTCAAACCAAATTATGTGGATCTTTTCCCCAACCTTTCTGACATAACTTTCATCTTCCTTGCAGAAAGCAAATGGAGGCGGCTCTAAACCGAGACCACCAAAATCTTCATCCAAGTCGTCTTCCTCAAACCCGGAGGAGCTCGAAATCGAGATAGCCGAGGTTTGTACGGTCTCATCGAACGATTCAAAGACGAGAGGTGAAATTGTTTTGGAGGGACGAGATGTGCAATTGAGGGACGAATCCTAATCTTGTTTGGAGGAGAAGTGGTGATATGAAGATTACGATGATTTGTTTAAAATTATGGAAAGGGGTTTTGTCTAATTAAATGATTGATAAGCCCCTTGATTTAAGCAAGAGGTTGGATGATAACAGCAGTTAACTCATGCCGTTAGATAAGAGGGACCATGAGTGAAAATTAATTAAAAAGTTAGCTAGGGACCACCACAGTAGTTAGGGGTTGTTTACCAAATTTTCCATTAAGTCCTGTATGGATAAATGTGTCTGTCTAGATAAATTGATGTTGTTGTTTACTTTTTTATCTGAAGTAACAGTCTGAATAACATAAATGACCAATTTACCCCTGAATATGATTTACCCCATCTCACTGGTTTTTAAGAAATCGGGAAGAAATCAACAAAAAATAAACAACAAAAACTGCAGAAATCATAAACGACCCTCTGCTTCTCAATTTTCAGTTGAATTACTGTTTTTCTTCGGTTTGTTAATTAGGTTTTATGTGTCAATCTGATTTCATTATTTGAATTGTTTAGGTGTTTGTAAGACTATAATTGATTCAAAGCAGCACAAAGCATTGTTAATGGATCCGTCGACGGTAACACTCTGGTCAGAAGCTTCTCAGATCTGGTAAACACGCCGAGATTTTGCCGGAGAGTTTTGAACGACCATTATATAACAAAGAAACAAATCAAAAAACTGCAGAAGAAATCGACAAAAAACAAACAACAAAAACTGCATAAATCGAGCAGAAATCGTAAACAAACAGCAGAAATCGACAACAATGTCTAGAAATCGTGATTTGGAGGAGAAATCGTGAAGGAAATTGGTACCGTTGGAGAAATGGAGTGTGAAGAAATCGATTTGGGGGAGAGAGCTTAAAATCGTGCAATTCGATTGGAGGAGAAATGAGATGTAAAATCCAACACCGATCAAAATTTGATGCACGATTAAAACCTAATTGCTTGAATCCATGTGCAGAGAGAAGATAATTTGATGCATTTGAAAAGCTAATTGCTTCATCTGCTCGAGTTATGATTGAATGAATATGAGTTTGAAAACCTAATTGATTCATCTGCTCTCCGTTTGATTTTTATTTCTAAGGGTAGAATGGTAAATTTTTTGTCTTAATGGGGACAACACACCATTTACCTACTTAGTGAATAAGCTATTTTTGTCTGCGCAAATAAGCCATTAGCCACAAGTAAACACCCTCAAGCGTCTGTGCAAATAAGCCATTTTGTCAATAAGTTCATTAAGCCATAAGTAAACACCCCCTTAGTTTACTTTAGGGATCAAATCCAAAATATGGACAAACCACAGGGACCACCAGTGATAATAATCGAAGTAAAAGAAGCAAACCATGTTTTTTCTTTTAATAGAAGATGGAAAGAAAATTTGGACACGCATCTACCCGTGACCATCCCACCTGCCGGCTTCCAAATGACCAAATTGTCCTCGGTGGTTGCCACTCGAATGAGGACATAACCGTCCACAACTCTCATTTTCTCTCTCTCTCTCTCTCTAAAAATGGTTTTCTGTATTTGAATAACTTCCGAACTGCCGGCGAGACTCTCGCCACTACTCCTTTTTCACCTTCTTCTTCCTCTTTCTCTTCCAACTCATCTTTTTCATTCCTACTGTAATTGTAAACCCTCAAGATTGGATCTATTTATACATATATATTTCGATCAGAATTGTGTGAATTATTTGTATGGCGTCGTCGAAGGTGATGGCATCATCATCGCCGGCGAATCAGGATCTACAACGTCATCAGGCATTCACACATACCGTCGATCACAACAGCAATTTAATTTCAATGAATATGGACGATCTTCTTAAAAATATGTACGAGGATTCGCGTCAGACGCCGGAGAATTTATCCGGTGGAAGGACGGTGGCGGTGGATGAAGGTTGGAAGGATATTGTGGATGGAAATAGTGGTGGTGATCCGGAGATGACGCTAGAGGATTTTCTGACGAAGGCCAGAGCTGTTAGGGAGGAGGATGTAGCGAAATTGCCGCCAGTATCAGTCCCGGCGGTAGTTTCAGAGGAATATTCCGGAGTTATTGATCCGATTATATGTGCCGGTGCTTCATTTCAAGCGCTGCCTCCTCAGCACATGCAATTTGGGAATGCGATTGGTACATGTGCAGGGAGCAGCGGCGGTGTGAGGGGTAAGAGGAAGGTAGCGGTGGAATATCCGCCGGTGGACAAGGCAACACAGCAGAAACAGAGGAGGATGATCAAGAACAGAGAATCGGCTGCAAGGTCCAGGGAGCGAAAGCAGGTTTGTTGAAACTGTTAATTTATTGAACTAGAATTTTGTAATGCTCATGATCTAAATTCAGATTTATTATTCAAATTCTAGGCTTACACGGTGGAATTAGAGTCTCTGGTAACTCAATTGGAAGAAGAGCATGCGAGATTGGTGAAGGAAGTGGTATGATCTTTTTGATAGAATTATATCCAACATTTTCTGATCATCTGTCAATCATCATCCTCGTAGTTTCTGATTGATAAATCTGCTTGCAGGATGAACTGAACAAGGAGCGGTTTAAGCAGGTTGGTTATCACATACTATGAACTCATAATTATGGTTTCTTTGAGATATTAAACTGCTTCCTTGTTATTCTTCCCAATTCCCCATAAGTAGTATTTCAAGTAGGTGTTGTATAGGTAGTTTATGCCTGTTGGATGAGGAATTCACAGGTCTTTTGATGAATAAGAGTTTTCAATTAGAAGCATGACTTTCTAAAATGAATTCCTCACATATGAAACAGATTACAATACAGTATGCTTCCATAAAAACTTAAAAATACATTAGAGGGATAGATTATTGAATTCGGTGTTTGAGAAGGTACTTCAGCTAAAATAGATTTGCAGGGGTTGTTTTCTTTATTTTATTTTTATTGTTATTATTTTCTAGAAATGTTAAAAATACTCGCAAGGACATGTTTTCAATGTTACTGCTGACTGAAAGGTCACTCGGCAGGCTTGTCTCGTTGGTAAAGTTTTCGGGTATTGTTATATGCACCCATATTTATGTCTGAATCGAGTCAAATTTTGCATTGGTAATGTAAAAAGTAAGGGGCCGTTCACAAAATACTTACCCGGGTAAGTGCTTACTGTCCTTAACTATTGAGCATGGAAACTACCTAGAATCTTACCCGGTAAGAATCATAACTATGACCGAGAGGTAAGTGAGGGAAATGACTCTTACCCGGTAAGCGCTTACCGGGTTTAAGACGCTTACCAACAATCAATTTTGATGGTCGGGAATCTTATACGATAAGGTAAGTAAGGGTAATGTTCTTGCCAGTAAACACTTGGTAAACATTTTGGTAAACGGCCCCTAAGTTTTGATGAGATATATGAAAAGAAATTAACAGGTAAAGAGTGCATTTAGCCTGCCCCAAATTTTCTTCATAAAAATTATGGAAATTTCATGACAACCACCAAAAGCTACATTCAAACTTATCATTTTATTTTTTACAATGAAAAGCAAATGATTATTCATGATTCTCTCTTTCAGAAAACAGTGATGATTTTTTATGGCTATTTTTTGGGAAATTGGCACAAATAGCCATATTACACCTCCATTTTCACCTCCTAGCCATGTCTCTCCCGTATTTGTAGATTTGGCTCTAGGTCCGCAATATCCCGACACGTGTCATCCCCATAACAAACATTAATGCAAGTCAACAATCAGACCTAGGTCCTCCATTGCGGACCTAGGGTATATCCCGACACGTGTCATCCTCGTAACAAACATTAATGCAAGTCCACAATCAGACCTAGGTCCTCCATTGCGGACCTAGGGCCAAATCTGCAAATATGAGAGAGACATGGCTAGGAGGTGTAATATGCCTATTTGTGCCAATTTCCCTATCTTTTTTTATCAAACTTTTTGGGTGGGTGGTCCTCCAATAACACTCTTTTATGAAGTAGATCAGTCTTTTGTAATCATAGCCTAGTGATAGTTTTATCACATAGATGGTGGCCACAGAACCATGAGAAGATAAAATACTTTCCTTGTGTACATGAAAGAAACTTCCATGTCTGGTTTTAACAGGTGGGGTGGGAGTGGGAGTGGTTGGGGGGCATGATATAGACAGCAATTTCTAGGGGCCTATCCCTGTTGGTAACTCAATAATCCTATGCAAAGCATGTTAATCATTAGAACACAAGTGGGAAGACCAATATAAGTCCAAAGCAATCTTCAAAAATCTACCCTCAAATACAACTACCTACCAAATCCTTGTGCCACTTGAACATGAAAAGGAAGTTCAGTCTCAAAAAGGCTATTTGCTTCATTAGTAATTTGGGTTTTAATGCATGACCAAAAAATCAAAAAAAAAAAAAAAAAAAAAAAAATCATCAATGATTCACCCCTCCATGAAAATGGCAAAAGGATATGTAAAGATGTAGGTGATTTTGGTATCTTTGTTAAGAATAAGTATGGCCAAACATATGCCCTTTGGCTTGAATATGATATTCATGTGAAGTAAAACCTACTTTTTGATTTAGCTCAATGACCTTCTCTATGTGTATTTCTAAGGTTGGTTTTATGGGTGAGGAGTGGACATTATTTAAAGTAAGGCAGGCAGGCAGGCTAGGAGGGGTAGGTCAAATGAAGGTAAAAAAAGTTTAGAAAGTCATCCATGCTCTTAATTATGCTTGCTTATCGAGTGTGTTGTTGATGCAAAGATGAGAGTAGAGAGAGGTTTAGTTGGTTTGAATTCGTTTATGTTGTTTATATGTATGTATGATGATATTGACAGCTAATGGAGAAGGTGATGCCGGTGGATGAGAAGAGAAGACCAGCAGCTGCAATTGGTGTTCTTCGAAGAAGTAATTCGATGTGAATGTAGAGAGAGAGAAAGAGAGAGAGAGAGAGAGAGAGAGGTAGGGTTTGTTAATAATAAAGATGTAAACAGATAGATGTAGGTGAAATTAATTAAGAAGCAACAACTTGTCTTTGTGTTAGTTAGAGGGTGTGGGGTAAAGATAGCAGCAGCAGCAACAAGTTATGTGATGAATTAACCCTCAACTAATATGTATTCATTAAATTAATTACTTGCTAATATTCATTAGTAATTTCTTTCCATTTTTCATCTGCTTAATAAAAATAATAATTGTACTATGTCTCTGTGTTTTACTAAAACACTATCTGTCCCATATTTGCATCTGTCAAATACCTTATAACAAAAAATAGAGTTTTCAATGTTTGACTTGACTCATTAGAGATAAAGATATCGAGCCTATCATGTTCATATGACCCATATATTATCTTGGAGTAAAACCAAGTTATTTGGATTATATTTTACTATTGAATACTTAATGGTTCAAATTGTCCATACATCAATTCATTCAAATACTTGTAACGTTCTATATTGTTTTATCAAAAAAATATTATAATTTTATTAATATAGTTTTTATAGCTATACTTAATACGTTAATTAGTTATTTAGGTACAAACATACCCACTCAACCATAAGATTATTACAGTATATTGGAAGAAAAAACTATGAAAAATATAATACCAAAACATCCGACGAGTAAATGATTACAAAATTATGCCAACCAATCTGCTCCAATTACAGGAAAACTTGGTCTTTTCTTTACATTTTACATAAAAAAAATGACAATCCCCAAAACTCGAACCTTTGACCTGTCCACCTTACCAATAAAACTACACTTGGTTGAAAAAATAATACAAAGTCTCTCAATCTAATTGAATCAAATACCATGGCAAATTTGAGCTTATTGTTATTATTATTTTGTAACTGTGGATGGATGTTCGGGCCCTAGAGAATAGCCAAGAAAATGTCGATGGCTTTGCGGGACTTGAACCGGTAATCTCTAAGAAGAATCCCAAAGGCCCAAGACTTATTATTATTATCAGTTGAACGAACCCCACAATGTTTGAAAAAAATCCTTGTTTGACTAGTCATAAGCTAATAATCTCTTAGAAAGCTATTTCAAGTTGTTTCAATATGCTCAGGATTTATGCCCCTTGTATTTTGTCAGTTAATTTTTCAATAGACCATTCTATATTGTCATCTAGTTTATTAACTAGTTTCTACCAAACATGACCTTCGGCTAACATAGCCTTTTAACACACCTGGAACAACAAAAGACGCATATGAAAGAAAACCCAAGAACATAGAAGCATGGCAGATCAAAAATACTAGATGATTAACTACATCTCAATTACCTGCCAGATATCCATTATTTTTGGAATTTTCTTTCCTCCCTTCTTGTTTCCATATGAACGTCAAGATCGTACCCTGCACAAGATTTCAAGACCCTCAGATCGAAAAAACATGATTTTATGAAACACTTGTCTCAATTGGTACTCCAATGGATGCAAACCATTCTCATATGCATTGCTAACCACAGACAATTCCCCAACTCCCGCTTTCACTTTTTCCATTTCTTCTTCTGTCAACGGGAACTGGTGAGCAGAGTCGATCAAATCGGTAATGGAACGAACGGATTTTTCCATTTGGTAAATCTCCTTTAGTAACCCAACACTGTTCTTGCGATCAAGCTTCTTCGATTCATCCATGATTTGATGATGAAGCTCTGAGAATGGGGTAGCCCATGAGAAATGATTTGGTATGGAGAAATTAGTGTGGAGACCTCTATCTTGACACGGGATCGCAGCCACTAGGGCTCACAAGACAAAAACGTAGACGAAACCCATCGTGAAGACAACATTCGCAAGGCGGTAGGTGGTGAAAACTTCATTTTCGCAAAGCGGAATCAAGCTGTTTGCCATAGACTGAAGTTGCTTACTTGCTGACCATGAACTAGACGCGCTCCAAGAAAGAGATTTCATTTGTTCTTGATTATGGCGGTTGAAGGATTTTCCGTTGTTTGCGTGCCCAAAAGATTTAAATCTACGCCAAAAGAACTGTACAGAATCCTTGCCATCATCAAGCATAATATGATCCAAATCCATCAACGCTTTTCTCGCCCTTCTAAACTGCCCTTTGCTGATCAGTTTCCTCTGTCTTGAAGTCAAAGCATTTGAAACAATCTCTAAGTGCTTGTGCCAACACCGGATCTTCTCAATCCCGTCACAAATAGCATTACAAATATCAAGAGCCTTGATACTCCTATCGAAAAAATCCTTAAGCAGCTTATCTAAAGGGGGTTCTGACAGGTAAAGCTCGTTCTTCGACAGAATAGCCATAAAATCTTCATGACAAACAACAAAAGCATCTAATAGCTTGGACAGCCAATTAAGGGAAAGAAATTCATCATCAGAGGATTCCGAAAGATTTTTGAACTGGCGAAAGACTTGATATTGAAACAATTCAAGTTCTTTATCCAGGTGAATATCAAACTCGTCGAGCAGTTCCATGGAATGAACTTGATTATGATCACTCCCAAACCCAAAAAATGATTGACAAAGAGTCTTGAGCGGCATTGTGTAGCCACTTGGAAACGGCATTTTGGCTATCCTTAGAATTTCTCCAGAATCCCTAAAATAAATTTCTTGCCTTTTTTGTTATAGATAAACAAAATCTCCTGAAAGAATCAAA
The DNA here is from genome assembly GCA_023525745.1 of Arctium lappa. Taxonomy (NCBI): domain Eukaryota; kingdom Viridiplantae; phylum Streptophyta; class Magnoliopsida; order Asterales; family Asteraceae; genus Arctium; species Arctium lappa. Next base: position 42,860,682 of record CM042047.1, on the reverse strand, counting down.
TTCATAACAACGCATTAGAACTCAAGGAGCAGGTTCAAACGAAAATAAGTGTGATATTGATAAACAAGCTTAATCATATATGATTAAACACATGTTACATTGACAATACATAGACGTTTAATCATATATCATTAAACACACTCATAGTTCATGTAATCATTATATTTTGCTATTGAATACTTCTCGCATGATCCTTCTTTTAGAACTCAAACCATCCTGAAAGTAGCATATACTCAAGAACCCTAATGCACATTGGATTCAAGATTCTAAGTAACATTTAACAATTTGATTCACCTACAATTCGAACAAAGTTGCCATGCAAAACCCTAGCCTTAAAAAGTAACAAATTCCATGAACAAATGACTCTCCTCACACGATCACTCAAAACGCACTTGCAATTCAAGCACATTCATAGAACAATCCCCAAATTTTACACGAATTAACAATTTGAAATGGAAGCATTTTCAAAAACACGGATCAGAGTAACTACGAACCAAATCGTCTACATTTTCAATTCATACAACGCAGTTATCCGAAGAGATGTACAACATGATGAATGATACATTTAATTATACGAATGAAATTAAAAGGAAAAAGAGAGTACCGCTGGAATTGATCATGGAATTATAAAGAGAAGGATTTGAATATGGGATCCAAAGTTGACGGAAACAGGGGATGTATGAAACCCTAGCTCGTAACACCTTTTTTTTTTCCTTTTATAATTGCGTGTTTGTTAAAGTACTATTTAAAAAGAAATTTACAAACTTCATCCCTCAAGTATTAACTATCAATGATTTTTACCCTTTAACTTCTTTTCATGTCCCGCTCATCCTTTAAATCAAAATCTATTAACATTTTAGCCTTTAACGCTTTGTTAGTTAAAATAAGCATTGATATATAACATGTTCCATCGTTTTTTGGTTAACATGTGTTGAAAATTAAACCACTATGAGATAAAGTAAAGGTATGCATATATTTTGTCATTTCCAAAAACTTCATGTGGACACTCATAGGACATTAAGGTACCGTTTGTTTTTTAAGAGGTCTAAAGTCTGAGTTTTATTTTAATTATGATTAATAACATGTGGTGTGTAAAAAGGTCTGAACGAATCAGACTTAAGAGTCATTCAGAGGTTTTTTGAAAAAAACAAACAAGCCCTAACAAAACCCCATTTTGCATCATCAGAATATTCTAGTGAAGTAGTGGGTTTCTCATAGAAGGAGACTACACAAGTCATTCCTAATACAATAACTTTGACTTTCTGGTGCTAAATGTTTATACAATTAATTAATGTTACTTACAAATAGAAATAAGATTTAAAAGAATTAATTAGTATTTAATGCTTCCCCTAGTTCTTGACTAATTGAGTGTATTGATTTATGTTGCCTAATTATTGTAAGCTAATAAAGTCCTTGATATTATTGTGTGTTTCTCTTTCAAACATGAAAATTAAATTATTTTCTACAAAAAATAAATATAGCCTTTTTTAAAAGAAAGAATAAGTAAGTTGTAAGTATTTTTAACGGAGGTTCTTATAAGAACCTTTTTTTTTATACTTTTTCATGTCGTGTCTTCTCCACCTCATCAAAACAAGAGCTCATATAAAAGTTTACAATGGTATTCTTATAATAACCTCTTTTTTGTACTTTTTATGCCTTTCATGTATTCTTCAAGTTCAATAATTATTATTTATAAAGTCAAGAAAAACAAAACTAGTAAACTTGTCATTTCTCACCGACTTCAAAGTAAGAACCAATGTTCTTGTTCAAACACCTTAATAGAATAAGAGCATCCACATACATCTTGCAAATGGCCTTGCAAGATGACCGACATGTCCATGTAAATTGCAAAGTCTCTTACACTTGCTAATTTAGCAAGACCATGTAACGCCCGGAAAATTTGTAAGTATTCTTCCACTTACTATCTCGTATTTTTCTTTGTTTGAATGATTTAAAATGCGCCCGACCAGTAAGTCATAGCCTCGAGTTTTAAACCTTTTATTTCAGTCACGTGGATTGTAGAAACGAAGAAGAAACGAGCGGCGTTCGGGCCGAGGGTTTACCAAAGTTTCTAGTGAGTTTAGTGTGGATTTCACTTCAAGGTATGCATCTCTTCTTCTCCCACCTCTTAGGACACGTTTGGTTTGTGAGAATGGATTGGATTTCAAGTAACGATTTGGATTTGGAGGGATTTGGATTTGGGGGGATTTTAAAAGAGTCAAAAAATTCCAAATCCATCAAGTTAAGGATTTTAAAAGAGTCAAAAAATTTCAAATCTGGTCAACAAATTCCATTTCTGCAAACCAAACATAGGATTATAATGGATTTGAAATCCAAATTCATTCCAATCCCGCAAACCAAACGCATCCTTAGGGTTTACCAAAGTTTCTAGCAGGGACGGACGCATCAACTTTTTCATACGGTGGCACCATATTTTTCATACGATTTTTATCGACATGTCTTAATTTTTTTTACCGGCGATCAATATCGTCCGGTGTATTTTTAGCCTAATTCCACCGTTTCGAGCGATTTCTAAAGTTTTTTGCTTGATTTCGAGACATTTTTAAGTTTTTTTTATCAATTTTGAGAGACTTTTTCAGTATTTTTGGTTGATTTTAAGAGATTTTTTCGGGTTTTTTGGTTGATTTCAAGAGTTGGGCTAGAATAGAAGTGAAGAATTGGGCTTTCAGATTAGGATTTGGTGCACCTTTGAAGTTTCAAAAATAAATACGGTAGCACACTCGAAAACGATACGGTTGCACCTTTCACGAACGTCAAAATTTTACCCTTCGTCGGAGAAATGATACGGTGGCACGTGCCACCGTCGCCACTGCTTCAAGTCCGTCCCTAGTTTCTAGGTTTTCTATTAATAACCTAGATAGTGAGTTTTCTAACTTTTTGTAAAACTAGATACATATCTTAATGTGCATTCCATCACTATTTTATGCTTTACTTGCTCAAGTATCTTATATGGGGTAAAAAGCTCATATTTCATTATGTTGAGAAACCATGGAACTTTTGGTATAAATCACCTTACTTGGTATAGTGGTAAACATGAGTCATACTTGGAAATATATTGGAATATTTATGAATCTATCTTGTTATTTGATAACTAATATGGAATGTATACATTTTAGGGTTTTGACTTAACTTGAGGTCTTGACCTAATAAGAGCCATTATGGTACAATGTTACTCATTGATCATGGACTCATGCTCCTATAGATCTAATGTACCATTTTATAATCGAGTGTTTGTTACTACTTAAAAAGAAATTTACAAACTTCACCCCTCAAGTATTAACTATCAATGATTTTTACCCTTTAACTTCTTTTCATGTCCCGCTCGTTCTTTAAATCAAAATCTCTTTACATTTTAGTCTTTATTTAACGCTTTGTAAGTTAAAATATAGCATGTTCCATTTGTTTTCTTTTCTATGAAAAGAGTCTTACTTATTTCAATTCTTGAGATTGAGCAAAGATCTCCATACATGTTGTCATTTTCAAATCCGATTTCAAGTCTGTTTGTTAGCAATTTAATGAGCTTAATGGAACTCACAGATTATTCGGTCAGTTATATATAACTCTTTGGTAGTGGCTTAATGATATAGAAATTGGCTTATTCATTAAGCTTTTAGGAGGGAGCTTATGCAAAAAACCAAGTATTTTTCAAACTTTCCCTTCATCTACGAAAATACCCTCCTAAACAAAAATCTCTCCAATCTATACTAAAAGGTCAATCCATACAAATAACTTTATCCATACATTACTTAATGGAAAATCAACCAAACATCCCCTTTATGTAGACATTAATAAATCCCCATTTTACGTCATGAAGATCTTCTAGTGAAGTTACTTAGGCTCCTCGTAGAAGAAGACTACACAAGTCGATCAGATATGTTTATACAAATAAAATTATAGTAATTTAAAAGAATTACTAGTATTTAATGTTGAGTTATGTTTCCTGTAGTTGTTTGAGTAGCGATTAATTGAATATATTGATTTATGTTGGCTAATTATTGTAAGTTAATAAAGTCGTTGATATGATATTGACGTATTTAAATATAGTTTTTTAGATAGAAGAAACAATAAGGTGTCGTTTGTTTTTTAAGATATTTAAAGTCTGAAGTCTTAATTTAGTCATGATTAATAAGAGATGGTGTGTAAAAATGTCTGAAACGACACAACCCCACATATCCCCGATTCTTTCCTTCTTCCTCTCCACCAACCATAACTCCGCTTCTAATTCTTTAACAACATTTTTTATTTTATGAAAACATAAACCTCTCCTATATAAAACCATTTCCAAACTTATTTTTAACAATTAATTTTCTATTTTTTCGAATTGTTTTATAAAATTGTCTTTTATCGTATTTGTCGTTTTTAATAAGCTTACATCATAAACTTAAATACAAAATTACAATACAACTTTCATTCTATTTAAAAACAAGATATTTATGTGTATAATTTTAATTAAATCCAATAATTTTTTATAAGTCTAAAGTCATTTTTCTTTCGTAAATTTAGTTAAAATTTTATTTAAGGTTATATACTTAAATGACTTTTTAAAACTCTTAACAATGCAAAAATTAGCGTCTAGTTCATTCAAAACACGGGTTGTTATAGCTATTAGGTAAGAATTTGATCATTTGATTAACAACTCCAATGCACCTACGGACGTACCGATATGCACTTGTACGGTCTCTCTGCCGCAAACCAAAATATACCCCGAGTAAAATTTTCCAAAGAATTTCATCTCCTTTATCCAAAAAAAAATATTTCAAGTCGTAAACAAGACAAAACAGTTATAAATAAACCAAACAAAACAAACTCGGTAAATCCTTAAAAGCTAGAGTCCATTTCTATGAGGACACCACTTGTAAAACAATAGAAATTCAGACAAAAAAGAACAATCTACAACAAACAGTTCCGAATAAACCAAACAAACTCAGTAAATCCCATATAGATAGAGTCCATAAGATGTATGCAGACGTTTTCTTTACCATTACGAGTAGAGACGAAGACAAAAACAAAACAAAAAAAAAAAAATAGAAAGAAAGAAAGAAAGACACAAGAGAGCAAACTACTACAACAAACAAACAGTTATGAATGGAGGTTTTAATTTCAACAACAATCTACTGAGAAAGAGGAGAGAAGGGTAAACACAAAATGGACAACCAAAGAAATGCATTGCTATTTGCTTTCTTTGCCCATTTGTCTTTAAGAACCCTAATGTCAAATTTTCTATTCACATGCTAATTTGGTGTCAAAGCTGCTTAAACAGATTGCAAATGCTTGAAATGCCGATAAAGGATACCGATAATCCATCGTAAACATATCTTTCCCCACCTTACCAAACTGCAAGATCACTTTATCGTGGTCCGGTGGTGGCGGTTGTGCCGGCTGGGACGTTCCGGCCACCGGCGGGGCCGCAATCAACTGGAAGTTCTTGACGGAAGCAATCGTCACACGTCCCTTGAAATTCAGACACCAGCATTGCAACTGTTCGTGCCACCTAGGCGACTTGTTTTTCAAGACCAAGGGCATCTTCGACTTTTCGCCATCGGGGGCATCGGTAGACGTAGCGGCTCTCATGATCTCGGAAAACCGAGAGCTGCTGAATTCTGCAGAGTGGTCGAGGGACTTAGAGAAGGACATGCTCCGGAAAGAGTCTTCGAGGGATCGTGGCGGGAGGAGGAGCTCCGGTTGACCGGGCACGGACCCACCTGGCTCGAGGGAAGAGGAAGGGATCGAGTGCATGACACAGTGCATCCTGCGGGGCCCACGTGTGCCGAGCACGTTAAGCTCGTAGGTGATGTGGGCAATGTTGTAGCTGCCACTTGGCATTTTCGGTGAGACTTTCTTGGAATAAAATCTTCGGCTCGATCGACCTGGTGGCGAGATTTGGGCACCAGAATGTGGTGGCTGCGTGTCGTATATTATGAATTTCGTCCCAAGAAAATTTGATCTGAAACAAAACAAGCGAAAGACTTGCTAAAAGATCGAAACTTTTCAACGTTCTAAGCAAGTTTTACCAGTCTTGAAACCGCAAAACAGATGGCAGAGATGATCGCATGACCCAAAAAAAAAAAAACTTTTTTCTAGTGGGATCCACAATCACGACGATAAACTGAAGATGTTGGATTCGAACCTGAGCTTTCCAATATAAGTGTTGCTTGATCTCGTAATGTTATCAGCATCCATGGAGATGACATATTCGGTACAAGTAGTCCTTCGGGTTCTTTTTGCAGACAGCAAGAACTTGCCATTTTCAACTAGTAAAGCAGCTGCAAAAAAACCAGATTATTTTTATAACATCAAATTTCTCTTGATGTTAAAACAATGAGATACAACTCTTTCCCATATGCAAAACTTGCTCTTTTTAACAGTTTATATCAGGGTCCCATTTATATGTGACTAGTTGTGTATCATTCAATATTTTATTGTAAACCAAGAACGGAAAATTAATACAAATTTTCATTAACATAGATAATCCAAAATTTATGGTTGAATAAAATATAAATTACAAGTGGTTGTGGTACATATCTTGCTGATTTAAGGACTCTGGTAACAAAAAAAACCCAAAAATATATATATCGATATTAGTGTTAAATTAAAAATTATAAAATTCTGATTTTTTTTTGTATAATTTTTTTTATTCAAAAATTTTATTACTATTTAAATAATTTAGGTTTTAAAATAAATATATAATCTAATTTAATTTTAATGGAGTATTTTCTTTTGTGTGGATAAAGGTAATAATGGAGAATTTAGTAGTATTTGCAGGGCTCAATAATTAGCATGTATTTACACCTGTTTATTAGTTGATTATTTGTTAGTTTTATGGAGTTCAAAAAGCTTCAAGCAAAACTAAATACTTTATAATATAGTATAGATGAAGGGTCGCAGCAAGAAACATTGCAATTTTTGTAAGGAGGAGAGAGTATAAATGAATAGCATATACTCACCGGGACTAAGACACAGGAAAAGATGATACGTCAAGTTCGATTTATCCCTCTTGATGAAGCATTGAATAGTAACGTCACGTGGGCCCGGCTGAAATTCCGAATAACTATCAGTAATCATCATACAACTTCATGCATATCAAGATAGAAACCAAACCAAATTGAACCAGCAAACCCCACTCAAAAGTAGGGTCTAGGGGGTTAGATGTACATGTAAGCAGACGTGACCTCTACCAAAAAGGTAAAGCGGCTGTTTCAGTGAAGACCCCCCCCCCCCCCAAAGCTCGTGCAAGAGATGCATATCGAAATAGAAGAAGGGTAAATACCTGCTTCAATGAAACCGGGAAAGTAAGCTTCCCACAGGATTCGGGAGTTCTAACAATTTCCTTACACATACTCCTCCATGACCTACAAACCGCAGCACAAGCGACAACATGTTTTCTTGCAGGCCACGTGCTCTCACTCTCTTCTAGCCTCTTAATTACATCAAAAAGAAGCTCAGGAGGGAGATTAGCCCACCGACTGTTTTGGATCACGAGAGATGGGTGATTATCGTTTAAATCATTAATCGAACTCTGTGATTTTCCTCTGTTATGATGCCCTGACAGCCTCACGTCAAAGCTACGCCTCGATAAACTCCCCAACCCATCTCTCACATCACGAACTATGCTACGGAACGACATTTTCAAAAGAAATTAATGGACACAAATTCTCTCCGCAAAGGATTTGAGATGTGAAAATGGCTGCAAAACAATCAAAAGAAGCTTGAATCAGATTGTGAAGTAAGAGATGGTCAAGAGCATAAGAGTTTTCATATCATAATTTCAAGATTCTATCTAAACTAGGCCTGACTTATGGAATTAAAACTATCGAGAGAATCCTAAGAACTCATTTAGGCTATGTTCGGCAAACTAGCTGATAGGTTAGTTATTGGCCAATAACCGTTAGCTGATAAGTTAGATGACAATGTAAAACAACATAAAAGAAATAAGGGGCATTTATGCAAAATATGGGAAGCAGAATTGAAAAAAGATAAAACAACCCTCCCCCCCCCCCCCCCCCCCCCCAAAAAAAAAAGCTATTTGAAGTAGCTTTTTCTCAAAAAAATGGCTTATAGGTTATAGCTTACCATACCAGGCTTTTTCAATAAGCTCAAATAAACTAACTTATGGTTGCCAAACATGGCCTTTGGTCAAATTTCTAAGACTGTATCATCAAATGATCCAAGTCTAGCCAAAAGTTATAGCCTAATGGCAAAAGCCTCTCCCATCAGAAGGTCACAGGTTTTAGTTTCGAAAATAGTTCTGTGCTAACTACACAAATAGTTTAGAACAAGTATTTGATCATCAGTGAAATGACTAAAACACCCTGCAAAGGAGAAAATATAGCAGAATTGTTGCAGTTTTCACATAATATAAGTAAATAACAAGCAAGAATTGACTAAAATCTGTTGTGATGATATGGCTAAATAGCTTCAAATGTTCTGTTATGTTGTAATTGAAAAGGTTAACTTGCCTAGCAGCAATCAATGAAATCCATTTTCTATTATTCTGTTTTTCTTTTTAGTTTATGGACAGTTCTTGTTTTTTGCAAAAACAAGGATCAATTATCTAGGCAGGTTCTATACACCTACCTCAGTCATATCTTCACTAGATTCCTCATCTTTCCAATTGAGAATATATTAAAATATATACATTAAAACTGAAATAAATCCAATCAATATATTTAGAGAAAAGAAAACAAGAAAAACCAACCTGTTGACGACCAGTTAGAAATCCATCAAATCTGCATTTTAAGAGCTGCAAAACAAGAGCAGTAGAACAGAACCCATGTCAAAATTAAAGCAAAAAACGCCAAATAAAACCCATCAAATCAAATAACACAAACTTTGACTTTTGGAATCACTAACGCAAGAAAAAATGTCAAACAAGAAAAATTTAGGGTTTTCGTTTCATTCTTGATGGATTTAAGAAAACCAAGCAAGTAGATCCAAGAAAACTTCAAAAGCAATAAATAAAAGAAAAAGAGTCTTCAAATACCCAATTAGGGCACAGAAATTACAGTAAAATAATGCAAAATTAGAGAGCCATACCTTGAAAAAACGAAAACCATGAAACCCTTAAGAAGTGAGGGTGAGTTGATACATGATGAGATATAAAAATTTGAGTGAGGACTTTCGTCGAACAGATGGAAGACAGGAGCAGATCAGAAAGAAAAAGAAAGAAAGAAAGAAAGGAAAGTTGGGTCAGAGGAAGATATACATTTCTCTCGCTCTAAAACCCACACATTCTCTCTCATTCGGACTCAAAATCAACATTAAATCTAGCTCAACTAACCAAAGGGGAACTAGGGGGGAGACTTACTATATGAATATTTTATTCAATAAAAATAGGTGTATATTAAATATATATATATATATATATATATATATATATATAATTGAATAATTGAAAGTCTGAAGAAGGTTGTGATGTATTTAATGCTTTTTTTACAGAATAAATGTATGATGGCATAATGGTTGTCGATTAATTATAGCACAATATATAATATATATATACATTATTATACGCCTATAATGAAAGAATATTCATTTATTGGATTGTGAATTATGTTAAATTTTATATTTTATTAAAAAATGGGTTTTTAAATTATCATTGTCAACATGTACGAAAAAAGAATTAAATTAACAATTTAAGGTCATTTGTAGAGGTTGTTTTGAAAGTTATTTATTTTGGAATCATATTTTTAAAAATTACCAAAATATTATTAAAAAAACAAAAAATACAACATACCTATAAAGAAAATCTATGAATGGGACTTAAACCAAGTCGTCTTCAAAATAGACCGATCTTTGAGCCTTGAAGCAATTCAATCAAACGATTTAAACACTGAAAAAATCATCGCAAGAATTTAGCCTCTTGAAGATACAAACATTTCTGAGTTGTTACGTTGTTGTTTGAGCATTACCAAAAAAACAAACACAAAAGACAAAACTACGAAAATAAATTATATTTCTAAAATGCAACGTACATTAAGCACACTCGTGCAATATGAAATTTGATTTTAAAAAATAAGCTTATGTTACAATCATCGTTTCAGTCAGAACTAAAATAATTATGATGTTTTTATTGACGATGATTTTATACAGTTGATGATTTAGAGTTTTATCATATTGATGTATTTTGTACTGATATTGTGTTGAAGGCTATCAGAGCCAAAACCAACCATTTCTCTCAAAAATCGTATGATATTTAACCTTCGAGAAGAAAATTTCACATGTTTTAAGAAAAATGTGTGAAAAATTCACAGTCAAGATATAAATGGTTTTACATGTAGGTGCATAAATACACATCCCTACTGAATTATGTTATATTTTTCAACAATGTTAAAGAGTATACATTTTTTTCAAAAAAAAAACAATGTTAAAGTATACATAGATACTGATTCAAGATTCCAAACCAACTAACTAGATATCTTTTGATAACAGACTTGATGCATTACCTAAGAAAAAACTTTTTGTTTGTTCCAATAGTGCAATTGATGACCATGACAGAAGCATTGCTAACAACTAGTCAAATGTTTTTATCTTATGAGGCATTTACCAAACATTTATCGGATCACTTATCTTACTGGGTGAGCATAACAAGGATTGATGATCTTACTTGGTAAGAGGCAAGGCAATGATCCATGATGTTACCCATGTAAGTGAGGGTGGTACCAGATGATAGACACTTACCAACAATCCATTTTGATGGCCTAGAATGTAACCCAATAAGGTAAGTGAGTATAGTAACTTTTGTTGATAAGCGTTTGATAAACGACCCCTTAATCTTCGATATTACCTACAACCAACACTTAAATTTTGATCATAATTTGGCTCGTTTCATGCCATTCGAAATAACCACACTATGGAAATTGGGTTCACTCCTACATTTCAATCTTATGGGTTGTTTGTTTCTTTTCCTACTAAAATATGCCTCGAATAAAATGGTTAAATAGATACATAGTGACTTATCTAAATCAACCATTTACAATCATTGCTTTAAAATTAAGTAAAAAACAACATTTTTTTAATAGTTAAAAAGAGAAGTCATTAAATTAATTAAATAAATAAAGACAAATATGCCCTTGGATAAAATTAGATATTTAGTTACACCATCGACCGTAAAAGGTCCCACCACATAAACAAACTTGACCATATGGCATGAAAGTTGTTGGTATATGTTAATAGTTCTGCCAAGATAATAGAGGACCTACATGTATGTTTATACACAACATATATATAGATATAGATATAGATATAGATATACTACATTTAAATTAATGTAGTAAGTTATTTGCCTAGAAATTAGTATATGGAGTCTTTTTATAATTGTTACTTGAACCATGTTCTCTACATTAATAATTTTACATTATTTTTAATAGTATCTTGTGTATTTTAATAGATGCAATATAACTTTTCCAATTATTAATAGACCAAATAATAATAATAAATGTAAATATATTGTAAGAACTCTTTATATGTTAGGAGCAAGGTCATAAATGGCGTAAGACGTGGCGTGGTGACAATATCAAGTCTTAAATTTAAGAAGTCACGACGAGGCCACGATATCTTTTAAGGCATGACTTATGAGAGTAAACATGTATATCATATATATATATATATATATATATATATAGGGTGATTCAAGGGAGATCTTGATTGTTTGTGATAACCGTGAGATCCAATATGAGCCACATATTAGATGATAAATTAGGAAATTATTAAGTTTGGTAATTTTGACTGAAATTTAATTAAAAGGGCATTTTAGGTATTTGAAAAAAAAATCTCTCTCCTCTCACCTCTTTCCAGCCTCCATCAGTCGACTTCCGATGAACTTTATTCCGACGAATACCCAAAATACATTGTGTTACAGTGATTACCAATGTGATGAACTTAAAGTACATTGTGTTACATTGTGATTAGCATTGTGTTACACTGTGATTACTATTGTGATGCACTCAAAGAACATTGTGTTACACTGTGATTAACATCGATATCGTGTTACACTATAATTACTATTGTGATGCACTCAAAAAACATTGTGTTACATTGTGATTAACATTATATTACATTGTGATTAACATTGTGTTACACTGTGATTAACATACAAATGTGTTACCCATTATGATACGACGGTAATACCAAATGTGGTACCACTATGATACCAACTATGTTACATTGTGATTACCATACAAAATCCTCTATTTCTTCATAGTAAATTAGGGTAATTGAAATTAGAATAGGTAAGCGTGTGATTGGAATTTGGAATGTGTCAAATAAGGAATTGATTTCTTTTATAAAAAGAAAATTCAAATTATCAATTTACCAAACTGTCCTTTTACTTTATTTTAAAAACAAAATTAGTTATATTAAATGAGTGACTCACGTTGGATCTTACGGTTACCACAAACAATCTAGATCTCATTTGATTAGGTCCCTACATAAAGTTTCCAATCTAATATGGTTTCCAATTGAAACCACCTCTCTCTCTCTCTATATATATATATATGTATATATATATATAGAGAGAGGTGGTTTCAATTGAAAACCATATTAGATTGGAAACTTTGGAAACCGTCAATTTCATTGGTTAAATTAATGAAATTGGTTCATAAAGTTGTTTAATATGATTAAGTTGTTTCATATAATTCTTTTATTAATAAAATTGTTTCATATATTTGTGTTTTTATGTTGTTTCATCTATTTTTCTCATTATAATGAAATTGTTTCATGTATTTTCGCAGTCTGATGAAACTTTTTCATTTTTACATAAAAAACAAAAAATATGCAACAATTTCATCAATAAAAGAATTATATGAAACAATTTTCATCAAATTAAACAATTTCATGAAACAATTTCATTAACTTAACCAATGAAATCAATGGTTTCCACGGTTTTCAAAATTAGAGTGGTTTCCATTTGATCGCCCCCTATATATATATATATACACGAAATATTGAATACTATTACTAAATCAGGTTATATATTTAAAATTAAAAAGTAAGACACTAAAAGGTATAAAAAATCAATTATCATATTACAAAAAATTGTGCATTGGATCATGACATGCCATGGGCTTAACATAGTGTCATACACAAACCTTGAGCCACGACGTACCACGACAGTTGTCGTGACAAGTCGTTTTAGAAAACTGACGAAGAGGTTAAAAAGAATGTTGGAGATGCTCTTAGTACATTACAGAGCCGTTTACAAAATTCTTACAGGTAAACACCTACCGCACGAGATTTACATTCATTTACCTAATCATGCAACATCATTGGCTATGAAAATAGATTGTTAGTGAACATCTTAAACTTGGTAAGCGTTTACCGGAAAAAAGTCGTTTCCCACACTTAGGTGGCGTATGTTTTTTAAGAGGTCTGAAGTCTTAAGTCTTATTTCACTTCTGATTAATAAGAGGTAGTGCTGAAATCTGAAATTTGAATCAATAAGATGTTTATTTTTGTAACATTTGGAGGCGTTTTGAGATAAAGGAGGGTATATGAACTGAGGCGACGATAAGAGGTTTTAAGAAGTCAGGTCACCATTTCTTATTTTAGATGTATTTAAGAGTTAAGAGGGTCTGAAAACTAGAAAAAAAAACAAACAGTCTGAATGTAAAAAAGTCTGAACGATTCAGACTTAAGAGCCATTAAGAGATTTTTTCAAAAAAAAAAAAAACAAACAAACAACCCCTTATTGGGTAAGACTCTCGATCCATGTCTTGTCTCTTACTAGGTAAGTTTCTCGGTTATTACCATGCTCAATCAATAAAGTAAATGATATCGATGAGCGCTTACTCGGTATGCGTTTAGTAAATGACTCCTACATCATTTAAATAACATTATATCCTCTTAATTTGGAAAATTCTACCCATATTTTATATATTTAAACAAAATATTTTTTTATGTAATATATTATTTTATTATTCAAAATGTAACCATCAATCTTTTTCTTTCAACCAAAATAACTTATTTTTTATTTTATAAAAAAGTAATCCACTTGACAATTTAGTTTTGGTTTTTGAAAAAGAGTAAACTTCACTTTCGGTCCCTAACATTTGTCAATTTTAACGGATATCATCCATAAACTATTGAAACTCGGATTAAGTCCTTCATGTTTGTAATTTCACTTTGCTTTTAGTACCTCCCACTAACGATGGTTAACTTTTTTTGTTAACTCCAATTAAATAAGAGTTATTATGGTCATTTTCCATAAAATTTTGATTTCCTATTAGAATTTAGAAAAAAAAACAAAGAAAAAGCATAATCCACATATCGGATCATGCCATGTGTTCCCCCTTTTTCTCTCTTTTCCTCTCCGACATGTCCTCGATTCCTCGTTGTCATCTTTCAGGCAACCGATGTTTTCCGACGCTTACTCCAGCACCCCCTCCCCATTGAAATCTCACCTGCAACCCGTGTTCCAACACCTATTTTGGATTATGTTTCTCCCAGATCTTGCATCTGGATGGATCGGTCGACTTGGTGGTCTGGATAGGGCATTGGAAGGGGAGGAAGATGAAGATGAGATGGAAGTTCGATGTATGTTCCTCTTGGATCTGTTTGTGGCGACGATGATGGAGAAAGGGGTTGGGCGATGTGGTTGTTGGTGGTGCAGGTGCTCTTTACCGAATGAAAGGCTAGGATTATTTCTCCATTTCTCATATATTTAGCATTTCTCAAATGAACATCTCCATATATATATATATATATATATGTATTTAACTCTTTTGTAATATATTTTTCATTTTTAATAGGAAAATAAGAAAACAAGTAAAAAGACTAACATATCCTTCTTTTAAATAGAGTTAACGGAAAAAGTTAACGGCTGTTAATGGGAGGGACCAAAACCAAAGTGAAATGAGAAACGTGAGGGACCAAATCCGAGTTTCGATAGTTTAAGGACGATATCCTTTAAAATTGACAAATGTTAGGGACCAAAAGTGAAGTTTACTCTTTGAAAAAAGATTATTTTGGGTAGTTTGAACGAATCAACCAACAAGTAATTTTTTTTAATTGACATACATACAAAAAGTATACAAACTAAACCAGTCTATGTAATATGTTTGTTAATTTTACTTTTATTAAAAATTTATATAATCTATATATATATTTTTTGAATAAAATAATATGTAGGATTACAAGTAAAAAAATTATATCTACATAAAAAACCAATTTATATTTTTCAACTTGCCTTGCTCCGTTGACTTTCTCATGAGTTAAAGCATTTCATCTTCGTGGTATTGTAGGTGTCGTTTGTTTTTTAATAGGTGTAAAGTCTGAATTCTTATTTTAGTTATGATTAATAAGAGGTGGTGTGTAAAAAAGTCTGAACGATTCAGACTTAAGAGCCATTAAGAGGTTTAAAAAAAAAAAACCCCTGTAATCTGGTTTCTCCTGAATAGCTATTTCTTTTTGGTTATTTAGGCTTCTTTTTCGCTTGCTTTTTCGTTGTGTTGGTAGTCCCATGTGTGGGGTTTTTGCTCGGTTTGGTTTTGTTGCCTCCCTCCTTTCTATCCCTTGTCGAAGGTTGGTGTGCTTTTGTTTGTTGTTCTGTTTTCGACGACTCAATTGTTGTTTTTCATTAGATTGATATCAACAGGCCCGTTCTTGACAGTTTGTAGGCCCTGGGCGTACATTAAAAAATGGGCCATCGATAACTATGAAATATTTAATAGATCATATAAAAGAATTGTTTGTGTTGGGGGGTTTGGGTTTGTGCAGAAATCGATGGGTAGAGAGGGAGAAGAGAATGATCGGAACTTGGATATGAATCTGAGATCGCGTGAGAGCTCGTTTTCCTTAAGTGATATTTCGACCCTATTTTGCCTGGGTATCACAAAATTCACTCGAGGATAATCTCCAATTCAGCGGGATCGTTTTAGGCAGAAAACGATCCTATTTAAACACATAGAGAAATGTAACCGATGCTATATCATTAATGATAATAATCACCCATTTAATGGTGTTGATTGTTAATTGGTCAATGGTGTAGGTTATAAATCAATTTGGGAGTTACAAAATGGATGATTGGGGGTTACAAACCGCACCTGCAACAGTGCATCACGCGGGTAGCCGCGCGGGTTAAACTTGCGACACAACTCGCGTGAGCCACTGTCTCCCACACGAAACAGTGCAACACGAGGGTAGTCGCGCGGGTTAACCCGCGGCACAACCCGCGTGAGCCACTGTTTCGTCTGACAAACACCAATTTACTTTCCTAACAATCCCGGGTCATAATTGGTTTACACGAGTGTGCAGTTCACACCTCCTAACTCGTGTTATAACTTAGCTACAAACCCCATTATTATCTTTGTGAATCCAATTACACAAAATGACGATGATTTCACTAAAATCACCAACATTCCTCCCCCATTTTAGTGCAATCCTTAATTCACAAATAAGATTAATATAGCAAACAAACTCATGCATAAATGAAAATATCTAAAAGATTGAATTTCCATCTTAGTACATTACACATTTCAAATACTCGAGAATCCGGGTGTCCTATGTATTGAACTCTTCAACCCATTTGAGTACCAGAAAATAACATACACATGAATTTAAAATTCTCTAAAGTTTAAACTTGACACTATACATGTCGTGTGTCCTTATCCATTCGTGAGTGCATCAAAGCTAAGTCCAAGCTTCTTGAAGCGACCACACTTCGCACTCATATAGGTAGTTCCTTTCATCATGCACCTGCACATGCATTTTAACAAAAGAACAATTACCTCCTCGCTTGCAGTACCGAGCACATACCTTGGGATGATTACCTTGTGCTCCAATCCCTTAGAGTGAGCTTTCCCATTGAATTCAACTTCTAACGTTGTATTAGAAGGGAATTGGGTATCTCACCGTTAGAGATTCAAATGGACTTTAAACCCATCCCGATTACCGACTTGTGAACCAAGTCCCTAGCTAACCCCTTCGTCAAGTGGTCCGCTAGATTTTGTTGTGACCGAACAAATTCTACCGAAATCACCCCATTCGTGATTAGCTCACGAATCATGCTATGTCTAATACCTAGGTGTCTAGACTTGCCATTGTACACTTGACTATAAGCTTTAGCCAAAGTAGCCGCACTATCACAACGGATAGAAATGGGTGATATTGGTTTTGGCCATAACGGAATTTCGTGGACTAAATTCCTTAGCCACTCAGCCTCTTTACCGGCAGCGGTTAATGCCACAAATTCCGACTCCATAGTTGAACTCGTGATGCAAGTTTGCTTCTTGGAAGCCTATGAAATGGCACCTCCCCCAAGCAAGTATACCCAACCACTCGTAGAAGAGTGATCTTCTAAGTTGGTAATCCAACTTACATCCAAATATCCATCTAAAACCGAAGGAAACCCGACATATGACAAACCATAATCAATGGTTTTCTTCAAGTATTTAAATACTCGTCCTATCGCTTGCCAATGATGTATACTAGGATTACTAGTATACCTACTCAACTTGCCTACGGCAAAAGCGATGTCCGACCTAGTGCTTGTCATGGCATACATCAAGCAACCAATAGCCTTTGAGTACTCGAGTTGTGACACAACTTCACCCGAATTGGGCATAAGCTTCACACTCGGATCAAATGGAGTACTCACCGGAGAACAATTAAAGTAATTAAATTTCTTTAATACTTTCTCGATGTAATGAGATTGCGTAATTGCAATCCCTTTGTTCTCACGCTTGATCCTTATTCCAAGGATCACCTCCGCTTCTCCCATATCTTTCATGGAGAATTTTGATGACAAAAACTCTTTAGTTTTATCAACTTGATTTTGGTCAGTGTCAAAAATCAATATGTCATCAACATATAAGCAAATTATTACTCCGTTACCGGATATGTCAAATTTGCTATATACACACTTGTCCGCTTGGTTTAACATGAAACCGTTGGACAAGATAACTTCATCAAATTTTTGATTCCATTGTTTGGGTGCTTGTTTAAGCCCATACAATGATTTTACAAGTTTATACACCTTATGCTCCATCCCGGGCATAATAAAACCTTCCGGTTGTTTCATGTAAACTTCTTCCTCCAAGTCACCATTTAAGAATGCCGTTTTGACATCCATTTGGCGAATCACTAAATTGTGGATAACTCCTAAGGCTATCAACAATCTAATCGTGGAGATCCTTGCAACCGGGGCATATGTATCAAAATAATCGATGCCTTCCCGTTGCCTAAAGCCTTGGATTACCAATCGAGCTTTGAACTTGTCGATTGATCCATCGGCTTTCATCTTCCTTTTGAAGATCCACTTGCAACCCAACGATTTACAACCCGGTGGCAAGTCCGATTGTCAGGATCTGATTCTTAACAAGAATAATGAAACTCAAAAACAATATTAAAGAAGTTGCGGAAAAACACTTTAATATTCAAAGATCAATGAAAAGTAAAATATAAATCACAACTTGTAAACTTTATTGAATGATTAAAGTTACAAGCTTTCACACAAAACCTCAATCTTGATGAACAGGCTCACCAAGACGAATTCTACTTCTCTAGAACTAGGGTTGTAAACCTTGAGGTTAATTCTCTCTCTAAAACAAAAACTCAAAATACTTGTATATTTCAAACTATTCTAAATAAATCTATACATATACTGAAAATAAAAGATAATTACAAAACATAAAAGATCTTCAGTATATTCTTCCATAATTATCTTCAACCTTCCTTGATTATCTTCAAACCTTGATCTGCGCATATCTTGATTATCACATAAGCAGTATTAAGTCATAGCAGCATTAACACTCTGAGCAGTATTAATCTTCAGCAGTACTAACTATGCTTAGCAGTATTAATTTCTTCAAGCAGTATTAATTTGGCTCAGCAGTAGTAACCTTGTTGTACTGGCAGCAGTAATCATACTTAAACAAATCTTCAGTTCCCAACAATCTCCCCCTAACTTGACTTTTAGAGAAGAGAAGTCAAGTTCTTCAGATGCTCCCAAAACTCCATTGCTCATAATCCTATATCAGGATTCAGCCCCAAACTTTGATTAAGAGTTCTCTGGATCAAGTATCTTGCCATTGCAGAATCTGGTGCACAACCAAGCTTTTTCTTCAACATAGCATGCAACTTTAGCCTGCTATGGTTGTAAACTCTATCCACTAAGAAGTATTCAATGTGACTTGTATCCATAGCCAGTGCATATACTCCACTTCTTTCATATAGAGTCCCGTTGTTAATGGTTTTGAAAACATTTATGATAACATGCTGAACTTCCTCTGGCTTGAACAACATGCATAGATATTCCATCACAAGTTTTGTAACTGG
The DNA here is from genome assembly GCA_023525745.1 of Arctium lappa. NCBI lineage: Eukaryota > Viridiplantae > Streptophyta > Magnoliopsida > Asterales > Asteraceae > Arctium > Arctium lappa. Next base: position 42,841,392 of record CM042047.1, on the reverse strand, counting down.
TATCCCTGGTGTTTTCAGCTTATCAGCATATAATTTCATCCCCACCTCAAACATTTCCTCTAAATCATATCTGGAGCATACTCTTACAATCTTGGCCCAAGTAGGATACACTTCAAACTTGTCATCTTTCCTCTTAAGCCTGATATACTCCTTTCCATCTACTTCCATGGTATCCCAGTGAATAATGTCAGGAGGCTTGACACCAACTGGTTCAACTGTTATAGGATCAGACACTTTTTTCCATCACTACCATGTACATACTCACATCAGAAGTACTGAATGGTTCTTCTTGAGATTGAGCTTTCTGTTCATCAGACTTAGGTGCCTCTTCTTCTTCAGCTACCTTCTGTTCTTTCTCAGCTTCTTCCTCATCCACTCTAGGTTTCTTAGCTGGTTTTCTTCTTGCCATCATTTTTGTTCTTTTCAAAGTCCTCAAACTTTTACCTAGAGTAGCTTCCTTCCTTGGTGTTTCTTGATCATCAGGAAAGGGTTTTTGTATTTGAAGGTTATGTCTCTCTTTCATCTTCTTTTCCACTTCAACTCTTGCTTTGTCATTTCCTTGTAACTTGGTCATTTCTGCATCATACAAACCTTTGATTTGATCAAATGACATTTTTGTAAACATTTCCTTTTTGACTCCCACAGCACCTTTGAGGAAAGTGATCATCTTCTTTCTCTCTTGAGTGCCAAGGTAGGTCTTTGAAGGTTGCCTCTTCTTTGCACCCATTTTGATCACTACAGGCTTCTTGCAAATTGCAGATTTCTTCTGTGCCATCTTTGTTGCCAGACTCTTTTGAAATGCTTCATTAAGTTCTGCAGCTAGAGCTCTTGCCATCTCCCTATCTTTTTCCTCTTGATCCTTTTCTTCTTGCTCAAGTTCTGCCTGAATTTTCTTAGCCAAAGCTTCATCTGACTCAATCAACTTTTGCTTTTTAAGTGGTTGGTCAGATTCCACTATCTTGGTTTTGCCTTTGTCCTTGCTTGCTAGCTTATCAGCACTAGTTTTCTTGATAACCTCAGCATTGTGTTTGATGACAACTCCTTTGGCCTTTGAAGTGACCTTAGAAGTATCATGTTTAGCCTTGATTAGTGCTTCAGCTATCTCAATTTCTTCCAAGTTTCTGCTAATGAGGTCAGTTAATACCTCTTGAACAATTTCTGTTGCTTTATTTATTTCAGCAACATTAACTGTTTCTGCTGCTTTGCTTGCTTCAGCAACATTAACTGTTTCTGCTGCTTTCTCAAACATTGTTTCTGTTTCTACTGCTTTTTCAAACACAAACCCTGTTTCTGTTTCAGCAAACTCCCCCTCATCTCCATGTTTCTCCCCCTTATACTTAGCATTCTCCATGTTGACCTCAGCTTCTGACTCCCCCTTTTTGGGAGCATCATCCACTGGTTTCCTTCTTATGAGCTCAAATCTTTTCTTTGACCTTCTTTGAGCCATCTTCTTAACCATCTTCTTTAAGGTGCTAAGCTCTTCTTGCTGGTTGATGATGACTTTCTTGAGTTCATTTACAGCCTTCTTTTGAGAATCCAGTTCAGTTGCCATTTTGGACATGGCAGAAATCAATTCCTGGTAGTCATATCTATCCTCACCTTCTCCAGGAGTGTTACCCCCTTTTGAGGGATCATTGGAATGTTTAATAGGGATCTCCAGCCAAGCTGAAGCACCACCTATTCCCTTGGTTTCTGGGCACCCGGGACCTTTGAATGATTTCTCATTCAAAGTTGCCATGAGGAAGGTCTTAGTGATGTTACCACTGGCCTCCTCTGTGCTAGCAGGAGTAGTGGCAGCCTTCTCACCCACATGCTCATGCATCTCCTTAGTGAGCACCTCCTTGGGTGTCAGGATCGATTTCTTAACAAGAATAAAGCCTCAGAAACAATATCAAAGAAGTTGCGGAATAACACTTTGATATTCAATGTAACAGTAATCAAAACAGTATATGATCAACAACTTGTAAACTTGTATTCAATTATCAAATCACAAAATTACACACTCAACCTCAATCTTGAAGAACAAGCTCTTTCAAGACGAATTCTACTTCTCTAGAATTAGGATCTATGCCTTGAGGTTGATTCTCTCTTTTTCACAAAAACTTAGAATTAAATCTATGTATATACTATTCTGACAAATCTATACATATACTGAAAAAAAAATAATTACAAAAAATAGAATATCTTCAGTATATCTTGCATAATTATCTTCAATCCTTCCATGAATATCTTGATTCTTTACAGCTGTCATCCTCTCCATCCGGATTTTCAATTCATAAGCAGCATAAACTACTAAGCAGCACTAACCACTAGCAGTACTAACTAGCTAAGCAGTACTAACTTTGTTCAAGCAGCACTAACTTTGACTAGCAGTATTAATTCTACTAGCAGTAGTAATACTCAGCAGTATTAACTTTGAAGTCCTCTAGCAGTAGTAATTCTGAACTAGCAGCATTAACCATACTTGAGCTTTTCTTCAGTTCCCAACATTGGGGTTGGGAGACACCCCAGTGGTTTCCCTATGGATATTCCCTAATGGAGAATGCTCCATTAGAGGGCTTTGAGGTTCTGGGTTTGTAGGAGGTACAACAAGGGAAGGAGCCTTGTGTACCTTTCTCTTAGTATACGTTTTGGATATAACTGGTGTTGGCTTAAGAACAAGGGACTGAGGAAGTGATATAGTGGTTGAAGGTTGGGTTTGGCTATCAGTGGGATGGTCTAGTGAGGGCCTTGACCCTGATGCCATACCTTCTTGGTTGTGGGACACCACCATCATTGTAGAGAACAATGGGGTGTCAACTCCTTACGAGTCCTTGGCAGATCTTTTCATATTTGAAAAGACCTTGCCCTTAGGGATTTTAGGTACATATACCTCATTAAACTGAGGTATATCCGTCAATTCAGAGGTGATAACTGCCTAGACAAATCTTGGATACATATAGAAACTCTTTTTATTTTCCAAGTTTGACACAAGGTCATTGAAAATCATTTTAGAGAAATTATACTTTCTGGCTGTGGACAAGCAGACCAAAGCAAAAGCAACGGTACTACTGAACTGACTCCATCCAGTAGTTTTTCTAGAAATACAGTGCATAAGAGTATGAACAAAGAAACGCCATTGGGAAGAAAAGTTAGCTTTGTAAAATTTGAAAACACCCATTTGGCCTTCATACCCCATTCTTGTGAGATTGGAAAACAAATCCTCATTAGGGATAGAGGTAATACCTGAGGCATCGTCTAATCGTAGACTGATGCGAATGACCTCTTCAGAGACTATCAAGGGTTTGTCACACACCCTTGTCTTGATAAATTGCACACCGTTTTCAGTAACAGCGGTGGCATTGACCCAAAATTGCTTCTGGTGCTCGATGTAAATTGGTGGTGACATTGTAAGAGCATAAGCTATATGACTGGTTTTGAGAAAATCAACTATTTGATGGAATCCATCAGCCTGCTTAGGCTTTTGAAGCATTGCGATCTCATTGTGTTCATCAATAAACGCCATGGATGCCATCGGGCTTGAGGATACTTTACTGAAACACACTGGTTGCTTGAGAGAAAAGAGTTAGAGAGAAGATGTACAATATTCAAAGAGTCGTTGTGAGCTTTTAGGCGGGCAAATAGGGTATTTATATTATTCAGGAAAGAAGCAGTATTAACCCTAATTTCAGTTAAAGCAGTACTAACCCACTCGCAGTATTAACTGAGAGCAGTAGTAACCAACTAGCAGTATTAACTAACTAGCAGTATTAACTAACTAGCAGTATTAACTAACTAGCAGTATTAAAAACATACCTGGAGTAGTAACTCAGACTAGCAGTAGTAATAATGAACCTGCAGTAATAACTTTGCACTGGCAGCATTAACAATACTTACACTGTTGAAGCTTGTGTTAGTCTGAGCAAGGCAATAAACTTCCTGAGAAAGATGATTAGTAGCACAAAAAAATAAAAAACAAATAACAGGTATACAAACACTTTTTAAACATAAGCTCATTCAGAGTTGATCATGCTTACACTTGTGACCAAGAAAGTGAATCTACCCACATCAAAAGCTTTAGTGAACAGATCAGCAAACTGGTTATCAGTATGAACTTTAACAACTTGAATAAGCTTCTTTTCATTGCAGTCTCTAATAAAGTGATACCTGATTTCAATGTGCTTTGTTTTGGAGTGCTTGACTGGATTGTTAACAATGCTAATAGCACTGCTATTGTCAATGAAGATTGGAGTGTGAAGAAAGGTTACCCCATAGTCCAGCATTTAATTCTGAATCCATAGAACCTGAGAGCAGCAACTTGCAGCAACAATGTACTCAACTTCTGTTGTTGATAAGGACACTGTGGTTTGCTTCTTACACTGCCAAGTTACTAGTCTTGCACCCAAAAGCTGACATCCTCCTGAAGTAGACTTTCTATCCATATTAGCACCACCCAAGTCACTGTCTGAATATGCAATCAAGTCAAAAGTAGATTCATAAGGATACCAAAGACCTAATCTAGGTTGCCCTCTTAAGTATCTGAAAATCCTCTTAATATATTGAAGATGTGACTGCTTTGGCTTGACTTGGAATCTGGCACACACACATTGGAAACATGATATCTGGTCTTGAGGCTGTGAGATACATGAGAGATCCAATCATTGATCTATAAAGATGGACATCAACATCCTCCCCCTGGAGATCAGCAGTGATCTGTTTGTGTGTTTCCATTGGTGTGCTTGCTGGTTTTGAGTCTGATAAACCATACTTATCTAGGATGTCTTTCACATACTTTGATTTACTTATGAAAATCCCATCTTTCTGCTGTTTCACTTGAAGCCCAAGGAAGAAGGTGAGTTCACCCATTGAACTCATTTTGAAGCTCTTGTGCATCAACTCTTCAAAGTCTCTACACATCTGATTTTTTGTGGATCCAAATATGATGTCATTCACATAGATCTGAACAAGTAGGGTGTTCTTCTTACTTCTTTTAATGAAAAGGGTCTTATCAATGATTCCCCTTTCAAACCCATTTTCCAAGAGATAGGTAGACAAAGTATCATACCATGATCTTGGGGCTTGATGTAGACCATAGAGTGCTTTCTTAAGTTTGTATACTCTGTCAGGATATGATGGATTTTAAAATCCAGGGGGCTGACAGACGTATACTTCTTCATCAATTGTTCCATATAGAAAGACACTCTTCACATCCATCTGATATACCTTGAACTACATATATGAGGCATAGGCAAGAAACAGCCTAATTACCTCTACCCGTGCAACTGGAGCAAAGACTTCCTCATAGTTTATGCCTTCTTCCTGAGTGTACCCTTGTGCCACTAGCCTTGCTTTGTTCCTGATTACTATTCCTCTCTCATCCTTTTTATTTCTGAAAATCCACTCGGTGCCAATTGCTCTATGACCTATTGGAAGGTCCACCAAGTCCTAAACATCTTGCAATTTAAACTGTAGCAACTCTTCTTGCATGGCTTCTATCCAACTTGAATCTTTCATTGCATCATAAGCCTTCTTAGGCTCAATCTGAGATAGAAAGCAAGAGAGTACTGTATGCTGCTGATCCTGCAAATCTTGAAGTCTGCTTTTATTCCTAGTCATCATAAGAGAAGAGATGTCTCCTATTACTAGCTCAGGAGGATGATTATTCTGAGTTCTTGTCTGATGACTAGGTTCTTCATTAATTCCCACATCTAAATTGGAATCATTCAAGTCAGCTGAGGGGATCTCATCAGCTACTTCTGGCTCTTCATGCTCTGGATTCTCCTCATCTCTTCTTTCTTCTTCACTCTGAATTGGTTCAGTAACAGTTTTCGTTTCACAGATTTCAACAGGGTTCATTGTAGGTATGGGAAAGATCACAGACTGAGAAATAATATCTTGTACTTGTTTATTCCCTGATCCTCTACTTTCTGATCCTGCATGATCATCACTACTGAAACCTAAAGAGTTAGTTAGTGAATCAATGTCAAATAACCACTGAGGACCTGAACCAATAGGATTTGGTGAGTTCTCATTGCATTTGACATTTTCACTTTCCTCAATTATTCTAGAAGAAGAATTAAACACTCTGTATGCGTTACTATGAGATGAGTAACCAACAAGAAAACCATCATCTGCTTTGCTATCAAACTTTCCTAAGTGAGTTTTGGTATTGAGAATGGTACAAGGACACCCAAAAGGTTTGAAAAAACCAATAAATGGTTTTCTTTTATTTAGCAACTCATATGGTGTCTTGTTCTTAGGATTGACTACTAGAACTCTGTTTTGGACATAGCAAGCAGTATTAACTGCTTCAGCCCAGAAAGTAATTGGAAGTTTTGAATCAGCTAATAGAGATCTAGCAGCCTCAATCAGTGTCCTATTCCTTCTCTCAGCAACACCATTTTGTTGTGGAGTCCTAGGAGCACTGTATTGCCTCTCAATTCCTTTTTCCTCACAAAAGGTGTTTAGGTCAAGATTTTTAAATTCAGTACCATTATCTGACCTAATGACTTTTACCTTTTGATTTGTTTGGTTTTCAATTCTTAGAATAAAGGACTTGATTAGTCCACTTGTCTCATCCTTAGTCCTTAGAAAATATACCCAAGTAAATCTAGAGTAATCATCAACAATAACTAAGCAGTATGATTTCTTACCTATACTCATGACATTTGTAGGACCAAACAGATCCATATGCAACAACTGAAGAGAAGAAGAAATTGTGTTCAACTCTTTGGACTTATGAGAAGTTTTGTGTTGTTTGGCTTTGAGACAAGCAACACAATGATCATCACATGAAAAGACTTTTGAAGGCAGACCTCTTACAAGGTTGTTTTTAACAAGTTTATTCATTGTTTTAAAGTTCATGTGACACATCCTTCTGTGCCAAAGTGATGATTCATCCAAAGAGGCTTTTGAAACAAGACAGTTTAGGGATGAATCATTTGAAACATTTTCCATATCCAAACAATTGACATTATCCTTTCTAGGAGTTCTTAGTAGTATCATCTTTTCATCAACTACCTTGAATCCAGGAGCAAGGATAATGCATTCTGAATCAGTGAATAATATATTATGCTTTTTGTCACAAGCCTGTGATACACTTAACAGGTTGTACCTTAACTGCTCAACATAGTAGACATCTTCAAAGGTCATCTTACCTTTTGTTACATCTCTCTTACCACTAATCTTACCTCCATCTGGAGTATTACCAAAGGCAACATGCCCTCCATCAATTTTCTTGAAATTCTTGAGGCAAGCCATGTTCCCTGTCATGTGCCTAGAGCAACCACTATCAACATGCCAAATGCTCTTTCCCTTGAGCTGCTGGTTGCCCTGCACATAAGATAAATCAATGAGTATTGACTGGGAACCCAAGCCAAAGTGGTCTTGGGCCTCCCTTTCTCATCAAAGTACTTACACTCCTTTTTGATGAGATTTTTAAAATTAGAATACTCTTTACTGGAGTACTTTGTCAAGATGATTGGTCTAGAAGCACAAACACTAGAAACAGTACTAATTTTAGAAGTACTAACAGAGTTAGCAGCACTAACAGGTTTAACAGTACTAATCTTGTTACAAGCACTAACAGAGTTAGCAGTATTAACATCTGATGAAGTACTAACAATGTTAGTTTTATAAGTACTAATACTCTCAGCAGCACTAACATTGATAGCAGCAGTATTGCTTCTGGCAACACTATCTTTGTCAGCAGCACTATTTGTGGTAGCAGTACTAACAGTTTTAGTGCTTTTGGGAACCCACATCTTGACACTCTCTATTACAGTCTTTTTCTTCATGTGGCTTTTAGATTTAACAGGTTTCTTAGCCACATGGTTCTTTTCATCCTTCCTATAACCCAAGGGTTTTTGCACAGATCTTTGAAAATTTATCCTTTGGTTAATAGGATTAAAATAACAGTGCTTGGCAAGATGGTTCATTTTGCCACATATGAAACAAGGTTTTGGTCTGATGATTCTACTCAGATCAACTCCTTGTTTCTGAGCCCACTGATTATTCCAATTTCTTTGATTTCCCCTCCTTTTATCATGTTTTAGAGGCTCAGACTGATTACCTGCACACTGTTTGCAAAGAACAGGATTCACAACTGTAGTCTGCTTGTAATGGACCTTTTTAGACTTTCCCTCAGTTTTCTCTACATCATCAGATTTGACCGAATGCCTTCCACCACCCTCATTGGTAAGAATGTTATTTTCTAAAGGAATCTCTCCACTTACAGTATTATCCTTACTCTTACCGGCTTCTTTCTCAGTCTTGTCCTTAACAACTACTTCATCTAAAGGATCTATCTTAGTGGCTCCCTCATGAAAGTCCTTCCTATCCTTGGTCTCTAGCAAGTCTGATTTAGGAGGGATGTAGTTGTTGTTGTATGGTGGTGGTGTGGTATTGTACCCAATTCCTGGTTTAAGCTTATCATGGATTTGGACCTTTAGAATTGAATCCATGGATTTAGAAGCATATGCAAACTTTTCCACATCTAACTTAACCTTGGTTAGCTCTCCTCTCAACTTTTCATTCTCCTCTCTAGACTATGTCAGTTGGATTTCTAGATCATTTTTCTCCCACTTCCAGTAATTTGTATCATATGTGTGTTGAAGTTCATTGGCTTGGAAACCTTTAATTTGTTCCTCAAACCTCTCAACAATTTTTACATAGTCTTTTCTATCATTTTCTAACCTCTTAAGGTCATCACTCATACTCTGGTTGTGATCCCTGTACCTTTTAACAGTGTCTATGCAAGTTTGAGAACATAGATTAGAAAGTACCTCAGTTGGGAGATCTGATACCTCTGACATGAGAGCTTGATTTTGAATGGCCTCTTCTGCTTGATCACTCCAGTCAAACCCCATTCCTTGTTGAGAAACAAGAGCTTGAGCAGAGTTTATGTTCTGGTTTAAGCTTCCAGTCCGAGCTTGTTGGTGATTGTTGTGAGATACTCCACTTCTGCATTCCCTGGCAAAGTTTCCCTTCATATGACACTTGTAGCACTCCACCTTTGACTTATCAAAGCCTGCTCCATCTTCTCTTCTTTGGGAGAAGTTGTTCCTCCCAGTCCTCTTGATGAACTTCTTCACCCTCATAGAAAGCATGGCCATCTGCCATTTAATATCCATCTCTTCAAGATCATCAGGATGAAGCTGTTCCAAATCATTGATTAAAGAAGAGTTACCATGGCTGGAAAGAAAGGCTTCAAAAACAGATTCATTGCTTTTTTCTTGATTTACTCCATTAGCAGCATTAACTGATTCAGGGTTAGCAGTAGAATCAGTTGATGCTGATAGGAGTGCAGCATTATGAACATATCCAGTAGGCTTCTTCTTTGCTTCCACGTCAGATTCAAACACTCTCAGATCATTGTACAAATCATCAAGTTCCTTTTCTTCCAATTTGTCATTCTGTCTAAATGAAACAGTGTACATGGTCCATTCATCTTCAAGAGATCTGAGGAACTTTCGGTTGACATCATCTTGTTCCATCTGGACTCCAATAGTAGCCAACTCACCAATTAACTTATTGAATCTATCAAAAGTTTGAGTCATAGACTCATTCTTTGAAGATGTAAAATTCTCATATTGCTGCTTGAGAATATCCCTCAGATTCCTCTTTGTCAGGATCGAATTCTCAACAAGAATTATGAACACTCAGAAACAATATTAAAGAAGTTGCGGAAAAACACTTTAATATTCAATAAACAGAAAAACAGTATGAATCACAAATTGCAAACTTTTCTTAATGATTCAAGTTACAAGCTTTTAACTCACAACCTCAATCTTGAAGAAAAGGCTCTTTCAAGACGAATTCTACTTCGCTAGAATTAGGAACGATGCCTTGAGGTTGATTCTCTCTCTAAAAACAAAAACTCAGAATTATTCTCTCTAAAGTTTTTAGCTATTCTAAACAAACCTATACATATATTGAAGATAAAAGATAATTACTAAACATAAAAAGATCTTCAAAATAATCTTCAAGCTTTCCATGTTTATCTCCAGACGCAATCTCTTCAACATTATCTTCAGATTATCTCAGAAGCAGCATTAATCACCTTGGAAGCATTAACTGAGTCTTGGCAGTATTAACTACTAAGCAGTACTAACCACTAGCAGTACTAACTAGCTAAGCAGTACTAACTTTGTTCAAGCAACACTAACTTTGACTAGCAGTATTAATTCTACTAGAAGTAGTAATACCTAGCAGTATTAACTTTGAGATCCTCTGGCAGTACTAACTCTGAACTAGCAGCATTAATGACTTGGTCACATCTTCAGTTCCCAACAATCTCCCCCTAACTTGACTTTTAGAAAGAGAAGTCAAGTTCTTCAGATGCTTCCAAAACTTTCATTGATTCACTCTAATGTTAGGATCCAATCCCATACTCTGATTGATAGTTCTCTGAATTAGATACTTTGCCATTTCTGAATTTGGTGCACAACTTAGCTTCTTATTTAACATGGCATGAAGCTTCAGACTTGTGTGATTGTAGACCCTATCCACCAAGTAATACTCCATGTGAAAAGTATCCATGGCCAATTCATAGACTCCACTCCTTTCATACAAAGTCCATCCTCTAACAACTTTGAACACATCTCTGATTATATGCCTTACTGCTTCTGGATTGAATAACATACACAAATACTCCATAACCAGCTTCACAATTGGTAACCCTGGAGCTTTCAACTGATCTGCATGTAATTTCATACCAACTTCAAACATCTCTTCTAAATCAGATCTTGAACATTCTCTGACAATTTTATTCCAAGTTGCAAACACATAATACTTCTCATCCTTTCTTTTCAGCCTAATATACTCTTTACCATCCACCTCCATAATATCCCAATGGATGACTTCAGGAGGTTTGACTCCAACAGGTTCAACTGTGATAGGCTTTGGAATTTTATCCATTACCACCATGTACATATTTACATCTGAACTCTGTGGTACTTCCTGAGATTCAGCTCTCTTTTCTTCATTCTTATGTGCCTCTTCTTCTTCAGCAACCTTTTTCTCTTCTTCTACTCTAGGCTTCTTATCAACTTTCTTTCTTTTGGCCATCATCTTGGTTCTCTTCAGAATCCTTTGACTTTGCCCTATAGTAGCTTCCTTCTTCTTTTCTTCCTTTTTACTTTCCTCTAATCTGGGACCTTTAGAAGCAATAGACTTAACTCTTTTTATTTTCTTGATCTTCTGAGCTAAAGTATCTTCTTCCTTAATCTCTGCCTTTTCTTTTGTTGGAGTTCCCTCTTCACTTTCAGGAAAAGGTTGATTAATGTTCACATCATGCCTCTCCTTGGCTTTCTTTTCAAACTCCACTCTGGCCTTTTCATTACTCTGCAGTTTTCCCATTTCTTTCTCATATAAACCCTTGACTTGATCAAAAGTCATCTTTATAAACATTTCCTTCTTCACACCAATTGCACTCCTCAAGAAAGTTATCATCTTGTTTCTTTCCTGAGTTGCAAGGTAAGTTTGTGAAGGCCTTCTCTTCTTTGCACTTGAACTGGCCATCATAGCCTTTCTCATGCTTATTGCCCTTTGCTTTGCTTTCTCTGTTTCCAAACCTTTCTGAAATGCTTCATTTAATTCATTATCTAGTGCTCTGGCTATCTCTCTGTCTTTCTCAATCTGCTCTTTTTCTGCTTGATTTATCTCTTCTTGCAGTTTCTTGGCTAATGCTTCATCTGACTCAACCATCTTTTGATTTTTGGTTGGTTGATCAGATTCTATCATCTTTTCTTTCCCTTTTCTTTTTGCATCTGCAGCCATGTCTTTCTTGTCTGTTTTCTTTGCTCCCCCTTCTTTTATGACCACTCCCTTTGCTTTGAGAGTGTCATTCTTTGCTTTTACAAGCATCTCTGCTACTTCAACCTCTTCAGGTGTTAACCCTGTTACTGCTGCTTGTGTAGTTTCAACAGCACTAACAGTTTCTGCTGCTCCTTTTGGCTCAGCAGTAGTAACAGTTTCTACTGCTTGGGTTGTTACTGCTGCTGGTGTTGTTTCTGCTGCTTCAGCCTTATTTACAGCTGCTTTGCCAATTTCTGCTGCTTCAACAAATATTTCTGTTTCTATCACACCTTCAACTTTTTCTTCAGCCCTCTCTTCTTCAACATTCTCCCCCTCAATCTGTTGATCCATCTTTTCTGAGCTTGAACTCTCTCCCTTTTTGGAAGCATTCTTCTTCTCCTTTTTGTTTGCCCCCTCTCTCCTCCTTAGAACAAACTGCTTTCTTCTTTTCTTGGCAATGAGTTTTCCCACCAATTGCTTGAGTTTTGAAATCTTCTCTTGTTGGGAGATGACCACTTGCTGCAATGCCTTGATTTCCTTACCTTGATTAACCACATCAACATTGATGTTGGCTATTGTTTCCATCAATTCCAAGTAAGTATAGCTATCCTCACCTTCTTTAGGTGTTTTACCCACCCTTGAAGGATCACTGGAACCTTTTTCCATCAATTCATCAGTTTCAGTTCTGTCCTCACCCTTGTTGGATGTTTTGCATATCCTTGAGGGATCCTTGGATCTTTTAGTAGTGGCCTTCTGCCTAGCAGAAGCACCAACTACCCCCTTGGTTTCTTGGCGCCGGGGTCCTTTGGTTGATTTCTCACCCAAAGTTGCCATGGGGAAGGTCTTAGAGATGTTACCACTGTCCTTCTCTGTGCTAGCAGAAGTAGTGGCAGCCTTCTCACCCATATGCTCATTCATCTCTGTAGAGAGCACCTCCTCAGAGTTGGGAGACACCCTAGTGGTTTCCCTTTGGATATTCTCTATTGGAGAATGCTCCAATAGAGGGCTTTGAGGCTCTTGGTTAATAGTAGGTACAACAAGGGAAGGAGCCTTGTGTACCTTTCTCTTGACATAAGTCTTGGAAATCATAGGAGTGGGTTTAACAACAAAGGACTGAGGAAAAATTTGAGAGAGGGAAGGTTGGGATTGGCTCTCAGTGGGTTGGTCTAATGAGGGCCTTGACCCTGAGGCCATACCTTCTTGTGGTTGGGACACCACCATCATTGTTGAGAACAATGGGGTGTCAACTCCTTCCGAGTCCCTAGCAGATCTTCTCATGTTTGAGAAGACCTTGCCTTTAGGGGGTTTAGGTACATATACCTCATCAAAGTGAGGTATATCCGTCAATTCATTGGTAATAACTGCCTGTACAAACCTAGGATACATGAAGAAGCTTTTCTTGTTGTCCAGGTTTGAGACAAGATCATTGAAGATCATCAGAGAAAAGTTATATTTTCGAGCAGTACCAAAGCATAGGCAATGGGACTGCTAAATTGGCTCCAGCCAGTGGTTTTCTTGGAAATACAGTGCATCAGGGTATGAACAAAGAACCTCCATTGGGGTGAAAATTGAGCTTTGAAAAACTTGAAAATTCCCATTTGGCCTTCATACCCTATTCTGGTGAGGTTTGAAAACAAATCCTCATTTGGAATAGAAGATACACCTGAAGCATCGTCTAGACGTAGACAGATGCAAATGGTCTCCTCAGTAACTGTCAAGGGTTTGTCACAAACCCTTGTTTTGATGCACGACACTCCGTTTTCAGTGCTAGTAGTGGCATTGGCCCAGAATTGCCTTTGATGCTCTATGTAGATGGTAGGAGACACAATGCGAGCATGAGCAATGTGGCTTGACCTCAGAAAATCGACTATCTGGTAAAAACCTTCGGCTTGTTTTGGCTTTTGGAGCATGGCTATCTCGTTGTGCTCATCAATAAACACCATTGAAGCCATCTGTACGCAAGGATTCTTGACTAGCTAGCACTGGATACTTGAGAGAAAAGAGTGAGAGAGAAGATGAACAGTAAACAAAGAGTCGTCATGATCTTTTAGGCGGGGAAAGGGTATTTATAGCTTGTGGATTATAAGCAGTATTAACCTAAAAATTTAGTGAAAGCAGTATTAACAGTGAGCAGTATTAACTGAAAGCAGTAGTAACTGAAAGCAGTATTAACTGAACACTGGCAGTAGTAAAATTGTACTGGCAGTACTAAAACTGTACTGGCAGTATTAACCATACTTACACTTTTAAGCTTGAGGTACTCTGAGCAAGGTAATAGACTTCTTTTATTTGTACCTTATTTGCTCAACATCATCTCCCTTACCTTTATCACTTATCATATCTACTTCTGCATCAAATGAAACATGTCCTCCAACAAATCTTTTAAAGAATTTGAAGGCAGTCCATGTTCCATGTTATGTGCCAAGAGCAACCATTATTAACATGCCAAATGCTCTTCCTCTTGAGCTATTGGTTGCCCTGCACACTAGATAAATCAGTTAGTATTGGAGGGAACCCAAGCCAAAGTGGTCTTGGGTTTTCCTTTCTCATCAATATAATTTGTAAGTTTAGTCTGGATGAGTTGTTTAGGAATCTCATGGATGGAATACTTTGTCAAGATTATAGGCTTGGCAGCATTACTACTAGAAGCAACACTAGCCTTGTTAGCAGTACTAACTTGGTTAGCAGTACTAACTGAGTTAGCAGCACTCTTTCTGTTAGTAGTACTATCTGGGATAGCAGTACTAACAGGTTTCTTTACAATTGGAACCCAAACCTTAACAAAGTTGTTTCCTTTCTTTGTCTTTAAATTACTCCTTGGCTTATTTGGAGTATTTTTCTTTATATTAGCAAACTTGTTCTGAGCATGAAACTTTTTAGGTGCTCTGTTCTCAGCCATAAGATTCCTTCTTCGATTTCTATAACCAAAAGAGTTTTGTGGTTGTCTTTGAAAAGTGACTCTTTGGTTAATAGGATTGAAATAACAGTATTTGGCAAGATGATTCAATTTGCCACAGATAAAACAAGGTTTTGGTCTATTGATTTTACTCAGATCAACCCCTTGTTTTTGTGCCCACTTATTATTCCAATTTCTTTGATTCCCCCTTCTTTTATCATGTTTTAGGGGCTCAGGCTTATTGCATGCACACTGTTTGCAAGGAACATGATTCACAACAGTGGTCTGTTTGTAATGGACCTTACCAGACTTTCCCTCTGTCTTCTCTATGTCCTTTGATTTGACCCAAGCCCTTCCACAGTCCTCATTGGTAATAATGTGATTTTCTAAGGGAATCTCTTTGTGATCATCCTCATTCTTACCATTAGAGTTCTCTTCTTCAGAGTCTGTTTCAATCACCACTTTGTCTAATGGATCCACCTTAGTAGCTCCCTCAGGCAAGTCCTTCCTGTCCTTGGTCTCTAGCAGGTCTGACATAGGAGGGATGTAATTGTTGTTGTATGGTGGTGGTGTGGTGTTATAGCCTATTCCTCTTCTAAGTTTGTCATCGATTTGAGTTTGGAGCAAAGAGTCCATTGCTTTAGAAGCATTGGAAAATTTCTCAATATCCAGCTTGGCTTTCTCAAACTCACTCTTTATCTTTTCATTCTCCTCTTCTTTCTGTTTAAGCTTAAGTTCATACTGATCTTTCTCCCACTTCCAGTAGTTTGTGTCATAAGAGTGTTGAAGCTCATTGGCTTGGAAACTCTTAATCTGTTTCTCAAAACTCTCAACAATTCTTACGTAGTCTTTTATATCACTCTCTAATCTTTTAAGGTCATCACTCATTGTCTGGTTGTGATCCCTGTACCTTTTAACAGTTTCAATACAGGATTTAGAACAAAGATTAGATGTTACCTCTGTAGGAATTTCTGAGCTTGAAGACTCTGAACCTTTATCCATGATGATGTGATTTTGAATGTAGGTTTCTGAGAATACTAGCTCTGATACCACTTGTCAGGATCGAATTCTCAACAAGAATTATGAACACTCAGAAACAATATTAAAGAAGTTGCGGAAAAACACATTAATATTCAATAAACAGAAAAACAGTATGAATCACAAATCGCAAACTTTTCTTAATGATTCAAGTTACAAGCTTTTAACTCACAACCTCAATCTTGAAGAACATGCTCTTTCAAGACGAATTCTACTTCTCTAGAATTAGGAACGATGCCTTGAGGTTGATTCTCTCTCTAAAAACAAAAACTCAGAATTATTCTCTCTAAAGTTTTTTAGCTATTCTAAACAAACCTATATACATATATTGAAGATAAAAGATAATTACTAAACATAAAAAGATCTTCAAAATAATCTTCATAATTATCTTCAAGCTTTCCATGTTTATCTCCAGACGCAATCTCTTCAACATTATCTTCAGATTATCTCAGAAGCAGCATTAATCACCTTGGAAGCATTAACTGAGTCTTGACAGTATTAACTACTAAGCAGTACTAACCACTAGCAGTACTAACTAGCTAAGCAGTACTAACTTTGTTCAAGCAGCACTAACTTTGACTAGCAGTATTAATTCTACTAGAAGTAGTAATACCTAGCAGTATTAACTTTGAGATCCTCTGGCAGTACTAACTCTGAACTAGCAACATTAATGACTTGGTCACATCTTCAGTTCCCAACACTCTTAGTGCTCTTGGTACCAGCAAATATCTTCTCTAAAGCATTCCATAGAATCTGAGCATCAGTGCAGTATTGAAACTGATGTTGATACTCATTAGGAATGGCTAAAAGCAGGGTGCTTAAGGCTTTCATCTCCAATTGTCTCACTTTCTTCTCAGCATCAGTTTTTGGAGGTGGTCTTCTTCCATCTTGTCCAATTTTACCTTCAGCAGAGGGACCATTCTCAACAATGTCCCACATAGAAAAGTCTGTAAGGAGGATGTACTGCTTGAACCTAATTTTCCACATGTCAAACTCATTAGGTTTGAGCATGGGAACCTTTGATACAAGAGTACTGTTTGATTCAACTGTGTTGTCCATGATGAATGAAGGTTTCTGAGAATACTAGGCTCTGATACCACTTGTCAGGATCTGATTCTTAACAAGAATAATGAAACTCAGAAACAATATTAAAGAATTTGCAGAAAAACACTTTAATATTCAAAGATCAATGAAACAGTAAAATATAAATCACAACTTGTAAACTTTATTGAATGATTAAAGTTACAAGCTTTCACACAAAACCTCAATCTTGATGAACAAGCTCACCAAGACGAATTCTACTTCTCTAGAACTAGGGTTGTAAATCTTGAGGTTAATTCTCTCTCTAAAACAAAAACTCAGAATACTTGTATATTTCAAACTATTCTAAATAAATCTATACATATACTGAAAATAAAAGATAATTACAAAACATAAAAGATCTTCAGTATATTCTTCCATAATTATCTTCAACCTTCCTTGATTGTCATCAAACCTTGATCTGCGCATATCTTGATTATCACATAAGCAATATTAAGTCATAGCAGCATTAACACTCTGAGCAGTATTAATCTTCAGCAGTACTAACTATGCTTAGCAATATTAATTTCTTCAAGCAGTATTAATTTGGCTCAGCAGTAGTAACCTTGTTGTACTGGCAGCAGTAATCATACTTAAACAAATCTTCAGTTTCCAACACCGATAATACCCAAGTATTATTCCCCATGATGGAATCCATCTCATCATTTATTGCTTCTTTCCAGAAAGCAATATCTTGAGATTTCATAGCCTCATCAAATGATTTTGGATCTTCCTCAATACTATAACAGTAAGAGAATTGTGATCCAATTTTATCTCTTAATCCTTCTACCAAGTATACTTGGAAATCGGGACCAAAGGATTTTTCAATCCTTCCTCTTTTGCTCCTTCGAAGCATCAGATATTCGGTTGGAACAATTGCTTGTTCTTCAACCTCACTAGTTACACTAGTATTTGGAACAAGATCCTTCGGCCTAGGTATCGAAGAGAATCTAGTCTCATCAAATAATGCATCTCTCGATTCTATAACGGTGTGAATCGCTATAGAATCATTAGGTTCAATAACATAGAACCTATATGCCTTGGAATGCTCGGCATATCCAACAAAGATGCAATCAATACCCTTTTCACCCAAGGTTTTCCTTTTGGGTTCGGGTAGTCGAACAACCGCTCAACAACCCCAAACTCGAATATAATTCAAGTTAGGCCTTTTCTTGAACCAAAGTTCATATGGGGTAATCTTGTTCCTTTTATTAGGAACTCGATTTAATAAATAACAAGTCGTTAACATGGCTTCACCCCAAAATCAATCACTCAATCCCGAGTAGGATAACATAGAGTTCACCATTTCTTTGAGAACTCTATTTTTCCGTTCCGCCACACCATTTTGTTGGGGTGTATAAGGCGCCGTAGTTTCATGAATTATTCCTACGGATTGGAAAAACATGGGGTCGTAAAATTCCCCACCACGATCGGTGCGTAAACATTTAATTAAACCGTTCATTTTCAATTCAACCTCCGTTTTATAAACTTTAAATTTATCCAACGCTTCATCTTTTGAGTGCAATAAATAAATATAACAAAACCGTGAAGCGTCGTCAATAAAAGTAACAACGTACTTTTTATTACCAAAAGACGGAGTTGAATGCAAATCACAAAGATCACTATGAATTAATTCAAGCACCGACGAATCCCTTTTAACATTGGGAAACGGTTGCCTAATGATCTTCGTCAACATGCAAGTTTTACATTTTTCGGTTTTAACGTCAAAAGCTGTAATAAGACCGTCTTTTGACATTTCAACCATTCTTTTAAAATTAACATGACCAAGCCTTGCATACCATAAAAAAGAATCAACACAATTTTCATTTGTAATATAAACGGAATTCGAAACAAAAATTCTTTTTATTTAAACTCAACATAAACATATCATTATTCAAATAACCGAATCCTACAAAAGAGCCACCTTTAGACAAGGTAAACTTTCCGGACTCAAAAACTTGCCTATATCCTAACTTATTCAAGGTACTATCGGAAACCAAATTATTTTGAATTTGTGGTACAAACAAAACGTCAACAAGTTCAATTATTTTATTAGAGCTAAATTCTAGCCTAACTAAACCGCGTCTAAGAATGGGAGCATTTGACTCGTTCCCCATGTGTAGCACAGATCCGTCTTCAACCAGTTCAAAAGAGGTGAACCAACGTCGATCCTTGCACACATGACTCGAGGCACCCGTGTCAATCCACCAAGCATCATCATCCTGTACATAAAATGATTCAGATATTAGTGGTACATAATTCAAATTTGAATTAAAACCAAAGTCAATAAACTGACCTTACCGTGGGTGTTGATCCTTGGATCCTTGCCCACCACCACTTGTGCTTGCTCCACTTTTATTCTTGACAACCCGACAATCCCGCTTGAGATGTCCGGTCATACCACAAGTCCAACAGGTTAATTTAACCTTTTTGTTGGGCCCTTTCTTGACTTCATTGAACTTACGTTTTCCCTTGAAGTTGTTGGATCTTCCCTCTTCCACCATGTTCACCGAAGGTGTAGAAACCTCTTTTATCCTGGGTTTCTCAGCCTGTTGCGCCCGAAGAGATTCCTCTATGCGCAAGTGACTACCAAG
Source organism: Arctium lappa (assembly GCA_023525745.1). Lineage (NCBI taxonomy): Eukaryota > Viridiplantae > Streptophyta > Magnoliopsida > Asterales > Asteraceae > Arctium > Arctium lappa. The sequence goes on along the minus strand of CM042047.1, from coordinate 42,822,009 downwards.
TTGTACAAGAGACAACTCTTCCTTCTTGTGTTTCAACATGTCTTTGAAGTCTTTCCAAAAGGGAGGCAATTTATCAATAATGCTCGATACGGAGATGGATTCGTCCATCTTCATATCATGTTGAGCATATTGGCCTAGAATGCGTAGGAGCTAATTGTATTGCTCCATCACAGGCCTTGAATCCACCATTTTGTAATTATTAAAATTACTCATGTGGAACTTCTTACTAGAAGCATCCTCCGCCATGTATTTGGACTCAAGTGAGTCCCATAGCTCTTTAGCGGATTCAACGTTTTGATAGATATCGAAGAGGGAGTCACACATACCGTTCAAGATGTGGCCGTGACATATGTAGTCGTCGTTTTCCCATTTGCCATGACGCCGAGTCATCTCCAACGTCTCGTACTCCATCACCTCCGGCATGGGCGTGCTTAACACGTACACGACCTTCAACGTGGTCAACAAGAAGTGCATCTTCTTTTTCCATCGTCGAAAGTCGACGCCTTCAAACTTCTCCAGCTTCGTGAACTTGGACGTCATGTCTCTCATGGATTGATCACTCGCCATCTCTCACGAACGAAATATCACTTAAGATTGTTGGGGGGGTTTGGGTTTGTGCAGAAATCGATGGGTAGAGAGGGAGAAGAGAATGATTGAAACTTAGATATGAATCTGAGATCGCGTGAGAGCTCGCTTTCCTTAAGTGATATTTTGACCCTATTCTTCCTGGGTATCATGAAATTCACTCGAGGATAATCTCCAATTCACCGAGATCGTTTTAGGCAGAAAACGATCCTATTTAAACACATAGAGAAATGTAACCGATGCTATATCATTAATGATAATAATCACCCATTTAATGGTATTGATTGTTAATTGGTCAAATGGTGTAGGTTATAAATCAATTTGGGAGTTACAAAATGGATGATTGGGGGTTATAAACCGCACCTGTAACGCCCTAAAAATCAGAGTAAAATAAAACCTGGGAAAAACTAGCAACATGACGTTCACATTGATATAAACCTCCCATAAAGGGGATCAGTCATTTTGACTTTACAAAACCTGTACATAAATGGAATTCATCAACAAACTAATCTAGACACTTCTACCAAGATTACATCTGTTGACAAACCATAATTCATCAAAAGAATGGGACTTAACAAATGCCCAGATACAATACTAGTCATCTCAAAATGCCTCGAGACCAACCCGTCTCTCAAAAACCCCGACAACCCACCGCTAAGGGAAACCTGTTATACACATCATTTGAGAAAAAAGTGTCAGACTTAAAGCCTGGTGAGAACATACAGTTTATAAAGCACAAAAGATATAAATATTTGGATTAAAAGATAATATTTCCAAAGAGGTTAAATTTTACAATTGAAACCTTTGCCACAACTGGGCTTTTCCGTTATAAACATATTATCAAATGACCCATGATAAAACATTTTACCAAGGATTGTGGCATAACACTAAGTAAGCCACAATCCGAGTTATGAGCTAAACGATTGGAATCCGAGGATACGAACACATAAGTCCGTGCTACAACGTGAGATCTAGCCCCAAGCAAAATCAATGTATACTCCTTCACTAGGATCACTATGAACCATGGCTAGTATCCGACCTTACATAACCGTACCAAGTTGCCCCCGAGGATCATATGCATCCATAGCTACAAAATGGGGAATATGACATCCCAATAATACAGTCGACTCAAAACCTAGGGATCCGCTAGTAATGGTACAGACTCGTCACAACAACATATGTGACCAACCATAAATAAACATATGGTATAAATACATTTTATAAACAAAATGTCATTTTCAGTTCAACTTCTGGTGAGAATGAAAATCATTAAAAATGAGTTCTTAAACATTTTTTTCACATATCCACATAATATGCAAGTAAACCATCATTTTACTTCAATAAGATAAGATCCATCCTTTTAGTCAAAACTGATCGGGAACCCCGAAAATCACCAAAACTCCATTTATATCAAAATGTATAGAACATGAAATCATACCGTAGAAATACTTCGGATTTCGCAAATAAGAGTTTTGACATGTATAAAGTTTGTAAAATGGTAGTAGGAACTCACCAGTAGGTTTCAGAATAAAACCCTGAAAACCAGATAATGATCACGTCGTAGAAGTGAAGCTTAAAACACCGAAACCTCGGATCTAACACCAAACATTAACCACCAAACTCTAGAGAGAGAGAGAGGGAACGATTTAGAGAGAGAGAGAAGTGAGATTTCGAGAGAGAGAGAGAAAGATCCTGAGAAAGAGAAGATATTTTGGATTAAAAACCCTTAAGTCGGCCAGGCAACTACGTGGGTTATGCCGCGACTTCAACTCGCGGCATAACTCGCCCGTGTCCCAATGAACAGTGAGTTACGCGGGTTGTGCCACAACCTCTTGTCGCGGTGCAACTCGCGAAGTTTCACGAATCTCATTTCAAACAGTGGGTTACACGGGTTGTGCCGCGACTTCTAGTCGCGGTGCAACTCGCGTAGTTCACTGCTTGTCCCCCAAAATTCTCCAAATCCAACTCAACTTAAACCAAACTCGGTGCTAACGACAACAACTTAACACAAGAATACAACGATGAAATATAATGAAAATCCAGGGTGTTACAACACCTGCAATAGTGCATCACGCGGGTAGCCGCGCGGGTTAAACCCGCAACACAACTTGCGTTAGCCACTGTCTCCTACACGAAACAGTGCAACACGCGGGTAGTCGCGCGGGTTAACCCGCGACACAACCCGCGTGAGCCACTGTTTCGTCTCACAAACACCAATTTACTTTCCTAACAATCCCGGGTCATAGTTGGCTTACACGAGTGTGCACTCCACATCTCCTAACTCGTGTTATAGCTTATCTACAAACCCCATTATTATCTTTGTGAATCCAATTACACAAAATGACCGATGATTTCACTAAAATCACCAACGATTTGAATATTCCTAGATAAAGAATCAATTATAGTATCAAATCTAGCATATATTTTCACTACATAACATTGCGAATTCGTTCCACCATAAAAGACATACTATGATACATATACCTTTTATATATATTTTGACATCCTTGGGTCACAAACTCTCAATGCTAGCTTTTCTGAATAACACTTTATCTGAAACAATATAAATCATTTGAGTTTATATCTCACTATCATGTTAATGGTTATCATCATTGTTTATAAACATTTAGGGTTAAAGAAAACTTATATGGAACCATTGATTTCAAATCAAAAGCTGATGGCAAGTATAGATTAAAATCTTATTTTTGGTTTTATAGATAAAATAGTATTGAAAGTTCACATACTCATTATTAGGTAATCATGAGTTAAGAATGTAGGAAAAAGAATGGTGGATTTGAAATCCTAGATATAGATATGAGTTGGACTATCTACTATAGATATAGATGGTAATTTTTCAAAAGATAGATTAATTCATAACAAGAAATATGTTTTATTTTGATACAAAAAGAGAACTCATGTGCATGATGTAATCGAAAGAGTCGGTGGAAGATAAATGATGTAGAAGATTCTCAATATTTTATGGCAAGAAGGCAAATGAATATTAGAGGGAATCTGTGAGAAATGTGATTCCTTGAGACCCTATAAGAGAAGATAATGATTGTGACCTATGATGCACGCCCAAAAATGGTTGGTTGAGCCTTTAAATTGGATTTCATTGTATATAGTAGATTTCTAATAAAAGATGTAAAAATCAAGCAATTGATGAAAATATTTGAATGTCTTATCCTTCATTTTCTTGAAATGTTTATGAAACATGACATACAAGGAATTGTTTGAATGCATTTAACAAGAATAATTTATTGATCAATTTAAAAACTATTAAGGAGGTCATAACTCATATGAACAATAGATGGGTCGTCAAACAACAAATAGCAATAATCGTAAAATAATAGTACAATACCTTTTAATGGTCATTTAACAATTTAAAGATCTTAATCTCCAATGTAATTATCTATTTCATTTTTGGACCGTTGTTGTCGATTAAATTCCTTTAGGGATTTTATTATACATTAAAGTACTAAATTTTTTGGACTACTACCATACACTAAACAAAGTTGAAAAATTTTGGGCCCTGGACATGCGTCCGGCCCGCCCTCCCCCAGGGACGGCTCTGGATATCAAGACCCATTTGGAAACCATAAATTGACTTACATATTTTAAACTTATTGAAAAACTTTATTTGTTTATTAATCAGTTAGTTTTTTGAATAGTTATTTCGAAGCTTCAAAGGTTTTTTCTATTTCTCTCCAACTATGTTCTTTGTGTTTTTTTATTTATTTTTTTCAGTAAGTTATTTTAAGACATTTTGTCATCTAATTTATGAACTAGTTTTTATTAATTTTTTTTTTTGAAAAGCATCATATACCATACCGAATACCATACAGAGTTTAGCCAAATAAGGCCAGTTTGCCAGCAGCAAACAAGGAAACCAAACAGAAAACTAAAGCAACAACTATAAAACTATTTACAAACAACATCAAACGGAGAGAAGCTGCATCGCCCAACCGAAACAACCGAACCTACAACTCCACTGCTACTAATTGAGGTGCGACCCACCAATGTTCACGAGCTGCATCCTCCGGTGGTTTGTTGCAACTAACAAGGTTCACGTACATCCAACTGGTTCGAGTAGCCACTTGACAAGTTTATTAAATATTACAAGTTTATTCAATAGTTTATCAATTAACAACTAACTTGTCAAACATAGTCCACCTCTAAAATTAGAGTATGACGTTCTTATGTGATTCCTTTGATCCCATTTGTTTTATTTTATTGTCTGTTTTTTTTTTATATTAAACGGCAATTTGTTGTATTATTTGTAGTTTATAACATATACAACATTAAATATAACACCGTATAATTTGAGAATTCAATTATTGCAATATACTTTTTATGAAAAGAAATACATATATGTGTGTGTGCGTGCCCCCACATGTGTGTATGTAAGTATATACAGTATAAAATATTTAGGTAAAACTATTTAAATTTCAAAAATATTAATCTATCAAAATTAAGAAAATATCATTAATGCTATAAAAAGTTATGGTTTCTTAAGAATATTTGGGTGAAAACATGTCCCACATAGATGGAGCAACAAAAGATGGATTTAAACTTATCTTCAAAAATATATAATATTTATATATGACACAACCACAACTCATACACACCGACCTCCAAGAAGGCTCAGATCCTCCGATAACGCTAGTCCATTGGTCGGATGGTAAGGTGGAGTGAACTTCATTTGTATAAAAGGAGTTCAATATTCTTATTTCAAAGTGTCCGAGGCAAATCTATATCTATATATATGTATATATAAAAGGAAAACATTTAAATGCTGACGTGACAAATTGTTAGATTAGTATTCTCCTAAAGGAATTTTCTTATTGTTTTGAATTTTTTAAGTGCACATTTCATCACTTGGTGGACATAAATTTATAATAAAAAATTTCTTACAATATATTGTTTTTATATGTATTGAATCGTTTTTTCTCTTCAATTAAGTACATTTATATGGTTGTTAATTGTAATTTTTATGTGCAATATGTGTTAATAATTAAGTTGCAAAACAAACATTATAAACTAAAATGCAAAATTGGAAAAACTAATTTTGGTGTACATTCATCAGTTATCATAACAATTAATATTGCACATATGCTTGCAACTAACCATTTTTATAGAATTTTAATTTTAATGTCAAAAAATTATTTTGCAACAAAAATAAAATAAAATAAGAAAATGTATGAAGTTCTCTTTGTTACAAGAAACATAATCAATGAAAATACATAATTTACATCTACATAACCCCAATAAATATATTGTCTTATATTACATATTAGTTGTCAATCATCAAATTGCATTTTATCTTAACTTAGGGGCTGTTTGTTTAGCTCGTAATGGTGACATTAAGAGCTCACCTATGAATCGGTAAGAGGCTAGGCCTGTTTGGCAAAAAAAAAAAGACACCTCTTAACCATTACATATACCTCTTAACGATTTTGACACTAAGGTTGCACTAAATCGTTCAGATCCAAAATAATTCCACTCTTACCCTTCCTACATCTATCCCACGCCGATTCCTCCCAAGTCGTCCTCCACACCGAATCCTCCCAAATCAATCTCGCTGGCGGTCTTCTCCGTCCATCTCACGCTCTAGCGTCTTCTCCGTCCATCTCACTCGACACTTTCCTCCATCCATCTCACACGTGTATCTCTCTATCCCTCACTCTCAACATCTCTTGTTAAATCAATGAGGATCTTTTTTGCTGTTGAATGATTCTCCTATTGAATTTTGCTGTTAAATCAATGCCGACTGCCAAAATCATAAGAAATTTAACAAAATCGTGGCTATCTCCACAGGGATGTAAAGTTTGCTACTGTCAACTCAGGGCTGTCAAACGTGATTTAAGCCACACTTTTTTCTATAACTAGTTGCTTAAAGTTTGCTACTTTTATATTGATTCAAGTTTGTTGTTGTTGATTCAAATTTGGTACTTTTATGTTGATTCAAGTTTGGTACTTATATGTTGAATGAAGTTTGCTACTGTTTACCCATGTTTCCTACTGTTTGTTGATTCATGCTACTTTGATTGTGTTGGAATTTGATTGTTATGTTTTTTTACAACTTGAAACATTATTGTTATGTTTGTTTGGATTAATATCAAATGTTGTTTTGAACTAGTAATATTGAGTATGTAGTTATATTTGCAAAGTTATTGTTTTATTCAGATATCTGCCAAACAGTTATATTTCATTCAGAACTAAATCATACAAAGGGTTAAAATGGTAATTTGTCGTCATTCAGACCATCCATTTAGAGCAGTTACCAAACAGTCAAATTTCATTCTGCACTATATCATATAGAGCCTCTTAAGCATTCTGACCACTTAACCATTCTGCATCAAACCATTCAACAACTGCTAGGGATGAGATCGGGACCGTACCGGTTGGTACCGAAAAAATTTGGGACTAAAAACCGGTACCGAATACCGAACCGTATGTACCGGTTCGGTACCGGTACGGTTTCGGTTTCGGGACAGGAAAATCGGTACTAGTTTAGGATCGAAAATTAAAAAATATGTCAAATATATATCAAAACCAATCGCAAACCAAAATATATTCATAATGATTCAAATGTGTTTCAAAATCAATCCCGAATCCCGAATCCGTCGGTTTTTTGATGTGAATGTATAAAGTTTGGGTTGTTTAGAAGATGATTTAATTTGATTAGCAAAAGATAAGCTTTATAATATTAGGAAAAGATATGCATAATCAAATAATCTTAAAAGACTAACTTTTAAAATTTCTGGTTCGGTTTCGGTATTTTCGGGAAATTCCCGGTACCAAATACCGAATTTTCATAATAGTTGGAACCGAATACCGGACCGAATATATGGTATCGGTACGGTACCGGTTCGGGAAAATGGTCCAGTTTGCTCATCCCTAACAACTGCCAAACAACCCTTTAGTAAGTATTTTATAATAATAAATTTTCACTACCGTCCAACACAATATATAAATGAAGGCGATAAGATATTTACATGACATAATGAAAACATGGTATGCTCAAATCAAGAATTGTGGTTTAGTTTGATTATCCCACGTTCATGAGAAAGAGAAATATTAGAAAATGTAGTTGAGTATATGAAAGGAGGGTGATGCTTGAAATCAATATCACTATAAATATATAAAGAAATGCTATGAGATTAAAATGCCACAATAAGAATTTCGCAATCTCAAATCATGAATTGTCCTTGAGTTTGGGTTATTCCACATTGATGTAGCACCCAAAAAATTGGGACAAACAAAAACTTCCAAAATGGAAGTGCGGTATAGATTGCCAAAGCGTGAGCCACCCAAAAATGGGGAAAGTAATAAAACCTATTTAATTACAATGTTGTAATTTAACGGAAAGTAAACGACAACCTACTAATCTAATTTCTAATACGAAACAAGATTACAAAAAGGGTGCCATCTCTAAACCATAGCACTTCACCAAAAATGCCACCAATTACTCCCCAAGCTCACACAGTCCCACCTAGGCCTTCTTAGAGGCGGCGCCGCTAGAACCTGAGATACATATCGACACCAAACAAGTGTTAGGTCAAAAATCCTAGTGAGTTGGAACAAATAAAGAAGGTTAATAAGAGAAGCAACAATTACATTTATTCAATATAATTTACTAACATCAATCTCGTAATTGGAGTGAATGGGGGGGGGACCCATCACGCTAACCAAGTTCCACCCAAAGACTCGAGATACCTTAGTGTCAACTACCATGAGTGACATCCAAAAGGATCGACACGTACGAGGTTACAACCAAGGCATTGCCCCGAACGGCGGAGGTGTAGGTACATACCCACACGGTGACACCCAAGACTATGTCCTCCTAGTGTATACTTACATTAGCTCGTCCAACGATTAAATTCGGCCATAAAGCACACGATTCCATGGTTCACATATCCATCACCATCATAAGCAACTCAAGGAATACACACCACATGAGTCATGGTGAGGTTTACTTAATATTCTCATATGCACAATCTAACAACAAGCTGTATAAATTACCGCAAGGGTACTCCAAATTATACCATGTAGTCCAAATGAGTAATACTTCAACATTAAAACAAAGCCATGTAATTTAACCATAAATTCACAATTAACCCCCTTCTTATAAGTTAAGTCAAAACCCTATAATTTGGGGTATTTTCTAGAAATAGTAGGATACCAACGTTTTATAAGGAGGCATGTTTTAGCACTACCTAATTACTAACTCAAACATTTTTTTACCAAGTAAATCCACAAAATGCTCAAATATGGACAAAATGGGGTTTCAAGCCCTTCAAAGATTTCCAAGTAAGCATGAGTAATAAAAACATAAAGGAACATGTAGGATATGTATATAGTTTTAACAAATAGGGTTAGAAACTCAAAATCTAGGTTTTTGGACCAAAACCTAGAAAAGTAACAAACCCTAGAAAGCTTGAAGTTGAAGGCTTGAGACTTGTAGGCTAGAGATTCCACGATGAATGCTCCAAATCCTAGCTTTAATGGCAAGATCAACCTCCCAACAACCTCAAGGTTGAAATTAATGAGGAGAGAGGTTTGATACGGAGAAAATCGTGCCCTAGCTCTCAAAATCGTCCAACAAAACGAGTTTTAGAGGAAAATGGAGTCAAAATCGGGCATAGGTCGTTTTTATAACCCCAGACCCCGGGTGCGACATTTAGGGGTGTTCGTGGTCCGGGTTGGGCGGTTTAACCCCTAAAACCACAAACCAAACTGCAAGTGGCGGTTTATTAAATTTTCAAACCGAGCGGTTTGACATCAAGTGCCCAGACCGGTCAATTCGGACCGCGGTTTTGGCGCTTTGGTCGACCGATTTAGGCGGTTTGGGCCTTTTAGTGGGCTTTAAAGTTTAAACATAAAAAACATATAAAATTTTGAATTTTAAAGGTTCATTAACTTGAGTCCATTTGAAATAAAGAAAGTCCACAACAATGTTAACAAAGTCCACAAAAGTTAACAAAATATCCCAAGACAAAACACTAAAAAAAAGTAATATGCAAAGTGCAAATAAAATCCACGACTTCACTTCTTCATTTTTCGTTCTTTGTATTCCACAATCCATAAAAATTTCAATCTTTTATCAAGCAACAATCTGCAAAAAAATAGCAACAACAAATGACATTATATAAATTAGATAAAACAAAGATTGCATTAATCTAATGTGTAGGAGAAGAAAAAGTAGAGAACTAACTAAAATTACATTATAGCTATGAGGTATGGGATATTCAACAACTTTCTAATCAATACTCCCAACTTGAGATGGTGCTTCGGTGGATTTATCTACAAAATTCAAAAATAAAAAAACCAACATAAATAAAAATAAAGTAATGTAAAATACTAAAATTGATTTAAATTGATTACCTGGTTCTCCAACCCCGAAAGAATCCATCTCTTCCAAAATTGAAGTCAAATCGAAGGGCAAATTCACACAGTCCCAAACTCAATGAATGTTTCTCCTATCTCCACAGGGATTTAAAGTTTGCTACTGTCAACTCAGGGTTGTCAAACTTGATTTAAGCCACACTTTTTTCTATAAGTAGTTGCTTAAAGTTTGCTACTTTTATATTGATTCAACTTTGTTGTTGTTGATTCAAATTTGGTACTTTTATGTTGATTCAAGTTTGGTACTTTTATATTGATTCAAATTTGTTGTTGTTGATTCAAGTATGTTGCTGTTGATTCAAGTTTGGTACTTTTATGTTGAATAAAGTTTGCTACTGTTTATCCATGTTTCCTACTGTTTGTTGATTCATGCTACTTTGATTGTGTTGGAATTTGATTGTTTTTTTTTTGTTTTTTTTAACAACTTGAAACATTATTGTTATGTTTGTTTGGATTAATATCAAATGTTGTTTTGAACTAGTAATATTGAGTATGTAGTTATATTTGCAAAGTTATTGTTTTATTCAGATATCTGCCAAACAGTTATATTTCATTCAGAACTAAATCATACAGAGGGTTAAAATGGTAATTTGTCGTCATTTAGACCATCCATTTAGAGCAGTTACCAAACAGTCAAATTTCATTCTGCACTATATCATATAGAGCCTCTTAAGCATTCTGACCACTTAACCATTCTGCATCAAACCATTCAGCAACCGCCAAACAACCTCTTAGTAAGGATTTTCTAATAATAATTTTTCACTACCGTCTAACACAATATATAAATGAAGGCGATAAGATATTAACATGACATAATGAAAACATGGTATGCTCAAATCAAGAATTGTGGTTTAGTTTGATTATCCCACGTTCATGAGAAAGAGAAATATTAGAAAATGTAGTTGAGTATATGAAAGGAGGGCGATGCTTGAAATCAATATCACTATAAATATATAAAGAAATGCTATGAGATTAAAATGCCACAATGAGAATTTCGCAATCTCAAATCATGAATTGTCCTTGAGTTTGGGTTATTCCACATTGATGTAGCACCCAAAAAATTGGGACAAACAAAAACTTCCAAAATGGAAGTGTGGTATAAATTGCCAAAGCGTGAGCCTCCCAAAAATGGGGAAAGTAATAAAACCTATTTAATTACAATGTTGTAATTTAACGGAAAGTAAACGACAACCTACTAATCTAATTTCTAATACGAAACAAGATTACAAAAAGGGTGCCATCTCTAAACCATAGCACGACTTCACCAAAAATGCCACCAATTACTCCCCAAGCTCACACAGTCCCACCTAGGCCTTCTTAGAGGCGGCGCCGCTAGAACCTGAGATACATATCGACACCAAACAAGTGTTAGGTCAAAAATCCTAGTGAGTTGGAACAAATAAAGAAGGTTAACAATAGAAGCAACAATTACATTTATTCAATACAGTTCACCAACATCAATCCCGTAATTGGAGTAAATGGGGGAGACCCATCACGCTAACCAAGTTCCACCCAAAGACTTGAGATGCCTTAGGGGATGTTTACCAACAATTGCTGATAAGCGCTGTCTAGAATAAGATGTCTGACTAGAATAAGCAGCTTTGTCTAAAATAAGTGCTGATTGAAAAATGAGTGTTTACCAAATATTCTGGATTTGGTGCTGACCGAGAAAAAAGACCATTATAACCCTATATATGGTGAAATACTAAATACAATGCAATTATTTACCAAATATTATGTTTGAAGGATTGTTGAATGGACAAAAATTACAAATTACATAATTGAAATACATCTGGACAAGAAAACAAATTAAATTTGAACAATTTGTGTACATATCTTAATTTGAAGCATTGGACAATAATTGATTTGCAATATGATCACGCAAATTAGTCGTATATTCATTGTCTTGGGAACTCCACTGCATATCATCGACTTCTATTTCATTGCTACCTTCATGTTGTTCTTCAGCAACGGTAAACATGGTATTATCCTCATATTCCATAAATAACTGATCTTGGATATTGCATTTCCTTATAAAGTTATGAATTGCGAAGCAAGCAATCACCACATCTTTCTGTACTTGAAAAGGATACGGAGCCATTTGCTTTAGGATCAGAAATCTTGCTTTCAGTACACCGTATGCACGTTCGATAAAATTTCTAAGTTGTGCATGAGCATGGTTGAACATTTCTTCCTTAGTTAAAGCATGTCGACGTTGAAAATCCACTAACCAGTACCTTGTATTGCGATATGGAGTCATAAATCCTCGGGTGCAAGTATATGCGGCATCACAAAGATAATATTTATCTGCAATTACATATACAACTTAAATTTTTTAGAAAACAATGATCTTTTAATATTAAGCAAAAAAGATACTTACTTGATGGAGGAAATGGAAATCCCGAAGTAGGGTTAAACACAACTTCTGTCAAGACTCGAGAATCATGTGCAATGCCTTCCCATCTGACCCAAACAAACGTGAATATCATGTTAAAATCACAAATTTCTAGGACATTTCGGTAGCATTCTCCTCTTCCTATTCCTCTATACCTTGCTTGTAGATCACTAAGCACAACTGCATGTATCAAGGTTCCATCTAGCACACCTATAGCCCCCTTTGAAAAAGAAAAAATATTAAAACTTGTAAAATATCAAACAGTGTAGAAATTATCAAATGAATAACATATATCATACCGGAAATATCTCTTTGAGGTGCCTGAATCTCTGTGACGTATTTAGGGTTCCATCAAAGGATGTTGGGCATACAACCTCTTTCGGGAATTCCATCATTCCTCCCAATACTTCATGAAAACAATTATGAATAGTCCTCGTTGAGTGTTGAAATCTACGTTTAACCATTCTAAAGCGTTCATTGTGAGCAACAATAGTAAAAAACATTGCCATCTTCTCTTCAACATTTATATGCCTACTTGATTGCAACTAATTTTTTTGTTTAAAATGGTTGCATAACATTATAAAGGCATCACGAGATAGACGCATCAATTCATGGCATTGCGTATTGGATCAACTTAATAATTCTTGTGTATACACATTTCCGGTCAAAGCTGAAGTGTTATCTCTCACTCCTTCTATTCTTGTTGAAGCTCTTCTTCTCAAATACCAATATATAATAACTGCAATCATATTGATCTCATTTTGATCCATGTATGACCTTGCAAATATAAACCACAAAAGAACATCATTTTAAACGTCAAACATATCATAGGTATAACATCATGTTTAAACAACCAATACAAAAATTGAAAAAATCAACTTGTAACACACATCGTATCAAATTGAAATAACCATTTTATTCATATTAAATCAATCATAATACCATCCAAAGAAAAACATCCTAAAAACATCATCTAAATAAACATTGTTCAAAACATATCAAAACAAAGCATCACTTCAAACTAAAATAGACCAAGCTTTCCACCTGTAAATCTTACCCACCCTCACATTTCTCATCACTCAACCACAACCAAATTTTCCTATAGTCGGTGCTTTGAATGAATATGTGAAGTGCAACGTCATACAGTGCGGTTTGCTCCCACCCAAGTGTTTCTAACTTATCAATGCAATGATCCATCTCATCCTCCCCCGGTTTGTTCAAGATATGTTTAACATGTGTCACAACCGTTGCTAAATCATTCTCATTGATAGAATGTTGTTTTCCTTTTTGTTTTTTTTCTTTGAGGTAGGGGACGAAAAGGAACTTCATCTTCAGAAGGAAGTGGTTCTTCTGTTAAATCATAGCAGTCTTGTGTATCAAAATCTTCAACAATTTCAGGAGTCACCCTAGAAGGGTTTGGAATGGTAGCAGTGGGTCCCCAAGTTCCAAGACCGGTGGAAGCAACGCCATCAAACAGTTGAATACAAAGATCAGAAAAGGGAAGAGGTGCAGTCCGCAACTTCTCAACAAATTTGTTTTGTTGTTTATAAAAAAATTATAAGTATATATATATATATATATATATATATAGAAAAGAAGAATTTAAGAAAATTAAAAATAAAAGAAGATAATATGTCACCTTTATCTCTATTTGCCATTCCTCTTCTGACAGGTTAAACATATTTGTCGATGCATCATAAACATTACCCGTCTTGTTTCTTAACTTTGCCCACACTCCATACTTTCCTTTGAGGTAATCATAATGGTTTTTCATTTGCCGTTGTTCAACAACAAAATCATGATTCTTTAGTAGTGTTGCTGCTACATTCTTCCAAGAAATCGCCTTAAGGCTAACCCCTTCTCGTCCATTTAAGGAGATCTCATGCAAACAAGATTCGATAAATGTTTTCACCACATTCTCTTTTTTCCAATTAACTCTAGGCTTTTTTGATTGTGAAGATTCACCGAAATTTGCCATATCTAGAAACATTATGCAACATATCACGAACATATTAACTCTAGGCTTTTGGAGTAACTATGTTCATACCCTCATGCCTATTAAATTACATACAAACTACATACATATATCTATAACTCTTTATGAAGATTATAAATCCTTAATGCGAGATTTATGTGTATTTCAAATTCTTAACACCTTGATGGTGCTAAGAGGTAGCTAAATAGTAATAAGATCTAAAACAATTGTCTTTGACATGATACAATGACTTGTTCAAAATTTAATTTAATGAGAATAACAACGTGTGTTTCACTTCTACATAAAACAAGGGTTTACAAAGATGACTGTGGACATGCACTAGGTGTACTGAAATGTACCAAACAACCAAGCTAAATTGTATGCGCTTCTGCTTAGCAGATAAAGTGTAAATCTTTTGGAGGTTCAACTAGGGAAGTGTATGGCATCAAATTTATTTCTATCAGTCCCACCATTGTACTTGCAAAGGTTCTTATCAGCAGTTGGCTCTGATGAGGTCCATTAAATCAGTGAAACCAAAGACCAAGAACATGTAGGATTTGAACCATAAATCTAATTGGGCTGAATACTTAAGTATAACATTAATCTGATACTACACATAAGGAACGGACCAACCATACAAGCAAAAATGAATATGCTTCTGCTTCTTTGGGAAAGTGTAAATCTATGTCTCACATATATGTTCAACAAGATAGGTAGAAATTTAGGTCATACATGGATCCAACTAGCAATGTTTTAAAATCCGGGTCTACCCGGCCGGTTGAACCGGGACCCGGGGAAGAGGGCGGGTGAATTACGACCGGGTTTATGGCAATTAACCAGTCGGTTTTATCAAAAAACCGGTTGAACCGTGACCCGGTCACCACACCGGATCAACCAAAAAACCGGGTTTTAAAACATTGGATCCAAGTTACCAATTACGATAAGTACAGTACAAAGAAAACTTCATCCTTTTCTTTCCTAAAAATCATGCAACTTTTCCATGAGGGTTTCTTCAGAAGTTCAGTTTCTTAAAAATAGAAACTTTAGCTAATGATATACAACCATTTTAGATCTTTAGTCATAGCCAACAAGAGAATAAAATAATTAACATGACATATATCACACACACACACACAAATGCTTTGTTGGTAGAAACTAGTGCATATGTTAGCTCATTGAAGTGGTCAAAAATTGTGTTCTTTTGGACCCAAATCAAATACCCACAATGAGAGAGGCCACGACTAGGTTGAAGATGGTCACAGCCATGACACCGAATCAAATTAAAAAGAATCAAATTAAAAAAGACTTAGTATCGATTTGTTCATCTTTAAACCTCTATATTTCAACGATTACCTCAATTTATAAGATAAGAGAATCTTAAAACTCAATAGGAATACAAAAGCTTTGTATCATTCAAGAATTAATGAAAAATAATTGATTTTACAACTTACAACATCTTAAAAACCTAAAAACAAATCCATTACAAAATCCTACAAACAAATGCATTACAAAATAGTTTTCGTACCTGCAATAGTAGACGGAGAAGAAGGAGAGCAGTAGCAAAGGCAAAGATCAACGACCAAAGAAGCAAGCCAGAAATGGCGACGCTCGTTTAACTTCACCGATTGAAATCGAGAGATTCGTTGAGTAAATTGAGCGGCTATGGTTGCAATCGAGAGATTCCAGTGAAGATTTGTGATTTCTACAACGTTTGATTTGTGATTGAAATAGGGAGCGATGGAGGATAAAAAGGGAAAAGAATCCGGATGAAATCTCTGACTGCGATAAGAGAGGGTTTGATTGCTGACCGAGTTTAACCGGGTTAGTAGAACGGTCATAGCATCTTTTTCTAATAAGTGAAAAGTAAACACCTCATATCTTATTAGGGTAAGAGCATCTTATTTAATAAGTGCCAATAAGTAGTAAGTAAACCCCCCCTTAGTGTCGACTACCATGAGTGACACCCAAAAGGCTCGACACGTACGGGGGTTACAACCAAGGCATTGCCCCGAACGACGGAGGTCTAGGTACATACCCACACGGTGACACCCAAGACTATGTTCTCCTAGTGTATACTTGCCTTAGCTCGTCCAACGATTCAATTCGACCATAAAGCACATGATTCCATGGTTCACATATCCATCACCATCATAAGCAACTCAAGGAATACACACCACATGAGTCATGGTGAGGTTTACTTAATATTCTCATATGCACAATCTAACAACAAGCTGTATAAATTACCGCAAGGGTACTCCAAATTATACCATGTAGTCCAAATGAGTAATACTTCAACATTAAAACAAAGCCATGTAATTTAACCATAAATTCACAATTAACCCCCCTTCTTATAAGTTAGGTCAAAACCCTAGAATTTGGGGTATTTTCTAGAAATGGTAGGATAACAACATTTTATAAGGAGCCATGTTTTAGCACTACCTAAATACTAACTCAAACATTTTTTTTTCCAAGTAAATCCACAAAATGCTCAAATATGGACAAAATGGGTTTTCAAGCCCTTTAAAGATTTCCAACTAAGCATGAGTAATAAAGACATAGAGGAACATGTAGGATATGTATCTAGTTTTAACAAAAAGGGTTAGAAACTCACAATCTAGGTTTTTGGACCATAACCTAGAAAAGTAGCAAACCCTAGAAAGCTTGAAACTTGGAGGCTAGAGATTCCACAATGAATGCTCCAAATCCTAGCTTTAATGGCAAGATCAACCTCCCAATAATCTCAAGGTTGAAATTAATGAGGAGAGAGGCTTGAGATGGAGAAAATCGTGCCCTAACTCTCAAAATCGTCCAACAAAACGAGTTTTAGAGGAAAATGGAGTCAAAATCGGGCATAGGTCGTTTTTATAGCCCTAAACCCCATGTGCGACATTTAGGGTGTTCGCGGTCCGGGTTGGGCGGTTTAACCCCTCAAACCACAAACCAAACCGCAAGTGGCGGTTCATTAATTTTTCAAACCGAGCGGTTTGACATCAAGTGCCCAGACCGGTCAAGTCGGACCGCGTTTTAGGCGCTTTGGTCGACCGGTTTAGGCGATTTGGGCCTTTTAGTGGGCTTTAAAGTTTAAACGTAAAAAACATATAAAATTTTGAATTTTAAAGCTTCATTAATTTGAGTCCATTTGAAATAAAGAAAGTCCACAAGAATGTTAACAAAGTCCACAAAGCTTAACAAAATATCCCAAGACAAAAAACTAAAAAAAAGTAATATGCAAAGTGCAAATAAAATCCACGGCTTCACTTCTTCATTTTCCGTTCTTTGTATTCCACAATCCATAAAGATTTCAATCCTTTATCAAGCAACAATCTGCAAAAAACAACAACAACAACAAATGACAATATATAAATTAGAAAGAAAAAAGATTGCATTAATCTAACATGTAGGAAAAGAAGAAGTAGAGAACTAACTAAAATCACATTATAGCTATGAGGTATGAGCTATCCAACAACTTTCTAATCAATACTCCCAACTTGAGATGGTGCTTCGGTGGATTTATCTACAAAATTAAAAAAAACATAAATAAAAATAAAGTAATCTAAAATTGAAGTAATGTAAAATACTAAAATTAATTAAATTGATTACCTCGTACAGACTAAAATTCCCAAGAAAGTTCAGACTCAAAAACAGTGGGACAACTCTTCCTTTAAAACCTTAACATACGTGGAGGAGATCCAATGTCAATGTTAAAAATTCTACAGTTACTTGCCCAATGCCCCATATGGCATTAAATCACGGATCTTATGATGTACTAAAATAGCGTTAAACACTAAACAGGGATGGGGAGATTTTTCCATAAAAATTTGCGATAACTTGCAACAAAACAATTTCCATGCATGCTTAAGCTCATGTTTAAAATCTTATGAGTGCTAACATTTTATCAAGACTTCACAGTAGAACACAATTTATGCTTCGAAAGCATGAATATAATTGATGCAAACTTATTTTAGAAATAAATTTCGTGCATGAATTTTGGTCGGCACTCACATCTTAGAACTTCACTCCCCCATTTCCCCGACATACTGTTGTTATTCAGATGCATCCAACATCTTAGAGCAACAACCCCACTAATTGGTTAATTTACTATTTTCTTTGAAACAAAATCGATCTGTCGAACCGATAGTTCTACTCCAACCAATAACTCTGACCCTAAGATGGTCAACTTAATGCATTCATCACACTTACCTATCACTTCCAAGTGACCTTGCTATAAACATCAACCTTTCCTTAGATCACTCGCTTAGGAACTTCCTCACTACCCCAACGGTCATTCCACAAAGGTAGTTCAAGTATACACATGTAACATGTAGATTCACCATGACACTAGCCAGGTGCCATTATGAACATACCATACACGATCATCCTTGCGACCCTCGACAAGTTTTCCGTTTCTAGTGACTCGATCACTCCTCAAAATATCTTATCTTAAGGTACCTAATGCGCAACTTCACTTACAATCACTTATAAAAACTCTAGTTTGAGTCTAGACATCCAAAAATCAATACCTAATTCTCTCAAGCTTAAGCTCTGATACCAACTTGTTACACCCTCAAATCTGGAAATAACAACTTATTAAAATTTTCTAGATACATCAATAAATGAATCATCTACAACCCCAAATTTAGATTCAACTGCAATACACATAAACAATCTATACAAACGGACCATAAAGGGCGGGTGCTACTCATACTCATGCATAGTCACTATCTCCAACTTGCGGAAGACTTCACCCAATACTTACTTTCGCGTCTAGCTAAGGCTCTACTCTTCATAGGACTGCTAGAACCCATCTCTCAACCGGAACCTGATGCACATGCCGACAAATAAAAAGGGTTAGGCTTAACGCCTAGTGAGCTCAAGAGTTTTCAACATATAATTTAATCATTTAGAAAGGAAGAATACGAATGAAACCATAATCTTTCAAAATGATATGCTTCACTTATGAAAATGACTCGTTTATCAATAACGATGCGCTTTATACGAAATAGACACCGAGTTAACTGTTAACCAAACCAAACTGCTTTAAAGACGAGGATCTCACTATGAGACGTAATTATGTAAAGTAAACCGGAACTTGCTAGAAGTAAAATAGAGGGCGGACTCCCAATTTTATAAAACACGGTTAACACATTACAACTTGAAATACCCAACACGGGTGAAACATGACACACAACACATAAATCATAGATGAAGATCTATATAATTAAATATCGCCATGAACACGGTTTTAAACCCAAAACTCACACGACCATAAAATGGACGAGAATGAATATCGACACGTGGAAATGACGCGGTCCATGCGAACCTTAATAGACGTGGGAAAAACCCAATATTAAAGCCATCATTTGCCGTCAACCACTTAAAAACTCCTTTTGGTAAAAATACCACATTACTAAATAAAATACCACGAATCAACGATGAGGAGATCCGTAAACACCGAGAATAGAAAACACGTAAGTAGGCCGTTCACGCGACTTCCTTGCATGTCCTCTAAACGTTTCCATATTGGGTGGCGAGAACACGTGAATGGGGCCACCCTTGATGTTGTTGGAGTTCACCATGTATCCCGGACTTAGTTCCCATGCCATACCAGACATCACAACCTCAATCTGTTTTACTACCTCTAGCCCTACACCGTCGAGTTCCACCCCAAGGACTTACGGACACTAGTGCCTATCCAACCTAGACGAGTTACACCTCAACGACTCGTGCCGCTTATTGCCTACTCGCTAGCAAACCCGAGCGGTCACCAAAAGTAACCCAAAACCTCCGGCCTTACAAGACCGACATAACTTACGTGCCTATGGATCCATTACAACACCGTCTAACGTTACATGACTCCAATTGAATGACCAACACACTCAAAACATGTAACTCACCAACGATATGAAATTAATCGTCATCTCAGTCAAAACCCCCGCTGGTTATAACTCCGGACAAATGTCCACACAACTCATTTAAATCAAAACCCCCGCTGGTTATAACTCCGGACAAATGTCCACACAACTCATTTAAATCAAAATCGAGCTAAAGGCCTAACACTTTACGTAACTCCAATGACAGCCTTTGTACATTAAAAACACGTTTAGCCGACTGACAAAGACACAACGATCCCAAAAGTGTAAACAACTCCAAATCAACATTGGTTGAGGCAAACCATCTTCCAAAAAGGACCATTTTACCCTTACATTTCCAAAATACCTCTTGACACATTAATATGCATTTTCCCAAATAGTTGTAAGTACATAATCATATAAATGACATTTATCTCAAATGGACTCCATTTATAAAATATGCATAAATGAATCTTCTCAAACATGATTTATTTGACGAATGCCCAAACTCACAAATATGCATGTGACACAAGTTTGTAAGGTGAGATATAACCAAATGCCCAACATTTATTAGTAGTGAACAATTTGATGCAAGGCATAAATACTTTAAAATAACCATTTTGGCATGTACACCGTTTTCATAAATCATCTTGAACTCACCTTGCTAGATTTAGGCTAAATCTAGATTTCACCCAACGAGCTCTTTTGAAGACCACTTGAATCCTCAAGCCGAAATCTTCCAAAACCTAGATCCAAACATTTCAGCCTATAAACATAGATATTCAACCGCATAGAATCGTTCCCCAACCCTTTACATGAAGATCTCATCTATACCTAAAACCCTAGTTTCCAAAGATGAAGAGAGTAGAAGATTACCTTAACCCAAGATTGAATCCACCAACCAAAACACCTCTAGTTCACCAATAATGGTTACAAACCTCAAATATACGAAAGGAAGAACAATGGTGGATGAAACCCTAGAAAACTTGATCAAGAAGATGAAGATGGAGGGATGAGGGCTTACCACCACAAAATACTCTTGTATACTCCAAGAGACTTCCAATCTCTTGCTAGATCCTTGAAGATCTCTCAAAAACGAAACCGTAGCAACTTGAATCACCAAAATCGGAGTTGTGGAGCAAAAGTTATGAAGAAATGAAGTTTTGGGGTGAAAATGGGGTTTGGGGCCGATTTTGCCCCTTTTTGTGCGACCCAGCGGCTTCGCGCGGGTGGCCGCGCGGAGCACTGCGGCCCAGATTTTGCCCGAACACTGTTTTGGTCATAACTTCTTCGTTATAGCTCCGTTTTTGCTCCGGAAAGAACCGTTGGACTCGTAATTGAATTCTTTATCCAACAAGACTATAAAATCTAGAATTCAAGTCCAAAATCAAAAATCTTATTTTTCCCTCTAAGGCTACTGATCTCTGTATTAACTTGAAATGATACCTCTCGAAACTCGGGGTGTTACAGAATCATCTTCATTACATTCTTTGTTAAACTCAGATTCAAAAATCTTGACCGGATCTTCATCATCAGAGTCTACCATCGACACATGATCTTGTGCTTGATTGCCACTATCTGCTTGATGCTCCACTTTAAGCTCACTAGTATAATGGACTACTAGCTTTGAAAGACCATTTTTGATGGAATCCGTGATAATGGTAACTTCATCCTCACTATAAAGTCGTCTCAAACAAAATGTAACGTATTTTAACTTGTATCTCGGATCAAGTATAATAGCCACATAAAAAATCAAACTTTGTTTGTGCATGGTCCCCCAATAAGTATCAATATTCTTCTTCATCCTTGAAGCCATTTCTTTCAAGTTCTTTTTGTCGCTTGAACACCATTTATTAATCAACCCATGAACTAGCGACAACTCATGAAAATAAACATTCGAAGTAACGTACAAAGAAGCACTGAACTTTAAAGTGGCATCATAGAAAACCTTCAAAAACTTGCAAAAAGTAGCACACATCTCCCAATCCCTAGACGTTGGTGGCCTATGTGTTTTTTTTCCATTTCTATCGTCTTCAAAAAAATATTGAGTGAAGTAAACATCCTCTTCTTCTAATAACTTAAAAGCCTCCACATATTTCGAAGCATGATCTAACATCAAGTATGTGGAGTTCCACCTAGTAGGCACATCCAAACAAACAAGATGTAACACCCTAAAAATAGGGGTCAATTTAAACCTGAATAATTGCAGAAAGGACATCTAATAAATAAAGAGTAACACCCTACGATAGGGGAAATAGTATGTCATTTACAAATCCAAATGAGATGAAGAATATAAATCGACAACCTAATAATCTAAATTAGACTAAATCATATTATAGTCGGGTGTCGCTATTCTTCCAAAATGGTGTCCAACAAAACAATATACGCCGGTCTATTCTTCTCCAAAAGATAACTCTCAACCACTTGGCTGTCGCTCAACCCCGATGATTCCTGCCGCTAAGATTACGTGTCATACATGACATTTAAGAAAACAAGTGTTAGACTAACGCCTAATGAGAACAAACATTAAAAAGTGGTAATCATAGAATCATTGGAAGATATACAATTTGAGATAACCGGAAGTTTAATCAAAGCAAATAGGTAGACCATTAGCAATCATACCCCATTATGACTCACATCAATTATTCTTGTGAGCTCAACTCCTCTAAGGCTATTGATCAAAACCATCAAGTCAACCCCTCTAGGTCTATTCTTGAGAAGCTCCAAAACGGGAACTTATGTGCAATGAAATTACATCTTACTGTCCATGGGACGCTGCCCGACCATATAGGCCCACACCTTACTTACCATGGTGACTCGATGCCTATTCCATGCTAAAGAAGTGACTTAATATCAAAAAACAAGACATTAAGACCATCGTGCCTATGGATCCATTGCACTAAGACCAAAACCAAACTCAATAACATATGCCAACACTTATCCATGTATAATAGGTTGACATCTAGATATACCCACAATAAACATATAACAGTGGTACATTGATTTTCCAACTATCTAATAGATGAATCTTTTAATGCCAAGACTTTTATAATGGTCTTGCATCTTGCATATGACAATAAAACTAATATACAACTTCAATTAAAGGTTATATCTTTTCAAAACCCTAAAATTCAAGTTATGTTCATCAAACCCCATAAACACAAAGTAGCCACAATGATGTGGTGAGAAACATCAACATCCACAAACCTCATTCCAACTATCTTTAAAACATCTTTATTGAAACCAAACCCTAAAACCCCCAAAACTAGGTTATAGGTTAGATCTTTCAAGCCATAAGGCATCATAAGACGTTGGCAAAATAATAAACCCATTATGGCTACATGAGCCAAAGTCCAACTTTTCCAAAAATGACATTTTCCAAAGTATGGTTGGCCGAAGACCCAAATCGTAAGATTTACAATTAACCAATATTCATAAGGTCAATAATGACCATTTCCAATAACCCAAGTAAAATCCATTAAGTTCCAATATTCAAAACCCGTTAGTTTGGTAAAATCACCAAATAAACCGTAACCAAATAATTACCCATAAGTTTTCAACTCTTAAAATCAAACCATCAAAACCTATTTGTAACCCAAATTGCACATTTATAAAGCAACGAAATATGTTATTTGAATCCCTCAAAAATCCAATAAAATGCTTATTAATGGATCAACATCCACTTTGGTGGCCAAAACGCCCAATATCACTTTGTAAATTATTTATAAACATTTAACAACCCAATATGCTCGAGAATCCTAAAACCATCAAAACCCATTGAATATAAAGTGAGCACATAATTGTATGTTTAAAACCCAAAACATTTATATTTTGACATGTATATAGTTTTGTAAAGCAACTAAAACTCACCTTGCTAGATTTAGACTAAATCTAGGTTTTACCCACAACTTGAGTTCCTTAGACAAGATTTGATTCTTCCTCTAGCTCCAAGTTTTCCACCACAAACCTTAGTTACAAACATTTTTAGGTTAAACCAAGTTCCCATAAATGGAAAGGAGATGAGAACTACAAAACTCTAATTTCTTAGGAGAAGAAAAAGAGAAGGTTACCTTATCCACCACTTGCATCCACCAACAATATACTTCTAGGGTTACTAATATGACATCAAAATCAAGTCCTTCAAAAGATGGGAGATAGTTTGACGAAACCCTAGAAACTTAGAAATTCTTGAAATGAGATGAAATGAAAAGATTCACACCCTTGTTTCCAAAACCCCACTTAAAATGTGAAGAATCTCCTTACAAAACACGGGAAAGCACCTTAGAGACTCCAAAATCCGACTTTTAGGGTTCGGTTCTTGGGGAAGATGTGTGAAGTGGGTGAAGATAACAAATGAAAGGGGCTGAAAATTCAAGATTTAAAGCAACCAGGGGCCGACGATGATTGTCCCCAGGGCACTCTCGCCAGGGTACTCTCGCATGGGACTCCCCCGCTAGCGACTGTGCCTAACGATTGTGACCTTGGTCACTCTTGCATGGCACTATCGCCTGGAGTGTACCTCGGATGGTACCACCCCCGCAAGAATGACACGGCGATAATGACTTCTGTCACTGTCGCGGGAACTGTCGCCCCGACCTTCTTGAGCCCCAAAAACGACCTTTCGAGTCCAAGATACCCCTAACTCGATCCACAATTCGGAAAGGAACCTTACCAAAGAATTAAACCCATAAGGAAAGGATTTAGGAGGAAAAGACGTGAACTAGAATTTACCAAAAATCCGGATGTTACATTAGGTCTATCTTCGAAAAGAAACTCGCTCCTTGCAACTGATCAAACAGATCGTCAATCCTCGGAAGCGGATACTTGTTCTTGACCGTCACCTTATTAAGTTCATGGTAATCAATGCACATCTGCATTGATCCATCTTTATTTTTGACAAAGAGTACCGACGCTCCACATGGCAAAGAACTAGGGCGTATGAAATCATTGTCCAACAATTCTTGCAACTGCGTCATCATTTCCTTCATTTCGGTCGGTGCCAACCGATAAGGAGCATGCGTTATCGGTGTTGCTCCCGACACTAATTCAATCGTGAATTCAACTTGTCGGTCCAGGGGTAGACCCGTGAAGTCATCCAAAAACACTTCCGGGTACTCACTCACCACAGGAACATCATCTACCCCTTTATTCTCCTTCTTAGCGTCTAAAACGTACGCTATAAACCCTGGACATCCCTTACCTAAGCAACGCCTAGCCTTCATCATAGAGATGAGACATGATTTACGCTCACGCCTATCACCATAAATTAGTACCTCAGACAGATCAGACAAGGTGATACGAATTATCTTCTTATTGCACTCAATGTTGGCGTTATGGCTAGCAAACCAATCCATTCCCAAGATGACGTCAAACTCTCCCATACCAATCAGGTATAACCGCACAGGGAAAGAGTGACCCTCCACTTCTATGTTACACCCCTCACACACGTCTCCCACCACCACACGACTATCATCAGCAATTTCTACCTCAAACCCATACTCCAACCGCCTAGGTTTGACATTCAGTTGCCGCTTAAAATTCGGCGATACAAATGATCGGTTTGCTCCCGAGTCAAACAATACTCTAGAAAGAATTGCAATAGAAAGAAAGGTACCTATAACCACATCGGGTGTTTTCATCGCCTCCTCAGCTATCATGTGAAAAACCCTTGCTTTTCCCCGTGCCGACTCCGTTTTCCTCTCCCCACTTCCTCCTCCTCAACTTTCACCATAGCCACCCAATAAGCCTTTCTTCAGTTGCGGGAAGTCAGGTTTTATGTGGTCCGGAGAACCATAAAGATAGAAAGCTCTAGGGTTAGGGCACTCCCACGCTATGTGCCCTACCTTTCCACACTTGTAGCACCCATCTGACTCAAAGGTGCAATCCCCACGATGCACTCGGTTACACTTCATGCATGGCTTCTCCCCAAATTTAGGGCCCGTTCGCGATTCGAACCCTGGGGCCCTGGATTTCTTAGAATCACGCACAGATTCTTCCCGCTTTCTTTTGCTACTGCCCCTTTCAGATAACTGACGATTCTTTTCCTTCTCAGTAAGCTCCGGTGCATCAACTATCGTTTGGAAAGTGGCGGGTTCTCTTGCTTTAACCAATTCCCTCACACTACTTTTCAATCCCCAAATGTACCTCTCGATGCGCCTATCTTCATTAGAAACATACAGTTCTACAAACCTGGCCTTCTCGATAAATTTAGATGTGTACTTCTGTACTATCATCGCTTCTAGCTCGAGCCCCAATAATTCCTCTTCCAGCTTCTTAATTGCTGCCAAACGGCAAAACTGTGCTCTAAACCTCTCACAAACACATCCACCGAAATTAACTTATCCACTTCTGATCATTTCCCACCTGTCTCGATGTCCCACCAGAAGATGGCATCATATTTCAGCAGTGCTATCGTAAACAACACTTGGTCCTCTTTGGCACACTTACTAGTATCAAAGGTCATTTCCATCTCTCGAACCCACTTCAAGGCCAACACCGGGTTGCGTTCCCCACTAAATATAGGGGGCTTACATGTCGTGAATGCCTTGAACATACACCCCTTCTCCATCTTCGATTCACTAGGCCCAAACGGACTTAGCTGCAACTGACCACCCACTTCAGTTACTGGAAAACTAGACACCTCCATGTCTTCTTCAGTTCCACTCTTAGTCTGAGCCTCTGTTGGGACCTATTTTTCTGGTTCAATCATGCTTGCATGGTTTCTTGCAACTTGCCCATCTCAGTTGCAAACACCTCCTAGGTCACAAAGGCTTGGGTCTGGCCTCGTCCGCGGCCTCTGGATTGACTCCTCCCCCTTCTAGTCGCTGAACTCTCCTGCTGAGAAGCCTCAAACTCACCCTAGAACTCCACTCTTCTCGCCCTACGAGTAACACGGGTTTTCCCATGACCTCATGTTCCCTCAGTGGCCTCCTACACCTGAGTGGCATCTCGCGTGGGTATTCTCCCCTTCCCTTTCCGCGTTCTCGATCTCTTCCCCTAGTGGTCACTAACCTCGGAGGATCCACCGTTCCATCAACCTGGACCTCATTCACTGGAACCTCCTCCTCTGTTGGCATAAACCTACTCCTTGTAGTTTGGTTAGACATATTTATCATTGGAATGACACACAAGACAAGGCTTAATCATAACTTCAACATAATAAGGCAAAACAAGCACATTCATGTACCTATAAATTCGAAATTACATTGGCCAGATGTAATTCCAAGTTTACCTTACATGATAGTTCTCAGTACCCTATTATTAATGTCCTTAACGAGGTCTGTCCTACGGTCTTCTTAGTTCTCAGTTGTTCCGCCTATCCCTGTCGTTTAAGTTTAGGCCCATCCGGTTAGCTAAATCCCTTAAATTAGGGCTCTGATACCAACTGTAACAACCCACACACAAACGATCATACCAAAACATTCATAAACTTAGATAACACCACAACGACCTCGAATCGATAAGTCAAACAGAAGGAAGAAATGCCACTAAGGTCTTTACAAACATAAGCGGGATTACAGCTGAGAATTTCAAATATAACTAGACGGAAGCGTCTAACACCATCGACCTCGGAGTTTTCTATCGAAACTAAGGTCTTGAGTTTTGTGACCTTTGGAAAATTACCTTAGAATACTTACCAATCGACCTCGGAGTTTGCTATCGAAACTAAAAAAATCGAGCCTTGTGGAGGGGTGGATTAGGCGAATATGATGGCGACAGTACCGTAGGGCAAAGTTGTCGGGCAATGTCGCTGAAATTGTACCGAATGGGGCTTGGGATCGGTGATTGTGCCAGCGACAATGCCCTAGGGCAAAGTCGTTGGGCATTGTCGTTAGGTTGGTACCGTGAGTGAGGCTTGGCCCGCAACTATGCCGGAGACAATGCCATTTGTCAAAGTCTTTGAACAATGTCGCACCCGGGGTCTGGGGTTATAAAAACGACCTCTGCCCGATTTTGACTCCATTTTCTTCTAAAAGTAGTTTTGTTGGACGATTTTGAGAGATAGAGCATGATTTTCTCCATCTCAAGACTCTCTTCTCATTAATTTCAACCTTGAGGTTGTTGGGGGGTTGATCTTGCCATTAAAGCTAGGATTTGGAGCATTCATTGTGGAATCTCTAGCCTCCAAGTCTCAAGCCTTAACTTCAAGATTTCTAGGGTTTGCTACTTTTCTAGGTTTTGGTCCAAAAACCTTGATTGTGAGTTTCTAAACCTTTTTGTTAAAACTAGATACATATCCTACATGTTCCTTTATGTTTTTATTATTCATGCGTAGTTGGAAATCTTTGAAGGGCTTGAAAACCCATTTTGTCCATATTTGAGCATTTTGTGGATTTACTTGGTAAAAAATGTTTGAGTTAGTATTTAGGTAGTGCTAAAACATGCCTCCTTATAAAATGTTGGTATCCTACCATTTCTAGAAAGTACACCAAATTCTAGGGTTTTGATCTAACTTATAAGAAGGGGGTTAATTGTGAATTTATGGTTAAATTACATGGATTTATTTTAATGTTGAAGTATTACTCATTTGGACTACATGGTATAATTTGGAGTACCCTTGAGGTAATTTATACAGTTTGTTGCTAGATTGTGCATATGAGAATATTAAGTAAACCTCACCATGACTCATGTGGTGTGTATTCCTTGAGTTGCTTATGATGGTGATGGATATGTGAACCTTGGAATCATGTGTTTATGGCCGAATTGAATCGTTGGACGAGCAAAGGTAAGTATACACTAGGAGGACATAGTCTTGGGTGCCACCGTGCGGGTATGTACCGAGACCTCCGCCGTTTGGGGCAATGCCTTGGTTGTAACCCCCGTACCTGCCGAGCCTTTTGGGTGTCACTCATGGTAGTTGACACTAAGGTATCTCGACTATTTGGGTGGAACTTGGTTAGCGTGATGGGTATCCCCTATTTACTCCAATTACGGGATTGATGTTGGTAAATTTTATTGAATAAATGTAATTGTTGCTTCTCTTGTTAACCTTCTTTATTTGTTCCAACTCACTAGGATTTTTTGCCTAACACTTGTTTGGTGTCGATATGTATCTCAGGTTCTAGTGGCGCCGCCTCTAAGAAGGCCTAGGTGGGACTGTGTCAGATTGGGGAGTAATTGGTGGCATTTTTTGTGAATCCGTGCTATGGTTTAGAGACGACATCCTTTTTGTAATCTTTTTTCGTATTAGAAATTAGATTAGTAGGTTTTCGTTTACTTTCCGTTAAATTACAACATTGTAACTAAACAAGTTTTATTACTTCCCCATTTTTAGGAGGCTTACGCTTTGGAAATCTATACCACACTTCCATTTTGGAAGGTTTTGTTTGTCCTAATTTTTGGGGTGTTACAAGTTGGTATCAGAGTTTTAGTTTAAGTGAACTAGGTGTTGACCTTAGCATACCTAGACTTAAGCTGTAAATGTTAGTGGCGTTTATCCAAGGTGGGTAGGCGTTATAGGTGGGGAGAGCGTAAGGACTTGCGGAATTGCGTTAATTGAGAATTATGATGACGATAATGAGAATTCTTATGTATAATGTGTTCATAATTTCACTTAGCTAATGCTATTATGAGTGTGATTGAATTGTTGTTGTTGTGGTGCTTAATAAATGTAGTAGTACGTACCAATAGCCTGTTTCTCACCCTCATGCTCGTGTGCATGAAAGACCAAGATGGTCAATACCCGGAGCATAGTGCAAACAGTGTCTGAAGGTTTCGAGGCAACGACATCAACGACTGACCAACCGGAGGTGGTTGAGGTTGCCACAGTTCCCCCTAGGACACCCATTTTGGACATAGGGATGGAGCACATACCAAGAACCAACATTACAACTTCCAAACCCATCATAGAGAAGATAACACTCGAGCACTGAATGATGGGTAACATGATGCATGCTATGAATGCGGCCATGGCCCAAAAACAAGAGTTCTTTATGAAGTTATTGGAAGACCGCGATGCTAGTCACCGATGGCCAGAGATAGTAGCGGAGAACGCCTTGAATGGGTCGGGGGTGTAGTGAATGTTGTCGGCACCGAGGAACAAGTATTGACCGGATGGAGGAGAAGAGATAAAGGATGCTCCTACAAGACTTTTCTAAGCAGCAAACCGCCAGAATTTGCGGGCACATCTAACCCAGTTGCGTGCATGTACTGGATAAAGGAGGTAGAGATGGCATTCGAATCGAGCGAATGCAATGAATCACAACGAGTCAAATTCGCCTCCCAATTGCTAAGGGGTGAAGCCCTGATTTGGTGGAACCTCACACGATCCGCTCTCACGCCTAAAGTTTTGGCCAAGATGACTTGGCCAATGTTTAAGAAGAAAGTGTTGGATAAATACTACAATGAACGATCCCTGGACAAGATTGAAGAAGAGTTCAGGAACATGAAGAAGGGGACTCTGTTGATCTCTGACTACTCGAAGATTTTCTTGGAAAAACTAAACTTAGTGGGGCACCTGGCTCCCAATGAAAGGTCGAATATCAAGGTGTATCATTGTGGATTGTCAGTCGAGATGAGAACGACAGTGGGGAATGCTAGAGGTACAACACTTCAAGAAGTGATAAAGGGGTCCATGTTGGTAGTGGATGACTTGGCTCAAGGAAAGGAAGAAAGAGGACAGGCAAGAGAGAAGAGAAAATGGGAGGGGTCAACCGGACCCACTCGTCAGTTTCGACCATTTTCCGGGGGGAGAAATGTTGACCCCCGCCGTGAAGTAATATGGTGCCATCGATGCAAGAACAAGCATAGTGGCCCGTGCAACCAAAAATCCTACTCAGGTCTCATCGAGTGTGCCAAGTGCGGAAAGAAGGATCATGCAACCTACGATTGTCCCATCCGGGGATCCGTTTGCTTCGAGTGTCGAGAGCCAAGGCACGTGAAGAGGAAGTTCCCGAAGTTGATTGGTAGCAACCATGGATTTTCAAGCGGGTCGACTACAAAGAAAGAGAACCCACCAAAGGCGTCAGCCCGTGCATTTCAGATGACCGCCGATGAGGAGGGGGAGACCGCCGATATAGTATCGGATACGTTCCTCGTAAACTCATTGCATGCTCATATTTTATTCGATTCGGGTGCAAACAGATCGTTTGTGTCAAATACTTTTTGTAAGTCGTTTTCCACTCCCGTTAGTGCCCTCTCCGATGCTTTAGTAGTAGAAGTATCCAACAAGGAACAAGTGTTGATTCGAGAACACTACCGCAATTGTGAGTTGGAGATAGATGGGAATCCTTTTAAAGTGAACCTATTACCAATGGCAATCAGGGGTTTTGATGTGGTGATAAGCATGGATTAGATGACGGATAACTGTGCCGACATCTTTTGCTTCAAGAAGATGATTAGGGTGCCTGTGGCGAGTGGTGGCACAATCACTATCTATGGAGAAAAGAGGAAGAGACCACTCCCGTGATCTCATTCTTGAAAGCACGTAGGCACTTATCAAAAGGATGTTCGTCATACTTGGCATACATTGTCGATGCAAAATTGGAGAAGAAATTGATGGAAGACGTGGAGGTTGTGCGAGACTACCCGGATGATCTACGTGGTTTACCGCTGGAATGTCAAATGGAGTTCCATCTCGACCTTACTCCGGGAGCGGCTCTGATAGCCCGTGCTCCTTACCGTTTAGCGTCGACAGAGATGCAGGAGATGATATCACAACTCCAAGAGCTCTTAGGGAAGGGATTTATATGACCAAACTCATCACCTTGGGGAGCTCCAGTGCTATTTGTGAAGAAGAAGAATGGATCTATGCGAATGTGCATAGACTATCAAGAATTGAACAAGGCCACGGTGAAGAACAAATATCCACTTCCCCGGATAGATGACCTCTTCGACCAATTATAAGGAGCGGGATGGTTCTCCAAGATTGACTTGCGGTCGGGATACCATCAAGTAAGAGTGAGGAAAGACGACATCCCGAAGACGGCCTTTCGAACAAGATATAGACATTACGAGTTTCTGGTTATGCCATTCAGCTTGATGAATGCTTTAGCCGTGTTCATGGATTTGATGAACCGGGTGTGCCGTCCTTTCTTGGACAAGTCGGTGATAGTCTTCATCGATGAGATCCTGATCTACTCAAAAGACGAGGCAGAGCATGGGAAACATTTGAGGGAGGTGTTGGAAGTCCTTCGGAAGGAAAAATTATTCGCAAAATTCTCTAAGTGTGAATTTTCGTTACAAGAAGTACAATTCTTGGGCCACGTAGTGTCCAAGGATGGGGTGAAGGTGGACCCGACTAAGATTGAAGCCATGAGGGGATGGGAACCACCAACGAGCCCAATGTAAATTCGTAGCTTCTTGGGGTTGGTCGGATACTACCGAAGGTTCATCTAAGACTTTTCAAAGATCGCTTCACCACTTACATATTTGACGAGGAAGAATGTCAAGTTCTTATGGACTGACACGCAAGAGCAAGCTTTCAAGACCCTCAAGAAGAGACTGTGTGAAGCGCCAATGTTATCCCTACCCGAGGGATCGGACAATTTTATGGTATATAGTGACACTTCCAAGATGGGGCTCGGGTATATGCTAATGCAAAAAGGCAAAGTGATAGCCTATGCATCACGTCAGCTAAAGGACCATGAAAA
This sequence comes from Arctium lappa, assembly GCA_023525745.1. NCBI lineage: Eukaryota > Viridiplantae > Streptophyta > Magnoliopsida > Asterales > Asteraceae > Arctium > Arctium lappa. The sequence continues at coordinate 42,789,207 of CM042047.1, read as the reverse complement.
GAACTACCCGACTCATGACTTGGAATTGACGTCTGTAGTGTTCGCATTGAAGTTATGGCAGAACTACCTCTATGGGACAAAATGTACCCTCTTCACCAACCACAAAAGCTTGAAGTACATTTTTGATCAGAAGGAGTTCAACATGCGTCATGAAGGTGGCTCAAATTGTTAAAAGATTATGACTGTGAACTGCTTTACCACCTCGGTAAGGCCAATGTGGTGGCGGATGCTTTGAGTCAAAAGATTCATAGTGGTGGAATTAAGTTGACGCTCACTAGAATTGACGTGGTGTCAAGCTTGGCGGAGAATATCAAGACGTGCCAAGCGGAATCGCTTCAGAAAGGAAACCTCAAGGCCGAAGTTATGATGAAGCAACGCGAATTGTTGACGGAAGATAGTCGTGACCTTAAGCTCTTTCAAGGCCGAGTGTGGGTACCAAAACTTGGAGGAAATGGGGAACTACTTTTGGAGGAAGCTCATAAGTCCAAATATTCCATACATCCCGGTGGTACAAAGATGTATAGGGACTTGAAGTTGTACTATTGGTGGCCGGTGATGAAGCTAGATGTGGCATCTTATGTCGAGAAGTTTGTTACGTGCCTTCAAGTCAAGGCAGAAAATCAAAGACCATACCAAAGTTTGCAATCCCTAGCGATCCCTGAGTGGAAGTGGGAACATATCACGATAGATTTCGTGACAAAGATACCAAAGACCTTGCGGGGTCATGATACAATTTGGGTGGTGGTGGATCGACTCACGAAGAATGCACATTTCTAGAAATGCGAGATAATTTGCCCATGGACAAATTAGCGAAGCTTTACATTGATGAGGTGGTATTAAGACACGGAGTGCCACTATCTATCGTGTCTGATAGGGATAGTCGATTCACTTCTAAGTTTTGGGAAGGTCTACAGAAAGAGTTAGGTACGAAAGTCAAATTGAGTATGGTCTATCACCCTCAGATAGATGGCTAGAGTGAAAAGCACTATTCAGACCCTTGAGGACATGTTGAGGTCGTGTGTCATCGATTCTGGAGGAAATTGGGATTCGCATCTACCATTAGTAGAGTTCGCCTACAACAATAGCTACCATTCGAGCATCGACATGGCCCTATTTGAAGCTCTCTACGACCGAAAATGTAAAACTCCGGTTTGTTGGCTTGAAGCGGGAGAGAAACAGTTCGTCGGACCAGAGATCGTACAAGAAACCGCTGACAAAGTAAAAGGAATTCGAGAGCATCTAAAAGCGGCTCAAGATCGACAGAAGAGCTACACGGATAAGAAGAGGAGGTCAATCGAATTTCAAGTAGGAGATCGGGTAATGTTGAAAGTGTCTCCATGGAAAGGAATAATCCGGTTTGGGAAACGTGGGAAACTCAGTCCCCGTTTGTAACACCCTTAAATTTGGAAAGAGCGACTAATTAAAATTTTCAATAATACATCAAGTAAAAGATAAATGTTCTTCCTATAAATCAAAATGTAACACCCTCAAATTTAGAAAGAGAAACTAATTTAAAATTTTCAATAATACTTCCAATTATAAATAAAATCTCTTAAGACAAGACTATACTTGCAATACGATTCTAGAATCAACCATCAACACGATGAACAAAGTCTTACATAAAGACTAATTAAAGGTCGGGTGTTACTAAACCCAAATATAAGTTGCTATTCCCAAGATACATGCGGAAGACTTCACTAAGATATTCACTTCTCGAGCACAATTAGCACTGCTCTCTTCACGGTGTCACTAGAACTATTCTCAACAGGAACCTATTGCACATGCCGACAAATAAAAAGGTTAGACTAACGCCTAGTGAGTTCAAGAGTTTTCAACATGGATAAAATATATTGTAAAAGGAAAGGACGCGGCTTAAATCAAAATCTTTCAAAATGATTTACTTTAAATATGAAGGCGACCCTTTTCCAGTAATCTCACATTTTTAAAGATGAACGTCGCTTACAAAACTTTCTTTCATAAGGTGATGCCACTCAAAACTCACTCAAAACGTGAATATAAATCAAACTCCCAATTTATGAAGACAAGGGTAAAAATTTAATTGTTCAACTACCGAAATATGAGTAAGACTCAAACCCCAAAATTATAACATATGGAGAAAACCCCATACTCAAATGTCACCGAAAACATGGATAAGACTAAATACCTATAACAACACCTTTCAGTGACGGGGGAGACCCGAATTCCATGGATAGTGGTGGAACACAAAAGTAGGTCACATTCCAAGTTATTGAGCTCACCATACTAGGATCAAGGCCACGAACTCGCCGGCTCGTACTCAGATGTGGGGGAGGGTACCCAATGATTCCTAGTCATACTCATTCACTATGACTACATTTAAAACACATGGCTAGTATCCGGTCCCACATAACCGTACCAAGTTGCCATCCTAGGGTCCAATGTCTCAACTAGCTACAAATGGGAAATGACTATCCCATAAAAACAGACTCCGAAATTACATCACAAGGTTAATAGCACAATGAGACCCTCGATGACCCTATAACTAATCCTGGTCCCAACATGAAATAATAGCCCCTTTTTAAAATATTAAAGACGAACTCATATGCCAATGAATCCATTACATTACAGTCTATAACAATACATGACTCCAATTTAATGACCAACGCACTCAAAACATGTAATTCTCAAATGATGCACAATAACTACCATCATACTCAAAACTCCACAACGGGCTATTAGAACCGGACGAATGTCCCCAAAACTCTTTTTAGTTAAAAATCGAGCTGAAGCTCCCCAATTTACTTTATCGTACAATAAAAGTCAGTGTAAACAATAAAACACATTTACCCAACGGTTATGCAAACGCAACGACCAAAAATATAATTAACCCAAAACTCATCATTGGTTGAGACAAACCATTTTCCAAATGAATTTACACCATTTATTCTTTCAAAATGTCCCATAACACAAGAACAAACATTTCTCCAAATACACACTAAAAACATTTTTATACCAAAAGATCTTCATTCATAACATAAATCATTAAAATACTTATACATATGATTTATTTATCGAAATGCCCAAAAATCCCAAAAATGGGTGTTTTACAAGGTTTATAAAGCTAAACACTTCAAATAATCAAAACCCATTAAATGACTCAAACCTTGATAATTTCATGTAAAACACATAAACACTTTAAAATAGACATTTTGACATGTACAACGTTTTTACAAATCAACTTGAACTCACCTTGCTAGATTTAGGCTAAATCTAGATTTTTCCCCAACTTTGAGCTCCTTTGAAGAACTTGGATCCTCAAGCCAAAACTTCCAAAAACCTATATCCATAAGTTTTCAACCATTAATACTCATATCCAACCACTTAGAATCGTTCCCCAAACATTTTACATGGAGATCTCAACTTATACCAAAACCTCAATTTCCATAGATGAAGAAAAGAGAAGATTACCTTAACCATAACTTGAATCCACCAACCAAAATACCTCTTGGGTCACCAAAATGAACCACAAACTCCCAATCTTCAAAATGGTGAAAAGGGTTGGTTGAAACCCTAGAAAATTGATGAAGAAGATAAAGTGAAATGGGTTCTAGAAAGGTTAAGCTTCATAAAAATGGTGTGGGTTTGATTTGGGAGAGAAATATGGAGGGAGAAGAAAGGATTTGGGGGAGAAAAATGAAATGAGGTAGAGGAAGATCAGATCTAGATATGGGGGTAAAAGTAGGAGAGAAAGGATGGAAAAGTTGAAGGTGAAAAAGGGTGAAAATTTCGTCAGACTCAATGTGGACGTCCACTTGGAACCTTATGCGGACGTCCACTTGCATCAGTACGAAAACTGACGAAACTTTTGTTGCTTCCACGGAAGATCCTATGCGGACGTCCACTTGCTTCCCTATGCGGATGTCCACTTGGTCGCGTGCTCGATCACTGTTTTGGTCATAAATTCTTCGTTTTAGCTCCGTTTTCGCTGCGGAAAGGACTGTTGGACTCGTATTTGAATTTCACATATATCAAGACTATAAAATATAGGATTCAATCCAAAATCCTATTTCTTATATTTCTCTTGAAAGATTGGTTTCTACATTGACTTGAAATTATACTTACCCGAAAATTGTGCGTGTTACACAAAACTTAATAAATCTCCAAAATAAAATTCCGTATTTAACCTCATCAATTATAAACTCCAGTCTTATACAATGACTAAACCAAAGACGGGTGTTACTTAATGTGACGCCCCATTTTTTTTCTTTAAAAAACATATTGACCTTGACATCTGCGGAAGCGTTCTAGCAACAACTCCATAGCCTAACATTTATAAGGGCTATTTTAAGAACAATAACTCTTCATGCGATACCTTCATGACTTATCCTGATCTTACCTGAGATACATATATGGAATACGTAAGCTTTAAGCTTAATGAGCAATTATGGTTTCATGAAAAATCATCTTTCAGAAAACATATCATTTTAGCGCATGAATAACAATTCAATACACATCTCATAATTATGCAAAAAACCATTGATGTGAAAACATCATCTTCTTTTAGTGCGAGATCTCATATGTGTAAGTATGCCAAACATTCTCAACAGGATCCTACCTAGATCCCTGGGGTTCCGCGCAGGATCTTCCCCCTGAGGCACGTTTGCAAGATGTTCGCCATTCTTATACCCCGCCGGGTATTTAACATGATCATACTTTCACATGCACAAAACGTTTAATATACCATATGTAAAAATACATGTCTTTCTCATAAAATGCATTATAAACACATAACCTTATCTCGTATAAAGCAAACATGCCAAAACATCGTTTCAAATATTCATCATGCATAAAAACATTTATATAACATATACGTATCCTAATAAATCTCATAACGTACTCACCTTATACTTAACCTCAATGCTTGGTTTACCATCGTGAATTAAATATAACTCTCTAATTTACTTTTTGTATTTTTATGTGTGTTTTATAAAATGAAACATGTCCATCTATTTATAGTAAATTTGTAAGCTGGTAATCAAATGGATGAGGTGGCAGACGTATTGTAATTTTTAAAAACTTACAAACCTTCTGCCCAAAGTTTCTTCCATCAATTATCTATATATATTATTAATTATAAATATTTTATTTATTATTTATACTATTAACTTTATCATGTATAATTTGTGTACGTAACCCCAAACCTCAATATAAACATATATTTAGGACATATGCGATAGTACCTACCCATAGACATGCTATTACTATACCTTTTTCTAAGTTGTATAAATTTTCGTAATCATATTTTGATATTTTTGACATTTACGGTATCTAGATTTTTCAACGTATTTAAATATGAAATTTGGCATTAATCTGATATTTTTATAATCCATAAATGACACATTTATATCGTTTTGCTCAAGTGACCCTAAAATAAAAACTTTATTTTTTTTCGAATCTGAAAGCGTCATTACGATCTATGTAAATCGCTGAGTCCGAATATATATGCATTGTATAACTTATAAATCCATTTGGACTCTAAAATTAATAAAAACGATGTATTTAATATCGAATCAGTTCTATAAATAAAACTTTGTGGGCTTTCAAATCTGAAAGTTTCATCGTGATCGTTATAAATCACAGATCTCAAAAGTATATTAGTCGTATTTCATAAAATCCATACGGCTAGCTAATTTCAGTATAACAGCAAAACCTTTTAAATAGAATTAATAAAAAAATATTATATATATATATACATACGTTTAATCGTATATATATAACTTTATTTTAATTTATTATTTAAGAAATAATCCAAATTATATTCATTTATGATTTCATCTCCATTATTATTAACCAAATATATTTTACTCTTTCTTTGTTTCTAACAAAGATATTTCATAAATCTTTGAATTATCCCATTTTCAATTATATCGATATTTGATATTAAAAGCTTAACTTTTGTATCCGATGTGTATATCTCCTTATCGGATAACATTTCTTTATCGATCCTAATTAATCATGTTTAACCCTTATCTTAAAGATTTAAGATACTCAAATAGACGTAGTCTTGTTATTATTGTAATAGTGAAAACGGGGTGTTACAATTATCCCCTCATTATAAGAATTTCGTCCTCGAAATTGGATCATAGATATGACTCTTTTTTCTCGGTACCTATTATATTTCCTAAATTGCTTCTGGTTCATGATAATAACACTGACTAACTAACATCCAGGGTTTTTCTTTGTTTCTGAGTTTCTCAATTTCTGACTTAAGAAAATATCATATTTCTTAAATATAATATTTCTAACTTTCATCGTTTTTCGCTAACTGCTTTATTGCTTTCTACTTTATGAATATCCTCATATACTATGCTATTAATCTTTTCTCGTAACACTAGGTCACAATTATTAAATGTCGTTTTCTTTTGGATACACTTAATTTCCCGATCATATATTCAAACATCTTCATTTACCGATATCTTAAATCATCCGCAAATTGGATATCTCCTACTAATATTTAACAATCAAATTATCATCTCATGTCACTATTTATCCTTACATCAATGACTAAAAATTTATGCTACTAATCCACAATTGCCAATACCAAACGTTAATTTCTTAGATTGCATTTTCTGACACTAGATTCTTTGTCATAACTTAGTATAGGGCAACAATTTCATCAAATATTTCTTACTTGACGTTATGTACTATTTGAACATCCTCATATACTTTATTCAAAATCACTTCTCAATCATGATTCATAACTATTGTATACTTTTGGATACAATTATATCTCCTACTATATAGTTAGATTCAAATTCTATCATTATAGATACCCTTGGTTGTCTGCACATCAAAAATATCTCCTACTCATATTTAACAATCAAATTACTACTTATCCATATAGCACTGACTTAAAGCTTTACTCTACTAACCACAATTGTCAATACCGGGTATGATGTTTTTAGATTGTATTCCTGATATTGGATTGTTTTTTCATAAAGTATCATATAGAAATGATTTAAGTAACCATATAAATTTCTTTATCAAACTATAAATTTTCTCTGACCTTTACTAATCACAATTCTTTTTGGTATACATTCTCCTGTCATACTATATTGATATTATTATATTTCAAACAGTAGCGTACAAAAAGATTTTTTAGCAACATTGTGCTTTCGCTGCGTACTCTGATTCATTCCGAACTTCCCTTTTTCTTGTGTCCTATTTATTACCCAATTAGTTGTAACACCCTAGAAATTGCGGAAATAAAATTTTTGAAAAAGAATTCAGCAAAAGACTAACTTGCGGAATAAGGTGTAACAATTACTAAATACATAATAATCCAACGGGGTACAGAGTAGACATTAATGTGGTAAATAAATGAAGCATAAAACGACAACCTATTAATCTACAATTATATCTAGATTAGGGACGGGTGTCGCTATACTTCCAAAATAAATCTTCAAAAGAATCTCTCACGACCCCAAGGTCGCTCCCTCAGCCCTGACGAGCCCCACCGCTAAGATAACCTGCCAACATGACAACCAAGAACAAGCGTTAGGCTAAAGCCTAGTGAGAACGAGCCAAAAATAAAAGAGAGTACTAAACCCAAATGGTGTCACGCGGTGAGTATGGCCATGAGCTAAGTCAAGAAATCAAATAAACCATTAGTGATTAAACATGGTATAAGTAATACCCAAAATCACATAACGAGCTCAACCCCTCTAGATCTGTTGCTCAAAACATTCAAGTCAACCCCTCTGGATCTATCCTTGAGAGTTCCCAAAACAGGGGGAACCCAAGCACCAAATGGGATTACACCTTATTGCACCATGAGACACTGCCCGACCGTATAGGCCCACAACCTACTTATCATGGCAACCCGATGCCTATCCCGTGCTAAAACGTGAACCAAATGCCCAAAACAGGGGACATAGGGACACCGTGCCTATGGATCCATTGCACTAAGACTCAAAGCCAAAGCATGTCATTTCAGTGCATACTCATATTAAATCAGATATACAGGCAATTCATATGAACAACGGTTCAATTCTATAAATCTTGATCCTTGAAAATATGGGATTTTTAGAGAGTATTTCCCAACGTCAATCAGTCACTTTGAAACCAGGTTTTCCACATTTAAATAATATATTTATCACACAACATTCGAAATACAGACCGATTTAGCTTAAGGACTCACCTCAGAAATCTTCCTGCTTACAGACTGCTTCTTACGAATGCTACCTACGACAACACCGATACGTCGGTAAGCCAATAATAAAGACAACTCACTGACCTACAACTCAGGAATACGAATACAACACACTGCCAAAACACAGATCCGGTCGAGTACCAAATCCGATCGAACCCAACACCGGTCGAACACAGTACCGGTCGAACGAAGGTCCGGTCGAACGACGGTCCGGTCGAATGACAGTCCGGTCGAAAGACCATTCGGTCGAACGACCATCGTCTTGTTCATCCGGTCGTCTTGTTCATCAAGAACAGATCGACGCAGAGACCCATATCCAAAATGAGAAATACACCGATCTCAAAATGGAACGGTTAAAAACCTTCACAACGAGATTCTACGCGGCTAAAAGCATTCAGATCAAAGCATTAGGCTAGATTCGTACCTCGATTTGGAGAAAAACCAAATGGCCACTTTCTTCCTGCTTCTCTTCTCTCTCTCTCTGATTCTCAAAAACTGATATTTGTGATATTTTCAAAATATCTAAAATCTGATTTATATTTATATAATCCAAGTTACATTTTACCCCCTTGAACTTTGGGTAAAAGTCAACTTTTCACCCAACCTCAAAATAGCGGGTGTTACATTAGTAGAATACCAAGCTTCCTTTGTACATCAATTATTAATCATATATTTTTATTACATAATTTGTCCCTTCTATTCTCAACATTTTTTCCCGAAATAACCTTGACAATGCAAACTACACACAGTGGTTGTGATCCATCGGGCATGACACACTTTTCCACGCTCTCACGGTAATCTTATTTCCTGGCATAACCCACTTGTCATGCTCTTACAACAAATTTTAACAACCACTACCACTGCATTTAGTAAAACATTATCGGTTTCATTTTAAAATCAACATTTCACAGCATGAACAAATCTTATTTCACGATAATCATTTCATTTATGCATCTCTATCGGTGTTACATGACTACACATTTAGTTTCGCTCCTTGCACGAGGTCGATTTTGAACTCGACATAAATTTCTATTGGTATTATAGGAAGTTCTTCGAGGAACATTTCTAGATTTCCATTTACTTTTGACACATTCTATAACTTGCATTCTTGCTTAATATATTTTATGTATAACATAAATGCAACACATCTTTCCTCAAGCACCTACTTATTTTGATCACTGATATAATTCATATTTCATCAATCTCTCTATATTATCCACAGATCCTCCATTCAGGTTACATATCTTAATCATCTTCTTTTTACATATCACCTTAATGTCATTCTTTGTCAACTATTCCACCCCCAAAATCATATCAAACTCATTTAAATACATCAATAACAAGGTAACTCTACGATCCATATTGATTTGAACAATCCTTAACAATTTCTTTAACCTTTATCTGACCACTGTCAACAGGCCCTACATAATTCTTATTCTAGTTGCTTAGGTTATCTATTCAAGTAGTGGAAATAAATCTTCTAGGCGTACTTGAACTGAATAAACTATGGCACAATAATTATTGACAAGAAATGCACCCAAAACATTGTCAGCGATTCTTTTGGCCTCGTTTGTTGTACTGACATTTTTCATAATCCTTACCTTTGGTTCCTCTTTCTCATTTCCACTCTTAACTAAACTTTCTCATGTCGAATTCTATATAATGTTCAACTATGTTGAAGCTTAGGGCAACTTGATCCGATATCCCCATCATATCACACTTATGGCAAATACATCTCTCTATAGACTCCTTTTTATGCATCCTAACTTTTCATACATGTTGAACCCAATGCTATATTTGTACTCGGCACAATCACAAGATCCTAAACTTATTGTATATAAGATAGCTAACTCAGATCTCTATGCATATGTACCTTAGATGGTTAATCAATATATTTTCCACCTATAACATTCTTGGTTACAACCTCAAAGTCTTGTCCTTAACACAAACCTCTAACGCATCCTCTAGTAGTTTACAAAGTTTTCATGAACTAACAGAACAATTTTATTATTGTTTATCACTCCAAATGCTCAACCTCTACCTCAACATTTACCATAACTTTGGCATACCAAAAACACTTAGTAGTATGTTTAATTCATGACACCCTCACTTTCGTACATTGTTCTATCATTCCTTTCTAGACATTCTTGTTAATAAAATGACAACATATAGGTGTTCCATAATCCTCTTTTTGAGTCATAGTTGTGTATGCTAGATGTATTGACACATAATACCTTCAATAATAGTTTTGGACTAAATAATATTGACTCCTAACATAGTCTGTTATTTTTAAAACACGATCGCATTGATCTAAACATATACTGAGTACCTTTGAGAATGATCTACTAAACTGGCTGAACCTGATCATTAATTGTCATCTCGCATACTATTTAACTATTTGATATTTGATCACCATTCTCCAACAAAATGAAGGGACTCTTACTGAAATATTTTATCAGAGCACAAAAATTAAGGTCTTAAGCTTTTAATATTGTGGGAGTTCGTAATCTATTTCTCTTACTCCACATTTTTTTTATTTAATTATATTCAAATCACCACTTCTTATTGATCCATTTGACTACCAATATGAAATAGCCAGGCCGGTATCACGGGGAGCCAGGATCTGTTCGGTACAAATATAATCTACGACCTTTTAGAATCCACAACTCAGTCGTTTCAACCTTTTTAGACACCATTCCATATGGTTATATCGACCAAGATAAATAATTAGCGGAATAATCTGATTGAGTTTATGTATAAGTTAGTTCTTTTAAGGCAATGTTGTATTCTAAAACTCAGTGGCGTCCTTAAAGTTTAAGGATAAGTTACCTAATCTAAGGCCACCCTAGTCCACTTAAATTAATGCTCTGATGCCAACTAGTGATGCCCCATTTTTTTCTTTCAATAACATCATAACCTTGACATCTGCGGAAGCGTTCTAGAAACATCTCCATAGCCTAACATTTATAAGGGTTATTTTAAGAACTATAACTCTTCATGCGATCCTTTCATGTCTTATCATGATCTTACCTGAGATACATATATGGAATACGTACGCTTTAAGCCTGGTGAGCTTATCTAGACGTCCTCCATTCTTATACCCCTGAGTTACGTTTGCAAGACGTCCTCCATTCTTATACCCCGTCGGGTATTTAACATGGTCATATTTTCACATGCACAAAACGTTTAATATACCATATGTAAAATACATGTCTTTCTCATAAAATGCATTATAAGCATAACCTTATCTCGTATAAAGCAAACATGCCAAAACATCGTTTCAAATATTCATCATGCATAAAAACATTTATATAACATATACGTATCCCAATAATTCTCATAACGTACTCACCTTAGACGTAACCTCAATGCTTGGTTTACCATCCTGAATTAAATATAACTCTCTAATTTACTTTTGGTATTTTTATGTGTGTTTTATAAAATGAAACATGTCCATCTATTTATAGTAAATTTGTAAGTTGGTAATCAAATGGATGAGGCGGCGGACGTATTGTAATTTTTAAAAACTTACAAACCTTGTGCCCAAAGTTTCTTCCATCAATTATCTATCTATCTATCTATCTATCTATATATATATATATATATATATATATATATATATATATATTATTAATTATAAATATTTTATTTATTATTTATACTATTAACTTTATCATGTATAATTTTGTGTACGTAACTCCAAACCTCAATATAAACATATATTTAGGACCTATACGATAGTACCTACCCATAGGCATGCTATTGCTATACCTTTTTCTGAGTTATATAAATTTCCGTAATTATATTTTGATCTTTTTGACATTTACGGTATCTAGATTTTTCAACGTATTTAAATATTAAATTTGGTATTAATCCGATATTTTTATAATCCATAAATGACACATTTATATCGTTTTGCTCAAATGACCTTAAAATAAAAACTTTATTCTTTTTCGAATCTGAAAACATCATTACGATCTATGTAAATCACTGAGTCCGAATATATATGCATTGTATAACTTATAAATCCATTTGGACTCTAAAATTAATAAAAACGGTGTATTTAATATCGAATCGGTTCTATAAATAAAACTTTGTGGTTTTTCAAATCTGAAAGTTTCATAACACTCAACCCATAACTCAACACTGGTGGGGCATAATACTCAACCCATAAATCATGGTTAATAAACCACATATACAATACGTCAACGAAAACATGGACACTAAATCCAATACTCACGCAACCATAAAATGGAAGGAATCCAAGTAACAAAACATGGAAATGACATATTTCATTCAAACCTTAATATACACGGAGGGAAATCCAATATTAAGGTCATCATTTACAGTCAACCACACAAGCCCAACGATAATAAAGTAAGGCGTTAATATTTAAAATATTGTTGGCCGATGACGGGGGAGACCCATATCCGTTAAGAGTAGAGGAACACAAAAGTATACCACTCTTGCAACGTTAATCGCATGACACTTCACGACATAAAAACCCAAGTGTCCCTATGACTTCTTAACAAGTTTCACCTCAAAAGTCGGTTGACTTTGGTGAACATTACCTTGAATTCCACCCTGAAGGCCCGGCACACTTAAGGACTACCTCAAAGGCATTACCTCAAACGACGGATGTTCTAGTGCCTACCACCAAGGTAGCACTTCCATACTCAACCCTCCTAGTGCCTACTTGAAAAGTTTAAGGTCATAAAACATGGCTCCCGGAGTCTAACCCCACAATACCCAATTGACCATCAAATAAAGACTGACTTACGTGTCTATGGATCCAATGCATTACAGTCTAAAACGTTACATGACTCCAACAAATGAACTAACACATTCAAAACATGTAACTCATGAATAAGTTGCAACTAAGTACACCATACGTCAAAGGCTCCTTATCGAGCTACCAATACTGAACCAATACTCTGAAGACTCATCTGAGTATAAATCAAGTCCCCAAAGGCATAATACGCGTTTGGCTAAAATACGTGAGCTAATAAATTACATCTTTTCCCAAAATCTTTGACTCTCCATCTCAAATTGGCCTCCGACCCAAAACCAAAAGGGTTTACAATTTCTAAAATGTCCACAAGGTCGGGAATGACCAAAATCAACATGACTCACACATTCGTATTTTCAAGGCGTCCCATTACATAAGCGATGCATATTTCTAACAAACAGTAAAAATGAATTTTGATCAAATAATCTTCCTTTACGCAATAAATCATCAAAACACTTTTATTTGTTACTTATTTATTAAAATGTCCAAAAATCACAAATGTGGGTGTTTTACAAGGTTTATAAAGCCAAACACCTCAAATAATCAAAACCCACCAAATAACTCAACAAATGATAATTTCATGTAAAACACATAAACACTTTAAAAATGAACATTTTGGCATGTACAACATTTTCACAAATCAACTTGAACTCACCTTGCTAGATTTAGGCTAAATTTAGGTTTTTCCCCAACTTGAGCTCCTTTGAAGAAACATGGATCCTCAAGCCAACTTCCAAAAACCTAGATCCACAAGTTTCCAACCATAAATACACATATCCAAGTGTTTAGAATCATTCCCCAAATATCTTATATCAAAATAATCATTTTGGCCAAAAACCCTAATTTGACCTAACTTTTCTCAAAATATTCCAAACCGAAATTGGAGAAATAAAACACTAGGTTGTCATAAATAGAGCATTTATAACTCATAAAGAAGTTTGGATGTGGAAGGTATGAACTTAGCACTTACGTTTTGGTGAAAACTTATAAAACCCCCAAATTCTTGAAGATAGAGGTGATGATGATGAGCTCTTGATCTTAGCTTCCAATCCACCACCAAATACTCTTATATATCCCTAAAACTAACAATATACCCTTGAAAATCTCTCAAAAACAAATCCATATCAACTTGAATCTCCAAAAACGGAGTTGAAATGAGAGAGTTATGAGGAAATGAAGAATGAGGCTGAAAATCCGACTTTTCACAAGTCTGGTACACCCGTGCTACTATGCCATGCGAGTTTGCCATGGCATTGTCGCATGGCATAGTCGCTCCAAGTGTACCGTGGGCAAAAACTTGCTTGCGACTTTGCTAGTGCGACTATGTCATAGTCGCCGGGCATTGTTGTTGGACTCATACCAAGCCCCGAAACTCGATTTTTTCTATGACAACACTCCCGAAACTCTTAGGGACTTAAAGTAATGTTTTCCCAACATAAACCCCACCATTTACAAGTTTCAAAAATGTCCGGGTGACTTTTACTTTCCCAAAATTACGGGTGTTACAATCCTCCCAACCTTAGAATGATTTCGTCCTCGAAATCTATTTCTCACCCAAGACATTTCATTACCCCCTTAGAACTTATTAGGTTTCCTCAGTTTCTAAAAGGTAACAAACGAGTCATAGACCTTAATGACGTCATTCTCACAAAACGACTGTCTCCCTTTCCACGGGATTGCCTCTAACCTGATTCATCCTTGAGTTAAAACTAGATGACCTTCTGACGCAACTGTCATACTGATTTTCGTGAAGACTTTCACCTTCAATATCCATCGTGAAATGTTTCACTCATACCAGAGTGAACATCGAACTTATTGGAGCAATTTCTAACCATACGATCTTGGTTGCCTCCCAACCTTAGGTGACACGTACTACCTCAAGGGCAGCCAATGACCTCCACTTTCCATTGACTAATTCGTTCTAGTTCAACACGATTCTGCAACCGTATTCCAAAGATCAATCCCCAAGCCCAAAGAATTCCCAAAATTCCTTAATAGATCACCCTCGTTAACAATAGAGCCTTCCTTCCAGGGACTTTCTATTATGTTCTCCAGGGAGTCGGTTTATCCAAAATGGGCGATTGCCCAACTTCAAACTATACTTCCTCATCAAATGTTCAGTCTGATATAATCTTTACCATATCAAGAAAATCCTATTCATCGATGTTTAATTACCAACATCCAATCTTCTTAAAGTTCTGTCACTAGGAGGCTAACATTCCTTATGGCCCAACGACAGTACTTCAACACTCCAAACATTCATTGACCTCAAAAGAACAAGTCGACACCTAAAATCAAAATGTAGTTGTACCGTCAAATATTTCATTCTAGATTTGTATTTCTGAATTAAAGTTGATACCTAACAATGGCACTAAAATTCTCAATTTTACATCTCTAACAAACGAACCACAATATTTCCTTTATTCTTGAAGACTCACCCGGGTGGCACACCCCAACACATGGATGATGTCGAATAATCAACCCAACAACTCATATCCAACCAAAAGCAAGCAATCACACAAAGCCTTAACCCGCATATTTACCGAAGCAGAAAGATCACCTCTTAATTAACTAGGAGAAGACATAAATCTAATACCTCGATTATTCATGCATGCACCGATTCAAAACTGAAACCCATAATTTAAGACTGACCACCGTCAGATCATGTCGCTTCAATTCCCAGGGACTCCTTTAGTCCCAAATCTCAATTCTTTTTATAAGAGGGTTTAAATCTATAGCTCTAATGAGTTCAAGGTTTTTCAACTATAGGACTCAACAAATATGCCCATTGAAAATTTTGTTAGATTTTTCAAACACAAATTCTTTATACAATTAATCGTACATGTAAAAAATCTACTATCGCTTACTCAGAAGTTGCGCAAAGTGGTCACAAACGCCACACATATAAAACAATTTAGAAAGTCATTTGATCATTACTCAAGCTAATAACGACAATAATAAAATATGCATAAAAACCTTTTCAAATGGACCGCTATGGTCCGAATATGCATCACTTTATGCCATGTACGTAAAATAATTTCCCGCACTAAAGCGATGTGCAACAAATGTTTGTATAAACTCCGGAAGGAGAAATTTACGTAATTAAGTTACAAAAATTTCCCATTTAACCATAAAATGACGTGGAATAAAATTTCCAACAAGACCCGCATACATCAGTTTATTTCTCAAACTTAGTAAAACGATAAGTGCATGTGACTCGTTTGATACGTAAAATAATTTAAATGGACTTCAAGTTTCAAGATGTACAAACGATATGCATAATAGTTCAAAAAAAATAGTGGTTATAATGTCATGCATACCAATAAATTAATATAATGCACTCATAGGAAACGATAATAAAAGTACCAACAGCCGAAGTGCATAAAACAAAACATTTAGTATGAACTATCACATATTCCACATACATAAGTACAAACCAATTCGTACTCCAAATAGTATGCAATGAAACGTGATAGCATAAAACTCGAAAGAGAAAATCATGTGGTTTCACAATTCCAATACTACCATTTTTTTTCATTACGACATAAGGTAACATTTTCTCAACAGAACTCGCATGAGACAAAAAAAATGTTCAATAAAACTCATAAAGTAATACACACAATAATTCAAGTATATGCATTTCAGAGTGCATCCATTCGGCGCAAAATGTCATAAAATAAAACCCTATAAGACTCAACAAAACTTCCATAAAACTCAATGAAACTCAAAGGTACTCAAACAATCAAATGGTGCCAAAATTTTCGTTCTCAATAATCAAATAACACAAGACAAGGTTATAATTAAAATGTCAAATTCCAAAAAAATTCCCCTTTTATTGCAATATGATATAAAGCGACACTTCTCAACAAAACTCGCATGGAATAAAATCCCCAATAAAACTCAAACACCAAAATTATGGAAGGTAACTCTTCGTCCAAAACCTTAACATATGTGAAGGAGATCCAATGTTAAAGTCATAAATCGCAGTTACTTGTCCAAGACCCTAAACAACATCAAAATACGGACATCACAATATCCAAAAATAGTGTTGGACAACAACGAAAATGAAGAAAGTCTCAATAAATTTTGCAATCACATGCATAAAAATAATTTTATGCATGCTTAAAATCATGGTTTAAAATCTTGTGTGTGCTAAACATTTTTCCAAGATTTCGTAATATAATCCACATGATGATTCGGAAACATGATAAATAGTTGATGCAATTTATTTTAGAAATAAATTCCGTGCATGAATTTGATCGGCAATCAACATCTCGAAACCACACTCCTCAATTTCCCAGTCACACTATCGTCATCCGGATGCTCAAACATCTTAAGGCAACAATCCAGGATTTCATCGGTCCACCTTCCAATTTCTCCTAGAATAATGTTGATCCCATAAGTTTATGGTTCTAATCCAACCATATATTCCGACCCGAAACGGTCCACTTAACACAATCATCATGCTTACTGTCACTCCAAGTGACGAATGTTAAAATCATCAACCTCTTCTAACGACTACCCACTTAGAAACTTCTTCACTACCCCAACGGTCGTCACACCAGAGTAGTCCAAGTATACACATGTAGCTTGTAGGATCACCATAACACTGGCCAGGTGCAATTATGAACGTACAATACATGATCATCCTTGCTACCCTCGACGTGATTCCCGTTCCTAATGACTCCATCAACCTCAAAACATCATGTCTTAAAGTGCCTATTGGTGTAATTTTCTCTCTCATTTACTTAAAAAATGCTAGTTTGAGTCTAGGTATCCAAAATCCACATCTAAATCTCTCAAACTTAAGCTCTGATACCAACTAATTAAAATTTTCGATAATACATCAAGTAAAAGATAAATCTTCTTCCTATAAATCAAAACTTGATAAACCTCCAAAATAAAATTTCGTATTTAACCTCATCAATTATAAACTCCAGTCTTATACAATGACTAAACCAAAAACGAGTGTTACTTAACCCAAATACAAGTTGCTAATCCCGTAATAATTGCGAAAGACTTTACCAAGCTATTCACTTCTTGAGCACACAACTAGCACTCATCTCTTCACAGTGCACTAGAACTATTCCAAACCGGAACCTGTTGCACATGCCGACAAATAAAAAGGTTAGGCTAGCGCCTAGTGAGTTTAAGAGTTTTCAATATGAATAAATACGTCGCAAAAGGAAAGAATGTAACTTAAATCATAATCTTTTGAGTTAAATACAAATTTGGTCCTTGTGGTTTACAAATATTAACGACTAAGGTCCCTCAAAGAAATATTTAAAGAATAACGTCCCTCTACTTTTCATTTTATAACACGTAGGGTCCCTCTTAGTAATACTATTAAATAATGTGTATTTAAGTAGGGGTAAATTTGTCCATTCCTCTATTCTAGGTTTGGTAACATATTTGGTCCCTCCTAAAATTTAGGGATTAAAAAACCCTTTTATAGTTTGTAACATATTTGGTCCCTCTATGAATTTAAATAAGAAGTTAAATGCAAAATTGATCCCTATGGTTTGCAAAAAATAACAAGTAGCATCCCTGAAAAATTAAATTTCATTAATCTCCAAACCTAACAGTAGCACTAGCATTTTTTGGATATAAGCATGAAGACAAGTCTTAAACTCACAAGTCACAACCACTACTTGGTTAACTTAAAAGAAGACGATTAATAAAAACAAGCTAAATAAAAAGTATCACACCATAAAATATAAATATTTGGTCAACATAAAATAAGACGTTGGATGGAGACAACCAAGTGGTGATTTTATATGTTCTCTAAATTAAAAACTACTACAAAAATGACCCCAAATCAGCAACTACAAAAACCAACATGAAAGCTGCTACAAAAAATAATGCCAAAATAGCAGCAATTAGCTACAAAAAAGTTAAGAAGGGATACTTACACGAAGTTTTGAACAAAAGAAAATCAAACTTCACAAGTTAAGGTTACCGTCCTTTGCATGTACCTGAGTTATGGCCTTGTAAATGTGCATGGTTTTATTTAGTTTGTCTTTATTAATCATTTTTTTAAGTTAACCAAGCAGTGACTTGTGTCCAAAAAATGCTAGTGCAGGTTTGGAGATTAATGAAATTTAATTTTTAAGGGATGTTACTTGTTAGTTTTTGTAAACCATAGGGATCAATTTTGCATTTAACTTCTTATTTAAATTCATAGAGGGACCAAATATGTTACAAACTATAAAAGGGTTTTTTAATCCCTAAATTTTAGGAGGGACCAAATATGTTACCAAACCTAGAATAGAGGAATGGACAAATTTACCCCTACTTAAATACACATTATTTAATAGTATTACTAAGAGGGACCCTACGTGTTATAAAATGAAAAGTAGAGGGACGTTATTCCTTAAATATTTCTTTGAGGGACCTTAGTCGTTAATATTTGTAAACCACAGGGACCAAATTTGTATTTAACTCTAATCTTTTAAAACGTTTTACTTTAAATATGAAAACGACTCATTTCCAATCATTCGCATGATTTAAAGATGGATACCCCAATGTAAAAACATTATGTGATGAGGTGATGTAACCCAAAACTCACTCAAAACATGAATATAAATCGACTCCCAATTTATGAAAACATGAATAAAACTTTATATCCCGAAACACCCAAAACACTGGTGGGGTATAATACTCAACCAATAAATCATGGTTAATAAACCACATATACAATACGTCACCCAAAACATGGACACTAAACCTAATACTCACGCGACCATAAAATGGAAGGAATCCAAGTAACAAAACATGGAAATGACATATTTCATTCAAACCATAATATACACGGAGGGAAATCCAATATTAAGGTCATCATTTACAGTCAACCACAAAAGACAACGATAATAAAGTAAGGCGTTAATATTTAAAATATTGTTGGCCGACGACGGGGGATACCCATATCCGTTAAGAGTAGAGGAACACAAAAGTATGCCACTCTAGCAACGTTAATCGCATGATACTTCACGACATAAAAACCCAAGTGTCCCTACGACTTCTTAACAAGTTTCACCTCAAGAGTCGGTTGACTTTGGTGAACATTACCATGAATTCCACCCCGAAGGTCTGGCACACTTAAGGACTACCTCCAAGGCATTACCTCAAGCGGCGGATGTTCTAGTGCCTACCACCAAGGTAGCACTTCCAGACTCAACCCTCCTAGTGCCTAATTGAAAAGTTTAAGGTCATAAAACATGGCTCCTGGAGTCTAACCCCACAATACCCAATTGACCATCAAATAAAGACTAACTTACGTGCCTATGGATCCAATGCATTACAGTCTAAAACGTTACATGACTCCAACGAATGAACTAACACATTCAAAACATGTAACTCATGAATAAGATGCAACTAAGTACACCATACGTCAAAGGCTCCTTATCGAGCTACCAAATTGAACCAATACTCTGAAGACTCATCTGAGTATAAATCAAGTCCCCAAAGGCATAATACGCGTTTGGCTAAAATACGTGAGCTAATAAATTACATATTTTCCCAAAATCTTTGACTCTCCATCTCAAATTAGCCTCCGACCCAAAACCAAAAGGGTTTACAATTTCTAAAATGTCCACAAGGTCGGGAATGACCAAAATCAACATGACTCACACATTCGTATTTTCAAGGCGTCCTATTACATAAGCGATACATATTTCTAACAAACAGTAAAAATGAATTTTGACCAAATAATCTTCCTTTATGCAATAAATCATCAAAACTGTCAGGATCTAATTCTTAACAAGAATAAATTCTCAGAAACTAATATCAAAGAAGTTGCGGAATAACACTTTGATATTCAATAAAACAGTAAACAAAACAGTATATGATCAATAACTTGCAAACTTGTATTGAATGCTTGAAGTTACAAGATTAAACACACAACCTCAATATTGATGAACAGGCTCACCAATACGAATTCTACTTCTCTAGAATTAGGAACTATGCCTTGAGGTTGATTTTTTCTAAAACTTAGAATAATTAAATTCTTCACTATTCTATCAAATCTATACATATATTGAACAAAAAGATAATTACAATAAATAAAATATCTTCAGTATATCTTCCATCATTATCTTCAAGCCTTCCATTAATATCTTGATTCTTTCCAGCTGTCATCCTTTCCACCCGGATCTTTAAGTCATAAGCAGTACTAACTATGCTCAGCAGCATTAATTTCTTCAAGCATCATTAACTTGGTCTTAGCAGCATTAACTACTAAGCAGCACTAACCACTAGCAGTACTAACTAGCTAAGCAGTACTAACTTTGATTAGCAGTATTAATTCTACTAGCAGTAGTAATACTCAACAGTATTAACTTTGAAGTCTTCTAGCAGTAGTAATTCTGAACTAGCAGCATTAACCATACTTGAGCTTTTCTTCAGTTCCCAACAATCTCCCCCTAACTTGACTTTTAGGAAAAGAAGTCAAGTTCTTCAGAATTGATCTTCAAGATGCTTTCAACACTTCAGATTCAGTTTCCCAAGTTTGGATCTAAGCCCAAACTTTGATTGACAGTTCTTCTCACCATAATCTTGGCCATCTCTGAATCCTTTGTGCATACTAGTGTAGCTTTCAGCATCCCTTCTAACTTCTCTTTGCTATGCTCATAAATTCTGTCTACCAGGTAGTATTCATGATAACAATTGTCAATAGTAATCATGTATACCCCACAGTTTTCAAAAAGTATCCATTTATCAATCTTCTTGAATATAAACTCATGCTGATGATCTTTAATCCTATAAGCCACTCTTTCTGGATCAAACATCATGCACAAGTATTCCATTGCTATCTTGAGAAGATTCTCTTCAGTACCTTTCAACACAGGCTCATAGAGTTTTATCCCCACTTTGTATAATTCTTCTATGTCAGCTCTTGAACAACTTCTGACAACTCTCCCCCATGTTGAATATGCTTCAAATGAACCATCAACTCTTTTTATTCTGAAGAAGTCCTTTCCATTATCTCTTAGAATGTCCCAGAAGGTAATCTCAGGAGCTTTCATAGAGATTGGAACAGCCTTCAAAGGTTCTACTATTGTCATGTAGAGATCCATACTCTCAGTAGTTGGCTTACTTGATTGTTCTGGAATTTGTACTGATTCTACTATAGGTACCTCTGAATGTTCTGCTGCAGATTCTGTTGTTTCTTCCACTCTTGGCCTTTTAGACAGCCTTTTGGAAGCAATTGTCTTCACTCTTTTTCCAGCTTTGGCTTCTACACCAACACTCTCAGGTTCTTCCTTCTTCTCTTCTACTTTATCTTTTGAGGGTGTGGTCTCCTCAGGGAATGGTTTTTGAATATTCAGGTCATGCCTTTCCTTCATTCTTCTCTCAGCCTCTTCCCTTTGTGCTGAATCCCCTTGAAGCTTGGCCATTTCCTTTTGATACAACTCTTCAACCTGAGTGTATGCCATGTTGGTAAACATCTCCCCCTTAACACCAATTGCACCCTTCAGGAAATTTATCATTTTTCTTATTTCCTGATTGGCCAAAAATGTTTTGGAGGGTTGTCTTTTCTGTTTCTGTTTTTGAGTTGGCATCTTTTTAACTGGAAGTTTCTTGGCCTGAGCTGCTGTCTGAGCTGCTTCTTTTAAGCTCTTTTGGTATTCTGCATTTAACTTCTTGGCCATAATCTTTGCAAGTTCTCTATCTTTTTCTGTTTGCAACTGTTCCTCCTTCTCCATTTGGTCTTGAAGCTGCTTTGCTATTGCCTCATCCATTTCAATCTGAGACTTCTTCTTTGCAGGCATTTCAGCTTCAACCATCTTCTCCTTTCCTTTTCCCTTTGACTCCTTTGCCTTTTCTTTTTCCTTCTGTTGAATTTCTCCTTCATTGATGACTACTCCCTTGGCCTTTTGAGTATCCTTAGAAGTATCATTCTTGGATTTTACCAAGGTTTCAGCTATTTCCAATTCTTCAACAGATGGCCCTGTTACTGCTGCTACCTGTTACTGTTGCTGCTTGAACATTATCTGTTTCCACTGCTTGTGCTTCTGTTTCTGCAGCTTTCTCCCCTTAACATCAAATCCCATCTCAGAAATACTCTCCTTTTCTGCTTCAGCCTCTGAATTCTCCCCCTTGTTGAAAGCATCATCAGCAGTTTTCCTCTTCTTCAAAACAAATTGCCTTCTCCTCTTCTTTTGCACCAATCTTGTGATCATGTTCTTCAATTTGGTAATCTGTACTTGTTGAGACAGAATCACCATTTTCATCTCTTCTATGTCTTTATCTTGTTTGATGACATCCATATTGATGTTGCCCATTGTTTCCATCAATTCATTGTAGTCATATCTGTCCTCACCTTCTCCAGGAGTGTTACCCCCTTTTGAAGGATCATGGGATCTTTTAGTAGTGGAAGCCTTCTGCCTAGCAGAAGCACTATCCACCCCCTTGGTTTCTTGGCACCGGGGACCTTTGAATGATTGCTCATTCAAAGTTGCCATGGGAGAGGTCTTATGTATGTTACCACTGTCCTCCTCTGTGCTAGCAGGAGTAGTGGCAGCCTTCTTACCCATATGCTCTTCCATCTCCTTAGAGAGCACCTCCTGAGGGTTGGGATACACCCTGTTGGTTTCCCTTTGGATATTCTCTACTGGAGAGTGCTCCAATAGAGGGCTTTGAGGCTCTTGGTTAATAGTAGGTACACCAAGGGAAGGAGCCTTGTGTACCTTTCTCTTGACATAAGTCTTGGATATTCTGGGGGTGGGTTTAGCAGCAAAGGACTGAGGTAAAATATGAGAGAGGGAAGGTTGGGATTGGCTAGCAGTGGGTTGGTCTAATGGGGGAATTGACCCTGCTACCATACCTTCATTGGTTTGGGACACCACCATCATTGTAGAGAACAATGGGGTATCTACTCTTTCCGAGTCCCCAGCAGATCTTCTCATATTTGAGAAAACCTTGCCTTTAGGGGGTTTTGGTACATATATCCCTTCAGAGTGAGGAATATCCGTCAATTCGTGGTTGATTACTGCTTGAACAAACCTGGGATACATATAAAAGCTCTTTTTGTTTCCCATGTTTGAGACAAGATCATTGAAAATCATTTGTGAAAAATTGTACCTTCTGGCAGTGGCCAAATAGACCAAAGCATAAGCAATGGGACTGCTGAACTCACTCCATCCAGTAGTCTTTTTAGAAATGCAGTGCATCAAGGTATGAACAAGAAAACGCCATTGGGGTGAGAATTTAGCTTTTGAGAACTTAAAAATACCCAATGGGCCTCCATACCCCATTCTTGTAAGAGTAGAAAACAGTTCATCATTAGAGATAGAAGTTATACCAGAGGCATCGTCTAGACGTAGACTGATGCGAATTACCTCTTCAGTAACTGTCAATGGCTTGCCACACACTATCGTCTTGATCATTTGCACACCATCCTTAGTAACAATGGTGGCATGTGCCCAGAATTGCCTCTGATGCTCTATGAAGATAGTAGGAGACATAGTGAGAGCATGGGCAATGTGGCTAGATTTCAGAAAGTCGATTATCTGATGAAAACCTTCAGCTTGTTTTG
The DNA here is from genome assembly GCA_023525745.1 of Arctium lappa. Lineage (NCBI taxonomy): Eukaryota > Viridiplantae > Streptophyta > Magnoliopsida > Asterales > Asteraceae > Arctium > Arctium lappa. The sequence continues at coordinate 42,764,691 of CM042047.1, read as the reverse complement.
GCTTTTGGAGCATCGCGATTTCATTGTGCTCGTCAATGAACGCCATTGATGCCATGAATCTTTGAAAATTCTTGCCTGAGAACTTTGAACTTGAGAGAAAGAGGGTTTAGAGCGCAAGAGAATAGTATGCAAAGAGTCGTTATGAACTTTTAGGCGGGCAAAGAGTATTTATAGTATTTGGAACATAAGCAGTATTAACCTAGAGCAGTATTAACTACTAGCAGTATTAACTAACTAGCAGTATTAATTGAGAGCAGTATTAACTGAGAGCAGTATTAACTGAGAGCAGTATTAACTAACTAGCAGTATTAACTGAGAGCAGTATTAACTACTAGCAGTATTAACTAACTAGCAGTATTAACTGAGAGCAGTATTAACTGAGAGCAGTATTAACTAACTAGCAGTATTAACTGTTGTCGGTCCACACAATACTTTATAACAAGGTGTGCTCTGATACCAATTGTCGGTCCAACAATACTTTATAACAAGTTTAGAAAAACAACACAATGATTACCAACCTGTTTGATATATAAAATAACGATTACAGGATTGATCTATGAAGCTTGGATTTGTGTTCTCAATGTTTTCTCTCTTTTACACCTTCTTGTGTGTGTTTTGTGTGTGTGATCTATATGATCTGATTTTGAGAGATTGAGATACACTTAATCTAACCAAGTGTGTCTAACACACTATCTACAACTTGCAAGAGCAAGTTGTAATATTTAAACAATAAAACTAACAACTAAATATCTAGATATACAATATCTAGATATTATATAGCTAACTAAACTAGAAACTAACTTAGCTTTTACAATACTAGAAACTAGATATTTAAACTAAGTAAACTAATACAATTACATTGACATTTATTACAAATAGACATAGACTTTTATATTGAGAGTCGACGTTCCGGCTTTAGCTTCAGATTACGATCTTCAGATTGGATGATCTTGAATCCAATGAGACTGTGGTCTAACAATCTTCCCCTTTGGATCAAGATCATATAATAAAAAGATTTATCCAATTCAGTCTTCTTGTTCAGCTCAGAAGATGCAATCTCTTTCTCTGAAATCAACATGTCTTCAATCTACTTTCTTTAGAAGAATTCAGTCTTTGACGTGATTCTTGAAACATGTGATCTTTGCCATTTCTTGTGTAGTCATTCTCCCCCTTTTTGATGTTAAGTGCAACGACTTCATCAAAATTTGTTGTAAGAAATGTCAATCTTGCGGTTAGAGCCCCTGATTCGTCAATTCATAAGAGATTCATCCAGATCTTTGCAAATCCAGACAAATTAGATATGTAACACCTGAAATCAACTAATGAATCAGTTATCATGCCTGTCAGTAACACTAAGTCACTGAGTGTAACGAATACACATTGGAAAGGAGCTGTTTGATGTTGACTCCCCCAGGGCTTCCATTTAATCATCGAAACACCACAAAGGTAATTTCTATAAACGTTATGACAAAGAAACTAATTCCTTGTGTGTTCGTGCTTGTGTTGAAAGAATTAAGCATTGATGATTGCTTATTTGGCTCAAAATTTGTGTAAACCACTGAGACAACAGTAAGTTAAACACAGACTCAATGTGCATGATTGAAGTGCGAAGGTGGGGCAGACTTCCTTCTTTTCAATATCCAGATTTTCCAAATGAAAATCAGATAGCAAATGTGCTGCATCCCCTTTGAAAATGTGAAACACTTTCTTGTTGAGAAGAAAATGAGTAGATGGTGAGGTTTGATCAAGAGTTGGCATGGGTTTGTTGCCTGTTTCAATAATGATCACCAAAGAATTGTGAATCACTAGAATTGTGGCTACCCGGCTCAGAAAAAGTTGGTGCAGAGTTGTGATATTCTTTTAACTCTGTTCTCACACGCTCTTTCTTTTAAACGTTTTGCTTTCTCTAATCACACTCATTTCTTTTCTATTTGCACACTCAATCACTAAGGATTAACTTTTTGGGTAGAAATCACTGGTTAAGGTGATTCCATTGAAGTTGTGTTAATTCCTAGCACAATGATTCTTTGTTTTCCTAGATGCACGTGATGCTCAGATTGGTTTAACTATTTCAGTTAAAGCACAATTTAGATCATGAAAACATTTAAAATACACTCCCAAAATATAAAATTTGATGAAAAATCGGGAAGTGGTTTGAACATTAAAAACAATGTTTTCTATGATTGAAAGTTGTCCTTCTTTCAACCATATATGAGATGAAGATATAGAATTATACCTTTACGTATGATCTCCCATCTCATGAAGCTAAGCTTTAAGTCATAGAAATATGAACTTGTAAGCTTCTCTCAAAAATTCTGCAAAAGTCTAATGTCAAGTCAAAGTAATAATTATTCACTTATATTGAAAAGACAAAAAGTAGTAAAACTTTTAAAGTACGAGTTCTGATCAGAAGTAATCAGAAGTCATGTCCTTTTTACTCCCTCTGAAATTATGCATTTGAAAATTATCATATGAAAAAGATATGCATAAAATTTCAGACAAATATGTATGTACTCCCCCTTGATGGTTGATTTCCTCATTCGAGTATCGGAGTACATTCTCTTTTTCAACACGGAGTAAGGTCTTTTGATCATTGAAGTGCGAGTCCTAAACTGTTGTGTTTAGAAGTCAAACTTCGTTGAAGTACGGGTTCTAAGCTGATTTACTTAGAAGCCATTATTCTTCCTACTCCCCCTTGACAGTAGATGCCTGCAACACAGGTTTAGTTTTCTTTGGTACCCACTGGTATTTGGGTCCATATGTGTTAGTTGCAGTTCGTATGGGGGTTACTGAGTAAGAACCATACCAGTAATGGTCACTTGTCTTGTGAACAGGATCATGTGTACGACAATAAGAACAATAAAATTTCTTACCTGACAAACTGATTAATTTATCTCTTGAGTAAACAAAATCAGGTTTACCTTTCAGCGCATTGTTCTTCTTGGCAATCGGCGTATGTACACATGAGCTTTCACATTTCAGCTCTTCTTTAACTGGTTTCCTGTTCCAGACCAGTTCAGCTTCTTCCTGGAAGCTTATTCTCCTTCTTTGATGTGTACCTGAAAAATCTTTATTCCTGTCATAGAAAAGATTAGTAGAATGAATCTGATTAGAAGATTTAACTGACCTTTTGAAAAGAGCGGTTTTCTGATGTGAGCTTGCGGTTGGTTTGTTAGAACCAACTGAATTATTTCTAGGTGAGTGGATTTTTGACTCTGGAGTCGTTCGCTCAGTCACCACCACCGTCTTTGAAATAATATCTTGAAGCTCTTTTACCTTTGAAGAATAACTGTTTCGTTCTTTGATAAGGAGCTCAATCTTTTTCTCAAATGCAGACTTCTTTTTCTTCTCTGTCAGTACACTCTTAGATAATTCAGATAGCTTCTCGGTAAGCTTCTTTATCTTTGCTTCAAGGATGCTTCTTTCTTCTTCGAATCCCTTCTTAGCACCCTTCTGATCATTTGCCTTCCTCTCCTTGGCAAACTGATCTTTTTCCAATATGATTACTTTCTCAAAGTCTTCAACTTTTTGAGAAAGCATTAAACTTTGAAGCTCGAGTATCTTCTTCTCTTCATTACTCTTTTTGGAAAGATCTGCAATTTTCTTTTTAAACTCTGATAGTTTCTTTTCAAGCTCAGCATTTGCACTCTCCAAATCTTTGGACTTCTTCTCATTGCTCTCAACAGACTCTTGCTTCTGTATTTGAGCTTCCAGATGAGAAATCTTTCTTTTTAGCGCATTATTCTCAGCTTCCAAAACCTTAACTTTTGATGACATTACTGATCCTGTCATACACTTCTCAATTTGTTCCCATATCAGCTTTCCTGTAGCCCTTTCGCGATCTAATGTGAGAAAAATCTCTTTTGAAATCTCTTCAGTCATTCCATTCAATAGGAAAGATCGGGCTAATTGGTCAGCTGCATGTCTCTTTTTCTGCTCATCAGAGTATGCATCAAGTCTTAATTGAAGCTGATCTGGTACTTTTTCTCCATTCTCCTTCACATGAGTATAAGGTTTCGTTGGAATTGTCATTATTCCTTCCCTCAGAGATTTTCTAATTAAATCCTTCATTTCATGTCTTTCAATGAAATATATGAACTGATCTTTCCACTGCTCATACTCTCCTCTGAAGAGTACAGGTGGTTTCTCATCTATACATATTGAAGAAGCTTCGCTTGATGTCATCCTGTTTAATTTGATGTGCAAAAAGAACTTGGATTTGACCGTTAGTCCAAATAAAATTTGATCACACAAGAAATTTTGTCCCCCTAGGCAGACTTAGCACGGGTCTGAGGTATGCGGGTCTGAGGTATGTGGGTCTTTTGAGGAATGCGGGTCCTTTGAGAACCGAGAAGTTCAGCTTTGCGGGTGCTTTGGGACCCGAGTTTTGAGGATTGCAGGTGCTTGAGGACCCGAGTTTTGAGGATTCCGGGTCAAGAGGGAACCGCAAAGTAAGGAATGCGGGTCAAGTGGGAACCGCAAAGTAAGGAATGCGAGTCACTTGAGACACGCAAAGTTGAGGTGTGCGGGTGTAGTTGGACCCGCAAAGTTGAGAAATGCGGGTTATTCAACCTTTGGAATGCGGGTGTTCGTCCTGAACTTGCAAAATTCGTCTAAATCTTTGTTCCTGCAATGATTAGCACAACCAAACACTACCAATGTGTCTAGAATCACTTCTAGAACTGAATTTAAGCACTCGATCTCACTAAAACACTCTTTTTCGAAATAAGATCGATGGCACAGTAACTTACCCACTTCGACTGTTTTCACTTAAAATCACCAAATTGGAACTCGGTTTAAGCTTAATAATGAAATCAAATAGCAACAACTCGATCTAGCATGTAGTACGATCACAACCTGATCGATTCTAACACCTAAAACACTCAAAATCACAAAATCGAATTTTGTTCAAGAACACAGAGTCGTTTTTCTCATAAACTTGTTTTTGATCTTAATTAGGCTTTGATACCAATTGTCGGTCCAACAATACTTATCAAGTTTATAGAATAACAACACAATAAGATTACCAACCTGTTTGATATATAAAATAACGATTACAGGATTGATCTATGAAGCTTGGATTTGTGTTCTCAATGTTTTCTCTCTTTTACACCTTCTTGTGTGTGTTTTGTGTGTCTGATCTATATGATCTGATTTTGAGAGATTGAGATACACTTAATCTAACCAAGTGTGTCTAACACACTATCTACAACTTGCAAGAGCAAGTTGTAATATTTAAACAATAAAACTAACAACTAAATATCTAGATATACAATATCTAGATATTATATAGCTAACTAAACTAGAAACTAACTTAGCTTTTACAATACTAGAAACTAGATATTTAAACTAAGTAAACTAATACAATTACATTGACATTTATTACAAATAGACATAGACTTTTATATTGAGAGTCGACATTCCGGCTTTAGCTTCATATTACGATCTTCAGGTTGGATGATCTTGAATCCAATGAGACTGTGGTCTAACAACTGTGCACTGGCAGTATTAACTACTAGCAGTAGTAACTGTGCACTGGCAGTATTAACTATACTTACTCCTTTAATCTTGTGAAACACTGAGTACTGCTATACATATCCTGAAAAAGAAGATTAGTAACACCAAGAATAAACAATATACAGGTATAGAACCACTTTTTGAGAAGGGGCTTATTCAGAGTTGATCATTCCCACACTTGTTACCAAGAAAGTGAATCTACCCACATCAAAAGCTTTAGTGAATAGATCAGCAAACTGGTTATCATTGTGAACTTTTACAACTTGAATAAGTTTCTTTTCATTACAGTCTCTTATGAAGTGATACCTGATCTCAATGTGCTTTGTCTTTGAGTGCTTGATAGGATTATTCACAATGCTAATATCACTGCTATTATCAATAAAAATTGGAGTGTGTAGAAAGGTTACCCCATAATCCAGCATTTGATTCTGAATCCATAAGACTTGAGAACAACAACTTGCAGCTGCTATGTACTCTGCCTCTGTTGTAGATGTGGATACTGTGGTTTGTTTCTTGCACTGCCATGAAACTAGTCTTGCACCCAAAAACTGACATCCTCCAGAAGTAGATTTTCTGTCCAAGTTTGATCCACCTAGATCACTATCTGAGTATGCAAGTAGGTCAAAGGATGAGTCATGAGGATACCAAAGTCCCAATCTGGGTTGCCCTTTGAGATATTTGAATATCCTCTTAACAGCTTGATAGTGAGATTGCTTTGGCCTAACTTGGAATCTTGCACATACACAGACTGGAAACATTATATCTGGCCTAGAGGTTGTAAGATACATGAGAGAGCCAATCATGGATCTATAATGATGAACATCCATATCCTCCCCCTCAAGATCTGCTGTTATCTGCTTGTGTGTCTCCATAGGTGTGCTAGCAGGTTTTGAATCTGAGAAACCAAACTTGGTTAGAATGTCCTGCACATACTTGGACTGATAGATGAAGATTCCATCTGACTTCTATTGAACTTGGAGTCCAAGGAATAAAGTAAGTTCCCCCGTGGAACTCATTTTGAACCTTTGATGCATTAGTTCCTCAAACTCTTTGCACATGTTGTCTCTTGTTGATCCAAAGATAATATCATCAACATAGATTTGGACCAACAAGATATCCTTCTTCTTTCTCTTGATGAATAGAGTCTTATCAATGACTCCTCTTTCAAAGCCATTTTCCAAGAGATAGGATGACAGAGTGTCATACCATGCTCTTGGAGCTTGATGTAGTCCATAAAGTGCTTTCTTCAATTTGTATACTCTGTCTGGATAGCTTGGGTTTTCAAACCCTGGTGGTTGACAGACATATACTTCTTTTTCAATTGATCAATAAAGAAATGCACTTTTCACATCCATTTGATAGACTTTGAATTTCATATAGGAAGCATAAGCCAGGAATAATCTAATTGCTTCTATCCTGGCCACAGGTGCAAATACTTCTTCATAGTCTATTCCTTCTTCTTGTGTATACCCTTGAGCCACCAGCCTTGCTTTATTCCTTATCACTATACTTATTTCATCTCTCTTATTCTTGAAGACCCATTTTGTTCCTATTGCCCTTTGGCCTTTAGGAAGGTCTACCAGATCCCAAACATCTTGCAGCTTGAACTGCAGTAGCTCTTCTTGCATGGCTTCTATCCAACTGGATTCTTTCATAGCATCATGTGCCTTTTTAGGCTCAAGCTGGGATAAAAAGGAAGAAAACACTGTGTGTTGTTGATCTTGTATTTTTTGAAGCCTACATTGATTTCTAGTCATCATAGGAGAGGATATATCTCCTATTACCAGCTGTGGAGGATGATTCTTTTGTATTCTGGTGTGATAACTAGGTTCTTCATTAAGTCTCACCTCTAGATTAGAGTCATTCAACTCAACTGAAGTGTTTTCAGTAGCCACTTCTGGTTCTTTATTTTCTTGAGTCTCCTCATCTCTACTTTCTTCTTCACTTTGACTTGGTCCAGTAGATGGTTCCTTTTCACAGTCTTCAACAGGATCCACTGTGGGTATGGGAAATATCACAGATTGAGATATACTTTCTAAGACTTGTGTAGTCCCTAATCCTCCACTCCCTGTACCTGCATAATCATCACTACTAAAACCAAAAGAGTTAGTTAGTGAGTCAATGTCAAATAGCTACTGAGGACCAGACCCAATAGGATTTGGTATGTTCTCATTGCATTTGACATTGTCACTTTCTTCAATTATTCTGGAAGAAGAGTTAAAAACTCTGTAAGCCTTACTCTGAGATGAGTAACCAACAAGAAATCCATCATCTGCTTTGCTATCAAACTTACCTAAGTGAGATTTGGTATTGAGAATTGTACAAGGACACCCAAATGGTTTGAAAATCCAATGAAAGGTTTTCTTTTATTTAAAAGCTCATATAGGGTCTTGTTCTTTTGCTTGACCACTAGAACTCTGTTTTGGGCATAACAAGCAGTATTAACTACTTCAGCCCAGAAGGTAATTGGCAGTTTTGAATCAGCCAACAGAGATCTAGCAGCTTCTATTAGTGTCCTATTTCTCCTCTCAGCAACTCCATTCTGTTGAGGAGTCCTAGGAGCACTATATTGTCTCTCAATGCCTTTCTCTTCACAAAAGGTGTTTAGATCAAGATTTTTAAACTCAGTCCCATTATCTGATCTAATGACTTTTACTTTTTGATTAGTTTGGTTTTCAATTCTTAGGATAAAGGATTTGATCAGTCCACTTGTCTCATCCTTAGTCCTTAGAAAATATACCCAGGTAAATCTGGAGTAGTCATCAACAATAACCAAGCAGTAAGATTTCTTGCCTATACTCATAACATTTGTAGGACCAAACAGATCCATATGCAGTAACTGGAGACAAGAAGAAATTGAGTTTATCTCTTTGGTCTTATGAGAAGTTTTGTGTTGTTTGCCTTTAAGACATGCAACACAATGATCATCACATGAAAATACTTTTGAAGGTAAACCTCTTACAAGATTGTTTTTAACAAGTTTATTCATGGTCTTGAAATTCATGTGACACATCCTTCTGTGCCAAAGAGAGGATTCATCCACAGAAGCTTTTGAAACAAGACAGTTTAGGGACGAATCACTATAAACATTGTCCATATCTAGACAATACACATTGTCCTTTCTTGGAGTTCTAAGTAGTATCATGCTTTCATCAACTACCTTGAACCCTGGAACAAGGATCATACACTCAGTATTTGTAAATAATATGCTATGTTGTTTGTCACAAACCTGTGATACACTTAACAGGTTGTACTTCAACTGATCAACATAGTAGACATCCTCAAATGTCATCTTACCTTTGGTGACATTACCTTTTCCACTTATTTTACCACCAGTAAAATTATCTCCAAATGCAACATGTCCTCCATTGATATGCTTGAAATCCTGAAGGCATGACATGTTGCCTATCATGTGCCTAGAGCAACCACTATCAACATGCCATATGCTCTTCCCCTTGAGTTGTTGGTTGCCCTGCACATAAGATAGATCAGTTAGTATGAATTAGGAACCCAAGCCAAAGTGGTCTTGGGTACCCCTTTCTCATCAAATTACTTGCATTCTTTCTTGACAAGATTTTTAAACTTTGACTCCTCATTCTTGGAGTACTTTGTCACAATAATAGGCTTGGAAACATTTTTGCTAGAAGCAGTACTGGTTTTAGAAGTACTAACTGCCTTAGCAGCACTTGCATGCTTAGCAGTACTAACCTTGTTAGCAGTAGTAACTGTGTTAGCAACATTAATATTTTCAGCAGTACTAACACTGTTAGCAGTAGTAACTGTGTTAGCAGCACTAATATTTTCAGCAGTACTAACACTGTTAGTACTTCTAGGCACCCATAGTAAAACACTTTCTTTTAAAGCCTTATTTTTCATAGGGCCTTTATTTTCAACAGATTTCTTCATCACATGTTTCTTTCCAGCCTTCCTATAACCAACAGGTTTTTGCACAAATCTTTGAAAGTTTATCTGTTGATTAATAGGGTTAAAGAAGCAATACTTAGCCAAATGATTCAACTTGCCACGTATGAAACAAGGTTTTGGTCTATTGACTTTATTCAGATCAACTCCTTGTTTCTGAGCCTATTGATTATTCCAGTTTCTTTGATTACCTCTTTTTATACCAGAATTTAGGCTCTTAGCTTTATTGCAAGCACACTGTTTACAAGATCCAGGATTCACAACCGTGGTTTGTTTGTAATGGACCTTGTTATCCTTTCCTTTGGTCTTCTCTATCTCCTTGGACTTGACCCAGATTTTCCCACATCCCTCATTGGTGATAATGTTGTTTTCTAATGGTATCTCTTTACTCACAGCATTATCCCTATTCTCACTGGCTTCTTTCTCAGTCAAATCCTTAACTACTACCTCATCCAAATGATCTATCTTAAAAGCTTCCTCAGACAAGTCCTTTTTCTCCTTGGTTTCTAACAAGTATGAAGTAGGAGAGATATAGTTGTTGTTGTTGTAAGGAGGAGGTGTATTGTTGTATCCAATACCAGGCTTCATCTTATCATGAATCTGAGCCTTTAGAAGAGAATCCATTGCTTTTGAAGCATATGAAAACTTTTCTATGTCAAGCTTCACTTTAGACAGTTCCTCTTTCAGCCTATCATTCTCTTCTAAGGACTTAGACAGTTTGGTCTCTAACTCATTCTTTTCCCACTTCCAATAGTTTGTGTCATAAGAGTGTTGAAGTTCATTAGCTTGAAAGCCTTTGATTTGCTCTTTAAATCTCTATACTATCAACACATAATCTCTTCTGTCCTTTTCTAATCTTTTGAGGTCATCACACATACTTTGATTGTGATCCCTGTATCTTTTGACAGTGTCTATGCAAGATTGAGTGCAAAGATTAGAAATTACCTCAGAGGGGAGATCAGACACTTCTGCCATAAGAGCTTGATTCTGAATGGCTTCCTCAACTTGATCACTCCAGTCAAATCCCATTCATTGTTGAGAAACAAGGGCTTGAGCAGGATTCTTGTTTTGATTGTAGCCTCCATTCTGAGCTTGTTGGTGGTTGTTGTTTGGAACAACACTTTTGCACTCTCTAGCAAAGTGTCCTTTCATGTGACACTTATAGCATTCCACCTTAGTCTTGTCAAAACCAGCTCCATCTTCTCTTCTTTGAGAGAAGTTGTTCCTTCCTGTTCTGTTAATAAACTTCTTCACCCTCATAGATAACATGGCCATCTGCCATTTAATGTCCATCTCCTCCAGGTCATCAGGGTGAAGTTGATCCAGATCATCATTAATCAATGAATTGTTGCTATGACTGGACAAAAAGGCTTCAAAGATAGTTTCAGTGCCTTTTTCTGAATTTACTCCACTGGCAGTACTAACTGCTTCAGGGTTGGCAGTAGTATCAGTAGATGCTGAAAGAAGTGCAGCATTGTGGATATAACCAGTGGGCTTCTTCTTGGATTCTACCTCAGTTTCAAAAACTCTTAGATCATTATATAGATCATCAAGTTCCTTCTCTTCCAGATTGTCACTCTGTCTATATGAGACAGTGTACATAGTCCATTCATCCCCAAGAGATCTGAGGAACTTTCTGTTGATATCATCTTGTTCCATCTTCACTCCTACAGTAGCCAGTTCACCAATGAGCTTGTTGAACCTATCAAAAGTTTGAGTCATAGACTCATTCTTTGAAGAAGTGAAGTTCTCATACTGCTGCTTTAGAACATCTCTTTGATTTCTTTTGATGCTTTTAGTTTCAGCAAATCTTTTCTCTAGAGCATTCCAGAGAATCTGAGCATCAGTGCAGTTGCAAAATTGATGCTGATATTCATTGGGGATGGCCAAGAGCAGAGTGCTCAATGCCTTCATCTCTGTCTGTCTGATCTTCCTCTCACCATCTGTCTTTGGTGGAGGTCTTTTCCCATCTGGTCCTATCTTTCTTGCTTCAGAAGGACCATTCTCAATGATATCCCACATTGAGTAGTCAGTGAGAAGAATGTATTGTCTAATTTTGATCTTTCACATGTCAAACTCACTGGGTTTGAGCATTGGAACCTTAGAGACCAGAGTACTGTTTAATTCTGCAAGGTTTTCCATGATGAATGAATAGATGTTTCTGAGGGAGTTAGGCTCTGATACCACTTGTCAGGATCGAATTCTTAACAAGAATAAATTCTCAGAAACTAATATCAAAGAAGTTGCGGAATAACACTTTGATATTCAATAAAACAGTAAACAAAACAGTATATGATCAATAACTTGCAAACTTGTATTGAATGCTTGAAGTTACAAGATTAAACACACAACCTCAATATTGATGAACAGGCTCACCAATACGAATTCTACTTCTCTAGAATTAGGAACTATGCCTTGAGGTTGATTTTTTCTAAAACTTAGAATAATTAAATTCTTCACTATTTATCAAATCTATACATATATTGAACAAAAAGATAATTACAATAAATAAAATATCTTCAGTATATCTTCCATCATTATCTTCAAGCCTTCCATGAATATCTTGATTCTTTCCAGCTGTCATCCTTTCCATCCGGATCTTTAAGTCATAAGCAGTACCAACTATGCTCAGCAGCATTAATTTCTTCAAGCAACATTAACTTGGTCTTAGCAGCATTAACTACTAAGCAGCACTAACCACTAGCAGTACTAACTAGCTAAGCAGTACTAACTTTGATTAGCAGTATTAATTCTACTAGCAGTAGTAATACTCAGCAGTATTAACTTTGAAGTCTTCCAGCAGTAGTAATTCTGAACTAGCAACATTAACCATACTTGAGCTTTTCTTCAGTTCCCAACAAAAACACTTTTATTTGTGGCTTATTTATCAAAATGACCAAAAATCACAAATGTGGGTGTTTTACAAGGTTCATAAAGCTAAACATCTCAAATAATCAAAACCCACCAACTAACTCAACAAATGATAATTTCATGTAAAACACATAAACACTTTAAAAATGAACATTTTGGCATGTACAACATTTTCACAAATCAAGTTGAACTCGCCTTGCTAGATTTAGGCTAAATCTAGGTTTTTCCCCAACTTGAGCTCCTTTGAAGAAACTTGGATCCTCAACCCAAAATTTCCAAAAACCTAGATCCACAAGTTTCCAACCATAAATACACATATCCAAGTGTTTAGAATCATTCCCCAAATATCTTATATCAAAATCTCTATTTTGGCCAAAAACCCTAATTTGACCTAACTTTTCTCAAAATCTTCTAAACCGAAATTGGAGAAATAAAACATTAGGTTGTCATCAATAGAGCATTTATAACTCATAAAGAAGTTTGGAAGTGGAAGGGATGAACTTACCACTTAGGTTTTGGTGAAAACCTAGAAAACCCCAAATTTTTTGAAGATGGAGGTGATGATAATGAACTCTTGATCTTAGCTTCCCATCCACCATCAAATACTATTATATATTCCCAAAAATAACAATATAACCTTGAAAAGCTCTCAAAAACGAACCCATAGAAACTTGAATCGCCAAAAACGGAGTTGAAATGAGAGAGTTATGACGAAATGAAGAATGAGGCTGAAAATCTGACTTTTAACAAGTCTGGTACACTCGTGCTACTATGCCATGAGACTTTTCCATGGCATTGTAGCATGGAATAGTCGCTCCAAGTGTACCGTGGGAAAAAACTTGCCTGCGACTTTGCCAGTGCGACTATGACACTGTCATAGTCGTCGGGCATTGTAGTCGGACTCGTATCAAGCCCCGAAACTCGACTTTTTCTATGCCAACACTCTCGAAACTCTTAGGGACTTAAACTAATGTTTTCCCAAAATAAAACCCACCATTTACAAGTTGCAAAAACGTCTAGGTGACTTTCACTTACCAAAAATTACGGGTGTTACACCGTTTCTTTGGACCTTTGTCATTTTAGAGAAGATTGGACTACAAGCCTACCGGTTGGATTTACTGCCGAAAATGAATGGAATACACCCTACCTTTCATGTATGTTATCTTCGCAAGTGTCTAGCCGAGGAGGAAAGCGTCATTTTGTTGACGGAAATCCAAGTAGACAACGGGAACCGGTGTGTGGAGGAGCGGAAGCCATATTAGAATTCAAGACAAAGAAGCTTCGCCATAAGGAAGTGACCATGGACAAGGTCCAATGGAAGTAGAGTCGTTCTTGGCATTTTATTGGCCCTGAGCGATTTATAAAAAATGGGCCCTTCATATCTATGGAGAAAAATATATTTAACAAGTGTTTTTATTATAAAGAACAAAACTGTAAATATAAATAACTCATACAAAACAACTTCAATAATAATTCATACAAAACAACTTCTTCGAACATTCTTGGACGCAAAATCATCAATAATAGTATCTAAATCAATATTATCTAGTATATCTTTTTCAGTACATAGTATCGTCAATCGTTTAGCCTTTCTTGTGACATTGATGACCTTAAGTATGTCTTCAATAACTTCAATTTTGAAAAACTTATTTCGGCAGATGCTACGGTCACAGGAGATGTCAACATAATTTGATACGCAACTGAAACATTAGGATAACAATCTGCAATTTGGACAAACTCAAGAATCTCAACCACCGACATTGATTTATATGGTAAAGTTACTTGCAACACTTGTAATTCAGAAAAAAAAAATCATTTAAATCCACATCTGACACATTATTATGACAAAAGGTATTAGCAAAGTTAGCACAACATCTCATCAATTCATTCTCATCCAATGCCTTTAGCTTATCAGAATCAAATAAGAATCCAAAAATACTTTCAAACTTCTTTAATTGTTCAAATCTATTGTTCAATGAAGAAATTTCCATATCGACAATGGTAAGAAAATAATTAATTCTAAAAGATTTTTCTTCTGATGCTTGCACATCCTCTTCATTGTTATTTTCATCGAATTGTTTTTTTTTTCTAATAATACGACGCTTAGTCAAAAATCTAGGATCTAGATTCATTTCACATGGTAATTTTTTAGCGGTATCCATACTTGATGCAAACCCATCATTCCTATATTTTTCAAAGTACCTCAACACACCTTCAAATTGTTCCATGGTAGCATTAATACACATAGATTTGAGTTGCAACTTCTTACTAACCATGTTTATTGCAAATAAAATATCATACCAAATAACCATACCAAGTAAAAAATCAAAATTTTCAATTGCACTTACCAAACTTTCCGCCTCACTTTTCAACTTGGCATCATCACATGCTTTTGAAAACTCAAGTAAACCCGATCTTATTTGAGGAGCTTGATATCTAATGGCTTTCACACTTTTTACTCTACTCTCCCAACGTGTATTGCATAAAGATTTTACAGTCATGTTTCAAACATTATCAAGTAACACCTTCCATCTTTTTGTGGAACTAGAAAATAATGTGTATATTCGTTGCACAATTCCAAAAAAACGAAACGGCTTTGACACATGAATGATCCATATCACTAAGAGTAAGATTAAGGTTATGACAAACACATGGCATATATAATTCTTTTGGATTAACTTCAAGTAACCGGTTTTGCACCCCTTGGTGTTTGCCCTTCATGTTAAAACCATTGTCATAGCCTTGACCTCTCACATCATCAACACTTAGATCAAGAGATTTAAGTACGTCTAATAATTCATGGAACAATCCTAAACCAGATGTATCATCAACCTTTAAATTTTCTATAAAATACTCTTCTATTTTTATTTTATTATCGGACATATTCACACATCTTATTATTAAACTCATTTGCTCTTGATGACTCACATCCGGTGTACAATCAAGAATCATAGAAAAATATTTAGCCTCTTTGATAATTTTTATTATAGAATTTTTAACACTACGAGCCAAAAGAGAAATCAACTCATTTTGAATTTTAGAACCAAGATAATGATAATGAATATCATGATTTTGAATGCGTCTAATATGATCTTCAATGATCACATCAAATTCTCCAATCATTTTAATTAATCCCAAAAATACCATTCCCAAATTGATATAACTTCTCATTAGATCTTCTAAAGTGTTATTCCGCGACTTCTTTAACATTGTTTCTGAGTTTGTATGAAATTTTTGCTTAAGAATTTCCGATCTTGACAAGTGGTATCAGAGCTAGTAAACTCAGAAACCTTTAATCATGGACAATTCAAGCGACAGTGTTTTAGTATCAAAGGTAACCATGCTCAAACCCAATGAGTTTGACATGTGGAAGATCAGAATCAAGCAGTACATTCTTCTCACAGACTTCTCAATGTGGGACATCATTGAGAATGGTCCCTCTGATGGAGGAAAGATGGATGCAGATGGAAAGAGACCTCCACCAAAGACTGATGGAGAGAGGAAGTTGAGGCAGACAGAGATGAAAGCCTTGAGCACTCTGCTCTTGGCTATAACTAATGAGTATCAACACCAATTCTGCAACTGTTCTGATGCACAAATTCTATGGAATTCACTAGAGAAAATATTTTCTGGTACCAAAAGTACCAAGAGAAATCAGAAGGCCATCCTGAAGCAGCAATATGAAAACTTCATTTCTACAAAGAATGAGTCCATGACTCAAACTTTTGATAGATTTAATAAGGTAATTGGTGAATTGGCTACTGTTGGTATCCAGATAGATCAAGATGATGTCAACAGAAAATTTGTAAGACCTCTTGGTGATGAATGGACTATGTACACTGTCTCCTTCAGACAGAATGATCAACTGGAGGACAAGGAACTGGATGACCTCTATAATGACCTTAGGGTGTTTGAAGCAGAGGTAGAAGCAAAGAAGAGGCCCTCTGGATACTCATACAATGTTGCTCTTTTATCATCCTCTACTGATTATGCTGCTAATACTGAATCAGTTAGTGCTGCCCATGGATCAAAGCAAGATGGATCCAATGACTCTGTTTTAGAAGACTTTCTAGCCAGTCATGCTAATTCCACTCTAATTAATGATGACTTAGAACAGATAAATGCTGATGATCTGGAAGAGATAGATATCAAGTGGCAGATGGCTATGCTGACTATGAGGGTAAAAAGATTCATCAAAAGGACTGGAAGGAACAACTTTGCTCAGAAAAGAGAAGATGGGGTTGGATTTGATAAATCCAAGGTTGAATGTTACAAGTGTCACAAGCTCGGACACTTTGCAAGAGAATGCAGAAATGGAATGCCTCAACAGAATACTAGCAACCATCAACCATCACAGTCCACTAGCTTCAACAACAGGAACTGTCTCAAGCTCTTGTTTCCCAAGAAGGAATGGGACTTGATTGCAGTGACCAAGCAGAAGAAGCAGTTCAGAATCAAGCTTTAATGGCTAAAGTTTCAGAGTCAGCAAGCATTGATATTCCCACAGAGGTAACATATAATCTTTGCTCTAAAACCTGTATTGATACTGTTAAAAAGTACAGGGATCACAATCAGAGTATGTGTGATGACCTTAAAAGGTTAGAGAAAGATAGAAGAGAGTATGTTTTGATTGTTGAGAGGTTTGAAGAACAAATTAAGTCATACCAGGCTAATGAACTTCAACATTCTTATGATACAAACTACTGGAAGTGGGAAAAGAATCAGTTAGAGGTTAAGCTTAAAAAGTTTGAAGAGGAATGTGAGAAGATAAGGAGTGATTTTGAGAAACCCAAGTTAGATATTGAGAAATATTCCAATGCTTCTAAAGAAATGGACTCACTTCTAACACCACCCCTCCACCATACAACAATAACTATATCCCTCCCACATCAGATCTCTTAGAAAGACAGGACAAGATGGAATTACCTGAACGAGCTACTGAAGTAGATCCTTTAGACAAAGTAGTGGTTGAGGCAGATTCTGAAGAAGAGGACTCTGAGAGTAAGAATGAGGAAGACCACAAAGATATTCCCTTAGAAAGCCACATACTGACAAATGAAAGAGGGGGTAAACATTTTGTCAAGAGTGAGAAAGTAAAGTCTGGGGAAGAGACTGTTAAGAATGAAAAAGATGAGACCTCTAAGAAAGGAAAGGGAAAGGTAAAGGGAGTCCATTACATGCAAACCACTGTTGTTAATCCCTGTACTTGTAAACATAATCAGCCCCAACAACATGATAAAACAAGGGGAAATCAAAGAAATAGAAATAATCAGTGGGCATTAAAACAAGGAATTGATCTGAGAAAAATTAACTGACTAAAGCCTTGTTTTATCTGTGGCAAGTTAAATCATCTAGCCAAACACTGTTATTTCAATCTTATTAACCAAAGGATCACTTTTCAAAGAAATATACAAAATTCTATTGGTTATAGGAAGCAAATAAGGAATCATATGGCTGAGAATGTGAGAAGGGCACCTATAAAATCTCATGTTCAGAATAAGTTTGCTAATTCAAAGAAAAATACTCCAAATAAGCCAATGAGTAACTTAAAGAAAAAGAAAGCAAACAACTTTGTCCAGGTCTGGGTTCCAAAAGTAAAGAAATCTGTTAGTACTGATACTTCAAATAGTACTGCTGACAGAGATAGTTCTGCTGCAAGCAATACTACTGCTAACCCAGTTAGTACTGCTAACAAAATTAGTATTGCTAACCCAATTAGTACTGCTAATGATGTTAGTACTGCAAACAAAGTTAGTACTGCTTCCAGTGACATGCCCATTATTCTGACAAAGTATTCAAGCAATAAGATTCCTCAGTTTGATAATCTCATCAAGTCTGAATATGAATATGTTGATGAGAATGGAAAACCCAAGACCACTTTGGCTTGGGTTCCTATTAAAAACTAACTGCTTTATTATATGTGCAGGGCAACCAACAACTCAAGGGAAGGAGCATTTGGCATGTTGATAGTGGTTGTTCCAGGCACATGACAGGTAACATGGCCTGCCTTCAAAACTTCAAAAGATATGATGGAGGACATGTTGCTTTTGGTGATAATGCAGCAGGTGGAAAGATAAGTGGAAAAGGTAATGTGTCAAAAGGTAAGATGACCTTTGAGGATGTATACTATGTTGAGCAATTGAGATACAACCTGTTAAGTGTATCACAGGTTTGTGACAAGAAACATAGCATATTATTCAATGATACTGAATGTACTATCCTTGCTCCAGGGTTCAAGGCAGTTGATGAAAGTATGATACTACTTAGAACTCCTATAAAGGACAATGTTTATTGCTTAGACTTGGAGAGTGTATCTTCTAATTCATCTTTAAATTGTTTATTTTCAAAAGCTTCAGTGAATGAATCATCTTTATGGCACAGAAGGATGTGTCACATGAACTTTAAAACAATGAACAAACTTGTGAAAAACAACCTTGTAAGAGGTTTTCCACAAAAGGTATTTTCTTGTGATGATCATTGTGTTGCATGTCTTAAAGGCAAACAACACATAACTTCTCATAAGTCCAAAGAGATAAATACAATCTCTTCACCTCTTAATTTACTGCATATGGATCTGTTTGGACCTACAAATGTGATGAATATTGGTAAGAAATCCTACTGTTTGGTTATTGTTGATGATTTCTCTAGATTCACTTGGGTCTATTTTCTTAGGACAAAGGATGAGACAAGTGGACTAATCAAATCCTTTGTTCTTAGAGTTGAAACCCAAACAAATCTAAGAGTTAAAGTCATTAGGTCTGATAATGGAACTGAATTTAAAAACAATGACCTAAACAACTTTTGTGAGGAAAAGGGCATTAAGAAACAATACAGTGCTCCTAGGACTCCTCAACAGAATGGTGTGCTGAAAGGAGAAATAGGACACTGATAGAAGTTGCTAGATCTCTGTTGACAGATTCAAAACTTCCAATCACTTTTTGGGCAGAAGCAGTTAATATTGTCTGCTATGTTCAAAACAGAGTTCTAGTAGTAAAATCTCAAGACAAGACACCCTATGAGCTTTTTAAAAAGAAGAAATCTCTTATTGGTTTTTTTAAACCATTTGGGTGTCCTTGCACAATTCTCAATACCAAAAGTCACCTAGGAAAGTTTGATAGCAAAGCTGAGGATGGGTTTCTTGTTGGTTATTCATATCAAAGTAAGGCCTACAGAGTTTTTAACACCTCTTCTAGGATTATTGAGGAAAGTGACAATGTCAAATGCAATGAGAACACACCAAATCAACTTGGTTCAGGTCCTAATTGGCTATTTGACATTGATTCACTAACTAATTCTTTGGGTTTCAGTAATGAGCATAATGCAGGAACATGGACAGAAAAGGTACAAGTACAAAGACAAGAGTTTGTGTTGTTCCCAACACCTACTGCTGATCCTGTTGAATTCTGTGACCAACATAAGAAAGATACTTCAGATTCAAAGGACACTGAACCAACTCAGAATGAAGAGGACAGAGGTGAAAAGGAAGATCAACCCTCAGATTCAAAAATCAAAGGACCTGAGATGCCATGTTTGGAAGAAGATGACACAGATGATGATAACTCTTTAATTTTTGTGGCAGCACTCTTGAAAAGAATCACTCTAATCTGGAAGCAGATATTGATGAAGAAGTTGTTCATCAAACAAGAGTTCAGAAAAATCATCCTCCTCAATTGGTGATTGGTGACATCAATTCACCTATAATCACAAGGAATCAGAGTAAGTTGGGAGGATTGAAAGATATACAATCTGGTATACTTTCTTGCTTTCTATCACAGGTTGAACCCAAAAAGGAATATGATGCAATGAAGGATCCAAGCTGGATAGAAGCAATGCAAGAGGAGCTACTGCAGTTTGTGCTGCAGGATGTATGGGATCTGGTGGATCTTCCAAAAGGACACAGAGCAATTGGCACAAGATGGATCTTCAGGAACAAGAAAGATGAGAGAGTAATAGTAATAAAGGACAAGGCCAGATTAGTGGCACAAGGGTATACTCAAGAAGAGGGAATTGATTATGAAGAGGTATTTGCACCAATGGCCAGGATTTAGGCCATCATGCTATTTTTAGCCTATGCTTCTTTCATGAAGTTCAGAGTCTACCAAATGTATGTAAAGAGTGCCTTCCTGTATGGGAGAATTGAAGAAGAAATGTATGTTTGTCAGCCTCCAGAGTTTGAGTATCCAAATTATCCTGACAGAGTATACAAATTAAAGAAGGCACTCTATGGGCTACATCAAGCACCAAGGGCATGGTATGACACTCTGTCTACCTACCTCTTGGAAAATGGTTTTGAAAGAGGAATAATAGACAAGACTCTGTTCATCAAAAGGAAGAAGAAGGACATTCTACTTGTGCAGATCTATGTAGATGACATCATCTTTGGATCCACAAAAGATCAATTGTGCAGAGATTTTGAAGAACTAATGCACAAGAGATTCAAGATGAGTTCTATGGGTGAACTTACTTTCTTCCTTGGGCTACAAGTTAAGCAGAAGAAAGATGGGATATTCATAAGCCAATCCAAGTATGTGTAGGACATTCTTAATAAGTTTGGTTTCTCAGACTCAAAGCCTGCAAGCACACCCATGGAGACACACAAACAGATCACTGCAGATCTTGAGGGGGAGGATGTGGATGTTCATCACTATAGATCCATGATTGGCTCCCTCATGTATCTCACTGCTTCAAGACCAGATATCATGTTTCCTGTTTGTGTGTGTGCAAGATTTCAAGTAAGACCTAAGTAGTCACACTTTCAAGCAGTCAAGAGGATATTCAGATATCTCAAAGGCCAACCTAGATTAGGTCTTTGGTATCCTCATGACTCACCATTTGACCTACTTGCTTATTCAGACAGTGACTTGGGTGGTGCAAATTTGGATAGAAAGTCAACTTCAGGAGGATGTCAGTTTTTGGGTGCAAGACTAGTGTCATGGCAGTGCAAGAAACAAACCACAGTGTCCACCTCTACAACAGAAGCAGAGTATATAGCTGCTGCAAGCTGCTGTTCACAAGTACTCTGGATTCAGAATCAAATGTTGGACTATGGTATGACTTTTCTTCACACTCCAATCTTCATAGACAACAACAGTGCTATTAGCATTGTTAATAATCCATTTAAGCACTCCAAAACAAAGCATATAGAAATCAGGTATCATTTTATCAGAGACTGCGATGAAAAGAAACTCATTCAGGTTGTGAAAGTCCATACAAGTAACCAATTTGCTGATCTATTCACCAAAGCTTTTGATGTGGGTAGATTCACATTCTTGGTCACAAGTGTGGGCATGATAAACACTGAATAAGCCTCCTTTGATCTGCTTTATGTACCATTTCTGTATAGACTCCTTCCTGTCTACTTTCTCATATTGTATTGTGCATGGTGCTGCTAACCTTGTGTGTTTAAGTGTTTCAGATTGCTTAAATTGCATACTTGGTACCTCTAGTTAAGTTAATACTGCTCTCTATATTACTCATGTTGACAGTTCAAATATGGTTATGTATGGTTACTACTGCTAGGTAGTTTATACTGCCAGTGCAAAGTTACTACTGCTTACCTTGTTTCTACTGCTAATCAGTGTTACTACTGCTGGCATGTGTTAATACTGCTAGTCTGTGTTAGTACTGCCAGTATATGTTACTACTGCTAATATGAGTTAATACTGCGGGTTGGTTAATACTGCTAGGGTACTTAGTACTGCTTCTAACTGAAACCCTCCACCTATAAATACCCTTTGTGACCGCCAAAATACAAACGGCTATTTGAACTTCCATTACTTCTCTTTCTCTTTCTCTCTCTCTCGATTTCTTGCTCACCAGTGTAACCCACTAGTTGCGATTCAAACCCTAGAATCAATCAGAAGATAGCAGGACTAGAATTCTTTGATGAACACAATGAGATTGCTATGCTGCAAAAACCCAAACAGATTGTGGGTTTCCTACAATCCTCACACATCGCACACGCATTAACTGTTAATCCCATAATCTATGTGAAACATCAAAGACAGTTCTGGGCAAATGCTTCAATTCAACCTGTGGAAGGAGGACAGGTCATCCAATCAAGAGTTTGTGATAAACCCATTACCATATCAGAGGACAACATACGTGCACATCTACGCTTAGATGATGCCTCAGGTATTACCTCTCTTCCTAAGGAAGATCTCTTCCATGCTCTTATTCGTATGGGGTATGAAGGTCCCACTGATGTATTTAAGTTTTTCAAGAACATATTTTCACCACAGTGGCGATCCTTTGTTCATACCCTACAACACTGCATTTCACGAAAAACAACTGGATGGAGTGAGTTTAGCAGTACCTTAGCTTATGCTCTAGTCTGCTTAGCTACCTCTAGAAAGTTTAATTTTTCTCAAATGATCTTAAACGATTTAATGTCAAACCTGGATACCAAATCAAAAAGCTTTTATATGTATCCAAGGTTTGTACAAGAAGTACTAAATCAAGAATTGATGGATTTACCTCATTTCAATGAGGTATATGTACCAAAACCCCCAAAGGGGAAGGTGTTCTCAAATATGAAGAGGCCAAGTAAGGACTTCTCAGGTATAGACACTTCATTGTTCTCTACAATGATGGGTGTGTCTCCTTCCCATGGTGAGGCATCAGGGTCACAACCCACATCTGACCACCCAACTGATGACCTACCCACACCACTCATTTCTAGTAATCCTCCTAAGATTCCCATTGTAAAACCCACATCCCCCATCACCAAAACTTATATAAGGAAAAAGGTACAGAAGGTTCCTTCCCTTCTTGTACCTTCACCCCCAAAGCCTTCAAGCCCTCTAATGGAGCATTCTCCATTAGAGAATATCCAAAGGGAAACCACAGGTGTGTCTCCCAACCCCAAGAAGGTGCTCAATAAGGAGAAGGAAGAGCATATGGGTAGTAAGGCTCACACTACTGACTTTGCACAAAGTGCAGGGCAGGACAGTGTGAACATCTTTAAGACCTTCCCCATGGCAACTTTGGGTAAGAAATCATCCAAAGGTCCCAGATGCCAAGAAACCAAGGGGGTAGCAGGTGCTTTTGCTAGGTAGAAGACCTCTACTAAACGTTCCAAGGATCCTCCAACGGTGGTAAAAACACCTAAAGGAGGTGAGGACAGATATACGTATAATGAATTGATGGATACTCTTGGTACATTAAGTCTGGAAGTTCACAATCAAAACTTGGAGATAAAGGATATGCAAAAGGTGATTCTGTTCCAACAAGAGCAAATAGCTCATCTCAAGAAGTTGGTGCTCAAGTTGGTGCACAAAAAGAAGAAAAGGCAGTATGTCTTGAAGAAAAGGGGAGATGTAAAAGATGCTTTCAAAAAGGGGGAGAGTAAAGCTGAAGCAGAAAAGCAAAACCCTGTTGACATGGAATCTCAGTTTGAGGGGGAGATGAATAGTGAAGCAGAAAAGAAACAAGCAGCAGAAACAATGGAGGAAGCAGAAACTGAAAAAGAAGTAAAAACTGAAATTGCAGCAGAAACTGAGCGAGCAGCAGTAACTACACCAGAAGTAGAAACTGCAAAAGCAGTAGAAACAGAAAAAGTTGCAGCAGAAACTGGTATGTCTATAGAAGAGGTTGAGATTGCTGAAACTTTGGTCAAAGCAAAGAATGACACCCCCAAATCTACTCCAAAGGCTAAGGGAGTGGTAATCAAAGAAGTTGGATTAGAAAAGAAAAGAAAAGAGATCAGTGTGGAGGATGCAAAGAAGAAAGGCAAAGAGAAGGTGGTTGAATCTGCAAAAGTATCAAAGAAACAAAGTCAAATAGCTCTAGATGAAGAATTGGCAAGGAAAATGCAATCAGAACTGGAAAATGAGGAAAGACTCAATCTGCAAAAGACAGAGAGATTGCTTTGGAGATGGCTGCTAAACTTAATGAAGAATATCAAAAGAGTCTGAAGTCTGCAGCTGCTGCTAAAGTTACAAAGAAGGCATCAAGGCAAAGGCTGCTATTAAAGACAAGACAAAGACAGCCATCTAAAACCTTCCTAGCCAATCACGAAAGAAGGAAAATGATAAACTTTCTGAAAGGAGCTACTGGAGTTCCTGAAGGAATGTTTTCCAGTATGTCATTTGGAAGGGTAGAAGATCTATATAAGAAGGAGATGGCCAAGCTGAAAGGGGACTTCACACAAAGGGTTGAGTTTGAAAGAAAAATGAAAGAGAGGCATGACCTCAACATACAACAACCTTTCCCTGGAAATGAAGAAGGTACTCCTATCAAAGACAAGGTAGAAGTGAAGAAAGAGGAAACCTTAGCTCAACAGATTGATGCAATGAAAAGAAAGAAGTCCATTGCTACCAAACCAAAAGTGAAAGAAATGAAGATGAAGTCAATCAAGACAAACTGATGTGCAATTTGATTTGTACATGACAGTATCTGATAAAGAACCTCTGAAGATTGATCCTATTTCAGTGAATACTCCTGAAATCATTCATTGGGATATTCTGAAAGACCAAGGCAAAGAATACTTCAGGATCAAGGGATTGGGAGATCACTTTGAAGTGTATGCTACATGGGGTAAAATTATCAGAAACTGCTCCAGGTCTGATTTGGAAGAAATGCACAAAGTTGGGATGAGCTTGTATGGTAAAGTATTGGAAGAAGCTGGAATGAGTCTAATCAAGTTAGCCATGGAGTATTTATGCATGATGTTTGATCCTAGCCAAGTTCAACATGTTGTCAGAGATCTGCATCTGGAGAATAAATTCCAAAGAATAGACAATTGGATGCTATTTGAAAGGTGTGGAGTCTATGTCATCACTATTGACACATCTTATCATGAGTACTACCTGGTGGATAGAATTTATGATCACAACAAAGCCAAATTGCAAGGTATGTTGAATGCTAAGTTGGTATGTTCAAAGGATTCAGAAATGGCCAAGATAGTAGTCAGAAGAACTATCAATCAGAGTTTGGGTCTAGATCCTAATCTATGCAACTGAAAAGCAGTTTTGAAAGCATCATGAAGACAACAATTTTTACTGAAGAACTTAACTTCTCAATTTGAAAAGTTAAGTTAGGGGGAGATTGTTGGGTCAGAAATAACTAAGTTTGGTTAGTACTGCTAGGTGAAGAAAGATTACTACTGATAGTAGAATTAATACTGCTTGAAGAGTTGGTGCTGCTACTTGAATAGTTAGTACTGATTGGAGAGTTAGTACTGCTTGAAGTTAATACTGCCAGATGAAGTTAATGCTGCTAAATACTTCTGAGAATGATTAATGCTGCTGGATAAGGATGAAGATTAATGCTGCTCATGTTGAAGATAATGACTTGGAACGAAAGAATAGGAGTTGGAGATAATGTTGAAGATAATTATGGTATTGATGCTGAAGATCAATCTTATTTTGATAATTATCTTGTAATCAACTCTGTATATATTGTATAGAAGTCTTTGATAGAATTACATGATTCATAAGTTTGTTTTTAGAGAGAATTAACCTCAAGACTAGTATTGATCCTTTCTATAGAGAAGTATAGAACGTCTGTTGAGTTTGTTCAACAGATTGAGGTTGTGTTTCTAATCATTAAGTTTTATGCAATATAAACTTATGATTTGAGTTCATATTCTGTGTTTTTTGATTAAATTGTTAAAGTGTTATTCCGCGAATTCTTTAACATTGTTTCTGAGTTTGTATTAAATTTTTGTTTAAGAATTTTCGATCTTGACATGGACTTCTATTCAGAATGTTGTATATATGGTGTTGACAACCCACTCCATAGACTCTAATTGGAAAATTCAAAAAAGGATCTTGAACTTTTGTCAAGTGTCTAACCATAAAGGAGAGACAATAGGAAAAGTTATTGAATCATGTTTAAAACAATGGGGTATTGAGAGGGTGTTCACCATTATTGTTGATAATGCTTCTTCTAACAATGGGGCCATTCAACATGTCAAAAAAAAGATTGCAAATTTGGAAGACTGTTGTTTGTGATGGTGAATTCTTGCATGTTAGAGGTTGGGACGTTGTCCGGTTTAAATGGCTCAATGTGGACTTTATATGAAAAATGCAATTATTGCATAACTGTTGATTATTACATGTGTGAGTGCGTAGTCATTCATTTGGGTCATGTAATGTTTTAGACTGTAATGCATCGGATCTGTAGGCATGTGAGTCGTTATGTTCATCATGGAGTTTCTTTGATGTCCATGTTTGAGTCTAGTGAATGGTCCCCAAGTCATGTTTTTATATAAGCTTGCAGTGGTGCTCTTGGAGAGCCGTATACGGAGCTAAGTCTTGTGGTGGTGCCCATGGTGAGCCGGATATGGACACATGTGACTTTTGTGGTGACACTCATCTAGAGGTCGAGTAGACATTAGGGCCATTTGGGCATCTTGCGGTGGTTTCTCAGAGGAGTCGTATACGGGGACCCATGACCCGAAGTGAATCTCGTAAACATTGATAAGTGGTTTAACTATCTGTTCCACCACATTTGATGGAATCGGGTCTCCCCAGTCACCGAAAGGTGTTCTTTTTGGGTATTCCCTTACCCGCACCTTTGGTGTTAAAAACGTACCATCTTATTTATATAAATAACATTTTGATGAAATAACTCGTGGGTGCGTTTTGGGGAAATTGAATGTTGAACATTATTTAAAAATGGATGTTTGGTATTGAGAATATTACGATTTGGGGTCAAAGCCTTTTTATAACTAATATTTCAGGTCCGGTCATTTTTAGAATAAAGTATTTTTTTTAAATGCTTTATGATTATATGATGAAAACTGCTTTAACTCACTAGGCGTTAAGCCTAACACTTTTTCTTATCGACGTGTATATCAGGTCTTAAATGGATCTAAGAGACGTTTAGAGCTTGGTATAAGTTCCGGAAGGATGGCTTAGTGACGTCATTTGGTTTTGAGAAGATAGCAGATTAGGTGGTTTTAGTATCACCCGTTAGACTTTGTTCCCATTTGTGGGACTAGATAGTTCCGTTTGAACTCTAATACACGTTATGGTGTTTATTGCCCTTGTAACTTTCGATATTTGTTATTCCAAGTGTTAAATTTAAGAGATTTTCAGAAGTTATAAATTATCTGCTATTTTCAATTTTAGGGTGTTACACCTAAGGTTTGGTTACCATAAGTTGAAGGTGAGAGAAAAAGACATCCTGAAGATAACTTTTCGCATGAGGTATGGACACTACAAATTCCTGGTCATGCCTTTTGGGTTGACCAATGCCCCAGCGGTGTTCATGGACCTGATGAATCGAGTGTACGGTTCGTTGTTGGATAAGTGCATGATAATATTCATAGATTATATCCTCATCTACTCCCGATCCCGCAAGGAGCACGATGAGCACCTTCACCTAGTGTTGGATCTGTTACGGCACGAGAAATTGTACGCCAAATTCTCATAGTGTGGGTTTTGGTTGAGAGAGGTCCGATTTCTGGGTCATGTAGTATCGGGTGAAGGTATTATGGTAGACCCATCCAAGTTTGAATCCATTAAAGGGTGGGAGCCACCGAAGTCACCTTCTGAAGTGAGGAGTTTCCTCGGTTTGGCGGGCTATTATCAGAAGTTCATTCAGGATTTTTCCTGAATGGCAATGCCATTAACCGCCTTGACCAAGAAATGCACCAAATTTGAATGGAACAAGGCTCAGGAGGCGGCATTTAGTAAGCTGAAAGAGAAGTTGAGTAGTGCATTGATTTTATCCTTGCCTAATGAGAGGGAAGGATTTGTGATCTATAGCGACACATCCAAGCTAGGATTAGGGTGTGTATTGATGCAGAATGGGAAGGTGATCTCCTCTGCATCCCGCAATTGAAGGATCATGAGAAGAACTACCCCACGCATGACATGGAGTTGGCAGCAGTGGTTTTTGCTCTGAAGATTTGGAGACATTGTCTTTACGGGGTCAAGTTTCAGATATACACCGACCATAAGAGCCTCAAACACTTGTTCGATCAGAAGGAGTTGAATATGAGACAAAGAAGATGGATAGAGCTTTTGAGTGATTATGATTGCGAAATCCTTTACCATCCTGGTAAAGCAAATGTAGTGGCGGACGGTCTAAGTTGTAAGGAGAGAGGGGAGCGGGCTAGAGTGATAGCCTATCGAGTTGAAGTGACTTCCAGTCTCTTGGAAGAGATTAAGAAGTCTCAAGAAGAGGTGTTAACGGGGAAAGACTTGAAAAGCAAAAGAATGGTCGGGTTTATATCATCCTTGGAGAATAATAGTGGCAGAATGAGGTGCCTAGGGAACCGTGTATGGGTCCCTAAGGTGGGAGACTTGCAGAAAAGGATTATTGAGGAGGCTCACAAGTCATGCTATTCGGTACATCCGGGGACCAATAAGATGTATCGGGATTTGTGTTAGTTTTATTGGTGGCCAGGAATGAAGAAAGATATCGTATTTCGTGGAGCGGTGCTTGACTTGTTTGAAGGTCAAGGCGGAGCATCAGAGACCCTATCGAGAGCTGCAACCCCTGGAAATACCGGTGTAGAAGTGGGACAATATCACAATGGATTTTGTCACGAAGCTACCATGGACTCCAAAAGGGTACGATGCTATCTGTGTGATTGTGGATCGTCTCACCAAGTCGGCTCATTTCTTGCCTATCAAAGAGAGTTATCCGTTCGAAAAGCTAGCAAGATTGTATGTTGACGAGATAGTGACCCGATATGGCGTACCATTGTCTATAGTCTCTGACCGGGATAACTGTTTTACATCATCGTTCTGGAAGATTCTTCAAAGAGAATTGGGTACCCAACTTAAGTTGAGTACCGCTTACCATCCCTAAACGGATGGGCAGAGCGAGAGAACTATTCAAACTTTAGAGGATATGCTCTGAGTTTGCGCGATCGATTTTATAGGCTATTGGGAGTCCCATTTGCCGTTGAAAGAATTTTCATATAACAACAGTTTTCATGCTAGCATTTAGGCGCCACCCTATGAATCTTTGTATGGACGAAAATGCAGAACACCTATTTGTTAGAACGAGGTGACAGAGAAAGAGTTGGCGGGACCGGAGATAGTGCAAGTAACCACAGATAAGATCAATCAGATTCGTGAGAATTAAGGGCGGCTCAGGATCGCCAGAAGATGTACGCAAATAAAAGAAGGAAACCAATTGAGTTCCAAGTGGGAGACAGAGTGATGCTTAAGGTCTCGCCTTGGAAGGGTGTTGTTCGTTTTGGAAAGAAAGGGAAGTTAAGACCGAGGTATGTGGGACCGTTTGCCATAGTCGAACGTGTGGGTGAGGTGGCGTATAAGCTGGAGTTGCCTGAGGAACTTTGGGGAATCCACCCCACCTTTCACATGTCGAATTTGAGGAAATGCTTGGCTGAAGCAGATATGACCATACCGTTAGAGGATATACGGGTGGATGAGAAATTGAATCATGTCGAAGAACCGTTAGCGATTGTGGATCGTAAAATCAGAAAATTGAGGAACAAGGAGATTTCTCTTGTGAAGGTTCAATGGTGTTACCACAAGGGCCAGGAGGCAACATGGGAAGTGGAAGCGGACAAGAAGTCCCAATACCCACGATTGTTCGATGATGGAATTCTGGGGACGAAATTCTTTTGAGGGGAGGATGTTGTAATGAACGTGCCCACAATCTATCAATTAGAAGTTGGGGGGGGGGGTTATTAGAAAAATAGAAGTTGGGGGTCTGGGTGGAAATAAGGGAGAAAAGGAATTAAAAATGTTAGACTAATATTGTATTCAAGATTAAAAGTGAGGGTATGTTGTGTAAATGTTGTATAGTTCAAGGGTTTGGTTGTAAAGTCAACTCAAGTTGACTTAGTATAAATAGTGGTCTTGTTATTAGATTTGTAAGTACGCACATAGTCATACGAAATCAGAGTTGGTAAGATCATCACACAGTAAACACACACACGTTAGATCTGTGGCACTTTGTTAGATCTGTGATTAATTGTATATCAAGAGATTAGATCAGTAAAGTTGCTTTTCATAATATGTGTTGTGATTAAATTGCTAGTATACTGGGTCACAATTGGTATCAGAGCTCAGTAATTCATCGATTTGATAGTTTTTGAGTTCGCATTCTGTTGAAATATTTTTGAGTGGATTTTTGAGTAAAAGTGAGTTCTTGATTAAATTGTTGATTGGTGAGTGATCGATTGATGTATTGAAACAGTTGTATTGGATTGAATATCAAAGAAAAACATGTTTTGATCGTGAAATTGAGATTTTTGAAGGTTTTTTTTTGTTCGAACAAATGTCGAACACTGTTTGATCTATCTGTTCATGCTAGAGTGTATATTAGATTAATATATTGAATTGGATTACTCGTTGCACTAATATGATTGATTCTGTGAAGTTACAACTTCTGGTTTGAAGATTTGGATTGATTTCTGGATTAAAATCGAGTTTTTAGGCTTAAAACTCAAGAACTCGCAAGATTCAAGAAATTCGTATGAAGAACTCGCTAGATTGATAGAACTCGCAGATAGATTTATTCTTTAAGTGAAGAATTCGCATCAGAGCGACTTACGAATTGTCAAGGAATTCGTATAAATATTTGAGAAAATCTTACAAGTACAGAATTCGTATAGTACCTTTATACAAAAAACATAGAATTGGCATAAGATT
The DNA here is from genome assembly GCA_023525745.1 of Arctium lappa. Lineage (NCBI taxonomy): Eukaryota > Viridiplantae > Streptophyta > Magnoliopsida > Asterales > Asteraceae > Arctium > Arctium lappa. The sequence goes on along the minus strand of CM042047.1, from coordinate 42,733,798 downwards.
TTAATTGAAAAGTTAAGTCAAGAATTCGCAGCTGTATCTATTACGAATTCTGAGGAATTCGTATCTGTGTCTTGAGCGAAAAGCAAGAATTCGCATTACTCTGCATTACAAATTTTGAAGTTTTCGCAAAGAGTTTCCAAAAAAATTTCTAAGTAAAGGATTTGTACCCTTGTAGCTTACGAATTCATTTTGCGAATTCTTGTTGCGAATTGTGTTTTTCAAAAGTTTACAAGGATAGAATTCGTAGAAGAGAGACCTGCGAATTGTGTACTTTTCGCAGATACCTTTTTACGAATTGCTTAGTTTGTTGTTCTCTCTGGCCTACGAATTCTTAACTTGTGCGAATTTTAAGCTTCTTTTTGCGAACTTTAAGAGGTTTACGAATTCTAGTACACTTGATTTGCGAATTGTTCCTTGATTAAAGATGCTTGCGAATTCTGAACTTGGAGTTTTTAGAAATTTCTTTTTCTAAAAGTTTTCAAATGTTTCTCAAGTTGTTGAATTTAAAGATTAGTACTTGCTAATTTTTATTGTTTTGTGCAGATTACTTAATTCTTTCATCATGTCTAAAGAATTGCTTTCTATGGGTTCTCAATTGAAACCTTCGGGCTTGTCTATCGGGGAATATTCACAGTGGAAGAGGAGAATGACTCAATTCTTGAATCACAAGAACAAATATTATATGAAGTCCATAATTGATGGTCCAGTTCAACCAGTGGTAACAGTACCTGGACAAGCGGCCACAGAGACTTCTCCCGAAATTCCAGTTAGATATGTGCCAAGACCATATCAGTACTACAGTGAGAGGGAGAAGGATCTTCACAAAATAGATGAAGAGGCACTTATCTATCTCACCATGGCTATCCTAAATGACATCTACAACCGTTTAGATAGTAGGGAATCTGCTAAAGCCATGTGGGATGAATTGGAGAGAAAATTCCAGGGTACTGAGAAATCAATTCAAGCCAAGTTGAATCAAATCATTAATGCTTACGAAGGCTTTCATGTAAAAGAAGGAGAGACACTTCTAGATACTTACACAAGATTCAATGTTATTCTGAATGACTTGAAAAGGAATGGGATGAACAAAACTGTATCTGAGATAAATTACAAGTTCATCAAGAATTTGAATCCTGAGTGGAAGAGCTATGCAATTAATATTCAGATGACAAAAGACATGGCACTGGAAGACGTGAATGACATCTTCACAACATTATCTCAACATGAAGATGAGGTAAAGCAACTTAGTGAAGAGAAGAAGATTGTCAAAGATTCACTTGCCTTGTTGTCTGAACGAAAGAAAGGATCAAGCTCTAAGTCCAGTTCCTCATCCAGATACAAGTCAAGGAGATCCAGAGCTCTTCTAACAGAACTGATTGACTCTAGTTCTGATGATTCCTCCTCTGAAGCTGAGAAACATTCTGATGAAGATGTTCAAAGATTTGTTGATAATCTTTCCCTCATCACGAAGCAGTTTCGGAAAAGCTTTGGCAAGAAAATACATTCAAAGTTAAAGTATGAGGGATACAAGAAAGATAAATCAGACAAGTACAAGCTAAGGTTCATTGGAGGAGAAGAAGGAAGAAAAGTCATTTGTGCATACACCGATTGTAAAGAAGAACAATGTTTCGAGCGGTAAAACTTTTGGCAAACCTGATTTGGTTTACACTATCAATCAACTAATCAGGTTAGCTCAAAAGAAAATTAATTGTTCTTACTGCGGTTCAAATGATTTTGTTAGTAAAAGTTATGTAAATTACTGGTATGGTTCTTATTATATCTCTCCTAATAGAACTGCAACTAACAAATCTGGATCCAAATACCAGTGGATACCAAAAGCTAAATTTGTGTTGCAGGCACCCAAGGTTTAAGGGGGAGAAAGAACCAAGGCTTCTAAATAAATCAGTTCAGAACCCGTGCTTCAAAGAATAATGGCTCTTGGATAAAATAGTTCAAGACCCGTTATTCAATGTTTCAGAACTATGGTTTCTGGTTACATCAGATCTGAACCCGGTCTTCATTGGTAAAAATGAGTACTACTATTCTCACCGAAGAATATGTAATCATGGTTTCTGAATAACTTAGTTCAGAACCCGTACTCAAATGTTTTTCTTCTGATGAATTCTTAAATGATAACATCTTTTCTAGAAGTTTTTGATTTGAGGGGGAGTTAATACTTTTAGGGGGAGGAGATATTAGCTACATGTACTTTCATTGTTATATTTTTCTAATAACTTGAATTTTTACAGATATCAAGATGGAGGATATCTGAGTTTTTATCAAGAATACTTAAATGATGATATTCATTCGAGGGGGAGCTTACAGGTATATTTTCTTTACCTTAAACTTTATCACTTGTTGAAAGATGAACAACTTTCACTTGTGCAAAATGGTTTCTTAAATGTTCAAACCACTTCGTGTTCTCAAATGTTTTATGAATTTCGAAGTGCGATTTTAAATGGTTTTATTTTGGATACTTTAATGCATATCTGACTGTGTGTTTCTAATGACAAATACTTGTGTAATTGTCATGTCTATATATTGTCAAGTATTCATACACACATTGGTTCAGTACATTTCTTGAATTTGTTGTTACCATGTATCAAATGATAAATCTTTCTATGGTAATACTCCCGTTTGTATTCTATGTTGTTTGAATAAGACGTTATTTCTATACAGAAATGTGCTTTCATTGTTAAAATGTTTATATATTGTTCATATAAACAACATTCGTCTTTGATTTCCCAAAATATTATTCTTCATGAATTTTGATCTGATTTTAATCATTGTCAGATTCTCAAAACATTTCTATTCTTTCATGATTATTCATTCATTCAAATTGTTTTGAGAAATCTTAAATGTTAAATTGCTCAAATTTCATTCTTATTTTTATGAGCATACATATACTGACATTGATTTCTTGTGCTTTCATGTCAAGAAAATCATTGAGATACATTTTTTTGGAAAATATACATGGGATTCAGTGTGAGAGCTTAAAAGAACTTCCATGGATTCACGATAACCAGTGTTTCCTACCCAGGAAGTATTCCCTGAGTGATTGAGGGGAGAAGGGTAAAAAGATTGAGTGTTGGTGTGTGAAGAGGTAAAATGGAAACGAGAGATTGGTTAGATGTGAACTTAAATGATTAAAAAGAAAGAGGGTGAGAGAACAGAGTAAAAGAATATCAGACTCTGCACCAAATTCTTTCTGAGTCTTGCAACCACATTACTATTGTTTCACATTTCTTCATGAATGACATTGAAAAAGGCACTTAGTCCATGCCATCTCTTGCATACAACCCCACCAGCTACTCATTTTTTTTCTTAAAAAGAGAATGTTTCACATTTTTTGGGGACGCAGCACATCTGTTATTGGTTCTTCATTCAGAAGATACTGATATTGAAAATGAAGGAAAGTTGCCCCACCTTCGACCCTTTCTCATGCACATTGAGTCTATGTATAACTATTGTTGTCTCCATGGTTTGCATAATTTTGAGCCTAAACAACAATCATTGCGCTGATTCTTTCATAACACAAGCACGAGCACACAGAAAATATGTTTTTATGTCAGAACATTCATAGAAAATACCTTGTGTTTTTCAATGATTGAATGGTAGTCCTAGGGAGTGAACATCACTTCAAGCTCCTTAAATTGTACATTCGTTGTACACGGTGGCTTTGTGCTACTGACATGCATTCCTAACTGTTTCATTTATTGATTCAGGGTTACAACTCATAATTTGTTTGAATTTGAAAAGATTCAGATGAATACTTTCTTGAATTGACGGCTCATTCAGATAAGATGAATGATTTTCTCATATTATTCATTGGGGGAGATTGATAATTTCTCTACACAAGGGGAGAATGTTCACATTTTATCAAAAGGGAAGATCATGAAGACTGTGCTTATTTGATTATTTGGGGGAGATCATTCAAAGACCGAGCTAAACTTGAAGAGTTTTAATGATTTTGATTCTCACAAATCATTAAAAAGGGGGAGATAAATCAGAGTACAAGTTCAGATGATTAAAGTTTGTATCAAGAAAGGGGGAAAGATGATTTTCAAAGTCAGAATTTCAAAGTCAGATTTCAGAAGATGTAATGAAAGGTGAAGACAAAGTTTGAAAGTTTTGAAGTTAGTCAAAGTTTGAAGATTTGCATGATTGAGAAGATTATAGCAAAGTTTGTTGTGCTAAAGAGAATGGTATTGTTGTAAACAAAGGGAGAGAATGAAGATTGTGCTAAAGCTGTCAAAGGTTTCAAAATTACAAAGTTTGTTGAAGATGTCAAAGCTAAAAAGATTCAAAGCTGAAGATTATTTTGAAGATAAGAAGACCTGAAGATTATTGTAATTTTTTTTAATCTTGAATCCAAAGGGGGAGATTGTTAGACTAATATTGTATTCAAGATTAAAAGTGAGGGTTTGTTGTGTAAATGTTGTATAGTTCAAGGGTTTGTTTGTAAAGTCAACTCAAGTTGACTTAGTATAAATAGTGGTCTTGTTGTTAGATTTGTAAGTACGCACATAGTCATACGAAATCAGAGTTGGTAAGATCAGCACACACAGTAAACACACACACGTTAGATCTGTGGCACTTTGTTAGATTTGTGATTAATTGTATATCAAAAGATTAGATCAATAAAGTTGTTTTTCATAATATGTGTTGTGATTAAAATGCTAGTATATTGGGTCACAAAAAACCCTTAAAAAGCCTCATTCTCTCTCTTTATCATCTAAGCGACGACTAGAGAGAAGGAAGGGAGAACCAGTGCAATTTTTCTAGGGATTTAGGTTTTGAAAATCAATTTGGAGTGAGGTGTATCATCTTCTTCGAGGTAAGTAACCCTCCTTAATGTTTCCTTCAAGCTTTAGAGATCCTCTTTTGAGGGGAATGTTGCACAACTCGATAAGCTTCTCAATCGAGTTGGATTTCACAATATGATTTTCCCTTGTTGGGTCATCTGAAGATTTGAAGATGACCTCCTGATCTTCCATCTGATATCATCCTACTTAGAATATGTTTGAGGTTCTTTTAGCAGCTTGGTTTCTATACAAATGTTCGGTGAAGTCGAAGATCAGCCGAAGAAGACAAAGAAGGAGAATATCTCTCAAAGCGGATTGAAGATAGACTCCTCAGCCTAAAGCCAAGTATGCCTACTTGATCAACACCATTGGCCAGGATGGTGCCGATCTCAGTCTTCAGGAGCCGAAGACCTCTCAGTCTTCAGGAGCCGAAGACCTCTTCGGAAGCCGAAGATTTCTCAATCTTCGGAAGCCGAAGACTTCTCAGTCTTAGGAGCCAAAGACCTCTCAGTCTTCAGGAGCCGAAGAACTCTTCGGCAACCGAAGACTCCTTAATCTTCAAGGCCTGAAGATTTCTCCAACACATTGTACTTTTCTGACAAAGTATATTTGTGATATCTTGCATTAACGTGGACCTCATCCGAAGATCAGAAAAAGTATGTTTTGTATTTTACACTCTTTTAAAGAAAGGTCTCCACCATCCTCTGCAGGTCAACACTTCAAGACAAAGTCACTTCAAGACAAAAGGTACATCCTATACCATGCTGAAGACCTGTGTCCATCCCTTGCTCAACAGGTGTCTCATGCATTAAATGCATGAGGCACTATAAATATGAAGGATGGCTCAACATGCAAGATAACCAGCTCTACTACCTTCAAGTTCTCTAAGTTCCTGGCAACTTTCCCTCTACGAAGTTCAATTGTTTTCTAAGTGTTTTACAATTGTTCTTTATTCTCTATGTGTAAGATTGTTTGAACATATCTCATATGTTCTCTTCCGCAACAATCAAAGTTTTCTATGTGTAATTCTTGATTTCAAATCAATAAGAATTAAATTAAGTGAAAAACTGTGTGTATTGTATTCAACCCCCCCCCTTCTACAATACTTTGCTTGTTTATTTACTGCTATTTGGGACCAACAAGTGGTATCAGAGCGGTTCAGCTTAACTCAATAAACTAGATCCGCAATGGCAGCCTCTTCTTCTTCTTCTTCTTTAAACAATGCTTCTTCTCAAAACACCACTGCTGTTTCATACGACAATGGCTCTATAGCCAAACCACCAAAGTTTAACCCCAATAACTTCTTCTTGTGGAAAAGTCGTATGATACTCTTCTTAGAAGGAGTTGACAGCAGATATCCTACTATTTTGCATGAAGGTCCTTTTATTCCTAGAGTTTGGGACCGATATAATGCAGACAAGGGAAAAGCTGATGAGGACTCTTCTGAGGAAGAAAGAACTCCAGCTACTGGGAGATACATTGTAAAGGACCCCAGTAAATACAATGATGAAGACAGACGTCTTATAGCTCTTGATACTAAAGTCAGAGCCATCATTGCCCTTGCTCTGCCTGATGAGGTCTATCACTCTCTTGTTAACCTCACCACTGCTAAAGAAATGTGGTCTACTCTGTGTGTTCTCTATGAAGGTACGTCTGAGGTGAAAAAGAGCAAAAAGATTTCTCTTGTAAGAAAGTATGAACTCTTCTCTCATGAGAAGGGTGAGTCTCTCTCAGACTACTACAATCGCTTTAACAGTCTTCTCAATGATCTTAAACTTGTGGGTTGCATATATGATAATGAGGAAGTCTTGTGCAAGTTCATGGACTGTCTTCCTGAGTTTTGGGAAAACATCTGTACTTGTATCAAGTCTACCAAGGATCTTGACTCTATGCCTCTCACTGCCTTGTATGGCACCCTCTTCAACTATGAGCAGACTAAAATGCTCAGGAAGTCCATCACTAAAGACATCAAAAGCTCTTCTCTAGCTCTTGTCAGTGATTCTTCCAAAAATATTGTGTGTATTCCTCGAATCACCTATCCCTCCGATTCTGGCCGTGATAGTCAAGAGGACCCTAATGATCCTTCAGAAGCCTACCTTAGTGAGGCTGATGATGAAGGTGAGGAGACTTCCAGTAACCCTCGATTCTCTTCTGGAAAATCCAAGTTTTCAAGAAAACCCTCTTCTACTTTTTCTAAAATCTCTCCCTCTGACAAATCAAATGAGGAATGTTACAGGTGTGGGAGAAAGGGACACTTTGCTTTTGAGTACAGAAGCAGGTCTTCTGATAAATCCAGACTACCCTCCTCCAATCGTACCTCCTCTAGGTTTGTCAGAACCAAGTCTAATTCTAATCAACCTTCTTTCCAAAAGAGAAATATGTATGTCTCCTCAAAGTCTGACCGGGCTGAGAAATACAAGGCAAAATATAAGAGAGAGAAGGAGAGAAATGAAACCTTGCTCAAAAAGGGAAAAGGTCAAATGACTGAAACCCATGATTGGGCAGATGAACCCACTTCTGAAAGTGACAAAGAAATGGTCAACCTTTGCTTCATGACTAGAATAGATGATGTTGATAAACAGTGAAGCTCAATCCTTCTCTATCTGAGTGCTCTACCTCTGAGTGCTCTACCTCCTACCCAGGTATATCTCTCCCTCTCTCTCTCTTCTCATCTCTCTCTTTCGGCCTCTTAAACCCACCAAAGAACAAACCTCCCTTATACCTCCCTTCCCTTTCTTCAGCCCTCACCTCACCTTCGGCCCTCAACCTCTCTCACTATCTTCGACCCCTCTCTCTCACTCTTCAAAAGCCTACAGAGTCCACCATCTTCGGAGAAACTGCATCTACTCATGTGAAGTTTGATGATCTTAAGTCATCATCTCTTCATGAGATGATGATTGGTGGATATCATCATGTGTTGGTGAAGATTCTCATAATCCTTCATCTAACTCAAATCCATATGTTCCTTTCCTCTCAAGGCACATCTCCTCATAATGGTGAACTACCTATCTTCTCATCTCCAATCCCTAATCTTCAGATAGTCTTCTCTGAAGATCAAGATCTCTCCTTTCTCCCATCATTACATTTCACACCTACCGATCTCATTTCTCATCATATCACCTTTCCTTCCTCCATCATCAATATTTGATATCTCATTCTCGTCTCAACCTCAAACTTCACCACAAATCATCCCACTTTCTTAACCATACATTCCTTCTTTACCTATTCCTGTCGATCTTCCATCTATCTCTCTCAAAGATGTTCCATCCAACTCTCACCTACAACATTCCTTTCTTCCTCATTTATCTCATTAAAAAAAAAAAAACTTCGGTGGTACTGTTCATCCACCGAAGATTTAAAAAAAAAAAAATCTCGGCGGTACTGTTCATCCACCGAATTTTAAAAAAAAAAAAATTCGCCGATACTGTTCATCGGCCGAACCAAAAAAAAAAAAAACTTCGGTGGTACTGTTCATCCACCGAACATTTAAAAAAAAACCTTCGGTGGTACTGTTTCATCTTCCAAAAAAAAAAAATCGGTTACTGTTTATCGGCCGAACTACTATTCATTTTTAAAAAAAAAATCCGTCTACCGAAGTTACTGTTCATCTTCCAAAAAAAAAACTAACTTTTTGGCTTGTCAATGGAATTTATAAAAAAAAATTAAAAAGGAAATCGAATCACCGAACCTCATCCCTCATTCGGCTTCTCTCTCTCTCTAACCCCCCTTCACTTTATCTCTCTCTCTAACTCTCTCCCTCATTTGGTCTCTCTCTATCTCTAACACTCCCCTCCCCTTATACCCACCGAAACCCCCATCTCCCTTATCCCTCTCCTTCGGCCCACAACCCACCGAAAATATCTCTCTCTATCTCTCACCCTCTCCTTTCCTTCGGCCCCTCTCCCACCGAACCAAACACCCCCACCGAACCAACCGACCCACCCCCTTCTATCTCCCCCCCTTCGGTAGCCGAACCCCCCTTCACCCTCGGTAACCGACCCCCCTCCCTCACTTCGGTAGCCGACACCTCCCCCCACCTCCTCCCCTCTCCCTTCGGCTCTCTCTCTCTTCCCTCCCTCCCTCCCTCCCTTGGCCGAACCCCCCTCCTTTCCTCCCCTCTCCCTTCGGCTCTCTCTCTCTCTCTCCCCTCCCTCCTTCGGCTCTCTCTCTCCTCCCTCCCATCTCCCACCGAAACCCCCTCCCTCCCCTCCCTCCTTCGGCTCTCTCTCTCCAACCTCCTCCCTCTCACCTTTTTTTTTCTTTCATACTTAGCCTTTTCTAACATACTCCTTTCCTTTCTCCACCTGCTACCATCTTTCACCATCATTACATACCATTTTCTAAACCCCTTCTCTCTTTCTTTTCTTTTATTTTCCTGTTAAAAAAAAAAAAAAAGTGGGCCACTGAATTTATGAGTTTCTTCGTGTCTTGTAATTTTTTTGAGTGTCAGTATCATTTTTTTCTCTATGTGTTGGTGTCATCATCAAATAGGGGGAGAAAAATTGTTTGGTCTCTAATTGATTTGGTGATGACTCTTCGACCAACACTTAGAAAGTCATGAAGACCCTTTGAACAATGTCTCTCTCTACACCGATCGCCCTCTACTGTCAGGTATGTTCTCCTTCATAAACTCTCCTGATCTACAATGGGGTGATACTAAGGACACTTCGGTGTCCAAAGGTCCCTCAACTGTAGTGGGCCCTTCTTCCCCCTCCTTAGTGACGCCGGCTAGCAATAAATCCTCAACCGCTACTGGCACCGCCGTACTTGCCCAAATGGCCATACCACCGAAAGAACCTTCGGCGGTTACCCAGGTCACACCCCATATCTCAAAGCGACGGCACTCTACCTCTTCCCCTCCCTCTCCTCTCAAGAGGCTAAGGAAGGTTTCAAGGGCCAAACCACAAACTCCACCCACCGATTCTCCACAATCGGCAGGTGTTGAAATTTTCCCATCTGGGCCCGGGGACTCTGCTAAACCCAAAACCACCTCCTTTGTATCCTCACAAAAGGATACAATTGTAAAATTGGGGACCCCTATTATTCCCTCATCAACCTTTTCCTTGGTTGATAAGGATGACTTGGACTCCTTCCCTATCCAAGGTGCCTCTTCTCCACCTCACAGCCTATCACCCAGGATTCTCAGTCCTGATGCTTCTGCACGATCCAAGGATGAATCTGTCCTTCCAGGAGCAGGTTCGGACGATCCCGAAAATCTTCTGACTTCTTAGTTAAGAGGGAGTATGAGTTGAGGGGGAGCAACTTACCACTAAAGCTTAAACTCTGTTAAAACTAATTTTGCTATGGACTATGTGATCAAAGCCACCTGACATTAGTTGAGGGGGAGTATGAATTGAGGGGGAGCAACCAACCACTCAAGTTCAAACAATCCCGGCTACTGTCTTCTGTATCTTTGTATATATTTTTCTTTCTCATTCTTTATTCATTGTATTCATTTATTCGTATGTATAGCTATACTTTTTCATTCTATGTAAATGTCCGATATACAAAAAAAAATCCAAAAAGAATGGTCTATGTGAAAAGAACCCAAAAAAAGTCAAAATGGGTCAAAATGAATTTATTCAGTATACTCTTTGTTTTATTCTTTAGTATGGATGTCATCCTCAAATAGGGGGAGATTGTTGGGTCATCTGAAGATTTGAAGATGACCTCCTGATCTTCCATCTTATATCATCCTACTTAGAATATGTTTGAGGTTCTTTTAGCAGCTTGGTTTCTATACAAATGTTCGGTGAAGTCGAAGATCAGCCGAAGAAGACAAAGAAGGAGAATATCTCTCAAAGCGGATTGAAGATAGACTCCTCAGCCTAAAGCCAAGTATGCCTACTTGATCAACACCATTGGCCAAGATGGTGCCGATCTCAGTCTTTAGGAGCCGAAGACCTCTCAGTCTTCAGGATCCGAAGACCTCTCAGTCTTCAGGAGCCGAAGACCTCTTCGGCCGAAGACCTCTTCGGAAGCCGAAGATTTCTCAATCTTCGGAAGCCGAAGACTTCTCAGTATTAGGAGCCAAAGACCTCTCAGTCTTCTGGAGCCGAAGAACTCTTCGGCAACCGAAGACTCCTTAATCTTCAAGGCCTGAAGATTTCTCCAACACATTGTACTTTTCTGACAAAGTATATTTGTGATATCTTGCTTTGACGTGGACCTCATCCGAAGATCAGAAAAAGTATGTTTTGTATTTTACACTCTTTTAAAGAAAGGTCTCCACCATCCTCTGCAGGTCAACACTTCAAGACAAAGTCACTTCAAGACAAAAGGTACATCCTATACCATGCTGAAGACCTGTGTCCATCCCTTGCTCAACAGGTGTCTCATGCATTAAATGCATGAGGCACTATAAATATGAAGGATGGCTCAACATGCAAGATAACCAGCTCTACTACCTTCAAGTTCTCTAAGTGCCTGGCAACTTTCTCTCTACGAAGTTCAATTGTTTTCTAAGTGTTTTACAATTGTTCTTTATTCTCTATGTGTAAGATTGTTTGAACATATCTCATATGTTCTCTTCCGCAACAATCAAAGTTTTCTATGTGTAATTCTTGATTTCAAATCAATAAGAATTAAATTAAGTGAAAAACTGTGTGTATTGTATTCAACCCCCCCTTCTACAATACTTTGCTTGTTTATTTACTGCTATTTGGGACCAACATCCATTTTGGTGTTTAACCTGGATGAATGAAGATTAGTGCATTCTTGGAAGTTAGAGTGGCCATCTATTTAAATATTTTCTTTGTAATCATCTCATATTTGAGGTTTAAATATTAAAAGTCGCATTCTGGAAGAAACCCACATGCGATTAGTAAGGGACCAACTCAATCGGGTGTCGTGTGGAGTCGAACCAACCGGGAAGCCGTGGCCACCGGGATTAAGTGGAATTGGAAATCGGCCAAACCCGGATGCCCAGGTAATGGACCGAACCCGAAAGCCCCTCGGGAGTGATTGAGCCCCGGCGGCCCCGGGAGTGGGCGACCCGGGCGGCCCCAGAAGTAGGCGACCCGGGCGGCCCCGGGAGGGAGTAATCCCGGTAACCCGGGGGGAGCGCCAATCCGGTAGACCCAGACAACCGGGTATGCGTTGGAATCGAGCCGAAGGGAGGACCGATCCTTGGTCGATGTTGACTTTAGGTCTTTAGCGGGCAACCATTGGTGTTAAACAAAGTTTTAGCTTAGAGAATCGTGGTGAAATATTTGGTCAACTCATCCTTTCCACGGATATGGATTTATATCTCTTAGGTGTGTGGACTTCGAAAGAGGAGAACTAATTGATAGGAAGAAAGTTAGCAAGGACACAGGTGAGTTTCCCTATTCTCGGTTATTGTAAAACTTTACGCAATGTTATTATTATGATACGTTATGTGTGTATCTATTTGGGAAGTAGTAAGTGTGGGGTGTGTTTCTATTTATTAATTTATGCGCATATGGGGAGTGTGGCCTAAATATCGAATATATGAATTTGTTTTATATATTCCGCATAAGGGCAGGTGTGTGCCCTAATACATTGTCACAAGTGTGTATGTAACTCAAGCGTGAGCCAGTGAGTTAAGTTGAAATGGCAAAGATGCGGTTAAATTCAAATGAGGTTGTTTATTAATTATCGTAAATCTAATTCTTTGATATTGTGGTGTGGTGTGATTTTAGAGGGATCTCACTAGACCTCATGGTCTAACCCTCGCTCTTCGAACTAAAATTTCTTTTAGGTAAACAGGTAGTAGAAGGGTCTAGTAAGGGCAAGGGCAGGCTGTAAGTTAGAAGTCGCTTAGAGAGGACCCTCGTTGGTAGATGGTGTTAGACGCTTCCGTCTAGTTATATTTGAAATTCTCAGACGTAATCCCGCTTATGTTTGCAAAGACCTTAGTGGCATTTCTTCCTTCCGTTTGACTTATGGATTCGAAGCCGTTGTGGCGTTATCTAAGTTTATGAATGTTTTGGTATGATCATTTGTGTGTGGGTTGTTACACAAGCAGAGTAAAATCTATGAAGAGTTGGAAGTGAAATCAAATGTCACTTACTTGGTTTCTTTCGAGTGTTACAATTGATAAGTAAGAGAAATATAAATCTATAAATGAAGGCTATAAAGTATTAACATGCCGAATGAGAATTTAGTGTTCTCAAATTATGGTTGAATTTGGTTATCGCATATTGATGAGAAGGAGAATATTGGAAAATATAGTTGAATATATAAAAGGAGGGGGATGACTTGAAAATCGATATCAATATAAATGTATAAAGGATTCCTTCGTTATTAGGTTAGCTATACACTTCACATATTTCCAGTTATTCACATGACATCATCAAATGATACAAATATTGGAAGAGGTAGTTAGGTAAAGGAGGGGGAATGCCTTGAAGATTAAAAAAGTTGGACTGCTAAAAATGCGACACTTACCATCCAATTTTTGGATTAAATGGTAGTTTAAAGTTATGTGATAAAAATATTTTATTAGAAAGTAACATCTTTCATTTTCGATTTGATTACATGTAAAATTCTCATTAGAATCGAATCAATACAATCATGAATATAAATATAAATATAAATACATAAAAATCAATGTGAAAAAAGTAATGAAGGTATAAACATGACACAATGATACTTTAGTATTTTCTCAAATAATGAATTGTAGTTGAACTTTGTTTATCCCACGTTGATGATAAACTGAAATACTGGAAGAGAGAATTGAGTATAAGAAAGAGGGAGAGATGTCTTGGAATATTGGAAAGGTATTAACTAATGTACAGTGAGAATTTAGTATTCTCAAGTTTTGAGTTGATTTGTAAATTGTAGAATCATAACTTTTTTATATCTTACTGGATATGTGTTTTGATCATTGTGCAACGCACGATGTCGAACACTAGTACACATTAAAGTGAATTTTATGCCTATAAAATGAGTCCAATACTTTTATTTTATAGTACCTAAATCAAATATGCGGTTAAAAGTGATACGAATATTGCAATATTCATACAATATTAAATGTGTTTTCTCTTGTTCTGATGTTATCACGAAAGTGAAAATTTCTAACATGATCATGCATTTAGTAATTAAAGAACCATTGAAAAGGTGGGCGATGGTGTTTCAACCGCGTTTTGGGATGATGTTTGGCTTGGGGATTCTCCTTTTAAAATTCAATTTCCTAGAGTTTACGCTTTAGAATTGAATAAATCGGCGAATGTCAAGTCTCGTTTGGAGTTAGGCTGTTGGTATGTGTGTCTTCGAAGGGCACCGAGAGGTGGGGTTGAGGCCATGCAATTTAGTGAACTACAACAAATTTTATCTACCTTTGTGCCCTCCTGTCAAAAGGATAGATGGGTGTAGCTGTTAGAAGAGTCGGGTGATTATTCAGTGGCTTCAGCTAGGCGTTTAATTGATTCTAGTCATTTGGAGGTGGATTCTCGTCCTACTAGATGGAATAGACTTGTTCCCATCAAAGTTAATGTGTTCGCGTGGCGGTTGCTTCTAAATCGGCTCCCTACTCGGATAAATTTGGATAAAAGAGGTATCGATGTTTCGTCTCTTTTATGTCCTAATTGTGACATAGGAGTGGAGGATTGCAATCATCTTTTCTTTTCATGTCCTGTCGCTAAAGACTTGTGGGTTCTCATTGGTCGTTGGTGGCGTATGGATATTCTGAATCTCCATTCTTATTCGGATTGGTTCTCTTGGATTGACTCAATTAAGCTGAAGAGGGAGGTTTGTATGTGTTTTGAGACCGTTACGCTTACCACTTTATGGTCTATATGGGTGTTTCGGAATGGTATTCTCTTTGGCAACCCGAAGCCAAGGAAAGTGCTGCTTTTTGAGAACATCATAACCTGTGCTTATTTTTGGGTAACTCATAGAAGTAGCAATTTGTCTATTAATTGGGTTGGGTGGCTTACTAATCCTCCCCTTGCCATTACTCTTATGTAATTGTTTCTTTTTCTAGCTTCTTGCTAGTTCTATAAAATTCCGCCGTTCAAAAAAAAAAGAACCATTGAAATAGGACATCATTTTTTATCAAGCCCTCACCCCCTAACACACACACACATATTGTTTATATCTTCAAGAAATGCACTGCTAACTTGATCGCTTGATAGAAATTTAATATACAATATACTACTGATACGTACAGTTTGATTAGATCTAAATGGCTAGTTTATCGTCATGAACAGTATTTGATTTCAAACAGGATGATTAGGAGGATATGTCCATGCTTAAGGGTAGAGGTGTTTACAGTTCGGTTCAACTTAATGAAAAGGGAAAACGTGAATCGAACAACATGAGGCGGATATATGAGTATCCGACTAAAATCGGCCCGTAGGTTGAACTGATCTGAATTAAGACGGCTACCGCGATACGATTCACGCTTACCTGAATTTATAAAAAAAAATCATATGCAATGTAAAATAATACTAAAATAGAACATTTAAATCAATTACACAACAACTAAATAAAAGTAATTCAAACACTACAACTTTAATTAACTTTAATTGTTTACCGATATCTATTTTTTGGTTGATGGCGATTATTTCACAACTTTATGCCACCAAATTTAGCTATTCACCTAATTCAAAACGTAAAAGACTTTTACTCTTTTAGCTTTAAGTTGATACATAAATATTTAATATTAAATATAATATAGTTAATTATATTATATATGTAGGTCTGGTTGGGTATCTATAATTAGAAAAATGAAAAGGATTCGTGGATATCTGGTATTTCTGGTTCGGATCAAACGTTCGGTTTAGTTTCTCGGCTTTCTGGTTTTTATGAACACTCTTACTTAAGGGTATATGTAACACCCCGAATTTTGGAAGTAGCAACTAATTAAAAAATTTCTAAATGCATCAATAAATGATTCATCTACAACCACAATTTAAGATTTAACCTTCATACATACATTCATTCTATACCTACAGTTTATAATAAGGACAGATGTTACTAAAACCCAATAAGTGTCGCTATCTCCAAACTGCGAAAGACTTCGCCAAGCTACTCACTCTCACGCAAGTTAGTGCTCATCTCTTCATAGCACCGCTAGGACCAACCCCAACTGAAACCTGATGCACATGCCGACAAATAAAAGGTTAGGCTAACACCCAGTGAGTTCAAGAGTTTTAACATGAATAGATATATCTTTAAAAGAAAGGAAATCAATTCAAAATCAAGATCTTTCAAACTAATTTATTTTAGAAATAGAGACGACTCGTTTTCCATAGTGAGACACAACACATTTATAAATTTCACAAATTTCCAATAAACCTAAAATCAAAAGGAATTTAATTTTATACAAACAATCACATCATATGATACTTAATTAGCTAAAACCAATATAAATTCAGTTTAATGAAAAAAAAAAACTTAACGTCACACGTCCAAAACATATCGAGTAATATCCAAAACACATCGACTAATTGTATTTTGACTTGACATCCAAAAGATTACATACTAACATCCATAAAATGACAATTTTAGATTCTAAACCTAGTTAGAAAATACAAAATTTTGAATTACCGATTTAGTTGAAATAAATAATATATTTAATTTATTAATTAATATATAACGGGTACGGAGAAAGGCGGGGCGGGGAGTACGATACCCGTCCCCGTCCCCATCCTCAGTTTGAGACAAACGGGGATCCCCGTCCCCATCCCCGGCTTAGCGGGAAATCCCCATCCCCGATCGAGGCAGATGAACCGGGTTCTCCACCGGGACGAGGGCCATTTCCATGCCTACAAAATATTTCCCCATTTTTAAAGGTCTTTTTCCTATTAAAATTTTTTACATTAGATGATCGGATTCGAAAACCTGCATACACATGTAATTAATATATTAGGCATAAAAGGATTATAATGGTGGGGTAATGAGCAATTATTTGACTCCAAAATGATTGTGAAAGAGAATAATGATGGATAACACCAAGCATTCGATTCTTTCTTCTTTTCTTCAACACATCATCATTCATGATCTCTTTTTATTTATTTATTTATTTATGGGATTAGTTTTTTATTAAATTGTACAAATTTCTTTTTAGAATTGTCAAATAAATTATATTTTAGAGAAAATTGAGATGAAATCATGAAACAGAATTACAATTCGATTCAGTTCTCATATTTCTTGCATCAGTTTTAATGTAAATAACAATTGCCTTATTATCTTGGGAAAAAATCAAAGTCTTTCGTAAATCTATAAATATATTTTCAAGCTACTCTTTAGGAATTTCTTGTTTAGGTTTTTTTTTTTTGGAAAGGATGTCCTGGACCTTTGGTCCAGACTAATCTCTTGACAATGAAACCGACTGCTAAAGCATGCAGCCCTGAGGTTATACCCAGTGGCCACAAAGTTGCGAATGCAAGAAATCGAATCCGGGTTGAACGCTATGAACTCTCTAGGTGATTACCACTACACCACAAACTTGTGGTTAATTTCTTGTTTAGTTTATGGATACATGAATCCAATTCTTCTCCAATCCAACATTGACCAACAAAATTCATTTTCCTAAGGTGTTTTATGTGAATGGGGCTGCACGGGAAAGAAAAGAGAATTGTGTAAAATTTTAGAATTTTAAATTGACATGAATAGTAGTTTAGTAATTTATCAATCTTGTTTCATTTGGTTGATGAGTCTTTCTACATCATGAAGACATGAACATGAAGCAAGACATGTTGAACATACAATTATACTTTCTATTTTTTATTTTTGTATGTTTACTATTTAACACCATTTTTTTTGTTAACCATGTATGACCGTCCAGCTTACGTGCACCTCGGCTAATCCCAGAGGGCCTAGAGAATAGTCAGGAAAATCGAAAGTAATCTTGCAGGACTCGAACCGGTGACCTCTTAACAGAATCCCCAAAGGCCCAAGCCTTATTGCCAATTGAGTTAACCCACAAGGTTTAACACCTATTTCGGAAAGAAATATGAGGGATCTTTCAAAAGCGAGCAAGCAAGCGTGCGTGCAGGTGGGAAACTTACATTAAATATCAAAGAGAAGTCATATGTTCAACCAACACCATAAGTCCAAATTTACAGTACATTTTAAGAAGTCCAAACAACCTTCATACCCTTATTTATTTAGGCTGCAACATAAATGCTAACCCATGCTTCATCGCTAGCTAGCTTAGCTACCATTGGGTTCATGAACCGTGCCCGTTATGTTTGAAGCATTCAATCCAAATGTGCACCAGTAACACTTCGATCTGTAGAAATACAAGTGAACACCAATTGTGAACTCACCACTCTTATTTCTTATGATGCTTTCAGTCAAGATCAAGTTCCATCAAACAGTATGTAAGAAAAGAAATTCCCATATGTGGAGTACCCATTTTACCATATTAAGTCCAATGGAAAGTAATCAGTGACTTGTTTGTAAGTTAAGCAAATCTATAGCACCCAACAAACTCGACATCTTTCCTATTTGCAGAAAAAGTAAGCGGGTCAAAACCCTAAAGGGCAGCTTAACCGGTAAGAACTTGAGTTTGCTCAATAGAGGTCAGCACCGGAGGGTGTGTTGTTAACTTCATGGCCCCATGGGATTAATCCATGTATGCATAAATAAACTGGCCCACATACCAACGATTACAAAAACACACACACACACACACAAAAGTGGGTTACACATGATTCTCCTCATGGCAATCACACAAAAAAGGGAAAAATGGAGTCTGGTGGTTGTCATATATCTACTTGTGTAAGTATGGATTACCTGGAGAGCATCTTATTTGACACTTGCGATCACAGCGTTGCATAAGCCTTGCTGAGAATAATGTAAGAGGTTGTAAGTATAATTAATATGTGAAGTGAAACGAACAGAAACATATTCTAACAACGTAGGATTAACAATCGTGTAGCAAAGAACAGTGATACGTGAAGTAGGAACAAAATTTTGTGCAAATGGGGAAATTCTTTAATTCTAGAAATTTGCTTCTTTTATGTTTTCGATCCTCAAACATAAGCATAAATATGATTTCTTTTTTAATGACCCTTTCTGCCCCTTTCTACCTGTGAGCTAAACAGTCACAAGGAACAAGCTTCAATATTTGGTTGTAACAATTCTAAATTGCCATTGAGCAAAACTTACTGATCCGTTGAAGCTAGAGTGCAAGATATCTCAATTCTGCTGAAGTGCTTTTGTGTGTTATATACTTATATTCCATCGATTTGCAGGTTGAATTAGGTCTTTGTTGCTTTGTAGATTTAAAACCTGCATCGTTCTATTTGCAGATCTTCCTTCAAATGGATGGAGTACAAATTGAGATCAACTAGGGCAATAGATTCATTCTTATTCATCAAAGTTTGGATGAGCTTTACCATTTTCAATTAAATTCTCCGTTACCTCAAAGTATCCTCACAAATTTAAAATCAATCCACAGTATTAATAACAAACAAACAAAAAAAACAAACAGCAAACCTAATTGCAGAATAAATCTACATCGATTGCAAACTTTCTAACTCCAAGTTGACAACATAAACCTTCAGATTTATAGAATCTACTCATGAATCATCGATCAATAATTTGGAAATATTAAAGTGTGTATGGAAAACAGAAATGAGAAGATCGAATGGGAGAAACTTACTGTCCCTGTTAACGCAGCCGGTGGAACAGGAATCGTAGCAGCCGACGCCTTGGGACTCAACGCGAGTTAACTCATTCGAAGATACGATTAGAAGCAGGAGTACTGCGATCATCGTCTTCTTCTCCATTGAAATCGGGAGATTCTCTGCTTTTTGTTTTATTTTTTGCTCTTGGAAGTTTATCCAGGGCTGCTGTCGGTACCAAAATCTAATCTATTTATAGAAAGAAGGAGTATAATGTTTTTCTCCGAACAAATAATATCGAAATTTCTATTTTAATTTAATTTAAAATAAGTGAAAAAAAAATTCACTCCTCTTAATATTTCATATCATCCAATTAATTATTAACACGTTACCTGTGCAAGATGCGATGCGAAGAATTGTGAAATCGAAAAAACAATTGACAAAGATATGTATCTGATCGTGAAACATCTCGAAATCAAAATGACAATCATGTTTCATGTTAAGTTTGTATTTCTCGTCCTTATCGATACTTAGTCTATAAAGACATGGTGCTTGAGTCGTTTGGTGCACATATATGTGAATCATACATGGACTCTGAAATACTTTGGTATGCATTTTCATCTATTATGTGTACATCATCCAGAAAATATTCTATAAAAAAAGTCATTAGTATTTCTAGTGTTTAATAAAGGTGAATTGTGTGACCGGAGAATTATAGATCTTCCACTAAAAATAAATCAATCATATTTCATTTTTGTTTTCTTTTTGTCTATATTGATGTTAGTTGTATATTTTACAATTTAGTTGGTTATAAATTTTGAATTAATTTAATTAAAAAATACCTAATACAGATATGTATAGATTTGTATACCTGATTTTTTTTCTACAATAACCGTTAAAAATGTTTATCAATATGCTATAGATATATATAATAAAATTGGTACGTATTTATCTATTTTATAATACTACTAAATCAATAAATATTAAAAAATAAGCTTATTTTGAAAATATTGACGAATAAATAATAATAGTGTAATTTATAATAAGAAATAACATATTTTTAATGTATTTTAGTTGATCTACGATTATGTATTTTTAATATGCTAAAGGTGGAAAAAAAATAAAGTGTAAAGATATAAAACAAATTAATTCATAGATATTCATGATATTTAATAGTACGGTTAAATTAAAAAATATTCAATATTGAGCTCGTTTTGAAAGTATTGACGATACGATTATAATGGTATAATTTGTAAAAAAAAAAAAAAAACTTATTTTTTCATTGTATTTTTGTTCATATACTATTATTTGTGTTAACATGATAAAGGTGTAAAATGAAAGATGAAAAATGAAAAAGTAAGGGATATAAAGTAAATTAGATAACTAATTATAAGGATGCTAAATGTAACATTGAATTTTGAAAATAATTGTTTTAGTTGTGTATTCGCACAATGCAGTGGGATACAAAGGTTCTAAAAAATGTTAAGAACATGTTGTTTGATTATATTATTATGTTGGAGTTGGACATAGTGACATTTATTTAGTTAAGTATCATAAAATGGTTGGAGTCCAAAACCACATGGGTCAAGCATTTAGTAACCTATTGCAATAACTATAAAGCAATCAAGATTGAAATGTCATGTTATCCAACCAAATTGACCTTTTATTTATAATAAAAATGTAACAATCAAAAAGACAAGGTTGAAAAGTGGAATGAACAAAATGAATAGACAAACTTCTTTTCATTGCAAACAAAACAAGTACACGATGTTCTAGTAAGCTTCAAGAGTTCAACAACCGCTCTTATATTTGCCTCGAATATCATGTTTAATTGAGTTGAAAACCTAAAATTACCATAATTGATTTACATGCCACAAGACTGAGTTGATGGTATCGTCAAATAGACATTAAGAATTACACCAATAGTAGAACATCTCTCTCAAAAGTGTTGTAATATATATTAACTATATAACAACCCAAAACTTCCAATAATATAAAATAAACGATTAATATAAAATTATGCCAGCACGGCCCCAAGTCTACAATAGATTTTAAGGTTTGCAGCAAGGCAACCTATTACACAACTGAGAATTTAAAACAACTAACTATAAGGAAGTCTTCTAGGTGCGGACCTTCTACTTGTCGACTACCTGAAAAGGTTTTTAATTTTGAAAGAGCGAAGGTTAGACCAACGGTCTAGTCAGTCCCCTCTAGCAAAAGTTCGATCCTAAGCAATCATATAAAAGATTTATAATAAAATAAACCAATTCAACTTTGTAAACACATTCACACTTTCCACATACGTTTTGGCTCACACTATCGCCACCCGAAGGTGACAGCGTGTCTGGCTCATACTGCTTTACTTGGGACACCCCCCCCCAATGGCATAAACGGAACACACACCCCGACTTTGAGCATAACGCACTGGCAACGATGTATGCATACATTCCCACTACTTCAATAACAAATAAAACATTACTTGTATTTAAACAAATCTCGCATGCAATGAATATGGCATCATCATCTTTAAAGCTTTTAGATAGAAATCTCACATGCATAAAATATAGCATCATTATCATAAAAGGGTTTTTGTTCAAAAAAACTCACATGGCCGCTTGCCTGACTCTCCACACCTACGCTATCGATCGGGAACGGTTTCTTATTATGGTATAAATACAACAGGAAGATAATTCAATCTCTTGTCCGCAAAACATAATCGAACCCCCCCCCTCGAAACCCGAGCACCCTTTTCTTTCTAGAAACTTCCCAACGAACAAACCTCATTTCTAGACTTCGAACCTCGAACCGATAAAAACGGGAACTTAACAACCAGTTGGGTAGTCCCAGTTTCACCCAGTTGGCAACTCCCGGGATCGCCCGGTAGTTAACCTCCCCCCCCCCCGGGCTCACCCGGTTACATAAAACCCGGGGCCGCCCGGTCATAGAATACCCGGGGTCACCCGGTCAGGAAATACCCGGGGTTACCCAACCCTTAGCTCCCGGGATAACCCGGTCGAAGCTTGCCCGGGGTCACCCGGTGCTTGGCTCCCGGGGTCGCCCGGTGGCAGCCTACCCTTCCTGATTGCAGCGCCGAGTTGGGTTTCGGGTTTGATTTAGGCGCTTCGATAGAGAATGTTGATCTCCGGTAACGGTAATCGACCCACAAAAGCAATCATCAACAACGTTTTCTCACCCAACAAACCCCTTTTGGATCGACCCAAAAATAAATAGATTCCTTCCCCAAAGGTGAAAAGAACACAGTGATCCCAAGAATTCCAAACCTCCGATTAAAAGAATGGAAGCTTAATAGACTAACTCTCAAATTCTTAACACTAATAACAATAGGCAAGGATAAGGCTTACCTAGATGGATTGATGCAGACTTGAATCCCAAAGCAGAACTCTCTTGTGCTTTCTTCTCCAAAAATCACCTTCAAACCTCCTTCCAAGCTCTCAACCGCTGAAATGAATTGGGGAAAAAGATTTATAGGGTTTAATCACTCTTACTCAATTTACAACTAGCTCCTCAAACTTTGGGCTTTGGTCAACTAGGCACCCCAAACTCCACAATATTTTTTTGTTTTTTTTTTCTTGAGCACGATTATTACAAACTACATTAATTTGTACAAAGAAAACTTAATATATCAACTGAAACAACCTATTAATATATCGTAGAATACCCCAAGTAAATGAGATTACTAAGTTGAGATTGCTTGTAACAACTAAAATCAGATTTCTCTGTTCTTAAGTATATGAGATTCGTCTTCCCCGTAATTTTGTCCACAGTTCGAATAAGTAAACACCCATAAATAACCTTCTTGATGTGATTCCCCATGATAGCTTGGTTAGTTGTATTCCTTTCATGCTTGAATAAGTTAACTATGCTCCACAAAAAAAATCAATATCAACAAAGGTTACTAAAGTGCACATTCTAGCCTTCTACAACACTAAAAAGTAACCGGATTAAATGACAATGTTGGCTTGTGGGTTATATGGATTAATAAACAATACTTTAACCATATATGGCTTTAAGTATTTTTAGAGTTGTACTTGATAGTTTTTAAGAGATCTAGATTAATAAACAATACTCAATGTTACATAAGGTATTTTTAATTATAATTAAAAGCAAAAAGAATTTTTTTTCTCAAGAACTGCAACTACTGCCAATCTAAGGGGCCGTTTACTGAAAGCTTACCCCGGTAATCACTTACCAAGCTTACCAAGTTATATTACATTAACCGATGAATATGACAAAGACCAATAATCTTACCCGGTAAGAGCGAAAGCCATGGTCAAGAGTCTTACCCAGTATGAGGAGGGCGACGACTCTTACCCGGTTGGCACTTACCGGGTAATTTTTTGCCTACAACACTTTTTAATGGACTAAAATCTTACCCAATAAGGTAATTAATAGCGCCGAATTTAACCGATGGGTGATAACCGGGTAAGTGTTTGGGTAAATGGCCCCTAACTCTCTTGTTAATTAGCCCAATCACTGTTTTACATATAACTTCCTTATTGAATTATATATCAAAGTAGTGCCATTGTTTGTGCTTCATTCAATTTCACTATGGGCAAACCTCTTACAAATAACCACTTAGGTTGTGGTGCACTAGTTAAGCCTTAGGGGGATGTAGTGGAAAATCTTATCCACCCCAGGTTCAAATCCAGGGGCTGCCAAAGCCCTTGTGGCCATGGAGGTTCGCAGGGTAGATTAGTTCGTGCGCGTAAGCTGGCCCGAAACCTTATGGTTAACAAAAAAAAACCTCTTACAAATTAGACAGAAGATGAATAAGTAAATCAAAAGAAAACAAAACACTGTTTACCATGAGAATCAACAAGTATAGAAAAAATATTCAACACACCCTGTCACCCACAACAAAGTTCAGCAAAATCGATTGTTATCTATTTATAGGTTAATTAGAAAGCTAGAAGAGGATGAAAAAGCCTATGAAACCAAATAAACATAGATGCAAGAAGTTAATTGCATTCGTAAGACAAATGCAAATGCACCTTTTTACTATGTTGAACTTATATACTATGAAACCAAAAAAAAAAAAAAAAGCACTACAAACTACTACTAAATAAACAATTAAGTAGTGATTTATTGGATAGAGTAAGATTTGATGAAAAAAAACATCTAACTCATTTAACAAACAGAGATTGTTTAAGGGTTATACTTAGATTATTAAACATGCCAAGCCAATATATATCTATGTTCAAAACATAGACGAAAGTACTTCCTAGCATCCAACATTACGACTTGTGTTACCTTGTGTCATTAGATTTGATTGAACCAACCACTGAAGCTATGGAGGCTATTGGTCCACCGTTACTGAAATGAACAACAATCACATCATAAATGCAAATTTCTTTATCTTTACAAGATGTCAAAATACCCACATAGTATAAACCTAATTGATTTGAGAATCTTCGATAATTTTTTTTAAGTAGATTTAAGAACCACTCAAAACAATGGTTCATTCCATGGACATATAGATTAAGTAGGGTAACGAATCTATTTGTTGAGCATGGACTTTAAATAATTACCTGAATTAGTAGAAGTCACAATGATAACGAACCTATTTGTTGCTAGAAGTTGCAGCTCATGCCTTGGGTTGTTTACCTATTCAAATATTAGAGCACATCATAACATCATTTCGAACATGAAATCCAAAAAAAAAAAAACGAACAAATAATAGTTTTTAATGGGTTTTTATAGCTAAATCAAAATAAGTTTTTGTAATGCAATACGGATCTTGAAAATTTTTAATAGGTTTTTTTAGCTAAATCCCTTTGAGGCATGTCCTCAAACACTTCTCTGCATATTTGCAACATATTGAAAAAAGCAAAGATGGGAAAATTACTGGAAATCGAATAAGAAATCAACAACCATTTTTTTTAATCAGAAATCAAACAGAAGTGTGAATCGATGGAAAGAAAACAACATTAAACCAGGAAGCATGAATCTATGGAAAGAAAACAATACAAAACCAGGAAGCATGAATCAATGGAAAGAAAACAATACAAAACCATGAATCGATGGAAAAAAAACAACACAACACCAGGAAGCGTGAATCGGTGGAAAACAAAAACAAACTACCTGGATTGATCATGAATTGATGAGAAGACGGGAGATGGAAGAGAAATTTGAGGGTTACCTAGAGGAATGAGAAGATCGAGAAGAGAGATAACCAGGCATCGAATACAACCATTGAGAAACATTCTTGATTTAACCAGGAGTCCATAATAGCATACGTGAAGACTCAATCATAGTGTCGAGAAACAATTTTTAAGTTATAAAAAAGACAACGAAGAGGGAATAAGCCAATACCATGCAAATGGTCTTCCAAAGAACCTAACGACATGTATTCATAGACCAGTAATCTTTCCTCTCCTTCAGCACAATAGCCGATCAATTTCACAAGATTTGGATGATCAGCCATGCTTAACGTCAAAACTTCAACGACGAATTCCCTAATCCCTTGCAACCCATCAGGATCTAGTTTCTTTATAGCAACAATCTGCAATGTAAAACACAAGAAACACAATCAAGATTCCAAATCCATGCTCATCAAGAATCGTTAATAACCCAAATCCACTGCAACAAAATCAAGTTTATAGGACACCAAAAATGTCTAAATGACCTAATAGATTACTTTACAGGACTTAAGTGTAACACCCTCAAATTTGGTAAGAGCAACTAATAAAAAAAATTCGATATAACATCAAATAAAGGACAAAACTTCATCCTACAAATCAAAACCCAATATACCTCAAATTTAAAATTCTATGTTTTAACCTCAAAATTTTAAGCTCCAGAAATACAAAAGTACTAAATCGAAGTCAGGTGTTACTTAAGCCAAATACAAGTTGCTTTTCTCGAAACAAAAGCAGAAGACTTCACTAAGATATTCACTTCTCGAGCACACAACTAGCACTCCTCTCTTCACGGTGTCACTAGAACTATTCCCAGTTGGAACCTAATGCACATGACGAAAAATAAAAAGGTTAGTCTAACGCCTAGTGAGTTCAAGAGTTTTCAACACACATAATATATCATTAAAAAGGAATAATGCAATTTAAGTCATAACCTTTCAAAATGATATGCTTCAAATATGAAAACGACTCGTTTTCCAATAATATGCATATTAGGCGAAAGAAATACCAATATACACGTTTTTCCAAAACCAAACTATTTTAAGGACTAAGATTCCAATATAAAACGTTCTTTCGTAAATTAAATTCGACCCAAAATTTACTCAAAATGAGAATAGAAAGCGAACTCCCAATTTATGAAACGCGGATAAAACTTATATCCTGAAACACCCAAAACACGGGTGTGGCATAATACTCAACCCATAAACCATGGATAAAAACCCATATAAACAAAACGTCACCGAAAACATGGATAATAAAACTCAATACCCAAAACAATACCTTTCGGTGACGGGGGAGACCCGAATTCCATCGAATGTGGCGGGCACACAAAGTTAAGCCACTTATCAATGTTCTCGAGCTTTACATAGAGCTATGGATCCCCGTATACGGTCCCTACCAAGCAACCACCACAAGATACCCAAATGACCCTAGTGTCTACTCGACCTCTAAATGAGTGTCACCACAAATGTAACACCCGTATTTTGTTAAGCCTTGCTTTACCCTTCTTTTCTAGTTTCAAATCGAAAACCCTTCATTATAAATCCTTGTGAAGTTAGAACATTGGATTGGGAGCGCTTCAGGTCGAAAGGTCAACAAATTTGACCTCGGTACGGTGTGGGCGATTGTGCCCGCGAGTGTGACAGGGTGTCACTCTCGCGTCCCTTGTACCGAGAGTGGGTAGGAGCGGGCGATTGTTCCCGCGATTGTGACAGAGTGTCACTCTCGCGGGGCACTCTCGCCGTTGGGGCCTAGACTCCATTAAATCTCTTTTTCCCACTTTTCTCATTTATTCCCTTAACCCACTCTCTCCTAAACTCTCTCTCAACCGAACCCCACCCCCCTCAAACGAACCTTAATCCATTTTGGGGGTTCCCCCCCCCCCCCTACAACTTTGTACTCCCTCATCATCTATACTTGTAACCTCAACCTATTGAGCAAGATTCAAGTGTTCATCACTACTTCTTGGGGATTCATAAGTTTTGGGGTTTTGCTCAAAAAATCTAAGTGTAAGTTCGTACCCTCAGTTTCTATGCTTCTTTATGAGTTATAATCACACCATGGATGATTTCCTAGTATTATGTTTCTCTAATTTCGTTTTGGTTGACTTTGGGAAGGTTAGGTCAAAATTAGGGTTTGGCCAAATTTGGGGATTTTGATACAAATGTTTGGGGAGCAATCATTTATGGTTGGATATGTTTATTTATGGTCGAAAATGTGTGGGTGTAGGTTTTAAAAGCTTGAGTTGAAGAGTTGGAATGGGTGTCTTCGGAAAGCTTTGGGTGGGATCTATGCTTTTGGAGGCCAATGGTTCTGGATTGAAACCTGGGTTTAACTTAACCTAGCGAGTGAGTTCAAGTTGATTTGTGAAAACGGTGTACATGCCAAAATTTTTATTTTAAAGTGTTTTGCGTCTTACATGAAAATTGTTAACTTTTGATAAGTTTGATTATTTGAAAGTGTTTAACTTCATAAACTTATATAGCACACATCTCTGGGATTTTGGGTACTATGATAAATAAATCATATATTTTGGTATCTTAAGGTTTTATTTTATGGAAATAGATTTTGAGAATAAATGTATTTCATTTTATGTGTCAAGATCGAAAATTCTTAAACAAGAATTTTAATACAAACTCAGAAACAATGTTAAAGAAGTCGCGGAATAACACTTTAACAATTATTCAAAAATATAGAATAAGAACTCAAATCATAAGTTTATATTGCATAAAACTTAATGATTACAAACACAACCTCAATCTGTTGAACAAGCTCAACAGACGTTCTATACTTCTCTATAGAAATGATCAATACTAGTCTTGAGGTTAATTCTCACTAAACAAACATATGAATAATCTCATTCTATCAAAGACTTCTATACAATATATACAGAGTTGATTACAAGATAATTATCAAAAAAAAATTGATCTTCAGCATCAATACCATAATTATCTTCAGCATTATCTCCAACTCCTATTCTTTCGTTCCAAGTCATTATCTTCAACATGAGCAGCATTAATCTTCTTCCTTATCCAACAACATTAATCATTCTCAACAGTATTAATCTTTGAGCAGTACTAACTCTCCAAGTAGTACTAACTATTCAATTAGCAGCACTAACTCTTCAAGCAGTATTAATTCTACTAGCAGTAGTAATCTTGATGGCTTATCAGTATTAATCACTTAGCAGCATGAATCATGAAGACTGAGCAACATAAACCATACTTAGCACATTCAAACCCAACAATCTCCCCCTAACTTATCTTTTTAGAATGAGAAGTTAAGTTCTTCAGCAAAAATTGTTGTCTTCATGATGCTTTCAAAACTGCTTCTCAGTTGCATAGATTAGGATCCAGACCCAAACTCTGATTGATAATTCTTCTGACTACTATCTTGGCCATTTCTGAATCTTTTGAACACACCAGCTTAGCATTCAACATACCTTGCAATTTGGCTTTGCTGTGATCATAAATTCTATCCACTAGGTAGTACTCATGATAAGATTTGTCAATAGTGATGACATAGACGCCACACCTTTCAAATAACATCCAATTGTCTATTCTTTGGAATTTATTCTCCAGATGCAGATCTCTGACAACATGTTGAACTTTGCTAGGATCAAACATCATGCATAAGTACTCCATGGCTAACTTGATTAGACTCATTCCAGCTTCTTCCAACACATTACCATACAAGCTCATCCCAACTTTGTGCATTTCTTCCAAATCAGACCTGGAGCAACTTCTGATAATTTTACCCCATGTAGCATACACTTCATAGTGATCTCCCAATCTCTTGATCCTGAAGTATTCTTTGCCTTGATCTTTCAAAATATCCCAATGAGTGATTTCAGGAGCATTCACTGAAATAGGATCAATCTTCAGAGGTTCTTTATCAGATACTGTCATGTACAAATCAAATTTCACATCAGGTTGTCTTGATTGACTTGTATGATCTTGATTCTGCTTTAGTTCATGTTCTGCTGATTCTGCTTCTGCTCTCTCACTTTCATTTTCTTTTTCTTCAATTCTTGACCTCTTTGCCTGTTTCTTTGTAGCAATGGATTTCTTTCTTTTTATAGCTCCAATTTTCTGAGCTAAGGTCTCTTCTTCCTTCAGTTTTGCATTTTCTTTGATAGGAGTGCCTTCTTCACTGTCAGGGAAGGGTTGTTGTATGTTGAGATCATGTCTTTCTTTCAACTTTCTTTCAACCTCAACCCTTTGAATGAAATCCCCTTTCAGCTTGGCCATCTCCTTATTGTATAGCTCTTCTATCCTTCCAAATGACATGCTGGTAAACATTCCTTCAGGAACTCCAATAGCTCCTTTCAGAAAGTTTATCATTTTCCTTCTTTCTTGATTGGCCAGGAAGGTTTTAGATGGTTGTCTTTGTCTTGTCTTTAATAGCAACCTTTGCCTTGATGCCTTCTTTGTAACTTTAGCAGCAGCTGCAGTCTTTAAGCTCTTTTGATATTCCTCATTAAACTTAGTAGTCAATTCCAAAGCAATCTATCTGTCTTTTGCATATTGGATCTCTTCCTCCTTTTCCAATTTCTCTTGCAAGTTCTTAGCCACCTCTTCATCCAATTCTATTTGAGTTTGCTTCTTTGATGTTTTTACTGGTTCAACCATCTTTTCTTTTCCTTTCCTTTTGGCTTCAGCAACACTGACTTCTTTTCTTTTCTTCTCTGTTCCACCTTCTTTGATTACCACTCCCTTGGCCTTTTGAGTAGCCTTGGGGGTGTCATTCTTTGCTTTGACCAAAGTTTCAGCAATCTCAACCTCCTCTACAGACATACCAGTTTCTGCTGCAACTTTTTCTGTTTCTACTACTTTTGCAGTTTCTGGTGTAGTTACTGTTGTTGGCTCATTTTCTGCTTTTGTACCCAACTCCCCCTCAAATTTATATTCCATGCCAACAGGACTTTGTTTTTCAGTTTCAGCTTCAGTTGTCTCCCCCTTTTTGGAAGCATCATGATCTATGCTCCTCTTCTTTAGCACAAATTTGGTTTTCTTCTTTTTGTGCACTAGCCGCAGAAGCATCTTCTTCAGTTTGGTGATCTGAAGTTGTTGGGAAAGTATCACCTGTTGCATATCTTTTATCTCCAGTGCTTGATCAGTAATTTCCTGACTTAAGGTACCAAGTGTATCCATCAATTCATCATAAGTATATCTATCCTCACCTCCTTTGGGTGTGTTGACCACCCTTGAAGGATCCTTGGAAGTTTTAGTAGGAGTCTTCTGCCTAGCAGAAGCACCCTCTACCCCCTTGGTTTCTTGGCACCTGGGACCTTTGGATGATTGCTCATCTAAAGTTGCCGTGGGGAAGGTCTTAGGTATGTTCACTCTGTCTTGTCCTACACCTTGTGCAGAAACAGTAGTGTGAGCCTTGCTGCCCACATGCTCATCCTTCTCCTTATAGAGCACCTTCTTGGGGTTGGGAGACACCCCTGTGGTTTCCCTTTGGATATTCTCTAATGAAGAATGCTTCATTAGAGGGCTTGAAGGCTTTGGGGGTGAAGATACAAGAAGGGAAGGAACCTTCTGTACCTTTTTCCTTATATATGTTTTGGTGATGGGGGATTTGGGCTTGACAAAAGGGATATGAGGAATATGAACAGAATGGAATGGTGTGGGTAGGTCATCAGTTGGGTGGTCAGATGTGGGTTGTGACCCTGATGCCTCACCATGGGAAAGAGACACACCCATCATTGCAGAGAACAATGGAGTGTCTATACCAGAAAAGTCCTTGGAAGACCTTTTCATGTTTGAGAACACTTTCCCTTTGGGGAGTTTTGGTACATATACCTCCTTGAAGGTAGGTAAATCCGTCAATTCCTTATTAAGTACTTCTTATACAAACCTTGGATACATATAAAAGCTTTTTGATTTGGTATCCAGGTTTGACAATAAATCGTTTAAGATCATTTGAGAGAAATTAAACTTTCTAGAGGTCGCTAAGTAGACCAAAGCATAGGCTATGGTGCTGCTGAACTCACTCCAGCCAGTTGTTTTTCTTGAAATGCAGTGTTGTAGGGTATGAACAAAAAATCTCCACAGAGGTGAATATATGTTCTTGAAAAATTTAAATACATCAGTGGGACCTTCATACCCCATACGATTAAGAACTTAGAAGAGATCTTCCTTAGGAAGAGAGGTAATACCTGAGGCATCATCTAAGCGTAGATGGATGCGAATACACTCCTCTGAGATGGTCAGGGGTTTATCACACACCCTTGTTTTGATGACCTGAGTGCCCTCTTCAGTGTGGATGGTAGCATTTGCCCAAAATTGTCGTAGATGTTCCACACAGATTGTGGGATTGACAGTGAGGGCATGGACAATGTGTGACGATTTGAGGAAATCCACAATTTGATGAAAACCTTCAGTTTGTTTGGATTTTTGCAGTATAGCAACCTCATTGTGTTCATCAAAGAATTCTAGTCCTGCCATCGTTCTGATTGATTCTAGGGTTCGAATCGCAACTAGGATGTACACTGGTGAGCAAGAAATCGAGAGAGAGAGAGCGAGAGAGAGAGAAAGAGAAGCAATGGAAGTTCAAAGAGTCGTTTGTATTTTGGCGGTCACAAAGGGTATTTATAGGTGGAGGGTTTCAGTTAGAAGCAGTACTAAGTACCCTAGCAGTATTAACCAACCCGCAATATTAACTCATAGTAGCAGTAGTAACATATACTGGCAGTACTAACACAGACTAGCAGTATTAACACAGACTAGCAGTATTAACACATGCCAGCAGTAGTAACTTTGCACTGGCAGTATAAACTACCTAGCAGTAGTAACCATACTTAACCATATTTGAACTGTCAACATGAGTAATATAGAGAGCAATATTAACTTAACTAGAGGTACCAAGTATGCAATTTAAGCAATCTGAAACACTTAAACACACAAGGTTAGCAGCACCATGCACAATACAATATGAGAAAGTAGACTGGAAGGAGTCTATACATAAATGGTACATAAAGCAGATCAAATGAGGCTTATTCAGTGTTTATCATGCCCACACTTGTGACCAAGAATGTGAATCTACCCACATCAAAAGCTTTGGTGAATAGATCAGCAAATTGGTTACTTGTATGGACTTTCACAACCTGAATGAGTTTCTTTTCATTACAGTCTCTGATAAAGTGGTACCTGATTTCTATATGCTTTGTTTTGGAGTGCTTGACTGGATTATTAACAATGTTGATAGCACTATTATTGTCTATGAAGATTGGAGTGTAAAGAAAAGTCATACCATAGTCCAGCATTTGATTCTGAATCCAGAGTACTTGAGACCAGCAGCTTGCAGCAGCTATATACTCTGCTTTCGTTGTAGAGGTGGACACTGTGGTTTGTTTCTTGCACTACCATGACACTAGTCTTTCACCCAAAAACTGACATCCCCCTGAAGTTTACTTTCTATCCAAATTTGCACCACCCAAGTCACTGTCTGAATAAGCAAGTAGGTCAAATGGTGAGTCATGAGGATACCAAAGACCTAATCTAGGTTGGCCTTTGAGATATCTGAATATCCTCTTGACTGCTTGAAAGTTTGACTGCTTAGGCCTTACTTGAAATCTTGCACACATACAAACAGGAAACATGATATCTGGTCTTGAAGCAGTGAGATACGTGAGGGAGCCAATCATTGATCTATAGTGATGAACATCCACATCCTCCCCCTCAAGATCTGCAGTGATCTGTTTGTGTGTCTCCATGGGTGTGCTTGCAGGCTTTGTGTCTGAGAAACCAAACTTATTAAGAATGTCCTGCACATACTTGGATTGGCTTATGAATATCCTATCTTTCTTCTGCTTAACTTATAGCCCAAGGAAGAAAGTAAGTTCACCCATAGAACTCATCTTGAATCTCTTGTGCATCAGTTCTTCAAAATCTCTGCACAATTGATCTTTTATGGATCCAAAGATGATGTCATCTACATAGATCTGCACAAGTAGAATGTCCTTCTTCTTCCTTTTGATGAACAGAGTCTTGTCTATTATTCCTCTTTCAAAACCATTTTCCAAGAGGTAGGTAGACAGAGTGTCATACTATGCCCTTGGTGCTTGATGTAGCCCATAGAGTGCCTTTTTTAATTTGTATACTCTGTTAGGATAATTTGGATTCTCAAACCCTGGAGGCTGACAGACATACACTTCTTCTTCAATTCTCCCATACAGGAAAGCACTCTTTACATCCATTTGGTAGACTTTGAACTTCATGATAGAAGCATAGGCTAAAAATAGCCTGATGGCCTCAAACCTGGCCACTGGTGCAAATACCTCTTCATAATCAATTCCTTCTTCTTGAGTATACCCTTGTGCCACTAATTTGGCCTTGTTCTTTATTACTATTCCTCTCTCATCTTTATTGTTCCTGAAGATCCATCTTGTGCCAATTGCTCTGTGTCCTTTTGGAAGATCCACCAGATCCCATACATCTTGCAGTACAAACTGCAGTAGCTCCTCTTGCATTGCTTCTATCCAGCTTGGATCTTTCATCGCATCATATGCCTTTTTGGGTTCAACCTGTGATAGAAAACAAGATAATAAACCTGATTGTAGGTCTTTCAATCCCCCTATCTTGCTTTGTTGCCTTGTGATCATTGGAGAATTGATGTCACCAATCACTAATTGAGGAGGATGATTTTTCTAAACTCTTGTTTGATGAACAACCTCTTCATTAATATCTGCTTCCAGAATAGAGTCATTCTTTTCAGGAGTGCTGCCATAATAAACTGAAGAGTTATCATCATCTGTGTCATCTTCTTCCAAACATGGCATCTCAGGACCTTTGATTCTTGAATCTGAGGGTTGATCTTCCTTTTCACCTCTGTCCTCTTCATTCTGAGTTGGTTCAGTGTCCTTTGAATCTGAAGTATCTTTCTTATGTTGGTCACAAAATTCAACAGGATCAGCAGTAGGTGTTGGGAACAACACAAACTCTTGTCTTTGTACTTGTACCTTTTCTGTCCCTATTCCTGCATTATGCTCATTACTGAAACCCAAAGAATTAGTCAGTGAATCAATGTCAAATAGCCAATTAGGACCTGAACCAAGTTGATTTGGTGTGTTCTCATTGCATTTGACATTGTCACTTTCCTCAATAATCCTAGAAGAGGTGTTAAAAACTCTGTAGGCCTTACTTTGACATGAATATCCAACAAGAAACCCATCCTCAGCTTTGCTATCAAACTTGCCTAGGTGAGTTTTGGTATTGAGAATTGTGTAAGGACACCTAAATGGTTTGAAAAATCCGATAAAAGGTTTCTTCTTTTTAAAAAGCTCATAAGGTGTCTTGTCTTGGGATTTCACTACTAGAACTCTGTTTTGAACATAGCAGACAGTATTAACTGCTTTTGCCCAAAAAGTAATTGGAAGTTTTGAATCTTCCAACAGAGATCTAGCAGCTTCTATCAGAGTCCTATTTCTCCTTTCATCAACACCATTCTGTTAAGGAGTCCTAGAAGCACTGTATTGTCTCTCAATGCCTTTTTCCTCACAGAAGCTGTTTAGGTCATTGTTTTTAAATTCAGTGCCAATATCAGACCTGATGACTTTAACTCCTAGATTTGTTTGGTTTTCAACTCTAAGAACAAAGGATTTGATCAGTCCACTTGTCTCATGCTTAGTCCTCAGAAAATAGACCTAAGTGAATTTAGAGAAATCATCAACAAAAACCAAGCAGTAGGATTTCTTACCAATACTCATCACATTTGTAGGTCCAAACAGATCCCTATGCAGTAAATTAAGAGGTGAAGAGATTGTATTTATCTCTTTGGACTTATGAGAAGTTTTGTGCTGTTTGCCTTTAAGACATGCAACACAATGATCATCACATGAAAATACCTTTTGTGGCAAACCTCTTACAAGGTTGTTTTTCACAAGTTTGTTCATTGTTTTAAAGTTCATGTGACACATCCTTCTGTGCCATAGAGATGATTCATCCACTGAAGCTTTTGAAAATAAACAATTTAAAGATGAATCAGAAGATACACTCTCCAAGTCTAAGCAATAAACATTGTCCTTTCTAGGAGTTCTAAGTAGTATCATACTTTCATCAACTACCTTGAACCCTGGAGCAAGGATAATACATTCAGTATCATTGAATAATATGCTATGTTTCTTGTCACAAACCTGTGATACACTTAACAGGTTGTATCTCAATTGCTCAACATAGTATACATCCTCAAAGGTCATCTTAGCTTTTGACACATTACCTTTTCCACTTATCTTTCCACCTGCTGGATTATCACCAAAAGCAACATGTCCTCCATCATATCTTTTGAAGTTTTGAAGGCAGGCCATGTTACCTGTCATGTGCCTGGAACAACCACTATCAACATGTCAAATGCTCCTTCCCTTGAGCTGTTGGTTGCCCTGCACATATAATAAAGCAGTTAGTTTTTAATAGGAACCCAAGCCAAAGTGGTCTTAGGTTTTCCATTCTCATCAACATATTCATATTCAGACTGATGAGATTATCAAACTGAGAAATCTTATTGCTTGAATACTTTGTCACAATAATGGGCCTGTCACTGGAAGCAGTACTAACTTGATTAGCAATACTAACATCATTAGCAGTACTAATTGGTTTAGCAGTACTAACTTTGTTAGCAGTAGTATTGCTTGCAGCAACATTATTTCTGTCAGTACTACTATTTGAAGTAGCAGTACTAACAGATTTCTTTACTTTTGGAACCCAAACTTGGACAAAGTTGTTTGCTTTCTTTGTCTTTAAGTTACTCCTAGGCTTATTTGGAGTGTTTTTCTTAGAATTAGCAAACTTATTATGAGCATGAGATTTTATAGGTGCCCTTCTCACATTCTCAGCCATATGATTCCTTATTTGCTTCCTATAACCAACAGGATTTTGTATATTTCTTTGAAAAGTGATCCTTTGGTTAATAGTATTGAAATAACAGTGTTTGGCTAGATGATTTAACTTGCCACAGATAAAATAAGGTTTTGGTCTGTTAATTTTTCTCAGATCAATTCCTTGTTTTAAAGCCCACTGATTATTTCTATTTCTTTGATTTCCCCTTTTTTTCATGTTGCTGGGGCTGATTCTGTTTACAAGTACAGGGATTAACAACAGTGGTTTGCTTGTAATGGACTCTTTGTGCCTTTCCCTTCCCTTTCTCAGAGGTCTCAACTTTTTCATTCTTAACAGTCTCTTCACCAGACTTTACTTTCTCACTCTTGACAAAAGGTTTAACCCCCCTTTCATTTGTCAGTATGTGGTCTTCTAAGGGAATATCTTTGTGGTCTTCCTCATTCTTACTCTCAGAGTCCTCTTCTTCAGAATCTGCCTCAACCACTACTTTGTCTAAAGGATCTACTTCAGTGGCTCCTTCAGGTAATTCCTTCTTGTCCGGTCTTTCTAAGAGATCTGATGTGGGAGGGATATAGTTATTGTTTTATGGTGGAGGGGTGGTGTTATAGCCTATTCCTCTTCTCAGCTTGTCATGAACTTGAGTTTTTAGAAGTGAGTCCATTGCTTTAGAAGCATTGGAATATTTCTCAATATCTAGCTTGGCTTTCTCAAAATCACTCCGTATCTTCTCACATTCCTCTTCAGACTTTTTAAGCTTAACCTCTAATTGATTCTTCTCCCACTTCCAGTAGTTTGTATCATAAGAATGTTGAAGTTCATTAGCCTGGTATGACTTAATTTGTTCTTCAAACCTCTCAACAATCAAAACATACTCTCTTCTATCTTTCTCTAACCTTTTAAGGTCATCACACATACTCTGATTGTGATCCCTATACTTTTTAACAGTATCAATACATGTTTTAGAGCAAAGATTAGATGTTACCCCTGTGGGAATATCAGTGCTTGCTGACTCTGAAACTTTAGCCATTAAAGCTTGATTCTGAACTGCTTCTTCTATTTGGTCACTCCAATCAAATCCCATTCCTTCTTGGGAAACAAGAGCTTGAGAAGAGTTCCTGTTGTTGAAGCTAGTGGACTGTGATGGTTGATGGTTGCTAGTATGTTGTTGAGGCATTCCACTTTTGCATTCTCTTGCAAAGTGCCCTAGCTTGTGACACTTGTAACATTCAACCTTGGATTTATCAAATCCAACCCCATCTTCTCTTTTCTGAGCAAAGTTGTTCCTTCCAGTCCTTTTGATGAATCTTTTTACCCTCATTGTGAGCATAGCCATCTGCCACTTGATATCCATCTCTTCCAGATCATCAGCATTTATCTGTTCTAAGTCATCATTAATTAGAGAGGAATTAGCATGACTGGCTAGAAAAAGCTTCTAAAACAGAGTCATTGGATCCATCTTGCTTTGATCCATGGGCAATGCTAACTGATTCTGTATTAGCAGCCGAATCAGTAGAGGATGATAAAAGAGCAGCATTGTATGAGTATCCAGAGGGCCACTTCTTTGCTTCTACCTCTGCTTCAAACACCCTAAGGTCATTATAGAGGTCATCTAGTTCCTTGTCCTCCAGTTGATCATTCTGTCTGAAGGAGACAGTGTACATAGTCCATTCATCACCAAGAGTTCTTAAAAATTTTCTGTTGACATCATCTTGATCTATCTGGACACCAACAGTAGCCAATTCACCAATTTGCTTATTAAATCTATCAAAAGTTTGAGTCATGGACTCATTCTTTCTAGACATGAAGTTTTCATATTGCTGCTTCAAGATGGCCTTTTGATTTCTCTTGGTACTTTTGGTACCAGAAAATCTTTTCTCTAGTGAATTCCATAGAATTTGTGCATCAGAACAGTTGCAGAATTGGTGTTGGTACTCATTAGGTATAGCCAAGAGTAGAGTGCTCAAGGCTTTCATCTCTGTCTGCCTCAACATCCTCTCTCCATCAGTCTTTGGTGGAGGTCTCTTTCCATCTGCATCCATCTTTCCTCCATCAGAGGAACCATTCTCAATGATGTCCCACATTGAGAAGTCTGTGAGAAGAATGTACTGCTTGATTCTGATCTTCCACATGTCAAACTCATTGGGTTTGAGAATGGGAACCTTTGATACTAAAACACTGTCGCTTGAACTGTCCATGATTAAAGGTTTCTGAGTTTACTTGCTCTGATACCAATTGTCAAGATCGAAAATAATTAAACAAGAATTTTAATACAAACTCAGAAACAATGTTAAAGAAGTCGCGGAATAACACTTTAACAATTAATAAAAAATACATAATAAGAACTCAAATCATAAGTTTATATTGCATAAAACTTAATGATTACAAACACAACCTCAATCTGTTGAACAAGCTCAACAGACGTTCTATACTTCTCTATAGAAATGATCAATACTAGTCTTGAGGTTAATTCTCTCTAAACAAACATATGAATAATCTCATTCTATCAAAGACTTCTATACAATATATACAGAGTTGATTACAAGATAATTATAAAAAAAATTGATCTTCAGCATCAATACCATAATTATCTTCAGCATTATCTCCAACTCCTATTCTTTCGTTCCAAGTCATTATCTTCAACATGAGCAGCATTAATCTTCTTCCTTATCCAGCAGCATTAATCATTCTCAGCAGTATTAATCTTTGAGCAGTACTAACTCTCCAAGCAGTACTAACTATTCAATTAGCAGCACTAACTCTTCAAGCAGTATTAATTCTACTAGCAGTAGTAATCTTGATGGCTTAGCAGTATTAATCACTTAGCAGCATGAATCATGAAGACTGAGCAGCATAAACCATACTTAGCACATTCAGACCCAACATTGTGTTTTGGAGAAATGCATGGTTTTGTGTTATGGGACGTTTTGAGATGTAAATGTTACAAACTCACTTGGAAAATGATTTGTCCCAATCTAAACTACGTTGGAATTAATTATATGTTTTGGAGCATGGGTTTACATAAGTACGGGTTGTTCATGTTTGATTCCAATTTATGATTTTCAACGTTGAGTCTTTGGATTTGTTTGAGCTTATGGCTCGGCTTGGATTTTGTTGGGTTTCGAGGACACTTGTCCGCTTTTAATAGCTCAATGTTGAGCGTTTGGTTATGATTTACATTTACTGCATCTTGGTTGAGAATTACATGTTTTGTATGCATTAGTTCATTCACTTTGAGTCATGTAATGGTTTAGTTAGTGCAATGGATCCATAGGCACAATGTTCCTATGTCCCCGCTTTGGGCATTGGTTCATCAGTTGGCACGGAATAGGCATCGGGTCACTATGGTAA
Organism: Arctium lappa; assembly: GCA_023525745.1. Classification (NCBI taxonomy): domain Eukaryota; kingdom Viridiplantae; phylum Streptophyta; class Magnoliopsida; order Asterales; family Asteraceae; genus Arctium; species Arctium lappa. The sequence goes on along the minus strand of CM042047.1, from coordinate 42,694,109 downwards.
GTAAGGTGTAGACCTATACGGTCGGGCAGCGTCCCATGGGCAGTAAGGTGTAATTCATTTGTGCTAGAGTTCCCCGTTTTGGAACTCTCAAGAATAGACCTAGAAGGGTTGACTTGATGTTTTCGAGTGATAGACTCAGAGGAGTTGAGCTCAGTGGGTTTTTATTTGTGTAACCCACATGTTTTGATTTCTTACATGATTATGTGACCTACTTTTGTGTTCCGTCACGTACAATGTAATCGGATATTTCCCGTCACCAGTAGGTGAGGTTTTGGTTATGGAGTTTTATAATCCATGTTTTCAGAGACGTTTGAATGTGGGTATTTATCTACGTTTTAAGGTTTTGTTTATTGAATCTCATTCGAGTTATTGGGATGTTTTGGAAGTTGGGTTATCTATGTTTTCCGTGTTTGATCATTATAATGTCAGTTATGTTTTACGTGCGCTTTGGGTTTTGGCTTTATTTAAGGAGGCATTTGTTTTATGATTTTTAATCACGAAAAGGGCGAATGATGAAAGGAGATTGTTTTGAGATTTAATGTATTTCATTTTTGGTTGCTTTCAAACCAAATGTATTGCATTTTGGAATTATGATTTTATATAGAATTCTTAAAGTTATTGCGTTATATATCTCTAACGAAAACTCTTGAGCTCACTAGGCGTTAAGCCTAACCTTTTTATTTGTCGACATGTGCATCAGGTTCCAGTTGGGGTTTGGTTCTTGCAGTGCTTTGAGGAGTTGAGCATTAGACTTATACGAGAGTAAGTAGTTTGGTGAAGTCTTCCACAGTTCGAGATAGTGACTATTATCGGGTGTTAGTAACACTCGTCCTTATTATAGACTGTATGTGTAGAATGAATGTGTGTATTGAGGTTAAATCTTAATTTGTGATTATAGATGAATCGTTCATTGATGTATTTAGAAATTTTTAAATGAGTTGTTATTTCCAGATTTGAGGGTGTTACAAGTTGGTATCAGAGCTTAAGTTTGAGAGATTTAGGTATTGATTTTGATGCCTAGACTCAAACTAGCATAATTTAAGCGTTTGAATGTGAGATCACACCATTAGGCAATTTAAGATTTGATGATTCGAGGTGAGTGGATTCACTAGGAACGGGAATCATGCCGAAAATGGCAAGGACGATCATGTACAGTACGTTCATAATAACACATGGCCAGTGTTATGGTGAGTTTACGAGTTACATAAGTATGCTTGATCTGCCTTGGTACGATAACCGTTGGGGTAGTGAAGAAGTTTTTGAATAAGTAACCGTTAGAAAGAGTCGAGGATTTGAGTATTCGACGCTTGGAATGATAGTAAGCATGTTGATAGCATTAAGTGGACCGTTTCGGGTCGGAATGAATGAATGGGTTAGAACCGTAGACTTTTGGAATCGACAATTAATCGAGGAGAAATTGTAATATGAACCGATGAAATCTTCAATGATTTCCTTCAGACGTTTGATCACCCGGATGACAATAGTATGACGGGAAAGTTGAGGAATTGGATTTCGGGATGTTGAGTGTCGACCCAAGGTCATGCACAAAATTTATTTCTAAAATCAGTTTGCTTCAATTGTTTCCCATGTTTTCGAAGCATAACGTGAGTTATACTATGAAGCCTTGGTAAAGCATTTAGCACTCATCAGATTTTAAATCGTGAGCTTAAACTTGCATGAGATTGTTTTGTCGCACGTGGTTGAAATTTTTATTGAAAATCTCTTTAACCATGTTTCGTGTCTAACGCTATTTCTTTTCGGACATTGTAATATCCGTGTATTAATGTTATTTGGGTTATTGGGCAAATACTGTGGAATTTTTGACTTTGACATTGGATCTCCTCCACGTATGTTAAGGTTGTAAAAGAAGAGTTGTTCCCATGTCTTGAGTTGGAATTTTAGGAATTTTAGTATCTACGAGTCATGTTGAATTTATGAAATATTATTTTATGATGCTTTACTACGCACGAGTGTATTTTGAATTGCGTGAGTTTTAATTTTATCCGCGTATAAGTTTACGAGTTTATTGGGCGTCACGTCTCGTGAGAGCTTTGTCGAAGAAGGGTCACTTTATCTTATGTGGTGATTTTATAATTTTGAAAATTTTAGACTTGTTGTCATCATACGTTTTTGGGAAATGGAAGTTTTCACGCCACATGATTTTAGCGTTAATGGGTTTTATGACAATTCAGTTGAGTTTTATGGTGTCTTATCTTACGACATTTTGCGTCGCGTAGATAAATTTTGGAGCGTACATACTTGCATTATTGTGTGCGTTAACTTATGAATTTCGTTTAATATTTTATCTCATGCGAGTTTTGCACCGGTATTTTCGCAACCGTAAGAGACGTTTTGAGAGTTTTGTTAATAGATGTTATTCCATATGTTATTTTGGGAAGTTTCAGTATTATGTGACTTTCCTTTTGAGTTTTATGCAAGTGTTATTCGTTGTATGCTACATAATATTCATATTGTTTTAAATTGTTGGTGTAAGTAAGCACATGAAAGATTTATGATGTCTCGTATTAAACTTTTGCTCTGATGATGTTTCAGTTGTTGATTTTACGGTTATAAATTTTCCGCAATGCACTAAATGGGTTATTGGTCTATATGCCATTGTGGTTACTAATTTTATTTGGACATGTGCATTTTATCGGTGCAGTCCAAGGTTTGAACTCGACTTGAAAATTTGTTTACATGTGACCGAATCACACCTAACGTTTTACTTTGATTGGGAAATAAACCGTGCATGTGAGCCTTATTGGAAATTTTACTTTATAACATTGTGGTTTAAAGAAAAGAATTTTGGAGTTGGAAATTGTGAAGCTCCTCTTTGGAGTTTGTACAAACCTTTGTTGCACATGTTTTTGTGCAGAAAATTATTTTTCATATACCAGGCATAAATTGACGCATGCGGGGATCATAAAGGTACATTTGAAAATTTTGTTGCGCATCTTTATTATTGTCATTATTAGCGTAGGTAAGGGCTAAAGAATTTTTGAAATGGTTTTATACGTGTGGTGTTTGTTGTCACCTTACACACCTACCGAGTATACGGTAGTGAATTTTATACGTACGATTGATTGTAATAAAACCGTTGTGTTTGTGAGTTTTTATAAAATTTCAAATTGGCATATCAGTTGAAAAACATTGAACTCATTAGGGCTATAGATTTAAAACCCTATCACGAAAGGAGTTGCGATTAAGGGACTAGAGGAGTCCTTGGCATTTGAAGCGCCGGATGATCCGACTTGTGGCCAATCTTGAATTTTGGGGTTTCAGTTCTTAAATCTGTGCACGCATGAATAATTGAGGTAATGGGTTCATGTCTTTCCAGTTATCTATGGGGTGGTTTTTATGTATCGAAAACTGGCAGGGCAGGGCCTTGTGTGAATATCTGCGCCTGGTTGGATTCTACTGGTTGGATTACTTGTTCGTTTGACGTCATGCTACTTTTGCGGTGTGCCATCTTTATGGGTTTCGGGAAACCAAGGATTTTATTTGTTCTCCGTTTGTTAGGGATGTAAAATTGGTAATATTACTCCTCTGTTAGGTGTCAACCTTAATACGACAATACTTCTGGGATGAAGAATTGGGCGGGATGTTCACGTCTTCGGTATCACCGTCTCGGTTTTAGGCAGCAACTTGCTCTTTTGATGTCAATGAACATTTGAAAGGTTTGGAAGTATCCCTGTTAGATCATGAGGAATGTTGATCCCTCGGTGGTGAAATTTCAAGAAATATTAGATGTTAGTAATGAAGTACTAATGTGTATAGTTTTCCCAAAGGTGGTAAGGAACTCAGTGAGGGAATCATTTTAGGTACGAGAGTAGATCAGAGTTGGTTGATAGTCGAATCTCCACTAACCAGCTATCCAAAGAGCGTATTGGTACGCCCTTGGAAGGACGAACTTATCAAAGATCAAGAATGGATCATTAAGAATATTGAGAATTCGTTGGGGTTTGATGTCAATCGTTAGTTTTGGGTTCAGAAACTTGTGGATCTGAGATAAATTGACCGGTGTGAAGTTGAGGTCACAAATTTCCCTAGAGGAAGTACGTGTCGCCCAAGGTTGGGAGACAACCGCAGTCTCATGGTTAAAGGCTACAGTAGTAAATTAATTCTTCATTCGAATATACAGGTGACGTGCCCAAGGGGAACAGTTATCGTGAGGACCATTGTGAGGTTACGTGAGTAGTTCTAGCAAGCGGTGTAAAGTTAATCTTTTTTTGTGGGCAACGTTTTATGAGAATCTAGATTTCGAGGACGAAATCTCTTTAAGGTTGGGAGGATTGTAACACCCGTATTTTGTTAAGCCTTGCTTTACCCATCTTTTCTAGTTTCTAATCGAAAACCCTTCATTATAAATCCTTGTGAAGTTAGAACTTTGGATCGGGAGCGCTTCAGGTCGAAAGGTCAACAAATTTGACCTCGTTACGGTGTGGGAGATTGTGCCCGCAATTGTGACAGGGTGTCACTCTCGCGGGGCACTCTCGCGGCCCTTGTACCGAGAGTGGGTAGGAGCAGGCAATTGTGCACGCGATTGTGACATAGTGTCACTCTCGCGGGGCACTCTCGCCGTCGGGGTCCAGACTCCATTAAATCCCTTTTTCCCACTTTTCTCATTTATTCCCTTAACCCACTATCTCCTAAACTCTCTCTCAACCGAACCCCACCCCCATCAAACGAACCTTAATCCATTTTAGGGGTTCCCCCCCCCCTACAACCTCGTACTCCATCATCATCTATACTTGTAACCTCAACCTCTTGAGCAAGATTCAAGTGTTCATCACCACTTCTTGAGGATTCATAAGTTTTGGGGTTTTGCTCAAAAACCTAAGTGTAAGTTCGTCCCCTTAGTTTCTAAGCTTCTTTATGAGTTATAATCACACCATGGATGATTTCCTAGTATTATGTTTCTCTAATTTCGTTTTGGTTGACTTTGGGAAGGCTAGGTCAAAATTAGGGTTTGGCCAAATTTGGGGATTTTGATACAAATGTTTGGGGAGCAATCATTTATGGTCGGATATGTTTATTTATGGTCGAAAATGTGTGGATCTAGGTTTTGGAAGCTTGAGTTGAAGAGTTGGAATGGGTGTCTTCGGAAAGCTTTGGGTGGGATCTATGCTTTTGGAGGCCAATGGTTGTGGATTGAAACCTGGGTTTAACTTAACCTAGCGAGGTGAGTTCAAGTTGATTTGTGAAAACGGTGTACATGCCAAAATGTTTATTTTATAGTGTTTTGCGTCTTACATGAAAATTGTTAACTGTTGATAAGTTTGATTATTTGAAAGTGTTTAACTTCATAAACTTATATAGCACACATCTCTGGGATTTTGGGTACTATGATAAATAAATCATATATTTTGGTATCTTAAGGTTTTATTTTATGGAAATAGATTTTGAGAATAAATGTATTTCATTTTGTGTTTTGGAGAAATGCATGGTTTTGTGTTATGGGACGTTTTGAGAGGTAAATGTTATAAACTCACTTGGAAAATGATTTGTCCCAATCTAAACTATGTTGGAATTAATTATATGTTTTGGAGCATGGGTTTACATAAGTACAGGTTGTTTATGTTTGATTCCAATTTATGATTTTCAACGTTGAATCTTTGGATTTGTTTGAGCTTATGGCTCGGCTTGGATTTTGTTGGGTTTCGAGGACACTTGTCCGCTTTTAATAGCTCAATGTTGAGCGTTTGGTTATGATTTGCATTTACTGCATCTTGGTTGAGAATTACATGTTTTTGATGCATTAGTTCATTCACTTTGAGTCATGTAATGGTTTAGTTAGTGCAATGGATCCATAGGCACGGTGTGCCTATGTCCCCGCTTTGGGCATTGGTTCATCAGTTGGCACGGAATAGGCATCGGGTCACCATGGTAAGTAAGGTGTGGACCTATACGGTCGGGCAGCGTCCCATGGGCAGTATGGTGTAATTCCCTTGTGCTAGAGTTTCCCGTTTTGGAACTCTCAAGAATAGACCTAGAAGGGTTGACTTGATGTTTTCGAGTGATAGACTCAGAGGAGTTGAGCTCGGTGGGTTTTTATTTGTGTAACCCACATGTTTTGATTTCCTACATGATTATGAGACCTACTTTTGTGTTCCGTCACGTACAATGTAATCGGGTATTTCCCGTCACAAGTAGGTGAGGTTTTGGTTATGGAGTTTTATAATCCATGTTTTCGGAGACGTTTGAATGTGGGTATTTATCTACGTTTTAAGGTTTTGGTTATTGAATCTCATTGGAGTTATTGGGATGTTTTGGATGTTGGGGTTATCTACGTTTTCCGTGTTTGATCATTATAATGTCAGTTATGTTTTACGTGCGCTTTGGGTTTTGGCTTTATTTAAGGAGGCGTTTGTTTTATGACTTTTAATCACGAAAAGGGTGAATGATGAAAGGAGATTGTTTTGATATTTAATGTATTTCATTTTTGGTTGCTTTCAAACCAAGTGTATTCCATTTGGGAATTATGATTTTATATAGCATTCTTAAAGTTATTGCGTTATATATCTCTAACGAAAACTCTTGAGCTCACTAGGCGTTAAGCCTAACCTTTTTATTTGTCGGCATGTGCATCAGGTTCCAGTTGGGGTTTGGTTCTTGCAGTGCTTTGAGGAGTTGAGCATTAGACTTACACGAGAGTAAGTAGTTTGGTGAAGTCTTCCGCAGTTGGAGATAGTGACTATTATCGGGTTTTAGTAACACTCGTCCTTATTATAGACTGTATGTGTAGAATGAATGTGTGTATTGAGGTTAAATCTTAACTTGTGATTATAGATGAATCGTTCATTGATGTATTTAGAAATTTTTAAATGAGTTGCTATTTCCAGATTTGAGGGTGTTCGACCCAAACCAAAAAGGTTTACAATTTCTAGAATGGTTCCAAGGTTGGGAATGACTAAAATCAAATGACTTACACGTTCGTATTTCAAAACGTATCATTACATAAACGATGCATATTAACAAACACTAAAAGTGCATTTTGACCAAATAATCTCCATTTATGCAATAGATCATTAAAACACTTTCATTTATGGCTTATTTATCAAAATGACCAAAAATCCCAAATGTGGGTGTTTTACAAGGCTTATAAAGACAAGCACCTCAAATAATCAAAACCCACCAAATAACTCAACAAGTGATAATTTCGTGTAAAATACATAAACACTTTAAAATGGACACTTTGGCATATACAACGTTTTCACAAATCAACTTGAACTCACATTGCTAGGTTAAGTTAAACGTAGGTTCCAAATCCAACCATTATCCTCCAATAGTGTAGATTCCACCATTTTCAAGTCATCACCAACAATAAGCTAGGGTTTCCAAATAACCCATTTATTCAACTCTAGAAATGAACCAATAATAAGTAAAACCTTTAGATCTACAAAGATCCTTATACTAAAGTTTGGATATTTAAGGAAACTTACCACTTCAAGATATTGAGACTTTCCACCCAAAGCTATCCAAGGAACCCATCCAACACTTCTACCCGAGCTTCCAAATACCGAACCCTTATGCTTCCTTAGGATAAATCCACCATAGGTGCTCCAAATCTGAGATAAGAGCTCCCAAAAATCGCACCAATGGAGAGAAATGGAGAGTGTGGGAGTACGAATGAGTGAAAACCCTAAAAATTGGGTTTTAAGTCGATCAGACTGTCCCCGCGGCCTTGGTCGCGACCTCAAGTCGCAGGATAACTCGTGTGTGTTCCTGAGCTGCGGATCCCAGCGACTTACGCGGGCCTAGCCGCGGCTTGAGGCTTCGGGCGAAGTCATGCTTGTCGCCTGTGGTGCCTTCTCGCGTCTCGTGTTAAACCGTTCCTCGACCATTTCTCTCGGCCGACCACTGACCATTTCCTTAGAAAGATCCTCTCTCTCTCTCTAGACGTTACAGAATTCTTCCGGTTGGGAACTCCTGGGTTCACCCGATAAAAGGCCCCGGGATCACCCGGTCAAAAGCTCTAGGGATCTCCTGGTTCGAAGCACCCGGGGTCACCCGATCGCCCACACCCGGAATCACTCGGTAAAGGTTTCACCCGAGATCGCCCGGTAATAAAACTCCCGGGGTCTCCCGGTTCCATGCGCTGCCCAAGATCACCCGGATGGAAAGAACCCGGGGTCACCCGGTACACAACACCCGGGGTCACCCGGTGAAAGGAGTACATGAGCTTTCCCGGTATGAACATTCCTAGGGTCGCCCAGTGGGTAGCTCCTGATCACGAGCCCCCTTGTTCTCTGGATAACGCGGCCGAGGGCCAAGCGGCGACACCACAATTTGTCGATCTCTAGGTGTCGTCATCGACACTAAATCCAACCGCTCACCCAACCAACACGACTCAATAATTAAAAAATGCATCCTAACAATTAAGACCAAAGTCCTATGGTTCATGTGTAACACCCTAATTATCAGAGTAATTTAAAACATGGAAAACCTGACAATAAGACGAAAGTAAATCCATTAACTTCCCATAAATGGGATCAGTCCTTTAGACTATACAATCCTATACAAAGGATTTCATCAAAAGAATGGGACTTAACAATGCCCATCAATCACTATTACAACATCTCCAAAAACCTCGAGACTCAAACTCGCCTCCCCAATAACCCCGGCACCCACCGCTAATGGAAACCTGTTATACACATCATTTGAGAAAAAGTGTCAGACTTTAAAGCCTGGTGGGATCAAGCCCCAAGGGCAAAACCAAGGTATACTCCTTCGCTAGGATCACTATGAACCATGGCTAGTATCGTGCCTCACATAACCGTACTAAGTTGCCCTCTAGGAACAAGTGATCCATAGCTACAAATTTGGGGAATGTATCATCCCATCAATACAGTCTACTCAAAACCTAGGGATCCACTAGTAATGGTAAGGACTCGTCACAACAACATATGTGACCAACCATAAATAAATATATGGTATAAGTACATTTTATAAACAAAATGCTATTCCCAGTTCAACTTCTGGTAAGAATGAAAATCATTAAAATGAGTTCATAAACATTCTTTGCAAATGACCACATAATGTGCAAGTAAAACATCATTTTACTTCAATAAGGCGGAACCCGTCATTTTGGTCAAATCTGACCGGGAACCCCGAAAATCACCAAAAACTTTATTTATAACAAAATGTTGAGAACATAAAATCATACCGTAGAAATACTTCAGATTTCGCAAATAAGAGTTTTGACATGTATAAAGTTTGTAAAATGGTAGTAGGAACTCACCCAATAGGTTTATACGAAAAACCCGAAGAACCAGATATCGACCCTCTTGACAAACCGAAGCTTTCTACACCGAAACCTCGGATCAAATATTTGATATAAGTTACCAAACTCTAGAGAGAGAGAGAGAGTTTAGAGAGAGAGGAGATTTGAGAGAAATGAGATATTTTTGAGAAACTCAGTATATGTCGGCCAGGTAACTTCGCGGGTTATGCCGCGACTTCAACTCGCGGCATAACTCGCCCGTGTCCCAAAAACCCTAATCATCCAGTGGGTTTCGCGGGTTGTGCCGCGACATCTAGTCGTGGTATAACTCGCGTAGTTCTCAAAATCCCATATCCAACAGAGGGTTACGTGGGTTGTGTCGCGACCTCTAGTCGCGGTGTAACTCGCGTAATTCACTGTTTCTTCCCAAACTTCACAAAATCCAAAACGACAACCAAACAAACACGGAGCTAACGACAAAAGCTTAACATAAGAATAGCAAGGTTACACAACGGAAAATCCGGGGTGTTACAATCCTCCCCAACTTGGGAATGATTTCGTCCCCGAAATCCAAACTATTCGAAAAGATGAGGATATCTTCGCTTTATATCCTCCTCGGCTTCCCACGTCACATTCGCTCCCCGGTGATGCTTCCACTGCACCTTGACCAAGGTGAATTCTTTATGACGCAACTTCTTAGACTTTCTCTCTAAGATGGCGTCGGGTTCTTCCACACAACGGTTACCTTCGTCTACCCTTAACTCTGAAAGGGGAATGACGTTGTCTTCCACCGCCAAACATTTCCGGATGTAGAAAACATGAAACGTGTTGTGTATTCTGCTCAACTTCAGTGGCAGTTCCAACTGGTAGGCTTGCAAACCTACCCGTTTAAGCACTTTGAAAGGTCCGAGGAAACGGGGACTCAACTTCCCACGTTTTCCGAACCGTATAATGCCTTTCCACGGTGACACCTTAAGCATAACACGGTCGCCCACTTGGAATTCCATCGGCCACCTCTTCTTATCGGCATAGCTTCTCTGACGATCCTAAGCCGCTTTCATTCTTTCACGAATGCACTTGACCTTATCGGCAGTCTCTTGCACGATTTCGGGTCCGGCGAACTGCTTTTCTCCCGCTTCAAGCCAGCACACGGGAGTCCGACACTTTCGCCCATACAAAGCCTCAAAGGGTGCCATTCCGATACTCGAGTGGTAGCTATTGTTGTAAGCAAACTCCACCAAAGGCAGGTGAGTGTCCCAGCTACCCCCAAAATCGATGACACAAGACCTCAACATGTCTTCCAAAGTTTGGATCGTTCGCTCGCTCTGCCCGTTGGTTTGCGGATGGTAAGTCGTACTCAACTTCACTCGAGTACCAAGCTCTTTCTGAAATCCATCCCAGAAGTTCGAAGTGAACCGACTGTCGCGATCCGAGACGATCGACAATGGTATGCCATGCCTCAAGACCACCTCATCGATATAAAGCTTTGCTAACTTATCCATCGGTAGAGTCTCGCGCATAGCCAAGAAGTGAGCGTTCTTTGTCAATCTATCAACTATCACCCAAATGGTATCGTGACCTCGAAGAGTTTTAGGTAGCTTCGTCACGAAGTCCATGGTGATATGCTCCCACTTCCACTCGGGAATCTCTAAAGACTGAAGACTCCCATATGGTCTCTGATGTTCGGCCTTAACTTGCAAACACGTCACACAACGCTCAACGTAACGCGCAACATCAAGTTTCATTACAGGCCACCAATAGTGCAGCTTCAAGTCCCTGTACATCTTTGTGCTTCCCGGATGTATGAAATACTTAGATTTGTGTGCATCTTCTAACAACAGATCACGGTTACCCCCAATCTTGGGCACCCACACACGACCGCTGAACAGTTTCACTCCACGGCTATCTTCTGTTAAGAGCAAACGCTGCTTAGTCATGACTTCATCTTTTAGATTCTCTTCCAACAATGCTTCCATCTGAGATGTCTTGATCTTCTCAACAAGACTAGACACAAGCTCGATTCTTGAATGGGTAGCCCGAATACTCCCATTATAGTCCTTCCGACTTAGCGCATCGGCCACCACGTTCGACTTACCTGGATGGTAAAGCAATTAACAGTCATAATCTTTCAGCAACTCGAGCCACCGCCTTTGCCTCATATTCAGCTCTTTCTGTTCAAAGACATACTTCAGGCTCTTGTGATCCGTGTAAAGAGTACACTTCGTGCCGTAGAGGTAGTGTCGCCAAAGCTTCAGAGCGAACACCACTGCCGCTAACTCCAAATCATGAGTTGGATAATTCTGCTCGTGTATTTTGAGCTGCCTCGAGGCATAAGCGATTACCTTGCCTCGTTGCATCAACACACAACCCAATCCCATCTTTGAAGCGTCGCTGTAAACCACGAAATCTTCCGACCCTTCAGGTAACATCAAGATCAGAGCTTCACACACTTCTTTTGAAGGATCCGGAACGCCTTCTCTTGGGTTTCGATCCATTCAAACTTCACGTTCTTCCGAGTCAGAACTGTCAAGGAAGAAGCGATCTTCGAAAAGTCTTGGATAAATCTCTTGTAGTATCCCGCCAGACCCAAGAAACTTCGGATCTCTGATGGACTCTTAGGAGGCTCCCAATTCATCAGGGCTTTAATCTTGGAGGGATCAACCTTCACTCCGACCCGAGTGACTACGTGACCCAGAAACTGTACTTCTTTAAGCCAAAAGTCGCATTTGGAAAACTTGGCGTACAACCTTTCCTTTCTCAAAACTTCCAGAACTTCACGTAAATGTTGCTCGTGCTCTGACTCACTCTTGGAGTACACGAGTATGTCATCAATGAATACAATGACTGACTTGTCGAGGAATGGTCGGCACACTCTATTCATTAAGTCCATAAACACAACTGGTGCGTTCGTTAGACCAAAAGGCATTACAAGAAATTCGTAATGGCCGTAACGCGTTCTGAAAGCCGTCTTCGGAACATCTTCATCTCTTACCTTCACTTGGTGATAACCCGAACGTAAGTCGATTTTAGAAAAACAACCCGCTCCTTGAAGTTGATCGAACAAGTCGTCTATTCTCGGAAGCGGATATCTGTTCTTCACTGTAGCTTTGTTCAACTCACGATAGTCAATGCACATTCTCATTGTGCCGTCCTTCTTCTTGACAAATAAGACCGGAGCTCCCCAAGGTGACGAACTCGGTCTTATAAAGCCTTTCTTCAATAGCTCTTGGAGTTGTGCTACCATTTCTTGCATCTCCGATGGCGCTAAACGATAAGGTGCTTTAGCGATCGGTGCAGCGCCAGGCACCAGATCAATCTGAAACTCTACCTGACGATCGGGTGGTAACCCGGGCAAGTCGTCCGGAAAGACATCTGGATACTCACGCACGATCTTCACATCTTCTAGCTTTGACTTCTCTAACTTGGCATCGATCACATAGGCTAGGAAAGACGAACTTCCTTTTACTAAACACTTGCGTGCTCTTGCCATTGTGATTATTGCCACTTCATCCTTCCTCTTTTCACCATAGATGACCACGACCTCTCCAAAGGGGTTGGGAAGTCGAATCATCTTCTTGGAACACACGAACTCGGCCTGATTGTTTGACAACCAATCCATACCGATTACCACATCAAAACCCCCGATTGACATTGGTAGAAGATCGATCGGGAATTCTCTCCCTTCGATACTAAGAGCACACTGCTTCAGAACTTCGCGGATCAGAACTTGTCTACCATCTGCTATTTCTACTACTAACGCATCCTCAAGACTAGTGGTGGGCATAACAATTTTCTGACGGAACAATTCAGATACGAAAGAGAAACTAGCACCCATATCGAACAAAATACGAGTAGGTACAGAGTTTATAAGGAAAGTACCCGATACCACATCGGCGGATGCTCTGGCCTCTTCGGCCGTCATCTGAAATGCTCGACCCGGAACCTTCGGATGGTTCTCCTTCCTTGCTGGCGTGCCACCCGACACCAGCTTCGGGCAATCCCTCCTCACGTGCCCCGGTGCCTTGCACTCATAACAGATGGGTCCTCTGACCGGGCAATCTCTGACAGTGTGACCAGACTTCCCACACTTATAACAAGTTGGAGGATCGGTGTTACAGTCACCGTGATGCTTGGTTCGACACTTCGGGCACCACTTTGCATCCTGATAACTGCTGAAATTGCGGTTTCCAACAAAAGGTCGGGTCCGCTTGGGAGGTACTGAGCTGCTCTCCCACTTTCTCTTTTCAGGCACCACCACTGCCTTCTCAGATTTGCTCTTCGCGAACATTTCCTCCATGAACTGAGCTTCCTCCACCATCTCTCGGAGGTTAGAAGCTTTGAAATTATGGACCATGGATTGCATGTCCGCTGGCAAGCCGTTGAGATAAGCTTTCATCTTGTCTTTCTCTGTTGGGGCAGCATGCCCCACCAGACCAAGCTTCTCCATAAACTGACGGGTGTACTCCCTCACCGTCAGGCTTCCCTTCACCAAAGACCGGAATTCTTTCTCAATTCGGTCCATGGTCCTCTCGTTGCAGAATTCCTCTAGCAACTTCTTCTTGAACTAGGCCCAAGACAACTAAGCCAACACCTCAGGAGATAGAGTGGATTGGATGATATTCCACCAGATGAGTGCGGTGTCCCTCAGCAGTTGGGTACCGAACCGCACCCTCTGATCATCACCACATTCGGAAGAGCCAAAAGCTTGCTCAACCGCTCGGATCCACTTTACACACACCGCCGGGTCATCAGAACCGAAGAATTCTGGCGGTCCGCAACTCAGAAAGGACTTATAGGAACAACTCTTCCTATTCCCCGGAGCACCAGAAATCCCGCGCTCTACCGACACGACCCTTATACCATCATCACCAGAACCTACTACGACGTTCTCCACCACCGTCTCACTTCTCCGATGGTTCACGTCGCGGTCCTCCATCGCTTTCAGCAGAAACTCTTGCTGCTTAGCCATCTCTTCCCTCATCGCCAACATCACACTGGCTAACAACTCTGACTGGGGATTAGCATCCCCGATGACTGGGTGGGACGAAGCCAGGTCTACTCGCGGAATGAACTCTGGCTCCCCACCTAGCACCTGCTGAACTGGCGGACGCACGACAACCTCAACTCCTTTTGGCCGATCAGCGGTGGAGGCTGTCACTTCCAGACCATCAACACGAGTACGCGGTCTACCACGCGTATTCACCATACTGAACAGCTTCACAGAACAAAGAAAGAGATAAGAGAGAGATAGGAAAACACGAAAGGAAAACGTACTACCACATTACCAATTGTCATATTAACAGCAAATCAAGCACTCTTACGTACAATATCCTCATAATAACATTAGCTAAGTGAAATTATGAACATACAACACATAACGGTTCTTGTCACCACTACTACAACGCCTGCTAAACGTACTTTCCGTCGACTATAAGACTAACCCAACTTAGGAGCTCTACCCAATTCTCGCGGATCAATTCTTAATATACTCAGTCTAAGTCTAGACATCTTACATTCATGCCTAGTTCTCTTAAACTAGAGCTCTGATACCAACCTGTAACACCCTAATTATCAGAGTAATTTAAAACATGGAAAACCTGACAATAAGACGAAAGTAAATCCATTAACTTCCCATAAATGGGATCAGTCCTTTAGACTATACAATCCTATACAAAGGATTTCATCAAAAGAATGGGACTTAACAATGCCCATCAATCACTATTACAACATCTCCAAAAACCTCGAGACTCAAACTCGCCTCCCCAATAACCCCGACACCCACCGCTAATGGAAACCTGTTATACACATCATTTGAGAAAAAGTGTCAGACTTTAAAGCCTGGTGAGATCTAGCCCCAAGCGCAAAACCAAGGTATACTCCTTCGCTAGGATCACTATGAACCATGGCTAGGATCGTGCCTCACATAATCGTACTAAGTTGCCCTCTAGGAACAAGTGATCCATAGCTACAAATTTGGGGAATGTATCATCCCATCAATACAGTCTACTCAAAACCTAGGGATCCACTAGTAATGGTAAGGACTCGTCACAACAACATATGTGACCAACCATAAATAAATATATGGTATAAGTACATTTTATAAACAAAATGTTATTCCCAGTTCAACTTCTGGTAAGAATGAAAATCATTAAAATGAGTTCATAAACATTCTTTTCAAATGACCACATAATGTGCAAGTAAAACATCATTTTACTTCAATAAGGCGGAACCCGTCATTTTGGTCAAATCTGACCGGTAACCCCGAAAATCACCAAAAACTTTATTTATAACAAAATGTTGAGAACATAAAATCATACCGTAGAAATACTTCAGATTTCGCAAATAAGAGTTTTGACATGTATAAAGTTTGTAAAATGGTAGTAGGAACTCACCCAATAGGTTTATACGAAAAACCCAAAGAACCATATATCGACCCTCTTGACAAACCGAAGCTTTCTACACCGAAACCTCGGATCAAATACTTGATATAAGTTACCAAACTCTAGAGAGAGAGAGAGAGTTTAGAGAGAGAGAGTTTAGAGAGAGAGGAGATTTGAGAGAAATGAGATATTTTTGAGAAACTCAGTATATGTCGGCCAGGTAACTTCGCGGGTTATGCCGCGACTTCAACTCGCGGCATAACTCGCCCGTGTCCCAAAAACCCTAGTCATCCAGTGGGTTTCGCGGGTTGTGCCGCGACCTCTAGTCGCGGTATAACTCGCGTAGTTCTTAAAATCCCATATCCAACAGAGGGTTACGCGGGTTGTGCCGCGACCTCTAGTCGCGGTGTAACTCGCGTAATTCACTGTTTCTTCCCAAACTTCACAAAATCCAAAACGACAACCAAACAAACACGGAGCTAACGACAAAAGCTTAACATAAGAATAGCAAGGTTACACAACGGAAAATCCGGGGAGTTACATCATGGTTCCAATCCCTTCAAGATGGATACCAAGGATCAAAATTACTACCGTTCTAACTAGAATAGTCATGGATTAAACAAGAATGCAACCATAGAGAGTAGTCTTACCTTGAGTAGTATTATAATATACTTGCTTTCCCTTGCGATTTCTCCTTCCTTACTTCTCTTCTCCAAAATCGCTTGACTCTTTATCTCTAGAAAATTCTCAGCCGCCATAAATGGATAGAAAATAGAATTCTTAGGGTTTAACCCCCTTTCCCCCAATTTTACACCTTAGTCCCCAATCTTTGGTCATTTGAGAAATCTTATACCCACTTCCATCTTCATTCAATTTTTCACACGGTTATTATACTACATATCTTAGGGCTATTTACACCTGTTTGACAAAATCCAAATCGATATGTTGCGATTTAATTAAGTTTAATAAAGCCTTGTTGGGTTTTTTGGAGTATTATTACATTTTGTTGATAATTCTTTCGTCTATTTTAACTTTCGAAAAGAAACTACTCAATCTATTGGACTTTCAGGTAGTAGGGGAATCACGTGGATTGTTTAAGTCCCTACAAACCGTAGGGCTATTTACACCCATTTGACAAAATCCAAATCGATATGTTGTGATTTAATTAAGTTTAATAAAGCCTTGTTGGGTTTTTTGGAGTATTATTTTATTTTGTTGATAATTCTTTCGTCTATTTTAATTTTCGAAAAGAAACCACTCAATCTATTAGACTTCCAGGTAGTAGGGGAATCACGTGGATTACTCAAGTCCCTACAAACCTTAGGGCTATTTACACCCGTTTGACAAAATCCAAATCGATGTGTTGCGATTTAATTAAGTTTAATATAGCCTTATTGGGTTTTTTGGAGTATTATTACATTTTGTTGATAATTCTTTCGTCTATTTTAATTTTCGAAAAGAAACCACTCAATCTATTGGACTTCCAAGTAGTAGGGGAATCACGTGAATTACTTCAGTTCCTACAAACCATAGGGCTATTTACACCCGTTTGACAAAATCCAAATCGATATGTTCCGATTTAATTAAGTTTAATAAAATCTTGTTGGGTTTTTTGGCAAAGTTAAGGGGCCTAAGTTGTAATTAAGCAAAGTTAAGGGGCCTAAGTTGTAATTAAGCAAAGTTAAGGGGCATACGTTGTAATTAAGCAATATTAAGGGGCCTAAGCTGTAATTAGGCAAAGTTAAGTGGCCTAAATTTTAATTTAGCACTAATCTAAAAATAACGCAATACTCTAAAATATTTTCAACATAAACACAATACTCTAAAAATGACGTGATCTCTAAAATATTTTCAACATAAACGCAATACTCTAAAAATAACGCAATACTTTAAAATATTTTCAACATAAACGCAATACACTAAAATTAACGCAACCTCTAAAATATTTTCAACATAAACGCCATACTCTAAAATTAACGCAATCTCGAAAATATTTTCGACATAAACGCAATACTCTAAAAATAACGCAATACTCTAAATTATTTTCAACATAAACGCAATACTCTAAAATAACGCAATCTCCAAAATGTTTTCAACATAAACACAATACTCAAAAATTAGCACATACTCTACAATTATTTTGAATAAAACGCAATACTCTAAAATTAACGCAATATCTAAAATATTTTCGAAAATAAACGCAATACTCTAAAATTAACGCAATCTCTAAAATATTTTCAAAATAAACGCAACACTCTAAAATTAATGCAATCTCTAAAATATTTTCAAAATAAACGCAACACTCTAAAATTAACGCAATCTCGAAATAAACGCAATATTTTCGAAACAAACGCATAGTCTAAAATAAAAACATATAACAACAAATATTTAAAAATATATATAAAACTACAACGGGGTTATGAGAAAACTTACCTTACTAACTCGACGAGCCATATCGGACATCTGAAATCACTCACGAACCGAGTCGAGATCCGAACGTGTATGATACACGAGATAGTTTGAGAGAGTGAGAGTAGAGAGGGTTGAAAGTGGTGGGTTTGGAAGGGTTGGGGCCGGGTATTTATAACCTGCGATCGAGTGTTAAATGGGGGTGGTTGGGCATCGCATTGAATTTGGGTTTCTCCCAGGCCGCTACGTAGTGCGGCAAGTACGCGATCGTGGCCTGGGATTGCGGAGACGAGGTTCGAGGCATTCACGGACATATATCGCGGACTGTCCGCAAATTTTGATTTTTTTTATTCAATCCGCGATCGAGGGTCAAAATCGCGGACTTATGGGGTATTCGAGCAAAACGGTAGAGGGTTTGGGCATTTGGGTAACCGTTTGCCAACTTTGGGCATTTTAATTAAATTCCCTTAATAAAATATAGTGTTTTAGAAGATTCTAGATTTTTATAATAAAATTTAAAAAGATTTATATTTTATTTAACATAATATATTTTATTTAATATATATATACTAGCCGTGTACCCGCGCGATGCAGCGCGGGTAAATCACAATTTTGAAGCAATGCTTAGCTCTTAATCATGTTTCTCCATCTATCTCGCTTTTTTTCATGAGTTTGTATGGTTTATTTGCATGTCAACTAATAAATAAATTTGAAGGTTAATATTGATTATTAGCAAGATATATTGGGAAAATAACTACATGCAATATTGAGTTTCCAAACCCATATATTGAGAACTCGTTACAAAATTTCAAATTCATGACTGAACAAAACATAAATACAATCGTCTGTAAATAATGCAAATCCATATATCCAAAATGTGATTTAGTTTTCATGAATCGCTCATTTGTAAACATGTCATGCAAAAAATGTGCAATGACTTTAATAGGAATATATTAATCAACAATAACAACCATTGGAGAACTTTACTCAAAATTGAAGTAAACAAACATATGAAGATTAACAAAACATACACAATCGAAAATAGAAAAAAACAAAAAATTACCTCAATCACAACCTGAACAACCAACGAAAACTTCACCTGATCTTACACATTCAGAAACAAAAAAAAAATCAATGTTTAAAAGGCTTGAATCAAATAAAAAAAACCCAAAGTGAATCAAACAAAAAAGGGAAATAAAAACAAAATCAAGAGCTTAACTCTTTATAATGATAGTTCTTGAGAGTTTTGGGATGTGTATTTTTTATGAATATTTTTTATCAATACATCTAATGTAAAAAACAAATGAGACATAAAATTGAAGATGAGAAAAAGCTTTATTATCAAAAGAAACTATTAAATCTTATAAGGTAATGTTTGGCAAAAATAAGTTAAGCTATCTTTTATAAGCTAGCTTATGGTCATCCAAACATGTACACTAGCTTATAAGCTAGCTTATTTTTGCCAAACATAACCTAAACCTCCACTATATTTAATAAGCGCAATTATCAAACAAATTTCTTAAATGTTACATGCAATTACTTTTGTGCGTATTACATCTATTATAATGATTTCAAATCAATATTTTAATTGTCATATAAGTATAAAATTATATATATTAATTTATCAAAGTATGATGAAACTTTAATCAACTAAATTTTATTATAATTTAATATTATTATTTGATTTTGTTAATTAATATTAAATATATATATATAAATTATGTAATAATTAAATGTAAACTTACATTATACTATAACAAAGTCTTTTTAATTTTTTTAATAAAGTAATTAAAAAAGTCTTTTAATAAAAACTTAAATAAAATAAAATTATACCACATAACATTTATACGGTAAGTAATACATAAATAATTTTAATAATTAGAAATAGTAATTACTCTTTTCAATAATTCTAAACCAAAGTACTAAATTAAAAAAACAAAAATGCCTTACACTCCTGGTCTCCTCCAAAAACAAACCTAAGGGTGCATTTGGTACGCAGACAGGACAGTACAGGACAAGATGGAACAGGACAGGACGGAACAGAACAGGACAGTTGTCCAGCGTTTGGCAAGACATGACAGAACTGGACAGAACATGACTAGACTGGTTAAATGACGAATTTACCCCTGATGAAAAATCATAGATTACATCACATAATACTAATTTACACCACTAATACATAGTGCAATGGATTATCAAAAACATAAAACTAATTTATCACGATTGGATTTTGGATAAGCAAATCAAAACCCAAATTTTAAGTTTTGGATTTTAGGTTGTTTCGGGTTTGGGTTGGTCGGGTTTCGGATTTATGTCGGTCGGGTTCGGATATTATATAATGCAAAAGTTATATATAAATTCAATCGTTTTTTAGGATGAATACAATCAATTGAAAGATTGATAAAATCGATAGCAAGTCAACAGACTATAATTTACGATTTTCAAAAAATAATTAGATAAATAAATAAATATATATATATAGTATTTAAAATATAGATTTATGTTATTTCGGGTTTTCGGACAGGTTGGATGGCCAACGATCAAACCCAATCCGAACTCAGATATCCTCCCAAATATCGGGTTTCGGATTATCGGGTTTCGGGTTTTTGGGTTTTGCAAAAAACCCTTTATTTTCAGTTCGGATGCGGATTTGGATTTCGGACTATTCGGGTTTTGCACACCCCTAGTTTGGAGGTGTGGATGATGAGAAGACATGTTTTATGTTTTTGTTTTTAACAAAGGGTATATCAGTCAAAATATTGTTGTTCTACTTGGTTCCATGGGGTAAGAGTGGGACAAATGTGTCCCATGCTTGTTCCACTTAGTTCTAGCGTGTACCACATATGGTCACGCCAAATATGGGACAAGTCTGTTCTGTTCTGTACTGTTCCACTCTGTTCTGGATACCAAACGCACCCTAAATGATTAGAAGTAGTAATTACACTTTTCAATAATTCTAATAATTAGAAGCAGTAATTACTCTTATATACTTTCTTTCTCTCTCCTGTTGTATCCTCCCTCCTAATCTCCTCCTATCTCTTTCTTTCCATCTCTTCCTCTCTCTCTCTCTCTCCTCTCTCCAGAAACAAAAAAAGAGTTGTTTTACCCACAAGTTCTTTCTCTCTCTCCCATATACAAATTTTTATATTTCTCTCTTTCCCTTTCTAAAATATTTGACTCCCTCCTCCTCCTCCTCCCCTCTAGATGATATCTTCATTCCACTTTATGCAATTCACCCCCAAATTTTTAATTTTACCACCCAGATATGATTTTCCCCCTTTTCTTGATCTCAAAATTTCAAATCTTTTTTTCATCAAATGGGTTTGATTGTGTTTGCATGTTATTTTATGTATTCTTAATCTGTGTATTTATGGTTTTTATTCACGCATCTGTTCGATTTATCACTGTTTATCTTAGATATAGTTTTCGTGCCCTAGAATTTCTAACCTTTGGGTGTGAAATCAGGTTTTTACCCATTTAAAAGTTGTTGTATCTGGATTTGATCTGTTGTTGTTTGAATTTATCTCTTCGTTTTTTTGTTGATTTGATTGATTGTTGATTTGTATGATTGTATCACCATGTTTATATAGGATCGGAAAATATTTCATTTCTATGTTCGTATTTGGGGAAAAGGGTTTGATTTTGAACTAGAGTTTAGGGTTGCCTCTATTTTGACTGCTTTAATTGCAAATTTTTCATGGGTAGATTAGCTGCTTGCATGAGGTAAAACGAACAATTCTAATCCTCCTGCTGCTAAGTGCAATAAGAAATCCATTTTCTTGTATGTGTTTAGAAAGGGTTATTTAGCTTAGTGATATTTTGACAAAAAAAAAAAAAATCCATGACCTTCTAGTAAGTTTTGTTTTTAAATTTCTGACCTTCTAAACATTGACAGGTGTTTATTATCCATATGGATTCACATTAAGCAACCAGTTTCTATTTATAACTTTTGATGCTCGTTTTTGTTTGTAGGATTTGGAAAGCTTGTAGAATTAATTTGGTAAAGTGAACCTAATTATCCATGCAATAACTTTGGTGCAACCACATGACCATATTGTTGTTTTTTTCATATAAAAGCAGGAACAATGGTTGCTTTTGAAAGGTTGTCATCTTTGTTATTAGCTAACTATTTTGTATACAAATGCAGGTATAATACACACAATATACATACATAAACATGTAACTAACAAGAGAAAACCTGAGCCACAAGAATGTGATTGAAAGTCCAAATGGCCCTTCCCAGTTGTATTTTGGACCAGCCTGCTGTAGAAAACAAAAAAAATGATTTGGAAATTTAATTTGATAACCCAGAAAAAGTATAATGACATTAAGTGGATGCACTCAAGGCCAAGGTATACTTATCGAAAGATAATGTTTTAACTTTTGCAGGATACATCATTGAGAGATGAGCATAGCCAAGCACAATAGAAGATCAATGCACAGCTGTATGAAGGTCAAAGAGCAACAAACTTAAAAACGGATTGGTGAGAAAAAACTGGAGAGGGAAAAGATGGAAAATGAGACAATTTTCTGAAACCACCCTTTCTTTTTAATAGGTGAAACCACTTAAAAAACCACTTTAAACAGAATAAAGGAGAAGGACCTACAACAAGATTGTATCAATCATGTGATGCTCGAATGTTGTGATGTTGAGTTGCCTCAAGGCTTATTGCGATGTGATTGAGAGAGAGAGAGAGGAGGAGGAGGAGGAGGATTGAATAAAGAAAATGGTTGTAACCTGTGATTGAAAGAAAATGGCATCTTAAATAATGTAGAGACCTCTGAAGAAATAAAGGTAGTAACTTTTTTCAGGTGAGAGCTGTAAAGAGGAGAGGAAGAAAGTTGAAAGGAAGAAAGAAAGGTTGCAGAGATCTCTAAAGATAGAAAAAGCAGTATTTTTCAGGTGAAAGTTGTAAATAGGGGAGGAAGAAAGCTGAAAGGAAGAAAGAGGGGTTTGAAGTTGCTAAACAGGGAGGAAGAAAGGTGTAAACTGGGAGGAAGAATGCTGCAACAAAGAAAGTGAAACTGAAAGTTCCAATCTGGGTTGTGTTGTTGGTCGTGTATTAAAAAGTTGTACAATAAGCTTTGTTAGTTGTAATTCATAGTTTTTTGAATTTTATGCATAAAATGGTTGTATATTAGGCTTTGTGAGTTATATTTAAGAGTTTTTCTTAAATGCATTATAAGGTAGTAATAGATATATATCTTTTAAATAATAAATTTTAATTTTAATAAAATTTTATTGTTAATGTATAAATATATTAATATTATGATATAAATATTTAAATCACTAATTAAATTAAAATTTTATAATTTCTTTTCCATTCATTCAAAGTTTACCCAGTTTTTTTTTATTATGTTATGTTATGTTTTTTTAAATAAAATGATGAGTAATGGTGATTGATTATTGTTCATTTGTGTTCGTTCATTTACGTTCGTTTAACATCTTACGTTCAATTTGGAGAACGGTATAGTCGCTGGAAATCCGCCGAAAAATGTTATTTATTATCATCATCATCATCATCATCATCATTATTATTATTACTATCAATATTATTATTATTATTAATAAAAGCCCAAAAAGATCCATTAAAAACCAAATGGATCCTTTAAAACCAAATTGATTCATTAAATCTCAATGGATCCATTACATCCCAAATTGGTCCATTAAAGCCGAAATGGGTCCATTAATACCCAACTGATCCACAAACACTCATGTGGATCCATTAAAGCCTAAGTGGATCAATTAAATCCCAAACGATCTATTAAAGCCCAAATGGATCCCTTAAGGCCCAAATGGATCCATTAAAGTAGATTAGATCCATTAAAGCCCAAATAGATGCCTTAAGGCCCAAATGGATCCCTTAAAACCCAAATGGATCCATTAGAGACCAAGTGGATCCATTAAAGCCCAACTAGATCCATTAAATTCCAACCGATCTAATAAAGCCCAAACAGATCCATTAAAGCTCAAATGGATCCATTAAAGCTTAATCGATCCATTACAGCCCAAGTGGATCCATTAAAGCCCAACCGATCCATTAAAGCCCAAATGAATTCCTTAAAGCCAATTAGATCCATTAAAACCCAAATGGATCCATTAAAGCCCAATTGGATCCTTTAAATCCTATTAGATCCATTAAAGCCTAAGTGGATCCATTAAGGCCGATTAGATCCATTACATCAGAAATGGGTCAATTAAAGTCCAAGTGGATTCATTAAAAGCCAACTGGTCGATTAAAACCCAACCAATCCATTAAAACCCAAACGATCCCTTAATGCCCAAATGGATCCATTAAAGCACAAATGGATCCACTAAAGCCCAAATGCATCCCTTAAAGCCCAAATAGATCCATTAAAGCCCAACTGGATCAATTAAAGCCCAAATGGGTCCATTAAAACCCAACCGATCCATAAAGCCCAAGTGGATCCTTTCAAGCCCAAGTGGATCTATTGAAGCCCAAATGGATCCCTTAAGGCCCAAATGGAACCATTAAACACGCAATCATCGAATACCCGAACACATTAAACAATACATTCCCACTGTTATTATACTCCTTGTAATACTTGATTAAACCATCAACTTCTTCACGTAAAGCGTCAATACGAATCTCTCTTTCTTCTAAACTCATCACTAACTCAACTCTTTTCTCTTTAACCCTATCAAAGATTGATTCCACCAATTTCGATAAAGGAAGACTACTCTCTTCTAATAAACACGCAATCATCGAATTACCCGAACGATTTGCCACTGAATCCAAATTAAACACTACATTCCCACATGTACAAACATACATACACATATAGACATACACATGACATATATACAAACATAATACACATATAGCTAGACATGTATGACATATACAAACATGTGAATGTATAGTATGTACTATATACATATAAGCAACTACATATGTATACACACATACATACATGTGTATACATACAAACTTTCATATATATATATATATATATATATATATATATATATACACACACACACATATACAAACATACATAAACATATAGACATGTACACATGACATACAAACATATATGTACTGTATATACATACGTGTACATATACTATCATCCACATATACATACACATATATACTATCATCCATATATACATACCCACCTATAAACCAAATAAGACAAATATCATCTGTAAAACCTCATACGCGAAAAACAAAAAAAAAATATTAAGTTCCGTAAGTAATCCGTCGGTGATTTGTGACGGATTACCGGCGGAATTTAATATTTTAAAAAAATGTTTTAATTATTTACCGACAGAATTTATAATAAAAATAAATAAAAATTAAAATATTAAAGCGTCCGTCGGTGATTTATGACGGATTACCGACGGGATTTTAACATTTAAAAAGAATAATTTAATTATTTACCGACGGAATGCCGACGGAATTTATAATAACAATAAATAAAAATTAAAATATTAAATGGTACGTCGGTGATTTGTGACGGATTACCGACGGTTTTTAATATTAAAAAAATGATTTAATTATTTACCGGCAGAATACCGACGGAATATATAATAAAAATAAATCAAAATTAAAATATTAAAGTGTCTGTCGGTAATCCGTCGAAAACCATTTTTTTACTGACGAGTTAGCGACGGATGGTATTTTTACCGACGGCAAAGTTTTTTCGTCGCTAAAATCCATAATCCGTCGGTATTCCGTCGCTATTCACCGACGGTTTGTGTCCGTCGGCAATTTCCGTCGGAATTAACGAATTTCTAGTAGTGATCCAATCCAATGCATAATTAGAGCTATTCGATTTATTTGACATAAATGAATTTGTACTTTTGCAATATTGTTTGTATTTATTTGAATTTTACATCCCGCAAGATTGTGTGGGTACACAACTAATACATATAATATATGTGTGTCTATATATATATATATATATATATATATACTAGCCGTCTACCCGCGCGATGCAGCGCGGATGAATCACAATTCTAAAGAAAATAACTTTTCTGACACCGATATTTTTTGTTCAACAATAGTCACTGCACTGACACGTGCGTCGTCTCCATAAAGGTCGTAGATTGACTACTTCCTTCACCAATAGCTATTTTTTCTCATTTTGTTCTTCTCCTTTTGTCGTTCATAATATCGTCTATTGTATTCCTTTCGTTTTTCTGCAACAATATTATTTTATATAAATATATACTATGAGTGACTATATCACGAATTAATACCAAATCTTTTGATATTTACAATGAGTATTCCATATAGCTTTTGTTAACTCTACATCAACTTGCGAGGCATCACCGTTTGAAATTTTCTCATCAGTCATCCTCATTGGACACTGTAAATTTATATAAATATAATAATAAAGTTTTATCTATGAAATGATGTGTAAATGTCATAGTTGGAATGAACTAAATTTGGGTAACAAATTTAAAGATTGAACAAAAATGAACTTGTTACGAATGTTTTTACCTTGGTGGTCTTGGATATAAGGTTAGTAGATATATTTTTTTGATCATACATATCACTCATTTTTTTTGGAAAGCACAACAGTTTTATTACCAAAACAAGAATATATACCAAGTAACAAAACACGAACCGAAATGTTCAAAAAGATCACAACAAACAACCTAATATACCGATGGGAAACAACCTCGTTTGCCCCAAAGTCCAAACCATAACAGCCCCAAAGCATCCCCAAACAACTCCAAATCATCCCCCAAAACAACCTCAAAACAGCCCCAAACATCCCCAAAAGAACAGCAGTTCGCAAGTTGCGAACCAAGCTAGAGAGTCATTCAACGGAAATCTTGTAATAGTTTAAACAAAGTCGAAAGTAGTCAGTCGAAAATGGAGTAATGATAAAGAGGGAGAAGCAACAAAGTCGAAGGTTCGTAAGTTTAACATCTGAATGGAGTGGTGATGTTCCAGAAGATGACCATCTGACACAATCAGATTCGTATGTTTGAGAGGTATTTTTATTCCTTCTTTTTCTTCCAAAAAAAAAAATCTTTTGCAAAATAAAGCAACTTCCAAAAAAAAATCATTTGCAAAGCATTCATCTTTTTTCCCAACTTTTTAGCAAAATCCAAGTTATGGGTGATCTTTATTATCTCCCAAGATTTCATCTTTTTCTTTAGGATTTAATGAAGAGTATTTTTCATGAGGGTATGTTCCGCAAGATCCACTGTCATTTATTCATATGTTGATACTCCCCAGATTTCAAAGTTTAACCTTTTTTTTGCAATTCAGAGAGTAGGCTGCAAATATATTGCAATTATTTTAATTGATGTTACAGTTTTTTTTCTTTTTTGCAATTTACTTTGTAGTAGCCTATTTTCTTGTAATTTTCGCAATTTAATTACTTTCCAAAGCAAAAACATATTATGCATGATATTTGTGTGCTAAACAAGAAGTTATTTCCCTTTGATTTTGCATGATATTTGTGAAGATATTTTGAGTAATGGTCCGTGTATAAGATTAATCATGACCAGATGAACTTTACCAAACTCTGATCTCCATTAGATCTATGTTAAGAATCTATCTATTTTTTAATTATTTTAAGCTAAGGGGTTGTTTACCAAAACTTTTGGGTAAGCACTGACTGAAATAAGAGGTGTGAGTGGAATAACAGGTCCGATTCAAATAAGTGATAGATTAAAAATTTTGTTTACTCATTATATTACATTAAGTGCTGACTGATTAAAAATGACTGTTATAAGCAATTGTCACTTTATTTATCAAAAACTTTATAGAACACAATATCTACTTTATTATGATATTATTTATATTTATGTAATTGTAACATTTATTAAATTTTAATGTAAATTTAATGCATAAGTTTACTTTTAATTGAATTTACTTTTTTTTTTGAAGAAAATTGAATTTACATGCATTCATTGAAACCATGCATAATTTTTGAAAAGTGATTATTAAAATATTTTATATTTAAAAGTACTTCAAAAAAGATGAGTCATTAGAATATATTATATTTTTATTGAATAAAACTATTTTGTATATAAAAGTACGTACTACACATTTTCAGATAAAAGTTATTGATTGAAACCCTTTAGACGCCATAGGGGGAAACCCAAGAATGTCATCGTTTTTTGCTTCTCAACCTCAAGACTAAAATATAAGAAACAAGTTATAAAACTGAAAATTTCTAAAACTAATTAACGAGACTAAACGACAATTAACTGACATTTGGACTGAAATGTAAGAATTTCTAACGGACTAACGGAGCAGGGACCAAATTGTCAAGATTTTAACATACTTAACGATGCTCTGTTAAAGTACTGTTCATCATCCCTACCAACTATTTGCATACTTTGAACCTCGATATCTTCTTTGTTATTCAACCAAAATTCACGAAATTTCTTGAAAAATGATCCTTGTTTAATGCTAAACCGATCCCAACGATAAATGTTCGATCATGCTACGCTATATGATCTGTATCTCGACTTGATTAAGCTCCGGCGAATATGATTTTCCGGTGAGTGTTTTTCGGTCTTTGGAGGGCTGAAAATACCTTAAAAACGATGAGAAACAACAAATTAACGATATTATGAGACTAATACATTGAAAGCAATCGTTAAAATCAAACGCCCGCGAAACCCGTTTTTCCGGCCATAGTCCGGTGAATCTCCGGCGAACTTTCAAACAATGATATCTCACTCGTTTCTCAACGAAATTCGAATCTGAAACTTGCTATGATCTCTAAATTAACATAGAAACAGGTTAGGAGCAATAAAATCGATCAAAAACAACGTAGTCGTAGACCCACTTGTTGAACTCGATCGGAAAACTTTCAAAAAAAATAAAACTTCTAGGTATATAATTCATATAAAATGAAGTTTAGAGAGCAATTCGTATAAAATATATATGCTAATTGTTTCTTAAATGTAAACCCAATGTTTTCTTTACAGAGCTCATACCAATAAAACACCCGACCGTCAAGGCATCAATTGTCATATTTTGCTTTGTTGCATACATGAGATTTGAGGGGAAAAAACCTGAATATACATTCAGAAAAAATAGAGTCAATGTTTAAACACTTCACAGTAACCCAAAAAAGTACAAAGTAACACTAAATTAACCATTTGAGCAAGTATGCAGAATTTGGAAAAGAAGGAAAACAATCAAACCTTCTACCACATCTATCCATAGCCTACGACTCCCAAGGAAGTAACATGTACCACTAAAGATGTTACATCACCTGCAACATCAAGTTTGCAATTAAAGAAACTCATATCGAGATTTATGAACAAGAAACAGAAAGTTGGCTTGATATATATGACCAACAGAAACCGATTGTGCCTTTCAAGAAAGAAAAAAAGAAAAAGTGAACATTACAATCATCAATTTTACCATTGTATTTCCCTACGATTCTTACCAATAGTTTCTTAAATGAGAGTGTCGATGAAGTTACTGAAACAAAAAGTAAAAGTTCGATTTTAGGTTTAAAAAACCTTAAAATCGATCATCACCCACGGATTTAAGGAACAAAAACGAATCAACATACATTTGTCAAGAAAACAACACATCAATCGGAACCCTAACCGTATACATATAATATCGTCTTGGATGGAGATTGAATATGGCAGTGTCGGGAGGAAATTTGAAGATGTAGAGAGAGCCAACAGAAAATGTGAAACGACCAAGGATTCCAGGGGGTGAAGAGCATAAACATGCTTTAAGGTTGTATTTTGAAATTTGAATTTGAGTTTTATTGGGAACATAAACCTGCAGAAATGAAATTCAAAACTTTGAAATCTTATACATGAAAATGGAAATTAAAACTCTACACAAGAGAAAGGGGACTTTTCATATTCCAATCTTAGTAGTGGTGGTGTTGGTTAAAAACCTTGCATAAGTAACTTGGACATTGTGCTTTATAAGTTGCAATTCATAGTTTTTTAAGTTTTATGTATAAAAATGTTGTACATTGTGCATTAAAAATTGTAATTAAGAGTTTTTGCATTAATGCATTATAAAGTAGTATAGATATATTCATAATTAATATTAGTATTATTCAATTAAAATCCTAATTTTATAATTTAAATAAAGATTAAAATTCTATTTCAATTTAATTCTACTATTTGTCTATTTTCAAATATAGACAAAAATATATATTTTATTTTTATTTTTAATTTATTTTATTATTATTTTTAATTAAATATATACTTAGCGTAAATCTAACAAGGTGAGTTAAATTATATACATGCCAAAATGTCCATTTTTAAGTATTAATGTCTTGATATTTATCGAATATGTTGGTTATTTGATGAAGTTTGCATATTTTGGTGCATTTGGTTAATAAATCTTGAAACATGCATGTGATTGGGATATTTGAGTATTTTGATAAATAAATCATAAGAGTGTTCTCTTGATGATTTATCTCTCTTATGGGATTATTTGTGGTTTACACACCTTTGGTATTTTGATTTTATAATCATTCGAGATTTTTCCCACCATTTGAATCGATAATAAGGGTATTCACATATTTTAAGCATAAGTTTTGTAAACTTTGGGTAATTATATTTATTGGTTTATACTGACTTTTATTGAATAATCAATTGAATTGTAGAGTTATTGGCTCGGTTTTGACTCAGATGAGCCTTTAGGACATTTGTCTACTTTTATCCGCTCTATGTTGAGCTTGGGACATGATATGCATTTATTGCAATTTGTTATTTGAGAATTACATGTTTTGAGTGTGTTGGTCATTCTTTAAGAGTTATGTAATTAAACTGCAATGCATTTGAGCCACAAACATATGTGCCAGTCGTGTTTTGCCAAGTAAGGAGTTTTGATGTTCTCATCTTGAAGCCATAGATTTTAGTCTAGTGAGGAGTTTTGATGTTCTCAGCTTGACCCCTTTTTGGATTGTTACAAGGGAGAAGTTTTGAGGTTCTCTTATTGATATCAATGGTTTGGGACAAAGTGATGAGTTTTGATGTTCTCGCTTTAGAACCTTTAATTTTAGGTAAGTGAGGAGTTTTGATATTTTCATCTTATAACTTGGGGATTGACTAAGTAAGGAGTTTTGATGTTCTTATTTTAGCCCTAATAAGAGTAATTACTAAGGTTTGTATGCTAGGGGTGATTTACTCGTCAACATCTTGATGTGGCATACTTAGTGTTCCGCCACTTGATGGCAATGGGTATCCCTGTCACCGAAAGGTGTTATTTTTGGATAGTGTATTATCCATATTTTCGATATTATTTTGGGTACGTAGTGTATCCATACTTCATGGTCTTGGTATCTTGGAATTTATCGTGCTTATTGCTTTGGACATTGAATATTTTCCATGTTCTTTGGATGTCTTGAATAATAGAGCTTATCAATGTTTTCAGAATTTGAATCTTAAATCTTATTCACGTTTTGGATAAGTATTGGCTTTGACTTCATGTTAAAATGATGCTTTGGTCACCAAGTTTTCATCACGAAAATGATGGTTTTGAGAAATATGTTACTTTTATACTAAATATATTTCATTTTGGAATTGTGATTTAAATAACATCTTTTCTAGTTTTACTATGTTATATTAAAGATGAAATCTACTTGCACTCACTAGGCGTTAAGGCTAACTTTTTTAATTATCGGCATGACATCAGGTCCTTGTTGGGGAATGGTACTAGCGACGCCGTAAAGAGTGGAGTGCTAGTTAGATACACGAGAATACTTTAAGTATTCGAGAACGTCTTCCGTACTTTGGAGACTCAACTATTATGGAATTTTAGTAACAATCGACCTTGGCCTAGACTTTTTGTATAAGGGTTTAGTTTGCCATATTGTTGATGATTAAATCTAGATTTTTTATTTGAGATAACCAAGTATTGAATTATAAGAAGACATTTCCTTTAACTGATGTTCTAACGAAAATTTTAATTAATCGCTATTCCCAAATTTCAGAGCGTTACACATTACGGTTCTGATGTTCTCTAAAACATTTACAAACAAAAAAATAGTATCGTGATTTCCTTTATTTCTAGATGAACTACAGACTTTACGTCCTTCTCTATTAGATGCCAACCAATTATCGTGAACTACATCACCAATTATCGAGTGATTTGGATGAAACTTTATAAGCTAACTACATAAAAGAGTTCTATTATTTTATTATGATGAAATGTACAAAACATGAAGATGTGTTAACTTGGTTTTCTGAAGAAAGCAACAACCTGCGTAAGCTCTTCGGCCATGTACTCCATACTTTTAACATAGCAAAACAACACATTTCAGCCTCGCTCTCGTATTCGATTTTAGTTTCATCTTTAGCAATAACCTTATCATCACTCTTATGAACCCTGCAAATGTATTTTAGAATCACCATCACTCTTAGGTGGAGAATCAAGATTTAAGGACCAAATTTTAATGTAGTGGCATTTACCCAAAAGAAAAGGTAGGAACATAAAAAGTAGATACAATCCCATTCTTTTCAGGAACGTCAGATCAATCTAATCGATCCTCTAATAATCAAACATCCAACAACAAAAAGGAACATTCCAGTAGTTCATGGGGCATTCTCCATGGAAACCCTTGGGGCGCGTTTGGTTTGCGAGATTGGAATGGAATGGAATGGATTTCCAGTAAGGATTTGGATTTGGAGGGATTTGGATTTGGGGGGATTTGAAATCCTGGCCCATTGCAAAGGAATTCCAAATCCATCAAGTAAATGATTTTAAAGAGGTCAAAGGAATTCCAAATCCGGTCAACAAATTCCATTCCTGCAAACCAAACACATCCAAATCCATTCCAATCTCGCAAACCAAACGCACCCTTGATGCATCAATTGCGAAATAAAAAGGCTGAAATGTTGATTGATCAAATGAATAGACGGACTTTTTATTGCAAACAAAACAGGTATAGGATGCTCTTGTGTTTTCAGTTGTTACTAAATATGACTATAAAAATGCTCATCCATATGAGTCTATGAACATCTCATAGAACCAACATGAAAGTGCAAGTATACTATTTGACATGCACATTAAAACAAAATTTATCTCTATTAAAACATTGTCTTTATCTTCTTATGCAACCTATCTTTGGTAAATGATTATAAGATATGAGTTTATGAAACCTGATTTCGAGATTCATATCAAATTCAGATTAAAAAGAAACAATATGAGGAAAATGCTTGCCCACCATTAGGAGGATACAAGAGTACCCAAAAGAGAGATCTTAAAGAATACATTAGCACTAATTGCAAAGATAATCATGTGTGAAACCCTTGTTGAAGAGGATGACCAAATGAAGATCCACCAAGCGATGTATCCAAATTCGATCATTTAAGTTAAATGAAATACGTAAAAGTTCTCCACAATCGAACACACCAATCCTGCTAGCAACTTGAATTTATGGAGTAACTTCAAGATCTATTCAACTCAAATCAAGGGTTCATTCGATTATTAAGTTAAATATATATGTAAATACAATTAACTTGTATGAAATTTCGAAAAGAAAGGGGAAGAATGGAGATCACATGATATAAGAAGACGGAGAACTCGTTACTCGTTTACCGTCGGTGGACTCAATCTCTGAAAATTCTTTCTCCAAAACATAATCGAATATCTTGGGGATGCTAGTTTCTCCGATCAGATGTCGTAGAAACCGTGATCCTTGCGCAAAATGCAATGATGGTGAACACATGTACAAGGCAAAGAAATCGGCCATCACATTTTGCGCAAACCTACTGAGATCCCCAAGCGATTGAAATTTAGGTTGAGGGAAGATTTCAGCGGCTTAGAAAGAATTGAAGGGAGTGGGGATGGGGGGTTTTCGTAGATAATCCAGGGGAAGTGGGGTTTATTCCAAACCCAAGGGGACGTGGGGGTGACAAAGGTTCGTACGGTGATTTATATATTAAGCTTATAGAATTGTACCTCTTAAAATTCAACAAGTAACGTTAGGATGCTTTATAATATACTAGTATAGATATAGATAAAAAGTGTAAAATTAAAAAAATAAAGATATAAATTAAAGAGTGAATTGTGGATTTGGTCCATGTGATTTAGTGATTTCTTTGACCATGATCCTCATTCTATGTTTATTGTGGATTTGGTTCTTGTGATATTCAATTTATTTTGGTTATGGTCCTTCTAACTAACACTTCCATTAACTTTATTAAATCAATGATCATTTTAGTCATTTTGCCTATTTTTTGTTCTTTTTTGATAAGAAAAATATAAACAATATTTTTATACACACAAACACACATGCATACACACATGTATATATATATATATAACGATATTAAAATAAATAAAATAAGACATTATTGTATGATTTAATTGTTTAATTTTTTTTAAATTAATTATATTAAATACGATTTAATTTTATTATTCTATTGTAATTGTGAAAAAATATATAGTTTTATTGTTTTAATGTAATTAAAATTTCAATTTAAACAAATCAGATCATTAAACTATATCTTATTTATTTAGATCGAATAAAATAAAATATGGTTTTATGATTTGATTTATTGAATTAAAATTTTAATTAAGTTATAGACTTTTTAATTATATTGTTCTTTTACTATCATTGCAACAAACAAACTTATTGTTGATATTTTAACACCAAAAATCATTGAAAACCGTTGAGAAATGAACTATAATTTTATCATCTTAAAATTAGAAGCTCCAATTTTCATATTGTTTTTCAGTCAAAAATTCAAAATCAATTTTCATATTGTTTTTAGTATGATAAAATTAAAGTTCATTTCTCAACGGATTTTAATGATTTTTTTCTGTTAAAATATCAACAAGAAGCTTGTTTGTTGCAATGATAATAAAAGAACAATATAATTAAATCGTCTTTAACTTAATTAAAATTTTAATTCAATAAATCAAATCATAAAACCATATTTTATTTTATTCGTTCTAAATAAAATAAGATATAGTTTTATGATCTGATTTGTTTAAATTGAAATTTTAATTACATTAAAACAATAAAACTATATATATTTTCCACAATTACAATAAAATAATAAAATTAAATCGTATTTAATATAATTAATTTAAAAAAAAATTAAACAATTAAATCATACAATAATGTCTTATTTTATTTATTTTAATATCGTTATATATATATATATATATATATTTATTTATTTATTTATTTATATACATGTGTGTGTGCATGTGTGTATAAAAATATTGTTTATATTTTTCTTATCAAAAAAGGACAAAAAATAGGCAAAATGGCTAAAATGGTCCTTGATTTAACAAAGTTAATAGTAGTGTTAGTCAGAAGGACCATGACCAAAATAAATTGAATACTACAAAGACCAAATCCACAATAAACATAGAATGAGGACCATGGTCAAAGAAATCACTAAACCACAGGGACCAAATCCACAATTCACTCTAAATTAAATAAATAACTATAAGATATAAAATGTAAAAGTTCTAAAAATAATTCAGTATGTATTTATGATATTTAATAATAATATTAAATTAAAAAATATTCAATATTGAGTTCATTTTGAAGGTATTGACGACACGAATATAATTGTATAATTTGTAAAAAAAGAAATTTGTATTTTTTTAATATAATGTGGCTAAAATGCAAGGGATACAAAATAAATTAAATAAATATAAAGTAAATTAAATAATTAATTTTAAGGGTATAAGGTGTAATTTAAAAATTAAAAATAATTTATTTTTTATAATCATGGGGATTGTGCAAAGGCGAAGCTCTTTGATGGCTACTAGCGGTGAGCATAACCGGGTATCCGGCCAAATTTCATGGAATCGGGACCGACGGTTCTTGAAATGAAGGAAACGGAACTGGAACCGGAACCGCTTACATCGGTTCTCTATATTTTGGAACCGTTCCCGAAACCGTTGGGAACCGGTTTCGGTTCGGTTAGCCGGTTTCAAAAAAAATTATTTAAAATTTAACATTTTATACAATAAAAATGTAATTTTAATTTTTTAAGTCTAGTGCAAACTATAAAAATACAACAAATGGTGAAAACTAATACGATAAAAACTAACTATTATATAAATAAAGTAGACACTCTCGAGTCTTGACAACAACAAATGACTTCTATAACATTTCACGTCAAGTCGTCAACACCTAACAAATAAAACATCATTTTATAAATTGTCTCGGCGGGTACCCAGCGGGTAATGGTACCAAAAAAATGAGAATTGGAACGGAGCCAGTCTTAATTGGTTCGTATTTTTGGAATCGGAATCGGAACCGGAACCAATCAAATCGGTTCCGGTCCCGGAACCGGCAGTTCGAGAGTGGTTCCAGTTCCAAAAGCGGGTACCCAGTTCTGATGCTCACCCCTAGTAGCTACCAGAGCGGGCCCTGGCCTGGGCTTTAAAATTTTCCAAGAAGCGGCCTTTGATTTTGTAGTGTATAAAAAAATTATTGGACCCCCCCCCCTAAGTGATAAGTCAATATTCTAGAGTTCAATCCACATAAGAGATTAAGAGAAACCCAAAATAAAATTGAAAGTGTGAGAAGTCTCGTCCATCATCTTTCATACTTCATCGATTACGCCTCAAAAATCAAAACTCAAAAATCGATTCCTATTGCCGCCTACCTGCTACTGCGATTGCTATTTGCCGCCTACCTCCGCCCTCCGGTGAATGTGAGTCTACGATTGCCAAAGCTTGCCTGTACCAAAAAAAACTCTTGAAATCAACCAATAAACCAGAAAACTTCTCTCAAAATCGATGAAAAAAAAACAAAAAAAATCCTTGCAATCAAGCGAAAAAAAAAACTTTAAAAATCTCTCGAATCGGTGGAGTCAGGCTAAAAACACATAGGGTGATACTAAACATTGGTAAAAAGATGACACATTGATAATAAGTTAATAACCGTATGGAGACCGGCCCTGCGGGTGGAAGACTTGTGTTTCACCCCTGGGATCGTGGGAGGTTGTATAGCTTCAAAAGTTGTACTTTAAGCATAATGGGTTGGACCTCTTACATTTTCAAGATAATTGTAATATAATTTTTATAATATAGTGTTTATATATATAGACGAAGGATGGTGTGAGAATAATAGTTAAAGTGAGAAGAGATTTAGACCCTTGATCACTTTTAATTAGTGTTGATCTAATTGTTCAAATTAAGTCCCAAAAGAACCCATAAATTAGCTTAGAATGAAATTTTCAATTGATTTTCAATTAAGATTGATCCAAGAGTGGAGATTCATTCTTACTATTATTCTTAACATAAACCAACTCTATATATCTAATGGTGATGATCAAGTCAATTATAAAATTAGGATTTTAATTAATTAATAATAAGATTAATTATGAATATATATATATATATATATATATATATATATAATTAAAACTAATTTTTAATAAATAAGAGAATTAAAAAATGATTGAGAGAAAAGAAAAAAAATAGATATATGAGAAAAGATTAATCGGTATGTAAGAAGTATAAATTTAGAGAGAGAGAGAGAAGGAGGGTTAACAGGAATGCAAACATGCGGTTAGTAGTTATTACCCCGTTTATTTGATTTTTAAAAAGATTGATGAGGTGTTTTGATTGGAAGACATGTTTGGGATATGAAACATTTATAGAGGTGATTTTTTTTTTCTAAAATAAGTGTTTAGACTTGGGATACGACCAACCTATTTTTGTGAGACCCGTGAGATCATGATTTTACACTTGAAATTTCACAACAAAACATTTTGAAGGTAAAAACCTTCTCATTTTTTACCTTCACAGTGTTTTACTGTGAAGTTTCAAGTGTAAAATCGTAGTCTCACGTGTCTCATGAAAACAAGTTAGTCTCACATGAACCCAACCCTAAATGTCTATATTCAAAAGTTTCTATTCTCCGTTCTATCCTTAATTATGAGATGGAGAAATTGTCTCTCTCTTATTATTAGTAAAAGTGTCATTTAGTTATTTAAAAGTGTAATAATTACACATTTCTAAAATTGTGTAATTTTTATTGTGGACAATTATTTTATGACGGAGAGAGTAGTATTTTATATAAATGATAAATGAATTAAAATATGTTGTTGATGTATGCATTTAATTCACTTTTATTAAGGTGATTCTAAAAAAACTCTATCTGCTTTGCTAAATGAATCCCGATTTCTCTCAAAATAAGGTTTATTTAACACCACCTCTTTTTATTAACAATAACATCAAAAGTCTCGTCACAAACGATAGAAACTGCTTAATTGTATTTATGTTAAATCTAACAAGGATAAGAACTGAAAACCAGAAAAAAAAAAAAGCCTTTCAATATTGATTATGTTGCAATTATTATTGAAATTTAGGCAACATGTCCTTAAGTGGTAATGGAACTCGTTCTATAACATCTTTAAATAAGTTAATATGGAAGAACATTTTTAGAGGCATTAATGAGTAGAGAAAGGATCATGCGAGAAGTTATACATTTTGCGACAAGGCGAGAAATGTGATATCATATATGATTACACGGCCAGTGGGCGTGTTTAATCATATATGATTAAACGTCTATGTATTATCAATATAACATGTGTTTAATCATATATGATTAAGCTTGTGTATCATATATGATTACACACTTCTCGCCTTCTCGCAAAATGTTTAGCTTCTCGTTTGAACATGTCCCTTAATGAGTAAGGGGCTGTTCGGTTCGTTTTCTGTTAAGACCTGTATGGATATAGTTGTCTGTATGAATATAGTTGTCTGTATGATAACAGATAAGTTGTTGTTCGGTTGTTGTGCTGGATAAACTGTCTGAATATAAAAAATGACCATTTTACCCCTAATCTATATTTTTGTTGAATAAATAAAGTTTTTGATAATATGTTAAATAAATCTATACTATATTATAAAGCACGAATAAAAAACTCTTAAATACAAATTATTAGGCACAAGGTACCACCATTTTATGCAAGATTTTAAAAATCTCTTAATTTACAAGTATCAAAGCACAAGATACATATTACTACTGCAGGCTTCTAACGCCCACCAATTTGGTATGTGCAGGGTCTTCCTTTTATGCAGACATTTCCATGTATCACTATTAATTAATATATTATATTACTATAAATTTATTTTAGTTATATTATTAAATATGTAATCGATTATTTTTTTTAGATGTCATTAAAATATATAAGATAATCATTGAATTCTAACAAAATGCTTAATTTTTTTTATATAAAAAACATTATATTATTAAGCTTAAATTAAACAAATTTATAAAAAAAAAACATTATCACTTTTCTCAAAACTATCCAAAATCGTACTGTAAATCAACAAAAAAATAAAATAAAATGAAACATTAAAATCGTGATGTATCTCGCTGCATTGCGCGAGTAGGCTTCTAGTAAATTTTAATTATAAAAAATATCAATATCTAACATTTTTTTAAATAAAAGCAATTTGATAGAACACAAACCCACTTCCATCATATTCCCATTTTTTCTTTTCTCTTGATCGTGCAGACCTGCAACTACCATCATATTTTTTTTTTGCTCTTGATCGGTTGCATCTGCAAATCGAGAGGGTTTTTCCAGGAGATCGAGAGGGGTTTTCCACGAAATTGAGAGGGCTTTTTCAGGAGATCGAAGGGGTTTTTTTCACATAGAACCATGGAAGTTTGGAGAGGGCTTTTCATGGTTTAACCAAAGAAGGGGGCGTCAATGGTGTTTGATACTTTGATCCAATAGATTTTTTTTTCTTCATAAATTAGATCTA
The DNA here is from genome assembly GCA_023525745.1 of Arctium lappa. Lineage (NCBI taxonomy): Eukaryota > Viridiplantae > Streptophyta > Magnoliopsida > Asterales > Asteraceae > Arctium > Arctium lappa. The sequence goes on along the minus strand of CM042047.1, from coordinate 42,654,414 downwards.
ACAATCCAAAAAACCAAGTCAAGCAAATTAGAATTTCACAAAATAAAATAAAGAAGAAGATGAAACAATCATCATGCCTTCAACATATTTCCCTGGTTGGTGGTTGACTTCGAAGTACTTCTGTGTGTTTCAGGAGGTTGGGGTCTTGGGGAGAAAGGATAATTTGGGGAAGTTAATATAATGTAATGGCTGAGTATATAGGACATAGTTTTTGTAGCTGAGTGAATCAGCCATCGGTTGAGCGAATAAGCTCCTACCGAACAGCTAGGTATGGCTGAGCGAATAAGCCATACCTATTATACAACTCATTAAGTCGTTACCGAACAACCCCTAAGTTACCCTAGCATTTAGAGGTTTCTAATAGCCTGCTCTTGTAACACTTATAATTACGAGAATCTAAAATGAGATTGCTCTTACACACTTTAGGGCATGTTTGATTTTTACTTAATCGGTTTAATGAGTTTAATGACTTATTTGATTTAGCCATTAAACAATGTTTTGCAGAAGAAGAGGTGAGACCCCATAACGATGTATGCAAATGACTCTAGAAAGTAGAGTTGCACATGGGTTGAGTTGGTCGGGTTGAAGGTATTTGAATGTAACGACCCAAAATAAACATAGTAAAATAGATTCAAATCCCAAACGGGTCCCCATACAGTACGAAATAACGACTAAAACAATGTTCCAATTATAAATTTTGTACTCGCACAACCGAGAAAGATACAAGTAGCTAAACCGCACTAAGGCATAGTTTCCCACTTCACTAGTCCTCAACACTTCTCTTTACCCTTGGACGAACCACCAAGGTTCTTACATGAAATTGTGTTTCAAGAAAGTTTGAAAGCGAGGGTTAGACTGGAAAGGTCTAGTGAATTCCCAAAACCGGTTATAAACAATTAATCAAGTAAATAAATCATTTAATAATATACATCCTCACACATTTATCGTTAACACGATAGAGAATAATCCCTCTCTAGGGCTCTAGTAGATCCCCAATTGGCCCCCAAGTCGATGTCGTGCCCGCATGTAAATAAACAAATTCTAAACACGCGGTCCAACCATCCCCGATGGTTAAAGGTAAGCCATGGCGCCCAAATCATAGGACAGTTCGCTTTCACAATTGATAGAATTCATAAAGTACTTACATGCATAATCTTAATAATCAAACCATATTTCATCGTTCGAAATGATTTTGCGGAAACAATAATCATATACGACCCAACACGTAAGCCAAAGCATATAAAGCCCAACACGTAAGCCATTTCCAGTTTTTCAACGATTTTGAGCAAAGAAAAGGGAACTCACCTGTCGGGTTGAAATTTGACACGCACACGGAAGGATCCCAAGAAATCGCGTTCCTACAATTTATCATTGCAATTTAATGCCAAGCAAAAAAAACTATAACATCTAAGCCTAGAATTTGATGGACCACAACCCACTTGGAGAGGTTCCGGCCCGCCACAAAAAAAAACTCAGCGCCCAAGCCGGCTCGTTGTGGACCTTAGCCTAACCCCGGTTGGACACGTGCCTCATGCCACACCCGGCTGGAGGCGGGTCTCGTGCCACACCCCGCTGAAAGCGGGTCTCAACTCACCCTCGGTTCATTGTAGGACGCACCGGGTTTCGGCCTCACTCGGGTCTCGACCACACCAGGACTTGGCTAAGCCCGGCTCATAGAGGGAGCGGGTCTCGGTTAACTAGGTTGATGTGATACCCGGTTGGCGATTTGCGCCGCCAAAATTTTTCTCGATCGACAATACCGATTTTAGGCCAACGATCTCCCTAAGCTCCTACCCAAACTCGATCAATTTCCAAAACACACAAAATCAATAAATCTATTCAACTAGTTTTCATATTTCAACAAATTCCCAAATTCTAATATCAACAAATGTATCAGATTACAAAAACTCAGACTAATATTTCCAAGACTCAAAAAACCCAAATCGTACCATTTTTTTCTCAAACAGATAAAGATTGGATTTATTACCTTTTGGAGAAGAACTCACTAATTTGTCTTTCACCCAAGAAACTCCCCCCCCTTTTTCCCTACTCTAATCAGCCGCAAACGCAAAATAGAATAAAAGAAAATGATTAATGGAGCCTCAAAGAAAATAAGGTTTCTTCTATTTTCAAGAGTCTGACCAAACCAAAAAGATGAGATATTAGGAGCTTACCTTGATAATCAAATCCCCTTAGAGCTTCCTCCATTCTTCCCAAAATATTCTCAATCTCCCTTCTCTCAACCATCAGCCGCCAAAACCATAAAATAGGCATTTAGACCTACCTTTTATAACTTGCAACATTTGCATTCAAGTTCCTAGACACCTCATCCTTACACAACCGCCCCATAAAAAAAAATAGGAAACGAAGGATATGGTTACTACAATCTCTCCTCCTTAAAGGAATTTTGTCCCAGAATTCATTCGAGTACACGGTCGAGGGTAACCAATCGTTAGACCAAGTTCGAACTTCCACGACACCATTTGCTCATAGGAGATTCCCAACCGCTTACTCAAGACCATTTCTTGTTTCTCAATACGGATCTTATCCTCTAAAGATCAATTGCTCAGAAACCACACATATACTAAAAAATTATCACACAACCCCAAATATTTTCACATACATACGACAAATCCCCATAACCACGCATTGATCAATTCCAGCTCGAATTTTCCAGTCTAACTCTTCGTTACTCTATATATTGAACCTTGAATCTGCCACAAATTATCCGTTTCATTCATAAACCCGAGCTCACATGAATAAATCGCGTCTAAACTTAGGTTTTCGTGTATCACTTCAACCCTTTAAGAGGAACATGCTTCAATGATGTTTACATCACGATAACAATATTTCATCCAGGAATCCATTCAAACTGTTAGAATGTAAAATATTTAATTCTTTACTTAGGCCCAATTAGCTCATGGGCCCTTAGGGTTTTTAGGGTTTCCTTCTTTTTCCAGCTTTCTTGCCTATATATAACCTTGTACTCTTTCATTGTATTAATAAGAGAAAATCAATAATATAATCCCTGATTACATGGTATCAGAGCCGCCGCTTCTAAAACCCTAATAGCCGCCGCTTCTAAAACCCTAGTAGTAGTCGTCCCACTTTCTACCATCCTCCGGCGTGAACAGTGTTTCTGCGTGAACAGTGCTCCCGATGTGAATAGTGTTCTGATGTGAACAGTGATCCGATGTGAACAGTGTTTCGACATGAATAGTGCTCCGGCGTGAATAGTACTCCGGCGTGAACAGTGTTTCGGCGTGAATAGTACTCCGGCGTGAACAGTGTTTCCGAAGTTTTTTGGTACACTTTTTTGGTTCGAAGATTTTTCCCGTTCTATTTCATCCCTGTTCGTCTTGTGGCACCCTGTGAGTGCGCTGTTCGTTTTCGTTTTTGTTCGTCGGTTTTCTAGCACCCTGTGAGTGCATTCTTTGTCCAACTTCGAATTTCTGGTTTGTGATTCATTGGAAGATGACTGGAGAAGACAAATCATCTGGTAGTACGGTTACTATACCCGCGGAAGAATATGCTCGACTTTTAGGGACTGAGAATTCCACTGCTTCGACTGCTACATTTGCTGAGACAGGTAACTCTAGTACATGCCTATTATCCTCTGCCTCCAAATGGGTCATTGATTCAGGTGCTTCAGATCACATGACAGGTAATCCCACTATCTTCTCTAATTTCAATAAACACACGTCTCCATCACATGTCACAATTGCTGATGGGTCTACCACATCTGTCCTTGGTTCTGGCACCATTGATCTTACCCCATCTGTTTCGTTATCTTCTGTACTGAGCCTACCCAATTTCTCATTCAATTTGTTATCAGTCAGCAAAATTACCCGTGCTTTAAATTGTTGTGTCACATTCTTTTCTGATTTCTGTGTCCTTCAGGATCTGTCGACGAAGAGGATTATTGGTAAAGGGCGGGAAACTGACGGCCTATACATATTTGAACAACAAATACCTTGCTCTTTGGCTTGTTCCAACTCATCGTCTCCGCTTGAAGTTCATTGTCGATTAGGTCATCCTTCTTTACAAAATTTAAAGAAGTTGTGTCCTGAGTTTTCTTCTTTATCTTCTCTACAGTGTGAGTCTTGTCAGTATGCCAAACATCAACGTATTCATTTAAGTCCTAAAGTCTATAATAAGCGGGCCTCTTCTCCATTTGAGTTAGTCCATTCTGATGTTTGGGGACCATGTCCGGTCACTTCAAAACTTGGATTTAAGTATTTCGTTACTTTTGTTGATGATTACTCTCGTACGACTTGGCTTTACCTTATGAAAAATCGATCTGAGGTGTTTACCCATTTTTGTTCATTTTATACTGAGATTAAAACACAATTTAAAGTCTCCATTCAAACTCTTCGTAGCGATAATGCAAAAGAATATTTGTCTCAAACATTTCAGTCATATATGCTTCAAAATGGTATTCTTCATGAGTCTTCCTGTGTTGACACACCAGCCCAAAATGGGGTTGCTGAACGAAAGAATCGTCATCTCTTAGAGGTGGCTCGGGCTCTATTATTTCATATGACTGTTCCAAAACTCTTTTGGGCTGATGCTATTGCTACTGCTTGTTTTCTCATAAACCGAATGTCATCTGTTGTTTTGGATGGAAGAAGTCCTTTCTCAGTTCTGTTTCCTACAAAGTCATTGTTTCCTGTCGACCCAAAGATCTTTGGTAGTACTTGTTTTGTCCGTGATACTCGACCACACATAACTAAGTTGGATCCAAAATCTCTGAAATGTGTATTTCTTGGTTACTCTCGACTTCAAAAAGGGTATAAGTGCTTTTCTCCCACACTTAATCGATACATTGTATCTCGAGATGTTACATTCCATGAGAATATACCTTTCTTTCCTGTGTCCACTCCTTGCAATCCAAGAGATAGTGATGATTTGTTGGTATATACTGTACCAGTTCCTGAATCCCCTATCCTATCCGACTCGACACAGCATCAAGAGCCTACTAAACCACCGATAGTTCATGTGTATAATAGGCGGCAACGACCTACGTCAGATCCCGACCCTATACCATCTTCGTCATCGTCTGCAGATTCTTCTAATGATGATCCTTCTGTTCAAGTGATCCACCACCATCCGATACACAGGATCCTGATCTTGATGTTCCCATTGCCCTTCGGAAAGGTAAGCGCTCATGTACTTACCCTATTTCTTCAGTTGTTTGCTATGATAAACTTTCTTCTCGTTCTCGCTCTTTGATCTCTACACTTGATTCATTTTCTGTTCCTAAAACGGTTGGTGAAGCTTTGGCTCATTCTGGATGGCGGGATGCCATGATTGAAGAGATTAATGCTCTAGATCATAATAATACATGGGATTTGGTAGAGTTGCCTGCAGGTAAAAAGGCAATTGGCTGCAAATGGGTATTCACTGTGAAAGTTAATCCAGATGGATCAGTGGCTCGTCTGAAAGCCCGGTTGGTAGCTAAAGGATATGCTCAGACTTATGGGGTCGACTACTACGAGACATTTTCTCCTGTGGCTAAGGTACCCTCCATCCGCTTGTTTATTTCATTGGCCGCTACTTATGACTGGGTCCTACACCAACTGGATGTGAAAAATGCATTCCTGCATGGTGATTTACATGAGGAAGTTTATATGGATCAACCACCTGGGTTTGTTGCTCAGGGGGAGTCTGGCAGAGTCTGTAAATTGCGTAAATCATTGTATGGTTTAAAGCAATCCCCTCGTGCTTGGTTTGGACGGTTCAATGCTGTAGTGACTGAGTTTGGCTTACGGAGGAGCTCTTATGATCATTCTGTGTTCTTTACTTCATCCCCTTCTGGATGCATTCTACTAGTGGTGTACGTTGATGACATTGTGATTACTGGGAGTGATGACATTGGGATCAAGAAGCTGAAAGATTTCCTTGCGTCCCGGTTTCAAACAAAGGATCTAGGTCCTTTAAAATACTTCTTGGGAATTGAAGTATCTCGTACTCGGAAAGGGATATGTTTGTCTCAACGAAAATATTGTTTGGATGTATTGAATGATTCTGGGATGATTGAAACGAAACCGTGTGAGGCCCCAATGATTCCGAATATGAAATTGAAAGCAGATGATGGAGATCTACTTGAGGATCCAGAAAAGTATAGAAGAATTGTGGGAAAACTAAACTACCTGACGATTACGCGTCCTGACATCGCGTTTCCGGTGAGTGTTGTAAGTCAGTTTATGTCATCTCCAAGAACTCCACATTGGGAGGCCGTTAGACATATACTGAAGTACCTAAAGGGTGCCCCTGGTCTTGGCATTCTTTATCAAAATCACGGTCATCATGTCATAGAAGGATTTACAGATGCCGACTATAATGGAGATCCTACGAACAGACGGTCTACGACAGGCTATTGTGTGTTAGTTGGAGGAAATCTAGTCTCGTGGAAAAGCAAGAAACAGAATGTCGTTTCCCGGTCAAGCGCTGAATCTGAATATAGGGCTATGGCCCAAACCACTTGTGAGTTGATATGGTTGCGTAATCTGCTTGGTGAACTTGGGTTTGCTCAATCTAAACCAATGAATCTATATTGTGATAATGAGGCGGCTATTCACATAGCAAATAATCCCGTGTTTCATGAGAGAACAAAACATATTGAAGTGGATTGCCATTTCACTCGTGAAAAGCTAGATGATGGAACCATCTCAACTCCCTTTGTTCGAACAGGAAGTCAACTTGCCGATGTCTTTACCAAAGCTTTACCTGGTTCGCGGATCTGTTCTATCTGTAACAAGTTGGGCATGATTAATATCTATGCTCCAGCTTGAGGGGGAGTGTTAGAATGTAAAATATTTAATTCTTTACTTAGGCCCAATTAGCTCATGGGCCCTTAGGGTTTTTAGGGTTTCCTTCTTTTTCCAGCTTTCTTGCCTATATATAACCTTGTACTCTTTCATTGTATTAATAAGAGAAAATCAATAATATAATCCCTGATTACACAACTGAATTTCTTTAAAAAGAAATTTCAATGAGATTTACTCCATAACAAACATAAACTCCCGACTAAACATAACAATCACTTATTTCGATGTTTTAACGCAAAAACATCCTTGGATTTCACACATTCTTACCAAGAATCCCTTAATGGGCAAACATGTTATTCTCAATAACATTAAAACATCACGAGAAAATCCACATAAATAGCTAGCACTTCACCCTTCATAATTAGAGAATAGCACATCAAGGCTAACCCCTTTGACTTAACTTCTCACATACGACATCTACAAATACTATAACCTTAAACATTGAAAGCAGTTAAAACATTTATCACACCAGGGAAATTTGGTCCTGACGAGCTTTTTCATCAACATCACCTTCTAACACTTTCTACCAAGCCTTTTCGATAACTTAAAACGTACACTTTCAAAATACAACTTGCTAACAAATTGCAAGCTTTAAATTCATTCACCCAACAACTTCCTTACTTCTATCACACCATTTATTTCATAATTCACTTCCCCACACTATCATAATGTACCACTGATCACTCATCATTACTTATTCAGACTTAAAACCATTTTAAACATTATATCCACACATCCACTTGCTAGATTACATTTAACCAAACGATTCTTCCACAATCCATAATTAAGATACTCGACAATTCCACGCCAGGTCGTTACACACAATACAAAATGCTCCAATATACAACATACTTATATATCTCCAAACGGAGTCAACCACACCCTTTGCACTCCTTTATACTCGAAGAATATTCAGCATCTCACTTCAAAATTCTTAAACATACACTACACACCAATAATCAGTCGAATTTAATATTCCATTATTGTCCAATATGAACAGAATATACTTACCCATAAATACAAATTAACCTATCAAAATATGAATTTTTCACGGATTCCCATATCCATCACCAAAATGTTATATATAAATGTTATATATATATATATATATATATATATATATATATATATATATTCTTCTGTTCCACCGGGCGGCGAACTCCTCAGCTTCAACTTACTCCCTTATGGCGACATACTAACCTCATTTTCTTCAACAAACAGATTCGAACCGTCGACTGGAGTCTACTTATCTTCAAGAATACTTCAACATCCTCGGTCGAACTTCAATCCACAACAAGGCACTACAATCCACCCACATAAAACATTCTCATTAGCGTTTCATTGAAGTTAAGATGAACTCGCCCGAAGTTCACCGCAACTGAGCAAATACGAGTTCTTCTTCTAGGCGATCGCCATTTATCACCCAACCTTTTGATCTCAACAACATCACTAACACAACAACTATATCAAGAATACTTGCCACATTTTAATCTCTCTCCAAAATTTCCAAACCAAGATTTACACTTACCCTTGCCCCACATTGCGACACAAATTCGTCATCCAACATTACGACAATCCACTATTACATCATTGGCTTACACGTCTAGTCTAGTATATAACATCACCCACTTGCTCACACCACTAACACGCCCTCCACGATCCTCTGATACATAACATAGGCACCCCCTTCTTCTTACCAACATAACACATTTACACTTGAATTTATTGGAAGGTGAAACCAAGTTCTCACGGTCATTTGCATACATAATCAAACTTGCCTTCGCATCCACCCGCATGCATATATCTCCAAGTGCTTCTCACCACACTGTTTCTTCTCAAACTAGTTGAACCACCACCCAAAATTTCCCAAGTTACTCCAATCGCGTCCGTTCCTTGTCAATTCGCTGAAACTTCAAGGGCCATTTCTACACCAAGGCATGATTCCTTACTGGTCAGTATAATCAATGTACTCAGTCCAGTCGTACTAATTACTTCATCCTTTATAAGAACCACCAAACCTTGAAGGAAAAAAAATACTCCTCCAATTATCCATCTTCCACTATCATGCCGCCCACACAAAGTGGTCCAACATCCGACACGTATACAACTTTCCTGACACACATCAAGGTGAATTTTTACGTTTCGGCTTCCGAGAATTCCCGTCACCTTGCATTTCCCAACCAGTTGCTAACTTTGATCATGAAAGAAAACGACTTGACGATATTCCCCTACTATCCCCCAATAGCAAAGATTTCTAACAAACCTCTCTCCCCCAGCATATCGCATTTATTGCACCTTTCCACTCCCCTTTACAGAAGCTCAAAGCTGGTTGGGTGGAAGGTTTACAAGGTCACTCCCAAATCCCATACTCAAATTCTTTAACATTTCAATACAGTGCCTCGACATTACCAAAAACAAGTTAATGTTGTCAGTACATTGTCAACCTCACGTTTCTCCACCCCAAACACAACCATTCATTTACAAAGTATCGATCAAGATTTTAGCCCGCCATCAAATTATTGATGCCAAAGTCTATTTCTGACGTTTCCACAATGCACTTCTCTTTCCTTAAGAATAATATCGGGTCATAAATCATCCACCATTCCCCTGGACCGGCTAATCAACCAATCCTTATCTTTGTCGCTAATTCCAAGAACTTACACAACCTACTTAGTTTATAGCCTTCATGCATGACATCTTGATAATAAAAAAAAAGAAAAATTATTTCTCATATTGAACATTTAAAAGGCACAAAACTTGATAACATTTTTAAGCACACATGACTCAAGACCCTCATAACTTCAAAGCCATGCATCACGATGTCGATCATAATTCGCATCCAACTTTCGATAAAACACCACCTTGACCAAATAAAACAATGTCGTGACAATCGTGTTATTGAAAAAACTCTTCCCTATATAACTCGAAAAGTTTTGAGCGAAACCGCTTGCCCGAATTGAAACAGTTGCTTCCTGCATTCGGTTATAAGATATCAATGTCTTAAAATCCATTTTGGTTACACAACGTGCAGACGAATGTATTCGCGATCTTCACAATGAAGTTTATCTCAACATGAAGAAAATTATATAATTCACAAATCGGTAAACTCAAAACTTTATTATGCAATGGAAAAGCATGTTTGTCTTTCTTCTTTAAACACACATTTGCACTCATTGAATTGTTTCCAGAATATGAAATTCGATATGTATGCATCTACTTTTAATCTTGAATGAGTTCTCGAGTTACCTGTGAATCCCAGATTGCAAATATAATCAACAAATCAAAGAATAACGATCAATATATTTCATCAAATCTGGTCATATGATTGTATTCACTGATAAAGCTCAAAAGGTTTACAGAGAGAATTTTAATTGATAAGTGTAAACCTCTAAATGACCATTAACCTAGAAACTAGGTTAAACAAAACATTATATACCTAGGGCTAAAAGCCTAACAACCCAGAGCCCAATTAACACAGAAAAGCCCATTACAGATAAAGAAATAGACTAATACAGTTTACACCCCTCTACTTCAATTCAACAATTAAAACACACCCTAACAATCTCCCCCTTTGAATTGAAGTTCGTAGTCTCTCCAGTTCGGAACACGCGTTTTTCGAAGTCCAAAGTGCATCTCGAAGATCCTTATGGAATTCCGGTACTCTAGTCTTTCAAGGATCATATTCAAGGCTCTTGTCACAAGTTTTTTGTAATTTGGATCCAACTAATTCTAACCTTTGTCGTGTTGAGACAACATAGCCCGAAGTTTGTTTCTAAGGATGTACAGAGTACCATCACAGAAACTGGAAATCTGGTTGAATCGGAAGTAGCACATTTGCCTTTCCTGTTAGGATACGTCATGCCAAGTTCCGTAGTTTCAATCACTCTGTATGCTGGATCATCCTTAAAGTTACTTGGTAGTTTCAGACCCGGTTTGAACAGATTGATCTTTGCTTGATGACTTTCAATACCAATATGTAAATCTTCAAGACACGCTAACTTCATCGTGGTCATCAAGAAACGCTTTATTGCAGTCAGAGCATCATGAATTACACCAGGACGTATGGTACGAGTCTTCAAGTCACGTAGCAAAAAGAGAAAATCTTGGAGCTCTAGATCCTCAAAATCAAACTCTGTGAATTTCCATTGTGATCCATCTTCTCTAGTAACAAGAAAAGTTGGATACCATATTTTTTCTTCGGAGCGGTCAGTACCAAATTCATCCACATATTTGATTCTAAGTTTTGTTTTGCCCGTGCTTGGTCTATTGTTGTTCTCTTTCAAGAAACAATAAGTGAATTGTTTCCTTCTGTCGAATGACCCAATACCATAGATAAACGCCTTATCATAGGTTCTGATCCAATGAGCAAAGATCCTTTTGTAAGATTCTTCAAGAAAAGGAACATTGATCCTTACTCTTTCCCATTTCAATGGTGGACTAGGTCGTGCATTTACAACTTCTGGAACTGGAGTTTCTGACATATTCTGATCGGGGAGATCTGGTGGAACGGAAGGAATTGATCGTAGAGGGATGACGCCAGAAAGTGCCTTAGTAGATTGAAACTCTAGTCGCATCTACTTAAATAAGCAATCACAGTCTCCTTGTTGCATACATTCTACATTATTGAATGTGCACAATTCATGGACTCCTTCTTGGAATACGACTAAAGCTCTTTCGGATACCGGTTCAGTTGATTCACCTAAATCTGCAAATTGATCAGTTAAACCATAATTTTTGACCTCAACAGGTGAGTCTGTACTGTCTTCACAATCGATTAATTCTGTGACTGAGCAATCTGCCTGAAGATGACTCGACTGTGAAATAGCCTCTGTGTGTCTCATTGATCTCTATATCGTGTACTGATTCTGTGTTCTGAGCCCCTTCTGATTGTCTATCCTGTGTAGTTCCCGGTTGACTGGTATCTGTTCTGGTATTTGTTCTTGCTGCTGTGTTATTGAGGCGCTGTCTTTTTCCCCCTCATGACGATCGGGATCATCACGGTCGTCATATGGACGTTTGGAAGAATCGGCTTGAGAGCGGCAAGTATCCTCGGGTACCTTAACCCTGTTGGAAATGGCAGATATCGAAGATTGAAACTCAGTATAGATAGATTCCATCTTTGCTGTGAGATCGCGAAAACGTGCTCGGACTTCATCTTGGAAAGCACGGGACTCAGATTGTTGGCGAAGAATGGCTATCAAACCTTGTGAGTCCTGTTCTAGTTCTAATTGCAAACAATTATTAACAAAACAAGATTTAATCAATTTACCTGTTTATTTCAAATCCAAATTCTCACACGATTACAAACTGTTTTCACAATTTCTCTCTCTAGACTTCTCTCTATCTCTAAAACTCTCTCTTTTTGAATATTCAACTTGTCACACACATACAAAATAACAAAGAAAGAAACTATTTATACCTATTACAAAAATACAAGGAAATACAAAAACAATACAAAGACTTTGACTATTTATTACAACAAGACTTTGACTTTAAATGAGAGTTGACTTTCTCAGCTTTTGACTTCTTGAATCTTTGACCTTCAGAATCCTTGATCTTGTATCCAACATATTTTTGCTCTAACAATCCCCCCTTTGGATTCAAGATCATCTTCAAAAAGATTTAGCAAATCAATCTCCCTCTTTGATTCAATCTGGATAATCTCTCCTTTTGCAAATATATCCTTTCTTTGACTGAAATTCTTCTTAAGTCTGCCTTCAAACAGATAACAATCTCCCCCAAGAATAGTAAAAACAATCTTCAATAATTTCCCCAAAACTTTCACAAATCTCTTTCAGACTACGGAAAGAAATTATCTTCTGAATTAGCTCAACTTGCTTCAACAAATAATCTTCAAAGAAAATTTCAGTGAAATCAGCACATCTTCAAACATCTTTGACTTTGCTTGAATAATCTTTCAAACTCTCAAACTTTGAACTTTATCATCTTCAAATCTTTAATCTTTGAAATTTCTGATACTGACATTTCTTTAAAATCATCTCCCCTTTTTGATGTAATGAGCATTGATATCATCAAAACTTTCTCCAAGAAATGTCATTGACTATTCTGATATGTCAAACTGAGCCTCTGATTCGTTGATCTGTAACCATATTTAACCAGATCTTTTCAAATCTAGACAGAATATTCGTGTAATGCCTGAATCAACAAATGAATCAGTTAATATGCCTGTCAGTAGCACTAAGTCACTGTGTGTAATGAATACACATTAGAAAGGAGCTTTTTGATGTTCACTCCCCTAGGGCTTCCATCCAATCATCGAAACACTACAAAGGCAATTTATATGAATGTTATGACAAAGAAACAAATTCTTTGTGTGTTCGTGCAAGTGTAGAAAGAATTAAGCACTTGATGATTGCTTTTATAAATGGCTCAACATTGTGTAAACCACTGAGACAACAGTAGATAAACACAGACTCAATGTGCATGATTGAAGTGCGAAGGTGGGGGCAGACTTCCTTCTGTTTCAATATCTAGATTTTTCAAATGAAAATTAGATAGATTATGTGCTGCGTCCCTAGAAAATATAAAACATTTTTTTTTTGAGAAGAAAATGAGTGGTTGGTGGGGTTATATCAAGAGTTGACATGGGCTAGTTGCCTGTTTCAATAATGTTCACGAAGAATTGTGAAACATTAGTAATGTGGCTGCCCGACTCAGAAAGTAGTTGGTGCAGAGTTTGATATTCTTTTACTCTGATCTCACACCCTCTTTCTTTTTAATCATTAAGCTCACATCTAACCAAACTCTCATTTCCATTTTACCTTAACGCACATCCCACACTCATTTTTTTTTGACTCCTCACACTCAATCACTATAGGGTAACTTCTTGGGTAGGAAACACTGGTGAACGTGAATCCATAGAAGTTCATTTAAGTCCTAGCACAAAGAACCCATATTGTCCTAGAAAACATGTGTTGCTCTGATGATTTAACGTTATCAGTTAAAGCTCATATACAAATGTCAGATGTGAATATGCTCAGAGATATAATCATGAATATATGAGTATTTTTTTAGACATTGAAGTATTTTCAAACAAGTATATTGAATGAATAATCATGAATGCAAAAGACTTGTTTGAAAATCTGACATTGTATGACAAATGATCAGAAATGAAATGATATATCAGTTAAAGCTTATGGTCAAGAATAATGGATATTGTCTATATGAACCAAAATATAGACATTCTTGAAATGAACGTTTCGAAATGAAATTACGCTCAAAATTCTTTGAATACAATCGGGGTGTCTTACCATCGAAATTATGTTTCAATATGAGACATGGTGAGAACAATTTGAACAAAAATTAAACCGGTGTGTGTGAATATTTAAAAGTATATAGAAAAGACAATATGCAAGTATATATCTTTGGAAACACACGATTTATAAACATTTAAGCACAAAATAAAATATAAACATTTAAAATCACACTTCCAATTCATGAAATCTGTTTAAGAATCGGGAAGTGGTTTGAACATTTAAGAACATGTTTTCTATGATTGAAAGTTGTCCATCTTTCAACCACATATGAGATTAAGATAAGAAATTAACCTTTTCCCTTCGTCTTAAATCTCATGAAGTCAGATGAAGTCATAAAGATATGATCTTGATAGCTTTTCTCATTCTACAAAGGTCTCAAAGTCATGTCAAAAACAAATGTATTCACAAATTTATTCAAATGTAAAAGACATAAAGCATTAAAACAGTTAATAGTACGAGTTCTGATCAGAAGTAATCATAAATCATAGTCTTATTCCTTTTGATATGACTTATATGCTCCCCCTAAAATCATGCATCATAAAAAATTTGCCAGTGTAGTAAATGCAGAAAATAGATAAACTCCCCCTCAAAAGAATGTAGATCATCTTAAAGTTCTTCTCACTCTCCCCCTGAGATCATGAACAAACTATTAAAGTGCAGATATCCTTCAGAAATAATGATAAAGAAATGAAGAAAAATGACAATAAATAAAACTTTAATAGGTAATTACTGATTAGACCTTGAGATTTAGCATACCAAGCTTAGATACAAGATAATTAAATCTCTTTTCATCTAAAGCTTTAATAAACAAATCTGCAAGTTGATAATCAGTCTTTACAAAGTAAAGTTCTATTGTACCTTTTTCTACATTATCTTTTATAAAATGATACCTGACATCAATGTGTTTGGTTTTCGTATGCTATACAGGATTAGCAGATATCGCTATTACGCTCTTCGAGTCACAATACATCGGAATTTTATCAAACTTGAATCCATAGTCTCGCAGCTGTGTTCGCATCCACAAGACCTGAGAGCAGCAACTGGCAGCAGCTACATACTCTGCTTCAGCAGTCGATGTCGAAACGCATAATTGTTTCTTTGACGCCCAGCTAACGTGTTTGTCCCCAAAAAATTGAATGTGACCTGAAGTGCTCTTCCCGTCTAACATACAGACTGCATGATCTGCATCTGAGAAGACTGTTAGTTCAAAGCTAGTATCTTTAGGATACCACAGACCAAGATCTGGAGTCCCCTTCAGATACCTGAAAATACGTTTTACTGCAGACATATGGGAATCTTTAGGATTAGCCTGATATCAAGCGCATAAACATGTTGAAAACATTATGTCTGGCCTACTAGAAGTTAGATACATTAAAGAACCTATCATTCCATGATATGTCCTAACATCCACAGTTGTTCCCGAAGGATCAGTGCCGATCTTAGTACCAGGTGCCATCGGAGTACCAATCGGTTTATAGTTTTCCATGTTGAACTTCCGAAGAATGTCCAAAATGTATTTTGATTGATTGATAAAAATCCCCGTTTTAAATTGTTTGACTTGTAATCCAAGAAAGAAATTCATCTCTCCCATCATACTCATCTGAAAACGTGACACCATAAGATTTGAAAAGTTCTTACGGTACTTAGGATTTGTAGAGCCAAAAATAATATCATCTACATATATTTGAATAAGAATGATATCGTCTTTCTCCTTTTTAATGAATAAAGTAGTATCAACCGTACCTTTCGTAAAACCAGACTTGACCAAGAATTTAGATAGCACATCATACCAGGCACGAGGAGCTTGTTTGAGTCCATAAAGAGCTTTATCTAAGATGTAGACGTGATTAGGCTTATTTGGATTCACAAACCCTTCTGGCTGCGAGACATATACTTCCTCCTCAAGTAAGCCATTTAGAAAGGCTGTCTTCACGTCCATTTGGTAGACGGTGAAGTTTTTGTGAGCTGCGTAGGCTAGAAACATCCGAATCGCCTCTATACGCGCTACTGGAGCATACCTCTCATCATAATCTATGCCTTCCTCTTGCCGATAACCCTTGGCGACAAGTCTTGCTTTATTAAGGATTACGATACCGTCTTCATCCTTCTTGTTTTTGAACACCCATTTCGTACCGATAATTGTTTTGCCTTCAGGTTTGGGTACGAGTCTCCAGACTTTGAGTGCTTCGAACTAGTTCAGCTCTTCTTGCGTAGCTGTCACCCAATCTGAATCCACAAGTGCCTCAGATACTTGAGTAGGCTCAATCTTTCTCAGAAAGCAATCATGCATACACATATTTAAGGTAGCAGACCTAGTTTGCACCGGCTTATGTAGATCTCCAATAATTTGACTTATCGGGTGCTCTTTGGTCCACTTTTGCTCGTGAGGGAGTGGATTAGATACAGATTGATCATGATAATCATCTTGAAATCCACTATCAGGCTTTTCAGTTTGAGTAGTTGGAGGCGGGTTTGCAGTTGAAGTTTCATGTACAGAAGCATCAGTTGGAATAGCAGATTCTGGCTGTTGAGTAGACAGTGTATCACACCCAATTGATACAGTTACTTCTGGCTCAACAGTTACTAGTATATCTTCAACTGTAGGAGTATTCGATAGAATGTGAGTTTCTGACTGAACGGGAGATTCAGGTTCAGTTATGACTTCTGAAGTGACTGGATGATTGCAACTTGTGTCTTTCAGACCTGTCAGTCACAGCAAATTTAGGCAAATTAGATCCTAGAAACTCATCATAAAAGAATTCAAATAACAAATCTAAATCAGATAAATGTGAAAGTGAAGTAGAAGCGTTATTCGAATTATTCTCTGTAGAAACAGGTTCTGGACTGATCTGCCCAGAAGCTAATACTCCAATTATCACGGGTTCTGAACTGAGTTGTTCAGAAGCCATTTCTTCATCGAATGTGACATTAACGCTCTCGATTACTGTCTTGGACTTCTTTAAGTAAACTCTATATGCAGTAGATGTCGAAGAATAACCAATGAAGATACCCTCATCCGCCTTGGCACTGAACTTGTTCAGACTCTCTCTATCGTTAAGCACGAAACACTTACACCAAAATATGTGAAAATACTTGATTGTCGGTGTTCTGTTGTTGATCAATGCATACAGAGTCTTTTGAAAATGGCGGTGTATCATGGACCGATTCTGAGTATGACATGCAGTCGACACAGCTTCTGCCCAGAGGAAGAGAGGTAAGTCGGATTGGCTAAGCATAGTACGAGCGGCCTCGAATAGCGTCCGATTTTGCCTTTCGACTACTCCATTCTGTTCGGGCGTACGAGCAGCAGAGTATTGATGTGAAGTCCCGACCGATTCGAGATATTCGTCAACAGTTTTCTTCTTAAACTCTGTGTCGTTATCAGATCTAAGAAGTTTGACTGGTTTCTGCAAATTCACCTGGGTCGTCTTTAGAAATGTAATGAGAACTTTGGGTGTCTCATATTATGATCGTAGAAATTTGACCGACGTGTATCGCGAATAATCGTCCACGATAACCAACACATATTTCTTTCCACCCAAGCTCTGCGTTCGCATTGGTACACACAAATCCATATGCAACAACTCTAACGGAGAGCTGGTACTTGGTTCAGGCTTCAGTTTATGCGGAACTCTCTTCATCTTTCCTTTTTCACATGTTGCACATAAATGTTCTTTCTCGTATCTCAGCTCAGGAAGTCCATTAACTAACTTTCCTTTGACCAACTTGTTTATGTAACGAAAATTCAGGTGCGATAAACGTCTGTGCCAAAGCCAACTTTGCTGCATCGAAGTTTTTGTTAGTAAGCAAACCTGATTGTCATTCTGCACTTGTGAAAGATTGATGGTATAGAGATTTGTCTTTCGATTCTCGACGAAAAGTTCTTTGCCGTCTTCAGTACGAACCGAACATCTCTTAGCTTTGAAGTTGACCTCTAACCCTTTGTCGCAGAATTGACCAATGCTAAACAAGTTGTGCCCTAAGCCTTCGACATAGCTCACCTTCCTAATCGTTATGTTGTCTTGAATGATGTCACCATATCCTAAGATCGGTGAAAACTGGTCGTTCCCAAATCGCACATTGCCGCTGAATTTCTCTGTATAATTAGACAATAAAGATTTCTGCCCGGTCATATGCTTGGAATAGCCGCTATCCAAGTACCACGTATGCCGGGTTTGCAAGAGAAAATCAGGAAATAACAATTTTAGGTACCCATTTAAAAACGGGTCCTAACAAATTAACACATGATTTTGGTATCCATTTTAAAATGGATCCTCTTTTCTTTTGAAAACTCTTTGAAGCAGTTAGTTTAGAAGAATAAACATGATATGATCCAAACCAATCATTAGAATTAGGATGATAAGCAAAATCATTCCATTGATAAGTATAAGAATTAGTAGTAGTAGGAGATAATTGGAACAATTGCTTATTAGAATATCGCTTGTAAGAAGTTACAAGGTTTTTATTGATAGAAGCAACAGAACCAACTATATCAGACACATTACTATCAGATCTATCAGTAACTACATCAGGAATTGATTCCACCTTCTCATCATTCTTCCTTTTTGGTCGCCATTCAGTTCTTGCTTCCGACCTTTTCTTTCTTAAAACTGAAACAGAAGATTTAGATTTATTAGGAAAATCAGATTTCTGAGATTGGCTTTTCTTTTGTTTACCAGTGTTGTTCCGTTTCTGTGAACGCTGTTTCTTACTTTTCTTACCTTTAGCATAGTAATCGGCATTCACAGAAACTGGTTCACTAACCTTAGTTGATGATTCACCAATTTTATAAACACTTAGTAAAACTTCTCCATTTATAAGAAAAGTAGAATGATCTGGAAGTGAAGCTTTAAAATCAAACATATCAATTTTCTCTATACACCCATCATAAGAATTGAGAAAATCATTTGCAGACGCAAATAAGTCATCAAAGTTATCAGTCGAAGTTTGAGGTGCCTTTGAAACTTTAGAACACTTTGTAGATTTAGATTGAAAAACTGTGTTCTTTAAAACAGTAGAAAATACACTTTGTTCAATATCTACCAAAAGTCTTTCATCAGATAAAACATTTTCAAGCTCAACTATTTTGATTTCAAGAATGAGTGGAGGAACATAAACTTTTGCAATTGTAGGTTTTTTCTCCATCTCAGAAACAGAATAACTAGCAAAATAGTCGTTTGAAAGAACTTTTGGTGTTTCAAAAAGATAACTATCACTTAACTTTTCATAGTTAAACGGTAGTTGCATTTTCTTAATATTCTTTCTATTTTCAGATTCCCTGGCCTCAACTTCTTCTGGTAATTTGGTAACAAATTTGGGTTTTAAATGAGTATGTTTACCAGCAACAGCAAGAAAATCAAAATTATATAATGCTGGTTGTTTTCTGATGGCTTTCTTTAAGTAATGAGGGTTTTCATAACCAAGACCACATTTTTCCTTAACATCTTCCTCATCATTAGGTGCATTAAGAAAAATAGTTTGATCTGTTTGACCTCTTGCATAAAGTTTGGCTTCCAGACCATTTACCTTCTTATTTTAGAGCTTGTTTTCAACCTACAATTTATAAACAGTTAGTGCAGATTCTTTCTTTTCTAAATCAGACTTAGAAAGTTTAGCTTCAAAATCAGAAATCTTCTTTTCAATACAATCTACTTGGAGTTTAGAATCAGAAGCAGACTTGCGTAAAGAATCATTTAGATCTTTGTTCCCCAAAACTGATTTATTAAGCTCAAAGATCTTTTGATTTCTTTTAGCAACTCTGTCTTTTTCCTTTTTCAGTTTTATTTGAAGATCTTGAAGCTCAACCATCATGACTTCCATTTTGGTTATGAAATCATTTTTAGTTAAGTTCATTACCTCATCAGCAGTCTCTTCATCCGAATCATCATACTTCACAGTGTTGCCCATCAAACACATGTAAGCTTCTTCATCTTTTACTTCCTCATCATCCGAATGATATAGCCAATATTCATTTTTTGCCATCAATGCTCTGCCTGCCTCTTGTTGTTTGGCCAAGAGCATTTTGTTCTTATAGTATTCTGAATTGCGAACCTTTGGCTTCCGACAATCTCTAGCAAAATGATCGACTTTGCCACAATTGTAGCATTTTATCAGATCATCAGTCTTCTTTTCAGCACCAGCATAGTCATTCAGATATTTCTTCTTTTCTTCCAGCTTTCTTTCCACATACCGGTTCTCTTCATGTCTCTTTCCTTCAACTCTTTCCCGATGTTCATGATTCTTTGAACTAGATGAAGAATACCTCTGAGTGTTTGAACTCGGTTTCTTGTAAAATTTCTTTTGGAATGCTCGGTTCAATAGAAGCATAGCTTGTTTGAGGCTTTCTCCATCATCACCATCGGATTCAGACTCTGATTCAGAACTTGAAACCACTATCTTCTTCTTTTTCTTCTTCTCTTTCTTTTCTTTCTTCTTCTCTTCGGCTACCAATGCTATGGGAGCTTGTACTTTCTCTATCTTCTTTTTCTCAGCTCTTTTCTCTTCCACTTCTTCTTCATTCTGAAGCAATGTCTCATAAACCTCATGTAATGGAATGTCATTTAGATCCTTCATCTGTTTCATCCTGCGCGTATGTTTCTTCCATTCAGGTTGTAGGATGCTTAGAAACTTGACATTGTTCTCGATTTGCTTCTTTTTCACTTTGTTCTTGGACAATTCATTTAGAAGCAGGACAAACCATTCATAGGTGTCTTCTAAGCTCTCATCCTCTTTTGCTTTGAATTCTTCGTAGATGTTAATGCAGTTAGCTACTTTCATCTGATTTCCAACTTTCGATCCCATCATCATCTTCTGAAGTTGATCCCACATCTTCTTAGCATTCTCCTTGTAACTGTCTATCTTGATGTATATCTCATTCGGAATGCTTTGAAGAAGTAAGGATCTTGCTTGTTTATCTGCTTTAAAACGACTTTTCTGCTCCTCAGAATATTGTGAAAAATCCATTGCAACAGTTTTCATCTTTTGCTCTCTGTCCACATCACCATCCTCAACGTCAGATGAATCATCATCAGGAAATCTGAACAGTAGGTGGTATCATGGGACCTTCAGTAATTGAAAGCATAATGTTTTCCCCATTTGCATGCCTATCCACAAAATCCAGAAATCTGTCTTTCCACTGCTCGTATTCCCCTTTAAACAGAACAGGGGCTTTACATCCGTACCAATAGACAAATCGTCCTTTGAAGTCATCCTGTTTGTACCTGTTTAAACAAATATGCAATAAGAAACTAGAAATTGATCGTTAGTCCAATTATGAAATCACAAGAAAAATACAAGAAATCTTGAAATATAGAAAAATTTAGAAACTCAGAAATGTTGACTAAGTGTTAAAACTCGCAAAGCACTATAGAAGCTTAAAAACACGCAGAAGCTTGAAACTTGCAAGACACTATTCATTGAACAACTCGCAGGATTTAGCTTGAGTGTTTGTGAAACTCGCACGCAAAGGTTTGCGTGTTTTGGCAAACTCGCAGGTCGCTGAAACTCGCAGAAGCTTAAACTCGCAAGTGACTGTTCCTCAGAAACTCCCAGATAGAGGTATGCGCGTTCCCTGAACTCGCAAAGCACTACTTGCGCGTTTGAACAAACTCGCAGATTGATCTAACTCTTAAACTCGCTAATGGTAGCGTGCGCGTTTTCTGAAACTCGCAGATTTAACAAACTCGCAGATCACTGTTTCCGAATAAACTCGCAAGATTAGACTTGCGCGTTTGTAGAACTCGCTAATGTCTACGTGTGCGTTTCAATACTAAGAAAAATTTCTCCAATCTTCAAACTCGCAGACTTCGATCTGCGCGTTTCTAGAACTCGCAGATAATGCCTTGCGCGTTTGAGACCAAAATCATCAACTTGCGAGTTCTAGCGAAGAACTTGCGCGTTTCACAGATCTTGCGCGTTCTTGTAGTTTTCGAACAAAAACTCAAACTATCACACTGAAATCCATTGAAATCTTCGAATTTGATCTCGAAACTTTGTCAATTTGCTCGATTTCAATACTCTCACTGGTTACAATACTTGAGTTACAACAACAAACACAAAATGATACAATTTGAATCGAACACAGTGCGTGAAACTCGTGAACTGGAAAATCACAAAAAATCGAAATTCTCAATCAATTACAGTGCAATTGACAAATTTAACTATACAGACTCGATCAAATACACTATACGATCATAACCTGATCGATTTCAACTCCTAATTCGCACTAAAACACAAACTTCGATCTGACTTCGAAGAACACAGAGTCGAACTATTTCTTGATCTGATTTCGATTGGATTAAGCTCTGATACCAATTGTGAGTCCTGTTCTAGTTCTAATTGCAAACAATTATTAACAAAACAAGATTTAATCAATTTACCTGTTTATTTCAAATCCAAATTCTCACACGATTACAAACTGTTTTCACCATTTCTCTCTCTAGACTTCTCTCTCTCTTTGAATATTCAACTTGTCACACACATACAAAATAACAAAGAAAGAAACTATTTATACCTATTACAAAAATACAAGGAAATACAAAAACAATACAAAGACTTTGACTATTTATTACAACAAGACTTTGACTTTAAATGAGAGTTGACTTTCTCAGCTTTTGACTTCTTGAATCTTTGACCTTCAGAATCCTTGATCTTGTTTCCAACATATTTTTGCTCTAACAAACCTTCATCTTCAGGTGTACCATGAGATAGAAGATCAGATAGTAGCATGGATTTGAGCTCGGAGGTTGACGGTCGCTGCTGAACATGTGGAGGTGGAAGCGATGTTACTGGGGAGTTGCCAATCAGCATTCAGAGAACCGTTTGCTGGAACTCCTCAGCTGATTGGCTCTATTGATCTAATTGGCGAGAGATGGAACCATCGATAGCATGCAAATCCTCCTACAATAGTTCCGAAGTAATAAAAGAGGGTAAGCTAACACCTGGGTCACATAGACTTCCAGTTGGGGTAACGATTGTTAAAGTCGTACCGCCTACGTTCACAGCTGGCATGATGATAGCTGTGGTAGGACTTGCAGCCAATCCTCGTGGAGCACCGCTTATAGGTGTCACTATAGCCGTTCTGGTTGGGCCACACAGGCTCACAACAATAGACTCAGTATGTGTCCTAGAATGTATAGGCTCTAGACTCGATATGTGCTCAAACGAAGTCGATAGCCGGGGATGGGGCCTATATTGTTCAATACCTTGACTCTCCAAGTGAGAACCCGGTAGCAGATGTGCTATATCCCCGTGTATATTTGAAACAATCATCTGTTGTGAGATGATTGAGTGTCCGGGTGGGGTTTGTGGGTCTACGACGTCTTCTTCAATGCCACATCCCAACACATGGGAGTTGACAGTAGATGTGGCTACCTGTCTAGATGTGGCTAAGATACTCGAACGCTCTTGATTTCTCTTACTCCGCCTTTCCTTCACACAAGCTCTCTCATTTTCATTCTCATATTCGACTGATACTCCCTTCGCTCTCCTTATGTCTCCAGAGATGGCTTGGGAAAGGGAAGGTGTAGGGGTAGGGTGGTTTAAAGATGTGGGAGAGGTAGGTTGAGGAGAGGTGGGTGTAGAAGAGATGGGTGTAGGTGAGGCTGGATGGGATTGAGAAGAGCAATAGGATGATGTCTTTGGTTCGGGGGAAGGTTGAGTGGAGGAGATAGGAGATAGGCAACGACTGACAGGTGCGAAACGAAATTGTGTGTGGTAGTTGTCCGATTCGGTGGAGGATGAGGAAGAGCTGGCTTGGCTATCACCCTGTGATGCATTACTCTCAATACCGGCTAGGATTGGGTCGCTTGTGACCGGTACATCATGGAGTGTAGAGGAAGTATTAGGCTCAGATGGTCTTACCCTACTAGCAGTAGCATGGTCATTCACGACACCTCCCACACAAGAACCCCTCGCAATTTTGTCTCTCTTCGCACCCTGTCCGGAAGTTCCTACATTCCGGACTTTTGGAAGTCTCACTCGTGGACCCTGACGTCACTCGGGTTGTGCTCCCTGGGTAGGTCCTTCCAGTGCTGGATAGACCACTGGAGCTAGTTGGTCTATGTAATTCCTATAAAATACCACACTAGGTGCCATGGGACAAGCATATGCTAGTAAGGCATTTGGTATAAGCATCGGGTGAGTATTGGGATTATCTTGAGGCTCGTGAACAGTGAGGCACATCTTGTTAGAAGAGCATACCTGATGAGATCGTCGTCGTGGAATCTGGGAGTTGCTGCTCATCAATCGCTCAATGGCAAGTTGTAGAAACCGCATATAAGGAATGAAATTCCGGCGGTTTCCAGTGTTCTTGTCTTGAACAGTTTGAACCAGTCCCTTCCAGATAAGTCCGACGTAGTCGACTTGTCGATGATAGACAACACCGTGAAAGAGGCGTAGGAAGGTGGTGTTGCACTGATCGATACTTTTTGTGTTAGACGAGAGGAAATAATGTGAACCAGATAGGGTGGAGATTTTTGCGATTGAAAGCGGTCACTTTGGTGAGTGAACCATCATAGCCAAGCGCGTAGACCTCTCTGAGAAGTTGTTCATCAGGTATATCTGGATCAAAGTTTGCGCGACCTTGAAAGATAGCGTCTGGCAGATTGAGAAGCAGTCGGAGACTGTTGGTTGTGAGTACCAACGGGAATTTGTCTACAAGGGCCTCTATCTTGTCAATTTTGTTCCGCTTGTCGGAGACGTATCGAATCGTGTGCCAAACCTGCTGAAGATAGATTTCTGGGACTTCGGCGGTACCGGTGAGAGCACGGCAGAAAGGATGGCGTCTGAGGATTTCGATTACTACCTGGTGTGTACAGCGGAATGTGACGAAGTCGATTCTGTAGTTGTTCAGGGTCAACGACAGGTAAGATTTGGGGCTAATGAGAGTAGCATCCGCTACATGATCGATCGGGTCGGCCACTTGGACTTTTGGTTTTTCCGCCATATGGTACCTGCAAATAGATAGGGTTAGTTAACCGGTAATGTAGTGTAATTGTGATTTGGGTTATACATCGGTTGAGTAACGTGAGTCCGGTTCAGACTTCACCCCACGATTGAACCACAGTCTGACCGAGGCTATGTAGTGGCATTGGGCCGAAGCCATGTTGGGGACGGGGCCGAAGCCTGGTTGTGACCTGGCTCGAAGCCTGGTTGATGCCAGCCAAGGCTTGAAGCCTGGTTGTGGCCGAGGCTGAAGCCTGGTTGTGGCCAAGGCTCGAAGCCTGGTTGCTGCCAGCCAGGCTCGAAGTCTGGTTATGGCAAGGCTCGAAACCATCCGATCGAAGCTGAAAACAAGAAGGAAACCAAACCAAATACCGAACTACAGTTCAAATAGTTATTTAGCTCAAGTTAAATCGAAAACCACCTTGAATTAAACTAACTCATTACACCAATTAAATCCACATCAAGGCAGACCCAGATTAACCAGGTTATCACTTCAGACACTTCCTCAATGCGATTTAACAGATAAGCGCAAACACCACTCGAAAACATCCACATATAAAACAAACACACCAATCTAATCTTAAGCATGGAAGTAACATATATTTCAAGACCCATTGAGTTAACTTCCAAAAATTAATTAGACCAATGAATCGATTAACAAATAACACCGTCAAACAAATCGAATCACGTATCAATAGGCATTATGCAGTAACGAATCAGATACTAAAATCCGAAAGTTAATTCATTCGACTAAAAAACATATCCAAATCAAACAAGCCACAATTAAACCACATCAATTAACCAGATTATCGAAAAAAAATTCAATAACTAGATTAGCAATAAATTCAACACCTTGGATCAATCGACTAAACCAAAATAGATTCAAAGATTAATAAAGATAAGCTGCATCAACCCAAACCAAAAATTATCATAGCCCACATGAACATAAATTGAAGTTGTGCCTCAATCTACAACATATATGTAACTATCCCATATGGACCGTAATTGTTAAATCGAAGCTAAACTGTAGTCCAATCAAAATCGATGTTCGAATCGTAACCCAATCAAGGGAAAAAAATTTACTCAATCAGACCGGAACCAAGTCGATAAAATCAGTATACCCAACGATTTAAATTATTGGGAAAAGCAATCGATAATAACCTAAACGAAACACAATCGAATCGAAACTCAATTGTTACACCAACCGGGTTTCGAATCGTATCGACTCGAAACGGTGGGAGGAGGGGGTTTGGGCGTTCGGGAGAAAACCAAACCCATGGGTTTCGTCGACAGGGACTGATCCCAACTCGAATTAGGGGTGGGGGAGGGGGAGGGGGGTCGCAGGTCTGTGGTGAATCGACCCCACCGTCGACCATGGCGATGGCGGTGGGTGTTGTGGTGTGCGATCGAGAACACGAGAAAAAGAGTGAGAGAGAGTTACCTGCGATTGACACCGAGAGTGAGAGAGAGAGAGAGAGACTGAGAGGATGAGACCTGGGGTCAATCGAGATAGGTAGAACCCGGGGTCGATCGAGATAGAGAGAGTCCGGGGGTTCGATCGAGAGCTTGATGCAGGGGGTCGATCGAGATCGATTGAGTGGTAGAAATCGAGGCTTCCAGAGAGAGAGAGATGGGATCGTGAGGGAGAGAGCGGGTGAGGTGAGGCTCGAGATAGAGATAGATGGAGATCGATTGAAGAGGGAGGAGGGGGGAACCGGGGTTGAAGAAGGAGACGAAGAAGGAGACGAAGAAGAGAGGTTTAGGGTTTAGAGAACCAGGGTTCAAAAAAAAACTTTTTTTTTACTTAAAACTAACATTAACCAAAAAAAATAACAAATCTTTTTTTTTCATTAATAATAAAATTTACCAAACAAAATTAAAAAAATCAAATAAAAAAAAATTCTTTTTTTTTTCATTAGTAAAAAAAATTAACCAAACAAAATTATAACCTAAAATAAAATTAAAATTAAAAAAAATAACTATAAAGGTTTAAAACCTAACACTTAACTAAAAAAATAAGAAAAATAAAGAGCTCCCCCTCGGAAAAAAAAACTTTGGTTTCTTCCCTCAGCCGAAAAAACTTTCGAGGAAAAAAAATTTCTCCCCCTTGACTAATGTGAATTACCAAACGATTATGAAATCGAACTTTGTACTCCCCCTCAAACTGAGAACAGGAAAGGAATGAGAAACTTACCTGGTATATAGTGGTGGAGCTCCCCCTGCACTTTCGAGCGCGATAAAACCCAAATACAGAAACATACGCATGTAATAAAAAAGAACGAAAACACAGAGATAAAATAGAAGCACGTAAACAAAGAACGAAAAAAGAATTCTAAAATGAGAATACAGTAGTTTAAGCGATTTTGTGCGCGACACAAGTAAAATAGAATGAACATGGAGTGTTGTCTTGACCATCCGGTGAGAATTTGGGATGGAAGAGAATCCAGTCCATGTTGAAGATATAGAACTTGTGTCAGACGCAGAAAAACACCCTAAACTTTAAGATTTAGCATTCCAAGCTTGGACACAAGAAAATTGAACCAATTTTCGTTCAAGGGTTTGGTAAATTGGTCTGCTAACTGAAGATCTGAATTCACAAAATAGAGTTCGATCGTACCTTGTTCGACGTGATCTTTAATAAAATGATACCGAACATCTATGTGTTTCGTCTTGGTGTGCTAGACAGGATTGCTTGTGATGGCGATAGCACTCTTTGAGTCACAGTAAATAGGGATCTTGGAGTAGGGGAACCTGTAATCCTTCAGTTGTGTGCGCATCCAAATCACTTGAGAGCATCAATTGGTGGCAGCAACGTACTCCGCTTCAGCTGTGGAGGTGGACACACAATTTTTCTTCTTTGACGCCCAACTTACGAGTTTGACTCCAAGGAACTGTACATGACCCGTAGTACTCTTTCTGTCCAACATACACCCTGCGTGATCTGCATCAGAATAGGCAACAAGCTCGTACCCAATATCCTTGGGATACCAGAGACCAAGATTAGTAGTACCTTTCAAGTATCGAAAAATTCTTTTAACTGCTATGAGATGAGACTCTTTAGGCTTAGACTGAAATCGTGCACACAGACATGTCGAAAACATAATATCTGGTCTACTAGCCGTTAAATACATTAACGATCCTATCATGCCTCTATAGATCGTAGCATCTACTTCCTTTCCGTAAGGATGGGAGTGTAGCTTAGACCCTGGTGCCATAGGAGTTTTCATGGGAGAGCTGTTTTCCAACTTGTATTTCTTTAAAATATCTAAAATATATTTTGACTGATTAATGAAAATGCCACTGGAAAGTTGTTTGACCTGAAGGCCAAGAAAAAAATTCAGTTCTCCCATCATACTCATTTGGAACTTTGACATCATTAAGGCAGAAATGTTCTTACAATATTGTGGGTTCGTAGAACCAAATATAATATCATCTACATAGACCTGTATGAGTATGATATCAGCCTTTTTCTTTCTTAATAAAAAGAGTGGTATCGATCTTACCTTTTGAGAAGCCCCACTTGACTAGGAATTGAGATAGAACATCATACCAGGCTCTTGGGGCTTGCTTGAGACCATAAAGAGCTTTGTCCAGTCGGTAGACATGTGTCGGTTTGTCTGGATCCACAAAGCCTTCCGGTTGGGAGACGTACACCTCTTCTTTCAGGATGCCATTCAAGAAGGCCGTTTTCATGTCCATTTGGAATACCGTGAAGTTCTTGTGAGCTGCATAAGCCAAGAACATCCGTATAGCTTCTATCCATGCTACTGGTGCAAACATCTCGTCATAGTCAATACCCTCTTGTTGTCGATAGCCTTTAGCTAAAAGTCGTGCTTTGTTACAAACCACTATTCCGTCTTCATCTCTTTTGTTCTTGAAGATCCATTTTGTTCCAATGATGGTCTTGTTGTGAGGTTGCGGTACGAGTCACCACACCTTTAAGGTTTCGAACTGGTTCAACTCTTCTTGCATCGCGATAATCCAATCAGGATCCTTCAGGGCTTCAGAAACTGTCGACGGTTCTATTTTACTCAGAAAGATCGAGAACAGGCAGTCGTTGGCGGATATGGACCGTGTCTGAACTTGGGCGTTCGGATCGCCGATGATATGGTGTAGAGGGTGGTCCTTCGTCCAATGCTTTATGTGCGGAAGCGGTTGAGTGTTCTGATCAGGATCAAAGTCGACATAGTTTCCCGACGGAATGTCTTGAACTGATTCGAGAGAAGGTTGGAAACCAGATGGGGCAGACGCTAAGTTGACGAAGAGAGTATCTTGCTCTGGTGTTGAGGAAGGCTCTTTAGATGGAGTGACGGTGGACGATGAGGAACCACTCGCTTCTTCAGGTGTCCTTGTCTCGGAAGATCCTCTAGTAGAGGTCGTTGTCTCGACACTAACATGCACAACTGGATAAGTAGAGGAACTTGGTTCTTCAGTAGTAGCAACAGGGACAGTTGGATCATCACAAGTGATAGTTTCTGAAGAATTGGAAGATCCCGGGATAGAGACAACAGTCTCAGCTCCAGCTCCATTATCCCTGTTTGAGACAGGGGATATAAGCTTAGTAGAACCAAAATACTCATCATAGAAACATTGAAATAACAGATCCAAATCATCTGATGGTGATTGTGATGTAGGCGGTCGATCTGGTGGGGGTTGTTGCTGATCTACAACTAAAACTCCAGTTAGTGCGGGTTCTGAACTAATGTGTTCAGAATCCAAATCTTCTAACTCGTCGAAGGTGACGTTGACACTCTCCTTTTGATGTAGACTCTGTAGGCAGCGGACTCAGAAAAATAGCCGATGAAGATGCCTTCGTCTGCCTTTGGGTTGAATTTGCCAAGATCCTCTCTGTCATTCAGGGCAAAACACCTGCATCCAAAAGCATGAAAGAATTTTATATTAGGGATGCGGTTGTTAATGATCTCATATGGAGTCTTTCCAAACCGTTTGTTGACAATCGAACGGTTTTGCGTGAAGCAGGTAGTTGCAACGGCTTCGGCCCAAAGAAATAGTGGAAGCTTCGATTATGTCAACATGGTACGGGCAACTTCTACGAGTGTCCAGTTTCGTCTCTCAACGACTCCATTTTGCTGAGGTGTGAGAGCTCCCGAGTAGGTGTGAGTGATGCCGATAGACTCGAGATATGTACTCAACACCTTATTCTTAAACTCCTTTCCGTTGTCGGTTCGGATGGATTGTGCCGTCAGCTGTAGATGGACTTGCACACTCTTCAAAAAGCTGATGATGAGCTCAGGAGTTTCATCTTTGGTTCGGAGGAACTTGACCCATGTATAACGCTAGTAGTCATCTATCATGACAAGAACATATTTCTTGCCATTTATACTCTGGATGCGCATCGGGCCACACATATCCATATGAATTAGCTCGAGAGATCTAGAGGTGCTCGGTTCTACTTTCGGCTTGTGAGAGGCTTTCTTCATTTTGCCCATTTTACAGGCCGCACAGAGATGCTCCTTTTCAAATTTGAGTTCCGGCAAACCTTTGACTAATCCTCCGATGACTAACTTGTTGATGTTCTTGATATTAAGATGGGAAAGTCGTCGATGCCAGAGCCAATTTTGTTGTAATGAAGCTTTGGACAAGAGGCAGACAGCCTTGGCAGGATTGATGGATGCCAAGTCAATCGTATATAGATTGGATCGTCTTGTCCCAGATAAGAGCTTCGTACCATCTTCTGTGTGAATACTGCATCGTCTGGCTTTGAAGTTGACTTCCAGATTCTTATCACAAAATTGACCGATGCTGAACAGATTGTGTCATAGTCCTTCGACATACGAGACCTTCTTGATGGTGATGTTGTCTCGCACAATGTCGCCATAACCCATAATTGGTGAAAAATGATCATTGCCAAAGCGAACGGTGCCGCAGTATTTGTCGGTGAAGTTCGACAACAACTCCTTTCTTCCAGTCATGTGTTTGGAGAAACCAGAGTCTAAATACCACACATGACTGGCCTGCAAAACCGATTAACGAGGTATAGGTACCCATTCATAAATGGGTCCTTTCGGGTTAGATTTAGGCACCTGCTTATAAACCGCCCCTTTGCGATGTTTAGGGGCACTAAAATGGGAAGTATGATAATAATAATTATACTTGCCAAACCAATCAAATGCAATATATTTATCAACAAATTCATTCGATCCACACCAATAGCAACAAATATTATCATGGGCAAGATTAATAAAATGCTCAATTGAATTAATATTGCTAGAAAGCGGAAATTGATATCCAAAAATAGCATCCTTATTAAAAACACCACTAGAAATATTGTTTTTCCTATCACTAAAAGCGGAATTAAATGACTTGTTGTTCTTGTCCTTTAATGACTGCTTTGCTACCCAAACTTGCTTAACTCCCTTTTGAGTGAATTGATTATCTGAAAAATCAGTAAACCGATAGTCAGAAGAGTGAAATTGAGATATACTTGATATTTGAGATTTTCTAGTTTTTCGTCGTTTCTGTGAATGCCTTTTGGATTTAGAAGTAGATTTAGATTTGGAGGCATTCATAGAGACATTTTGAGAGGAGGAATTAGAGCTTTCGCCCATATCGATGAGATCTGGCAAAATCTTGTTTTTCCCTTTATCAAGAAACTCGGTATGGCTTGGAAGTTTAGGATCAAAGTCAAACTTGTTCACATCATCATTCAGACATTCCTTAGAATTCATTAAGGCAGAAAAGAACTCTTCGTCAGACTGTATGTCCTCTCCTAGATTCAGTGAGTGACATGAATTTTGGGGTATGTCAAAACGATTATCAGTTACCCCTATGAAAGCTTTGCATGAGGATGCTTCTGAATTCGCTAACTGATTTTTAGAATGACTACCATCAGAAACAGAAGTATCCGTACACTTAGTTGGGGTTTAAAATTGAAGTTCCTCAATTTTAGAAATTAGCAACCCCCTCTCCTTATCAAAAGAACTCATAGCTACTTCCAGATCCATTTGAAGATTAGTTTTGTCTTGCTGTTCTTTCAAAATTTCAGTTGTTAAACAAGACAACTGTTTTGACAACTTGTTAATTTCAGAAGTGAACATCTCTCGTTCTTTTTCAAAATCCTGTTCAAGTTGAACCAATTTCTTTTCTAAAACCAGAGGTGGGACATATATCTTTGGTTCAACTGGTTTGGAATGGTTCTCTTCATTGGAGTAACTATGAAAGTAGTCGGTCGAGAGTGTTAGTTCTTTCGTACGATAACTTGCATTGAGTTCGTCATAAACAAAGGGAAGTTGCACATTGTCAGTCTTTTTCCTATTTAAATCTTCATGTGCTACAACCTCTTCAGGAGATTCCATAAACTTTATTGGATATTCCGGACCAAGATCCAGATATTCAAATTTGTAGAGAGTAGGTGTTTCTGACAAAGCCTTGGTATGGTAGCAAGGATTTTCATATCCCAAACCTGACTTATCTTTGGGATCCCTTAATTCTTTTGATGTGATCAAGTGAATGGTGTGATCTGATTGTCCAAGTTTGTGCAATTTATGTTCAAGGGCTTTCAGTTTATCAAGTAAATCATTCTTTTGAACTAAAGCAAACTCATACTTATTCATGTAATCCTCAGTCTCACGTTCAGACTTTTTAAGCTTACTTGAAAAATCAGAAATCTGTTCATTTAAAGCTTTTTTAGATTCAACAAGTTTGGCCTTTTCTGCTTGCAGTCTCTTTGCCCAACTAAGATTATCAGCACATTCACCATTTACTTGATTAAGAACTTTTTCATTGTTTAGTAAACGTGATTCTAGTTTGGCGACAAGAGCTTGTTCACATTTTAAACGATCAGTTAGATCTTTTAGCTTAAGCATCATTATTTGCATCTGATCAAGTAAAGCAGTAAAAGTCGAAGAACTTACCTCAGAACCATCTTCAGAAGATTGTGATGCATGATCATCATTGTCGGAGTTGTAAGTCTCGAAGTTTCTTGCCATGAAGCACATGTGGGTATGAGCATCTTCTTCCTCTTCATCGTTGGTGAGATTCAACCAGTGAGCATCTTCTGCTAGCAGTGCTTTTCCGGCCTCCTTTTGATTGGCTAGAAGTAACTTGTTCTTGTAGTACTCAACATTCTTGACCACTGGTTTCCGACATTCACGAGCAAAATGACCCATCTTTCCACAGTTATAGCACTTAGGTGGCTCGTCAGTTCCCTTAATCTCCAGTTTAGCCTCCGTTGGTCTTTTTGCATCAAACCGTTTCTTTCCTTCATACTTTTCCTTATACTCATGGTGTTTACCACCAGTGGCGTACCTCTGATTGTTGGGAGTAGAGCGCTTGAAGAACTTTTTCTGTACAACCTTGGTTAGGAACAACATCGCTTCTTTGATGTCGTGAATCTCTGGGTCAACATCACTATCATCATCTTCACCCTCTGAGTCACTCGGATCCCGTTCTTTCCTTGGCATGCGAGACGATCCTCTTTCCC
This sequence comes from Arctium lappa, assembly GCA_023525745.1. Lineage (NCBI taxonomy): Eukaryota > Viridiplantae > Streptophyta > Magnoliopsida > Asterales > Asteraceae > Arctium > Arctium lappa. Next base: position 42,620,920 of record CM042047.1, on the reverse strand, counting down.
GTTTATCAGACATGAGAGCAAGAGTGTCGCTCGGTTTGTCCACTTTTCGATTCGCCTCAACAATTTCTTAAACCTCTTCGTCGTTTTGCTTAAGAATCTCATATACCTCATTTGTAACCCGATTTTAGACAAAGCCTTGTTTTGCCGTATCTGAGAGGTGAAGCGCTTCCATTCTGGTTGCAAGTTGTTGAGAAACTTGACGTTGTTCTCATTAACAGTCTTGCGGATGTGGTTCTTGCTGAGTTCGTTTAGCAGGAGACAAAACCGATCATAAGTTTCTTTAAGAGATTCTCCTTCCCTCGCTTTAAAATCTTCATAGTTGTTGATGCAGATGGTAACTTTTAGTTGGTTTCCATCCTTGGTGCCCATCATCATCTTCTCTATTTGAGTCCACATTCCATTGGCAGTCTCTTTATAATTGTCAATAGTGGTGTAGATGTCGTTTGGAAGACTTTGAAGTAGGTAGGATTTTGCCAATTTATCACCGTGAGCCCGTCGCTTCTCTTCCTCTAAATATTTTTCCTTTTCTTTCACTTTTACCCGTGCTGGTATAGGTGGATTCGCGTTTAGCATAGCGGGCGTCTCGTAGTAAAATATGCGTGGTCCTTCGGTGAGGGAAGCAAAAATTTCCTCTCCAAGATCATGCCGTGAAATGAAATCCAAGAATCTGTCCCGCCACTGAGGATATTCACCTCTGAACAGGACGGGAGGTCGAGTGTCCGTACCCATTGCCAAAGCTTCGCGGGTAGACATCATTCTAATACTTGAAAATGACCATAAGACGATCGCGATTTGATTCAAGAAAGGTGAAAAGGAACCAAGGTTGGGGAACCAGGGTTGGGGACAACCAGGCTTGAGACAACCTGGCTTCACGAAACTTGGGTAGGGTAAGATAGGGTTCACGGCGCTGTGATCCCAAAACCAAAAAAAAAAATAAAAAATTTAATCCAAATCAATGAACTTTAGCAATGATTATGGATTAAATTCCGAGATCTAACACTTTCAAACGATTATTGAGCCAAAAACCAATGAATCAATGATTTTCAATCAAAAAAATCAAAAACACAGTCTAAAAACTTTAGATTTCTAAAAACCCAAAATTAAAGATTAATACTCGGAATCAGAAGACGAGACTTTACCAAACACTTAATCTAACTAAACTAAAGAGATTAGGAGGAACTAGACTCAAAGATTTAGCAAAAATCAAGAAACCCAAAACTCAAAGATTGAAGTCGATCGACACAGAGAATAGAGAGAAAAAAATTTACCTTTTTCGAACCAAATCTTAGTCTCTTTGCTCTGATACCAATTGTGAATCCCAGATTGCAAGTATAATCAACAAATCAAAGAATAACGATCAATATAGTTCATCAAATCTGGTCATATGATTATATTCACTGATAAAGCTGAAAAGGTTTACATAGAGAAATTTAACTGATAAGTGTAAACCTCTAAATGACCATTAACCTAGAAACTAGGTTGAACAAAACATTATATACCTAGGGCTAAAAGCCTAACATGCTTAGAGCCCATTTAACACAGAAAAGCCCATTACAGATAAAGAAATAGACTAATACAGTTTACACCCCTCTACTTCAATTTAACAATTAAAACACACCCTAACATTACCTTTACGGACACAGAGCATGAACGCACTTGCAATTGAAGGCTATTGACTCAGTCGAGGTCAACTGCTACATTCACCCAATTATCATGGCATCCAACCTTTGACTAACGTTCACTTTCTCGTCCCAACAACAACTTGACATTCAAGTGTTTCAAACCCTATCTAATCGATTACCCCACCAAGTTCTCGCCTTGAGCCCCAATTTCTAATTCATACGATTTCAGTCCTGGACCCCTACCGGTCGATAAACCAATCATATTTCCCCTCATTCAGTTCCTCCAATAATTTAATTCAGCCCCGACTAGGAAGTCATGAGATTCCATCTTTCTCTCACCCTGAATTTAAACCTTTCAAAATCCTAACCCAAACCCTTTTCTCTTGTCCGAACAGATCAACACATCGATTACCATGATGGGGATTTACTCGACACTAAAAGTTCCCCTTAATCAATCCCTCGCCTATATCGAACACATAAAGTTCTACCTTGGTCGGCCTGATATCGCCCTGAGTCATACTCCTTCTTGGGTTTATCAACAATCTCGCCCCAAACGACCTCACGCATCACATTGAACTATTGCCAACACCGCCAGGCTAGAATTTTATTCCATTCCATCACCCCTTTCATTAACTAACCCATCTATAATATCCTTCCGATCGTGGCGAAACTAAACTATCCACACATAACCAACGTTCTAATGACTTTTACGCATAGGGAACTAACTCGAGCACATACATGTACCTGTAACTTCGCAATTACATAGGCCATATGTAATTCCAAATTTACCTTACATGTTAATCCCCATCCCTTATTACACACATTCCTATAGCGATAACCACTAGGACAACATATTTCTCGGTTGTGTACCATGTCCTATAGTTTAAGTTTAGGCTCAAACGGCCACCAAAATCCCTTAAACTATGGCTCTGATACCAACTTGTAACGACCCAAAATAAACATAGTAAAATAGATTCAGATCCAAATGGGTCCCCATACAGTACGAAATAACGACTAAAACAATGTTCCAATTATAAATTTTGTACTCGCACAACTGAGAAAGATACAAGTAGCTAAACCTCACTAAGGCATAATTTTCCGCTTCACTAGTCCTCGACACTTTTTTTTACCCTTGGACGAACCACCAATAAGGTTCTTACATGAAAATATGTTTTAAGAAAGTTTGAAAGCGAGGGTTAGACCAGAAAGGTCTAGTGAATTCCCAAAATCGGTTATAAACAATTAATCAAGTAAATAAATCATTTAATAAAATACATCCTCACACATTTATCGTTAACATGATAGAGAATCATCCGTTTACGGGGCCCTAGTAGATCCCCAATCGGCCCCCAAGTCGATGTCGTGCTCGCATGTAAAGAAACGAATTCTATACACGCGGTCCAACCATCCTCGATGGTTAAAGGTAAGCCATGGCGCCCAAATCATAGAACATTTCACTTTCACAATTGATAGAATTCATAAAGTACTCACATGCATAATCTTAATAATCAAACAATATTTCATCGTTCGAAATGATTTTGCGAAAACAATAATCATATAAGGCACAACACGTAAGCCAAATCATATAAAGCCCAACACATAATCCATTTCCAGTTTTTCAACGATTTTGAGCAAAGAAAAGGGAACTCACCTGTCGGGTTGAAATTTGACACACACACGGAAGGATCCCAAGAAATCGTGTTCCTACAATTTATCATTGCAATTTAATGTCAAGCAAAAAAAACTATAACCTCTAAGCTTAGAATTTGATGGACCTCAGCCCACTTGGAGAGGTTCCGGCCCGCCATAAAAAAAACCTCAGCGCCCAAGCCGACTCGCTGTGGACCTTAGCCCATCCCCGGTTGGATACGGGCCTCATGCCACACCCGGCTGGAGGCGGGTCTCATGCCACACCCTGCTGAAAGCGGGTCTCAACTCACCCCCGGTTCATTGTAGGACGCACCGGGTTTCGGCCTCACTCGGGTCTCGACCACACGTGGTTCTCGATCACACCAAGACTTGGCTAAGCCCGACTGATAGAGGGAGCGGATCTCGGTTAACTAGGTCGATGCGATACTCGATTGGCGATTTGCGCCACCAAAGTTTTTCTCGATCGACAATACTGGTTTTAGTCCAACGATCTCCCTAAGCTCCTACCCAAACTCATTCAATTTCTAAAACACACAAAATCAATATATCTATTCAACTTATTTTCATATTTCAACAAATTCGCAAATTCTAATATCAATAGATGTATCAAATTACGAAAACTCAGACTAATATTTCCCAGACTCAAAAAATCCAAATCGTACCATTTTTTTCTCTACCAGATAAAGATTGGATGTATTACCTTATGGAGAAGAACTCACTAATTTGTCTTTCACCCAAGAAACTCACCCCCCTTTTTCCCTACTCCAATCAGCCGCAAACGCAAAATAGAATAAAAGAAAATGATTAATGGAGCCTCAAAGAAAATAAGGTTTCTTCTATTTTCAAGAGTCTGACCCAACAAAAAAGATGAGATGTTAGGAGCTTACCTTGATAATCAAATCTCCATAGAGCTTCGTCCATTCTTCCCAAAATATTCTCAATCTCCCCTTCTCTCAACCATCAGTCGCCAAAACCATAAAATAGGGATTTAGACCTACGTTTTATAACTTGCAACATTTGCATTCAAGTCCCTAGACTCCTCATCCTCACACAACGGCCCCATAAAAAAGAAAATTTTAGGAAACGAAGGATATGGTTATTACATTGAACCACCCAACCCAATGTTTGCAGTTTGAAAAATATCAACCTAACCCAATCTAAACCGTGCATGTTGGGTTCGGGAGGTCGGTTGTTCGGGTTGAAACTTTGGTATATCATTTTACAATCTAGCTAAGCGTTTGTGTTTAAACGAAGTAAAATCAAAATAAAAACACTTAAAAAAGGTTAACAAACTTAAAAAAAAGTTGAAAATTCATGGAAATAAGAAAATAAAATTACGGTTAAAATTGTAATAAAATTTTGAATATAACTAATTACAGGTTGGTCTGATGTCTAATGTACATATATTAATCAATGACTTACCAATCATATTAATTCCATAGTATAAAAATGCATCGGGTTCATCGGGTTGGGATGGGTTCAAATTACCCTAACCCAATTCCAAGCCAAGAGATGCCATTTCGTCTAATTTTGTATCAACTATGTGTCACCTGATACTGAGTTTTTTTTGGTTTTTTCGGGTTAGATTGGCCGTTTTTTTAGCGCCCCTACTAGAAAGCTATGGAAGTGGACAACAAATTGTTGCTTGTGGTGGAGACGAGTGTAACACCCCAAGAATTGGGATAAACAAAAAATTCCATAAAACGGAAAAGGGGTATATAATAATGTCAAGCCATGAGCTCTCCCAAAAAGGGGAAACAAAAATACACCTGTTAATTACAAGATTGTAATCAAATGGTAAAAAATAAAAACCTAATAATTTAATCCTTCTAAATAAACAAGATTACAATCGGGTGCTATCTATATGTCCAAAAGATGGTGTCCCAAAATTGCTTCCCAAGCTCACTTCTAAACCGGCCAACTCTTCTTGGCAACCATGCCGCTAGAACATGAGATACACACAGACACCAAACATGTGTTAGGCCAAAAATCTTAGTGAGTTGAACAAATAGTATAACGATAAATAACAGTTAGAATTCATTTAGACAATTATATAACTCAACATATAGAATCAATGGGGGAGTCCCATATCACCAATCAAGTTTCACCTGAAGAGTCGATTCACCTTACTGTCAACTCCCATGAGTAACACCATAAGGCCTGACGCATTGAGGACTACCTCCGAAGAATTACCCCAAATGGCGGAGGACCTAGTGCATACCTCCAAGGTTGCACCGAAAGACTAAATTCTCCTAGTGCCTACTTGAAGGGTTCATCCACATTTTTTATATAACCATTATGTACTTTACTCCAATAAATTGTACAAAATACTAATAGGTCCAATAAATAAAGAGATTTTCCAAAATACTCCAAGACCTCCCACTAGGTCAAATAGACATAAAAATTTCATATGTTGTCAATACCAAGATATAAGACTACACATTATAGTCACAATGGCACAATACCATTCACATATAACATTTGAGCATGGATTATCACATATCCTCTAAATCCTCAAGTTAAGTCAAAAGTAACCAAAACATGTATGACTTTATTAAACAAGCAAAATTAGCAACTAGGCTCCATAGATATTCTCACAATACTTGAAGTGTAGGTTTATGTTTACCAAAACATCAATATAGTGGCTTTGCACCAAGATGACCCAAATAAACTCTAAAGAGGGAAATATGTATCATTTACCAACTAATGAAGAAATAAGGAGGAACAATCATATTAGACATGTATCTAGTTGTTACAAAATCTTTAAATCTCACCACTTAGGTTTTAGTAATAAAACCTAAAACTTACAAACCCTAGAAATGGAGAGGAGATGATGTAACACTCATATTTTCTCCTGGAAATCTATGAGATTGCATTTGAGAAGTGTTACGTAATCTAAAACAAATTCTCCAAAAATACTCTAAAATGACGACTAATTTAAAATCGCTTATAGCAGCAGACCTTAAAATAATAAATATGTGACTTTAATGCAAACCCGCCCATACCCGATTGCGTTAAAAATTTATCTATCATATATGTCTAAACATAAATGTTGAACTTAGATGGACTAGGCAAGTCTCTATGTGTGCCCTTTTCTTTTGTCCAACCTCAAACCTTCCATCCCTGAGATGCATACTAGGAGTGAGCATCGGAAGCGGGTACCCGCCTTTGGAACCGGAACCGCTTCGGAACCGTCGGTTTCGGAACCGCTTCGGAACCGTCGGTTTCGGAACCGGAACCGATGTGATTGGTTCCAGTTCCTAAAATATGGAACCGATCATGACCGGTTCCGGTTCTCATTTTTTTGGAACCGTTACCCGCTGGGTACCTGCCGGGACATCCTTTTTATATTTATTTATAAAAAAAAAATAAACTACCTTTTAGTGAAGCATCGTTTGTAGTATTTATTAGCATCAACTAATTTTTAATGACGTATAGTGTTTTGGAAGCACCGTTTGTAGTATTTATTTGTTTTATAAGCACCATTGTAATATTTATTTGTTTTGTAAGCATCGTTTGTAGTATTTATTAGTTTTTACTTTTTATCTTATTAGTTTTCACGTTTGTTGTAACAACCCAATTCCCAACATAACGTGAACTCCCAAATCGGGTCCCTGTACAACATTTCAGAAGAAAGGACTAACATAATTTACGCATCGTCTCTATTACAACTGAGAGATTTATAATAGAGCCTTTGTCTATACCGCTACAAAGGTCGCTCTCCAACAATCTAGCTTCTAACAAATCTTCTTCCCTTTAAAAGATCCATCAGCAACCCTGTTACCTGCATATGGGTTTTATGAAAAGTGGAAACGAGGGTTAGACCGGAAGGTCTAGTGAATTCCCAACCTCGTCCAAACTTACAGTAAATAGAAAACAACTACAAATATAACAAAATTAGTTTCACAAACTTCGAGTCACCAGAGAGAGGACTGGATTCACACCAAAATCCATCCTCACGAATCAGGACAACTCGTCCTCGAGGCTCCCCAGTAGATCCCCATACGGCCCCCTAGTCGATGTCGTTTCCGTGTGTAGGGAAACAGATTCCAAACACACGGTCCAACCATCCACGATGGTTATGGATATCCATGGCCAATCATCCATTCACGCTGTCATGTCAACATACATATTCATATAGAACATACAAAGAAATTAATAAATAAAACTTTATATAACAACCTTTCACAGCGATATCCGAACATATGATTCTATCAAAGATTAACATTAAGCATAATGTGTAATGTATAATAAATCCATTTACAGTTCAAGGTTCTATACAATTTTGAAAATGAGGGAACTCACCTGATTGGAAGGTCTCGGATCACACACGACTATTAGTCTCGCAAGGATGGCTCCCTACAATCCAAAAATACGGCCACTAAGTCATTTGCTCCTGCTTTGAAAGTTTACTAGTTTAAAACTCGATTAACAGAACCCGGTTTGAACCCACCTACCTCAGGCGAAAGAGGGTCCGGGTGATCCCGGTCACCGATGCCCCAGGCGACCCCGGTCGGTGCTACCCGGGCGACCCTGGTTCCCGACTTCGGTGACTTTGACACACAATGCAGAAAGCCCAGAGTAAGACAACCGATCGAAATCGATTTCTACCAACAACCCCATTTTTTTAATTAATTGATTAACACACCCAGTAAACATGCATTGAGTCGAGCCTGTAATCCATTTCACTAACACCCCCTATACACAGCCTGGACTAGATTCCAAATCATAAATCGTGACAATCCTCCTAACTAAAATCGATGATACAAACCAAAACAAAGAATATGGATCAAGGGTTCTAAATAGAATGCTTACCTCTCGAAGAATCTCACAAAATGCTACTAATTTCCCTTTCTCCTTCGCGTTTCCAAGATTTCTCCCAAATGGGTCCAAGATAGCTTTCTCCCTGCTTTGGCGTCGCACACACAGAAAAGATCCAGGCATGCTTAGGGTTTTGAGCCCTTTTTGTCCTTATTTCCAACCAAATCCCTCAACTCCTTTGTTTTTACACATTTACCCCCACTTATTGAATTCTCATTTTATTCAAATTTTATTTACACCATTAAGTATATATATATATATATATATATATATATTTATAAACTCATATCTCAAAGAATTTACGGTTGTTACAACACTTCCCCCGTTAAAAGAATTCCGTCCTCGGAATTTCCTTGTCGAAAAGGTACAGATATCAGGCCATCACATCCGTTTCTAGTTCCCACATGGCTTCTCGCCCCTTGTAGAACTTCCATTGGACTGTTACTAAATTGATATCCTTTGTCCTCACGTGCTTAACCTTATGATCCATGATAGCTTCCGGTTCCTTGCTGAAGTTCAAATTCTCACCCACCCGCACATCCTGTAACGCCCGCCATATCGACTTCTGCACAACACTTTCTCCTATTTGAAACGTGAAAGGTGTTGTGAATACCCCTCGCTTCATCGGTTAATTTCAAAAGGTCCATTATCATACGGCTTAGCTTTCCCCTTTCCAAAACGAAGTACTCCTATCCACAACGATATTTTAAACCTTACGCGATCCCCAAGTTAAAACTCTAAGTTCTTTCGTCGCTTATCGTCATAGTTCTTTTGCCAGCCACAAGCTCCCTTCAACCTTTCCCGTACTAACAAATGATACCTTCCCAAAGTCGCTTGTCTGCCACCGGGACATCCCTCAACTTTTTCTCCAAAGCTATTCCAAAGTTACACCAAGGCTACAGGTAAGAATTCCGTTACTAAGTGCCACCATTCTTAGTAAGGCCCACTGCATGGTTAACACCCACCACTAACAACAAACCGATCTATAATTGTCGGTCCACAATATTATCAAGTTCTTATCAAAACAATAACACACATATTAACCAACCTGATTTGATTAATAAACGTGGAATACAGATTGATTGGATTTCTCTCTTCGAAGCTCTCTTTGATTTTACACCGTGAGTGTGTATGTTGAATGTGATCTGATTGTTGTTAACTTGCTTGACACACTACTCAATACATAATATCTAAAATAAAACTAATATTTAAACTAAACTAATATCTAGATATTTAGAAATATTAATAAAATACTAAAAACAATACTTTCACATTTTTATTACAAACAACATTAGACTAATATTAAGAGTTGACTTTCCAGCTTTAGCTTCAGATTGGATCTTCAGATTGGATGATCTTGAATCCAATAGATCTGTGCGCTAACAATCTCCCCGTTTGGATCAAGATCATTACTAAAAAGATTTTAGCAATCCAGTCTTCTTTTTCAGCTCAGAAGATGCAATCTCCTTCTCTGTCTTCCATATGTAATAATCTCCAGGTTTTAGCTCAGAATGCTTTAGCAAAGTATCTTCAAAGAAAATCTCTCTAAAATCAACATGTCTTCAGAATACTTTGAACTCTCGCATTTCTTAGTTAGCTCTTCTCTTTCAGCTTGTAATGGACATTTCTTCAGACTTTATGTTCTCCCCCTTTTTGATGAAAAGAGCAACGCTTTCATCAAAACTGGCAGCAAGAAATGTCTTTCATTTGAAGCTTCTGATCTGTCAATTCAAATGATATTCATCCAGATCTTTGCAAATTCAGACAAAATAATCGTGTAACACCTGAATCAACAAATGAATTAGTTAAAATGCATGTCAGTAACACTAAGTCACTGTGTGTAACAAATACACTTTGGAAAGGAGCTTTTTGATGGTCGCTCCCCCAGGGCTTCCATTCAATCATCGAAACACCACAAAGGCAATTTCTATGAACGTTATGACAAAAAAACAAATTCGTTGTGAGACAACAGTAAGTTAAACACAGACTCAATGTGCATGCTTGAAGTGCGAAGGTGGGACAGACTTCCTTATTTTCAATATCCAGATTTTCCAAATGAAAATCAGATTGCAAATGTGCTGCTTCCCCTTTGAAAATGTGAAACACTTTCTTGTTAAGAAGAAAATGAGTAGTTGGTGAGGTTTGATCAAGAGTTGGCATGGGCTAGTTGTCTGTTTAAATAATGATCACCAAAGAATTGTGAAACATTAGAATTGTGGTTGCCCGGCTCAGAAAAAGTTGGTGCAGAGTTGTGATATTATTTTAACTCTGTTCTCACACCCTCTTTCTTTTAAAACATTAAGCTTAATCTAACAAAACTCTCTTTTTCTGTATACCTCATCACACAATCCAAACTCATTTCTTTTGACTTCTCACACTCAATCACTATGGATTAACTTCTTGGGTAGAAATCACTGGTTAACGTGATTCCATAGAAGTTCAAGTAAGTCCTAGCACAAAGAAATCATGTTTTCCAATGATGCATATGATGCTCAAAATGGTTTAACTATTTCAGTTAAAGCACAAATAAATCTTGAAAACATTTAAAGTCACACTTCCAAATCATGAAATCAGAATAAGACTCGGGAAGTGGTTTGAACATTTAAGAACAATGTTTTCTATGATTGAAAGTTATCCTTCTTTCAACCATATATGAGATTAAGATAAAGGATTATACCTTTACTTGCGATCTTATATCTCATTAAGCTAAGCTTAAAGTCATAAAGATATGAACATGTAAGCATCTCTCAAAAACTGCAAAAGTCTTATGTCATAGTCAAAGCAAAATTATTCATTGAAAATAAAAATGACAAAAAACAGTAAACAATGAAAGTACGAGTTCTGACCAGAAATAATCATAAGTCATATCCTAACTCCTTTGACTTGTAAAAAACTCCCCCTAAAATCATGCATCACAAAAATTTGACATTAAAAAGGTAAATGTAGAAATTAGTGAGTTTTCTCCTCAAGTCACTATTGACCATCTGTCAATTTATTCTTATACTCCCCCTTGGATTATGAACAGAATATTTGAAGTGCAGATATCATTCATAAATAAGAATGAAGAAATGATAAAAAAGTATACAATTAGAAAACTTTGATAGGTAACTACTGATTATGTCTTAAGATTTAGCATACCAAGCTTAGAGACAAGAAAATGGAATCTCTTTTCGTCTAAAGGTTTGGTAAACAAATCAGCAAACAGATAATCATTTTTTACAAAGAAAAGTTTAATTGTTCCTTTTTCGACATTATCTTTGATAAAATGATACCTGAAATCTTTGTGTTTGGTCTTGGTGTGGTGAACAGGATTCGCTGTTATCGCGATGGCGCTCTTTGAGTAACAGTAGATCGGAATTTTGTTAAAGTGAAAACCGTAGTCTCGAAGTTGTGTCCTCATCTACAAGACCTGAGAACAGCAGCTAGCAGCATCTACATATTCTGCTTCGGCCGTAGAAGTTGATACACAAAGTTGCTTCTTTGATGCCCAACTTACGAGTTTATCACCGATGAACTGTATATGACCTGACGTGCTCTTCCTGTCTAGCATACAACCATCAGGATCTGCGTCTGTATATGCTGTTAGTTCAAAACTAGTATCTTTAGGATACCACAGACCAAGATCTGCAGTGCCCTTCAGATACTTAAAAATACGTTTAACTACAGACACATGGGATTCTTTGGGATTGGCCTGATATCTAGCTCATAAGCATGTAGAAAATATTATATTTGGCCTACTAGAAGTAAGATACATCAAAGAACCTATCATCCCTCTATAAGTCCTAATATCAACAGCCTTTCCAGAAGGATCGGTGCCAATCTTAGTACCTGGTGCCATTGGGGTACCAATCGGTTTAGAATTTTCCATTTTGAACTTCCGAAGAATATCAAAAATGTATTTTGATTGATTGATAAAAAATCCCGTTGAAAATTGTTTGACTTGTAATCCGAGAAAGAAATTCATCTCTCCCATCATATTCATCTGAAATCTTGACACCATAAGGTTTGAAAAATTCTTACAGTACTTAGGATTTGTAGAGCCAAAAATAATATCATCTACATAAATTTGAATAAGAATGATATCGGCTTTCTCCTTTTTAATAAACAATGTGGTATCTACCGTACATTTTGTAAAACCAGACTTGACTAAAAATTGAGATAGAAAATCATACCAGGTGCGAGGAGCTTGTTTCAGTCCATAGAGTGCTTTGTCGAGAATGTAGACATGATTCGGTTTCTCTTGATTGACAAAGCCTTCTGGATGCGAGACGTAGACTTCTTCCTTTAGAATGCCATTCAGAAAGGCGGTATTCACGTCCATTTGAAAGACAGTGAAGTTATTGTGAGCAACGTAGGCTAGAAACATTCGAATTGCCTCTAAATGCACCACAGGAGCATAAGTCTCGTCGTAGTCTATTCCTTCCTCTTGCCTATATACCTTGGCTACAAGTCTTGCTTTGTTTTTGATAACGGTACCATCTTCATCTCTCTTGATCTTGAAAACCCATTTCGTACCTATAATGGTTTTACCTTGAGGTTTGGGTACGAGTCTCTAGACTTTAAGTGCGTCAAACTGATTCAGCTCTTCTTGCATTGCAGTCACCCAGTCTGAATCGGCAAGAGCCTCTGATACGCGAGTAGGATCGATCTTGCTCAGAAAGGATTCATGCATACACATATTCATTGACGCTGACCTAGTTTGCACCGGTTTTGTTGGATCGCCAATGATCTGGCTTATTGTGTGCTCTTTGGTCCATTTATGTTCATGAGGGAGTGGATTATATGAATATATATCAATATTATCATTTATGAATCTATTGGTACCTTCTTCTGGTTGTTCAGGAGGAATTATTGTTGCAGTTGAAGTAGTAGGTGCAGAAGTCTCAGCAGGTACAGCTTGGTCCAGCTGTAGATTAGTCTGTACAGAACATCCTATTGATACAACAACTTCTGTCTCTTCATTATTTGTGACAACTTCAACTGTTGGAGTCGGCATTTGAACTGAAATTTCTTGCTGAATCGAGGAGTTGGATTCAGTAGAGATATCTGAACTGCTTGGATGAGTAGTCGTTGAGTCTTCCATCCTGTCAACCACAACAGATTTCTTCACATTAGATCCAAGAAATTCATCATAAAACAATTCAAATAATAAATCTAAATCAGATAAATGATTAGTAGAAGTTGATGCTTCATCTGATTTGATCGCTTGAGACGCAGGTTCTGGACTGATTTGCCCAAAAGCTAGTACTCCGGTTATCACAGGTTCTGAACTGTGTTGTTCAGAAGCCATTTCTTCATCAAACATAACGTTGACGCTTTCAATAATTGTCTTTGACTTCTTCAGATATACACGGTATGCAGTTGATGTAGATGAATAACCAATGAAGATGCCTTCGTCCGCCTTGGCACTGAACTTGTTTAGACTCTCTCTATCGTTTAGAACAAAACACTTACACCCAAATATATGGAAATAATTGATTGTCGGTGTTCGGTTGTTGATTAACGCATAAGGAGTCTTCTTGAATCTGTGGTATATCATGGAGCGATTCTGAGTGTAGCACGCAGTCGATATAGCTTTAGCCCACAGAAATAGAGGTAAGTCATATTGACTTAGCATAGTACGAGCAGCCTGGACTAGCGTACGATTTCTTCTTTCGACCACTCCATTCTGTTGAGGCGTACGAGCAACAGAGTATTGATGTGATATCCCGACCGATTCGAGATATTCTTGAACTGTTTTGTTCTTGAACTCTGTGCCGTTGTCTGTTCTTAGAAGCTTGACCGGTTTCTACAGATTTACCTGGGTCGTCTTTAGGAATGTAATGAGAACATCAGGTGTATCATCTTTTGAACGTAGAAATTTGACCCAAGTGTATCGCGAGTAATCGTCCACGATAACTGGTATGTACTTCTTTCCGCCTAGACTTTGTGTTCGCATCGGACCGCAGAAGTCCATATGCCACAACTCTAACGGAGAGCTTGTACTCAGTTCAGGCTTTGGTTTATGTGGAGCTCTCTTCATCTTTCCCTTTTCACACGCTGCACAAAGGTGTTCTTTTTCATACTTCAGCTCTGTAAGTCCTTTTACTAACTTTCCACTGACCAGCTTGTTGATGTACCTAAAGTTGAGGTGAGAGAGTCGTCGATGCCATAGCCAGCTTTGCTGCATCGAGGCTTTAGAGAGTAGACAAACCTGCTTGTCAGTCTGGACGTTTGACAAATGGATTGTGTAGAGGTCTGACTTTCGAGTGCCAACCAAGAGTTCGTTGCCTTCTTCAGTGCAAACAGAACACCTCTTGGCTTTGAAATTGACCTCTAAGACTTTGTCACAGAACTGGCCTATACTGAACAGGTTGTGTCCTAAGCCTTCAACATAGCTCACCTTTTTGATCGTGACTTTGTCATGTACCATATCACCATAACCCAGTATTGGTGAAAATTGATCATTCCCGAATCTAACTGTTCCGCAATATTTCTCTTTAAAGTTGGTCAACATCTCTTTCTGTCCAGTCATATGCTTGGAACATCCGCTCTCCAAGTACCACATATGACGGATCTGCACAAGAGAAATTACGAAACAAGAGATTTATATATCCATAAAACAAAATTGGAGTAAAGACTTTTGAGCATTGAAGTGCGGGTCTTGAACTGTTGTATTCAAGAGCCATTGTTCGTTGAGGTACGAGTCCTAGATTGTTTTGTCTAGAAGTCATACTTCGTTTGAAATACGGGTTCTAAGCTGAATTGCTTAGAAGCCTCTTTTCTCCTAATCCCTCTTGACAGCAGGTGTATGCAACACAGATTCATCCCTTTTCTTTGGTATCCATTTGTATTTGGATCCAACTGTGTCAGCACATGTTTTTGGTACCCATTGAAATTCGGGTCCTTTTTTCTTTTGAGAATCAAATGACGAATTAGTATGATAAGAGTGAACATGATAAGTGCCAAACCAAACATCAGAGTTTTGACAAGAAGCATAAACATGTTTATCATAATATGAAGACTTTCTAGCATATAAAGATAACTCGAATAATTGCTTCATAGAGTATTTCTTGCGATAAACGACAAGTTTTGGTTTCAAAATAGTAGCAACATTCGCATTCAAAACATCTTTACTAGGCATAGTCTTATTACAATCAACACTACAAAAAGATTTATCAGTCTTGTCAATCTCCTGTTTTGGTTGCCATTGAGATTTAATTCCTATCATTTTCTTGCTCAGATCTGAAACATTTGAAACTTGTGAGTTAGACTTTTGAGCAACAAACGAATGCTTCGTCTTAGGCTTACTAGTAGTGATCGGTTTCTGTGAATGCTGAGATTTATTATTCATACCATTTGCATTCTTAGCTTTCACAGAAACTGATTTATCAACTTTCGTTGATTTTGCACTTTTTATAAACATAATGGTTTTTCCCAAGGATTTCACAACAAAAGATGAATGGTTACAAAGTTTGGCATTAAAATCAAATTGATCAAAACAATCATCCAAACCACCGTCAGAGTTTAGAAAATCATACCCTTCATCAGTTGAACCAAACATGTCATCAGATTTTGAAGCCTTTGATGATTTAGAAAGAACAGTACTCTTAAGCACAGTTGAAAAAACTTTTTGTTCAATATCAATCAAAAGTCTTTCATCTGTTAAAGATGTCTCAAGTTAAGAAATTTTACTTTCCAAAACGAGAGGAGGGACATATAGTTTACCTTTAATAGGCTTCGCCTCCATTTCTTTTACAGAATAACTCTGAAAGAAGTCATTTGAAAGAGATTTCTTTTGATATATTGTATCATCATTATAACTATTATTCAGCTTCGCATAATGTAACACCCCAATTTTTGAAAATGTATCGTTTAAACTTAATACAGAAACCGATATATTGAGGAAAAATAAGATATATGATTTTGGACTCGAATCTTAGATTTTATAGTCTTGATGGATAAAGGATTCAATTCCGAGTCCAACGGTTCCTTTCGGAGCGAAATCGGAGCTAAAACGAAGTAGTTATGGCCAAAACAGCGTTCGGTACCCTTTTGGCTATAGTGACAGCGATTTTGGCCATAACTACTGATTTCCCTTTCTCGTTCGCGTTTCCAAGATTTCTCCCAAATGGCTCCAAGATAACTTTCTCCCTGCTTTGGCGTCGCACACACAGAAAAGATCAAGGCATGCTTAGGGTTTTGAGCCCCTTTTGTCCTTATTTCCAACCAAATCCCTCAACTCCTTTGTTTTTACACATTTACACCCGCTTATTGAATTCTCATTTTATTCAAATTTTATTTACACCATTAAGTATATATATATATATATTTTTTTTATAAACTCATAACTCAAAGAATTTACGGTTGTTACATTTCTGGTATTTATTTCTTTATGTTTGGACTTTGTAATATAATTAATATTTATCTTTTTTATAATATGAATGATAAAAAAAATTAAAAATTAGATCGTGGGGGACCGGAACCGGAACCGGAACTGGAACTGGAACTGGAACTGGAACTGGAACTGGAACTGGAACTGGAACTGGAACTGGAACTGGAACTGGAACTGGAACTGGAACTGGAACTGGAACTGGAACTGGAACTGGCGGTTCCGGTTTGTGGTCCAATAATTACTAGCATAAACACATACAAATTTACACAAAACACTTTCATTTATTTAATCACACATATTACATCAAGCTATATACCTATTTGTGATAATCTTTTCAAGACAGAGTGTTTGTGTGTGTTCTCAACGTGTGCAACTATGTGTTCTATCTCTCACAAAGTTCTTACTTCTCTATTCAACCACTAACCACCCTTAGAAACTAACACTATGACTTGATTATAGATGGTGGGATTTATGTTGGGCAAACATTACTTTAAGTCCGAGTTACGGGAGTGTTGGCATAGAAAAAGTCGAGTTTTTGGTACGGGTCCGACTACAATGTCATAGTCGCACTGGAAAAGTAACAGGCAAGGGGGAGCCTTCTGGACCACTTGAGCGACTATGACATGCGAAAATGACTTATCAAAGTCGCATGGCATTGTAGCACAATGGTACCAGACTTGTTAAAAGTCGGATTTTCAGCCCCATTCTTCATTTCTTTATAAATCTCTCATTTCTACTCCGTTTTTGGCGATTCAAGTTGCTATGGTTTCATTTTTGAGAGATTTTCAAGGATAGATTGTTAGTTTTGGGAATATCCAATAGTATTTGGTGGTGGATTGGAAGCAAAGGTCAAGAGCTCATCATCATCA
Organism: Arctium lappa; assembly: GCA_023525745.1. Taxonomy (NCBI): domain Eukaryota; kingdom Viridiplantae; phylum Streptophyta; class Magnoliopsida; order Asterales; family Asteraceae; genus Arctium; species Arctium lappa. The sequence continues at coordinate 42,603,584 of CM042047.1, read as the reverse complement.
CATCCATCTTCAAAAAATTTGGGGTTTTCTAAGTTTTCACCAAAACCTAAGTGGTGATTTGATCCTCATAGTTTGTAAACTTTATTATGAGTCATAAATTATCTATTGATGACTTACTAGTGTTTATGTTTCTCAAATTTCGGTTTGAAAGATTTTGAGAAAAGTTAGGTCAAATTAGGGTTTTTGGCCAAAATAGAGATTTTGATATAAGATGTTTGGGGCATGATTCTAAGTGCATGGATATGTGTATCGATAGTTGGAAACTTATGGATCTGGGTTTTTGGAAGATTTGGCTTGAGAATTCAAATTTCTTCAAAGGAGCTCAAGTTGGGGGGAAATCTAGATTTCGCCTAAATCTAGCAAGGTGAGTTCAAGTTGATTTGTGAAAACGTTGTAAATGCCAAAAATGTTTATTTTTAGGTGATTATGTGTTTACATAATTTTTATTAAAAGTGGGAATATTTGAAGAGTTTTACTCATTTGGGTTATTTGGTTTTATAAATCTTTCGAAACACCCGTATTTGGGCTTTTTGGACATTTTGATAAATAAATCATGTTGATGTGTTTCTTTGATGATTTAATATGTAAATGGGGTTCATTTGATATAAATGTCCTTTTAGTGTATTTGATTTTATAAAACATTCGGAAAATGCATGTTATGGTGTTATGAGACATTTTGGAAATATTAGGGTAAGAGTTAATTTGGAAAATAGTTTGTCTCAACCAATGATGAGTTTTGGGTTATCATACTTTTGGTCATTGTGTTTGCATAACCGTCAGCTAAATGCGTTTTATTGTTTATACTGACTTTTATTGTACGTTAAAGTAAATTGTTGAGCTTTTGGCTCAGTTTTGACTAAGATGAGTCTTTGAGACATTTGTCCTGTTTTAATAGCCTTTGTGGAGTTTTGAGTATGATTGCGTTTATTGCGTATCATTTGAGAATTGCATGTTTTGAGTGCTTTGGTCATTCAATTGGAGTCATGTAATGTTATAGACTGTAATGTAATGGATCCATAGACATATGAGTCGGTCTTTGATATTTTTAAAAAAGGGCTATTATTTCCATGTTGGGACCAGGATTAGTCATGGGGTCATCGAGTGCCTTAAGGTGCTGGCTCATGGAATCAAACATCTGCCATTGGCCCCTTGATGTAATTTTTGAGTCTCTTTTTATGGGATAATTATTCCCATTTGTAACTAGTTGAGACATTAGATCCTGGAAGGCAACTTGCTATGATTATGTGGAGTCGAATACTAGCAATGGGCCGTAAATGTAATCCTAGTGAATGAGCATGACTAGGATCCTCGGGTGCCCTCATCCACATCTTAGTATGAGTCGGCGAGCTCGTGGCCATGGATCCTAGTATGATGAGCTCAATAACTTGGAAAGTGGTCTACTTTTGTGTTCTGCCACAAGCCATGGAATTCAGGTCTCCCCCATCACCGATAGGTATTGTTTTGGGTATTTAGTTTTATCCTTGTTTTCGGTGACGATTTGAGTTTGGGGTATTCTCCATATGTTATAATTTTTTAGGCTTGAGTTTACTCATATTTTGGTCGTTCGGTTTATAAAGTTTATTCAAATTTCAATATTTGAGAATTTACCATTATTCACGTTTGAGTAAGTGTTGGGTTGCATTACTTCATGAAAGAATGTTTTGGCATGAGGCGTTCATCTATAAAATGTGTATTATTGGAAAACAGGTCGTTCTCATATTTAAAATAATTCATTTTGAAGGATCATGATTTTAGTTGCATTATTTCCGTTTAAGGATTTTTATAATCATGATGAAAACTCTTGAACTCACTAGACGTTAGCCTAACCTTTTTATTTGTCGGCATGTGCATTTGGCTCTATTTCGGGATTAGTTCTAGCGACACTTTAAAGAGATGAGTGCTAGTTGTGTGCTCGAAGAAGTGAATAGCTTGGTAAAGTCTTCTGCATTTAGTTTGGATATAGCGACTCTCATTGGGTTTTAGTAACACCCGACTTTAATTAGTCTTTATGTAAGACTTTATTCATTTTGTTGACGGTTAAATCTAGAATCGTATTTCTAGTGTGAACTTGTCGTAAGAGATTTTATTCTTCTTTGAGGTATTATTGAAAGTTTTAAATTAGTCGTTATTTCCAAACTTGAGGGTGTTATACACATATCAAATATGCAAACTTCATATAAAATAATATACATTTTATGAAAACATGCAATACTGAAAGAAACAAGACCTCACAATTGTCTCATAGAGTAGGGATTGATCAGTTGCAAGCATTCCCTAGGTGAATACGGTGACCAATAGCTAGTAACCCATTACGGGGTGGTGCTGCCATGTGACAGGCATTCCCTGGTGCGTACTGCTCACACAGAGCCAGTCACCTATTTCGGGGTCGTGCCTCCCCTTAAGTGTGACAAACCAAACTAACATCCCATACTCCAAACCATGTACCATTTGTACAATATAAACCAACTGAAAACTCAAGCATGCTAAATACGTTTAAAACCGGAAAACATTTAGCATGCACGCTCCACAAAACTCCACATACATGTAAACATATACAGTGACATGTATTTAAATCATTATCATGCATAACATTCACCATACAAATCATATAATGCTCAAAATAAATTTGTACGTAAGTATGCATTCCATTGTAAGTCTCATGAAGACTCATCTGATTGCATGTAGATCGGCTACTGATAGATCTCATCTGAAAACCTACACATTTCATACCACCATGTCCAATTAATGACTTAATTTCTCCAAAATCCAAATATGGTCGACTTGACCCGACCTAAAGTCAAACTCCATAACCACACACCCTAATATGCCTCAAATAACTCAATTGACCACATCATTAAAATTCACGTGGGTCAAACTAGTCAAAAGTCAACCCATTGGTCAATTCGGTCAACCCCGACCAACTTAATCAAACTCCCAAGTCTATAACTCAATGACGTCTCGAAAACGTCAAATTAATCCTCTTATAATTATATTAAATATTCATTCCATATTAAATCACCCCCTAGCTATTACCCCCAAAACGACATTTCAATCTCATTGTTAAATCACTTAAATAAATAAATGATTTAATCTAACCATCTCTTCAAAAATAAGTAATTCAATTACCAATTTCCAACAATATAAATATTTCAGAAATTTCATTAAAGCAAAATACATACGGTATTGCTTGAAATACCGATTGTTTAATTGTAGGGACATTTTGATAATTTCATAAAGATAAATAATCGAAATCAAGTCAAAATTTTCATATTATAAGTCCATAGAAAATTTGCCGAAGTTCTTAGAATACTATTGTGGCAAAAAATCATATTTTTGGAACTTCAAGGACTATAATAACACTTTATGAAATTTAAAATAAATATAAATATTAGATTTATGTGGTTCCCATTAAAAAGAAAATAAAATGGTTCCTAGTTCCAACCTCAGATAATCTCAAGTTTTGTTTTAAAATAAAATCAGTTGAGCAAAAATAAATAAATAAATTTTGATAGTATACATGACATAAAAACACCTTAGATCAGTTGGTTGGGGCGCATGATTTTTGGGAGGAGCCACAAGTTCAAACCCATGAAAAGCCTCATTTTTAACCATTAAAACAATACACGGGTCATCCTCTTGACCCGGTTACAATTCGCCCACAACACACACGCGGGTCATCTTCTTGACCCGGTCATAACCCACAGCCATGGCTGCCCATTTTTAGCATTTTCGGGCTCCGTTTTTACTCGTTTTTAGCCCATTTTTTTCGTTCTTTTTGCACCAAAGCCTTGGTAACAATTTTATCAATATTTTGAGACAAAGAAAACAAATTTTCGTCAAGTAATGAGACACATTTTCTCATTTAAAGTTTCGATTTTTTACTTAAAACCGAACATAACTTTAAACATCGACCCATAAAACACGAATCTGAAACATAAGGATACTAGTTTCGATATCTCTTTCAAAAACAAAGCTATAGACATAAAAATCATGAATTTTGGTTGAGTATTTTACCTTGAATCGACGGAAAAACCGAGATTTAAACTCTGAACTTCAACCTATGATTTCTCTCTCAAAACTCAACGAAATTACGAGTGGTTTGAACCTAAATGACCCTCGGTCAATGTTATTCGTTTATATGAAGAACAATTTGGCATTTTAGTTGAAAGATCAAGCCGTTTGGACGTTTCTAGCTGGAGCCATTGAAAAGTCACCATCCAAATCTGATTTGAAACAGTAATGTACTTTTGACATATCAGGTCCTCTATCTTTCAGATATTTTACTTTTGGCCCCCTCAACTTTCTTAGTATTATATTCTCAGTTCGAGTTAATAAAAGCTCCTTTATTTCACTTCTCATTTTTATTAAATGGCGTAAATGGCCCCTATCAACTCATTCCTTTACATTTTGCTCCAATAAAATAAAACCAAGTTTATTTTCTTTTCCATCCTATCCTTTTTTTTATAAATAATTATTTACCCTATTTTGTGGTATCAAAGATGAGATTGAGATTTGGAACACTTGAATCTTCACAATAAATGACTCCAAAGAGGCCTTAAATGCTCCAACAAATTTCCACCAAAACCTAGGTTCGTAATAAATGAGAGGAGGGTTTTTGAGAGGAGAAAATCACTCAAGAGTTGCCCAAAAATCTCAAAAGACTGAATTTTGTGATAAAATGACTTAAAAATGGAAGTTACTGAATAAATACTCCCCAGAGAGTTCGGGAGACATTGCCCTCGTGATAATGCTAAGGGCATAGTCGCGGGGCATTCTCGATGGGGATGTAGCAAGACCACCCTGAGCCTGGCGACTTTGACAGGAGGAAGTGCCCAAGGGCATTCTTGCTATCATTGTCGTGTCGTGTGTACCGACTGTAACCCAATCTTTTGGATATAACCCAAGCACTCGCTTTGATTGTACTAATTACTTCATCTTTATGAAACGCTAGAACCTCACAGGGAGAACACTCCACGCAACAATCCTTCCTTAACACAATGCCCTCGCAAGGTTATCCAATACCCGAAAATATACACCATCCCTGAACGACTGACTTCGTTTATGACCCATCAAGATAAACTCGTAAAATCCAACGTCTGTCGATGCCTTTATCTCAGCACAAATTAAACAACTTCTAATTTCAATCGCAAAAGAATAGACAGGATAATACTCCCACAGTATCTCTGGCGACAAGAATTTATAATACCATCTTCCTTTCCCAACGCATTGCATTTAGTTTTATACTTCCCCATCCTTATGTGAAGGAGGTCCAAGGTCTACACGATGTGAGGTCTAACTCAAAGGGCTATTCCAACAAGACTAGGCTCAATACTCTTTAACCTTTGAAGTATTATTATTCCCTAACGCCGGCACTTCAACGACTTCGAACCTTTCACCCCACAACGACCATTTGTCGATAACAACATGCCAATTTATCAAGAAGGATTTCGAACTCCCATAATACCATCAATGTCAAAGTCTATTTTCAACATTTTCCATACTCCCTCTTTATTCCTTAATAAGGACACAGAAGACATAATTCGTCTAGCGTTAGCTTGACCGACACCTTCCCCATGCTTGAACCGTTCCTTGTCCCTACTCCAACAACTTTCACGACCTCATGAGTTCATAGCCTTCATGCTTGACGAATCGATAAATAAATAACAATCATTTCTCACAATTGAACAATCAAAAGGCAAAACACTTGGAAACATCTTGAGCACACATGACTCACATAAGTTATAAATCCTGCACAACGATCTCGAGAATCGTTTGCATGCAATCCTTTGGTAAAACATCACCTTGATCAATTAAAACGATGCCGCGACAACCGTAACATGGAAAGAAAACTCCTTTATATGACTAGCAAAGTTTTGAACGAAACCGCTTGCACGAAATAAAACAATCGACTCTTACTCTCATTTATAAGATATCATCTCAAACTTATTTTGGTTCTAAAGGCTTACTGCCAATTGTGTTCATGATTTTCGCAACAGATTTTATCTCAACATGATAAGAAGTGATATACTTCACAAATCCCTAAGTTTAAGGAAAATTTTGTTATGCAATGAGAAATAGGTTTGTCTTTCCTTTTTAACACACTCTTGCACGCGTCGACTTATTTCCAAAACATGAATTTCGTTAAGTATGCATCTACCTTTAGTAAAATAATAGTAAAATCAAAATAGGAGAAAATTTGACAAAAAAATGTCTTGGCATAGTGGTAGTAGTATCTATAATTGTACCCATAGTTTTAAAAATTCCAATCGAGACTCGAGGCGTTTTCCCTTTGCGAGGCGAGGTGTAAGCCTCGAGGCGGTCCTAAGCCTTGAGGCGTGTATATATATATATATATATATATATATATGTGTGTGTGTGTGTGTGTGTGTGTGTGTGTATGTATATGTGTATGTGTATGTGTATGTGTATGTGTATGTGTATGTATAATACATAATATATGTGGAAAACATAATTCCATACCAAATAAAATTCGTAAATACAAATAATAAGCAAAACATAATTCCATACCAAATTTTAAACGTCATAAGTTCATACAATTACTAGTTAAAAGTCTAAAAACATAATAATCTACAAGTTATAGTTCCTCGTAACATGATCAAATCACATAGCTCTACCATCGTATCCATATCCATGATCACTATCATCTTCATCTTCCAAATGCACTTGAACTCCTTTTCTTTTTCTTGGTGCTAAACATTGGCCTTCATCTCCATCTTCATCGTCATCATCAACCTCAATTGGCTCATCAACTCTAATTGCTACACCATCTTCTTCATCACTTGGGTTGGCTACCCATTCATCTTCGGAAGGCACATCAAACAACAAATCATCTTCCACTTTTGGTGACCTTTTCTTTAGAAATTTGAGCTTCAACTTCCGATTGTACAAGATGTACACCAAACTATTCATTATTTTCATGCTTAGATGGTTTCGCCTCTTTGTGTGCACTTGATTGAATGTACTCCAATTATGTTCACACTCCGATGCCGAACAAGTAAGGCCTAAAACTTTTATTGCAAACGCCTTTAGCTTCGACGTTTCATCTTTGTAAGAGTTCCACCATTTAACTATATATATTAGAGAAAAACAAACAAAAATTGAATAGTATATTTTACATATATTATAGAATATAGTTTAAAAATAAAAGATAAAATATGAATATTTGGTAAATACGGGGAGGGCATGTCTTGTATGAGGCCACACATCTTTTATTTCCAAACATTCCTCTTTGTATTTGAACATTTCAAGTTGGTTATCAACCTTTGATTGTGTCGCGTCATCCTCGATGAGTCTATCTATGCACCTAAACAACCCTTGCTTGATCTCTCGATGGTCCAAAATATCGTGACTCCATCTATATCGAGGGTTCAAGTGATATGTAGTTGCATGCAAGTCACAATGCAACTGACGATCCCATTTAGCATCAATAATATCCCAAGTCTCCTTATAAGAAGATACATTATCACCAAAGTTCTTTGCTATCTTTTCCTTAGCCCCGTAAATAAATCCTATTGCGGGAGTATTGTCATCAACAATTTGTAAAACATGCATAAGTGATTTTGTGGTTTTAATTAAATAAACCACGCTAGGCCAAAAAAAAAATGTGCTCATCTATTACAATTTTTTTCACGACTTTCCCATCTTCTTTCAATGCCCATGAACAACTATTCCATTCTCTTGAAACGAACATAATTTGTAATGCTTCCTTTATCTCATACATACTTTCTAGAGTTAGAAAGGCAGTGGAAAATCGTGTGGCACCGGGTCGAATAAGATCTTTCTTTGCAATCTTTCTACAAAGACTCAACACGTATTGATGGTTATGGATGAATTTGCTTACTTTCTTTGGTTTGAGCAAAGCACTTTTTTATTGTGGCAATTCTCCAATTTTCTCAAGAATCAAGTCAATACAATGAGCGACACGTGGATTCAAATACAAGTGCTTCATCTTCTCCAATAATAAAGTCCTTGCGACCTTGTATGCAGCTGCATTATCGATCACCACTTGAACCACAATGTCTTCGCCAACCTCTTCAATCACATCATCAAGCAACTTAAACAACTTTTTAGCATTTTTAACATAATTCGATGCTTCAATAGTTTTTAAAACACCATCCCATATTGATTGTTGATAATTTTTTTTTACCAAACTCTTATTTCTCATATTGGACCAACCATCTGATAACAATGAGACTCTCGTCTTTTTCCAAGTTGCTTTTATTTCATGCTCGGTGAGAGATGTTGTATTCTCTTCTTCTTTCAAGATCCAACTCCTCATCTCATGCATTGAAGGGGATCTCAATCCTCGTCCGTAATTGCCAACCAAACGTAACATATTAAAATAAGAAGGGCTTCTTGCACAATTACATGGGATCTCGTTCTCAATGAAAAACCTCCCAACACCCAAGCGATCTTGATTTCGGTGCTCCTTAGCACTTGTTCGAGTCTCTTTTTGATCACCCATGATTTCGTCGTCTATTTTCCCCTCATATCGATCCATAAGTCGTCTAACTCCCTAATCACTATCACCACCACTAGTGGGAAAAGAGTTCACGACATCCCCACTATCTATCATCTCCTCAAAATCTCGTTGTGAAGAAAATTTCGTACTTTAGAAGTTCTTTAAGTATTAGTTGATTTCGTTCTTCACTTCTTCCGGGACATGAGATCATGCTACAACATTTTTATGTGTGCATGCAAGGTGGTCTTTTAGTCTTTTCACCTACTTTAATACATATGCTACAAAAATTACATTTAATATATTTGAATCCTTTTTTCCCGCTTTCCCCTGGAACTTCAATTTCCTCCCCATATTTCTGAGTCGAGTCCTTACCTGATCCTGTTTTTGAGCCCGCACTAGCTATCTTCCACCTTACAAAATGATAAAACAGATAATAAGAAAACATGAATACATTAAATATACATAAATGCAGAAAACATACATACTTACACATATATAAAAGCAGGCAGAAAATATACATACAAGTTGTATGATATAGAAAATACATGTACATAAAATATACAATTTTTCCTATAATATAATTTACAAATTACACTTTCTGCAAACAATTACATCCTTAGATATATACACATACATAAAATACATACTGAAAATACATAAAATATATACTGAAAATACAAAAAATCCTTAGATATACTTACAAAAAATACATACTAAAAATATAGAAAATACACACCGATATATATACACATACAGAAAATACATACTGAAAACATATAGAAAATACACACTACATATATAGAAAACATACAAAAAATACATAGAGGAAAATGACTTACCTGAGAGAGAAAGATGAAGAACTGGAGTAGGAACCTTGATCTTCGGTGGTGATGTCTTACAAAGGAAACTAAAATGGAGTAGGAAGGTCTTTCTTTCTTATAGAGAAGAGAAAAGAACACCCCCAAGTGGATTTTTGTACTTTTAAATTACTAAAAGTACACTTACTTTTACTTTTGACTTTCTACATTTTTAAATACAAGTACAAGTTATTATTATTATTATTTTTTTTATAAAAAGTCATGAGTCTCTAACCAAAGTCTCACCAAAAACATAAAACATTAGAGGCTTGGGCCTCACTAGTGCCTCACGCCTCAACACCTCAAGGCACCCGCCTCACCGATTAAGGCGTAAGCGTCGTCCAGGACCATGAGGCTTAAGCCTTATATGAGCGGTTTTGGACCGTCTCGCCTCGAGGCATATGCCTCGAACGGTTTTGAAAACCATGATTGTACCTAAGGTTGGGAGTGCGATCCTTCTAACTATATTTTTTTGTTAATATTTTCAGTTATGGCAATATAAGCTTAAGTTACTATTGGCACTTAAAGTTAAAAAGATAAAAAATTAAACTTTCACTTGAAATAAGATTCAAATCCGTGATCTTTTGCAAGTAGAGTGGCAATCCAACCATCTCACCCGTGTTTCACTTATATATTTGGTTTCAAAGTATTTAAGGCACCCCTCAAAATCAAGCGAGTGCACCTTTCAAATGCCTAATTTTTTTTCTTCTTCAATTATCATGTGAGCGGATGCACGAGAGCCCGCTCAGCTTTTAATAGGTCCACCTTGTTGCTTCTTATGAAAAAACCCTTGGTGCTTTGCTTTTCTACTTAATTTCCTAGCAATGTATAAGCCATTGTGAATTTGTTATTTATATTAACCATCTTACTCAAAACAGTTCTTAATTATAAATTAAACAACCAACCTATTAGTGGCATTTCAAAATTCCTTGGTAAGTATTTCAACTCTTTTTGGAATGTCATACAACACATTGGTCAAACTTGAACTTTTCTACTTCAATATAAGTTGGAACTTAAGTCGTCTCCTTAAGAGCTCTTTTGGAGAGTAATCTAAAAATGTTCCACATATTTCACAAGTTGAACCCCTAACAAGTTAAATAAACCCCTTTTCTACAAATTCACACACATGTCTAATCAAAACCTTCTTTTCCACATTTTCAAGGCTTGATTTGACCTCAAAGGGGTTCATTCAACAATACTATATATGATATGATGTTATATGAAGCCCCTTTATGTTAGGTCAAATCAGAGGTTTGAAATATAGAAATGGACATTTGATGTTGCTATATGAACCCCATTCTGTTAGGTCGAATAAGATGTTTGAAAACATAGAATGGGACATTTGATGTGATATATGTGAGAGAAAATTTAAGAGAGATATTTAAACGACATTAAGAGAAGGTTTGTTTAGAATCACTTTATACGATATTAAAGGCTTAAGATATTGTATTGATGAAATTGAGAATGAAATGATAACACTACATTTAGTTGTCTACTTTTGATATTTCTTTATTCATCGATGAAAACAAGAAAATATCAAAATTTAGACGACTCGTCATCTTTAGCAGGGGAAACTTCCTTGGGTCTAGTCACTTTGTTCAAAGGAAACTTCGGGTTTTTCTTCTTTTGGTTCAACTTCCTTTGGTTCGATTTGGGCAATCTTAGGCTCTTCTTTATTCAGATTAACCTCCCCTGTAAGGATAAGAGCGACTTCGGCCTCCTCTGTATGATTAAGAGCGACTTCCGCCTTCTCTTCCTTTGGTTCAACCTCTTCTGTTTTGCTTAGATCGACTTTAGGTTCCTCTGCCTGGAATTTGTTTTTTTGTATGATTAATAATCATGTTTGAATTAATAGATGTAAAGTTTATAAATAAGTGAAAATAATATTAATTGATTTTAAGAGCTAATTCTATAGTTATGTGCCAATACTTTTGAGGTTCTTTTTTATTTGGAAGAAAATGTATCAAATTATTGCTAGAAAGTTGTATTTGTGTTTTTTGGATTTTGGGGACATAATAAAATAGAATTTTAAACAATAATCAGTATGGTAGGAGCGTTTCAAACGACGTCATACCCTTTTGCAGAATGTTAAAAATTATACAAAATAATTGCATACCTCATTGATTATGTGTATAGCAGACTCGGTTTCATCAACAACATTATCATCCTCTTTTTTCTCCTCTTCAACCTTTTCTTTCTCTGCCTTTTTCACATCGTCACCTTCTTCCTTCGGTCCCTCTTCCACCACCATGAGGGTGGTCTCTTGAGGCACCTCAAAGGTGGCCACCTCATTAGGTGTCTCGACGATGGTCACTTCCTCATGTATCTTGAGACTAGTGTACTCATTAGATACTTCAGGTGTGGTCACTTCTTCAGGTACCGTGAGAGTATTCTGCTCATTAGATACCTCGGGGGTGGTCGGCTCCTTAGACACCTCAGGGGTGGTCACCTCAATGGTGGTTATTTTTGTAGATACTTGACGAAATGTCCACCTTTTAGACATTTGACGAGTGAGTTTCCTCTTAAGCACATTTCGTCTTGAGGTTGACCTATCCTCATTTCTCATGGCTTTAGGAACACTAGCACAAGTACCCATATTGTATTTTGACAATTAAAATAAAATCACTGGAGAATGATGTGAGTTTTAATTGTTATATTTTCTCTCCCTATATAATATTGTATATAGGTGAGAGAAGAAGGGACTGACGAAAACGACAAAGAAAATGGGGAAGAAGGAAAGCTTGAGGATAATGAAAGGATAGACAATGTGTTTTTATAGGTGAACATTTTAAAACATTTGAGAATTCCGACATTTTATCGATGATGCACAAAATTTTAAGGAAAATGAGTGGTACCGATTTTCCTTCACAATTTTTTATTTTAAAATAATACAATATTTGACTTAATCTTGTTTTATTAAACTCAAATTTAGTGATTGGAAATATAAGAGCCACAACTTTTATATGTACATTTTTTTTATTTTAATTTCTTTATATTTCAATTTTTAGAATCAAGCAAATTGTAATTTAAACAAATAAATAAACATTTATATTTTTTTATTTAATTTAACACTATATAATTAAAAATTACCAGAGTTCTATTTTTGCACTTATAAAGAACTAATTCCAAAATATTACAATTTTTTTATAAAACAAATAAATGATCCTTATAATTTTATGGTAAAATACATGATTGATCATTATAATTTTATGTATTTTAAAGAGTAAATTACAAAAAGGGATTCTTCTCCTTCTCTCTTTTTAAATTACGATTGTTCAAGAGTCATGATGATATTATTGAGAAATGTCTTTATGAAAATATTTTTCTTTCTCACTTCGGGAAATTAACAATTTGTACCCGTGATTTGCGGAAACCCTGATTTTCGTCATTCAACTTTAATAGTTGCATCGGTAACCTTACGGTTTGGATTTCATTACAAAAAATCATTCCCAACCCTAAAGACTATTCGTTGATGTTGTTAAGTGCCTTCACGTACAAGTCGTGCGAGAGTCATTTGTCATTTTCCAATTTTGAGATAAAATATTTTAGTGTAAGATGTATGTGCATTTTACAATTATATAAAACATTTAACGGATAAGTTAAAATAAAGTAAAACAAAACCTAACCCATGCCATCGTCATTATTCACCTTCTCTAGTTGCCCCTCCTCCGGTCACCCTCCCCCTTGTTCACCTTCTCTGACAACGTGTTCAACCTTAAGCAGAAAAAAGTGGGTGGTTGAAGGTGGATATGTGGCTCACGGGTGGTGGTGTCGGGATGGAAGTTTAAAGAAAAACGAGTTCGTAAAACACAAAACTCTGTTGCTTTGACTTAATCTTCATGTCCGTCTGCATCAAATCAAACCAACCATTATCAAAGAAGAAACCCACATGTCGAGATCCTACTCCGTCTCCATCTTTTTCTTCGTTAATGAATATTACTAGAACAAAATACCCATCACTTTTATTATAAGTGCAATGTAATGGTAAGGTCAAGCCTCAAGCGTTAGGGGGGATAACGAGGCCACAACGTTTTACAAGACGTGTCATATGGTGTTAAATCTGTAGATCTTGTATACAATTTCATACACACACATGTTTTATGCTCTTACTCAATAAATAAATGATATTAAACAATTTAAATTAGGTTATACACTAAAAACTAAAAACTAAGACATTAAATCTAGATTTAGCCTAAATCTAACAAGGTGAATTCAAGTTACTTTGTGAAAACTATGTACATGCCAAATTGTGTATTTTGAAGTAATAATGTGTTCACTTTATATTTATCAAATTTGTTGAGTATTTGACAAAGTTTTCACAAGTGGTAAATTGGGTTGTTAAACCTTATAAAATGTCCATCATTGGTTTTCGGGTATTTTGATGTGTAAACCTCAAGCATATATTCTTTTGGTGATTTATTGCCCAAATGAAAATTAATTGACGTTAATGTGATTTTGGTGTTTTGATTTATAAATCGTTTGGAAATCATTCGTCATCATGTCATGGGATACTTTGGAAATATATCGAGGATTTTAATTTGGAAAATGATTTTTCCCAACAAATTCATGTTTTAAGTTAAAAGTGTATTTGAGGAATGTATTGCATAAATGTCGTTTAAACGTGTTTTATTTTTTAGGGACCATTATTTGTTGGTCAGATGGATTTTGAGCACTTTAGCTCAGTTTAGACTTAAAAGAGTCTCGAGGACATTTGTCCAGTTTTAATGGCTCAATATAGAGCCCTATTTATAATTTGCATCTTGTTACATATTAATGATAATTACAGGCTCGAGTGCATTCCTGTGTAGTCATGTAATTTTAGACTGTGTTGCATTGGATCCATAAGCACGTAAGTCAGTCTTTATTTGATGGTCAACTGGTTGTTGCGGGATTTGCCTACGGGACCCATGTTTTATGACCTTAACCTTTCAAGTAGACACTGGGAGGGTTGAGTCCAGGGGTGGTGCTACAAAGACCGTGCATCCGGTCATGGTGTGCCATGGGCTTAACCCGGTGTCAAAAACAACTCTTGGGTCATGGCGTCCCATGACACTTGCCATGGCCAGCTGCTTAGAAGAACACTAGTCGAAAATGATGAACTTAATTAAAGGTACAAAGGAATCAACACTCAATTCTTAAATGTCGTTAGTTTCTCAACTACCAAGAGATTTGTAGGTGTTTTTAGGTTTTAAAAATGTAAATAGAGAAAAGAAGGAACCGTATGGAAATTAATTGACTAAAGAAAATTAGAGCATCTGCAGTGGTATTGAGAAGAGGTTTATGAACCGCTTCTTAAAATTGGGTATGCATTATGCGGAACCAGTTCCTCCTCCACGTAGGACAACTGCTTCATACTTAGAGCATCCACAATCATACTGAACCTCTTTAGAGGTTCATAACTCTACTACATCAGTTTTCTCTTTCTGCCACATCAGTTTTTCTTTTATGCACATTTCATAAACCTTTCACTCCCAATCATGGACCGGTCCATAGTTTATATAATAAAAATGTTGGTCCCAAAATGTAAAGGCAGAAGTAAACAAGTATTGTAGAAGAGGGGGTTGAATACAATACTCAAAAAGTTCACTTAATTTTAATTCTTTATTGATATAATTATCAAGAATTACACATAGAAAACCTTTAAGATTATTGCGAAAAAGAAACAGATAAATCTATTCTAACAATCTTTCACAAAGTAAGAAAAACTTTAAACACAACTTGAATACCCAAAGATTAAAAGCTATGAAGTTTCTAGAGAGAACAAGGTTGCCAACTTTTTGAGTACACAAAGATCTCTTTCAAAAGCATGGCTTGCTTGGAGAAGTTCTTCACCTTTATATACCACATTGTGTATTAAATGCTTAGGACACTTGTCACCTTGGTATTGGAAGCCAGAGATTTTGTTAAAGTATTTGATGTGACCTATCATGAAGCAAAGTAGACCTTTGTACCTTGATAAGACAATACCTTAATAAAATATATCTGGCACGTATCCTTTTTCTGATCTTTTGGAGAAGCTCTCGATCATTTCAGAATTTGGGTGAAAATCTTCTGTGCAATAGAATGTTCCCATCCCTTTTGACAGAAGGATGTTGGCAAAGAGGGAACTAGCCAAATTATGATAATTCGGCTAGTAGGGGATCCTACTGAAAAAGAGGTGAATTCGGTAGGTAGAGTGCCTGCCGATTAAGGAGAGGTAAATCAGTAGGTAGGATACTTGCAGATTAAGGAGAGGTAATTCGGCAGGTAGGTAGCTTAGTAAGGTTGGAAGTTTGTCTTGATCCGCATCTGAGGAATTACTTCTTGCTGACTTCGGTTGGTCTTCAAATTCATCGACCTTTTGAGGCACGACTAAGCTATTACAAAGAACCTTGAAATAATCTAAGTATAAGGATGATCAACATATTACAAATATGAATTAATAAGTCGAAGGGGAGGTCATCTTCAAATCCTTGATGACCCAACAATCTCCCCCTATTTGATGATGACATCCCATACTTAAAATAAAAGACTAAGCAAATGAATAATGCATTTGGACTCTATTTTACTTTTTTTGGGTTTTTTCACCATAGACCATTCTTTTTGGATTTTTTTAAGGTATCCAACGTTTACAAGTATAAAATGAATGAAAGAATAAGCTATAAACACTATTTACTAAAGAAAATTGCACTTGTATTAATCTCATATGATTAAGTACAAGACAAAGCAAAATTCAAGTACAATTTAAAAGATAGAAAGATAAATTTTCTAAGATTCTTCAAAAGGATCATTTTGAATGTATTCCCTCTTCTTTGGTTCATCATTCACAACATTGAAGAGAGAATTTGCATGAGCCCCAATTGGAATGATCTAAAGAATCCCAGAGAGAAAAAGGTTGTCGGCGATATGGATTTGTTCGGCTCTAAAGAAGTGAATTTGTCCGAAGCCATCATTGAAGAAAATTCCATATGTCGGCTGAAGGATGACAATAGTTGAGGTTGAGGCACAAGAGTAGGCAGACAAAGATCAAGGTTTGAGGTTTTTGGAACCTTTCCTTCCTTGGCCATTTCTTGAAACACTCCTTCCTTCTTCACAGATCGAGATTTAGGCTCGGAGGAGGAAGAGTATTGATGATCAGTTTTGAGTTTCTGAATGAACTCATTTTCTTCGGCAGTATGCACAATTCGGTACCGTTTTCAGTAGGTCTTCATCTTATTCTGAAGAGAGTTATGTGGTCCAAGACTTTGTCTCTGAAAGCACTCTTACTCTTATTTAAAATTTTGATGATTTCGAACCATTCACAATGGTCGTAGGCTTTAATCCATTCCCGCTTGTTCGTTTGGCTCGTCCCATCCTCTCGTAAAATAATCAACCAGATTGGTTCATTTGAAGATTTTGGCCTTGATATTTTAACACCCGAGATTGGGGAACTTTCATATCGGCTGGTGAGTGACCTTTTGTACCATCGAATGCACTTAGCCTTTTGTTCATCAGATTCCTTGGCCGATTTTTCTAAGCTTCCAAGCTCATGCTTTTGAGCCTCAATCAGATCATCAGAAAGTTTGGCCTCTTTAGCTTAATATTCAGCACTTTTCCGAGCCAACTCTTGAGTTTCATTAAAGGCCTTTTGAGCTAGCTCGGCTGCCTTGAGTTCTTCGGCAGACATCCCCAGCTGGGATGTTATCTTAGAGGGTGGTTGCAATTTAAGAGTGTCTAACCCTGAGGAGCGTTTCATTCTTTCTTCTTTCTGCTTTCTCATTGCTTTGGTCTCCTCCTCAGGAGTCATCTTCTTCTTTCCTTTGTCTTTTGTAGGCTCCCCCTTAGATACTTCGGCCCGATTGGTAGGACTCGATCGGTCGGTTTCCTCACCTTCGGCTAGATCGGTATTGGTGCCTTATTCTTCTTGGACGCTGGAAATAATTATTCGAGGGTTTTGTTTCTCCCCCTCAACAGGTTTCTCCCCCTCAGCGGCCGAAGGAGAAAAAAATCCCTAAATGAGTCGACACACGACCCATCCGCCAATCAACCCGGCGAAGGCAATCCCTAACATCACTGTCGAACACTGCATCACCAAGGTCAATGTCTCATTTCTCTGATCGAGACTTGGCAATAGAGGCAGGGAGAGCATCAACCTTTTGATGAAGCTGGTGGTTGAGGGACTCCAAAAGCTGAGAATTTACCAAGTCCTGAGAGAGGACCTTGGCCTTCAGGAACTCTAAGTCCTTATCTCTTGCATCATATGAAGCCTTGAGGGCGGCAAGAGATAAGGTGAGATGAAGGTTGGAAGAAAGAAGCCTTTTCAACCTGGTATTGACAGCTCCAACCAAAGACAGAAGGGGCCCGGCTAGCTCCGAGATATCCTGAGCCATCATATCCATACACCGAAAGAAATTGGTCTCAATTCTCTGGACTTCAGTGTTTTGTTCCTTAATGATCCTAAGGGGATCATCAAGTAAGGTGTTGGAGAAGTCCAGATCCTGGGTGATTTGATCCTTTCTTAGTGCATTTTGTTCGAGAATAGTTACCAGATGACCCGTAGCATGGGTAAACTGATCAAATTCGACTTGTAGATTGGCGAATTAGGCATCGAGTAGCCGATGCCGCTGATTGGTGTCCTAAATATCGACAAGAACTTCAGGGGGAAAGGATATAGGGTTTTGGGAGATGGGGATGGAAGGTATGGCTAAGGATGTAGAGGGTCGGCAGGTTGGTAGGGTCGGTAGGTGGTGAGGCAGGATTAGGTAGGGGCAATAGGTCAGCGGTGTGGAGGTAAATCAGGAAAGGAGTTGGAAGAGGAGGTTTCGGATGGGGAGGCTTGGAGTGTAAGTTTTGGTTGAGGTGAAGTGTTTAGTGAGTGTGGGGGCATCGGATGGTGGGTGGGCTGAGGGAACTTTCTGGGGGTTGTTTGAGGAGTGGTTTGAGATGGTGGTTTTGGGAGAGGGTGCGGGAGTAACCTCTTTTCTATGAGCCGGGGAGGGATCCCATACTTCCAAAAACTCTTGGTCAAGGCGAGAGGTAGACCGAGAGCCAATATCACATAGAGAAAATCCAGAAAGCGATCTTGATCCTCAGAACTGGCCCCTAGAACGACTGATCCTTCCTTGGATCATGCAAAGTCATCGGGACTATCAGTTCCGGGTTAAAGGTTGTGCGGTGGAGAAGAGGGGCATTGGACTAGGGAGGTGTCCAAGTCATCCTCATCAACTAAGACATAAGTCGATGAATGTTTAGTAAGGGTACCCTTATGTACAATCGCACCCTGTTGAGAGGGTACGAAGGAGGCGGCCGTAGGGTGATCGGATTCCCTTGGCCCAGAAGGGAAAATTTCAACACCTACCGATTGTTGAGAATCGGTTGGTGGATTAGGTGGCTTGAATAGGTTTCAGAAAATCCTATATACTCTTCAAAACCTAGAATAGGTTTCAGAAAATCCTATATACTCTTCAAAACCTAGAATAAGTTTCAGAAAATCCTATATACTCTCCAAAACATATTCTATGTTCTGGACTGTAAAGAAAGGTTTCCTAAGTCTCTTAGAATGAGACTTAGGTGGGGATTTAGAGCTCCTCCGCTTTTGAGAAGAAGGGGGTTTGACTTGGGTAGCCTCCGAAGGTTTCTTCGGTGGCAGAGTCATTAAAGAAAGTGCGGAGGTACCGGTGGCCTTTGACTTCTTCATTTTAGAAACTGCCGATTTAGCTCAGGAAAAGGAAGCAAAGGCCACCGAAGAGGGTGCAATCGAAGGTTCCCGTGGCTGTTCAGCTGAAGGTTCCGAAGGTGTGCCCCACTCTGGATTGGGAGTAGAAATGAAAGAGAGCATACCTCGAGTAAGCGGTCGGTCGGTGGATGAGGGGCCTTTCTTCAGTATCTGCCTTCCAACCTTAGGAGCAGAAAAATCATAGATGATTTTTGGCTCTGGGTGTTTGGCAGCAGCCTCAAGAGCAGCCTCCAGTTTGTAGTTGATGATCATGGAGAGAAACCTAGAAAGAGCGACTTGGGTGCCTCGGGGCGAAGAGATCACGATCACGATTTCATTAAAGAAGAATCGAGCAAAGTCGATCCGCCGTTGGAACATAAGAGTGTGCGCCAATTGTATGATGTCGGAGGGGATTGGTCCCAATCAGTTTTCTTCCGGGATAGACAATGGATAAGATGTGAGAAAAAAGTTCCAAAATCCCTCCATATTCTTGCAAAGGAGAGTACCAAAACCGTTATCTTTGCCCTCCGAGGGATAGTTGAGGGCATCAACAGCTTCTTCTTGTTCATGGCCAGTGGGAAAGGCATCGTATGGAGAGTAAACCAGAAGTTTGAGAGCGGCTCACACATCGTCACACCCAAAAGTAAGATCATGATCCGCCTCGTCCGTCAAAATGGAAGCATAGAAGGAGTCATTGGTGGGTTCGTAGATACATGTGAGCCAAAAGTTCCCAAGAAGCAATTTACTCATCTTGGGAGTATCAGGGAAAGCATACTGATGGGGTAATCTTTGAAGGAACAATGATACCTGATTGAACTCAGGATGGTCCGGATCGAGCTCAAAGAGAGCGACATGGTTGCATGAAGGAAATGACAAAGAGTCCCGGGTGAGAGGTTCACTTTTGCTTGATTTCGAGTGCTTGGTTGGAGGGTTAGAAGATGCCATTGATGAGAGCCTAAGGAATTTGCAGGTTGCCTGGTTAGAGAGGAAGGAGATGCGTGAGGAAGATGATGGAAACGTAAAAAGAAAGAAAGTGGGGGTGAATAAAGTTTAAATAAGGCAGGGAGGTGAGGGGTTTGTATTGGATAAGGAAAAAGTAACTATTAGGGTTAGGGTAATATATTGGGTAGGGGAAAAGACCCTAGAGTTGCCGGTCTTTTTGGATATCATTGTGAAGTGGGATGGTCACATCCCTGACACAAGACGTGGGCCACGTCATGATGTAATCGTTTGAGGATAAGAATTCAAAAGGATTATCAAGTGGCCAAAGGTTCATGGTGCCAAAGATCGGCCTACCAAAGAAAGCCCTACCAACCTGCCGAGGACTTACTGAAGGTAGTATTGTCGAGGACTTGCCGAAGGCAGGATTGCCGAAGGTAGTATTGCCGAAGACCTCCCGAAGGTAGTGTTGTCGTAGGTAGACTCGCCGAAGATGGGAATCTACCAAAGAGAACTATCGAAGAGTGGGGGAACTACAGAAAGGGGGGTTTGCCGAAGAATAGGCTTGCTGAAAAGTATGCTTGTCGAAGGCGAGTTTGCCGAAGGTTGGGTGTTGAAAATGACTTTGCCGTAGGTTGGCATGAGGTGCTGAACCTTCCGAATAAAGTTTCGGTAGGTAGAAGACATCTCCCTTTTTTTTATGGATCAAAATTTAACATGCCTAATGCTCCTATTAGAAAATTGAACCTAGCTTCATCAAGAGGTTTTGTGAAGAGTGTTGGGAAATTCAGAAATACACAAGTACAGTTAATGCTGCTAGAAGAACTTGGTTACTACTTCTGAGGTTAATGCTGCTAAGTGAAGTTAATGCTGCTAAGTCATTATTAATACTGCTGGATGAAGTTACTACTGCTAAGCAATTTTAGTACTGCTAGTAGTTAGTACTGCTGAACATTAATATTGCTCAAAGTATTAATGTTGCTGAAGACTTAATGCTGCTTAAGAGATTAGCAAGATTCGTGCAGATCAAGTTTGAAGATTATGGAAAGCTTGGAGATAAAGATGGAAGATTATTCTGAAGATCTTTTATTAGTTTGTAATTATCTTTTATCTTCAGTATATATAGAATAGTTTGTAATTGATAGACATATAACTTTTTAGAATTCTAAATTTTTGTTTTCATAGAGAGAATCAACCTCAAGGTTTATAGTCCTAATTCTAGAGAAGTAGAATTCGTATTGGTGAGCCTGTTCATCAATATTGAGGTTGAGTGTTTAATCTTGTAGCTTTATAATCATTCAATAAAGTTTACAAGTTGTTATTTAGATTAACTGTTTTCACTGTTTCATTGAATATTAAAGTGTTATTCCGCAAACTCCTTTAATATTGTTTCTGAGTGTTTATTCTTGTTAAGAATTAAGATTCTGACAAAGAGATTAGCCAATTGAAGATCAGTTGGAATGAAGTGTTGTTTAATATCACCTTTTGCAATGTGATCTCTGATGAAGTAATCTCTTATGTCAATATACTTTGATGGGGAGTGAAGCACATAATTGTTTGAATGGTTATTGCACTTGAATTATCACATAGTATTGGGACTTTGGAGTAGAATTGGTTGTAATCTTGAAGTTGATTTTTCATCCACAAGATTTAAGCACAACAACTTCCAACTGTAACATATTCAGCCTCAACTGAATGTTGTTTCTTGCTAGACCAACTGACCAAATTTCCACCAAGTAATTGGTAACTTCCTATTGTGCTCTTTCTATCTACCTTAGATCATGAAAGTCGGAATCTGAATACCCAATTAGATCAAAACCTAAGTCTTTAGGATACCAAAAACCTAGATTCATGGTACCTTTGAAATACAGAAAAATGCGTTTTACAACAGCCAAATGGGATTCCTTAAGATTGGCTTGATAACGCGTACATAAAGGCACTGATTCTGTGTTTAAAGCCTTTCTTTCCAGTCATGGAAATTCCTCCTTAATTAATGATGACTTGGAACAACTTCATCCTGATGATCTTGAAGAGATGGATATTAAATGGCAGATGGCCATGCTATCCATGAGGGTGAAGAAGTTCATAAAGAGGACTGGGAGGAACAACTTCTCCCAAAGAAGAGAAGATGGAGCAGACTTTGATAAATCAAAGGTGGAGTGCTATAAATGCCATCTAAAGGGACACTTTGCCAGGGAATGCAGAAGTGGAGTGTCTCACAACAACAACCACCAACAAGCACAGTCTGGAAACCTCAACCATGACAGAAACTCTGCTCAAGCCCTTGTTTCTTAACAAGGAATGGGGTTTGACTGGAGTGATCAAGCAGAAGAGGCTATCCAAAATCAAGCACTTATTGCTGAAGTATCTGATCTCCCAACTGAGATAAGTTCTAATCTCTGTTCTAAAACTTGCATAGACATTGTTAAAAGGTACAGGGATCACAACCAGAAGATGAGTGATGACCTTAAGAGATTAGAAAAGGATATAAAAGACTATGTGAGAATTGTTGAGAGGTTTGAGGAACAGATTAAAGGTTTTCAAGCCAATGAACTCCAACACTCATATGACACCAATTACTGGAAGTGGGAGAAAAAGGATCTAGAACTTAAACTGACCAAATCTAAAGAGGAGAGTGAAAAGTTGAGAGAGGAGCTAACCAAGGTTAAGCTTGATGTGGAAAAGTTTTCCAATGCTTATAAAGCAATAGACTCTTTACTACAAACTCAGATTCCTGAAAAGCTGAGAAGAGGAATTGGATACAATGCCACACCTCCACCATATAACAACAATTACATCCCTCCTACTTCAGACTTGCTAGAAACCAAAGATAGGAAGGACTTGCCTGAGGGAGCCACAAAGATAGATCCATTAGATGAGATAGTTGTTGAGGATAAGACTGAGGAAGAGGTTGGTAAGAGTAAGGAGAACAATATGAGTGGTGAGATTCCTCTAGAGAATAACATTATCACCAATGAGGACTGTGGAAGGGCTTGGATCAAATCCAAGGACATAGAGAAGACAGAGGGAAAGTCTGGCAAGGTCCATTACAAACAGACCACAGTTGTGAATCCAGGTCCTTGCAAACAGTGTGCATGTAAGAAGAATGAGCCCCTAAAACATGATAAAAAGAAGGGAAATCAAAGAAACTGGAATAATCAGTGGGCACAAAAACAAGGGGTTGATTTGAGTAAAATCAATAGACCAAAACCTTGTTTTATATGTGGCAAATTGAATCATCTTGCCAAATTCTGTTATTTCAACCCTATAAACCAAAGGATGAATTTTCAAAGATCTATGCAAAAACCCTTTGGTTATAGGAAGATTGAAAGGAACCATGTGGCTAAGAAATCTGTTAAATCTAAAAGTCACATGAAGAAAAAATCTGTTAAAGAAAGTGTCAATATGTGGGTTCCTAAAAGCAAAACTTGAGTACTGCTACCACAAATAGTACTGCTGACAATAATAGTGCTACTAGAAGTAATACTACTGCTAACAATGTTAGTGCTACTGACATTGTTAGTACTTCTTCAAAAGTTAATACTGCTAACTTTGTTAGTGCTGCTAACAAGGTTAGTACTGCTAAACCTGTTAGTACTGCTAACTCTGTTAGTACTTCTAAGGTTAGTATTGCTTCTAGTGTTTGTGCTGCTAAGCCAATCATATTGACAAAGTACTCCAATAAAGAGTGCTCCGAGTTTAAAAACCTCATCAAAAAGGAATGTAAATACTTTGATGAGAAAGGGAGACCCAAGACCACTTTGGCTTGGGTCCCCAATCAATACTAATTGTTTAATCTTATGTGCAGGGAAACCAACAGCTCAAGGGGAAGAGCATCTGGCATGTTGATAGTGGTTGCTCTAGGCACATGACAGGGAACATGTCATACCTCAAGAATTTCAAGAAAATTGATGGTGGGCATGTTGCCTTTGGTAATACTCCAGATGGAGGTAAGATCAGTGGTAAGGAGGATGTAACCAAAGGTAAAATGACCTTTGAAGATGTATTCTATGTTGAGCAGTTAAGGTACAACCTGTTAAGTGTATCACAAGTTTGTGACAAACAGCATAGTATATTATTTACAGATTCTGAATGCATTATCCTTGCTCCTGGATTCAAGGTAGTTGATGAAAAGATGATACTACTAAGAACTCCCAGAAAGGATAATGTATATTTCTTAGATATGGAAAGTGTTTCAACTGATTCATCCCTAAACTGTCTTGTTTCAAAAGCTTCTTTGGATGAATCATCACTTTGGCACAGAAGGATGTGTCACATGAACTTTAAAACAATGAATAAGCTTGTTAAAAACAACCTTGTAAGAGGTTTACCTTCCAAAGTCTTTTCATGTGATGATCATTGTGTTGCCTGTCTCAAAGGCAAACAATACAAAACTTCTCATAAGTCCAAAGAATTGAACACAATCTCTAATTCTCTTCAGTTGTTACATATGGATCTGTTTGGTCCTACAAATTTTATGAGTATAGGTAAGAAATCATACTGCCTAGTTATAGTTGATGATTACTCTAGATTTACTTGGGTATATTTTCTAAGGATGAGACAAGTGGACTGATCAAATCCTTTATTCTAAGAATTGAAAACCAAACAAATCAAAAGGTAAAAGTCATTAGGTCAGACAATGGTACTGAATTTAAAAATCATGACCTAAACACCTTTTGTGAGGAAAAAGGAATTGAGAGGCAATACAGTGCTCCTAGGACTCCAAAACAAAATGGTGTTGCTGAGAGAAGGAATAGGACACTGATTGAAACTGCTAGATCTCTGTTGGCAGATTCCAAACTTCCAATTACTTTCTGGGCTGAAGCAGTTAATATTGCTTTCAATGTCCAAAACAAAGTTCTAGTAGTCAAGCCTAAAAACAAGACATCATATGAGCTTTTAAATAACAGAAAACCATTTATTGGATTTTTCAAACCTTTTGGGTGTCCTTGTACCATTCTCAATACCAAAACTCACTTAGGAAAGTTTGATAGCAAGGTAGATGATGGTTTTCTTGTTGGTTACTCATCTCAGAGTAAGGCTTACAGAGTTTTTAATACTTCTTCTAGAATAATTGAGGAAAGTGACAATGTCAAGTGCAATGAAAGCACACCAAATCCTATTGGGTCTGGTCCTCAGTGGTTATTTGACATTGATTCACTAACTAACTCTTTGGGTTTCAGTAGTGATTATCATGCAGGTTCAGGAAGTGGAGGATCAGGGGATGACCAAGTACAAGTACAAGACATTATTCCTCAGTCTGTGATCTTTCCCATACCTACAATAGAGCTTGTTGATGTTTGTGCAAAGGAAACTATGACTGAACCAAATCAGAGTGAAGAAGAAGGAAGAGATGAGGAGAATCAAGTGCATGAAGAGCCAGAAGCAGTTGATGAGATCCTCTCAGCTGACTTAAATGATTCCAATCTGGAAGTGGGAATCAATGAAGAACCTAGTCATCAGACTAGAACTCAAAAGAATCATCCTCCAGAGCTGGTCATAGGAGACATCTCTTCTCCTATGATAACAGGGAATCAAAGCAGACTTCAAGAGCTGCAGGATCAGCAACACACAGTACTCTCCTGCTTTCTATCTCAGATTGAGCCTAAGAAGGTTTATGAGGCAATGAAAGATTCCAGTTGGATAGAAGCTATGGAAGAAGAGTTACTGCAGTTCAAATTGCAAGAAGTTTGGGACTTGGTGGACCTTCCAAAAGGTCATAGAGCTATTGGCACCAAGTGGATTTTCAGGAATAAAAAGGATGAGAGAGGCATTGTGATAAGGAACAAAGCAAGGCTGGTGGCATAAGGGTACACTCAAGAACAAGGCATTGACTATGAAGAAGTGTTTGCTCTAATGGCAAGGGTAGAGGCAATTAGGCTATTTCTAGCCTATGCCTCATACATGAAGTTCAAGGTATACCAAATGGATGTGAAGAGTGCCTTTCTTTATGGTACAATTGATGAAGAAGTATATGTCTGTCAGCCCACTGGATTTGAAAATCCATCCTATCCAGACAAAGTATACAAACTGAATAAAGCACTTTATGGTCTTCATGAAGCCCCAAGAGCATGGTATGATACTCTATCTACCTATCTCTTGGAGAATGGGTTTGAAAGAGGAATAATTGACAAGACTCTCTTCATTAAACTAAGTAAGAAGAACATCCTACTGGTTCAGATTTATGTGGATGATATCATCTTTGGATCCACAAAAGATCAGATGTGTAGAGACTTTGAAAAATTGATGCACAAGAGCTTTAAAATGAGTTCAATGGGTGAACTTACCTTCTTCCTTGGGCTTCAAGTGAAACAGAAGAAAGATGGGATCTTCATAAGCCAATCAAAATATGTGAAAGACATTCTGGAAAAATATGGTTTAACAGACTCAAAGCCAGCAAGCACACCTATGGAGACTCATAAACAGATCACTGATGATCTTGAGGGGGAGGATGTTGATGTCCATCTATATAGATCAATGATTGGATCTCTCATGTATCTCACAGCCTCAAGACCAGACATCATGTTTCCAGTGTGTTTGTGTGCCATATTCCAAGTGAAGCCAAAGCAATCACATCTTCAAGCTGTTAAAAGGATTTTCAGATACTTAAGAGGGCAACCTAGATTAGGTCTTTGGTATCCTTATGAATCCAACTTTGACTTGATTGCATATTCAGATAGAGACTTGGGAGGTGCTAACATGGACAGAAAGTCTACTTCAGGTGGATGTCAACTTTTGGGTGCAAGACTAGTATCTTGGCAGTGTAAGAAACAAACCACAGTGTCCTTATCAACAACAGAAGCTGAGTATATTGCTGCTGCAAGTTACTGCTCTCAGTTAATACTGCTAGTTAGTTAATACTGGTAGTAGTTAATACTGCTCTCAGTTAATACTGCTAGTTAGTTAATACTGCTAGTAGTTAATACTACTCTCAGTTAATACTGCTAGTAGTTAATACTGCTAGTTAGTTAATACTGCTAGGAGTTAATACTGCTTATGTCCCGAATTGTATAAATACCCTTTTTGCCCGCCCAAAAGTTCATAACGACTCTTTGCTTTCTATTCATCTGCTCTCTAACCCTTTTATCTCAAGCACCAAGTGTTGCAGTCCAGAATACTCAAGCGCAATGGTATCCATGGCATTCATTGATGAGCACAACGAGATTGCGATGCTACAGAAGCCGAAACAAGCTGCTGGATTTCACCAGATTGTGGATTTTCTCAAGTCCAGCCACATTGCCCATGCTCTCACTGTGTCACCAACAATATACATAGAGCATCAAAGACAGTTCTGGGCGAATGCCACCATAGTCACAGAGAATGGTGTGCAGATAATCAAGACAAGGGTGTGTGACAAACCCTTGTCAGTTTCTGAAGAAGTGATACGCATCTATCTACGTCTAGACGATGCTGCAGGTATTACTTCTATTCCAAATGAGGACTTGTTCTCAAATTTGTCAAGAATGAGGTATGGAGGCCAATTGGGTGGTTTCAAATTCTCAAAAGCAAAATTTTATACCCAGTGGCATTTTCTTGTCCATACCCTGATGCACTGCATTTTCAAAAAGACTACTGGATGGAGTGAGTTTAGCAGTACCATTGCTTATGCTTTGGTCTGCTTGGCCACTGCCAGAAAGTACAAGTTCTCAAGAATGTTTTTTAGTGATCTTGTATCAAACTTGGGAAGCAAAAAGAGTTTTTACATGTACCCAAGGTTTGTACAGGAAGTTATAACCCATGAATTGACGAATATGCCTCACTTTGATGAGGTATATGTACCAAAAATCCCCAAAGGTAAGGTCTTTTCAAACATGAAAAGATCTCCATTGGACTCAGAAGGAGTTGACACCCCATTGTTCTCTACAATGATGGTGGTGTCCCACAATGAAGAAGGTATGGCTTCAGGGTCAAGGCCCTCATTAGACCATCCCACTGAAAGCCAATCCCAACCTTCCATCATCATATCAATCCCTCAGTCCCTTGTTCAAAAACCAATTACACCAATAACCAATACATATATCAGGAAAAAGGTAAAGAAGGCTCCTTCCCTTCTTGTACCTTCACCCACAGAGCCTTTAAGCCCTCTAATGGAGAATTCTCCATTAGAGAATATCTACAGGGAAACCACAGGGGTGTCTCCCAACCCCAAGGAGGTGCTCACTGAGGAGATGATTGAGCATATGGGTGCTAAGGCTGCCACTACTCCTGCTAGCACAGAGGAGGTCAGTGGTAACATAAATAAGACCTTCCCCATGGCAACTTTGGGTGAGCAATCATCCAATGGTCCCAGGTGCCAAGAAACCACAGGGGTAGCAGGTGCTTCTGCTAGGCAGAAGACCTCTACTACAAAAAGATCCCATGATCCTTCAAAAGGGGGTCACACTCCTGGAGAAGGTGAGGACAGGTATAACTACTATGAATTGATGGAAACAATGGGCAACATCAACATTGATGTGATCAAACAGGGAAAAAACATAGAAGAGCTGAAGCTGATAATTCTGTCTCAACAAGAACAGATTTCCACCCTAAAGAAAATGGTGAAGAGTTTGGTCCAGAAGAAGAAAAAGAAACAATTTGTACTCAGAAGAAGGGAACCAGTGACTGATGCTCCCAAAAAGGGGGAGTCAGAAGCTGATGCCAACATGGAAGATGCCAAAGATAAGGGGGAGCAAGAGAAAGCTGATTTTGAGGGGGAGCAAGTAGCAGAAACTGAAACAGATTTTGAGCAAGCAGCAGAAAAGGAGAAAGAAGCAGTAACAGAAACAGAACAAGCAACAGTATCAGTTAATGCTGCTGATTCAAGCAAAGCAGCAAAAACTGTTAGTACTGCTGAATTGAATCAAGCAGCAGAAATAGTGCAAGAAGTACTAACAGAGCTTGAGATAGCAGAAACTTTGATCAAGGCCAAACATGATACTCCCAAGGTCACTTCAAAGGCCAAAAGAGTTGTCATCAAAGAAAGAGGTGAGGCTACAAAGAAAGCAAGTATTGAGAAGGCAAGCAAAGATAAAGGCAAAGCTAAAATGGTGGAATCTCATCAACCAATCAAAAAGCAAAAGTTGGTTGAATCAGATGAAGCTTTGGCCAGAAAGATACAAACTGATATTGAGCAAGAAGAAAGGGTTCAAGTTGAAAAAGACAGAGAGATGGCTAAGGCTCTAGCTGCAGAACTGAATGTAGCCTATCAACAAAGCTTGGCAACTGAAATAGCTCAGAAGAAAGCTGTAACCATGAATAAATCTGCGGTGGTAAAAACAGCTGCAAAGAAGAGACAACCCTCAAAGACTTTCCTTGGTACCCAAGAGAGAAATAAGATGATTACTTTTCTCAAGGGTGCTGTAGGAGTCAGAAAGGAGATGTTCTCTAAGATGAATTTTGAACAGATCAAAGAGCTATACAATTCAGAGATGATAAAGCTTCAAGGGAATGAAACTGCCAGGGTGGAAATGGAGAAGAGAATGAAAGAAGCAATGACTTTATGATAAAAAAAACTTTTTCCAGATGAGCAAGAAACGCCACCAAAGAAAGAAGCCACTATTGGTGAAAGTCTAAGGACTTTAAAAAGAACCAAGATGATGGCAAGAAGAAAGTCAACCAAGAAGCCTAGAATAGATGAAGAAAAAGCTGAGAAGGTTGCTGAAGAGGAAGGGGCACCTAAGCCATCTGAACAGAAAGAGCCATCAAGAACTAATGATGTGAATATGTACATGGTAGTGATGGACAAAGTGCCTGAACCAATTTCAGCTGAACCTGTTGAAGTGAAGCCACCTGAGGTTATTCTATGGGATACAATGAAGGTTGATGGCAAAGAGTACATCAGGTTAAAAAGAAAGGATGAAAAGTATGAAGTGTATAACACTTGGGCAAAAATTGTTACAACATGCTCCAGGTCAGGTATAGAAGAGATGTTTGACATAGGAATGAGGTTGTATGCAGATCAACTGAAAGCTCCAGAGATTTCAATTACAAAACATGTGATGGAGTATTTGTGTATGATGTTCAAACCTGAAGAAGTGGAGCATGTGATCAGAAATGTGTTCAAAACTGTCAACAATTGGACTCTATATGAAACTAGTGGAGTATATGCACTAACTATGGACTTAAATCACATAGAGTACTTCCAAGTGGATAGAGTATACAATCACAGTAGACTGAAGCTTCATGCCATGTTGAAGAAGAAACTTGGATGTGGTCCAGATTCAGAGATGGCTAAGTATTTGATTCATAGAACAATCAATCAGAGTTTGGGGTTGGATGCAAATACAGGACTATAAGCTATGAAGGTTTTGGGAGCATCTAAAAGACCATCTGAAGAACTTGACTTCTCTTCCTAAAAGTCAAGTTAGGGGGAGATTGTTGGGAAATTCAGAAATACACAAGTACAGTTAATGTTGCTAGAAGAACTTGGTTACTACTTCTGAGGTTAATGCTGCTAAGTGAAGTTAATGTTGCTAAGTCATTATTAATACTCCTGGATGAAGTTACTACTGCTAAGCAATTTTAGTACTGCTAGTAGTTAGTACTGCTGAACATTAATATTTCTTAAAGTATTAATGTTGCTGAAGACTTAATGCTGCTTAAGAGATTAGCAAGATTCGTGCAGATCAAGTTTGAAGATTATGGAAAGCTTGGAGATAAAGATGGAAGATTATTCTGAAGATCTTTTATTAGTTTGTAATTATCTTTTATCTTCAGTATATATAGAATAGTTTGTAATTGATAGACATATAACTTTTTAGAATTCTGAATTTTTGTTTTCATAGAGAGAATCAACCTCAAGGTTTATAGTCCTAATTCTAGAGAAGTAGAATTCGTATTGGTGAGCCTGTTCATCAATATTGAGGTTGAGTGTTGAATCTTGTATCTTTATAATCATTCAATAAAGTTTACAAGTTGTTATTCAGATTAACTGTTTTCACTGTTTCATTGAATATTAAAGTGTTATTCCGCAAACTCCTTTAATATTGTTTCTGAGTGTTTATTCTTGTTAAGAATTAAGATCCTGACAAAGAGATTAGCCAATTGAAGATCAGTTGGAATGAAGTGTAGTTTAATATCACCTTTTGCAATGTGATCTCTGATGAAGTAATCTCTGATGTCAATATACTTTGATGGGGAGTGAAGCACATAATTGTTTGAATGGTTATTGCACTTGAATTATCACATAGTATTGGGACTTTGGAGTAGAATTGGTTGTAATCTTGAAGTTGATTTTTCATCCACAAGATTTGAGCACAACAACTTCCAACTGTAACGTATTCAGCCTCAACTGAATGTTGTTTCTTGCTAGACCAACTGACCAAATTTCCACCAAGTAATTGGCAACTTCCTATTGTGCTCTTTCTATCTACCTTAGATCATGAAAGTAAGAATATGAATACCCAATTAGATCAAAACCTAAGTCTTTGGGATACCAAAAACCTAGATTCATGGTACCTTTGAAATACAGAAAAATGCGTTTTACAACAGCCAAATGGGATTCCTTAAGATTGGCTTGATAACGCGTACATAGACAAGTAGCAAACATGATATCAGGTCTACTAACAATAATATATAGAAGAGAGCCTATCATCCCTCTAAAATTTGTGACATCAACCGATTTTTCATCGGTATCAGCATGGATATTCAGAGGTGGTGCCATTGGAGTTTTCATGGGAGAACAATTTTCAAAATTATATTTCTTGAGGAGATCACAATGTATTTACTTTGATTTATAAATATCCCTTCAGAAGTTTGTTTAATTTGAATACCAAAGAAAAATGTAAGTTCTCCCATAATGCTCATCTCATATTTACTTTGCATGAAAGAGGCAAACTCCGACAAATAGATTCGCACCAAAGATGATATCATCTCATATTTGAACAAGAATTATGTTCTTTTAGTCTTCTTGAGAAAGTGGGTATTATAAATTTTACCTCTTGAATACTTGTTGGCAAGTACGAAGTCTGACAAGGTATCATACCAGGCACGAGGAGCCTGTTTGAGGCCATAGAGAGCTTTGTCAAGGTTCTACACATAGTCTGGATGAGTAGAATCTTGAAAGCCATGAGGTTGTTTCACATAGACTTCTTCAACATGTTCTCTATTGAGAAATGCACTCTTGACATCCATTTGAAAAACTTTGAAATTTATATGAGCAACATGAGCAAGAAAAATCCTTATTGCTTCAAGTCTAGCAACAGGAGCAAAGGTCTCATCATAGTCAATCCCTTCCTCCTGTCGATATCCTTGAGCATCAAATCTATTCTTGTTACGTATCACTGTGTCTTCTGCATCCAATTTATTTATGAAGACCCATTTAGTTCTAGTGATTGTTTTTCTAGGAGGGCGAGGAACAAGTCACCAAACATTGTTTCTTTCAAATTGAGAGGGTTCTTCTTGCATTGCAGTTATCCAACATGGATCAGCCAAATCTTCCTCAATTTTCTTGGGTTCAATGATAGGGAGGAAATTCACATAGAGACATATGTTGCCTAATACTCTTCTAGTTTGGACACCAGGTTGTTGATCACCAATAATTTGATCAATGGGGTGATCTTTTGTCCACTTGGTAGCTGGTGGAAGAGGTGCATGAAGCATTTTAAGAGGCTGAGAGGTAGAAGATCCGACTAGTGAGATGGAAGAAGGCTCAAGAGGTGGAGAGTCATGAGAGGTAATGATATGCGTGATGGGTTCGGCTAGATCTTCAGAGACGATGATCTGAAGATTTGGGTTTGAAGGTGAGGAAGTAGGTGGGTCATTTAAGTGAGGATATGACTCAGGAATGAAAGGGATAGAAGAATGTGGTTCAGGTGATTGACTGGGAGAGTCTTTACACCCACATATGAGTTTATCCATTGATTTAGTTCATCATCATTACATGAAAAAGATGATGATTTGTGCTCATCAAATTTCACATGAATAGACTCATCAATGCATTTCCTCCGAAGGTTATAGACTCAGTAGGCTTTTGAGGTAAGAGAATATCCCATGAATATTCCTTCATCAGCCTTGGGATCAAATTTCCCAAGATTTTCTCGGTCATTGAGAATGAAGCATACACAACCGAAAACATATAGAAAG
Organism: Arctium lappa; assembly: GCA_023525745.1. NCBI lineage: Eukaryota > Viridiplantae > Streptophyta > Magnoliopsida > Asterales > Asteraceae > Arctium > Arctium lappa. Next base: position 42,570,571 of record CM042047.1, on the reverse strand, counting down.
CCGATATTTGTTATGCCTTTTCACAATTACTGACCGATTTTGAGTGAAGCAAGAAGTGTTGATTGCTTCAGGCCAAAAGTAGGTAGGTAGGTTGGATTCACTTAGCATGGAACGAGCTGCCTCATATTGAGTCTTATTCTTTCTTTCCACCACAACATTTTGTTAAGTTTTGAGAGATTTCATTAAAGAAGGCTTCCAAGGTAGCGTTTCTGAATTCAGTGCCATTGTCACTTATCACAGATCTCACCAGTTGACCGTTTACCACCTCTGATTTCTTGATGAAGTGGATGATTTCTTTATTTAATGCTTTCGAATGATTATTTTCGTCGAGTTTTTTTTATTTTCTAAACTTTCTTGCGTAGAAAATGGTGGAATTTCAGAAAAGTCATTTGGTGCATGCAGTGTGGGTTGTGATGTAAATGTAGGCATATATGGTCTTGGTGTGAACTCAGAATATTAAGTTTTTGGCGGAAATAAAAGAACGACCAACATTCGACGTACCGTGAAAATAATCTTGAGCGTGTGCGTAAAGTGATGGAAATGGATATGGTAGAAAATTCGGTTGAACTTGTCTATTTGTTGTATTTGGTGAACTTGTATTACTGACGGGTGAGTTCAACAAATTCATAAAGTAGTTTGTATGGTTATGATCCATATTGAAAGAGTTGAAGATTGGAAGTTGTAATTTCAAATGATGTAGTTAATTGTTTTTATAGGTAAAAATTGATAATTAATTTGTATAGTTGGAAGTTAGTAATTAAATTGTGTAAGTAGAAGTTGTAATTAATTTATGTATGTAAAAAGTTGATAATTAATTAATTTATTTATTTTATTAAATTATTTTTTAATTGGTTATTAAATTATTTTTCATTTAACAACTCAAATTGGCTAAGGAGCTGTTCGGTTCGTTTTCCATCAAGGCGTGTATGGATAAAACTTTCTGTATTGGTAAAGTTGTCTATATGATAAACAATTTGAATATAAAAAATTACCATTTTACCCCGGTATATATTTTTGTTTGAATAAAATAATTATTTGATAAAATTATTGAATAAATAACTTTTAATTATTAAAAATATCAATTTAAATCTTTGTTAAATAAAAACAACTTGTTAAATAATAAAAAAAATTTAATATTTATTTTCTTTTAATAATATAATTTATATTTTATGTAATAATATTTTATTAACATAATATCTATGATATCTCTACAAACACATGTTAATTGGGTTAATTTTCTTTTTTTATTTACATTAAATATTTTCTTAATAACCATTTTCCCCTTCCACAAATATTTCCTCCCGCCTCGACTCCCCTACCATTCTCTCTCTCTCTCTCTCTCTCTCTCTCAAGTGTTTCAACTGGGTGAAGATCAGTTGATGACGACAGGAATAAGGAGCATAAGAATCAAAAGGTTTAGATATCTGATTTTTTTTTCTTTTTGATAGAAAAGGGTTCACAATAGAAAAGTTGATGTTTTTTTTGGCAAAAAATGGGTTTAGAGCCCTTCATAATGGTGGAAAAATGGAGTGTTTTGTGGAAGAAAGTGCAGGTGCAACGACGGGAGGGAAAGAGAAAGGTAGGTGTAGTTATGTTGGAGAGTTGGGGGAAATTTTATGGGATTTAATGGTTGAGTGCATATGACTTTAGTTTTCTAACTGAGCGAATCAACCATCATCTGAGCGAATTAGCCATCGTCTGAGCGAATAAGCTCCCACCGAATGATTAGGTATGAATGTGCAAATAAGTCATATCTATTATACAACTCATTAAGCTATTACCGAACAACCCTAAGATTTTGATGGTATGGACCGTTCCATGCAAAATGGAGCGGTTTGCCACGTCAAACCTCACTCAATGGCAAAAAAAAAAACGGTTCCACATGATACACGTGGCTTTATGGACCTCCCGTTGGGGATGCCCTTAGAAATCGTTCATTGAAGCAAATATAGTGGGACTCGTCTTATAAATAATATTTATTTATTTTATTTTCATGTTGTCTTATATATAATATAATAGAATATCATATAAAATAAAAAAGTAATTAGTATATATTTAATATCAATTAATTTTTTAATAAATTAAAAAATTAAATAACTTTTTATTTAAAACACAAATTATTATTGAAGTAAATTACGTTTTTCGTCCCTGTGGTTTGTTAAAAATTTCGGATTTCGTCCCTATGGTTTCAAGTTTCGGTTTTCGTCCCTATGGTTTACAATTCATTTCTATTTTCGTCCCTGAGACCAAAATACTAGTTTTAAGTATGAAGGACTAAAATGGAAATGAATTGTAACCATAGGGATGAAAAAAGCAATAAAATTTAAATCATAAGGACGAAAGAGATAAAGATTATAAACCATAGGGATGAAAACTGTAATTTCAAAACCACAAGGACGAAACTAGAAATTTTCAACAAACCATAGGGACTAAAAATGTAATTTACTCTTATTATAATTACAAAAAATATTATCAGTTAATTTTAGGGAATTTAATTAAAATGCTCCATTTTCATATTTCGGTTACCAAAATGCCCAAAATCTCCCCTAGTTTGCCGAAATGCCCAATATATCCGCGATAACCCGCGATCGCGGGGTTGTCAAAGAATTTTGAAAATCGAGGGTTGACCCCTCGATTTGGGCTTGGATCGCGGGGTTGGGCCGTGAAACTCATTTAAGGTCGCGATTTAACCCCTCAAATTTATTAGGGTTTAGGGAATTAGGATTTAGGGTCTATGATTTCATGTGTTTTTTCACGTTTTTTGCATGATTTTACTGTTCTTTTCCACACATTTTGAGAATAATTGGATTTTTGAATCAAATAGATGTGTTGTGGTTTTATTCCTGAGACAAGTTTTATATTGGCTTATGGTGAACTTGGATTCATATGTGACTTCCATCCACTAATTTAGCAAGTTGTCTATGGATATTTGTTGGTATAAAATTGGTAGGCATAAACCAATAATTTTGTATTAGAGTATGTCTTGATTTTGGGTTTTAGTGCAATTGATACATAGGCATGGTGGGCTCAATGTCGTGATTTTTACATTGAGTTCCATCTCTTTAGCACGGAATAGGCATTGGGTCACCATGGTAAGTAAGTTGTGGACCTATATGGTCGGGCAGCGTCCCATGGGTAGTAAGATGTAATTCCTTGGTGCATAAGTTCCCGTTTTGGAACTTTCCGAGAATAGACCTAGAGGGGTTGACTTGGCGTTTTCTTGAGCAATAGACTCAGAGGAGTTGAGCTCATAAAGGTATTTGTTTTGGGCGAAATGTGTTGTCTTTGTTAATAGCCTCTTTACTTGATTTATTTAAATTCTGGCATCAAATAACACCCATTCAAAATGATTTTATTATTGTCGATAATACATGTTTGTTCTCACTAGGCTTTATCCTAACACTTCTTTTTCAATGTCATTTATGGCAGGTAACCAAAGCGACGGGGTTTTCGAGATTGAGTGACGGCCAAGTGGCCGAGAGGTGTTATTTTTGGAGATGTATAGACCGACATTGATGGTTTTGTTGAATTCTATTTTGGAGGGATAGAGACACCCAACTATAATCTAAATCAATTGTTTTTAGATTAATAAGTTGTCAGTTACATCTTTCGTTTCATTTGAATTTGTAAACGCCGTACTATTTCCCCTACTTTTGGGGTGACACACTTATATTATAGATTGTCATTTCCGCACTTATTCAGGTTTAAATTGACCCCCATTTTAGGGTGTTACAAGTTGGTATCAGAGATCTACTTTAAGTGAACTAGGTATGATTGTAAGATGCCTAGACTTAAGTTGGGATTATTAAGATGGGGTAGAACTCTTAAGATAGGAGGATCTTAGAGTAGACGAAAATTACGCTAATTGAGAGTTGTGGTAATGGTAACGAGAATGTTCATAATTTCACTTATCTAACGTCATTATGAAGATGTTTTACGTAGTTTTGCTTGATCTACTGTTGTTATGACAATTGATGAATGTAACAGTACGTTTCCTTGTGTTTAATTCTATAGTCTATCTCTCACCATATTCTCATATATGTGTGGCAGACGAAATGGTTAATACCCGGAATAGACCGGAGGGCCATGATGCAACGACATCCACGGCCGACCAACCGAGGGTGACTGTGGCGGAAGAACCTTCCCGTCTAAATGAGGTGTTGGGTGGAAGAACCGAGCACATTCCCCAATGCAACCTTGAGACGTCAGAACCTAGCATGGAAGAGGTGACGGCAGAAACCCGAATGATGTTGGCCATGAATAAGGCTATGGCACAACAACAAGAGTTGTTCTTGAAGTTGTTAGAGGACAGAGATACCAACAACCGTAGGCACGAGACGGTTGTCGAGAATATTATCGTGGCGGGATCTGGGGGTACTGGCAATGAGATCCCTACTGAAGGTTCCGTGACCATGTATACAAGACTGGAAGCGAAGACTTGTTCCTTCAAGACCTTTCTCAGTTGTCGAGTGCCCGAATTTAAGGGTGCAGATGATACGATTGTCTACGTTAACTGGATCTCGGAAATGTAGCAAACCTTTTGGACTAGCGAGTGTGGCAAGAGCCAAAAAGCTAAGTTTGGATCCCAAATGCTTAGAGGGGCGACCCTCACTTGGTGGAATGTCTAATCCACCTCTGTTGAGGCCACTGTTTTGAACAAGTTGAATTGGGCAACGTTGAAGGAGAAATTCTTAGAGGAATATTGCAACGAAAGATCGATGGACCGGATTGAAGAAGATTTCAGGGATTTGAAGAAAGGCAACTTGTTGGTGAAAGAGTACAATCGAGAATTCATGGATAAATTGGGATTGGTGGGACATATGGTCCCAACTGAAAAGGAGAAGATTAAAGCTTACATCAAGGGACTCCCATCGGACATGATGTCAATGGTCCGAGTGTCAAAGGCCTCCACTCTTCATGAAGCGATTGAAGAAGCCCAACTAATGGAAGACGCCTAAACCCGCGGCAAGGAGGTAGGTATCCATCAAGTTGAGAAGAGAAAGTGGGAGGGAAGTTCTATGCCCTCAAAGAGATAAAGGTCTTAGAAATCGCACCTTGAAGCAAATATAGTGGGACTCATCTTATAAATAATATTTATTTATTTTATTTTCATGTTATCTTATATATATAATATAATATAGTATCATATAAAATAAAAAAGTAATTAGTATATATTTAATATCAATTAATTTTTTAATAAAATAAAAAAATAAATAACTTTTTATTTAAAACACAAATTATTATAAGAGTAAATTACGTTTTTCGTCTATGTGGTTTGTTAAAAATTTCGGATTTCGTCCCTATGGTTTCAAGTTTCGGTTTTCGTCCCTATGGTTTGCAATTCATTTCTATTTTCGTCCCTGAGACCAAAATACTAGTTTTAAGTATGAAGGACTAAAATGGAAATGAATTGTAACCATACGGATTAAAAAGCAATAAAATTTAAATTATAAGGACGAAAGAGATAAAAATTATAAACCATAGGGATGAAAACTGTAATTTCAAAACCATAAGGACGAAACTAGAAATTTTCAACAAACCATAGGGACTAAAAACGTAATTTACCCTTATTATAATTAGAAAAAATATTATCAGTTAATTTTAGGGAATTTAATTAAAATGCTCCATTTTCACATTTCGGTTACCAAAATGCCCAAAATCTCCCCTAGTTTGCCGAAATGCCCAATATATCCGCGATAGCCCGCGATTGCGGGGTTGTCAAAGAATTTTGAAAATCGAGGGTTGACCCCTCGATTTGGGCTTGGATCGCTGGGTTGGGCCGTGAAACTCATTAAAGGTCGCGATTTAACCCCTCGAATTTATTAGGGTTTAGGGAATTAGGGTTTAGGGTCTATGATTTCATGTGTTTTTCACATTTTTTGCAAGATTTTACTGTTCTTTTCCACACTTTTGTCTGATTGTCATACAATAATTGTACTATTGTCATTGAATTTGTGGTTCACCTTCATCTTCTCCATACAATAATTGTACTATTGTCATTGAACTTGTGGTTCACATTCATCTTCTCCATTCAATTTCACCTATAAAGATCAGTAAGATGTAAGCCAAATTCGTTCATCACATCCATTCCATTGTTCTTTATTTCTCATCATTTGAAGTGCTTCATTTTTCATACTACTGAAAAAATGAGTTCACCTGTTGAAAAAGCTAGGCTCTATTTATGTTGGATGGTTAATGGGTGCAAAACAACAATGAGTGGGATTTTATTGGCTACAAAAGGCATGGTGTAAAAATTCCACTAATCATTTCATATAAGAAGTTTATTGATTACACCATGCGAAGATGTGGAATCGAAGATTCTGCTACTTGCAAGTTGGTGTTCAGATGTGAAGATCGCTCATTGGTGGAGCTATTCTACGATCGTGGAATCCTTTCTTTTATGCAAGTTGCAGCCTATTCAGAAATACCTCCAGAACTTTTTGTGTATGTCGCACCATTGATGTGCGACGAAGGTGATGAGGAAGGTGATGACGGAGGTGATGACGAAGGTGATGACGAAACCCATGTCGGTGGTAGTCAACTAGAGCCTGATTCTCAATTTCAGGCATCCTACGATGCACCACTTTATTCGGATCATACATATCGTCCTAACGAGTCTTATCCCGATGTTGTTCCGGAGACGCAACCAGAAGAAGAAGAACAAGAAGAAGGAGAAGAAGAAGACCAAGAAAGATGGTTTGCTGGAGTTGTTGACAAAACCCATGTTTTCAAAATGGGTATATTTGATTTGGACAGATCAGATACCGATAACGATGAGGACGAAGAAGTAGAAACATATACCCCTAGCAATAAATCATTTGGTGAGTTAAACGAATATTTTGATATGCCTCCTTCCCTTCAAAACCCGGAGACCTATATACCAGCATACAACCCGCACCTTACAATCGCAGTACAAGTATACGTGAAGGTCAACTATTTGATACGAAGTAGGAAATGACCATACAACTCGAAATTAAGTTCTCGGAAGAGGGTTTCGTGTTTAAAACGAAGAAATCCGACAAAAGCAGATACGAGGTTGTATGTGACCAAGATGCCGCCTCCGTGTATTCGAACCCAGCCAGTCGTCAACATTTGGGGTTTCTAACATTCTGTAAAAGAGGCAAATCCTCCCGATGCCACTTGCGTGTATCCGAAACCAGCCGACGCGTAGGTCGACGCCATACTCGGCATCCCAAACTGGTGACATAGGTCATTATAAGAATTTTCAAACGTAATAACGAAAATAGAACTACAATGAGAACTCGTCGTCTCTTACACTTTACGGGAATGATGTGGTCGTAAAAGGGGCAAATCCTCCCGATGCCGCCTGCGTGTGTCCAAACCCAGCCGACGTATAGGTCAGCGCCATGCTCGTCGACACCTTGTGGTTAAAAATGTTTGGAAAGGTATTTGGCTTATGAATGAAGGATGGTTATCGTATCTAGATGTTTTATTATCATTATCTTTGTTTTTAAGGAATTTTGAGAAAAAACTCAAGTAAACTAGGGTTTTGAGAATAATTGGATTTTTGAATCAAATAGATGTGTTGTGGTTTTGTTCTTGAGACAAGTTTTATATTGGCTTATGGTGAACTTGGATTCACGTGTGACTTCCATCAACTAATTTAGCAAGTTGTCTATGGATGCTTGTTGGTATGAAATTGGTAGACATAAACCAATATTTTTGTATTAGAGTATGTCTTGATTTTGGGTTTTAGTTCAATTGATACATAGGCATGGTGCGCTCAATGTCGTGATTTTTACATTGAGTTCCATCTCTTTAGCACGGAATAGGCATTGGGTCACCATGGTAAGTAAGTTGTGGACCTATATGGTCGGGCAGCGTCCCATGGGTAGTAAGATGTAATTCCTTGGTGCATAAGTTCCCGTTTTGGAACTTTCCGAGAATAGACCTACAGGGGTTGACTTGGCGTTTTCTTGAGCAATAGACTCAGAGGAGTTGAGATCATAAAGGTATTTGTTTTGGGCGAAATGTGTTGTCTTTGTTAATAGCCTCTTTACTTGATTTATTTAAATTCTGGCATCAAATAACACCCATTCAAAATGATTTTATTATTCTCGCTAATACATGTTTGTTCTCACTAGGCTTTATCCTAACACTTCTTTTTCAATGTCATGTATGGCAGGTAACCAAAGCGACGGGGTTTTCGAGATTGAGTGACGGCCAAGTGGCCGAGAGGTGTTATTTTTGGAGATGTATAGACCGACATTGATGGTTTTGTTGAATTCTATTTTGGAGGGATAGAGACACCCAACTATAATCTAAATCAAATGTTTTTAGATTAATAAGTTGTCGGTTATATCTTTCGTTTCATTTGAATTTGTAAACGCCATACTATTTCCCCTACTTTTGGGGTGACACACTTATATTATACATTGTCATTTCCGCACTTATTCAGGTTTAAATTGACCCCCATTTTAGGGTGTTACAAGTTGGTATCAGAGCTCTACTTTAAGTGAACTAGGTATGAATGTAAGTTGCCTAGACTTAAGTTGTGATTATTAAGCTATGACTTGTGAGATGGGGTAGAACTCTTAAGATAGGAGGATCTTAGAGTAGACGAAAATTACGCTAATTGAGAGTTGTGGTAATGGTAACGAGAATTTTTACGTATCATATGTTCATAATTTCACTTAGCTAACGTCATTATGAAGATGTTTTACGTAGTTATGCTTGATCTACTGTTGTTATGACAATTGATGAATGTAACAGTACGTTTCCTTGTGTTTAATTCTATAGTCTATCTCTCACCATATTCTCATATATGTGTGGCAGACGAAATGGTTAATACCCAGAATAGACCGGAGGCCATGATGCAACGACATCCACGGCCGACCAACCGAGGGTGACTGTGGCGGAAGAATCTTCTCGTCTAAATGAGGTGTTGGGTGGAAGAACTGAGCACATTCCATAATGCAACCTTCAGACGTCAGAACCTAGCATGGAAGAGGTGACGGTTGAAACTCGAATGATGTTGACCATGAATAAGCCCATGGCACAACAACAAGAGTTGTTCTTGAAGTTGTTAGAGGCCAGAGATACCAACAACCGTAGGCACGAGACGGTTGTCGAGAATATTATCGTGGCGGGATCCGGGGGATACCGGTAATGAGATCCCTACTAAAGGTTCCGTGACCTTATATACAAGACTGGAAGCGAAGACTTGTTCCTTCAAGACCTTTCTCAGTTGTCGAGTGCCCGAATTTAAGGGTGTAGATGATCCGATTGACTACATGAACTGGATCTCGGAAATGGAGCAAATCTTTTGGACTAGCGAGTGTGGCAAGAGCCAAAAATCTAAGTTTGGATCCCAAATGCTTTGCGGGACGACCCTCACTTGGTGGAATGTCTACTCCACCTCTGTTGAGACCACTGTTTTGAACTAGTTGAATTGGGCAACGTTGAAGGAGAAATTCTTAGAGGAGTATTGCAATGAAAGATCGATGGACCGGATTGAAGAAGATTTCAGGGATTTGAAGAAAGGCAACTTGTTGGTGAAAGAGTACAATCGAGAATTCATGGATAAATTGGGATTGGTGGGACATGTGGTCCCAACTGAAAAGGAGAAGATTAAAGCTTACATCAAGGGCCTCCCATCAGACATGATATCAATGGTCCGAGTGTCAAAGGCCTCCACTCTTTGTGAGGCGATTGAAGAAACCCAACTAATGGAAGACGCCTAAAACCGCGGCAAGGAGAAAGGTATCCATCAAGTTGAGAAGAGAAAGTGGGAGGTAAGTTCTATGCCCTCAAAGAGATAAAGGTCTTTCAACAACAACCAACGTGGAGCCGATCCTAGGCGTGATGCTAGGTGGTGTTCGAAGTGCCGAAGCAAGCTTTCCGGCCCATGTAACTTTGTTCCCGGAACTTAATACAAGTGTGGGAAACCCGGTAACGCTTTTAGAGATTGTCCCGTCATGGGACAAATGTACTTCGAGTGCAAAGAGTTGGAACACGTTAGGGCGGAATGCCCGAAACTGAAGATCAAAAGAGCTGGTGGGAAGAAGGTGGATCCTCCGACAGTTACGGGTAGAGCTTTACAAATGACAACGGAAGAGGCCAAGGCATACACCAATGTGGTATCGGGTACGTTTCTCCTAAACTATGTACCTACGCGTGTATTATTTGACTCGGGTGCCAACTTCTCTTTCATATCCTATGCGTTTTGTCAAAAACTTGTTATGCACATTAGTAGTTTAGAAGATGCTATAATGGTAGAAATAGAAAATGATGGTCAAGTAGTGATCCGTGATGTCTTGAGGAATTGCACTCTTGATATCGAAGGGAAGAAGTTTCCTTGATGCCTATGTTGATCGGCGGGTTCAATGTAGTGGTTGGAATGGACTGGCTAACGGATAACCAAGCTGAGATCGTGTGCTCCAGGAAGTTGATCCGAATACCCATTTTGGATGGTGAGATAGTAGTAATCTACGGTGAAAGAAGGAGAGGAGAAGTGGCAATTATCTCTATGGCTAAAACACGGAAGTGTTTAACGAAAGGATGTTCATCCTTCTTGGCGTACGCAATAGACACCAAACTCGAAAAGAGAAAGCTTGAAGATGTAAGGGTGGTGCGCGAGTTTTCCATTGTTTTCCCAGATGACTTGCCCATTTTACCACCCGATTGTCAGGTGGAGTTCCGGATTGACCTTGTCCCGGGGGTGGCTACGATTGCTCGAGCTCCTTATCGGTTGGCTCTCTCCGAGATGCAAGAAATGATGACTCAACTCCAAAACCTTCTTAAGAAGGGTTTCGTGAGATTGATTTTGTCGCCTTGGGGAGCTTCGGTCTTGTTTGTTAAGAAGAAGGACGACACATTGCGGATGTGTATCGACTATTGGGAATTGAACAAGGTGACGGTGAAGAACAAATATCCACTTCCAAGGATTGACGACTTGTTTGACCAACTTCAAGGAGTGGGTTGCTTCTCAAAGACCGATCTACGTTCGGGCTATCATCAAGTGAGAGTAAAGGAAGACGACATCCCAAGACGGCGTTTAGGACGCGATATGGCCATTACGAATTCCTAGTAATGTCGTTCCGCCTATCCAACGCACCGACGGTATTCATGGACTTGATTAACCGGGTGTGCCGACCTTTCCTAGACAAGTCGGTAATCGTATTCATTAAACATATTCTCGTATACTTCAAGAATGAGGTGGATCATGAACAACACCTCCGAGAAGTCTTAGAGGTACTAAGGCGAGAAAAGTTGTATGCTAAATTTTCAAAGTGTGACTTCTGGCTTCGAGATGTACAGTTTTGGGGACATGTAGTCACCAAGGAAGGAGTAAAGGTGGACCCCGCAAAGATTGAGGCCATGATGAATTGGGAACCTCCTAAGAGTCCATCAGAAATTCGAATCTTTCTAGGAATAGCGGGATACTACCGGATATTCATTCAAGATTTTTCCAAGATAGCATCTGTTAAACCCAGATTAATAGTTGATAAATAATCACACAACACATTAAAGATCAAGAGATAAATAAATCAAAAAACATACGAATGATCTCTTGATTATTCAGATAAATACGAGTGTGTGTTCTTGGTGTACAGAATACCTCTTGATGCGTACAATACAGAGAGAATATGGCCTCTTCTGTTTTCCTTATGCGATACACACCCAAAACCTAGAAAAATAAAACTATTTATACTTAGGTCAATATGACCTAATTAATATTAACTATTTGCTAAAATACCCCTTAAGGTATTAAACACTATTACAAACTAGATCCCTTATTCAATTTAATCTTGAATACAATTACTAGTCCAACAATCTTCCCCTTTGAATTCAAGATTAAAAAAAACTCCAATTATGTTCGGGTCTTCTTTTCTCTTGAAAACTGTATCTGATATGACGTTAATAGCTTCAAATCTTGTATCTGATATGACGTTAATATCTTCAAAGCTTGTAGCTTTACACAGTTTTCATCTTCCTCTTTCCTTAAATGAAGTGTCCTTTTGACGATCATCTTCAGTCAGACTTTGATAAATCAAATAAGTTCAGACACTTTGATATCTTTGAATTCTTCAGCAGTAAAATTCTTGAATTCTCCTCCTTTGTATATTCTCCCCCTTTTTGATGAGTGGTGAGAATCATCATCATAAAAACATAACAAAATAAGGTAGGAATTTTCTCCCCCAAGTCATCAATTAAGTGCAGTCTTCATGTATAGATCCCTGTGTGGAAATAAGAGCAGTCTCCCCAAATAGAGAGTGATTATTTCAATCTTTGCAGATTCAAATAAGTAAAAAGTGGTAACCCTGAATCAACAAATGACTCAGTTTGGAATGTCTGTCAGTAACACACAGTCACTGAGTAACACAAAGTTACTATATAAGGAGATGGTTTTGATGTTGGCTCCCCAGGACTTCCATTCAATCATCGGATAACACATGGTTATCTATGAACGTTCTGACAGAAAACAAATTTCTGTGTGCTCGTGCATGTGTATGAAAGAATTATGCACCGATGATTGCTTTTCAATGTAGGCTCAAAGTATGTAAACTTGTTGAGACATCAACAAATTATACAAAGACTCAATGTGCATGAGAAAAGGTCGAAGGTAGGGCAACTTTCCTTCTTTTTCAATATTAGTATCTTCCAAATGAAGAACCAATAGCGTATGTGTTGCTTCCCCAGAAAATGTGAAACATTCTCTTTTTGAGAAAAGAATGAGTAGCTGGTGGGGTGTAATACAAGAGATGGCATGGGCTAGGTGCCTTTTTCAATGTCATTCACGAAAAAATGTAAAACAACAGTTTATGTGGTTGCGTGGCTCAGAAAGAATTTGGTGCAGAGTTTGATATTCTTTTACTCTGTTCTCTCACCCTCTTTCTTTTGATCTTTTACATCTCACTTCTAACCAATCTCTCTTTTCCATTTTACCTCTTCACACGCCAACACTCAAATCTTTTGACCCCTCTCCCCTCAATCACTCAAGGAATACTTCCTGGGTAGAAAACACTGGTTATCGTGAATCCATGGAAGTTCTGTTAAGCTTTCACACTGAGTCCCATGTATTTTCCTAAAATAACGTGTTGTTCAACAACCTTTTGTACATGTAAGCACAAAAGAATACAAATGAACATGAAGAAATAAATGTGGGAGAAGTCAAAAACATTTGTGTGTTTGACATTGCTATTCTCCCCCTCAAACTAAAAGAGTTTGTCAATTAAGCTCCCCCTCAACTTAATATATATATACTAAAAGAGAAGTCAAAAACATTTGTGTGCCTTGAGGTTGATTTCTCTCTATAACTTTGAATGAATAATCTCTAAAAACCAAAAGTTATCTATCTATTCTATACATTCTATACATATACTAATCAAAAGATAATTACAAGAAATAAAAATATCTTCAGTATATCTTCCAAGTATATCTCTAAGCTTCCATGTATATCTTCAGATTATCCAGCTGTTATCCTTTCATGCGAATCTTCATCATATAAGCAGTATTAATCTTCAGCAGCATTAAATTTCTTCTAGCAGCATTAACTACTAAGCAGCACTAACTACTAGCAGTACTAACTAGCTAAGCAGTACTAACTTTGTTCAAGCAGCACTAACTTTGACTAGCAGTATTAACTGCTAGCAGTAGTAATACTTAGCAGTATTAACCTTGAATATCTCTAGCAGTAGTAACTTTGAACCAGCAGTATTAACCATACTTAAGCTTTTCTTCAGTTCCCAACAATCTCCCCCTAACTTGACTTTTAGGAAAAGAAGTCAAGTTCTTCAGATGCTCCCAAAATCTTCATTGATCTACTCCAATATTAGGATCCAGTCCCATACTCTGATTGATAGTCCTCTGAATTAGATACTTGGCCATTTCTGAATTTGGTGCACAACCCAACTTCTTATTCAACATGGCATGAAGCTTTAGATTTGTGTGATTGTAGACCCTATCCACCAAGTAGTACTCCATGTGAAAAGTATCCAATGCTAGTTCATATACTCCACTTCTTTCATAGATAGTCCATCCTCTAACAGTTTTGAACACATCTCTGATTAAGTGTTTCACTGCTTCTGGATTGAATAACATGCACAAGTATTCCATGACCAGCTTCACTATAGGTAACCCTGGAGCTGTCAACTGATCTGCATAAATTTTCATCCCCACTTCAAACATTTCTTCCAAATCAGATCTTGAACACTCTCTGACAATTTTGTTCCAGGTGCTGTATACTTCATACTTCTCATCATTTCTTTTCAATCTGATGTATTCTTTGCCATCCACCTCCATAGTATCCCAGCGGATAACTTCAGGAGGTTTAAATCCAACAGGTTCAACTGAAATAGGCTTTGGAATTTTATCCATTACCACCATGTACATGTTTACATTTGAACTCTGTGGTACTTCCTGAGATTTAGCTTCATTCTGAGGTGCCTCTTCTTCTTCAGCAACCTTTTGCTCTTCTTCTACTCTAGGCTTCTTTACACTTTTCTTTCTTTTAGACATCATTTTGGTTCTTTTCAGAGTCTTTTGAACCTGCACTAAAGTAGCTTCCTTCTTCTTTTCTTCCTTGTTCTCTGCCTTTTCTTTGATAGGAGTTCCCTCTTCACTTTCAGGGAATGGTTGATTCATATTCACATCATGTCTCTCCTTGGCCTTCTTTTCAAACTCCACTCTATCCTTTTCATTACTTTTCAGCTTCCCCATTTCTTTCTCATAGAGATCCCTGATTTGATCAAAAGTCATCTTCACAAACATTTCTTTCTTTACCCCAATTGCACTCCTCAAGAAAGTTATCATTTTGTTTCTTTCCTGAGTGGCAAGGTAAGTTTGTGAAGGTCTTCTTTTCTTTGCACTTGATTTGACTATCATGGCCTTTCTCAAGCTTATTGCCCTTTGCTTAGCTTTCTCTGTTTCAAGCCCTTTCTGATAAGCTTCATTTAATTCAGCAGCTAGAGCCTTTGCCATCTCCCTGTCCTTTTCAACCTGAACTCTTTCTTCTTTTTCAGTATCCTCCTGCATCTTCCTGGCTAAGGCTTCATCTGATTCAACCAACCTTTGCTTCTTGACTGGTTGATCAGATTCCACCATCTTTGCTTTTCCTTTGTCTTTGTTCATTGCTTTCTTACTGTTATCTTTCTTGCTCACTTCTCCTTTTGCTCCCCCTTCATTTATGACCACTCCCTTTGCTTTGGGAGTGTCATTCTTTGCTTTGATGAGCATTTCAGCTACTTCAATTTCTGTTGGAGATAACTCTGTTACTACTGCTTGTGAAGTTTCATCAGCACTAACAGTTTCTGCTTCTAACTCCCCCTCAATACTGTTCTTCTCCCCATCATGCTCCCCTCAACCTTTTCTTTTTCCTCATCCAGGTTTACTTCAGCCTCTGACTCCCCCTTTTTGGGAGCATCAGACACTGGTTCCCTTCTCTTTAGCACAAACTGTTTCCTTTTCTTCTTTTGAATCAGCCTGGTCACCATCTTCTTTAGTTTTGCAATCTGGACTTGTTGTGACAGGATCACCAGCTTCATCTCCTCTATTTCTTTTCCTTGTTTCAGTACATCTAGGTTGATGTTTCCCATTGTATCCATCAATTCCTGGTAGTTATATCTGTCCTCACCTTCTCTAGAAGTGTTACCCTCCTTTGAAGGATCATTGGATCTTTTAGTAGTGGAAGTCTTCTGCCTAGCAGAAGCACTATCCACCCCCGTGGTTTCTTGGCACCAGGGACCTTCGAATGATTGCTCATTCAAAGTTGCCATGGGGGAGGTCTTATTTATGTTACCACTTTCCTCCTCTGTGCTAGCAGGAGTAGTGGCAGCCTCATCACCCATATGCTCTTCCTCCTCCTCAGAGAGCACCTCCTTGGGGTTGGGAGACACCCCTTTGGTTTCCCTATGGATATTCCCTAAAGGAGAATTCTCCCTTAGAGGGCTTAAAGGCTTAGGGGATGATGGTACAAGAAGGGAAGGAGCCTTCTTTACCTGTTTCCTCTTGTAAGTTTGTGTGATGGGAGAGGTTGGTTTTTCAAGAAGGGACTGGGGGATAGATTTAGAGTGGGAAGGTTGGGATTGGCTAGCAGTAGGATGGTCTAATGGGGGCCTTGACCCTGCTGCCATACCTTCATTGGTTTGGGACACCACCATCATTGTAGAGAACAATGGGGTGTCAACTCCTTCCGAGTCCCCAGCAGATCTTCTCATATTTGAGAAAACCTTGCCTTTGGGGGGTTTAGGTACATATACCCCAACAGGTTGAGGTATATCCGTCAATTCATGAGTAATAACTGCTTGGACAAACCTGGGGTACATAAAGAAGCTCTTTTTGTTTCCCATATTTGAGACAAGATCACTGAAAATCATTTTAGAAAAGTTATACTTTCTGGCAGTGGCTAAGCACACCAAAGCATAAGCAATGGTGCTGCTGAACTCACTCCATCCAGTAGTCTTTTTGGAGATACAGTGCATAAGAGTATGGACAAAGAAACGCCATTGGGGTGAAAATTTGGCTTTAGAGAATTTGAAAACACCCAATGGGCCTCCATACCCCATTCTTGTAAGATTGGAGAACAGTTCATCGTTCGGAATAGAAGTTATACCAGAGGCATCGTCTAGACGTAGACTGATGCGAATAACCTCTTCAGTAACTGTTAGTGGCTTGTCACAGATCCTTGTCTTGATCATTTGCACACCATTCTCAGCAACAATGGTGGCATTAGCCTAGAACTGCCTTTGATGCTCGATATTGATTGTAGGTGATACAATAAGAGCATGAGCAATATGGCTTGACTTGAGGAAATCCACAATCTGATGAAATCCTGCAGCTTGCTTTGGCTTCTGGAGCATCGCGATCTCATTGTGCTCGTCGATGAATGCCATGGATGCCATTGAACTTAGTGCAAAACTTGCCTGAAAACTTCAAGTCTTAAGAGAGAAAGGGTTTAGAACGCACGTGAACAGTATGCAAAGAGTCGTTATGAACGTTTGGGCGGGCAAAGGGTATTTATAGTATTCGGGACATAAGCAGTATTAACCTAGAGCAGTATTAACGGACAAGCAGTATTAACCGCGAGCAGTATTAACGAACTAGCAGTATTAACTGCGAGCAGTATTAACTGCGAGCAGTATTAACGAACTAGCAGTATTAACTGTGAGCAGTATTAACGAACTAGCAGTATTAACTGCGAGCAGTATTAACTACTAGCAGTATTAACGAACTAGCAGTATTAACTGCAAGCAGTATTAACTGCAAGCAGTATTAACTGCAAGCAGTATTAACTAACTAGTAGTATTAACTGCACTTACTTTTTGAAGCTTAGGCTGAATTGAGTACTTCTATGTATGCCCTGCAAAGGAGGATTAGTAACACCAAGAATCTATAATATTCAGATATTTAACCACTTTTTGAGAGGAAGCTTATTCAGAGTTGATCATTCCCACACTTGTTACCAAGAAAGTGAATCTACCCACATCAAAAGCTTTGGTGAATAGATCAGCAAACTGGTTGTCAGTATGAACTTTTACAACTTGAATAAGTTTCTTTTCATTACAGTCTCTTATGAAGTGATACCTGATCTCAATGTGCTTTGTCTTAGAGTGCTTGACAGGATTATTCACAATGCTGATAACACTGCTATTATCAATAAAAATGGGAGTGTGTAGAAAGGTTACCCCATAGTCCAGCATTTGATTCTGAATCCATAAGACTTGAGAACAGCAACTTGCAGCTGCTTTGTACTCTGCCTCTGTTGTTGATGTGGATACTGTGGTTTGTTTCTTGCACTGCCATGAAACTAGTCTAGCACCCAAGAACGGACATCCTCCATAAGTAGATTTTTTGTCCAAGTTTGCCCCACCTAGATCACTATCTGAGTATGCTATTAGGTCAAAGGGTGAGTCATGAGGATACCAAAGTCCCAATCTGGGTTGCCCTTTGAGATATCTGAATATCCTCTTAACAGCTTGAAAGTGAGATTGCTTTGGCCTAACTTGGAATCTTGCACATACACAGACTGGAAACATTATATCTGGCCTTGATGCAGTGAGATACATGAGAGAGCCAATCATGGATCTGTAATGATGCACATCCATATCCTCCCCCTCAAGATCTGCTGTTATCTGCTTGTGTGTCTCCATAGGTGTGCTGGCAGGTTTTGAATCTGAGAAACCAAACTTGGTTAGAATGTCCTGCACATACTTGGATTGACAGATGAAGATGCCATCTGACTTTTGTTGAACTTGGAGTCCAAGGAAGAAAGTAAGTTCCCCCATGGAACTCATTTTGAACCTTTGATGCATTAGTTCCTCAAACTCCTTGCACATGTTGTCTCTTGTAGATCCAAAGATAATGTCATCAACATATATTTGGACCAGCAAGATATCTTTCTTCTTTCTCTTGATAAATAGAGTCTTATCAATGACTCCTCTTTCAAAGCCATTTTCCAAGAGATAGGATGACAGAGTGTCATACCATGCTCTTGGAGCTTGATGCAGACCATAAAGAGCTTTCTTCAATTTGTATACCCTGTCTGGATAGCTTGGGTTTTCAAACCCTGGTGGTTGACAGACATATACCTCTTCTTCAATTGAGCCATAGAGAAAAGCACTTTTTACATCCATTTGATAGACTTTGAAGTTCATGTAAGAAGCATAGGCTAGGAATAATCTGATAGCTTCTATCCTAGCCACAGGTGCAAAAACTTCTTCATAATCTATACCCTCTTCTTGAGTATATCCTTGAGCCACTAGCCTTGCTTTGTTCCTTATGACAATTCCTCTTTCATCTCTCTTGTTCCTGAAGATCCACTTTGTGCCAATTGCTCTGTGACCTTTAGGAAGGTCTACTAGATCCCATACATCTTGTAGTTTGAACTGCAACAGTTCTTCTTGCATTGCTTCTATCCAACTGGATTCTTTCATAGCCTCATGTGCCTTTTTAGGCTCAAGCTGGGATAGAAAACAAGAAAGCACTGTATGCTGTTGATCTTGCATTTCTTGAAGTCTGCTTTGATGTCTAGTCATCATAGGAGAGGATATATCTCCTATTACCAGCTGTGGAGGATGATTCTTTTGAACTCTGGTGTTATGACTAGGTTCTTCATTAATTCCAGCCTCTAGATTAGAGTCATTCACCTCAACTGAAGTGTTTTCAGCAGCCACTTCTGATTCTTTATTTTCTTGAGTCTCCTCATCTCTACCTTCTTCTTCACTCTGACTTGGTCCAGTAGATGGTTCCTTTTCACAGTCTTCAAAGGGATTCACTTGTATGAGAACTTTACTTCCTCAAAGAATGAGTCTATGACTCAAACTGTTGATAGGTTCAACAAGCTCATTGGTGAACTGGCTACTGTAGGAGTGAAGATGGATCAAGATGACATCAACAGAAAGTTCCTCAGATCTCTTGGGGATGAATGGACTATGTACACTGTCTCATATAGACAGAGTGACAATCTGGAAGAGAAAGAACTTGATGATATATATACAATGATCTAAGAGTTTTTGAAACTGAGGTAGAGATCAAGAAGAAGCCCACTGGTTATGTCCACAATGCTGCACTTCTTTCAGCATCCACTGATACTACTGCCAACCCTGAAGCAGTTAGTACTGCCAGTGGAGTAAGTTCAGAAAAAGGCACTGAAACTATCTTTGAAGCCTTTTTGTCCAGTCATAGTAACACTTCATTGATTAATGATGATCTGGATCAACTTCACCCTGATGACCTGGAGGAGATGGATATTAAATGGCAGATGGCCATGTTATCCATGAGGGTGAAGAAGTTCATTAAAAGAACAGGTAGGAATAACTTCTCTCAAAGAAGAGAAGATGGAGCTGGTTTTGACAAGACCAAGGTGGAATGTTATAAGTGTCACATGAAAGGACACTTTGCTAGAGAATGAAGGAGTGCTGTTCCAAACAACAACCACCAACAAGCTCAGAATGGAGGCTACAATCAGAACAAGAATCCTGCTCAAGCCCTTGTTTCTCAACAAGGAATGGGATTTGACTGGAGTGATCAAGCTGAGGAAGCCATCCAGAATCACGCTCTTATGGCAGAAGTGTCTGATCTCCCCTCTGAGGTAATTTCTAATCTTTGCACTAAATCTTGCATTGACACTGTCAAAAGATACAGGGATCACAATCAAAGTATGTGTGATGACCTCAAAAGATTAGAAAAGGATAGAGGACATTATGTGTTAATAGTAGAGAGATTTGAAGAGCAAATCAAAGGCTTTCAAGCTAATGAACTTCAACACTCTTATGACACAAACTATTGGAAGTGGGAAAAGAATGAGTTAGAGACCAAACTGTCTAAATCCCTAGAAGAGAGTGATAGGATGAAAGAGGAACTGTCTAAAGTTAAACTTGACATAGAAAAGTTTTCATATGCTTCAAAAGCAATGGATTCTCTTCTAAAGGCTCAGATTCATGACAAGTTGAAGCCTGGTATTGGATACAACAATACACCTCCTCTCTACAACAACAATTATATCTCTCCTACTTCAGACTTGTTAGAAACCAAGGAGAAAAAGGACTTATCTGAGAAAGCCTTTAAGATAGATCCTTTGGATGAAGTAGTAATTAAGGATTTAACTGAGAAAGAAGCCAGTGAGTATAGGGATAATGATGTGAGTAAAGAGATCCCATTAGAAAACAACATTATCACCAATGAGGGATGTGGGAAAATCTGGGTCAAGTCCAAGGAGATAGAGAAGACCAAAGGAAAGGATAACAAGGTCCATTACAAACAAACCACGGTTGTGAATCCTGGATCTTGTAAACAGTGTGATTGCAGTAAAGCCAAGAGCCTAAATTCTGGTTTAAAAAGAGCAAATTAAAGAAACTGGAATAATCAATGGGCTCAGAAGCAAGGAGTTGATCTGAGTAAAATCAATAGACCAAAACCTTGCTTCATATGTGGCAAGTTAAATCATTTGGCTAAATATTGTTTCTTTAACCCTATTAATCAACAGATGACCCTTCAAAAATTTGTGCAAAAACCTGTTGGTTATAGGAAGGCTGGAAAGAAACATGTGATAAAGAAACATGGTGAAAGGAAAGGCCCCATGAAGAAAAAGATTTTAAAAGAAAGTATTAAAATGTGGGTGCCTAAAAGCACTAAAACTTTAGTAATGCTGACAGGGTTAGTGCTGCTGGAAGTATTACTGCTGCTACCTGTGTTAGTACTGCTGAAAACATTAATGCTGCTAATACAGTTAGTACCTCTTCAAAGGTTAATACTGCCAACACAGTTACTGCTGCTAACACAGTTACTACTGCTAACAAGGTTAGTACTACTAAGCATGCAAGTGCTGCTAAGGCAGTTAGTACTTCTAAAACCAGTACTGCTTCTAGCATAAATGTTTCCAAGCCTATTATTGTGACAAAGTACTCCAAGAATGAGGAGTTAAAGTTCAAAAATCTTGTGAAGAAAGAATGCAAGTATTTTGATGAGAAAGGGGTACCCAAGACCACTTTGGCTTGGGTTCCTAATTCATACTAACTGATCTATCATATGTGCAGGGCAACCAACAGCTCAAGGGAAAGAGCATATGGCATGTTGATAGTGGTTGCTCTAGGCACATGACAGGCAACATGTCATGCCTTCAGGATTTCAAGCATATCAATGGAGGACATGTTGCATTTGGAGATAATCTTACTGGTGGAAAAATAAGTGGAAAAGGTAATGTCACCAAAGGTAAGATGACATTTGAGGATGTCTACTATGTTGATCTATTGAAGTACAACCTGTTAAGTGTATCACAGGTTTGTGACAAACAACATAGTATATTATTTACAAATACTGAATGTATGATCCTTGCTCCAGGGTTCAAGGTAGTTGATGAAAGTATGATACTACTTAGAACTCCAAGAAAGGACAATGTTTACTGTCTAGATATGGACAATGTGGATAGTGATTCATCTCTAAATTGTCTTGTTTCCAAAGCTTCTGTAGATGAATCCTCTCTTTGGCACAGAAGGATGTGTCACATGAATTTTAAGACTATGAACAAACTTGTTAAAAACAACCTTGTAAGAGGTTTACCATCTAAAGTCTTTTCATGTGATGATCGTTGTGTTGCTTGCCTTAAAGGCAAACAACATAAAACTTCTCATAAGACCAAAGAGATAAATTCAATTTCTTCTTGTCTCCAGTTATTGCATATGGATCTGTTTGGTCCTACAAATGTTATGAGTATAGTCAAGAAATCTTACTGCTTGGTTATTGTTGATGATTACTCTAGATTTACCTGGGTATATTTTCTAAGGACTAAGGATGAGACAAGTGGACTGATCAAATCCTTCATCCTAAGAATTGAAAACCAAACTAATCAAAAAGTAAAAGTCATCAGATCAGATAATGGGACTGAATTCAAAAATCTTGATCTAAACACCTTTTGTGAAGAAAAAGGCATTGAGAGACAATATAGTGCTCCTAGGACTCCTCAACAGAATGGTGTTGTTGAAAGGAGAAATAGGACACTAATAGAGGCTGCTAGATCTCTGTTGGCTGATTCAAAACTGCCAATTACCTTCTGGGCTGAAGCAGTTAATACTGCATGTTATGTCCAAAACAGAGTTCTAGTAGTTAAGCCAAAGAACAAGACACCATATGAGCTTTTAAATAAAAGAAAACCTTTCATTGGATTTTTCAAACCTTTTGGGTGTCCTTGTACAATTCTCAATACCAAATCTCACTTAGGTAAGTTTGATAGCAAAGCAGATGATGGATTTCTTGTTGGGTATTCATCTCAGAGTAAGGCCTACAGAGTCTTTAACACATCTTTTAGAATAATTGAAGAAAGTGACAATGTCAAATGCAATGAGATCACACCAAATCCTATTGGAACTGGTCCTCAGTGGCTATTTGACATTGATTCACTAACTAACTCCTTTGGTTTCAGTAGTGATGATTATGCAGGTTCAGGATGTGGAGGATCAGGGACTACACAAGTTCAAGAAAGTATATCTAAATCTGTGATCTTTCCCATACCCACAGTGAATCCCTTTGAAGACTGTGAAAAGGAACCATCTACTGGACCAAGTCAGAGTGAAGAAGAAGGTAGAGATGAGGAGACTCAAGAAAATAAAGAATCAGAAGTGGCTGCTGAAAACACTTCAGTTGAGGTGAATGACTCTAATCTAGAGGCTGGAATTAATGAAGAACCTAGTCATAACACCAGAGTTCAAAAGAATCATCCTCCACAGCTGGTAATAGGAGATATATCCTCTCCTATGATGACTAGACATCAAAGCAGACTTCAAGAAATGCAAGATCAACAGCATACAGTGCTTTCTTGTTTTCTATCCCAGCTTGAGCCTAAAAAGGCACACATGAGGATATGAAAGAATCCAGTTGGATAGAAGCAATGCAAGAAGAACTGTTGCAGTTCAAACTACAAGATGTATGGGATCTAGTAGACCTTCCTAAAGGTCACAGAGCAATTGGCACAAAGTGGATCTTCAGGAACAAGAGAGATGAAAGAGGAATTGTCATAAGGAACAAAGCAAGGCTAGTGGCTCAAGGATATACTCAAGAAGAGGGTATAGATTATGAAGAAGTTTTTGCACCTGTGGCTAGGATAGAAGCTATCAGATTATTCCTAGCCTATGCTTCTTACATGAACTTCAAAGTCTATCAAATGGATGTAAAAAGTGCTTTTCTCTATGGCTCAATTGAAGAAGAGGTATATGTCTGTCAACCACCAGGGTTTGAAAACCCAAGCTATCCAGACAGGGTATACAAATTGAAGAAAGCTCTTTATGGTCTGCATCAAGCTCCAAGAGCATGGTATGCCACTTTGTCATCCTATCTCTTGGAAAATGGCTTTGAAAGAGGAGTCATTGATAAGACTCTATTTATCAAGAGAAAGAAGAAAGATATCTTGCTGGTCCAAATATATGTTGATGACATTATCTTTGGATCTACAAGAGACAACATGTGCAAGGAGTTTGAGGAACTAATGCATCAAAGGTTCAAAATGAGTTCCATGGGGGAACTTACTTTCTTCCTTGGACTCCAAGTTCAACAAAAGTCAGATGGCATCTTCATCTGTCAATCCAAGTATGTGCAGGACATTCTAACCAAGTTTGGTTTCTCAGATTCAAAACCTGCCAGCACACCTATGGAGACACACAAGCAGATAACAGCAGATCTTGAGGGGGAGGATATGGATGTGCATCATTACAGATCCATGATTGGCTCTCTCATGTATCTCACTGCATCAAGGCCAGATATAATGTTTCCAGTCTGTGTATGTGCAAGATTCCAAGTTAGGCCAAAGCAATCTCACTTTCAAGCTGTTAAGAGGATATTCAGATATCTCAAAGGGCAACCCAGATTGGGACTTTGGTATCCTCATGACTCACCCTTTGACCTAATAGCATACTCAGACAGTGATCTAGGTGGGGCAAACTTGGACAGAAAATCTACTTATGGAGGATGTCAGTTCTTGGGTGCTAGACTAGTTTCATGGTAGTGCAAGAAACAAACCACAGTATCCACATCAACAACAGAGGCAGAGTACAAAGCAGCTACAAGTTGCTGTTCTCAAGTCTTATGGATTCAGAATCAAATGTTGGACTATGGGGTAACCTTTCTACACACTCCCATTTTTATTGATAATAGCAGTGCTATCAGCATTGTGAATAATCCTGTCAAGCACTCTAAGACAAAGCACATTGAGATCAGGTATCACTTCATAAGAGACTGTAATGAAAAGAAACTTATTCAAGTTGTAAAAGTTCATACTGACAACCAGTTTGCTGATCTATTCACCAAAGCTTTTGATGTGGGTAGATTCACTTTCTTGGTAACAAGTGTGGGAATGATCAACTCTGAATAAGCTTCCTCTCAAAAAGTGGTTAAATATCTGAATATTATAGATTCTTGGTGTTACTAATCCTCCTTTGCAGGGCATACATAGCAGTACTCAATTCAGCCTAAGCTTCAAAAAGTAAGTGCAGTTAATACTGCTAGTTCGTTAATACTGCTAGTAGTTAATACTGCTCGCAGTTAATACTGCTCGCAGTTAATACTGCTCGCAGTTAATACTGCTCGCAGTTAATACTGCTAGTTCGTTAATACTGCTAGTAGTTAATACTGCTCGCAGTTAATATTGCTAGTTCGTTAATACTGCTAGTAGTTAATACTGCTCGCGGTTAATACTGCTTGTCCGTTAATACTGCTCTAGGTTAATACTGCTTATGTCCCGAATACTATAAATACCCTTTGCCTGCCCAAACGTTCATAACGACTCTTTGCATACTATTCACTTGCGCTCTAAACCCTTTCTCTCTCAAGACTCGAAGTTTTCAGGCAAGTTTTGCACTAAGTTCAATGGCATCCATGGCATTCATCGACGAGCACAATGAGATCGCGATGCTCCAGAAACCAAAGCAAGCTGCAGGATTTCATCAGATTGTGGATTTCCTCAAGTCAGGCCATATTGCTCATGCTCTTATTGTATCACCTACAATCTATATCGAGCATCAAAGGCAGTTCTGGGCTAATGCCACCATTGTTGCTGAGAATGGTGTGCAAATGATCAAGACAAGGATCTGTGACAAGCCACTAACAGTTACTGAAGAGGTTATTCGCATCAGTCTACGTCTAGAAGATGCCTCTGGTATAACTTCTATTCCGAACGATGAACTGTTCTCCAATCTTACAAGAATGGGGTATGGAGGCCCATTGGGTGTTTTCAAATTCTCTAAAGCCAAATTTTCACCCCAATGGCGTTTCTTTGTCCATACTCTTATGCACTGTATCTCCAAAAAGACTACTGGATGGAGTGAGTTCAGCAGCATCATTGCTTATGCTTTGGTGTGCTTAGCCACTGCCAGAAAGTATAACTTTTCTAAAATGATTTTCAGTGATCTTGTCTCAAACATGGGAAACAAAAAGAGCTTCTTTATGTACCCCAGGTTTGTCCAAGCAGTTATTACTCATGAATTGACGGATATACCTCAACCTGTTGGGGTATATGTACCTAAACCCCCCAAAGGCAAGGTTTTCTCAAATATGAGAAGATCTGCTGGGGACTCGGAAGGAGTTGACACCCCATTGTTCTCTACAATGATGGTGGTGTCCCAAACCAATGAAGGTATGGCAGCAGGGTCAAGGCCCCCATTAGACCATCCTACTGCTAGCCAATCCCAACCTTCCCACTCTAAATCTATCCCCCAGTCCCTTCTTGAAAAACCAACCTCTCCCATCACACAAACTTACAAGAGGAAACAGGTAAAGAAGGCTCCTTCCCTTCTTGTACCATCATCCCCTAAGCCTTTAAGCCCTCTAAGGGAGAATTCTCCTTTAGGGAATATCCATAGGGAAACCAAAGGGGTGTCTCCCAACCCCAAGGAGGTTCTCTCTGAGGAGGAGGAAGAGCATATGGGTGATGAGGCTGCCACTACTCCTGCTAGCACAGAGGAGGAAAGTGGTAACATAAATAAGACCTCCCCCATGGCAACTTTGAATGAGCAATCATTCGAAGGTCCCTGGTGCCAAGAAACCACGGGGGTGGATAGTGCTTCTGCTAGGCAGAAGACTTCCACTACTAAAAGATCCAATGATCCTTCAAAGGAGGGTAACACTTCTAGAGAAGGTGAGGACAGATATAACTACCAGGAATTGATGGATACAATGGGAAACATCAACCTAGATGTACTGAAACAAGGAAAAGAAATAGAGGAGATGAAGCTGGTGATCCTGTCACAACAAGTCCAGATTGCAAAACTAAAGAAGATGGTGACCAGGCTGATTCAAAAGAAGAAAAGGAAACAGTTTATGCTAAAGAGAAGGGAACCAGTGTCTGATGCTCCCAAAAAGGGGGAGTCAGAGGCTGAAGTAAACCTGGATGAGGAAAAAGAAAATGTTGAGGGGGAGCATGATGGGGAGAAGAACAGTATTGAGGGGGAGTTAGAAGCAGAAACTGTTAGTGCTGATGAAACTTCACAAGCAGTAGTAACAGAGTTATCTCCAACAGAAATTGAAGTAGCTGAAATGCTCATCAAAGCAAAGAATGACACTCCCAAAGCAAAGGGAGTGGTCATAAATGAAGGGGGAGCAAAAGGAGAAGTGAGCAAGAAAGATAACAGTAAGAAAGCAATGAACAAAGACAAAGGAAAAGCAAAGATGGTGGAATCTGATCAACCAGTCAAGAAACAAAGGTTGGTTGAATCAGATGAAGCCTTAGCCAGGAAGATGCAGGAGGATATTGAAAAAGAAGAAAGAGTTCAGGTTGAAAAGGACAGGGAGATAGCAAAGGCTCTAGCTGCTGAATTAAATGAAGCTTATCAGAAAGGGCTTGAAACAGAGAAAGCTAAGCAAAGGGCAATAAGCTTAAGAAAGGCCATGATAGTCAAATCAAGTGCAAAGAAAAGAAGACCTTCACAAACTTACCTTGCCACTCAGGAAAGAAACAAAATGATAACTTTCTTGAGGAGTGCAATTGGGGTAAAGAAAGAAATGTTTGTGAAGATGACTTTTGATCAAATCAGGGATCTCTATGAGAAAGAAATGGGGAAGCTGAAAAGTAATGAAAAGGATAGAGTGGAGTTTGAAAAGAAGGCCAAGGAGAGACATGATGTGAATATGAATCAACCATTCCCTGAAAGTGAAGAGGGAACTCCTATCAAAGAAAAGGCAGAGAACAAGGAAGAAAAGAAGAAGGAAGCTACTTTAGTGCAGGTTCAAAAGACTCTGAAAAGAACTAAAATGATGTCTAAAAGAAAGAAAAGTGTAAAGAAGCCTAGAGTAGAAGAAGAGCAAAAGGTTGCTGAAGAAGAAGAGGCACCTCAGAATGAAGCTAAATCTCAGGAAGTACCACAGAGTTCAAATGTAAACATGTACATGGTGGTAATGGATAAAATTCCAAAGCCTATTTCAGTTGAACCTGTTGGATTTAAACCTCCTGAAGTTATCCGCTGGGATACTATGGAGGTGGATGGCAAAGAATACATCAGATTGAAAAGAAATGATGAGAAGTATGAAGTATACAGCACCTGGAACAAAATTGTCAGAGAGTGTTCAAGATCTGATTTGGAAGAAATGTTTGAAGTGGGGATGAAAATTTATGCAGATCAGTTGACAGCTCCAGGGTTACCTATAGTGAAGCTGGTCATGGAAAACTTGTGCATGTTATTCAATCCAGAAGCAGTGAAGCACTTAATCAGAGATGTGTTCAAAACTGTTAGAGGATGGACTATCTATGAAAGAAGTGGAGTATATGAACTAGCATTGGATACTTTTCACATGGAGTACTACTTGGTGGATAGGGTCTACAATCACACAAATCTAAAGCTTCATGCCATGTTGAATAAGAAGTTGGGTTGTGCACCAAATTCAGAAATGGCCAAGTATCTAATTCAGAGGACTATCAATCAGAGTATGGGACTGGATCCTAATATTGGAGTAGATCAATGAAGATTTTGGGAGCATCTGAAGAACTTGACTTCTTTTCCTAAAAGTCAAGTTAGGGGGAGATTGTTGGGAACTGAAGAAAAGCTTAAGTATGGTTAATACTGCTGGTTCAAAGTTACTACTGCTAGAGATATTCAAGGTTAATACTGCTAAGTATTACTACTGCTAGCAGTTAATACTTCTAGTCAAAGTTAGTGCTGCTTGAACAAAGTTAGTACTGCTTAGCTAGTTAGTACTGCTAGTAGTTAGTGCTGCTTAGTAGTTAATGCTGCTAGAAGAAATTTAATGCTGCTGAAGATTAATACTGCTTATATGATGAAGATTCGCATGAAAGGATAACAGCTGGATAATCTGAAGATATACATGGAAGCTTAGAGATATACTTGGAAGATATACTGAAGATATTTTTATTTCTTGTAATTATCTTTTGATTAGTATATGTATAGAATGTATAGAATAGATAGATAACTTTTGGTTTTTAGAGATTATTCATTCAAAGTTATAGAGAGAAATCAACCTCAAGGCATAGATCCTAATTCTAGAGAAGTAGAATTCGTATTGGTGAGCCTGTTCATCAATATTGAGGTTGAGTGTATAATCTTGTAACTTCAAAGCATTCAATACAAGTTTACAGTTTGTTCTTCATATTTACTGTGTTGATTTACTGTTTCATTGAATATCAAAGTGTTATTCCGCAAACTTCTTTGATATTGTTTCTGAGAATTAATTCTTGTTGAGAATTCGATCCTGACAGGGTGTGGTTAAAAATGTTTGGAAAGGTATTTGGCCTATGAATGAAGGATGGTTATCGTATCTACATGTTCTATTATCATTATCCTTGTTTTTAAGGAATTTTGAGAAAAACCCAAGTAAACTAGGGTTTTGGGAATAATTGGATTTTTGAATCAAATAGATGTGGTGTGATTTTATTCTTGAGGCAAGTTTTATATTGGCTTATTGTGAACCTGGATTCACATGTGACTTCCATCCATTAATTTAGCAAGTTATCTATGGATGTTTGTTGGTATGAAATTGGTAGACATAAACCAATATTTTTGTATTAGAGTATTTCTTGATTTTGGGTTTTAGTGCAATGGATCCATAGGCACGGTGGGCTCAATGTTGTGATTTTTACATTAAGTTCCATCACTTTAGCACGCAATAGGCATCGGGTCACCATGGTAAGTAAGGTATGGATCTATATGGTCGGGCAGCGTCCCATTGGCAGTAGGATGTAATTCCTTGGTGCATAAGTTCCCATTTTGGAACTTTCCGAGAATAGACCTAGAGGGGTTGACTTAGTGTTTTCTTGAGCAATAGACTCAAAGGAGTTGAGCTCATAAAGGTATTTGTTTAGGGTTAAATGTTTTGTCTTTGTTAATAGCCTCTTTACTTGATTTATTTAAATTCCGACATCAAATAACACCCATTCTAAATGATTTTATGATTGCCACTAATACATGTTTGTTCTCACTAGGCTTTAGCCTAACATTTCTTCTTCAATGTCATGTATGGAAGGTAACCATAGCGATGGGGATTTTCAGGATTGAGTGACGGCCAAGTGGTCGAGAGGTGTTATTTTTGGAGATGTATAAACCGGCGTTGATGGTTTTTTTGAATTCTATTTTAGAGGGATAGCGACACCCAACTGTAATCTAAATCAGTTGGATTTAGATTAATAGGTTGCCGGTTATATCCTTGGTTTCATTTGAATTTGTAAACGCCGTACTATTTCCCCTACTTTTGGGGTGACAAACTTATATTATAGAATGTCAGTTCCGCAATTATTCACGTTTAAATTGACACACTGTAGATCCCAGTACAGTGTAGTCAGCAGCAAATATTATCAAAGATGAACAATTATATGGCCACAACTACTAGTCATATGATTAATAAGCAATCAAAGGGTTACAGGTTTACAGAAAGAATTTCTGATCAGAGAGAGTAAACCTATAGACTAGTGTTATGAATATAATGAGACTAAACTTTCTAACCTTTCTAATGAAATGTCTACCCTTAATTATGAGATAAATATGCATTTATATACTTAGGCTTACAAGGCCTAATGGGCTTATGGGCTTGGGCCCATCTAATTAATCAACTATTAATGAATTACATTATGCACCCTTATAAATACTATATTCCACTTTCAACACAAAGGACTTTCAGTCCTAACAATCTCCCCCTAAAGTTGAATAAAGCATTTAACAACGTGAAAAACTTCAGTCCTTGATCTTCTTTCCCTCTTGAATCTTTGAAGAACTTTGGTGTTGTTTGACTTCATGTCTTTCCACGCTTCCCCTTGAATAAAGCTCTTGGTCTTCATTTTTTAACTTTGTAACCAGATTCAATGTACAGTAGCCTCGACTGGATGCACTATCACACAGCTTTTAACTGTAGAAACTCAATCACATCGGATCAGCACACAAGAAAGATAATGTGAGAGTAACGTGACTTTCCTCGGTGCAACTTCAGTTTAAAACAAAGAATCTGTCTTTGAACCGCGAGTTGAATAGACTTTCAGTTTAAGAACTTGTTTCAATCAGCGCGTAGGAGGAATGATAAACAGAGGAATGATAAACAAACTTGTAGCAGACACCACATGATACGGAAAGAATCAATACAATCTTTGAAATCTTCATCTTTGAAAAATGAAACAGCATCTTCATCTCTTTGATCTCTAGACTGTCTTCAGAAATAACTTTCTTTCTTTCTTTCTTTCTTTCTTTAAAACCTTGAAATTGAACTTTTTCTCCCCCTTTTTGATGATTGTGAGCATCATGATCATCAAAACTTCTTCAATTTTAGCACTTTCTTTGATCTCCCCTTTTATGATAATTTGACATTCTCCGCCCTGATACCAATTGTAGATCCCACCTGTGATCTGAGTATCCGTCAATTCATGAAATGTATATATTCGAATCTTTTCAACTTCAGATATAATAGGAATTGGAAACCTGAATCAACAGATGATACAATTAGTATGCCTGTAAGTAGCACGGAGCCACTTTGTACAACGGATGTACATTGGAAAGGAGCTTTTGTGATGTTCACTCCCCCAGGGCTTTCATTCAATCATCGAAAAACCACAAAGGAATTTTATATGAATGTTATGACAAGAAAACTCATTCCTTGTGTGCTCGTGCAAGTGTAGAATGACAGGATCGAATACTTAACAAGAATTAGTTCTCAGAAACTAATATCAAAGAAGTTGCGGAATAACACTTTGATATTTAATAAAACAGTAAACAAAACAGTATATGATTAACAAACTGTAAACTTGTATTGAATGCTTTGATTTTACAAGATTACACACTCAACCTCAATATTGATGAACAGACTCACCAATACGAATTCTACTTCTCTAGAATTAGGATCAATGCCTTGAGGTTGATTTCTCTCTAGAACTTCTAATTATCTGTAAAAATTATCTTATCCCCCTATTCTAAATAATATAATATATATATACTAAAGATAAAAGCTAATTACAATTAATAAAATATCTTCAGAATATCTTCTATCATTATCTCCAAGCTTTCCATAATCTTCAGTCCATCCAGCTGTCATCCTTCCATGCGAATTCTTTATCACATAAGCAGCATTATTCTTCAGCAGCATTAATACTCTGAGCAGTATTAACTCTAGCAGTACTAACCATGCTCAGCAGCATTAATCTCTTCAAGCAGTACTAACTTTGAACTAGCAGTACTAATCTTGTTGAGCAACATTAACCATCAACTAGCAGCATTAACAACAGAAGTACTAACTAGAAGTATTAACTGTTTTCTTCTAGCAGCATTAACTAGAAGTATTAACTAGAAGTATTAACTGTTTTCTTCTAGCAGCATTAACTAGAAGTATTAACTAGAAGTATTAACTGTTTTCTTCTAGCAGCATTAACTAGAAGTATTAACTGTTTTCTTCTAGCAGCATTAACTTTGTTCCAGCAGCATTAACTACAACTAGCAACATTAACCACAGAAGTAGTAACCATGATGAATATTAACTTCAGAAGTAGTAACCATATTTCAGACCCAACAATCTCCCCCTAACTTAACTTTTCAAAACTGAGAAGTTAAGTTCTTCAGCATAGGGTCTTTATGATAATTTCAAAACTTTCTGCAATTACTAGTTCTTCTTGATTCAGTTTCTGCTGTTATCTTCTTTTCTGTTTCTGATGTAATTACTGCTTTATTTCAGCTTCTTCACTTATCTCCCCCTCAAAATAAGATTTCATATCAACTTGATTCTCCTTCTCATGTCTTCTCAAGTTCAGTTGTTTAAGTCTCCCCCTTTTTGAAATAATCATGATCTGTGCTCCTTTTCATCTCTTTTATCTCCATAATTTGATTGTGAACTTTCAGACTAATTGTACCAAGTGTATCCATCAATTCTTTGTAGTTAAACTGTCCTCACCTCCTTTAGGTGTGTTTACCACCTTTGAAGGATCCTTGGATCTTTTAGTAGAGATCTTCTACCTAGCAGAAGCACCTTCTACTCCCTTGGTTTCTTGGCACCTGGGACCTTTAGATAATTACTCATCTAAAGTTGCCATGGGGAAGGTCTTAGATATGTTCACACTGTCCTGTCATGCACTTTGTGCAAAGTCAGTAGTGTAAGCCTTACAACCCATATGCTCTTGCATCTCCTTATTGAGCACCTTCTTGGGGTTGGGAGACACCCCTATGGTTTCCCTTTGGATATTCTCTGATGAAAAATGCTCCATCAGAGGGCTTGTAGGTTTTGAGGTTTAAGATACAAGAAGGGAAGGAACCTTCTGTATCTTTTCCTTATATAATATAGTAATGGGGAATGTTGGTTTGACAAAGAAGTTGGTTTGACAAAAGGAATCTGAAGATTTATGCTTTGTAGTGGAAGGTGTGGATAGGTCATCAGTAGGTTGGTCTAATGAGGGCTTTGACCCTGATGCCTTACCTTCTTGATTGTGGGACATCACCATCATTGTAGAGAATAATGGTGTGTCAACTCCTTCCGAGTCCCTAGCAGATCTTCTCATGTTTGAGAAAACCTTGCCTTTAGGGGGTTTAGGTACATATATCTCATTAAAATGAGGTTAATCCGTCAATTCCTTATTAAGTACTTCTTGTACAAACCTTGGATACAGATAAAAGCTTTTTGATTGATATCCAGGTTTGACATTAAATCATTGAAGATTATTTTTAGGTATAGAAAACTTACATTAGCAGTAGTAACACTTATCAGCAGCATTAACACAGACTGACAGTAGTAACACATACCAGCAACATTAACACAGTATGACAGTATTCACTGAATTAGAAGTACTAACTACCTTTCAGTATTAGCAACCTGAAACACTTCTGTTAGATCAAAAGTAACATGTCCTCCATCAAATCTTTTAAAGAATTTGAAGGCAGCTCATGTTCCTTGTTATGTGCCAAGAGCAACCATTATCTTCATTCCAAATGCTCTTCCTCTTGAGCTTTTGGTTGCCCTGCACACTTGATAAATCAGTTAGTCTTTGAGGGAACCCAAGCCAAAGTGGTCTTGGGTTGTCCTTTCTCATTTATATAATCTGTCAGTTTGGTCTGGATGAGTTGTTTAGGAATCTCATGGCTGGAATACTTTGTCAAGATTATAGGCTTTGCAACATTAATACTAGTAGAAGCACTATCCTTGTTAGCAGTAGTATTGGTTGCAGCAGCACTTTTTCTGTTAGCAGTACTATCTGGGATAGCAGTACTAACAGGTTTCTTTACAATTGGAACCCAAACTTGAACAAAGTTGTTTGCTTTCTTTGTCTTTAAGTTACTCCTTGGCTTATTTGGAGCATTTTTATTTGTATTAGCAAACTTGTTCTGAGCATGAGACTTTAAAGGTGCTCTTTTCTCAGCCAATTGATTCCTTCTTTTATTCCTATAACCAAAAGAGTTTTGTGGTTTTCTTTGAAAAGTGACTCTTTGGTTGATAGGGTTGAAATAACAGTGTTTGGCAAGATGATTCAATTTGCCACAGATAAAACAAGGTTTTGGTCTATTGATTTTACTCAAATCAACCCCTTGTTTTTGTGCCCACTGATTATTCCAGTTTCTCTGATTTCCCCTTGGTTTATCATGTTTTTGGGGCTCAGATTTATTGCAAGAACACTGTTTGCAGGGGACAGGGTTCACAACTGTGGTTTGCTTATAATGGACCTTCTCAGACTTTCCCTCAGTCTTTTCTATGTCCTTAGACTTGATCCAAGCCTTTCCACATCCCTCATTGGTGATAATATGATTTTCTAGAAGAATCTCACCACTCACAGTGTTCTTCTTACTCTTTTCACTAGAGTTCTCTTCTTCAGAGTCTGTTTCAACCACCACTTTGTCTAAAGGATCTACCTTAGTGGCTCCAACAGGCAATTCCTTCCTATCCTTGGTCTCTAGTAAGTTTGATATAGGAGGAATGTAATTGTTGTTGTATGGTGGTGGTGTGGTGTTATAGCCTATTCCTCTTCTAAGTTTGTCATGGATTTGAGTTTGTAACAAAGAATCCATTGCTTTGGAAGCATTAGAAAACTTTTCTACATCAAGTTTGACTTTAGCTAGCTCTCCTCTTAGCTTTTCACTCTCTTCTTTAGATCTGGTCAGTTGAAGCTCTAAGTCCTTCTTCTCCCACTTCCAGTAATTTGTGTCATAAGAGTGTTGAAGCTCATTAGCTTGAAAACCCTTAATCTGCTCTTCAAATCTCTCAACAATCCTCACATAATCTTTTATGTCTTTTTCCAATCTTTTAAGGTCATCACTCATGTTCTGGTTGTGATCCCTATACCTTTTAATAGTTTCCATACAAGTTTTAGAGCAAAGATTAGACATTACCTCTGTGGGGATTTCTGTGCTTGAAGAATTTGAAACTTTAGCCATTGATGATTTCTGATTTCAAAGAAGAATGATGATTGCAGGTTTCTGAGAATACTAGCTCTGATACCACTTGACAGGATCGAATTCTTAACAAGAATTAGTTCTCAGAAACTAATATCAAAGAAGTTGCGGAATAACACTTTGATATTTAATAAAACAGTAAACAAAACAGTATATGATTAACAAACTGTAAACTTGTATTGAATGCTTTGATTTTACAAGATTACACACTCAACCTCAATATTGATGAACAGACTCACCAATACGAATTCTACTTCTCTAGAATTAGGATCAATGCCTTGAGGTTGATTTCTCTCTAGAACTTCTAATTATCTGTAAAAATTATCTTATCCCCCTATTCTAAATAATATAATATATATATATATACTAAAGATAAAAGCTAATTACAATTAATAAAATATCTTCAGAATATCTTCAGAATATCTTCTATCATTATCTCCAAGCTTTCCATAATCTTCAGTCCATCCAGCTGTCATCCTTCCATGCGAATTCTTTATCACATAAGCAGCATTATTCTTCAGCAGCATTAATACTCTGAGCAGTATTAACTCTAGCAGTACTAACCATGCTCAGCAGCATTAATCTCTTCAAGCAGTACTAACTTTGAACTAGAAGTACTAATCTTGTTGAGCAACATTAACCATCAACTAGCAGCATTAACAACAGAAGTACTAACTAGAAGTATTAACTGTTTTCTTCTAGCAGCATTAACTAGAAGTATTAACTAGAAGTATTAACTGTTTTCTTCTAGCAGCATTAACTAGAAGTATTAACTAGAAGTATTAACTGTTTTCTTCTAGCAGCATTAACTAGAAGTATTAACTGTTTTCTTCTAGCAGCATTAACTTTGTTCCAGCAGCATTAACTACAACTAGCAACATTAACCACAGAAGTAGTAACCATGATGAATATTAACTTCAGAAGTAGTAACCATATTTCAGACCCAACATAGAATGATTGAAGCTACTTAGCTACATCAGGCTCAAATTGTGTAAACTGTTGAGACAACAACAGATATTACACAGACTCAATGTGCATGAAAGAGGTGCGAAGGTGGGGCAACTTCCCTTCTTTTTCAATATCTAAATCTTCCGAGTGAAGACTAGATAGCAGATATGCTGCGTCCCCAAAGAAAATGAAAC
Source organism: Arctium lappa (assembly GCA_023525745.1). Lineage (NCBI taxonomy): Eukaryota > Viridiplantae > Streptophyta > Magnoliopsida > Asterales > Asteraceae > Arctium > Arctium lappa. The sequence continues at coordinate 42,534,135 of CM042047.1, read as the reverse complement.
ACTTCTTTGTTAAGAAAGAAACGAGTGGCTGGTGGGGTTATAGCAAGAGTTGGCATGGGTTCACTACCTGTTTCAATGATGGTCACCAAAGAATGTGAACCAATCAGTAGATGTGGTTGCCCGGCTCAGAAAGTGTTTGGTGCAGAGTTTTCATATTCTTTTAACTCTGTTCTCACGCCCTCTTTCTTTTTAACATTAAAGCTCACTTCTAACCAAACTCTCTTTTTCATTTTTCCGCTCCACACAATGAGAAAAACTCAAACCGATGAGTTATCTCCCCCACTCTTTGATTTATAACCCCTCACCCCTCAAATCACTTAGGATAGCTTCCGGGGTAGGAAACATTGGTTTACGTGAATCCATGGAAGTTCTGTTTAAGCTCACACATAAATCCCATATAATTCCTATAAAGAATGTATGCTCAACAGTTTAACTTGAACATTTAAGCTCAAATAAGATAACACTGTCAAAAAGTATGCTCAGGAGATTTGAGCAATTGATCTTTGACAAACTGACAATCTATCAATCAGATCAACTAAACTGATTAGGGTATCAAAGAACTGGATATTTTGTTTATATGAACAAATATAAACAATTTAGTAATGAAAGCACAAATTTAGAAATAATGATAGATGCTCAACAACATTGATATTAAACGGGGGTATTACCATCGAAAAATTGGTTCGTTATGAGACATGGTAATAACAAATTCAAATAAAGTACTGGACCTGTGTGTGTGAATACGTTACAGTATAAAGACAAGATAATACTCAAGTATTGATCTTTGGAAACACACGGTCAGTTAAACATTAATGCTCAAAAATGAAAAACATTTAAATTCACACTTCTAGATTCATGAAATCTTTTGATAATCAGAAGTGGTTTGATCATTTCAGAAACTGTTTTTCATGCTTGAAAGTTGTTCTTCTTTCAAACAATCAGAGATCTAGAGTTAGAAATATTTACTTTTTAAGCTCCCCCTCAAATCATGATAGAATGATTTATTTATTTTAAGCTCCCCCTGGATATTTGCAAAATATCCAGGTCTAAACGTTGAAGAACGGGTCCTGATCTGTCATGTGATCAGAAGCCAAACTTCGTTGAAGTCTGGGTTCTAAGTTGATTTACTTAGAAGCCTTAGTTCTTCTACTCCCCTTGACAATAGGTGCCTGCAACAAAGAATCAGTTTTCGGATTTGGTACCCACTGGTATTTGGGTCCTCGAATGTTAGTTGCAGTTCTTGTGGGGGATATAGAATAAGAACCATACCAGAAATGATCACTAGTTTTGTGAATGTGATCATGTGAACGACAATAAGAACAATGGTATTTCTTACTTGACAACCTGAGTAATTGATATCTCGAGTAGATATGATCAGGTATACCTTTACTCGCTTTGTTCTTCTTGGCATTAGGCGCATGTACACACGATTCTCTTTCTTTCAGCTCATCTTCAACTGATTTCTTCTTCCAGACCAGTTCCTCATCTTTGTATCTCCTTCTTCTAGAACGTGTACCTGAACCATCTATATTTCTATCATAGAAAAGGGTAGTCTTACGAATCTGATCAAAAGATTTAGGTGACCTTTGTGAAGAGACAGGTTTCTGATTTGAACTTGATACAGACTTTTCAAGCACTTTAATCGTTGAAGCGAAGTTGTCTCTTTCTTGAACAAGTAGGTCAATCTTCTTCGTGAACTCAGACTTCGTTTTTTGCTCTTTCAGCACACTTTCAGATAGTTCAGATAACTTCTTAGTAAGCTTTTTCATCTCAGCCTCAAACATACTTCTCTCTTCTTCAAATCCCTTCTCAGCATTGTTTCTTTGGCCGGATATTTCTTTGAAGACGCCAACATTCTTTTGTTCAATGGCCTTCTTTTCTTTTGCAAACTTTTCTCTTTCAAGGAAGATTACTTTCTGAAAATCAGAAACTTGCTGAGACAGTTTTATGCATTTCAGCTCAACTTCTTTCTTCTCGTCAGCACATTTTCTCGAAAAATCTGAGAACTTCTTTGCGAACGATTTCTCAAACTCGGATTTATCTTGAGCATGCTTTTGCTCCAAATCAGATATTTACTTTTGAAGCTCAGCATTTGTATCTTTCAGATGCTCAATCTGCTCCTCAGAACTTTCAACAGATGCTGCTTGTTGGATTTGGACAATTTGAACTTCCAGATCAGAAATCCGTATTTTTAGTTCAGAGTTATCAGTTTCCAAAAACTTTACTCTTGAAGACATCTTTGGTCCTGTCATTATCTTTTCAAGATGTTCCCACAGCTGTTTTCCTGTAGCCTTTTTACTGTCTAAACTTACAGAAATCTCTTTTGAAATCTCCTCGGAAATTCCTTGCAAGATAAAAGCTTGAGTCAATTTATCAGCTTCAAATCTCTTTCTTTGCTCATTTGTGTATTCCTGAAATGGTAGTGTGTACACTTCCTGTTCCGTTCTTCCATTTTCTCCCATAAAATAACAAATATTTGTCGGAGTTTTCATTCTTCCTTCCCTCAGAGATAATCTGATATAATCACCCAAGTCAAGTTTATCAATGAACTCTAAGAACTGAATCCTCCATTGGTCATATTCTCCTTTGTAAAGAACAGGTGGCATCTCATCCATACTTATTGAAAGACCTTCGCTTGAAGGCATTCCTTTTGATATACAGGGACTGAACTTGACAAGAGGTGGTACTCTAAAGTGCAAGGACCAAAAGTGACAGAGTGTGAAACTTGAAAGTTTAGGGTCACAAATGACAAGCTACTGAAACCTTGAAGTACGGGGGTTAAAAGAAATGCACTACAAAATGATCGTGAGACAAAAAATTCGACCCTTTTTTCCCTTTTTTTTTTTTTTGAACTCGGTCGAGCAGGATACCGGTCAAGCAAAAGACCGATAACGACAATGTTCCGGTCAAGCAAAGGACCGGTAAAGGCAAAGTATCGGTCGATCCAAAGGACCGGTATCAACAATGTACCGGTCTAAACTTATTATCGGTCAAAACAAATCCGGTTGAACCAAAGGACCGGAAGTGACAATATATCGGTCAAAGGACAAAGACCGGTAACCAGGGTACCGATCGAAGTGATGTGCCGGTCGAATAAAAGACCGGTATTGGCAAAGACCCGGTCGAATCAAAGACCGGTATTGACAAAGTATCGGTCGAACACAATGACCGGAAAATACAATGTATCGGTCAAACAAAATGACCGGTAAATACAACTTCCCGGTCGAAGGATGTCTATCGGTCAAATAACAGATTAGCAGATAGGGTCGATAAAGTCGAAGAACACCGAAGAAATCGATGAATTTCAATATTATTCGACCCAGAAATTAAACAATCAATAGACCGATAAACACCAAAAAATCGATTTTTACTGGACACACAAGATCGATAATTAACTCAAACGATCGATAAATAACCTTTTCAGAAAATAAACTTCGACTGATAAATTGATTTATTCAGAAACACAGATCGATACTCACTTTTTCCAGAAAAAAATAATAGACCGAATCTGATTTTTTTCAAATATAAAATTCGATCGATATACCACATAAACAGATATCAATTGATAAAACTATTAATCGAAACAGATCAACCAACAACTTAACAGATTAAGCAGATAATCGAATAGGGTTTTTAGACAAACCTTTTTCTGGATCAAACCTTTAGTCTCTTTGCTCTGATACCAATTGTAGATCCCAGTACAGTGCAGTCAGCAGCAAATATTATCAAAGATGAACAATTATATGGCCACAACTACTAGTCATATGATTAATAAGCAATCAAAGGGTTACAGGTTTACAGAAAGAATTTCTGATCAGAGAGAGTAAACCTATAGACTAGTGTTATGAATATAATGAGGCTAAACTTTATAACCTTTCTAATGAAATGTCTACCCTTAATTATGAGATAAATATGCGTTTATATACTTAGGCTTACAAGGCCTAATGGGCTTATGGGCTTGGGCCCATCTAATTAATCAACTATTAATGAATTACATTATGCACCCTTATAAATACTTTATTCCACTTTTAACACAAAGGACTTTCAGTCCTAACACACACATATTAGGGTGTTACACAAAACACACCATCAATCCAATTCACTCTCATACTCTGTTATATCTATTCATTTTATGTGGTTTTCTAATGGATCAATCAAAGCCCCAATTCAACCCATTTTTCAATTTCTCCCAAAATTCATCCTATAATCCAAATGAGGATGCACAAGACATAAATCCTCCTACTCCAATGTACCCAAATCCTAACTTTCCTATGATGAAACCCAACAATTTTCAAATGCCAATGTACCAAAATCCAAATTTCTCAAACTATCCACACAATTTTCAAATGTCGTTTTACCCAAATCCTACTACTACTCCTCAATTTCCAGAATTTTCTACACAACCAAATCTTGTGCCGGAGCAAGCAAGAGGTTCTAAAAATGAAAAAAAACGATGGACAACCAAAGATAACATATTGTTGTGTAGTGTTTGGCTCAACATAGGCAAATATGCAACAATTGGTACTGATCAGAGCAAGCTAAATTTTTGGAATCATGTACTAGAATATTACGATGTGAATCGTAACATGAGTTCTCAAACAAGTAGGAATCGTCAAGCACTTAATAATCGTTGGATTCGATTGAATCATGGAGTTTCAAAGTTTGTTAGGTGTTACGAACAAATCCTACACCGACGTGAAAGTGGGCAGAATGAAGAAGACGAAAAAAACAGAGCATTAGAGTTATATCGTTCGTTGGAAGGTGGACAATTCAATTTCTTGCGTGCTTGGGTTGAATTGTGTGATCAAGAAAAATGGACCAGTCAACGAGAGAGACCTGTAGAGGTTGACCTAGTAGAAGATAGGGGGTCGAAGAGAACAAAAAATGATGGTTCGGGCCGATACACCTCATCATCCTCAAATACAAACACATTGACCCCTGAGTTAACGTCGACTGCTCGTCCAATGGGAAGGAAAGCTTCAAAGGATAAAGGTAAACACAAATTATTATCAACTAACTCTATCGACTGTATCGATAAGGCGATGAAAGAACAATTCAATCTCGATGCTGAAAAAATAGAAGCAATGAACAAATATACTGAAGCTATAAAAGAACGACAGAGAAAAAAAGAAGAACGAGAGAGAAAGAAAGAGGAACGGGAGAAAATGAAAGATCAACTTCAAAAAGAAGAAATGGCAATCAGGTTGATGGAAATGGATCCATCTACTATGACAGAGCAGCAACGAAAATTGTACGATAAAAAATTTCGACAACTTTTAGACGAATAAAGATGTAACTATATTTGTGTTATTTTATTATTCGTGCGTATTAGATTATATTATATGTATTTTTATAAATTACATTATATGTAGTTTTATTAGTATTGTACGTTTTAATAGTTTTATCAGTAGTGTATGTCGTAATATGTGTTATATGTAATTTCATTAATATTTAAATTATTTTAATTATATTGTATTTAAAAAATAACATATATACATGTATAGAAAATTTTAGAGTAAACTCCAATTTTGGTCCCTGACGTATAGTGATTTCTTTGAAAGAGGTCCGTATGGTTTCATAATTCAAGTTTATATCCCTAGGGTATGGATTTTGCTCTGAAAAAGGTCCCTGGCCCCTAACGACGTTAAAAATCTCTGTTAGGGTCGGGGGCATTTTCGTCCAACCATGTATTTGTCCCTTTTTGCATTCCTTTTTCATTTTTCTTAATTTTATGAAAACATCAAACTATTAAGGACCAACTTGTAATTAACTCTAGTATTATATATATATATATATATATATATATATATATATATACAATCACAGATTCACAGGACCAAGAGTCATCGCCGACCAAACTCCATCGCCGACCAAATCTCTCCCCCACCCCATGTTTGTTGATCGATATCACCACAGGCACAAAGACCATAATGGTTCACCCCACCCTACCCCTCCACCCATGGCCAAAACTCCATCGTCGGCTAACCATTTTTTTTCCTTAAATGGGAAGATTAAATCTCAGAAAATCTAAGGGTAATGGTTAGCTTTAACAAGGATAGTTATGTAATTGTTATTTCCCGTGTCGACCGTTGAATCACCAAAGATGAGGATGGCAGGAAATTTGAAGTTTTGGCCATTAGTTTTCTGGGACAGAACCTGCAGTACAGTAGTACAGGAAGAAGAAAAGATGAAGCATTGATTTGGTTAGTATATTGTGAAGCATTCATTTGTGAATGAAAATGCAATAACAAGGTTATATAGGGGGTGTTTTCATTAGCTGCTAAGTGATGGTATTGATGTTTTGGAGTAAAAGTTAAACCGTGAAAAACCTTAAAGCAAGAATGAGTCATTTCTCTGTAGTATGGACTTTATGGATAAAGATATAGATAGATAGATATATGGAATATATAGATATAGATATATAGAGATGGGCTGCAACCTGTGAGGTGGTCTTGTGAGTTGGGAAGTCTGCAAGTCTCACTGTCATGTGATCGCCTTCCATTTGAGCCATCATTCACATTTAATATGGACAAGGTGACTGATGCCATTTTGATGGTTTCACCCAACACCACCACGTCATCACCATCCACCTTCTCCGGTGAACCACACCACTACCCTCTTTCTCCCATTCTTCTTCGTTGCTTCACAGGAGCCATGTAAAATCCATCATCAAGAACAAAAAAAAACATAAATGTCGAACACCCAGATCTGGATTTAGCTTGATGGTAGAGCAGGGGTGGTGATTGGGGAAGAGAAGGGTGGAGTAGGGGTGGTGTGATTTGCAGCGGCAGGTCTCTGTGTTATATACACATAGATATAGAAAGAGAAAGTGAATATATAAAGTGAGAGAGAGAGAGAGAGATGGGTGGTGATTTGCAGGTCTCTGTGTTTTTTTATATATATATTTGTGTGTATATATATATATATATATATATATATTAGATTTTAGTACATAACAGGTCCTTGAAGTTTTTATGTTTTTGTAAAAATAAGGGAAACAAAAAAGAAGTGCAAAAAAAGATAAAAATATGGTTGGACGAAAATGCCCCTGGCTCTAACGGACCATTTTGACGTCGTTAGGGGTCAGGGACCATTTTCAGAGCAAAATCCAAACCCTAGGGATGTAAACTTGAATTATGAAACCATAGGGACCTCTTTCAAAGAAATCAATAAACCTCACGGACCAAAGTTGGAGTTTACTCAAAATTTTATTAAACAAGAATGATTAAATCTTAAAAAATAAATTAAAATTATTAATTTATAGAATATATATAGTGGGAGTTTATCTAAATTAAAAAAATATTGAAAATGAAGATGGTGGAGGCCACGTGGCTTTCAAATGGAATTGCAATACTTGCAATTGAAAATCCTACATGGCACCAATACCTCATTTGCAATTCCATTTGAATTCCCTCTATGGATGGTCAAATTAATTGATTGACTTGTTAATGATGACATGGACCAAGTATTTTGCCAACATGTCATAATTAAACTTATAAAAATAAATTTAAAATGATGACATGACATTTAAAATTTATGATGTGACATATAATTTATTTTACAAGCTAAAATTCCACATTCCAATTACTAGTGCAACTTTTGAAAAACACTTATAAAAAAATTAATATTAAAGAAAAGAGAAATAATTTCAAAACCCCTATAATAAGCGCCGCATCCCCCATCATCTTCATCCTCATCTCAAATCTTCCACATCACTTCTTTCTCTCTGTTTCTCACCAACAACTTCTTCTACGTTTATTTTCTGCTTTTGACATGAATAGTTTAAGCAAAATAGATTTTACATCATTTGTTGTGTCTATTACATCAACAAAAACGTATGAATTTGGAATTTTACAAATCAATTAAAAACGAGTAACTCGAAGAACCTTCAACGGAGAGTTTTGGTTCAGCGACGAAGAAACCTTCAACAAATCAACTCAACGAACTGAAAGAAGTCATCAACAAAGGGTTTTGATTTCGAAGGCGGTGGATTTAGAAACAACCCATCAACCATTGATTCATATCAGATGTAAAAAGAAATTTGGGGTTTTGATTTGATTTTCAAAAGCCCATATTCAAAATGGGTTGTATAAATTTGTTTAAGTTTTTTTTTTTAGAGATTTGATTTAGGGTTCTTATGTAAGTTCATAAATTCATTTGTAAAATATTTCATTTGCTTCTGGTTTCAGGTTTTTATTTGTATTTAGATTTTGATTTAGGTTCTTGAATGAACATGACTTGTATGAATCTGAATTTGATTTGCACATAGAAATATGGGTTTTTTTTGTTCATGTTCTTATCTACATTTCATGATTTATTTTGAAAGGTTATTCATGTTCATCTACACCAACTGATCAAGGAATTTTTATATTAATTATCATGACGAGTTGGTAATTAGTTAATCACATGGATATTATTTATTTATTTAGTTTTGTCATGTCATTTTAAGGTTACCGGTTACCTATTGAATATGTAAATTGGGCCCTTAAATAAATGAAAACTTTGCTAAGACCCTTAAATGATAATTTTTAAACTTGGTTCCCTAAAACAGAAATCAGACTAAAATTAGTTCCATTTTAATGCAATTTTTCCTTTTAAAAAGTATGTAAGTTACACCATTTTATACATTTACTCAAAATAACTAATTAAATGGTCAGATTAGAGTCCTGTAAGCTCAATGTGGATTTTCATGGCTTTTTTTTCATGACCTTTAAGATTAGTCAAGATGTGTACAAGTTAGTTCGAACAACTACGATTTAAGGGGGAAAATAACAAATTGAGAACATGTTGATGGTTTTTGTTTGATAACTTGATTAACATTACATAAAATGTTATTATTATTATTATTATAATTATGTGGTTGATAGTTATATGAAGATTTTTTCTTCCACTTTGTTGATACATTTTTATTTAGTATTTTATAAGTACACAGTTTCTACACAATGAGATAATTAAATCAAAATAAAACGTACTTTATTTCAGTTTTGAGGATTGTGATTATTTTACTTCAAAATTGTGTGTAGAATGATTTTACATCTATTTGAAATATAATTGTTGGGTGAAAGAGTTTTGGAAGGCTTGAATGATTATGGTCAAGTAATGGTCTCTTTAAATGATTATGACCCATCTTAATTGGGGCTATTTGCATAAAGGATTTTGATAATCCAATTCTATGAGGTAATTATGTTTTGTAACTATAGGAGACTATAATGTAATGTATCCATAGGTATTGAATTCTTTTGTGTTGTGTAACACCCGGAATTTTGGTAAGCTATAATTAACTTCTTTTCCCTCCTAAATCCAATTGTTAGGGTCTAATACTTATGAAACGTTCCCCTTCGAATCATAGATCGATTCGGGAGTGTCGTGAGCTTCAAAGATTGAATATCGGAAGTCGGGGAGGAGCTGAGTGACAGTGCCACGCGACAGTGACTTGATCACAATCAGCATGGCATAATCGCGGGACCATAAGAGCTCTTGGTACACATTCGGTGACTATACCTCGCGACTGTGACATCAGTCATTATCACTTGGCACTATTGCGGGGGTACCCAAGCCTTCGGTACATCTGGGGTGATTATGTCCGCGATAGTGTCGAGGTCGCGATCGAGGGGGGGAAGCAAACCGTTAAATGCAATTTCAACCTCATCTCGTTCATTATTTTCACCAAACATTTCAAGGCTCATTCTCTCCCACTCTCTCTTCATTGAATCCGATTTTAGGGCATTGAATACTTCACTTTCCCACCTCTTCAAAGATCTCCATCATCGACTAGGATTGTGAAGGCTAGAGTTCAAGGGTTCACCATCTCATTATCTCCATCTTCATCCCAAAGCTTTAAAGTTTCTAGGTTTTAACCAAAAATCTAAATTGTGAGTTCATTCAACCTTTAAAACTTTATACATGTAAAACTTCCATATTTTGAACTCCTAATCTTCTCCTAGTATATTTTATCTTTTGAGAAATTTTGACCTAACATGAGTATTTTGGAGATTTTAGGATTTTTATCATTTTCTCACGAAATGAAGAGTTTTATTATGTGGTTTTGTATACATATTTGTGGTTGAAACCTTGAGAAATGTCACTTTGAAAATATTTATGAAACTTTATTATTGGAAGAATTTCTTGACATAAGTAAGATTTTGGGATAACATGTGTGAGATGTTGTATTCAACTAAGGCTCTCTATCAAGTCATGTAAACTTTAGAAAGGTGCTTTAAAATCATACTATGATGGTATTTGGAAATGGTTAATTGATTTGGCTCCTAAATGCTTAGGGGCCCGACACTTATTTGGTGGAATGTCACTAAGTCCGCCCTCTCAGCTACTGTTTTGGACTGTTTAGCTTGGGCCAAGTTCAAGAATAAGGTTATGGATGAGTACTGCAACGAAAGGGCTATGACCATACCGAAGAAGAGTTCTGAGCTCTTAAGAAGGGAAGCATGTCGGTGAGAGAGTACACCGACAATTCATGGAGATGTTGGGTCTAATGGGGCATATGGCCCCGACTGAGAAAGAAAAGATGGCGGCCTACCTCAAGGGCCTACCGGCAGACATGATGTCTATGGTCTGCAACTCTAAAGCCTCTACCCTCAGTGAGAGGATATAGGAAGCACAGATCATGGAAGATGTCTATGCTTTGGGAAAGGAAGAGAGAGCGGTAGTGGGTGAGAAGAGAAGATGGGAGAGCAATCCCGAATCTCTCAAAAGGTCAAGACTGTTTATTAGGGGAAGAAGTTTTGATAACCACCGAGAGGCGAGATGGTGCCCGAAGTGCCGAAATAAGCACCAAGACACTTGTAACTCCAACCCCACCTCTTGTGCCAAGTGTGGGAAGACCGACCATTCTACAAGGGATTGCCCAGTGAAGAGGCTTGTATGTTTTGAATGTAAGAGGTCGGGGCACTTTAGAAAGGATTGCCCGAAGTGGAAGATGGGTAGTGCTCCAAAAAAGAAGGAGAACCCTCTGAGGGTTCCGGGGAGAGCTTTCCAGATGATAACGGAAGAGGCCAAGGCATCTATCGACGTGGTATCGGGTACGTTTCTCCTAAACTTCGTACTTGCGCATGTGTTATTTGACCGGGTGCCAATTTCTCTTTCATATCTAAATCGTTTTGCCAAAAGCTTGCCATGCCCACTAGTAGTTTAGAAGATTCTTTAGTGGTAGAAATAGCGATTGGTGGTCAAGTATTGATTCATGATGTTTTAAAGGATTGCACCCTCGATATTAAAGGGAAGGAGTTTCCTATAAACCTAATGCCTATGTTGATCGGCGGATTCGACATAGTAGTCGGGATGGATTAGCTAGCGTAGAATCAAGCCAAGATTGTGTATTCCAAGAAATTGATCTGACTCCCCATTTCGAATTGTGAGACGGGGGTGGTGTATGGCGAAAGGGGGAAGGGTGATATAGTGATCATCACCGTGGCTAAGGCACGGAGATGCTTGGGGAAGGGATGTTCATCCTTTCTAGCATACGTGATAGATGCCAAGCTTGAGAAGAAGAAACTCGAGGATGTGAAGGTGGTACGCGTGTTATCCTAGATAACAATGTAAATCACAAGATGACAATTAGTTCCATCAAATCTCACTTTGAATTAATCACAAATTTCAATTGCAAAGTTCTCTCAACACACTTTCTCTTTCTAACTCTGGAACTCTCTCAACACTAATGAATTACTACACTCTACAACACGCATAAAACACTATTTATACACACACTACAAAACGCGCAAACTACTGTACACGCAAACAACTAAAACGCGCACAACACAATTAAAAACAAAATTACAACTTTGACTTTGATTTTTATTACACTAGACTTTGACGTTGATGCTTGAGAGTTGACTTCAACTTTTCAGTCTTCTATGATCTTGTATTCAACATATTTATGCTCTAACAATCTCCCCCTTTGTATTCAAGGTCATCTCAAAAAGATTTTGCAGAATAATCTTCTCTCTTTAAGCTCAGTAACTGTAATTTCCCTCTTTGTAAAACTTTAGCATTGAAAAACAATCTTTTATTTATGCCTAAAACAATCTCTTCTTTCTTTGATCTTTAACAATATGTAATCTTCCAAAAGTTTGTCTTTAAACAAATAACATTCTCTCCCAAATATGGTATAAATGCTCTTTGACAATCTCCTCAAGGTTATCTCAAACCTCTTTCAGACTTCAGAAAGAAATTATCTTCAGAATTCGCTCAGTTTGCTTCAAGCAGATTATCTTCAAAGAAAATTTATGTAAACTTCAGCACATCTACAGAAAACTTTGAACTTTTCTCTTTCAAACTTTCAATCTTTGCAATTCTCTGAACTTTTCTCCCATAACTTGATACAAACTTTTCTTTTCTGACATTTCGTAAACTTTATCTTCTCCCCCTTTTTGATGATTGCAGCATTGAGATCATCAAAACTTTCTCCAAGAAATGTCATTATCAATTCTGACCACTGACCTTTTGAACTGAGCCTCTGTTTCACCGTCAACCCATAAAGATATTCATCCGAATATTTTCAAATTCAGATAAATTGGAATGTAACACCTGAATCAACAAATGAATCAGTTAATATGTCTGTCAGTAACACAAAGTTACTTTGTGTAACGAATACACATTGGAAAGGATCTTTTTGATGTTCACTCCCCCAGGGCTTCCATTCAATCATCGAAACACCACAAAGAAATTTCTATGAACGTTACGACAAGAAAAAAAATTCCTTGTGTGTTCGTGCAAGTGTTAGAAAGAATTAAGCACATGATGATTGCTTTTATAAGGCTCAAACTTGTGTAAACCACTGAGACAACAGTAATTAAACACAGACTCAATTGTGCATGATCGAAGTGCGAAGGTGGGGCAGACTTCCTTCTTTTTCAATATCCAGATTTTTCAAATGAAAATCGGATAGATTATGTGTTGTGTCCCCTTTAAAATATGAAACATTTTCTTTTTAAGAAGAAAATGAGTGGCTGGTGAGGTTTTTATCAAGAGTTGGCATGGGCTAGTTGCCTGTTTCAATAATGTTCACGAAGAATTGTGAAACACTAGTAATGTGGTTGCCCGACTCAGAAAAAGTTGGTGCAGAGTTTGATATTCTTTTACTCTGATCTCACACCCTCTTTCTTTTTAAACATTGAGCTCATTTCTAACCAAACTCTCTTTTACATTTTACCTCTTCACACAACCCACACTCATTTCTTTTGACTCCTCACACTCGATCACTAAGGATTAACTTCTTAAGTAGGAAATACTGGTTAACGTGAATCAATAGAAGTTTCATTTAAATCTCACACAAAGAACCCATGTATTTTCCTAAAAGAACATGTTGTTCAGATGGTTTAACTATATAAGTTAAAGCACAAAGAATGAAATACAAGTCAGATATAGATATGCTCAGAGATGTAATCATGAAGATATGAGCATTTTTAAACATTGAAGACTTTTCAAACAAGATAATTGAATGAATTAAATGAATACAAGAAACTTGTTTGAAAATCTGACATTGTATTAAAAAGTCGATTCTTGTGTGTGTGAATACTTGACAGTATATGGAAAAGATAATACACAAGTATTAATCTTTGGAAACACGGTTTATAAACATTTAAGCTCATCAAATAATGAAAAACATTTAAAATCACACTTCCAAATCATGAAATCTACTTAAGAATCGAGAAGTGGTTTGAACGTTTAAGAAACATGTTTTCATACTTGAAAGTTGTCCTTCTTTCAGATACGTATGAGATTAAGATTTAGAAATAAACCTTTTCGTGCAGTCTTAAATCTCATGAAGTCAGCTTAAAGTCATAATGATATGGTGTTGTAAGCATCCTCTCAATCTGCATCAGTCATAAAGTCCGTCAAAGTACAAAATGTATTCACAACTTTATTGAAAATTAAAATGCCATAAAGCAGTAAAACATTGAATGTACGAGTTCTGATCTGAAATAATCAGAAGTCATAAGTCATACTCCTTATTCATACTATAACTCCCCCTGCATTTATGCATCAGAAAAATTTATCAATGAAAAACATATGAACTCCCCCTCAAATGGATATAGATCATCTTTTCATCATCTCTTACTCCCTCTGAAATCATGAACATACCTTAAAGTGCAGATAGCTTTTCAGAATAAAGATATAGAAATGAAGAAAAATAACAATAAGAAAACTTTAGTAGGTAATCACTGATTATGTCTTAAGATTTAACATACCAAGTTTAGATACAAGAAAATTAAATCTCTTTTCGTCTAAAGGCTTGGTGAATAAATTTGCAAGCTGATAATCAGTGTTTACAAAATAAAGTTCTATTGTACCTTTTTCAACATTGTCTTTGATAAAATGATACCGTACATCTATGTGTTTGGTCTTTGTGTGTTGTACAGGATTTGTTGATATTGCAATGACGCTTTTAGAGTCACAATAAATCATAATCTTGTCAAATTTGAAGCCATAATCTCGCAGTTGCGTCCTCATCCACAACACCTGATAGCAGCAGCTTGCAGCAGCAACATACTCCGCCTCAGTCGTTGATGTGGAAACACAAAGTTGTTTCTTTGATGCCCAACTTACGAGTTTATCTCCAAGTAATTGTATATGACCCAATGTGCACTTCCTGTCTAACATATAGCCAGCATGATCTACATCTGAGTAAGCCGTCAGTTCAAAACCAGTATCTTTAGGATACCACAGACAAAGATCTGCAGTCCCCTTCAGATATCTAAATATGCGCTTAACTGCAGACATATGGGATTCTTTTGGATTAGCCTGATATCTTGCACATAGACATGTAGAGAACATAATATCTGGCCTACTTGAAGTTAAATACATTAAAGAACCAATCATCCCTCTAAAGGTTCAAACATTAACAGGTTTTCCGAAGGATCCATGCCAATCTTAGTTCCCGGTGCCATCGGGGTTCCAATTGGTTTACAAGTTTCCATTTTGAATTTCCGAAGAATATCAAAAATGTACTTAGCTTGGTTTATATAAATCCCCGTTGAAAATTGTTTTACTTGTAATCCAAGAAAGAAATTCATTTCTCCCATCATACTCATTTGAAATCGTGACACCATGAGGTTTGAAAAATTCTTACAAAATTTAGGATTTGTAGAGCGAAATATAATGTCATCCACATATATTTGAATAAGAATGATATCGGCTTTTTCTTTCTTAATGAATAAAGTAGTATCGATTTTACCTTTTGTGAAGCCCGACTTGACCAAAAACATTGATAAAACCTCATACCAGTCTCGAGGCGCTTGTTTAAGACCGTAAAGTGCTTTATCCAGGATGTAGACATGATCCGGTTTGAATAGATCCATGTGTAACAACTCAAGTGGAGAACTTGTACTCGGTTCGGGTTTTGGCTTGTGAGTTACCCTCTTCATTTTACCCTTTTCACATGCTGCACATAGATGTTCTTTTCATATCTCAGCTCAGGAAGACCTTTCACCAATCTGCCTTTGACCAATTTATTGATGTAGCGAAAACCCAGGTGAGATAGCCTGCGGTGCATTAACCAACTCTGTTGCAGCGAGGCTTTTGATAGTAGACAAACCTGATTGTCAGTCTGGACCTTTGACAGATTTATCGTGTAGAGGTTGGACTTTCTAGTGCCGACCAAGAGTTCTTTGCCATCTTCAGTGCGTACAGAACACCTCTTGGCCTTGAAATTTACCTCTAAAACTTTGTCGCAGAACTGGCCAATACTGAATAGATTGTGTTCTAATCCTTCTACGTAACTCACCTTCGTAATCGTCACATTATCTTGAATTACGTTACCATAGCCGAGAATCAATGAAAACTAGTCGTTGTCAAAACGCACATTCCCGTAAAATTTATTTGTATAATTTGACAATAAATCCTTTTGCCCAGTCATATGCTTGGAACACCTGCTATCCAAGTACCACATATGACAGGTTTGCATAAGAGAAATCAGGGAATAACAACTTTAGGTACCCATTTAAAAGTGGGTCCTAACGGTTTAGCACAAGATTTTGGTATCCATTTATAGATGGATCCGTTGACCTTTTGAAAAACTTTTGAAATATATGGCTTATAAGAACTAACATGATAATTTCCAAACCAATCATTAGAATATCGATGAGAGACAAAATCATTCCGTCTATAAGTAGATGATTTAGTAACAAACCGGGATAATTGGAATAATTGCTTTATTGTATATCTCTTGTAAGAAGTTACAAGGTTTTGTTTATTGGAAGCAACAATACCAATTACATCAAAATTACTACTAGTAGATCTATTACAATCCATATCAGGAGATGATTCAGAACTCTCATCGATCTTCCTTTTTGGTCGCCATTCCTTTCGTTCTTCAGATCTTTCCCTTTTTACTGAAACATAAGATTTAGGTCTGTTAGGAAAATCAAATTTCTGAGAATGTCTGTTCTTTAGCTTACCTGTGTTAGTCTGTTTTTGTGAGTGCCGTTTCTTTTGCTTCTTACCTTTAGCATAGTAATCAGCATTCACAGAAATTGATTCACCAACCTTAGTTGATGATTCACCAACTTCATGCACACTTGGTAAAGCTTGACCATTAATGACAAAAGTAGAATGATCTGGAAGTTTAGCATTAAAGTCAAACATATCAATCTCATCAACACACCCTTCATTAGAATTTAAAAAATCATTTGCAGATGCAAATAAGTCATCAAGATCAACTTCAGAGGTGTGAGGTGCTTTTGAAGATTTAGAACACTTTTGAGATTCAACATTTAAAACTGTGTTCTTTATAACAGTTGAAAATACATTTCGTTCAATGTCAACCAAGATTCTTTCATCATTTAAAACATTTTCAAGCTCAATTATTTTGCTTTCTAGAATGAGTGGAGGAACATAAATCTTAGCTTTAACTGGTTTTACCTCCATCTCAGTAGTAGAATAGCTAGCAAAATAATCATTTGAAAGAACCTTTGGTTTTTCAGAAAGATAACTATCATTGAGTTTTTGATAACAGAATGGTAGTTGCATTTTCTTTAACCTCTTTCTTTTCTCATCTTCTTTTGCCTCTACCTCATCAGGTGACTTGGTAACAAATTTAGGTTTCAAATGAGGATATTTAGCAACCGCATATAGAAAATCAAAATTATACAAAGCAGGTTGTTTTCTGATGGCTTTCTTAAGATAATGTGGGTTTTCGTAACCGAGACCCCACTTTTCTTTAAAATCAGTTTCCTCATTAGGGGTGTTTAAAAAAAATAGTTTGATCTGTTTGGCCTCGTGCATATAATTTGGATTCCAAACCATTTACCTTCTTAGTTAAGCTCTTGTTTTCTACCTGCAATATATGAGCATTTAGAATACATTCTTGCTTTTTAGAATCAGACTTAGAAATCTTAGAGACAAAATAAAAAATCTTACTTTCAAAACATTCTTTTTCTTGTTTGAGATTAGAGACAGATTTGTTAAGAGAATCAATTAAATCTTCGTTCCCAACAACGGCTTTGTTAAGATCAAAGATCTTTTGATTTTTCTTTTCAACTCTTCTCTTTTCCTTTTTCAACTTATTTTGAAGATCTTGAAGTTCGACCATCATGGCTTCCATCTTGGTTATAAAATCAGATTTGGAAAGATTAAGTACCTCATCAGCTGTATCTTCATCAGAATCATCATACTTCACCGTGTCTCCCATCAAACACATATGGGATGTCTCTTCTCTTTCTTCCTCATATGAATGATCTAACCAGAACCCATCTTCAGCCATGACTTCCTTGCCAGCTTCTTGTTGCTTGGCCAAGAGCATCTTGTTCTTGTAATACTCTGAGTTTCTAACTTTTGGCTTTCTACAGTCTTTGGCATAGTGACCGACCTTACCACAGTTGTAGCATTTGATCAAGTCGTCAGTTTTCTTCTCAGTCCCAGTATAATCATTCACAAACTTCTTCTTCTCATCCGAATTTCTTTCCACAAATCTTTTCTCCTCAAATCTTTTACCTTCAACTTTTTCCCTATGTTCATGATTCTTTGAAACAGATGAAAAGTACCTATGTGAGTTCGAACCCGGTTTCTTGTAGAATTTCTTCTGAAATGCACGGGTCAGTAGAAGCATGGCTTGCTTGAGGTTTTTGTCGTCATCACTATCAGTTTCAGAACTAGAATCATAACTGGGAATCACTATCTTCTTCTTCTTTTTCTTCTCTTTGTTCTCTTTCTCTTTTTCTCCAGCTACCAGTGCAATGGGATCTGACACTTTCTCAGTTTTCTTCTTCGCAACTCTTTTCTCTTCAACCTCCTCCTCATTTTGTCTCAAAGTCTCATAAACTTCGTGGAGGGGTATGTCACTCAAGTCCTTCATTTGTTTCATCCAGTGGGTGTGCTTCTTCCACTCCGGTTGTAGAATGCTAAGGGAACTTGACGTTGTTCTCAATATGTTTCTTTTTCACTTTGTTCTTTGATAGTTCGTTCAGTAGAAGCACGAATCTCTCATAAGTTTCCTCCAGACTCTCATTTTCCTTGGCTTTAAATTCCTCGTAGCTGTTGATACAGTTAGCTACTTTCATTTGATTTCCCACCTTTGAGCCCATCATCATCTTCTGTAACTGATCCCACATCTTTTTCGCATTCGCTTTGTAGCTGTCTATCTTTATGTATATCTCAATTGGGACACTCTGAAGTAGAAGAGATCTGGCTTGTTTATCAGCTTTGAAACGACCTTTCTGCTCATCAGAATACTGGGCAAATTCCTTTGGAACAATTTTCATCTTTCTCACTCTGTCTTCGTCTCCATCCTCACTGTCTGAAGATTCATCATCAGGTATTTCAACAATGGGTGGTATCATGGGACCTTCTGTAATTGATAGCAGAATGTTTTCACCATTTGCATTGTCGGTCGACGAAGTCGAGAAAACGATCCTTCCACTATTCGTATTCACCCTTGAATAGAACAGGAGGCTTTACATTTCTTCCTATGGAGAGAGCTTCTTTGGAAGTCATCTTTGAGTTACACTGCTTACTTTGATCGTCAAAATTCAGACAACAAACTGGATCTACAAAAATCAAACTCAGTTAAATTTCAGAAAAATCAGGAAATTTTACTAAGTATAAAACGCGCATAACAAGAAAGGTAACACTTCGCGCAAAAGCCTATGTGCAAGTTTTAAACTTCGCGCACACAACAGGTTGCGTGAACTGCACTTCTCGCACAAAGAGGTGTGCGAGTTTGTGGTTTGCACAAGACACAGGATGCGAGAACTGAGGTTCGCGCACAATGCCTTATGCGAGTTCTTAGTTCGCGCACGATACTGTGTGTGAGTTTTGGAACTTAACGCAAAAGCTTGCGAGTTCGAGACTTAGAATATTTTTCAAAAACTTGATTCGCGCTAAATGCAAACGCGCAAGAACAGGGCTTGAGAGTTTTAGACTTAGAATATTTTGACAAAAGAACTTCTCGCAAAAGAAACACGCAAATAACTTCACGCATGATACACTTCGCGCACGACTCTTCGAATGAACAGTGTAAACTCGCAAGTAAGGTTGTGCGAGTTTCTACTACTCACACATAACTCTTTGCGAGTTCTTCACTTCAGACATGATTTAGACTTGTGCGAGTTTTTCACCTTGCGTGTTCTTCGTTAGCGAGTTCTTCAGATCTTGCGAGTTCTTGACTTGTTCAGTTCAAAGACTCTATTTTCCAACTGAAATCAATTCAAACCTTCTTCAATTTGCTTGAAATTTCGTAGGGATGCTCAAAAACTGTTTTTGAATAGATTACAACAAGTGAATTTTAAGAACAAACAATTAAATTACACTTTTTGATCTATCACAGTTAGAACACAAACTCGAACAAAAAAATCTTAGAAAAAATTAAAATTCACCCTATCAAGTATGAATTGTACTTTGACTTACAAACAAACAATGTTCTAATTGTTAGAACGAATCTAGAACTACCAAATTCTAGTCCAAAAACACTCTTAAATCTAAAAATCAATGTGTTTCAGTTCGACTTGCGAGTTCGTAAAAATCGACCAAGAAATCTCGAATTGATCCTTGTTTTCTCTGAATTTCGTTTGCTCTGATACCAATTGTTATCCCAGATAACAATGTAAATCAAAAGATGACAATTAGTTCCATCAAATCTCACTTTGAGTTAATCATAAATTTCAATTACAAAGTTCTCTCAACACACTTTCTCTTTCTAACTCTGGAACTCTCTCAACACTAATGAATTACTACACTCTACAACACGCATAAAACACTATTTATACACACACTACAAAACGCACAAACTACTGTGCACGCAAACAACTAAAACACACACAACACAATTAAAAACAAAATTACATCTTTGACTTTGACTTTTATTACACTAGACTTTGACTTTGATGCTTGATAGTTGACTTCAACTTTGACTTCAATCTCTAGTCTTCTATGATCTTGTATTCAACATATTTATGCTCTAACAACGCCAGTTTCCCGAGGTCTTCCCAGACGACTTGCCCAGTTTGCCACTCAATTGTCAAGTAGAGTTTTGAATTGCTCTTGTTCTGGGAGCGGATCCGATTACGGGATCTCCCTACCGGTTGGCTCCATCGGAGATGAAAGAAATGATGACACAACTCCAAAACCTTCTTGAGAAGGGTTTTATGAGACCGAGCTCGTCACCCTGGGGAGCTCAGGTCTTGTTTTTCAATAAGAAGGATGGCACAATCCGGATGTGCATCGACTATAGGGAGTTAAACAAAGCGACGGTAAAGAACAAGTATCCTCTTATGAGGATCGATGACTTGTTTGATTAACTTCTAGGAGCGGGTTGTTTCTTGAAGATCGATTTTCGTTTGGGATATCACCAAGTGAGGATGAAGGAAGACGAAATTCGGAAGACGGGTTTTAGTACGCGTTACGGTCACTACGAATTTTTAGTAATACCATTTGGCCTAATTAACTCACCGGCAGTGTTCATGGATTTGATGAATAGAGTGTGCAGATCATTCATTGACAAGCCGGTAATTGTATTCATCGATGACATACTCGTGTATTCAAAGAATGAGACGGATCACGAGCAACACCTACGAGAAGTCTTAGTGGTGTTAAGGAAGGAGAAGTTGTTTGCTAAATTCTCCAAGTGCGACTTTTGGTTAGAAGAGGTTCAATTCTTGGGTCACGTGGTCACTTGAGACGGAGTGAAAGTGGACCCCTTCAAGATTGAAGTAATGATGAATTGGGAATCTACCAAGGATCCGTCTGAGATAGGAAGCTTGGCGGGCTTAGCGGGCTATTACTGAAGATTTATTTAAGACTTCTCAAAGATCGCTTCTTCTTTGACGGCCTTAACTCGAAAGAATGTGAAGTTTGTTTGGACGGAGGCGCAAGAGAAGGTGTTCCTGCCTTTACAAAAGAAGTTGTGTGAAGCTCCGATTTTTTCTATACCCGAAGGATCAGAGGACTTCATGGTTTACAGTGACACTTCAAAGATGGGTTTGGGTTGCGTGTTGATGCAAAGAGGTAAGGTGATCGCCTACGCATCAAGGAAACTCAAGGTTCATGAAAAAATTATCCTACCCATGATTTGGAGTTAGCAGCGGTATCGTTCGCCTTGAAGCTATGGCGACATTATCTCTATGTCACGAAAAGTACACTCTACACGGATCATAAAAGTCCAAAGTACGTTTTTGATAAAAAAGAGTTGAACATGAGGCAGAGAAGGTGGCTCAAGTTACTCAAGGATTACGATTGTGAGTTTCTTTACCACCTAGGTAAGGAAAACATGGTAGTCGATGCTTTGAGTCAGAAAGACTCAGGTGGGAGCATCCAGACCACCTTTTCGAGAATCGAGTTGGTGTCAAGCCTCATTGAGCGAATCAAGACGTCTCAAACTGAGGCTTTGTTGGAAGAAAATCTCAAGGATGAAGTGATGACAAAACAACGATTACTCTTGACGGAGGATATCCGTGAAGTGAAGTTGTTTAATGGACGAGTTTGGGTGCCCAAGGTTGGGAGAAATCGATAACTTCTTCTTGAAGATGCCCATAAGTCCAAGTATTCCATACATCCGGGGAGTACAAAGATGTATAGGGACTTGAAACAACATTATTGGTGGCCGGTTATGAAGCTAGATGTGGCACGCTACGTGGAGAGATGTGTGACTTGCTAACAAGTGAAAGTCGAGTATCAACGACCGTATGAAGTCTCCAATCCGTAGAGATCCCCGAGTAGAAATGGGTACACATTACCATGGACTTCATGACCAAATTTCCAAAAACCTTAAGAGGTCACGATACCATTTGGGTAATAGTTGATCGGTTGACCAGAGCGCTCACTTCACGAGCCTACAATGGACAAGTTGGCAAAGCTTTATATCGACGAAGTAGTTTCAAGGCATGGAGTGCCTTTGTCCACTGTATTGGATCCCGATAGTCGGTTCACATACAACTTTTGGGACGACCTACAAAAAGAATTGGGTACTAGAGTAAATTTGAGTACGGCCTACCATCCCCAAACCGATGGCCAAAGTGAAAGAACGATTCAAACACTAAAAATCATACTAAGATCTTTTATAATCGACTTCAGGGGTAGTTGGGACTCTCACCTACCATTGGTGGAGTTCGCGTATAATAATAGCTACCACTCGAGTATTAGAATGGCACCATTTGGAGCCTTATACGGGCATAAGTGCAGAACTCCCGTGTGTTGGCTTGAAGCGAGAGAGAAGCAATTTGCCGTTCCCTAGATAGTGCAAGAAACGGCCAACAAGGTTAAAGATATTCGGGAGCGGTTGAAAGCGGCTCAAGATCACCAAAAGAGTTATGCCGATAAAAAGAGATGCCAATAGAGTTCCAAGTGGGTGATCGAGTGATGCTAAAGGTGTCTCAATGGAAGGGTATCATTTGGTTCAGAAAGTGTGAGAAGTTGAGTCCTCGTTTCCATGGATCGTCTACTGTGATCAAACGTGTGGGATTCAAGCCTACCAATTGGAACTTCCACCATAAATGAGTGGAATCCACAACACCTTACACATTTGCTATCTTCTGAAGTGTTTAGCGGAGGAGGAGAGCGTCATTCCCCTCAAGAAGATAAGGGTGGATGAGGGTAACCGTTGTGTGGAAGAACCCGGTACTATCCTAGACCGAAAGTCAAAGAAGTTACGTCACAAAGAGGTCATGATGGTCAAAGTGCAATGGAAACATCATCGTGGGGCCAACATGACATAGGAAGCCAAGGAGGACATGAAACGGAGATATCCCCACTTATTCGTGTAGCTTTGATTTCGAAGACAAAAGCAATTCTAAGTTGGGGAGGATTGTAACACGCAGAATTTTGGTAAGTTATAATTCACTTCTTTTCACTCCTAAATTCAATTGTTAGGGTTTAATGCTTATGAAATGATCCCCTTTAAGTCATAGATCGAGTCGTTGGGAGTGTCGTGAGCTTGAAAGATCGAATATCGGAAGGTGAGCAGAAGCTGAGTGACAGTGCCACACGACAGTGACTTGGTCACAATCTCCATGGCATAGTCGCGGGGCCATGAGAGCTCTCGGTACACAGTCGACGACTTTGCCTCACAACTATGACATTAGTCACTATCGCTTGGCACTATCGCGGGGGTACCCGAGCCTTCGGAACATTTGGGGCAATTATGCCTGGTGATAGTGACAAATGTCACTATCGCGTGTCAAGGTCGCGATCGGGCGGGTGGTAGTAGACCATTAAATGCAATTTCAACATCATCTCATTCATTATTTTCACCAAACATTTCAAGCCTCATTCTCTCCCACTCTCTCTTCATTGAATCCAGTTTTAGGGCATTGAATGCTTCACTTTCCCACCTCTTCAAATATCTCCATCATCAACTAGGATTGTGAAGGCTAGAGTTCAAGGTGTCATCGGGGTACCAATAGGAGTACAATTTTCCATTTTAAACTTTCTGAGAATATCGAAAATTTACTTTGCTTGATTAATGAAATCCCCATAGAAAATTGTTTGACATGTAATCCGAGAAAGAAATTCATCTCTCCCATCATACTCATTTGAAATCTTGACACCATAAGGTTAGAGAAATTCTTACAGTACTTGGCATTAGTTGAGTCAAATATGATGTCATCAACATATATCTGATTAAAATGATATCAGCTTTCTTTTTTTTAATGAAAAAAGTAGTATCGATTTTACCTTTTTGAGAACCCCGGCTTGACTAAAAATTTGGATAGAACTTCATACCAGGCGCGAGGATCTTGCATCAGACCGTAAAGAGCTTTGTCCAGAATGTATACATGATTTGGTTTCTCTGGATTGACAAAACCTTCAGGCTAAGATACGTAGACTTCCTCCTTGAGAATTCCATTCAGAAAGGCAGTCTTCACGTCCATCTGATAGACATTGAAGTTCTTGTATGCGGCATAAGCTAGAAACATGCAGATTGCTTCTATTTGCGCAACTGGAGTATAAGTCTCATCATAATCTATACCTTCCTCTTGCCTATATCCTTTAGCAACAAGTCTCACTTTGTTTCTTATTACGATACCATCTTCATCTTTCTTGTTCTTGAAAACCCATTTCGTGCCGATTATAGTCTTTCCTTCAGGTTTAGGCACTAGTCTCCAGACCTTAAGCTCTTTAAATTGATTCAGCTCTTCTTGCATTGCAGTTACCCAGTCTGAGTCAGCTAGAGCTTCAGATACTCGTGTAGGCTCTATCTTGCTCAGGAATGAATCATGCATGCACTGGTTTTGTGTAGCAGACCTAGTTTGCACCGACTTAGACGGATCTCCAATGATTTGATGTATTGGGTGCTCTTTGGTCCACTTGTGTTCATGAGGGAGTGGATTAGATATATATTGATCATTATGTTCATCTAAAAATCCACTATCTTCTTCATGTTATTCAGGTAGGGGTTCAGTTGAAGTAGACGGTGCAGAATCTTCAGTTGATTGGACAATGGATGTCTGTTGATTAGATGTTGTAGTACATCCAACTGATTTAGTGACTTCTGGATCTTCATTACCATGTACAGCTTCAACTAGTGGAGTAGGCGTTTGAATTGGAATTTCTTGTTGAACCGGGGAGTTGGATTCCGTTGATATATCTGAAGTGGTTGGATGATTATTCCTCAAATCGTCCAATCTGTCAACCACAACAGGTTTAGTCAGTCTAATACCAAGAAATGCATCATAAAACAATTCAAACAGTAAATCTAAATCAGATAAATGAGATGTTGACGTTGACGCTTTATCAGATTTAGTAACGTTAACTGTAGGTTCTGGACTTATTTGCCTAGAAGCTAATACTCCGGTAAGAATGGGTTCTGGACTGCTTTGAACAGAAGCCATCTCTTCATCGAATGTAACATTGACGCTCTCTACTAAAATCTTCGACTTCTTTATATATACTCTATAGGCTGCAGATGTTTGAGAATAGCCGATAAAAATGCCTTCGTCAGCTTTTGGACTGAACTTGTTCAAGTTCTCCTTGTCATTTAGTACGAAGCACCTGCATCCAAAAATATGAAAGTGTTTAATGCTAGGTATTCGATTATTTATTAAATCATACGGTGTTTTACCAAACCGGCGATGGATAATGGAGCGATTCTGAGTGTAGCAAGCAGTTGACACAGCTTCAGTCCATAGAAATAGAGGTAGATCTGATTGACTCAACATAGTTCGAGCAGCCTTGACTAGTGTTCTATTTCGTCTTTCTACGACTCCATTCTATTCAGGCATTCTGGCAGTAGAGAATTGATGTGTTATCCCGACCGATTCAAGATAATCTTCAACAACTTTGTTCTTAAATTTTGTGCCATTGTCCGTTCTAAGAAACTTGACTGTCTTTTGCAGATTCACTTGAGTGGTCTTTAGAAATGTGATGATGACTTCAGGCGTCTCATCTTTTGATCTCATAAATTTGACCCAAGTGTATCTAGAGTAATCGTCTACAATCACTAATACATATTTCTTTCCGTTGATGCTTTGAGTTCACATCGGACCACAGAGATCCATATGCATTAACTCCAAAGTAGAACTTGTACTCGACTCAGGCTTAGGATTATGAGCAGCTCTTTTCATCTTGCCTTTCTCACACGCTGTACAGAGATGTTCTTTAACATATTTGAGTTCTGGAAGTCCTTTCACCAAATTACCCGTGACCAGCTTATTGATGTACCAAAAATTCAGGTGAGATAGTCGTCTATGCCATAACCAGCTCTGTTGTATAGAGGCTTTTGATAGTAGACAAACCTCATTGTCAGTCTTGACTTTTGAAAGGTTGATCGTATAGAGGTTTGACTTTCTCGTCCCGACCAAGAGTTCTTTGCCATCTTCAGTTCTCACACAACACCTCTTGGCCTTGAAATTAACCTTTAAGTCTTTGTCACAGAACTGTCCAATGCTGAATAGGTTATGTCCTAGTCCTTCAACATAGCTCACTTTCTTAATTGTTACATTATCTTGAATAACGTCGCCATAACCCATAATTGGTGAAAACTGGTCATTTTCGAATCGAACTGTTCCGCAATATTTTTCTGTATAATTAGACAATATATCTTTATGCCTAGTCCTATGCTTGGAGCAACCAGAATCTAAGTACCACATATGACGGGTCTGCACATGAGAAATCAGGAAACAATCGGTTTAGGTACCCATTTATAGTTGGGTCCTACAGTGTTAGCACATGATTTTGGCACCCATTTAAATTTGGGTCCTCTTTTCTTTTGAAAATCATTTGAAGCATGAGAATGATATGAATAAACATGATATGATTCAAACCAAACATCAGAATATTTCCGAGATACGAAACTATTTCTACGATAAGTAGAAGATCTATTAGTAGATGAAGATAATTGGAACAATTGCTTTATTGAATAACGCTTGTAAGAAGTTGCAAGTTTTGGTTTTTGAAAACAAGCATTGCCAACTACTTCAGTTTTACTACTAGTCATTCTATTACAATCAGAATTAGAAGATGATTTTGCAGTCTCGTCAAGTTTCTTCCTTGGTCTCCATCTGATCTTACACCAGTCTTTCTCTTATTCACATCTGAAACATTTGAACTTTTAAAGTTAGAACTATGAGATTTGAAAGATTGCTTATTCGTTTTCTTACCAATGGTTGTCCATTTCTGTGAATGTCGAGTTCTTTTCTTTTTACCTTTGACATTCTTGGTATTCACAGAGACTAGTTTATCAACTTTCGTTGATGTTTCACCTTTTTCAAACATACTGGGTAAACCAAAAGAATTGATAATAAACTGTGAATGATCAGGAAGTTTTTCATTGAAATCATATTAAGCAACACAATCATCTAAATCACCATCGGAGTTTAAGAAATCAAACTCTTCATCAAATAGACTCTTAACATCATCAGATTTTGAAGCTTTGGAAGTCTTTGAAAAATCAGAATTGATAAACACAGTTGAAAACACAATTTGTTCTAGATCTGTCAAAATCCTTTCTTCTATCAGAGTGTTCTCGAGTTCAGAAATTTTACTTTCTAACACGAGTGGAGGAACATAAATCTTACCTTCAACTGGTTTAGCCTCCAATTCCTCTGTAGAATAACTTTGGAAATAGTCGTTAGAAAGAAATTTTGACTTATCAGAACTGTAACTATAATTCAACTTCTCATATCTAAATGGAAGTTGCATTTTAGTTTTGTTCTTTCTTTTCTCCCTTTCCTTACTTCATCCTCTTCTGAAAGTTTAGTCCACTTAACTTTGAGTTCAGGATATTGTGGTGCCAGTTTTAAAAGTCCAAAATCGTATAAGGTAGGCACTTTAGAAATACCCTTTTTGAGAAAGTGTGGATTCTCATAACCAAGACCCCAACACTCACTACTCTCTTTAGGTTTGTTCAGATGAATGGTTTGTTCAGATGAATGGTTTGTTCAGTTTGACCTAAAGTATAAAGTTTTTCTTCCAAAACATTCACTTTTTCAGATAAGGATTTGTTTTCTTTCTTTAATAATGAATACTTTTTCGCAACCTCTTTTACTTCAAATTGACACAGTCTATATTTGGAAGTAGTTTCAGATAGTTCATTATGAATTATAGTCTTTCTTTCGCGCTGGTATCAATGTTTTTTGTGTAAAGTATCAATCAATACGTTCTTCTCAGCAATGTCATTGCTAAGTTTCAGTATTGACTGGTTTTTCTCTTTGATGATACCTTTCTAGCGTTTAAGCTTAGACTCTAATTTCTGGAGTTGAACCATCATGGCTTGCATTTGATTAAGAAAATCCGATTCAGACATATCACATACCTTTTCATTATCTTCACAATCAGATTCTGCTTCAGCTTCAGTTTCATTCTTTCCCATGAAACACATGTAAGCCTTTTCTTCTGTTTCTTCATCCTCAAAATGATCAAGCCAATATTCATCCTCTGCCATAAGTGCTTTGCCAGCCTCCTGTTGCTTGGCCAACAGCATCTTATTCTTATAATACTCTGAATTGCGAACGTTAGGCTTTCGGCAATCCTTTGTGTAATGACCAACTTTCCCGCAGTTATAGCACTGCACTGGCTCGGGCTCTTTCTTCTCTTCAATCCTATACCTCTTCTCTTCCAGTTTCTTCTAATCAAACCTTTTTCCTTCGACTCTTTCCTTGTGTTCATAGTTTCTTGAACCCGAAGAGTATCGTTGAATGTTGAAACAAGGATTCTTATAGAACTTCTTTTGAAAAGCTTTCGTCAACAACAGCATTGCCTGTTTCAGGTCCTCACAGTCATCGGAGTCAGAATTCTCATCACTTTCCACTTCATCGGACTCAAAAACTATAACCTTCTTCTTTTTCTTTAGGCTCACATATCTCTTCTCTTTCTTCTTTACCACAATAGCAACTGGATCTACAACCACTTTCTCAGCTTTCTTCTTCTCATCCTTAATCTCCTCCACCTCTTCTTCATTATGCCTTAAAGTCTCATATACTTAGTGTAATGGTATCTCATTCAGATCCTTCATTTGTTTCATATGCCTTGTGAACCTCTTCCACTTAGGGTGCAGAATGCTCAAGAGTTTGACATTCAGCTCGATTTGAGACTTTCTGACTTTGTTTTTGTTGAGCTCGTTCAGAAGGGTCACAAATCTGTCATATGTAGTTTCAAGAGACTCACCCTCCTTAGCCTTGAATTCCTCGTAGTTGTTCAGGAAATTTGAGACTTTAAGTTGATTGCCGATCTTGGATCCGAGCATCATCTTTTCGAGTTGATCCCACATCTCTTTACCCGTGGCATTGTAGATGTCCATTTTCACATAGATCTCGTTCGGAATCCCTTGTAAGATGAACGACCTTGCCAATCTATCAGCTTTAACTCTTTTCCTTTGTTCATCAGAGTATTTCTCAAGTGTCAATGGGTACTCCTTGTTGACTTCTTCCTCACCATTTTCTCCTTCAGTAGACAAAATCTTGGTGGGAGGTTTCATGACACCTTCTTTGAGAGATAACCGAATATAGTCACCCAAATCGTTGCGATCGATGAAATCTAGGAAGCGGTCCTTCCATTGTTCGTATTCGCCTTTGAATAGTATCGGTGTCTTAACGTATGTACCAATCGCTAAAGCTTCTCTGGAACTCATCTTTGGCTTTACACTGTCACTTTGACCACGAACACTGTGGGATTACACTGTCAAAGCTGAGTCTATTGTATCTGACACTCCACAAAAAGGTAAGGAAGTGAAAGATGATGACAAATCAAGTTTCAAATCTGTGGGATTTAAATATAATGATTTGAATACAAGCTACAAAACCAGAAAGTTGGAATTCGTAGAATTCGAATCATTATTTTCCACACCTTTTACAAATACTGAATCAGTCAACGAAGATAAAGTCTTATGTGTGTTCCACAATCAGTGTAAAACAATCTCAGAAGATAAAATTTAGCAATTGAAACAATTTGTATTGATCTTGATTTTCACAGTACAAAGACTCTCTCAGATACTTTCTCTCTCTAGAATGAACGCATACAATATTCTCACCTTAACACACACTTCTAATCTAGCCATATCCCTATTTCAACAAAACACTTAAACAACACATTACATTATGACTTTGACTTTTATTACAAAAGACTTTGACTTTAACATGAGAGTTGACTTAAGCTTTGACTTCAGCTTTACTGATCTTGTATCCAACATATTTCTTCACTAACATCTTACATGAGACCAAGTGTCAGTATGACGAGTATGAATCTGATACTGATACTTGTGATCAGACCTTTATTTCTGAATCTATTGCTTCTGATTCCCTAAATGGAGCTAAGGTGGAAGAGTCTTCACATGTCATGGATTCCGATGAAAATTTTGAGTTTGTTGAGAAAATGTCTGAAGAAATTTTTGAACAAATGATGAACTTATCAGATCCTGTTCCTATTTTAAACAAGCTTGAGTCCGACTCCGTGTTACATCAAACGTCTGATTTTGAAAAAAAAAATATCTGAATTACAAAAGACTCTCGAGGGAGTTGATGACGAAAACTGTGATCTTCGTTTCAAACTTGATAAATCTTTAGAAGAAAACCGAGAGCTTTGTAAACAGATAAATGAATTGAAAATTGATTTGTTCAAAAAGAATTTGTCTGATCAGAAAGAGTTTGATGATAAAAAGTGGAATGTGAGATCTAACCCGAAGTTTGAGACACTTGCAAAACCGACAGTTGTTTATTCTTCTTGTTTTGAAAAATAGTCGAGTGTGTTCGAAAAGGGTGAAACTCTGGTATTAAGAAAAGAAATTCATTCTCAAAGAATTCAACTAACAAAGGTTCTTTTGGTTTTTCAGATTTAAATGGAAAGGTGAAAGGAATGTGGAGAAGAAAGTTTGTGAACAGAAGAATGTTTTAAAAGTTTCTGAAAATTGTGATTCTGTATCGAAAGGAGAGAGTGTTGCGATCAGTAGTGAATATAGTTCTCCTTGTTATAGTTCTAAGCAAAATAAATGTCAATTTTATTTCAATAATTGTAAAACATTTGATAAATCAAAGATCATGACATTTGCTCGAAAGAACATTATTTGCAATCACTGTGGTAGCAATTATTTCTCACTTCACTCCACTACTCCTAAGCCAAAGAAAATCAAAAGCTTTTCTCATGCCAAAACTTTTTCCAAAGCCTCGGCACAACAAATTCAAATATTCAAGGCCAAGTCAAACAAGTTTTCAAAGAAGAAAGAATTTCATGATTTGAATGTTAATATGGTTTGGAATGGTTGCCTAAGCCAAGGTATGAATGTCGTATTAAAGGCAAGGCCGACGATTTCCAAAAGCTTAAGGATGCTAACACGAAACGACCCATCTGGATATGGGTACCTAAAGCAAAGTAAGTCTATTTCTTTTTGCAGACCCGTCATCTATGGTTCATAGATTCTGGATGCTCAAGGCAAAGCACTTATTGCACAACTACGTTGAACAACCTGCTGGAACAGTTGGATTTGCAAATTCTGAACTAAAAGGTTACGTCAGAGGGTACGGGGTGCTTAATAACGACATTGTGACCATACAGAAGGTTCTATATGTGGAAGGACTTGATCATAACCTCTTTAGTACAAGTCAATTTTGTGATAGTCTTTACCAAGTCAGGTTTACCATTACGCACTGTCATATAGAAGATCTGGACGGTTCTGAGATTTTTAAAGCGTAGAGATACGGCAATTTATATGCGGTTAATTTTCTGACTATGTCTGCCACCCGATCAGTTTATCTGATTGCTAAAGCTTCAAAAGAAGAGAGTTGGGTTTAGCATCATCGTCTCTCTCACCAGAACATTAAAGCCATTAATACTTTAGTGAGTAAAGGCATGGTCAAAGGTCTTCCATAAATGAGATTCAAGAAAGATTCCTTATGTTCTGCATGTGAAATGGGTAAGATAAAACGGAGTTCTCATAAAGCCAAAATGGAGTCTTCTTGCAAATCTTCACTCGAGATGATACACATGGATCTTTGTGGCCTGATGCGTATTCAGTCAGTCAACAGAAAGAAGTACATATTTGTCATGATTGATGAATATTCCAGATACACGTGGTTAGAGTTCTTGAAAGCCAAGTCAGATGCACCAGAGTTGATTATTGCATTTATTAAGAAAGTGCAAGTCTTATTACAACTTCCAATCAAGAAGCTACGAAGCGACAATGGCACGAAATTTAAAAATGAGACTCTACAAGGCTATCTTCAGTCTCTGGGAATATCTCATAATTTTTTTGCCGCTCGTACGCCGCAACAAAATGGAGTTGTAGAGCACAAGAATAGGACTCTGGTGGAAGCTGCTAGAACAATGTTGGCTTACTCAGGACTGTCGTTGTATTTGTGGGCTGAGGCCATTGCCACCGTGTGCTTTACTCAGAATCGAACGATCATCATTAACCGGTTAAAGAAGACAGCGTATGAGATAATTAATGATAGAAAACCTAATGTTAAATTTCTTCGTGTCTTTGGTTGCAGATGCTTCATCCTAAACGACCGTGACAATCTTGGGAAGTTCAACAAAAAGGCGGACGAAGGCTACTTTCTTGGTTATTCCTTGACTTCCAAAGCCTATCGTATTTACAACAGACGCACCAAGACTGTCAAGGAGAGCATTCATGTATCTTTTGATGAATATTCAACTTTGACTTCTGAACAACACAATTTAGGACTCAAACTGAAAGGAAAAGCTTCTACTCAAGACAGAATAGAACTTGTTTTCAACGAGACTAAGTCTTCTATTTCTAACTCTCAAACTGTTACATCTAAGTTTAGATTTATTATTTTATGTTGCTTTTATGGACATTTGTGCAGATTTTGATAAATCTAATGCATCAGCATCAACTTCAGAGGTCCCTGATACAACTATAGATATCTCTGGACCATCTGAACCTGTCACAACAACTTCTTCATGTACTACACTATCTATTGATTCTGATCAATCTAATCATGGTTCTGTTTCTACAGATTCAAATTACGGTAACGAAGTCCTGAGCACTTCTTCAGTCGTACCAGAAGTATCACAACCATAATCACCTGTTGAAGAAGTTCCAACAACATCACAAGTTGTTCCTGCAATTACAGATTAATATAATGAGCAAAACAACAGAGTTAATATTCAACCACTAACTAGTACCACTAGATGGACTGAGATCACCCTCTGCATTATATCATTGGAGACATTAATAGTGGTGTGAAAAACCGTGTGGCATCGGCAAACTTTTGTTTATATTCCAGTTTCCTTAGTTCCCTTGAGCCTAAAAAGGTTTCGAAGGCACTTCAAGATCCCGATTGGATTCTTGCTATGCAAGATGAGCTACTCCAATTTGAACGGAACAAGGTCTGTCGACTAATCCCACGATCCAAAGATAAATCTGTGATTGGCACAAAGTGGGTCTTCAGAAATAAAAAGGATGAGGCTGGAATTGTTGTACGTAACAAAGCGAGGTTGGTCACTAAGGGATATTGTCAACAGGAAGGCAATGATTACGATGAAACTTTCGCTCCTGTTGCAAGGATCGAAGCAATTCGGATATTTTTGTCATACGTAGCCCACAAGAACTTCAAGGTTTATCAAATGGACGTGAAATATGCATTCCTTAATGGGATACTGCATGAAGAGGTTTATGTTAACCAACCCCAAGGCTTCGTTGATCCGCATCACCCTGACCGCGTCTATGTTCTTGATAAGGCACTCTATGGTCTCAAACAAGCACCAAGAGCATGGTACGAAACTTTAACGCAATTCCTACTTTCCTCTGGTTTCAAGAAAGGTACAATAGACACTACTCTTTTTCTGAAGAAACAAGGTGAGGATTTGATTCGTATACAGATATATGTAGATGACATTAAATTCGGGTCTACGAATCCAAAATTTTGCAAGAACTTTTCATAAATTATGGAGACTCGGTTTGAAATGCGTATGATGGGCGAACTTACATTTTTTTCTTGGTCTTCAAGTAAAGCAGTTCCCATATGGTATTTTTCTTAACCAGTCTAAATATATTCGAGATATTTTGAAAAAGTTCAATATGACCAATAGTTCAGTAATTAAGACGCCCATGGCTACTGGAACTCTTCTGGACGCAGATTTAACAGGTAAATCTATTGACAGAAGATGTACCGTAGTATGATCGTCTCATTATTATATCTTACAGCCAGTAGACCGGATATTATGATCGCTACTTGTTTTTGTGCGCGATAACAAGAGAATCCAAAAGAATCTCACCTTATAGCCGTAAAACGGACCCTTAGGTACCTTAAAGGCACTCCTAAGTTAGTCCTTTGGTATCCAAAGGATTCCGGTTTTGATCTAATTGCTTTTTACCGATGCTGACCATGCAGGTTGAAAGCTAGACCGTAAGAGCACATCGGGTTCATGTCAATTTTTAGGCGACAAGCTCGTAAGTTAGACCTCAAAGAAGCAAAATTGTGTTTCCACATCAACCGCCGAAGCTGAGTACGTTGCTGCCACAAGCTGCTGCTCCCAGGTGTTGTGGATGATGACGCAACTAAAAGACTTTAGGTACACTTACAAACGAGTTCCTATCTATTGTGACTCGAAGAGCGCCATAGCAATCACAGCTAATCCGGTTCAGCACTCAAAGACAAAACATATTGATGTTCGCTACCATTTTATCAAGGATCATGTCGAGAAAGGTGACGTAGAAATGCATTTTGTACAAACGGATTACCAGTTAGCTGATTTGTTTACTAAACCTTTAGATGAAAAACATTTTAAGTTTCTGATCAGTAAACTTGGTATGCTTAACATGTCTTCTTAAGTCTGTTGGTATTTCTTGCATGATTCTAGGGGGAGTTGATCTTAATGTTTATATATGTCTAGGGGTGTTGCTTATATTTTTCTTAACTACTGATGAAGGCGGAATCATCTTAGATGATTACCAAAATCTTTCTTTTTGTGCAGGTTATAAGACTATGACAATGGCTTCTGGATAATTCGATTCAGAACCCATACTCAAATGTTTTCATTCTTACTGAAGCTGAAATGATATATCTTTTTCAGGAAGTTTTATTATTTGTTTTAGGGGGAGTTAGTAAAACTTTCACTGTCATATTTTTAAGAGGAAGTCGAGAAAAGACAAATATATTTCTTTTTATATTCATATTGTTCTTGTCTAATGTTTGACTTTTTACGGATACAGAGGGGGAGTATCTGATGTTTTTTTTCAAATGAAGCCTAAAAGACAAATATTCATTTTAGGGGGAGTTATGATTTCTATGTTGAAGGTATATCATTCTAAATCTTAATCTCTATTACATTTTGAAAGACGAACGACTTTCAGGTATGAAAAACGGTTTCTTAAACGTTCAAACCACTTCGTGTTCTCAAAAGCTTTTATGAATCTCGAAGTATGATTTTAAATGTTTTTCATATCAGTGTTTTCATGTTTAACTGACCGTGTGTTTCTAAAGGCTAATACTTGCGTATTGTCTTTCAATATACTGTCAAGTATTCTTACACACATCGGTTCAGTATATTTTTATTTACTTTGTTATTACCTTGTCTTTAAAAGATAAATCTTTAGATGGTAATACTCCCGTTTGAAATTCATTGTTGTTTGAGTATCAGATGTCATTTCTTTCTCATGTGCTTTCATCGTTCATATATTTATATTTGTTCATATAAACACATCTCAAATTCTTTGATATCCCAATATTTTTCTTCATGATATTTGATCTGATCGAATCATTGTCCGATTCTCTAAACATTTAACTTGACTTCATTTCATTCATTCAATTTCATTGTTTTGAGAGATCTTAAATGTTCAAAATGCTCAAATTTCATTCTTATTATTAATGAGCATACGTTTTCTGATAATGATATCTTGTGCTTATCTGTCAAGATAAACTGTTGAGCAATAAATTTTTTAGGACAAAATTCATGGGTTCTGTGTGAGAGCTTATCAGAACTTCTATGGATTTATGTTAACATGTATTTCCTACCTAAGAAGTTATTCAAAGTGATTGAGGGGAGAGGGGTCAATATCAAAGAGAGTTGGTGTGTGCTGAGGTAAAATGTGAAAGAGAGTTTGGTTAGAAGATAGCTCAAATGATTAAAAGAAAGAGGGTGGGAGATCAGAGTAAAAGAATATCAAACTCTGCACCAAATTTTTTCTGAGCCGGGTAGCCACATAATCTGTTGGTTCACATTTTTTTGGTGACCTTCATTGAACTAGTCACTAGCCCATGCCAACTCTTGCATTAAACCCCATTAGGAACTCATCTTTTTCTCAACAAAAAGATGTTTCATATTTTATTGGGGAAGCAACACATCTTCTATTCAGTCTTCATTTGGAAGATGTGGATATTGAAACAGAAGGAAGTTGCCCCACCTTCGACCCTTTTTTCATGCACATTGAGTCTGTGTATTACATGTTGTTATCTCAACAGTTTACACTATTTGAGTCTGTTCGAGCTTTAAATGCTTCAATCATTGCTACACTTTCACGAGCACACAAGGAATAAGTTTTATTGTCTTAACATTCATAGAAAATTCCTTTGTGGTTTTTCAATGATTGAATGGAAGCCCTGGGCGAGTGAACATCACAAAAGCTCCTTTCCCATATGCATATGTTGTACAAAGTGGCTCTGTGCTACTGACAGACATGATAACTGATTCATATGTTGATTCAGGGTTACCAATTTCTAACATAGATATGGGGATCTTCGAGTAGTGAAATCCATAGTCCTTTAGCTAGGTTCGCATCCATATCACCTGCGAGCAGCAACTGACAGTTGCTACATACTCTGCCTCGGTGGTAGAGGTTAAGACGCAGTTATGTTTCTTTGATGCCCAGCTGACTAGTCGATCTCCCAAGAACTGGACATGTCCCGATGTACTTTTCGGATTCAGCATATTTCCGGCATGGTCAGCATCTGAGTAAGCCGTTAGCTCAAAACCTGTTTCTTTCGGGTACCATAAGCCAAGATCAGCAGTACCTTTTAAGTAACGAAATATATGCTTGACCGCAATTAAATGAGATCTTTTGGTTTTGACTAAAATCTTGCACACAAGAATGTCAAGAACATAATGCCTGGCCTGCTAGCCGTCAAGTACGTCAGTGAACCAATCATTCCTCTATAGGTCTTAGCATCCACATCCTTTCCGTCAGGATCGGAGTGTAGCTTATTACCTGTAGACATGGGCATTTTCATGGGTGAAGAATTTTTCATCTGGTATTTCCGAAGAATATCCGAGATGTACTTAAATTGATTTATGAAAATTCCTGTGGCTAATTGTTTAACTTGAAGACCCATGAACAAATTCATTTGACCCATCATACTCATTTGAAAGTGTTTGCTCATGGGGGCTGAAAAGTTACGATAATACTTGGGGTTTGTTGAGCCAAATATTATATCGTCGACATAGATTTGTACAAGAATGATACCGTGCTTTTCCTTTTTATCAAACAAGGTGGTATCGATCTTACCTTTGGAAAATCCAACTTTAATTAAAAATGAAGATAGTGCATCATACTAGGCTCGTGGTGCTTGCTTGAGACCATACAAGGCCTTGTCAAGAATGTAGACGTGATGTGGTTTGTCAGAACTCACGAAGCCTTTGGGTTGCGATACATAGACTTCTTCCTTGAGAACGTCATTCAGAAATGCAGTCTTCACATCCATTTGAAACACAATGAAGTTCTTGTGGGCGGCGTAGGCAAGGAACATTCGAATCGCTTCAATCCGAGCAACCGGTGCAAACGTCTCATCGTAATCAATTCCTTCATGTTGGCGATATCCTTTGGATACCAAACATGCTTTGTTTCATACTACAATTCCATCTTCATCCTTCTTATTCTTGAAGATCCATTTCGTCCCAATCACCGTCTTGTTCTTTGGCCTGGGAACAAGTCGCCACACTTTGAGGCTCTCGAATTGATGGAGCTCCTCTTGCATAGCTATAACCTAGTCTGGATCATTTAGCTCTTAGGATACGATTGAGGGTTCGATGCGGATAAGGAACGAAGAGAAGAGGTAGTCATTTGCGGTAGTAGATCGAGTCTGGACAGGTGCGTTGGGGTCGCCTATGATCTGATGTAGGGGGTGAGCTCGTGTCCACTTGGTGGTATGTGGGAGAGGTTGATATGTCTGTTGAGAGGTATCGGGGTCTACATAACCACCTGGGGGTAGATCTTGAACAGCTTCGAGTGACGACGGCCTGTGAAGTAGAAGCTTCTATGCTGGAGTCGTGCGAGTAGCGGAGGACGACTCAGCAGGTGATATATCTATCATAGTTTCCGAGATTGTCGGAGATGAAACTTCTGGAACAACTTTAACAGGGGTCGGTTCAAGAGCTGCTACTATTGTCGGTGCTTCAATAGTGGCTTGAGTAGTCAGAAGGGGATCACTCGAGCTTGGTGATTCTGATTCAGTGACAGTAGGAGTGGCAGCATCAGACGAGGTTGATTCATTTGATGTGGATGGACTAGTGACAGTTGTCACGTCCCGTACTTGAGCAGCTGCAATCCTGTTACATGAGATATCATTAGGCTTAGGATTAAAATATTCATCATAAAAATGCTCAAAAAGTAAATCCAAATCTGAAAGATGGGCTTGTGACGTAGACGCTTGATTTGAATTTACTGGAGATTGTGTAGATCCTGGATGAAGTTGTCCAGAAGCTAACACACCAGTTAAATTGGGTTTTGAACTAAGGTGTTCAGAAGCCATATCAACGGTCTCGTCAAAAGTCACATTCACACTTTCAACGACGGTCTTTGTCCGTTTGTTGTAGACTCTGTAGGTTTGGGCTTGAGATGAGTAGTTGATGAACACTCCTTTGTCTGCCTTTGGGCTGAACTTGTCGAGATCGTCCTTGTCGTTCAATACAAAACACATTCACCCAAATGCGTGGAAATGCTTGATATTCAGGATATGATTATTGATGACCTCGTATGGCGTCTTGTTGAACCGTTTGTTGATGATAGAAAGATTTTGAGTGTAGCATGCGGTTGCAACTGCCTCTGCCCATAAGAAAAGTGGGAGCTTCGACTGGGATAACATCGTACGTACGGCTTCCACGAGAGTTCTATTGCAGTTCTCTACTACCCCGTTTTGCTGAGGAGTACGAGCAACTGAGAAGTTGTGGGTGATGCCCACTGAATTAAGATAACTGTCAAGCACTTGATTCTTGAACTCTGTGCCATTATCCATCCTGATGGTCTGAACTGATTGATTGAGATTGACTTCAACGCTCTTCAGATGTGAGATGATCAGTTCGGGAGTCTTATCCTTGGATTGAAGGAATTTAACCCACGTGTGTCAAGAAAAATCATCGACCATGACTAGAACGTACTTCTTGTGGTTGATACTCTGAATGTGCATCGGTCCACACAAATCCATGTGAATGAGTTCAAGGAACAATGAAGTAATCGAAGCGGCTTTAGGCTTGTGTGAATTCTTCTTCATCTTACCCATTTCGCAAGCGGCACATAGGTGATCCTTTTCGAACTTGAGATCTGGCATACCTTTCACGTGTCCGCCGAGCACCAACTTGTTGATGTTCTTGAAGTTCAGGTGCGAGAGTCTACGATGCCATAACCAATTTTGTCCGGTTGAAGCTTTGGACATCAAACAAACTTCCTTTTCTGCTTTCAGAGATGAGAGATCAATTCTGTAGAGATTGGTGTGACGCGTTCCAGCAAGTATTTCTTTTCCATCTTCAGTTTGGACGCTGCACCGTTTGGCTTTGAAGTTGACCTCCAGATTCTTGTCGCAGAATTGACTGATGTTGAGTAAGTTGTGACCAAGACCTTCGATGTAGGAAACCTTCTTGATGGTGAGGTTGTCCTTAACTATATCTCTGTATCCCAAGATTGGAGAGTAGTGATCATTCTCAAAATGTATATTGCCACAAAACTTCTTGGTGAAGTTCGTGAGAAGCTCCTTTCTTCTGGCCATGTATTTGCATCATCCTAAATCAAAATACCACACATGACCATTCTGCAAAACAGGTTAAGTCTTTTTAGGTACCCAATCATAAATGGGTCCTATGGGGTTAGGAGGAACACCCGTCTTGGATACCCGTTTGGACTTGGGTTTATTTTTACGACGTGGTGCATCAAACTTTGAACGATAATTAAAGACATGATAGGAACCAAACCAATCAGATGCATATCTACTATCAACAAAATCATTCAATCCATAGTTGGAACAACAAACACAATCATGAGATAGTTGAATTAATTGATGAATGGAATAAACTATCAAAGGAAACAATCCATTACGTTCAACCAAAGTTTTAGAATTAAAAGCATCATGACTGTTATTGTTTTTCCTACAACTCAAAACTGGATTAACTGATTCCGTCTTCATCGTGCTCTCCTTAGACTTCTTAGCTACCCACTCGTATTTGACTTCTTTTCTTCGACCGAAAGTATCTGAAATACCGTTAAACTCATAGTCAGAATTTTTGAATTTTGAGGATTGTCTCTAGTTTGAGCGTCCGGTCTTTTTCTTCTTCTGTGAATGACTTTTTGATTTAGATTTAGAAGATTTGTTCATAGAAGTGTTTTGAGGGGCTGATTTGGAACTCTCGCCCTTGTAAAAATTTACCGGAGGCTTACAAGTGGAATTCAGAAAATCAACATGACTTGGAAGTAAAGGATTGAAATCAAATTGGTCTAACTGACTGTCTGGACACACCTTGGAATTCAGAAATGTTAAAAATTCCATTTCCTCATCAGAAGGAACCTTATCACTTGTGGGATTCGGGAAACTGGAAGGATTTGTGCTTTGAAGCGGATCATTCGCGGAAGCATTTTGAAAATCAGAATGGTGATTCTTTTGGAAATACTTTAACTGAGGCTCTTTTCCTTTATCAGAAGAATTTGGTGAAGAATCACCCAAAAATTCTTTACAAGAAGAGGTGTCTGAGGGTAGATAGGAATTTTCTAAAAAATTAATTTTCTCACCTTGGAGGATGTCAGGCTTAGCTTGAAGATCAACGTTGTGAAGTTGTTCTTTCATCAGATCTGCTGCCAAGGCAGACAGTTGTGAAGTAAGCTTGTTTATCTCTATCTAAAGATATTCCTTTTCCTCCCTAGATCCAGATTTCTTTTGATCGGAATTGAGGCACTCAAGTTTGGATAATAAATATTGTTTTTCCTTTTGAAAAATGATTATTTCCTGTGCAAATGACTCTTCTAGCTGAACGATTTTCTTTTCTAAAATCAGAGGTGGAACATAGATTTTGTGGTCCATTCCTCCTCAATAGGTTTTGAATCAAGTTCATCCTGAGAATAGCTTCGAAAATAGTCATTTGACATAAAAGTGGGTTTATCGGTGTTATATGACGCATTCAATGAGTCATACACAAAAGGAAGTTGCCTCGTGACCGTATTTTTTCTTCTCAAAGTTTCCAATTCCGATTCCTCATCATCAAGTGTCGGTCCACACAATACTACTTATAACAAGTTTAGAAAAATAACACAATGATTACCAACCTGTTTGATATATAGAATAGGTTACAAGGTTGATCAGATTAAGCTTTGCTTTGTGTTCTCAATATTTTCTCTCTTTTACACCTTCTTGTGTGTGTTTGTGTGTGATAAGTGATCTGATTATTGAGAGATTGAGAAACACTTTATCTAACTAAGTGTGTCTAACACACTACCTAACTTAATATCTAGATACTTTGATATCAAGATATTATCCTAGATAATATCAACAAACTAGAAACTAACTAAACTAACTAATAACTTTATCTAACTAAGTTAACTAAATCTAATATCTATTAGAAATAGATATTTAAACTAAGTTAACTATTACAATACTATAAACAATTACATTGAATTACATTGACATTTATTACAAATAGACATAGACTTTAACATTGAGAGTTGACGTTCCGGCATTAGCTTCAGATTGCGATCTTCAGATTGGATGATCTGGAATCCAATGAGACTGTGATCTAACAATCTCCCCCTTTGGATCAAGATCATTTAATAAAAAGTTTTATCCAATTCAGTCTTCTTGTTCAGCTCAGAAGATGCAATCTCTTTTCTCTAAAATCAACATGTCTTCAATCTACTTTCTTTAGAAGAATTCAGTCTTTGACTTGATTCTTGAAACATGTGATCTTTGCCATTTCTTGTGTAGTCATTCTCCCCCTTTTTGTTCTTGAATGGAAGCCCTGGGGGGAGTCAACATCAAACATCTCCTTTCCCATGTGTATTCGTTACACACAGTAACTTAGTGTTACTGACAGGCATTCTAACTGATTCATTAGTTGATTTCAGGTGTTACACGACACATTTGTCTGGATTTGCAAAGATCTAGATGAATCTCTTATGAATTGACGAATCAGGGGCTCTAACCGAAAGATTGACATTTCTTACAACAAATTTTGATGAAGTCGTTGCACTTAACATCAAAATGGAGGGGAGAATGACTACACAAGAAATGGCAAAGATCACATGTTTCAAGAATCAAGTCAAAGACTGAATTCTTCTAAAGAAAGTAGATTGAAGACATGTTGATTTTAGAGAAAAGAGATTGCATCTTCTGAGCTGAACAAGAAGACTGAATTGGATAAAACTTTTTATTAAATGATCTTGATCCAAAGGGGGAGATTGTTAGATCACAGTCTCATTGGATTCCAGATCATCCAATCTGAAGATCGCAATCTGAAGCTAATGCCGGAACGTCAACTCTCAATGTTAAAGTCTATGTCTATTTGTAATAAATGTCAATGTAATTCAATGTAATTGTTTATAGTATTGTAATAGTTAACTTAGTTTAAATATCTATTTCTAATAGATATTAGATTTAGTTAACTTAGTTAGATAAAGTTATTAGTTAGTTTAGTTAGTTTCTAGTTTGTTGATATTATCTAGGATAATATCTTGATATCAAAGTATCTAGATATTAAGTTAGGTAGTGTGTTAGACACACTTAGTTAGATAAAGTGTTTCTCAATCTCTCAATAATCAGATCACTTATCACACACAAACACACACAAGAAGGTGTAAAAGAGAGAAAATATTGAGAACACAAAGCAAAGCTTAATCTGATCAACCTTGTAACCTATTCTATATATCAAACAGGTTGGTAATCATTGTGTTATTTTTCTAAACTTGTTATAAGTAGTATTGTGTGGACTGACAATTGGTATCAAAGCCTGATTAAGATCAAAACAAGTTTAAAAAGAAAAACGTCTCTGTGTTCTTCAAGAAAATCGAGTTTGTGATTTTGAGTGTTTTAGGTGTTAGAATCGATCAGGGTGTGTTCGAAATACCTACTAGATAGATTTGTGAGTGTTTAATTTCATTTTAAAGCTTAAATCGAGTTCCAATTTGGTGATTTTAAGTGAAAACAGTCGAAGTGGGTAACTTACTGTGCCATCGATCTTTTATTCAAAAAGAGTGTTTTAGTGAGATCGAGTGCTTAAATTCAGTTCTAGAAGTGATTCTAGACACATTGGAAGTGTTTGGTTGTGCTAATCTTTACAGGAACAAAGATTTAGACGATTTTCAGAAGTTCAGGATGAACAAACGCAAACCAGAGGAAGAATAACACGCAAAGTCCTACTTTGCGCTCCTCAAAGCAAACGCAAAGTCCTACTTTGCGCGTCCTTCTTCAAACGCAAAATCCAAACTTTGCGCGTCTCAAGTGACCCGCAAACTTCTACCTTGCGCCTCTCAAGCCAAACGCAAAGCACTTCTCGTTTCAAAGAGCAATCGCAAACCTCAAGCTCACTTATCACAAGTCATCAAACGCTCCTCTCTAGACACGCAAACCTCAGTTTGCGCTTCTCAATACACCCGCAAACCTCTGTTTGCGCTTCCAACGTGACCCGCAAACCTCCATTTGCGCGTCCCATTAGAAACGCAAACCTCAACTTTGCGTTCCTAACTTGAAACGCAAACCCTCTCACATCTCAAACCCTCTCGCATCTCAAAGCCTCTCGCATCTTAAATCTTGTTCAATTATGACTTCCAGAGAAGCTCTTGCCATAGGAACTGACACCAAGCCACCAGTTCTCTTCAAAGGAGAATACGAACAGTGGAAGGATCGGTTTCTAAACTTCATAGACGGACATGAGCTTTGTGAGTTCATCAGACAGTCATTTGCAGAAGGAAATATGCAACCAATAAAGACAACTCGTCTGGTTGAAACA
Source organism: Arctium lappa (assembly GCA_023525745.1). NCBI lineage: Eukaryota > Viridiplantae > Streptophyta > Magnoliopsida > Asterales > Asteraceae > Arctium > Arctium lappa. The sequence continues at coordinate 42,490,107 of CM042047.1, read as the reverse complement.
GTGCCAACACAAGTTGAACTGAAGTACCATGAGCTTGACGGTGACAACCTAAACAGAGCTAAAGGTGATAAGCTAGCTATGTCATACATTCTTCAAGGAATCCCCAATGAAATCTACATAAAGATTGACAGCTACAAGGCCTCAGCTAAGGAAATGTGGGATCAACTGGAGAAGATGATGCTGGGTTCTAAGGTGGGAAATCAACTGAAGATCTCTAACTGCCTAAATAACTATGAAGAATTTAGAGGCAGAGCCGGAGAAACCTTAGAAGAAGTACATAACAGGTTTGTGACCTTGCTGAATGAGCTAAGCAAGAACAAGGTCCACAAATCTCAAATTGAGCTAAACGTCAAATTTCTAAGCGTTCTACAGCCAGAATGGAAGAGATTTGCGAGGCAGATGAAGCAGATTAAAGATCTGAATGAGATTCCACTTCATGAGGTGTATGAGACCCTCAAACAAAATGAAGAAGAAGTGGATGAAATTCTAGAAGAGAAAAGGCAGAGAGGAAACAAGGTTGAAGACACAGTTGCTCTTGTTGTCAAGAAGAAGAAGAACAAAGCGACTGTGTATGAATCAGATGAAGATAAAGCTGAAGCAAACTCTGACGAAGATGAATGTGAACAACTAAAGCAAGCATTGCTTTTGTTGACCAAGGCTTTCCAGAAGAAATTCTACACAAAGCCAAGCTCAAACAGTCAGAGGTATTCGTCTGGTCCAAACAACTACGCTCATAGAGAAAGGATCGAAGGAAGTAGATTTGAAGGAAGTAGATTTGAAGGAAGTAGATTTGAAGGAAGAAGGTTTGAAGGAAGGAGAATGGAGGAGATGAAACCAGAGGATAAAAGAGATCTTGTTGAAGGAAAGAGATCAGAGGAAAGGAAACCTGAAGAGAGAAGGTTTCAAGCAGAAGGATCAGGTCAGACAGAACCTATAACGTGCTACATCTGTGGCAAAACTGGTCATTATGCCAGAGATTGCCGAAAGCCAAAAGTCAAGAACTCGGACTACTACAAGAACAAGATGTTGCTTGCAAAGCAACAAGAGGCTGGGAAGGCATTGATGGCTGAAGACGTTTTCTGGCTCGATCATTCTGATGATGATGAAGAAGATGAAGAGAAAGATGAAGTTGTCAACCTGTGCTTGATGGGAAAGCATGAATCAGATGATGAAGTTGATTCAGAGAATGAAGAAGAGGTATGCAACTTATCGTATGCTGAATTCATAAATCAATTGCATGCCATGAATGATAAACTCAAAGAATTAGAGTCGAACCTAAAGCGTGAAAAGGGTGTCATTACTGACAAAAAACCAATCAATACAGAAACTTAGCAATGAAATTGCTGAGAAGAAAGTAATGGTTGAGGTTTTACATAAAAACAATGACACCAACGCAACGGAGAAGACAATAATTCTTAGTGAGAATTCTGAACTCAAGTCTAAACTTCTAAAACGTGAGATTGACTTATACGAGGTTACACAAATGCATTCTTCGTCTATCGAAGAAAACAAATCTTTAATTGAAAAAATGGATGCTTTGGAAAAGAAGTTGTACTCAATAGGTCAAACTGAGCAAACCATTCATCTTAACAAACCAATAGAGAACAAAGAAAGATGGGGAATCGGTTATAAGAATCCTCACTATCTTCAAAAGGGAATGTCTGAAGTGCCTGCACTTTATGATATTCTTTCTATGAAGTTAGCTAGAAGAATCCCTGAACTTAAAGTTTATTGGACTAAACTATCTGAAGAGGATGAAGCCAAAGAAACAGAAAAACATTTAATATCATCTAAAGTTCATCTTCCATTTTATTATGCGAAGCTGAATAATAGCTATGATAAGAAACCTGAAAAGAAGAAAACTCTTTCAGATGACTTCTTTCTAAGTTATTCTGAAAAGGAAATGGAGGCGAAACCTACTCAAGGTAAACTATATGTCCCTCCTCTCGTTTTAGAAAGTAAAATTTATGAACTCGAGAATTCCTTGTCAGATGAAAGACTTTTGATAAACATTGAACAGAATGTTTTTACAACTGTGTTTACAAATTCTGTTCTTTCTAAGGCTTCAAACTCTGAGGATATGGTTAGTTCATCAAATCAAGGGTTTAATTTTCTGAACTCTAACGGTGGTTTAGATGATTGTCTTGAACAATTTGACTTTAATGCCAAACTTCCAAACCATTCATCCTTTCTTAAGAAATCTGTTGGATCAACCAGTAAGCCTGTTAACAGTGCAAAATCAACGCGAGTTGATAACTCAGTCTCTGTGAAAGCTAAAAATGCTAAAGGCAAGAAGCATTCACAGAAGCCGATCAATACTGGTAACCCAAAGAAAATGCATTCAGTTGTTTCTCTATTGTCTAACTCAAAAGTTTCAACTGTTTCAGATATGACCAAGAAATGGCAACCCAAACGGAAGCTTGACAAGACTTTTAAATCTTTTGATGCTGTTTATTGTAATAAGAATATGTCTAGTTCAGATACTTTGAATATGAATGTTGCTCCTAAACTGAAATACTCTTTTAAGCAACTATTCCTGTTATCTAAAACTGCTAGACAGTCTTCCTTTTATGATAAACATGCTTCTAATTTCTATCAAGATTCTGCTATACGGTTTGAATCATCTCATGTGTATTCTTATCATTATCCTACTTCATATCTATTTCAAAAGAAAAGAGGACCCAATTTGCAATGGGTACCAAAATCAAAACCTTGTGCTAACACAGAAGGACCCAAATTCAAGTGGGTACCAAAATCTAAATCTGTGTTGCAGGCACCCAATGTTTAGCAAAACATATGGCTTCTAAGTACATCAGCTTAGAACCCGTACTTCAACGAAGTTTGACTTCTAAACACAACAGTTTAGAACTCGCACTTCAATGATCAAAAGACCTTACTCCGAGCTGATAAGAGATTGTACTCCGATACTCGAATGAGGAAATCAACCTTCAAGGGGGAGTACATATTTGTCTGAAATTTTATGCATATCTTTTACAACTGATAATGTTTCAAATGCATAATTTCAGGGGGGGTATAAAAAGGTGATGACTTCTGATTATTTCTGATCAGAACTCGTACTTTAAAAGTTTTACTGTTTTTTGTCTTTTCAATATAAGTGAATAATTATTACTTTGACTTGACATTAGACTTTTGCAGAATTTTTGAGAGAAGCTTACAAGTTCATATTTCTATGACTTAAAGCTTAGCTTCATGAGATGAAAGATCACTCGTTAAGGTATAACCCTTTATCTTCATCTCACATATGGTTGAAAGAAGGACAACTTTCAATCATAAGAAAACATTGTTTTTAATGTTCAAAACACTTCCCGATTTTTCATCACATTTTATATTTTGGGAGTGTATTTTAAATGTTTTCATGATCTAAATTGTGTTTTAACTGAAATAGTTAAACCAATCTGAGCATCACGTGCATCTAGGAAAACAAAGAATCATTGTGCTAGGAATTAACACTACTTCTATGGAATCACCTTAACCAGTGATTTCTACCCAAGAAGTTAATCCTTAGTGATTGAGTGTGCAAATAGAAAAGGAATGAGTATGATTAGAGAAAGCAAAAAGTTTAAAAGAAAAAGCGTGTGAGAACAGAGTTAAAAGAATATCAAAACTCTGCACCAACTTTTTTTGAGTCGGGTAGCCACAATTCTAGTGATTCACAATTCTTTGGTGATCATTATTGAAACAGGCAACTAACCCATGCCAACTCTTGATCAAACCTCACCATATACTCATTTTCTTCTCAAAAAGAAAGTGTTTCACATTTTCAAAGGGGATGCAGCACATTTGCTATCTGATTTTCATTTGGAAAATCTAGATATTGAACAGAAGGAAGTCTGCCCCACCTTCGCACTTCAATCATGCACATTGAGTCTGTGTTTAACTTACTGTTGTCTCAGTGGTTTACACAATTTTGAGCCAATAAGCAATCATCAAGTGCTTAATTCTTTCAACACAAGCACGAACACACAAGGAATTAGTTTCTTTGTCATAACGTTTATAGAAATTACCTTTGTGGTGTTTCGATGATTAAATGGAAGCCCTGGGGGAGTCAACATCAAACATCTCCTTTCCCATGTGTATTCGTTACACACAGTAACTTAGTGTTACTGACAGGCATTCTAACTGATTCATTAGTTGATTTCAGGTGTTACACAACACATTTGTCTGGATTTGCAAAGATCTAGATGAATCTCTTATGAATTGACGAATCAGGGGCTCTAACCGAAAGATTGACATTTCTTACAACAAATTTTGATGAAGTCGTTGCACTTAACATCAAAAAGGGGGAGAATGACTACACAAGAAATGGCAAAGATCACATGTTTCAAGAATCAAGTCAAAGACTGAATTCTTCTAAAGAAAGTAGATTGAAGACATGTTGATTTTAGAGAAAAGAGATTGCATCTTCTGAGCTGAACAAGAAGACTGAATTGGATAAAACTTTTTATTAAATGATCTTGATCCAAAGGGGGAGATTGTTAGATCACAGTCTCATTGGATTCCAGATCATCCAATCTGAAGATCGCAATCTGAAGCTAATGCCGGAACGTCAACTCTCAATGTTAAAGTCTATGTCTATTTGTAATAAATGTCAATGTAATTCAATGTAATTGTTTATAGTATTGTAATAGTTAAATTAGTTTAAATATCTATTTCTAATAGATATTAGATTTAGTTAACTTAGTTAGATAAAGTTATTAGTTAGTTTAGTTAGTTTCTAGTTTGTTGATATTATCTAGGATAATATCTAGATATCAAAGTATCTAGATATTAAGTTAGGTAGTGTGTTAGACACACTTAGTTAGATAAAGTGTTTCTCAATCTCTCAATAATCAGATCACTTATCACACACAGACACACACAAGAAGGTGTAAAAGAGAGAAAATATTGAGAACACAAAGCAAAGCTTAATCTGATCAACCTTGTAACCTATTCTATATATCAAACAGGTTGGTAATCATTGTGTTATTTTTCTAAACTTGTTATAAGTAGTATTGTGTGGACCGACATCAAGTGACCCGGTCCATCTAATTTTGTACTCTGGATAAGTCTTGTCCAAGCCCAAAAATTCGAAAGCATATAAAGTGGGTACATTGGACAAAGCATTTTTCAGATAATGCGGGTTATCGTAACCGAGACCCTTCTCTTGATACCAAATGTAGATCCTAGAAATAGTGCAAACACAATAATAATCAATAACAAATAATAATTGAATCACAACTGTTGGTCATATGATTAGATGTATCAATAAAGGGTTTAAGGTTTACAGAGAGAATTTCAATACGACTAGGTAAACCTTCTAATGACCATTCCTCTCCTTCTCTTGATTAGAGTGCTGGAATTCTTTAGGTGCGTTCAAATGAATTGTGTGTTCAATTTGACTAATTTTATACAGTTTCAGTTCGAGATCCTTTAACTTTTCAGTTAAGTTTTTATTTTTATTTTCACACGAAACACGTTGACTGACAATCTCAATTTTCTCATTTTCTAACATATGAAGTTTATCAGTAAGTCATCTACTTTGGTCTTTAATTCCTTGGACTCTTTTGAAAATATCTCACATTGTTCCTTTAGACTTGAAATTTTGCACAATTGTCCATCATTTTCTGCAAGAAGATCCTCTAGGGTTTTTTTCTGTGTGGACACTCGTGTTTCTAAAGTAGAGATGAGGTGAGATTTTTCTTTTAAGGTTCGCTTGTAAGACTCTAACTTTTGCATGGTGATTTCCATCTGATCAATTAAGGTTTTATGGATAGGAGCACATACCTGACATATGGAATCGCGATCATCGTCGTCTGTATCATATTGTGTCGAGTGCTTACCCATGAAACACATGTGAGCTTCTGCATCATCTTCTTCTTCATCAGACAAGTTAAGCCAATGGTCATCTTCTGCCATGAGATCCTTATCAGCTTCCTTTTGCTTGGCCAACAACATCTTGGCCTTGTAGTATTCGGAGTTACGAACAACTGGCTTTCGGCATTTTTGGCAAAATGGCCTAGACGACCACACTTATAACATTTGAGCGGATCATCCTTGGTTTTCTCATCGTGCTTCTTCTCGACCTTCTTTCCTTCATCAAATCGTTTCTTACCTTCATATTTCTCCTTGGGATCATGTCGCTTGTGAGGTGTGGTGGAGTACCTCTGATTGTTTGATGATGGCTTTTTGAAGAACTTCTTTTTCTGAAAGGATTGAGATAGGAACAGCACAGCTTCCTTAATCTGAGTGTATTCTGGATCCGAATCGTTGTCAGTGTCTTCTGGTTCAGAATCACTCTTTACTGGTTCCTTTTCGGAGGCGCGACTGTAAGATCGATCTCTTTTGTCTGAGAGGAGTGCTAAAGGATCAGCCACATGCTTTTTGTCCGACTTTTGATTTCCCATCAGTTCAAGAACTTCATCTTCTTCTTGTAAAAGCCTTTCAAACAGTTCATGCAAGGGAAGATTCTCTAGGGTTTGAGTATGGCGGATATGTGAAACAAACGTCTTCCATTCCGGCTGGAGGTTGTTCATGAACTTGATGTTGTTCTCAGTGTTCGTTTTACTGGTTTTGTTTTTGTGTAGCTCGTTAAGAAGGTGGTTGAACCGTTCGTATGTTTCAGTGAGCGTCTCGCCTTTTCTCACCTTGAAGTTGTCGTATCGAACAATGCAGCTAGTGATCTTCAACTGATTGATTATTCTACTGCCCACCATCATTTTGTGAATCTGGTCCCACATTCCTTTTGATGTGTCCTTGTGGTTGTCAATGCTTGCGTATACGTCATTGGTCAAGCTTTGGAGAATGAACATTTTTGCGAGACGTTCCCCATCATACAGTTTCTTTTCTGGACCCATCATTTGAGCGACTGTCTTTGGGATCGTACGAGCAGGTACACCGCTAGCCTCATTTGCAGGTATTTCAGTCATTGGAGTAGTAGGCGGTCATTTTGTCAGGGACTTGTATATCTCCAGAAAGGCGTCCTTTGATTCAATGAAGATCATGAATCTATCATACCATTGCTTGTATTCCCCCCGATAAAGGACTGGAGGTTTGTTATCGGTCCCAATGGCTAGAGCGTCTCTGGGTTTCATCTTTAATGGAATGTACTGATCGTGAGACAAAGTATTTGATCCGAAAAAAATCTTAGACCTAGCTAGGACCTGGGAGACAAGGACCCGGGAGACACGGACCCGAGAGACACGGACCCGGGAGACAAGGACCTAGGAGAGCAAGGTCTCGGGTTTAGGGTCCGGGGTGCAAGGTCCCGGGTGTAGGGTCCGGGGTGCAAGTTCCCGGGTGTAGGGTCCGGGAGTTGAATCTGATTCGAGTTCTTCGAAAAATTCGGCGATAAACCCAGAAATCGACAAAGATCAACCTTTTTAAAACCAAAGTTAACCAGCGATTTTACTCAATAACCTTAAAATCAGATTTAATTTCAAGAAAAATCACTAAAAACACAAATTAACCACTTCAATTTGAAGAACTATGATGAACACAACGTGAAAAACCAAAAATTCTGGGTTAGACGATGGCGGCGATTAAACACAAATTCACACAGAATCACTTTTAAAAACAAAATTAAACACATATTTTTTCTTGCCAACCTCAAACCAAACACAAACTCTGATTAAATTTAATGGCCAAACACTAAAAACTCAAGATATTTGAATATGAAGAATAAGATCAATAGAACCAGAAGTCGATAAGGCAAAAATCGATAAAAAAAAAAAGGGTTTTAGACAAACTTTTTGGATCAAAAATCTTGTCTATTTTCTCTGATACCAATTGTAGATACCAGAAACAGTGTAATCACGATAATAATCAAGAATCAATAAGAATTAATCACAACTGTTGGTCATATGATTAGATTTATCAATAAAGGGTTTAAGGTTTACAGAGAGAATTTCAATAAGGATTAGTAAACCTGAATGACCATTAACCTAGAAAACTAGGTTAAGTAAGAAATATATATGAGGCATGCAAGCCCTTAGGGCCAAAAGCCCAATAACAAATCAACTTTAAAGAAATTACAATTTCCACCCCGAACTTCTATTTAACATAAAATTCACCCTAACTCTCAATTAATTCTCTCACTAAAACCGCCATTGTCGAGGATCATTCATGAATAACTTTTGCTGAGAAAAAGGAAGAAATATGACCGATTCAAGTGAAGAACAGCGAGATTACATTCCGATTGCACAGGTTTTTGCAAGAGGTAACTTCTAACATCTATAAATTTGTATATTCTGAATAGTTAGAGCTTGGATTCATTATTTACTGATTAACAATTACTACATAAAGTTGAAGGAGAAGAAATAAAATCTCATTCGAAAACCCTAAAACGGAAAAAATGAAGAACATAATATAGTTTACTAGTAAAATAGACATCTGTTTATGAGATTTAATTTATATGAAGATAAATTTTTAGATATTGTTACATTTCATGAATAAATGCTTGAAATGAAGAGTTATTATCTGAAAAAATGATTATTAGAAACGTTATTCAATAAACTTTACCAAAAACCAGAAATATTTTGTTAGATCTTGTTACAAACTGAATAAAGTTATATATTCGGTAGGAATATCAGTTATTCAGTAGGAATATCACTTACAAACCAAAAATATTTTGTTAGATTTGTTTTATTCATAGTAAATAAAAAAATATGAAATGTGAATGCTTATTGATGCTGAAAATTTGACCTCATACTCTGGAGATGTTATATTCATTCTGAATATGTAGCTTTATTCCGTTTGAATAAAGCTATACATTCAGTAAGAATATCACATCAAAAATTTGAAATAAATGTGATATTCATAGTGAATAAAAAATATTAAATGTGATTTCTTATTGATGCTGAAAATTTGGACTCATGCTCTGGAGGTGTTATATTCAAACTGAATATGTAGTTTTATTTAATTTGAATAAAGATATACATTCAGTAGGAATATCACTTCAAAATTTTGAAATAAATGTGATATTCATAGTGAATAAAACATATTAAATGTGATTTCTTATTGATGCTGAAAATTTGGTCTCATGCTCTGGAGGTGTTATATTCATACTGAATTAGACCTGGCAAAAACTGACACAACACGCTAACCCGACACGAACTCGACACGAAATAAACGGGTTTGGTTAATACATTTCAACCCGTTTAAGTAAACGGGTTGACACGACACGACACGAAAATTAAACAGGTAAGGTCAGGGTCAATAATTTCAACTCAAAAATGACATGAATAACCCGTTTATATATATATATATATATATATATATATATATATAAATATATATATATATATATATATATATATATGTAGGGGAGAAATCAAATGGAAACCACTCTAATTTTGAAAACCGTAGAAACCTTCGATTTCATTGGTTAAGTTAAAGAAATTGTTTAATTTGATGAAATTGTTTCATATAATTCTTTTATTGATGAAATCGTTCATATATTTGTGTTTTTATGTAAAAATGAAAAAGTTTAATCAGACTGCGAAAATACATGAAACAATTTCATCAGAATGAGAAAAATAGATGAAACTACATAAAAAACACAAATATATGAAACAATTTCATTAACAAAAAAATTATATGAAACAACTTTATGAAACAATTTCATTAACTTAACCAATGAAATTGACGGTTTCCAAAGTTTCCAATCTAATATGGTTTCCAATTGAAACCACCTCTATTTATGTGTGTATATATATATATATATATATATATATATATATAAGTTTTCCTTTTAATGTTTTGGATTGTTAATGTTTTAGATTTGATTATAATTTTGAACTATAAATTTTGGATTTCTAATGCTTTCATTTGAATTTTGTATTTGTATTTTTTTGTGAGTTTTTTATTTTTAATTTTAATTTTATAAATGTTAAAGGGGTTAGGCGGGCCGTGGCGAGTCAGGTGGGTCAGGTTAGGGTTGGGATTTTCTGACCCGTTTATTAAACGGGTCGGGTTAGGGTTAGACACTTTCAACCCGTTTAACTTTGAACCCGACACGAATTCGACACGACACGTTTGCCATGTCTATACTGAATATGTAGCTTTATTCATAGTGGATAAATCTTATATTTATTAACTGTCTGATTTTAATATACAATAGGAACAAAAAGAAAGAATGAAGATGAACAATCTTCATCGAAGAAGAGAATGAAAGAAGACAAAAAACATAATGAAGAAAGCAAAAAGAAGAGAAAAGATGAAGAGAGAAGCAAGAAGAAAAAAGATGAAGAGATCAAGAAGAAGAAACATGGAGAGACTAGCAAGAAGAAGAAAGAGAAAGAGAGAAGAAAAAAGAACAAAGAAGAAGAGAGCAGAAAGAAGAAAAAAGATGAAGGAGAAGGCAAAAAAAAGAAGAAAGATGAAGAGAGCAGTAAGAAGAAAAAAGATGAAGGAACTAGCAGCAACAACAAAAAGCAAAAAAGATGAAGAAGAGAACAAAAACAAGAAGAGAAAAGTTGAAGAAGAGCATAAAACAAAGGGAAAGAAGAAGATAGAATATAGAGATCTTTCAATTAGAACAACACCAAAGAATCTCATGATGGTGATTGGAAAGATGAGAATGCCTCAAATAAACTGCGTCAAGAAGATGAGGTTTGAAAGTTTATTAGAAATGAAGATTAACTCAATCCCAGCAAAATTGGCACATCACATCGTGGAAAATTTTGATCCAATTCACGTGGTTATAAGAACAAGAAAAGGGCCTATTCATGTGACAAAAGAGTCGATGAGTCACATTTTAGGACTCAAAAATGAAGGAGTAGATATTGATGAAGTTAAGACGGACATTGAGTGGGATGGAATATTAAAGGTTTGGAGAGAACAGTTTGACAAACCTCTAGTAGACCGAAGGATATTGTGCAGAAGATAATAGATTCAAACAGTGCAGACTGGAATTTCAAGTTAAATTTCCTAGTTTTGGTTGTGAATACAATGGCAGTATCAATGAAGATGGGGACTTGCAATCTTGCAATTCTTTCACATCTTGAAAAAGATTTGGATTTAGCAAACATCAATTGGTGCAAGTACATTATTAATCGTGCAAAAGAAAGCAAGGTTGGATGGAACAGTGAATCAGATGCAAGCTTCTACATTGGTCCAATAACATTTTTGACGGTATGTAGTCAACTTTAATCTCTTTTTATTAATATTAATATGATAGTTAGGATTGTGTTAATCATGAATGCATTCAATATTCAGTGTGAATAAGTATGATATGCATGCTAATCGATGGATTATGAATGTTTTAAACATGAATGAATATATTATTCAGTGTGAATAACTTCAATAGTTTAATATGAATTCAATATTCAGTATGAATAAAGTTTGATATGCATTCAATATTCAGTATGAATGAAGTTTGATATGCATGCTAATATATAGAATATGGAATGTTTTAGTATTCAGTATAAATAAAGTTTGATATGCATTCAATATTCAGTGTGAATAAAGCTACATATTGAGTGTGAATATATAGAATATGGAATGTTTTAGTATTCAGTATGAATAAAGTTTGATATGCATTCAATATTCAGTGTGAATAAAGCTACATATATAGTGTCAATATATAGAATATGAATGTTTTAGTATTCAGTATGAATAAAGTTTGATATGCATTCAATATTCAGTGTGGATAAAGCTACATATACAGTATCAATATATAGAATATGGAATGTTTTAGTATTCGGTATGAATAAAGTTACATATGCGTTCAATATTCAGTATGAATATAGTTTGATATTCACTCTGAATATCATAACATTTTTTTAATTTATATATCTGAATTATACAAAATGTAGCTTCTTTATCTTGACTCAACCACATGCAATGGACAGGAGCATGAGAGGGTAAGGCCTGGACTGAGAGGATGGAATACAGAAACAATGAAGAAGAGAGAGAAAAAGGAAATAAGCAATGGAGGTTTTGGAAGAGGGGAAATGGCTGGGAAGTATGTTGAAAAAGCAGAGCCTTCAACAAAGAGGAAGACAGTTAAGGTAAACATATATTTACATTTGCATTATAGTACTTGGTTTGATAACTGAAATCTATATCAAAAATAACAGGATTATTTGAAGATGCTTGATGAAGGTCTAGAAGAACTTTATGTAAACAAGGAAGAACTGGAATACAACCTGAATATGATGTATCCAGAAGATAGTTCCTTGACAGAGTGGAAGTCAACCTATGAAAATTCTTTTTTCACTAAAACATAAGCGATTATTGAGAAGCATATTGAGATTGAAAAACAGATTGGTGGAGATGGAGAGAATAGAGAAGCAGATCAAAATTAAGACATCGGAGAGGGAAGAAGTAAGAATGAAGAGCAAATTGTATTGGTAGAAAAAGAGAGGGAATAAGTAAATGTAGATGGTGAAGAAAAGGAGAAAGAAGTAAATGAAGAGAAAGAAGGTGGTGAAGAAAAGGAGAAAGAAGAGAAGGAATTTGTGAGGAAGAAGAGCAAGCAATTCAGATAGAAAAGAATACATAGTTGATTACAATAGAGGATGTTACGGAGGGAACATAAAAAAAGGTGAATGATGAGGAGACACAAAAGGATGTTGAATGGCCGGCTGACACATAGTACTGGAATGAGTTGGCAAAATCAGCAGACATTGATAATGCATTTAAGAATGCAAGTGAAGAAAGACAAAATGATGTTCAAGAAATATTGGAGATTGAAGCAATGGAAATCATAGAGGAGGTTGTTGCAGATATCGAGATGGAAGAACAAATTATTGAAAATGAAGTGGTAAATGATGAGGGGATGGAGAAAAACAAGGTGGAGAACAAGGAAGACACACAGGTAGAGGATAAAAAAGAAGAGAAGAAAGAAGATGAGAGCAAGGAAGACAAAAAGAAGCAAGAGAGGGAAGAAGGAAATAAAGAAGAGAAGGAGACAGAGAAGAAGGAAGAGGAGAATAGAAAGGAAGATAAAATGAAGGGGAAGGTGATTGAAGATGAGGAAGCTCAACCACAAGTTTCAGATACTCCACACTTTAGATTGGGAATATCACAGGTGGATACTCCACAGAAAAAAAATGAAAAAGATGTTGGAGAAGAGATTACAAGCAAGAAAGGGTCACATGTAATAAGAATAAAACAAAAGAAATTGAATGAGGAAGATAAAAAAAAAAAAGAGGATTGAAAAGATAGTGATCAACTCAAATCACCTTATCTTCAAAGAAAAGTGGATCCAACAACGAATACAACAACAGCGGAAAATAAGGTTGGTAATTGGATATTTGCACTTCAGGGAGACAAATTATAAGTATAAAACTATTATCTTTTATTCATATTGAATTATCTTTGATTCATGGTGAATTGTCATCTTTTAATCAGTCTGAATAAAACTAAATATTCAGTATGAATAAAGTTAAATATTCATATTGTGGATTATTATCTTTTTTTCATCGTGAATTATTATCTCTAATTCACCATGAATAAAACTAAATATTCAAAATGAATAAAACTAACTATTCAGTATGATTAATTTTGATGTGCATGTTAATTGATAGATCATGTATTGTGTTGTAACAACCCTAAAAAATTACAGCAATAAAATATGTGTGATACAAAATCTGATCATTAAGGATTTACATAGTCTGATAATAAGTCTATTACAACCGAGAACTATAATAAAAGCATCTATGTCGCTACTAAGGCCCGCTCTCCAACGTTCTAACTCCTAGCATTTCTCATTTCCTTTAGAAGATCCTGGAGAAATCCTGATACCTGAAAATGGGGTTTTAAGGAAAAATAGAAGCGTGGATTAGACCGAATGGTCTAGTGAATTCCCAACCTCGTCCAGTTTAGAGCAAACAATAATGCATAATTATTAAACAATAACTATCTCACAGTATTCGTGACACAAGGAGTGCCCAAACCACGCCGAAACTCTTCCACAAACGTAGGACTACTCGTCCTCGGGGCCCCCAGTAGATCCCCATACGGCCCCCTAGTCGATGTTATTTCCGTGTGTAGGGAAACGAATTCCAAACACACGGTTTTATCATCCCCGATGGTTATATACTTATAGCCTTGGCCAAGCTCATTCGAACCTCATGTAAATATAGATGTGAGATTATAAAGTATAAAATATAACCGAGTTTTCACACAAGAACATTTACACAACCACGTTATATGTCGATATCCAAAAAATGTAATTATCCAACTGATTAAGATAACATGGAAAGAGATAGAACATAAACCCATTTCAGTTAGTAAACACATGGATATAGTTGAAAATAAGGGAACTCACCTTATGTCGGAAAACTCGGTACACATCGAACGCTAAACTTGCAAATATGAGTCCTACAATCCAAGGTAATACAATAGGGATTAATTATTTTGAAGAGGCTTAAGATTTGGAGTCACAGAACCCCGGTCGCTAGACCCCGGGCGACCCCAGTCAAGACTAACCTGGGCGACCCCGGTCACCCCACCCTGACCCCGATCCCCGGTCGACCGAACCGGTCGATAGCCACACACCGGTCGAGCCACAGACCGGTCGAGATCACTTACCGGTCGAGAGCACACATCGGTCGACCACACACTGGTCGAGATCATACAAACAACCTGGGCAACGATTAACAGGTACGACCTTCGATCTCTTTTCCCATTTTAATGTCCAAATTCTACCCATCATTAATCGCTTTAAAATCCCAATATGCTCAAACATCAAATCAATTTCTTAACCCAAAACACTAACCCATCCCAAACCTACTCTGGTCTACGAGTTTTAAAACAAGAAATCCTCCCAACTTGAATGAATGAATCTAAATACAAAGATATAGATCAAGGTTTTTATTTAGAATGCTTACCTACAATAGATGAATCCCACGTGACCTCGATCGTGCTCTCCAACCTTTGCGTTCCCAAGGCTTCAATCGTTTCCCCCTTTCCCTCTTGAGTCGCCGCACACACACACACACACACACACACAAAGAAGAAGACTGATTTCTCAAAAATGATTTTCCTAGGGTTTTGAGCCCCTTTATGGCTTTATTTACTAACAAGCCCCCCTAACTTCCTCATTTTACACTTTCATCCCAATGAATAATATTATTATTAATAATAATAATAATAATAATAATAATAATAATAATAATAATAATAATAATAATAATAATATCTCACTTAACTTTGAGAATTAGCGGTCGTTACAACACTCCCCTCCTTAAAGGGATTCCGTCCTCGGAATCTCTTTGCCGAACAAGTCAGGGTATTTGGATCTCATATCCGATTCTAGTTCCCACGTCGCTGCTCGCCCTTTGTGAAACTTCCACTGAACTTTCACAAGACTAATATTCTTTGTCCTTAGTCGTTTAACCTTACGATCCACGATAGACTCAGGTTATTCGGCGAAGTTAAACTTCTCATCCACTCATATGTCTTGCAGCGGTATAGCCATATCCACATCTGCAAGACACTTTCTCAATTTGAGATGTGGAAAGTGTTGTGAATACACTTAAACTCTTAGGGTAATTCCAACTTGAACGCTACTTCTCTGACTCACTCAATGACTTCGAAAGGACCAAGATAACGCGGGTTTAACTTCCTTTCCTTTCAAAAGCGGACCACTCCTCTATACGGAGATAATACCCACATTACTCTGTCCCCAACTTGAGTTTTGATGTCCTTTGCCCTTTGCCCTTTATCCCTTTTCTGAACACACCCACAAAAGAAAGCTCCCCAAAACACCATCTTTACGCAGTGTCACCCTTACACTTTAACTTCAAGGTTACAGGTACAGATTCCTTTCATTCAACAATATGATTCTCGGTAAAGCCATCTATGATTACACCTAACCGTAATGACACAACACTGATCACTAGATTTTTGATGGCCCATAGTTTCACCCCACAAGACAAACATTATCCGACACATCATCCATATTTAATCCTTTGGATATCCATGTATTTATATCTAACCATGTACCATCCTTCGTTCTTTTTCTCAATTATTCCCTCGTCGAGATGGGTTTAACCCAAAGGCGCAAGGCCGAACACCACCAAATCCATCACTCTCCTAAATTTCATAATCACATCAGTGTCCATTTCTTTTCAACGTACTGCGACACAATCCCATGTAAGAAAATCCCGATTTACAACAACAAAACACACTGGCCATACACATTGTCATAATAATTACTCCCATCCCCACATCGATTACTACTACTTGATAATACCCATTTTACCCCTAACCATAAATACCAATATGTCCATACCATTCATATCTCAACCGAAATATCATCCCAAGATATTTCTTTGCACATTTTCATAAATACTTGCGAACGTAAACTTCCCACATATTCAGTGCCTGGATAATCCGTCGAAGAGTTTAGCTTGCCCCAAACACATAACCGAATACCACTAACCCATCTATAGCCCATAACTTCCCTAGCTTTTATTTCGGTTTCCCTTGCCATACCAGATGAGCAATACTTTCTCACATTACAAATTTAACCTGCCCGACAACAAACTTAATGCTCACTCAGAATGCTTATCACACTAATACTTACTTACATTCTTCGATCTATCCCCTTCGAGCATCTCGATCGACCACTTTACATTACTTCTAGGAAACATAGACCATTATTTTCAGAGAAAGGCTTACTAAAGGTTGCAAGTTTTCGACCAGACACATACGGGTTATTACTAACCCATAACCATAAGCGTAACTTCCTCATAATTTCCCGTGACATTCAAATACTCGCAAGGATGTCTATCATAGTCATACTCTACATTCTTCTGTTCCACCGGGCTAACTTCTCAGTTTTAGTTTACTCCCTTATGGTGACATACTAGCCTCATTTTCTTAACATCCAAACTTCAATCTGACAATCGGGATCTACTTATCTCATAAAACACTCCCATTAACGTTCTGTTGGAATTCGATGAACCCACCCAAAGTTCACCGCAATCGAGGAGAACACGAGTTCTTCTTCTAGACAATAGCCATTTATCACCCAACCCACTCATCGCATTAAGGTCCCTTTTCAAATTTCCAGCCGGGATTTACGCTTACCTTTTTCCAACATTACGACCCAAAATTATTCACCCCGTATAACGACAATCCATTACACATTTAATCTGGCATAAAGTACCAACCATTTGATCATACCCGCAATACGTCATTTGCAATCCTTTTCATATAATCTAGTCACCCCTTCTTCTCATCACATGACACTGTAACACTTGAATTTGTTAGGAGACGAGACCAAGTCCTCATGATCATCCGCACACATAATCAGACTTGCCTTCATAACTACCTATTCGCATGCAAGACCCAGTCCCATCCCCTGGCCTCATCTCTTCTCTCATCCAAATGTATCACATCTCCCAATATCCCGATATAACCCATGCACTCAGTTTAATAGTGCTAAACACTTGAAAAAAAAATCACAAATAACAACTCCCTTCCCAAGCAACCACTTTCCAATACCATAACATTCCGACATGGTTACCTCACATCCGACAGTATCCAGCTTCTCTAAACGTATGCCCTTCCACTCCTTCGGCAACATCTCAAACAGTTGCCAACCTTGATCTGTGAAAAAAAACGACAAGACGATGCTCCCATAGTGCCCACGCCTAAACCGCCAGATGTTCTAACGAAGCTTACCTTGATCAATGGATCGCGCTTAGCTTAACACTTCGTCGTCTCCACTTGAAAGAGGTTCACGGTTTACTTGGAGCGAGATCTAACTTACGAAATCATTCTCATAATTCAAAACTCAGGCTCAACCCCGTTTAAACTGTGCTTCAATTTCGACAAATACTGATAACCACAAGATGTACTTCTGAGCAAGGATCCATCCTCCATAGCGCCATTGATGCCAATATCCCCTTTTTCGACATTACCGATTTTCCCTCTTTTCCTTACTAAATAACAAACGTATAAATCACCCATCACTGGCTTGACCTACACATTCCCTTCTCTTGGCTCTTTCTTTGTACTTCAAACCACTAACCCACCCGACCCTCTGAGTTCATAGCCTTCATGCATGACATTTTTTTTATAATTGAAAGTTATTTATCATATTGAGCGTTCAAAATGCGTAATACTTGAAATAATTTTTAAGCACACATGACTCAACACTCTCATAAATCCAGGTTATGCATCACGATCTTGAGCATAATTTGCATGCAACTTCCGATAAAATGCCATTTTGACCAAATAAGACAGTGTCGTGACAGTCGTGTTACGGAAAGAAATCTTCCCTATACACTAGGAAAGTTTTGAACAAAACCGTTTGCCCAAGTTAAAAAAGTTGGTTCTCGCATGCGGTTATAAGATATCACGTGTCAAACCATTTCGATTGCACAACTTGCAACCAACTATTTTCGTGATTTTTCGCAATGAAGTTTAATTCATCATGAAGAAAAATACTATAATTCGCAAATCAATAAATTCAAAACTTTATTATGCCATGGAGAAAAATAGGTTTGTCTTTCAGGATTAAACACCACTTGCGCTCATTAAGTTAGTTCCCAAAATATGGAGTTTGATTTGCATGCATCCACTTTAAATCTTGAAGAGACTCTCGAGGCACCTTCATACACACCAAGCATGAACTCACTTGTAATTGAAGGTTAATCACTCATTTGAGGTCAACTGTTACACTCACCCGCTTATCCTGGCATCCACACTTTGGCTAGCGATCATTTTCTCGTTCTGACCACAGCTTGAAATTTTGGTGTTTCACACCCTATCTAACATATTCCCCACCAAGTTCTCTCTTTGAGCCCTGGTGTATAATTTATACGATTTCAGTCTTTGATTCCCTACGGGTCGATAAACCAATCACATTTTCCCCTCATTCAGTTCCACTAATAATTTAATTCAATCACGACTAGGAGATCATGAGATTCCACTTTCTCCCAACCTTGGATTTAAACCTTTCAGAATCTTAACCCAAACCTTTTATTTATTTTTCTTTCCGAACAAATCAACACATCAACTACCATCATGTGAACTTACTTGACACTAAAAGTTCCCTTTAATCAAACCCTCACCCAACTCGAGCACGAGCCTCTCCACCTTGGCTGGTTTGTTATTGCCTTGATAATGCTCCTCCTAGAGTGTATCATCAGCCTCACGTAAGCAATCTCACGTACCGCATCAAACTATTGTCAACAACACCTGACTAGAAATTTATTCTGTCTCAATACCCCTTTCATAGGTTAACCCCACCAAAACAACCTTTCGATCGCGGCGAAAGCTAAACTATCCCCACATACCCAACGTTCTATTGACCTCTAAGCATAGAGTGGTATTTCGATCACGTACATGCACCTGTAAATTCGCAATTACATTGGCCAGATGTAATTCCAAATTTACCTTACATGTTAGTCCCCACCTCTTAAGACACACGTTCCTATAGCGGTACCCCTAGGGCCTCCTAGTTTCTCGGTTGTGTCCCATATTCTACAGTTTAAGTTTAGGCCCTATTGGTCGCCTAAATCCCTTAAACTATGGCTCTGATACCAAATGTAACAACCCTAAAAAATTACAGCAATAAAATATGTGTGATACAAAATCTGATCATTAAGTATTTACATAGTCTGATAATAAGTCTATTACAACCGAGAACTATAATAAAAGCATCTATGTCGCTACTAAGGCCCGCTCTCCAACGTTCTAACTCCTAGCATTTCTCATTTCCTTTAGAAGATCCTGGAGAAATCCTGATACCTGAAAATGGGGTTTTAAGGAAAAATAGAAGCGTGGATTAGACCGAATGGTCTAGTGAATTCCCAACCTCGTCCAGTTTAGAGCAAACAATAATGCATAATTATTAAACAATAACTATCTCACAGTATTCGTGACACAAGGAGTGCCCAAACCACACCGAAACTCTTCCACAAACGTAAGGACTACTCGTCCTCGGGGGCCCCCAGTAGATCCCCATACGGCCCCCTAGTCGATGTCATTTCCGTGTGTAGGGAAACGAATTCCAAACACACGGTTTTACCATCCCCGATGGTTATATAGATATAGCCTTGGCCAAGCTTATTCGAACCTCATGTAAATATAGATGTGAGATTATAAAGTATAAAATATAACCGAGTTTTCACACAAGAACATTTACACAACCACGTTATATGTCGATATCCAAAAAATGTAATTTATCCAACTGATTAAGATAACATGGCAAGAGATAGAACATAAACCCATTTCAGTTAGTAAACACATGGATATAGTTGAAAATAAGGGAACTCACCTGATGGCGGAAAACTCGATACACATCGAACACTAAACTTGCAAATATGAGTCCTACAATCCAAGGTAATACAATAGGGATTAGTTATTTTGAAGAGGCTTAAGATTCGGAGTCACAGAACCCTGGTCGCTAGACCACGGGCGACCTCGGTCAAGACTAACCCGGGCGACCCCGGTCACCCCACCCCGACCCCAATCCCCGGATGGTGAGGCCCCGGTCGACCGAACCGGTCGATAGCCACACACCGGTCGAGATCACTTACCGGTCGAGAGCATATATCGGTCGACCACACACTAGTCGAGATCATACAAACAACCTGGGCTACGATTACAGGTACGACCTTTGATCTCTTTTCCCATTTTAATGTCCAGATTCTACCCATCATTAATCGCTTTAAAATCCCAATATGCTCAAACATCAAATCAATTTCTTAACCCAAAACACTAACCCATCCCAGACCTACTCTGGTCTCCGAGTTTTAACACAAGAAATCGTCCCAACTTGAATGAATGAATCTAAATACAAAGATATAGATCAAGGTTTTTATTTAGAATGCTTACCTACAATAGATGAATCCCACGTGACCTCGATCCTGCTCTCCAACCTTTGCGTTCCCAAGGCTTCAATCGTTTCCCCCTTTCCCTCTTGAGTCGCCGCGCACACACACACACACAAAGAAGATTGATTTCTCAAAAATGATTTTCCTAGGGTTTTGAGCCCCTTTATGGCTTTATTTACTAACAAGCCCCCCTAACTTCCTCATTTTACACTTTCATCCCAATGAATAATAATAATATCTCACTTAACTTTGAGAATTAGCGGTCGTTACATGTGTTAATCATGAATGCATCAAGTATTCAGTATGAATAAGTTATATATGTATGCTAATTGATAGGATATGAATAAGTTGGCCATAATCTTTTATTCATGGTGAATTGTGATCTTTTATTCAGTCTGAATAAAACTAAATATCCAGTATGAATAACTAGTAATATTCATTATGAATATCAAATGCATTCATCATTTTCTTGTAATATTTATATGTTTAATTGAATTTTTAACAGGGATGTTGTCTTTCAAACAAAGGATGGACAGACCAGCTTTAGAGTAATGTTTGAAAGTCTGATCCCTGAATCAAAACTATTTGCAAATGTTATTGACAGATGGTCAGTCATTCTTAATCATGAAGAGAGATTGAAGAGCAAGGATTCTCCAAGAACATTATTCTGCACAATAGAAATTCTTGTAAGTTTACTAAACTTTTAAACTAAATTACAAAAAGAATAATAATATTAATACATCATTTCTTTTTTTTCTCAACAGCCAGATGAAATGAATGATCACAGGCAAAGTTCTTTTGGAAAAGAACTTAAAACTCTTCACAATGAATTTTTGTGAAAACATGAAGGGGAATGCAGAGTTCGAAGCTCTGAAGAAAGTTGAATTGGTATGAAACAAATACAATAACAAAAATCATTTTCATTATTTTTATTTCATATATTATATATACATTACATAAATATATTCATGCATGTGTTTTTCCCAGTTGTAAAGCATGATCATTTTTATGTAATATGTTTTGATCTGAAAAATGGAGCATCACACATCCTGGACAACAGTGCAACTGATGTACCAGATCCTACAAAATACGGCACTGTACCAAAAACAGTTGTAAGTAGAATATTATATTATCTAATATACATTAATAATAATTATGTTATTAGCCAATCTGAATAATATATATGATGTAAATATAATGCAGCAAAAATTGTTTATGAAGTTCTTGGAGAAACTTGGAGATGGAAGATCGAAGAAATTCGGTCGAATAGTTCCCAAAAGAGAAGTGATGAAATGGAGAACAAAAGAGAACCACAAAGATTGTGTTGTCTGCATGATGAGACACATGGAGACGTTCATGGGAGGACCAATAAAAAATTGGGATTGTGGACTAGAGGAGGAGTCGGCAGCACAAAGATCACAGTTGAAGAAACTACAATACAAATATGTGACAAAAATTCTTTTGTCAGATATTAATGAAAAGAAAGAATGGGTGATGGAGGAGGCAACTACATTTGGAGAACTGCCACAAGATAAACTCAAGGAGATACAAGAGAATGCAGAGAAAGTGAAGGAAGAATGTCTTAGCAGCATAGTGTAGATAAAGGTTGTGGATGAAGATAGCTAAGGTTGGGGATGAAGATTGGCGAGGTTGTTGATGAAGATTGGTAAGGTTATTTGAGCAGTTGGTTTGGTTGTTTTAATGCATGAACAATTATTTTGTGGGTCGGTGTCATATTTCTCAATATGATATCATTTGGTGGATTAACTTGAACAATTATTCGGTGGTTTAGTATGACATGATTTGGTGGGTTGGATGTATGAACAATTAAGTTGGGTTTTTTGGTTAAACAATACTCATAGTTTCTGGTTGAACAATAGTAGTATATTTTGGTTGGTTTGATGGCTTATTTAAATGGATTGGAATTATTAAACAATGGTTGTTTTGATGGATTGTAGAAATATAGCAATGTTCATGTTGGTTTTGATTGATTATAAACTACTAATGATGTATGGTTTGTAATAGAATAGTATTCAAAATGAATATAACTTGTTAGGATTGAATAGAGCTATATATTAATGGTGAATAAATCTATTAAATTTGAAATGCAAAAAATGTAATTTTATTCATTTTGAATAATAAATATACCCTTTTATTCATAGTGGATAAACTTATTACTTTGATAGTGAAAAAAACATGTAATTTTATTCACTTTGAATATTAGTTAATATTAAAAGTGAATAAAATTTACAATGGAAAACATGTAGTTTTATACATACTGAAAAATAAATATACCCTTTTTATTCATACTGAATAAATTTATTACTTTCATACTGAAAAAACATGTAATTTTATTCACTCTGAATAGTAGTTAATATTCAAAGGTAATAAAGCTTGTTCTAGATGTTGCATTATATTTCATGCACACTGAATAAAAAGTGATTCTTAAAATTCATAGTGAATAAATATCATCACAATGATAAATAAAAATTGAAATGAATTAAAAAATAAGATATGTCAAAAATATTATTGAAATTCAAAAAATATCATCATATGAATTGTTTTATTATTTAATATTCAAAATGAATACAAAAGAGAACTAATTATGAATACCACTACTATAAAGTAAAAAATAAATCTATTTACTAACATCTTTTCTCGATGGACAATTGCGTGAGTTATGGTTACACATTTTATTACACAACCTACACAATCTTTTTGCCTTTTGCCTATTTTCAATTTTTTTTCTTTACCACTCTTCATCCTCTTGCTTGTACCATGACCTTTGTTTCTTATTGATTTAGGACTATGAAATATGAATATCAACAACTTCTGGTTTTGACACACCAAGCAACGACTCCATAACCTCTTCATTATTGCGATGAGGAAAACTACATCCACTGGTCTCCAAATTACTCTTCAACTCTCGTTTTTTCAAAACAAAGTCTTCAAGTTTCTCCATATCATCAACTACTAGACCAATGCAATAATCAAACGCAACTTGAGCATCATTTTCAAGTTTCTCACAACGCTCATTTCTTTCTCCATACCAATGACGTTTATTCAACAATTCAGAAGAAATTAGATTTTTTCTCCAACGCTTCACTATATATTGCAACGGTATCTCTTCAATGCACATATTCTTTAATACACAAAAAATATGACGACAAAGCAAACCGTAATGATGATAAAATAAGTAGCTACAATCCAAAGAACCAGTGGACTTATTATGCACAACCTGCAAAAAATTTGAATAGGTTCATTATTCAGAATGAATAATAAATTGTATTCATTATTCACATTGAATAAATAAATATAATTTAAAAACTAAACGAACCTTGTGATTGGAAGTGCATTCATCATCTTTCCTTTTATTTTGAACCTTCTTCTTCTCAACAACAAAAATAACATCAGAACAATCTACCAAACTCACAGATGATTGGAAACACGACCAAACAGATTCATTTATCTCATTCTGAACATCTCTGAATATAGCACGAGTATATATCTTAGAAGCATGAACCTCAATTGGAAGGGGTGTGCTAAACTTTGGTACCGTTGTTCTTGTCTGGTTATTAAGCAACCTATGATTATTCCGTTGTTTGTCCATAGCAGAATCAAATGAGTCAATAAAGGCCATAAGGTTTGCACCATGATGAAAAAATAGGGAAAAGAATGAATTTCACTCTTAGACCTTGATGTCGTTCTCATTAGACGAGCCATAGGAATATCCCTATAAAATGATGGAATCCATCTATGTCTATTATCATACATATAACCCAATCACTTATGGCCAACAAGATCAAAATTAACAATTAAAGAATTACATTTCTCTTCAAATTGAAGAGCATCAATGTGTTCATCCCATATAAGAGCATGAAACCGTTTCTTGAAATCAGTATTTGAAATAATATTTGAAGAAATCTGGAAAAAAAAATATCAGAATATATTAAATATGAATACATTGAATATTCATGTTAACTGATATAAAATGAAAAATTGAAGATGGGATGTATTATTCAGTATGAATACACTTATTAAGAATGAATAAATATGATATTAATTATACAGTATAAAACAATACTTTCGTTATTCAGTATAAATGATAATATAAAATTTGAAACTAAACATTTTATTCATACTGAATAAAAAAGATGAAATGTGATTGTTTATGGCTGCTAAAAATATTGCTCTCATGCTCTGGAGGTGTTATATTCACACTAGGAATACCACTTTAAAAATCTGAACTAAATTTTTTATTCATAGTGAATAAAACAGATGAAATGTGATTTTTTATGCCTGCTAAAAAATTGGTCTCATGTTCTGAAGGTCTTATGTTCATACTGAATATGTAGCTTTATTCAGTTTGAATAAAGGTATATATTCAGTAGGAATACAACTTCAAACAGTGAACTAAACATTTTATTCATAATGAATAAAACATATGAACAGTGGCGAATCCAGAAAAAAATATTGATGGGGGCACCATATAAAATAAAATAATAACTAACCAAAAGATACGATCTCATTAAAAATGGTAAGAACTCGAGTAAATACTTTCTCCTTATTTCATCTCTTTGGTTTGGATGATACTCAGTAATTTTTTTCCTATCGGCCGGATCCCAAAGAAGATAACTCAAATCAATTTCGCAATAGCATATCTATATGAACAAAATTGCAATTTGCAAAATTAACCTAACAAGTAACAAACACTTCTATTCTGTAAAATACCAAATTCGTCCAAACAATCTAACAAAATCAATCTAAAATACCAAATACAATCTAAAATACCAATACCAAATGCTAAGAAAATAAAACTAAGTTACCAACGGTTCAACAAAATCATTTGTCAAGAAATAAAAAATTTAGGTTTTTACACAAATCTAATAAGGAGGTTGTGGAGGTTGGAGGAGGCGTTGACTACTTGACTTGTTTCCACAAATCCACACGAAAATCAGTTAACCACGTTCACAGCAGCATCGATCTTGAGACAGAAGCAAGAGGAGAGAGTCGAGAGACAGAACTCAGAAGCGAGAGGAAAGACAAAAGCGATTTGATTTGGGACTGAGAGCGAGAGTGAAGTGAAACTGGTCGTCTGGTCATAGATAGGGGCCTAATTATATACTTGTTGGGGGCCATTCCTTTACTTGAAATAAAACATATATATATATATATATATATATATATATATATATATATATATATAGGGAGAGGTTCATTTGAGAAATGGTAAATATATGAGAAATAGAGAGGTAATCTTAGCCATTCATCTGGTCAACATTTGCGGCTTTGACCGCGAAGCACCGGATAATTCCTTGTGTGGTCTATAGAAGGTAGAGGGGTAATTTCGTAAAATACACGGGATGAGTTCATATATGAATTTGTATGAATCACAAAGATTCATATATGAATCTGTTAATTAGTTCAACTGATTCATATATGAATCTTTGTGATTCATACAGATTCATATATGAATCACAAAGGTTCATATATGAATCTGTTAGTTAGTTCAACTGATTCATATATGAATCACAAAGGTTCATATATGAATCAGTTAAAAGAGTTCAGTTGTGAATTGCACTGGTTCATATATATGAACATATAGTTCATATGTGAATTATACATGCTCATATACGCACAACCCGTGTGTTTTGTAAAATTTACGAAATTGTCCTTCTATTTTTGGGATAGCCGCAACTTTTGACCGGTCAAAGCTGCAATATTTGACTAGTCAAATCCGATCTTGACCATATGAATGGCTAGGATTACTTCTCTATTTCTCATATATTTACCATTTCTCAAATGAACCAAACACTATATATATATATATATATATATATATATATATATATGTGTGTGTGTGTGTGTGTGTGTATGTGTGTGTGTGTGTGTGTGTGGACTTAGTCACTTGAGAACTCAAAATTTTGTGTGATCTGTGAGATCCATTCTAAGATACCAAATTAAGATAATTAATGTTATTAATCAATGAGATAATTAAGGAGATAATTATCATTTTTATTAAATAAAAAAATTATTGCATTTTTTTAGAAATTTCATACATAGATCTTTATTTCTCTCTCTCCTCTCTATAACATACACACACGTACAATTAAACGTGCACATAAAGTGAACACAATATACACAAACTTAATATTTTTGTACTAGTTGTTTATAATGTATTTACAAAGTTCACATGATATTCACAAGTGATAAATTTTGTTTCATTGATGTAGTTGGTGTTCACAATATGTTCACAATTTATACCAAATCTAGATTTATAGTGTTTTCACAAACTATAAAAATAATTTTAAGAAAGTGTTCACAATGTGTTCACCTATTGTATATATTCAATTATGTATGCATGTATACATTATGGAGAGAGGATAGAGAAAAATGGAGAGAGAAAAGAGAGAGAGAAAGAGAGAGATTTATTTTATATTAAGTTTTATTTTTCAACTAAATTTTTGTGGCTTAAATTGGATCTCACGGATCTCATAAATTGTACGAATCTTAAAAGCACACCCCTATATATATGTATGTATATATTCATGATAAATGTTATAATGAAAACGTATATTAATGATGAATGTTATAATGAAAATGTATATTACGTGAAAATAATAACTATTCATTATAAGTGTTATACTAAGTTGTATATTCATGATGAATATCATACTGATGTATGAATATTAAAGAATTGTTATAAACATATGAAAGTGCATAAATATGCATGATGAATATTACACAGATATATCATTTCACGTAAAAAACGATATCGAGATGGATGTCAAATCGAAGAGAATGAAATACTCGTTTTTTTGATGTAATTTGTTTGATTAAATTATTAGTTATTTTTAAGATAATTTAGGGGTTGTTTGGTTGGTTTTTCATTAAGGACTGTATGGGTTAAGTTGTATGTTTGGATTTAGCTGTCTGAATGAATATGACTAAATTGTTGTTCGGTTGTTGTGCTGAATAAACTATCTAAATAGTACAAATGACAAATTTACCCTTTGTGTTTATCTTTGCCTTTTTTATTTCTTTAAGGGGGTGTTTGGAATTGCTTATTTAAAACAACTTATGCTTATTTTAAAAAGTGCTTATCAACTTATACGGTGTTAAACCGGAGTTTTTAAAAAAGTGTTTGGATTAGCTTATTTTAGTACCAAAACATAATAAGTTAATAAGTTGTTATTTAAAGGTGTTTGGGATTGCTTATACATATAAAATAACCAAAAAAGTGATAAGCATTTTTCAAATAAGTTGATAAGTTAAAACCAAATGACTTATCAAAAAGTGTTTTTCAGCGGTTTGGCACCGCTATAAGCTATTTTAATTTTTCCTCATCCAAACACTCAAAAGTGCTTATCTCTTGTGTCAAATCGCAATAAGCTAAAAAGCACCTCAAATAAGCAATCCCAAACACCCCCTAAATATCTTCATGATTAAATTTGAGAATTTAATTTTTGAGTCTCTCACCCATGAAATCCATCCCTTCACCTGCTGTTATGAAAACCCATCACCTCCACTTTTGTCCATCACCTCCTCTTTTGTCCATCACCGTTTACTATAATCTCAAAACAAATACCTGAATTATGATGACTTTTTCAAACAATTTTTTTAACCTCTGGTTGTGGATCTAGTGAGAAAAGATGTCAACAATGACTTTTTTTGCAGGGATGGTGGAAAAGACGAGAAAAGGAGGGAAAGGAAGAGGGGCAGAGAGAAATAAGATGATGGGTAGAACATTGGTGGAAGGACCGATGATGGCAAAGTAGAGCTTCGATGGAGGCAATGAAGGTGCTAGTGGAGCTAGATGCTCTGCAGATTCAAGGGATGGAGGTGTTTTTCAAGGGTTTTCTTTTTGTTATAGAGGATAAGAGTGTTTTAAATAAAGGGTATATAGGTAAAAAGTTTGGCTGAATGTAGACTAGAGCATTTTTCAAGCTGACCGAATAAGCTACTGATTTCTAAATTAAGCCACTACCGAACAACCATTTATGGCTGACCGAATAAGCTATATGGGCTATACAGCCCATTAAGTCACAACCGAACAACCCCTTAGTTTAAAAATTAAAGGGTAAAAGTTTTTAAACTAAAAAAGAAAGTAAAAAAGTCAAATAAGGTAGACATTGATTCAAATTTCCATTTTTACCTCTAATCACTTCTGAAATGGTCATTTTATGTTTTAACCATTGATTAGTTTTTTTAAATTTTGATCAATGAATTGGTCCACATGTTTTCAATTAAAATATGGTTTTTAATTGAACCTACCCCCCTATATATATATGTATGTGTGTGTGTATAAGTTGACCCCCTCCTTTTGTTTCCCTCCCATTAAAAACGGTTCATTTCATTTCTCTATCCATCTAAAAAAAGTGATATGGGGGGGGGGGGGGGCTGTGTTCGATTTAAGGCAAGAATCTCTAAAGATCAAACTCGATTAGAGGGATCCACAAATGCTCGATCTATCTTTGCCTTCCAAAGTGATCCATCGATGTATACCTCATTCTCAACACCCCAACACAAAGAGCAACACCACATTTTTGCCACCAACAAGAGAACAATTGAGCTCATATTTTTAAGGAATTGTAGAGTTGAAGGTGGTGGTGCAGAACTACCCTTTTGTTTTGATTTTTGATTAGTTTTATGTAAGTTAAAAGACAACAGATTGCCCTTGGGTATGCTTAGTTTCAACAAGTTATCGATGATTTACCAAAGACTGAAAAATGGGCTATGAAGGGGGGAAGGGGCTGTTTGGTTGGTTTTCCATTAAGTTCTGTATGGATAAAGTTGTCTGTATGGATTAATCTGTCTGTATAGATTTAGAATATTTTTATTTGAGAGAGTTTTTTCATAAATGGAAGGAACGTGTTTTTTAATGGGAGGGACTGGTTTGGAAAAAACTTGGCTTTCTACATAAAGCTCCCCCTTGAAATCTTACTGAATAAGCCACTTTCTATATCATTAAGCCACTACCAAACAGTCATATATAGCTGACTGAATAAGATGTGAATCTCATTAAGCTCATTAAGCTGCTAACAAACAGGCTCGAAGTCAAAGATGGATTAACCAAACAGATCAAACAAGAAGATGAAGATGGTAGTGGTGACCATTCTTGTTGCTTCGATGAAGGTTTCCATAGAGTTGGATGCTGCGTTTACGGTTGTGGGTTTTGGTCCTCTAATTCATTATATATTTTCTAATAAAACACCGAAACGGTAAATGTCCAAATTACCCTGCATATAACGGACTCAATTTGACGTCGTTATATATCGGGACCATAATCAAAAATTTGAAGAAATAAACCAAAGGGACCAAGAATGTAATCTACATTATATTATAAAGCACGGATAAAAAACTCTTAAATAC
This sequence comes from Arctium lappa, assembly GCA_023525745.1. NCBI lineage: Eukaryota > Viridiplantae > Streptophyta > Magnoliopsida > Asterales > Asteraceae > Arctium > Arctium lappa. The sequence continues at coordinate 42,459,937 of CM042047.1, read as the reverse complement.
AAATTATTAGGCACAAGGTACCATCATTTTATGCAAATTTTTAAAAATCTCTTTAATTTACAAGTATCAAGACACAAAATATATATTACTACTGCAGATTTCTAACACCCACAAATTTGTTATGTACAAGACATTCTTTTGATGCAGAATTTTCTATGTATCACTATTAATTAATATATTATATTACTATAATTTTGTTTTAATTATATTATTAAATATATAATTGGTTATTTTTTCTAGATGTCATTAAAATACATAAGATAATTATTGAATTCTAACAAAATACTTAATTTTTTTATATAAAAAACATTATATTATTAAACCTAAATTAAATAAATTTATAAAAAAATATTGTCACTTTCTCAAAACCATCCAAAATCGTACTGTAAATCGATAAAAAAATAAAATGAAACATTAAAATCATGATGCATTGAGCAAATATCCTTCTTGTTAATCTTAAAAAAAACCCAATTTGCCCTAAAAACGAGTAATTTTATATGAATTTCTTCCCAGTTTATCGGAGCGTCAAAGCGCGCAATTGAATCGGTCCTTCGCCCAACGGATTATAATACTTCTTCTCTGGCGTTCCTCCTGCGTTCTCTGACGAAGGTACGGTTCTTTAATCAAGTTCGTAGTTTGGTTGTTTGATCTGTGCATTAGGGTTTTACACATATAATTTCAAGTTCTTTTATTATTATTAAATGATGTCTGTGCAGGTTGTTTTGATTTTGAAGCGTTCGTGAAGTGTATTTGTTTTGAAAATGTAAGCGTCATTGGATTTAGTTTCTTGTATACCGAATCATATATATACACAAACTTGAGATATCTTTGAAGTGTTCATGTATTTATTTTGTATAGAAAATGTCAAAGGATTGGTGCATTAATTCGTTCACATGGAGAATTTTGTTCATGCATCTCATCATATTATTCCATATGACGTACATTGGACCTAAATTGAGGACCAAATAGAGAACTTTTTGGATCCAAATCAATTTCATAAATTTATTTTTCGGATGAAGATGGGAAAATAGGTAATTGTAATTTATGAAGCTTTGGAAATGATGAAATTTTATGGCACCTCCCAAAATGAAATTTTTTGAATTTTTGTTGGTCTGGAGGGAGTTTTAGGCTTTTAGCATCAAGATTATTGTCAGTGAGTGTGATTTCTGTCACAAGTATTCAGTAAACTTGCATAAAATTTTGAGTGCAAAGTAGTAGGCAAGGCATAAGATATGAGTTTATGGACTTGGAATTCTGATCCCCAAAAGACCTATCCACGTCTTTGAAAATAACCAGTAAGAACACAGAGATGTATTGTTTCGGCTTTTCTCTTATTTTGCTGATGGTTAAGAAACTCGTTAATCGTTGGCTTTATGGATTGGATTTTGGAAATATGTTTAAAGAAAAGAAAATCATGCTCTATTTTCTCCAATATCCCAAATAAAAAAGGGTGCTTCCAACCTATTGCCCATTTTTCTTCTTCTGTTTAGACTCCAGTGTGATGGTTAGCCATAAATTCTTGAACAATCAACATTTTGTTGAAATTTTTGAGTCACATCCATGCCCTTATTACATCTGTTGATAGATTGACATTTGAGTTGATTATCTTATTAAAAAAATGTTTAACATTTTACGGGCAAAGCAGGGTGGATATTATGTTCGATTCCCACAACAAATAGTAAGGACCGCACGGCCTGAAGTTATCTATCACGGCCTAAAGTTATCCAGATCTGACTTGGCTGCGAGTGTGGCAAACATGTCAAACGACATTCTGTTGCTTTCTTTTCGCTCTTTTTTTGTGAAACGTTGTCTGAAAGCTTATGCTTTTGGATATAGAATAAACAAGTTACAAAGGATTTCTACTTGCATATGTTGCAATGTATTTGATCCTTCATCTAATGAAATCATCGATCCACTAACATTTCATTTTGTTCCTTTATAAAGGGGTGATGTGGAACCAGTTGACCAAAAGAAGTACTTAGAAGATTCCTGCAAGCCCAAGTGTGTTAGACCTCTCATTGAGTATCAGGTGCTTTCCAAATACACTAGAAGCTGGTCTTTTTATGTTTAACATCTGATTTACTAATTCCTATATTTTTAGCATTTGGATCTTATTTTTTAAGGCTTAATTCAAGTTTGCATCTAGGATTTTTAAGTGCATCATTGTTGGTATATTTACATTTTCTTTACATGCCATTCTATATCAATATATACCGTTGGTGCTCTTCTAAAACTATTCGTCGCTTTAGATGGTTCTGTTTGAGGGGACTGCTGGCATGTGCCGGTGTCAAGATAGATTATAATGTCTCCTTTTAATAGAACTGATATAGAGTATGTGAAATGCAATCTTATCTCCTAACCCCATGCAACAAGCTGTCCCAATTGACCTCTAGTCAACTAAAGTCAAGATTTATTGGCAATCCGGTAATCAATTCACACTCGTAATGAATGTGGGACGAGTTGTTACACGCTCCCTCATTTAAATGCGTAATGTTCTTGTTAGGTCTGAACAAAAACCGAATTAGAATCGCATAATGTAACAACCCAAAAACAAGCATAGCAAAAGATTTAAAATAAATCCCAAAACGGGTCTCATTACAACACAAAAGAAACAAGGTCTTTATAATCTGGTAACGAAAACACTCTATCCCAGCCAAGATGTCTACATCTAAGAGCATCTACAACAATGCTCTAGACCAGCTATCTTTGACTCCTAGCTTTCAACACTTCTCCTTTCCTTTGGAAGAAGCACCATTGGTTCCCTTTCCTGAGATTTGATTTTACAATTTTGAAAGCGAGGGTTAGACCATAAGGCCTAGTGAATTCCCTTCCGAAAGCAGTTAGAACAATTTATAAAAGTTATATCGCAACTGCTATAACTAAGAAATTAATCAAAACAATGCACAAATACCGTAACCAGTTCCACTTGAAAGAATTTACACAGTGAATCAGTTCCCATCACCTTTTGTGATGTCCACACTTGTGGCCCCCAGTAGATCCCCCATTTCGGCCCCCCAGTAGATGCCATATCCGTGTGCTCGAGAAACAAATCAGTTCCCATCACCTTTTGCATTAATCAGGCATCTTTTCTACCGAGTTACTCAGTTTTGTGCGAGTTTTGTTGTTACTGAAATCTAGTAAAATTTACAGGCATGTGTGAAAAGGGTGGAGGGGGATGATACTGGTGAAAAGCATTGCACTGGACAATACTTCGATTATTGGCATTGTATCGACAGAGCTGTAAGCCTATTTTGATCTGCCCTTCCATTCCCGTCTTTCGTCCACAACACAATTTGTTAGCATAACATGTTATGGTTGCAGGTTGCACCCAAGCTATTCGAGAAACTCAAGTGAAAAGACTGGTCTTTCAAGATCAAATATTTTGGTTCGCGGTTTGTTAAAAGTAAATTCATCTGTATGGACTTCTAGAGATATAGAATCCTGGAGTTGAAATCGAATAAGTAGCGTCTCCATACTGTACTTCTTTAGATCTTCATAAATTGACTTGCTCATTTGTCAATATAACCCATCCTATCTCGGTGTGGGATTTTACGGAGTCTGTTTGGTTTGTTAATATGACAGCTTTGGTCCCACTTTTCTGCTTCAGGTTATATACAAGGGTAAATACATCAACATATAACAAAATTCGTCTTAATTTATTTAGTGTAATAATTTTTTTATATATAATTAGTGTTATAAACTTTCAAATACTTTTTATTTCTTACCTACTTCAATCTGTTACTATTTAAATAAGTTGAATTTACAGGTCTATGTGGCTTTTCATAGGTCACTATTTCAAGTCTCGCAAAGCCATAGGGTTTTTCCTAGCTGTTTTCCGAGATTCTTAGGATTAGTTGAAGTGCATGCAACTGTGACATATACGGTTAATAAAAGAAGTTGAATGTTGCTCATGTGGAACTAATGTATATGTTTTAGGTGGTATGACAATATAACGTGGAAAATAAACTGTTTGGTTCGCAGAATGGAATTTGATAGAATAGGAATCCATTGAAGGAATTTGACTTTGAAGGAATTGGAATGAAATTTAATGGAATTTGACCATGCATTTTACGTGTACCTGTAAAAAGGGTTAACGAATTTACTCAAATATAACCAATATATTAAAGATATTTTTTTTTTATTTTAAAAACTTGTTACATGTTGATTTCAAAAAAAGTGATTATTCATGTTGGAATATTCTTTATGGAAAAAAAAGAAAAGAAAAACATTTATGGAATGTTCTGGACCCCTCCCGAGTCCTCCTCCCTTTCTGGTTCGACTGCGGCCTCAAACCCTGCGACGGTACACTCCTCCTTCATCCTGGCTCAATTTTCCATTTTCAGTAGATAACTTTCCCGAAATCGATCGTATTATCAATTCATTCTTTCGATCTGTTGATTAGGGTTTTCACATAAACATTACTATTTCGAAATTGGTGCCTCCGCAGGTTGGCTCGATCGGAAGGGGTTACTTTGAAGGGTTCGCTTTGTTGTACTCCTTAATTGCTTATGTGAGTAATCACCGCTTTAATTTATCGTGATTTTTAGTTTCTTGTAAGTGTTCATGTAATACTGCTCTGTGATGCTATAATTTTGCGGTTACAAGTACTTGCAATTGTTTGTAATATTACGATGTATCGTGTTTACATGATTAGATTTAGAAACTCAAATCCCTGGATCAAAAGCATGATTTTATCATCCAAAAAATGTTTGCCTGATAATGCGACGATTTAGATGTCTATATAATGATTGAGGTTTAGAATATTGTAATAGAAGAAACATAATCTGATTTAATCCTTCAACTTTACCTTTAATCTCACAGGGGTTTCTTCCTCGAGTCTAGCTAAATTTCATTATCGGAAATCCAATTTAATAGCAACATTTTTTTTTTGGAAAATTTTCGGGCTGAAGATATTTTTTTTGGCAATTGTAATGGTTACAAAATTTTAGGGATGTTGATTTTCGTCTATGTGATTTCCCATATTTTTTCAATGTTGAAGGATATATAAGACATTTTGGCTAGAGTTAAACACGTCCATTCGGTTATTTTCTGATTCTCACAACATGTGATCTTTGAGTTCAGATACGACATGTTGCACACAAACACTCACTTGGCACATAAAAAGCATTAAGGATGACTTTTCCTTGAAGATGCAATACTAATTTAGGATGGTATAGAGTTCTTTGTTATGTTCTATGCCCTCATGTAATCTATAAAACTTTCATGATGTTTCTAGTAGTTTAGGACTCATTTAGTAGAACATAGAAGATTGATTGATTTAATCCCCCGGTTGGAGGAATTGAGCCTACTATAAAAAGGGTAGACCTTTCTCATTTGTAGCTACTAGGTAGTGATTAATTGAGAAATCATAAAGAATACAATTGGTGTGTTGTTTTATAGCAAATGTGTCTAGCATTCCTTAGCTCAATAGATAAAGTTTTCACCTTAATGTGAAATGGAGTTTGGAAAACCATATGTTTGATAAGTGTTCCTTTTTTCGGGACGGAAAGAGTAACATTACTAATTTACTATAGAACTCATTTCCTTCTAATGAAAACCTAAGGGTCTGTTTGGTTAGACGGAATGTTTCGGAGGATTTGGATATCGTAGAAGGATTTAGAATGTTTGGTGCCTTTGGGTTGTAGGATTTGGAATGGATTTGAATTCCATTTTTATAAATAACCATGAAAAACAAATTATAAAAAGTTATATAAATAATTAAATTACCTTTTTATAAATTGATCATTACAAAACAAGTGTTTTTAACATATTTTAAAACGTTACTACAAACAATTCCTATGAAATCTCACAAAATACCGACTAACCCCCCATGGGATCTCTAAATCATTTCAAATCCACACTTTTCTTCAAACCAAACACAATTGGAATGGAATTCAATTCCAACTCCCTCCAAATCCTACCAAATTCCTTAAACCAGACGGGCCCTAAGGAGAATCCGTTGGATATATAGCGATAGGCTAATTGACCTTTGTGTAGCCTCTTAATCGTCTGCTTTTATACCATATATATAACTTACATCTGTTGATAGACTGATAATATATCCCGAGATCACAACTAATATGGACCTCTTATGATGGTCATTTTGGTGAACAAGTCAAACCACATTTCACTGTTTTTGTAAGTTTATGTGTAATTTTGATTCTTGTATACGTACAACTGAAGGGCGGAGGAAGAACCGGTTGATCAAAAGAAGTACTTTGAAGATTTATGCAAGCCCAAGTGTGTTAGAGCTTGGCTCGAGTATCAGGTTCTTCTTTCTTCTTATATGTCCTTGAACTGGAAATTATGTTTTTTTAGTTGTCAAGTTTGTAAGCATATCGTACTGTTTTATCTCTTTTTGATGGGAAAGTTGCGTACTTTTTTTTGAAGTATATAGTATTTATATATGGCAAGTGAACTCACAAACCTTCCTCACCTTTGGTGAGGTTTGAATCCTTGGCCTCCGGGGAGGCTAGACTTTACTGGTAACCCAAATACCTCTGGGCCAAATGCCCTGTGGTAAAAATTGCATACTCTTTGTGGTTGATCGTCTTCAATAATTGAAGGGTTGTTTGATTGGTTTTCCATTAAGTTTTGTATGAATAAAGTTGTCGGTGTCGATTAATCTGTTTGTACAGCTTTGGAAGGTTTTCGTATGAGAGAGATTTTTCATAGATGGAAGGAGCGTATTTTTTTAATTGGGAGAAGCAGTTTTGAGAAAAAAATTGGCTTTCTGCACAAAGTCCCTAAAAGCTTACTGAATTAGCCACTTTCTATATCATTAAACCACTATCAAACACTCATATATAACTGACTGAATAAGATGTGAGTCCCATTAAGCTTGTTAAGCTACTAAGAAACAGGCCCTTAGCCATTGAAACAATCATCTTATTCGTACTATTTGTTAAACATGATTATTGACGATCAAAGAGGTGCTAGCCTAGTGGTAAGGCCCTGGGGGGATAGTGCATGGTATGTGCCTATCTACCAGGGTTCGAATCCTGGGGGATGCACTTCGGCGATACCCAGACCTTGGGTCGGCCTTCGGGTCCAGGTTTACGGGCATACCAGTCTATGGGTATGCGGGTTCGGTCTTGACCGGGCTTAGTCATACCTGGGCGGGTCCAGTCAATTTGGGCTGGGCCGGGTCGCCGCGGATTAGTCGGTGCTGCCCAATTGGATGCCCGGATACCGCGGGTGCGTGTGTGTGTGGGCTTAGCCCAAGTTGCAGTACAAAAAAAAACATGATTATTGACTTCAGAATATGTGGTGGCATAAAGGTCAATGCCACAAGCTTTGATGGTTAATTAAGTATCCGAGCACTTACTTTTGAAATTTGACACTTATTTTGAGACAAATTAAAATAGAACCGCGTACACTTATTTTGGGAGTAAATGTAAGTAGAAAGTTTAGTTTGTTTTTGTTTGAATGATGGACAGGGATGTGTGAAAAGGGTGGAAGCGGATGAAAGCGGACACAAGCATTGCACGGGGCAATATTTTGATTATTGGCATTGTGTTGACAAATGTGTAAGCTTATCTATTCTCTTGATATCAATTTACATGTTAAGATTTTCTGTTCATCTGACACCGATGCTCACGTGGCTGCAGGTTGCACCTAAGCTATTCAAGAAACTCAAATAACTTTCTATGAGTTCAGGATCCACATTTTCATCTTTCTCATTCTTATTCTCATTTCGTTATAAAATCAAGCGTGGTTTGATCATGAATGAAATTGTGTGTATTTTGTTGGGATGAATTTGATGGAATTTAGCCATTTATGTGCTTGTTTTCAATTACTCTTGTGGTATGACTTAAGCGTCGTTTACCAAATGCATATCCGGTCAATTACCTTACTAGATGTAGATGGTAAGGACCTAAAATCTTATCCGGTAAGAGTGATGGTGAGTCTTACCAAACAAGACAGGGTAATGACTTGGTTAACGCTTACCCGATAAATTATTGCATCCGATCCCATTTTGATTGACTAGAATCTTTAAGGTAAATGAAAATATGGACTCTTTAAAAATGTCATTCAAAACTCACTGTCTATTTTAAAATCTAAATATCAACAATATACTATTAGAAAACATATAAAAAACAAATCCTTAAAACATGCATTTCTATAAATTCTTAAAATAAGAAATTTTTATGTTTTAAATTATATATCCTTGAGATGAAAAATAAATAATTATAGATTTTTGAAAATTATGTTCTTTTAAAATGACTATTGAATAAAAGTGCGTCTATTTTGGATGTATCCAAAAATGTTATATATTTTGAGACAACTAGAATTGTATTTGCATAACTTAGTGTGATACATCTTTATTTGTAAAACTGAAAATTTGATCCTTTAACTATGATTTATGTTTCATTCCATCTTTATGTCCCTCTTGATTTTAATTTATGGTTTTGTATGGTTTTGGGAGAATTAGAGGTTTTTGGACTGATGTAGTAGAAAGTGCGGAATAATCAATAAGTGTCTAAACCCTTTGATTATTGAGAATTATGGGTTATAGAACTCAATAAAACTTGGAGAATACTCTCAGAGTAAAGTTTTTTTAATACTGATAATCTAATTAAACAAAGAAAATAATAAATCCTATTTTATAGTCTAAGCTAGATAGATAATTATGAAAAATGTCTTGATTATAAACTAATTATGAAACTATTAAATAATTAAGATAAATACTAAGAAAATAAATAAAAGGAAATATTGTCGCTGACAAAAGGAAGTGGACCCGCCTGAAGTGTGCGTGCGACTAGCCACGTGGGTATAGCCGCATGGAACCCACATGAGTCAAGTATCAAACAGTAAGTTACGGTTTGGCTGTGGGTTTGCCACGTGGTTACCCATGGGAATCACTGTTTCCGTCCTCATAAATGCTATCCCCACTCGGACAAAGACAAAACTTTTACTTGTTCAAATAACAATTAAAGGACTTCTCGGGCAACTTAAGTTGCGGGGAGAGTCGCGGGAGGTTATTCTTCCGTTTTTTCTCCCGTTTCACTTGTTCTTTGATTTCTATAGCCATCCTCTCTATATCAGTCTCCTCCACTTCAGAAAAACTCGACCCCGAGTTCTCATCTAAAGGGATTGCTTCATCGGCATGATACTTATAAATGTCCGCCATATTGAAGGTGTTTGAGATGTGTAACGATTGCGGAAGGGCGATGCCATACGCATTCTCATTGACTTTCTTTGTAACTTTGAAAGACCCATACTTCCGTGGTTGTAACTTTCCATAAGTGCCTACACGGAATCGTTCTTTCCGGAACACCATCACTTCATCTCCTTCGTGGAAAACCTTTTTACGACGATGTTTGTCAACCACTGCTTTGTTCTTTAAGTCGATTGCTTCTAGTTGAGCCTTGACTATTTCCTTAGTTACTTGTATTTCTTTTGCCATGTATTGCACTGCTATACGAACTCCGGAATCTCGTGGTAGTTTGACCAAGTCAACCACGTGTCTTGGTGTTGATGTGTACACCAAAGAGAAAGGGGAGTGACTGGTGGCGGTGTGTATGGTGCTGTTGTAGGCGAACTTGATTTAGGCCAAAGTTACATTCTATTGTTTGGGTTTGTTGCTACATACATTTCGGAGCATGTTTCCCAATGTTCGATTGGTGACTTTGATTTGGCCATCGGTTTGTGGATGTGCGGTATTACTCTTTTTGAAAGGTCGTGCCAAACATTCACCATAACTGATCCAAAAGTGACTAAGGAACTTGGTGTCTCTATCGGATGTGATAGATTTCGGGACCCCGTGTAGGCATACTACTTCTTTGAAAAGGAGTCTAACTATGTTGCTTGCATCAACGGTGTTTCACATGCGATGAAATGGCTCATCTTTAAGAAAAGATCAACCACGACGAATATGGAGTCGACACCTCTTTGAGTACGGAGGACCCAAGACAAAGTCCAATGTTCTAAAAAACGCGCCTTGGCGCTGCCATGACACGCCATGGCGCCGAGGCATGGCCTTCCCACCACGTTTTATCCCTTGGCGTCGAGATAAGTCGTCGAGTTCGTTATGGCGTTACAATTTGTGTACTTTCGATTTTTCGAATTTGTGTTATTCAAAGTTCGATTGGAATTTTCCCATTAGTATCTGTAACACCCTAAAAATAAGGGTTAATTTAAACCTGAAATAATGCGGAATAATCAAGACTGACATCACAAATCACCAAAAAGGGAAATAATTGTATGGTGTTTACAACACAAGAACAAGAAAAAAGGAAACCAACAACCTACTAATTTAGACCATCTATATCTAGATTAAGAACGGGTGTTGCCATTTCGCTTCCAAAAGTATACTATCACTATACCAAATGTACGCCTCTATATGCCACCAAAAAGGCTACTTCTCTTCTTGACTCTCCACTCAAACCCGAGGAGTCCCATCGCTAGAATGACCTGTTATACATGTCATTTTAAGAAAAAGTGTTAGGCTAAAGCCTAGTGAGATCAAACCTTTATATTGGAAAATCAGTAAATTCTAAATGAGATAATTAAAGAAAAGTCGGTGGAATAAATATAAATAAATTTCAACTTGAATACAAATACCTCTTGGGTTGACGGGGGAGACCCGCTTACTAACATAAGTGATGGAACACAAAAGTAAGCCACTTGACATGTCAGTAAAACCAAACACATAATAAAATACACGCAAGGGATGTTAGGCTCGGTGGCTTTAAACGTACACCCACGGAAAACCAACTTCAACCACATAGGGTCCTTACGTTGAGATCTTCATCCAATATAGTGTACTAGCACATAGGACTTATACCCTATCTGATGTCTAACCGTGCCTCGATGTGGAAAACTAGCGTTCCATCATCGGACAAAATGATACATATAAATTATGGGGTCATGACGCCCAATGCAATCAAATAGTCAAACCAATGCCAACAAGACCAACCAATAACTCCAACAACTAAAATGTCCACAAATGTGCTAAAATCAAGAATCCATACAATTGCTCACGTAATTCCAAGAGGTTCCAAAATGATACTTTGAGTAGTATTTCCACAGGTTAAATCAAATTTACCCAAGTTCTTATTTCATACAAATACATCAATATCCCAAAACCCTAGTTTTGTTTTCGAGATAATTAATCTTGAGATTAGAGGAAAAGCATGATTCTCATGTGCAAGCCCATAAATAGCTCGACACATAAGTTTCTTAACCTTAAAACCATACTCATTCACATAAACCCTAAAATCTCCAAAGTTATGTTTTGGTGAAAACTAACCCAAATCAATAAATCAAAATGGAGATGTTTAGAAGGTTTAAAACTCATATTTTAACATGTATAAAGTTTACAAAAAGAAGATGAACTCAGCTTTCTAGGTTTTGTAGAAAAACCCAAACACTAGAGGATGAATACTTGATCTCTTACAGGTTAACCACCTTGACCTTAATGATCTCAACAACCTAAGAGAGGTCCATAAATGTTTAAGAACATTGTGGCTAGGGAAACAAATGAAGAGGGAGGTTGGGGATGAATTTATTACCAAACTTAGCAGAAAAAAAAACCTAGCAGCTTTCCACAAAATCATATAATGACCTAAATCGCTGCTGCTCTCAAATAAATAACCCAGGCCCCGCCCGCGACCTTGACATGACGAGTATGCCCATGGCATAGTCGCGGGGCATTGTCACTTGCTCCAACCCCGTTGCGGTACACTTGCCGCGATACTGACCATGCAACAGTGACCCGGGCAATGTCACAGGGTACTGTCGCCCCGGATGTACCGAGAGGCCCTTCCTCTCCGCGACTTTGCCCCATGCGATAGTGACATTGGTCACAGTCGCAGGGCATTGTGGCCCCGAGTGTGACGTGCTCCAAAAAGTCTATTTTTTGACCCCTTGCGCTCTCGACGCTCGTGGATTCCAATGCCAACACGTACCAACTCGACAAATAGAGTTTAAGGCTTGAAGTCACGGTTAAAATAGCGTATTCGTAAAAGAAAGGTTCTCACATAAATTTTCGGTGTAACAATCCTCCCCACCTTGGAATGGATTTCGGGGAATCGTCCCCGAAATCCCGACTACACAAACAAATGGGGATATCGACGTTTCATATCCTCCCCCGCTTCAAGTCACATTGGCACCGTGATGGTGTTTCCATTGCACTTTCACCATTATGACTTCTTTATGCCGGAGTCTTTTGGTCTCCCTCTCTAGAATGACTTCGGGTTCTTCAATGCAACGGTTGTCGTCCACAGGAATATCCGCTAACGGTATGATGTTTTTCTCTTTCGCCAAACACCTCCGTAGATAACACACATGGAACGTCGGGTGGATTTTGTCCATTTCCGGTGGCAAATCTAGGTTGTAGGCTTGAATTCCAATGCGTTCGATGACGGTAAACGGTCCAAGGAAACGGGGAATTAGCTTCCCCTGCTTTCCAAACCGAATCAAACCCTTCCAAGGGGACACCTTCAACATCACACGCTCTCCCACTTGGAATTCTACTGGTCGACTCTTCTTATCGGCGTAGCTTTTCTATCGGTCTTGTGCCACCTTCAAACGTTCTTGAATAATTTTGACTTTGTCGGTCGTCTCTTGCACAATTTCCATCCTGGCAAATTGTTTTTCTTCCACCTCTAACCAACATACGGGGGTTCTACATTTCCTCCCGTATAAGGCTTCAAACGGCGCCGCTCCAAGACTAGAGTGGTAACTGTTGTTGTATGCAAACTTGACCTAAGGTAAGTGCTTATCCCAATTCTCACCGAAATCGATTACACAAGACTTTAGCATGTCTTCCAAAGTCTGAATCTTCCTTTCGCTTTGTCCGTGTAAGATCCCACATTGGTTGGGGAGGGGAACAAAGGTTGCCTTATAAGGGACTTGATACCTCCTCTATCAGACAGGTTTTAAAACTGCGAGTCCCGATGTGTGGACAAAGCGAACAATATCTGGTACGGTTGGTCCGGGATGTTACAGATGGTATCAGAGCCGGGAACTGGACTAGTGTGCCAGCGAGGACGCTGGGATCCCAAGGGGGTGGATTGTAAGATCCCACATTGGTTGGGGAGGGGAACAAAGGTTGCCTTATAAGGGACTTGATACCTCATCTATTAGATGCGTTTTAAAACCATGAGTCCGGGTGGGTGGACAAAGCGGACAATGTCTGGTACGGTTGGTCTGGGATGTTACAGTCCGTCCATCTGTGGGTGGTATGTTGTACTCAAATTTACCCGCGTACCCAACTCTTTATGTAACGCTCCCCCAAAATCTTGAAGTAAAACGGCTATCACGGTCGGAGACTATAAACAAGGGTATACCATGCCTAGAGACCACTTCGTCAATATAGAGTTTTGCCAACTTATCCATCGGCAATGTTTCCCGCATTGCTAGAAAGTGAGCACTCTTTGTCAAACGATCGACAATCATCCAAATGGTGTCATTCAACATCTTTGGTAGTTTGGTTACGAAATTTATGGTAATCTTGTCCCATTTCCACTTGGGTATCTCCAAAGATTGTTGGCTCGTGTAAGGTCGTTGATGTTCGACCTTCACTTGCGAACAAGTTACATATCGCTTTACATAGTGCGCCACGTCTAACTTCATAACCGACCACCAATAATGCATCTTCAAGTCTCTATACATCTTAGTGCTTCCCGAGTGGATGGAGTATTTGGATTTATGAGCGTCCTCCAAAAGTATTTCCCGGTTTCCTCCAATTTTTAGCACCCAAACGCGCCCATTAATACACTTGATCCCATGGCTATCATCCGTTAAGAGTAAAAGTTGCTTGGTCATCACTTCTTCCTTGAGGTTTTCTTCCAATAAGGCTTTGGTCTGGGCCTCTTTAATTCGGTCCATAAGGCTTGACACCAATTCAATTCGGGAGAGCTTGGCTCGGATCCTCCCACTATATTCCTTTTGGCTCAAGGCATCGGCCACAACATTTGCTTTACCCGGATGGTAGAGCAACTCATAATCGTAGTCTTTGAGTAGTTCCAACCATCTTCTTTGCCTCATATTAAGCTCTTTTTGATCGAAGACATACTTCAAACTCTTGTGGTCCGTATACAAGGTACACTTCGTACCATAGAGATAGTGTCACCACAACTTCAACGCGAATAATACCGCTGCTAGTTCCAAATCATGAGTAGGGTAATTCTTCTCGTGCACCTTTAGTTGCCTCGATGCGTAGGCGATCACCTTTCCTCTTTGCATAAGCACGCACCCTAGACCCATATTGGATGCATCACTATAAACCACAAAATCCTCCGATCCTTCCGACAAGGATAAGATCTGAGCTTCACATAACTTTTTTTGCAACGTCCGAAAAGCCTTCTCTTGTGATTCGGTCCACACGAACTTCATGTTATTCTTGGTCAAAGTTGTCAATGAAGAAGCAATCTTGGAGAAGTCTTGAATGAACCTTCGGTAATAACCCACCAAACCCAAAAATCTTCAGATCTCGGATGGACTCTTAGGAGGTTCCCAATTCATCATGGCTTCAATTTTGGCGGGATCCACCTTCACACCATCTCTTGTGACCACGTGCCCCAAAAATTGCACTTCTTTAAACCAAAATTCACATTTGGAGAATTTAGCATATAATTTATCCTTCATCAAAACTTCTAAGACCTCGCGAAGGTGTTTCACGTGTTCGGATTCATCCTTGGAATATATTAGAATGTCGTCAATGAACACGATAACTGACTTATCAAGGAATGGTCGACATACTCGGTTCATTAAGTCCATGAACACCGTTGGGGAGTTCGTTAGACCGAAATGCATCACTAAAAACTCGTAATCTCCGTAGCGTGTCCTAAAAACCGTCTTTGGGATGTCATCTTCCTTGACTTTCACTTGGTGGTAGCCCGAACGTAGATCGATCTTCGAGAAACATCCGACTCCTTGAAGTTGGTCAAACAAGTCGTCGATCCTAGGGAGTGGATACTTGTTCTTCACGGTTACCTTGTTCAACTCTCTATAGTCTATGTGCATCCTCATTGTGCCATCTTTCTTCTTCACGAATAAGACCGGCGTTCCCCAAGGCAATGAGCTCGGTCTCACGAATCCCTTCTCAAGAAGGTCTTGTAGTTGTCCCATCATCTCCTTCATTTCCGACAGATCCAACCGATAAGGATCTCTAGCTATCGGAGCTGCTCTCGGTGCTAAGTCTATCTTGAACTCCACTTGGCGATCGTGTGGTAATCCAGGCAAGTCGTCCAGGAACACATAGGGGAATTCCTTTACCACCTTCATAACTTCAAGTCTTTTCTTCTCGAGATTGGCGTCTATAATGTACTCCAGAAAGGATGAGCATCCTTTCGATAAACACTTTCGTGCCTTCACCATGGTGATAATTGCTACCTCGCCTTTCCGTCTTTCACCGTACACGGTCACCGTCTCATTATCCGAAATTGGAATTCGAATCAGTTTCTTTGCACAAAGAATTTCGGCATGGTTATTCGCTAACCAATCCATTCCTATGACAACATCAAATCCTCCAATAACCATCGGCATCAAGTCAACCGGAAATTTCCTTCTTTCGATTTCCAATTCTCAACCTCTAAGGACATCACGAACCACTACTTGATCCCCATCTGCTAGCTCTACTACTAAGGCATCCTCTAAGCTACTAGTGAGTATGGATAACATTTAACAAAAATAACTCGACACAAACGAAAAACTTGCGCTGGAATCAAACAATATATGTGTAGGTACGAAGTTTAGGAGAAATGTACCTGACACTACATCTGTCGAAGCCTTCACCTCCTTAGTTGTCATCTGAAAAGCTCTTCCTGTCAATCTCGGAGTATCCATCTTCTTTCCCCCGCTACTCCCCGTCTTCAACTTCGGGTACTCACTTCTGACATAGCCCGGTTCCTTGCATCCAAAATAGATTTCCCCCCTAACCGGGCAGTCTCGGTAATTGTGGCCAAGCTTGCCACACTTGAAACAGGTTTCGGGCCCTGAGTTACAAGGATCGAAGTGTTTGCTTCGACACTTGGAGCACCATGGGATCTCACGTCTAGGATCGGTTCCCTGCAGATTGTTGTTGAATTGTTTTGGTCTCTTGGAGGGTACGGAACTCCCCCCCCCCCCATTTTCTTTTCTCAACTAATCCACCTCTCTCCACCTTGTTTAAACCATAGGAATCTTCCACCAATTGAGCTTCTTCGATCGCCTCCCGAAGGGTCTCGACCTTGGACACTCGTACCATGTTCATCATCTCGGTCAGTAAGCCCTTGATGTAGGCTTTGATCTTTTCTTTCTCAGTCTGCACCAAATGTCACACCAAACCCAGCTTGTCCATGAATAACTTGTTGTACTCCTTCACTGTCAGATTCCCTTTCTTCAACCCTCGGAACTCATCGATGATCCGATCCATCGCCCTTTCGTTGCAATACTCTTTGAGCACCTTCCTTTTAAAAGTTTCCCAATCCAACTTGGCTAATACAAAATCCTCTAGGTACATAGAGTAGATGTTCCACCATGTGAGGGACGCCCCTCGCAACATTTGAGAACCAAACTTCGCCTCTGGGTCTCCCCACATTCACTCGTCCAAAAAGCTTGTTCCATTTCACGAATCCAATTCATACACACTATCGGATCGTCATTGCCCTTGAACTCGGGAGGCCTGCAGCTTAAGAAAGTTTTGAAAGAGCAAGTCTTTTTTGGTTGCCTTGTTTCGAATGTCGCCATTCCATCCGTGAGAATTTCGTTTCCGGTACCCCCGGATCCCACCGCAATCACATTTTCCACAACTGTCTCGTGCCTGCGGTTGTTAGTGTCTCTATCTTCGAGTAGCTTCAAGAACATCTCTTGTTGTTGGGCCATGACCACGTTCATTGCCTGCATCATTCGGTCCATCATTCTCGACTCTGGATTTACCTCTTCCATTATTGGCTCAGATGTGGCTATGTTGCATTGGGGTATATGCTCAACCCCTCCGCCCAAAACATTATGCTGGGGTGGGGGAAATTCATCCGTTGTCACCCTTGGTTGGTCGGCCGTGGATGTCGTCGCTTCATGGCCATCCGACCTATTTCTAGTAGTAACCATTTAGTCTGCCACACATGCGAGAATAGGGGGTGAGAAATAGACTATAAGAATTACACATAAGGAAACGTACTACTACATTCATCAATTGTCATAACAACATTAGATCAAGCATACTTACGTAAAACATCTTCATAATAACGTTAGCTAAGTGAAATTATGAACATATGATACGTAAGAATTCGCGTTACCATTACCACAACTCTCAATTAGTGTAATTTCCGTCGACTTTAAGACCATCCTATCTTAAGAGTTCTACCCATTCTCACCAGTCATAACTTAACAATCACAGCTTAAGTCTAGACATCCTATGTTCATACCTAGTTCACTTAAACTAACGCTCCGATACCAACTTGTAACACCCTAAAAATAGGGGTTAATTTAAACCTGAAATAATACGGAATAATCAAGACTAACATCACAAATCACCCAAAAGGGAAATAATTGTATGGTGTTTACAACACAAGAACAAGAGAAAATGAACCCAACAACCTACTAATATAGACCATCTATATCTAGATTAAGAACGGGTGTTGCCATTTCGCTTCCAAAAGTATACTATCACTATACCAAATGTACACCTCTATATGCCACCAAAAATGCTACTTCTCTTCTTGACTCTCCACTCAAACCCGAGGAGTCCCACCGCTAGAATGACCTGTTATACATGTCATTTTAAGAAAAAGTGTTAGGCTAAAGCCTAGTGAGATCAAACCTTTATATTGGAAAATTAGTAAATTCTAAGTGAGATAATTAAAGAAAAGTCGGTGGAATAAATATAAATAAATTTGAACTTGAATACAAATACCTCTTGGGTTGACTGGGGAGACCCGCTTACTAACATAAGTGACGGAACACAAAAGTAAGCCACTTGACATGTCAGTAAAACCAAACACATAATAAAATACACGCAAGGGATGTTAGGCTCAGTGGCTTTAAACGTACACCCATAGAAAACCAACTTCAACTACATAGGGTCCTTACATTGAGATCCTCATCCAATATTTTTATTTTTACCAAAGATAAACTTTCATCCCATTTTACTTTGGATGAATATCCGTTTGTTTTATTTTTATTATTTATATTTATATATATATATATATATATATATATATATATATATATATATATATATATATATATATATATACTTAAACATATTTTTATTTATACTAATTTGAGTAAAATAGCAAAACTGTTTAAATAGAAATAATAAAATATTAATTATATTTAATTATATATATATACACACATTGGTTACGTATATATATATATATATATATATATATATATATATATATATAAACTTTTTTTCATTTTAAACTTTTCTAATTATTTATATCAATATATATTTTCTTTATTTTTTAACAAAGATATTTTCCAGCTTTCGAATTATCCCCATTTTAATGTTGCAAATATCTTGATACTAAAATTTCAACATGTGTATGTAAATATCTTTATATTGGGCCTATTTCTGATGAAATGCAAAAGAATTAAAATGCATAGTATTCATTGTAAAGATTTAAGATATTTACAACTATTATAAAACTGGGTATTACAACTCTTCCCAACTTACTAAAATTTCGTCCTCGAAATTTAATTTTAGTTGAAAAGATAAGGATATTTATTTCTCATTTCCAATTCCACCTCCCATGTAGCTTTCGGTCCATGATGATAATTCCAATGAACTAATACCAAAGGTATGGTCTTGTTTCTGAGCTTCTTAACTTTACGATCAGAGATCGATATAGGCTCCTCTATAAAGTTGAGTTTTTCGTCAACCGATATATCCTCCATTGGAACTATCACATCTCTTTCAGTAAGACACTTCTTTAAGTTTGACACATGAAATGTGTTATGTTTCCCTTTTAATTTATCAGGTAATTCAAGTTGATATGCTACTGCTCCTACCCTTTTTATAACTCTAAAAGGTCCAATATATTGTGGTCTCAATTTACCCTTTTTACCGAATCTTAACACCCCTTTCCATGGAGATACTTTTAGTAAAACATTATCATCTTGTTGGAACTCAATAGGTTTCCTTCTTTTGTCTGGATAATTTTTCTGTCTATCTTGCGCAGTTTTGAGTCTTTCTCGTATTTGAGCTACCTTATCAGTTGTTTGCTGAATTATCTCTGGTCCAGCTAACTGTTTTTCTCCAATTTCCATCCAACGTATTGGTGTTCTGTATTTTCTTCCATATAATGCCTCGAAAGGTGCGGCTTGGATACTACTATGATATTATTATAAGTGAATTCAATAAGAGGTAGATGGTTATCCCAATGACCTTTTATGTCAATTGCGCATACTCGCAACAAATCTTCTAATGTTTGAATTGTCCTTTCACTCTGTCCATCAGTCTGAGGATGGTATGAAGTACTCATTTTGATTTGAGAACCCAATTCTTTTTGAAAACTTTTCCAGAATTGAGAGGTAAATCGACTATCTCGATCTGAGACAATTGATAGCGGTACTCCGTGTCTTGAAACGATTTCATCAATATAAATATTAGCTAATCTTTCTAACGTGAAATTTTCTATGATGGGTAGAAAATGAGTTGTCTTGGTTAATCGATCTACAATTACCCGAATTGTATCAGAACCTCTTAAGGTTCTAGGTAATTTGGTTACAAAATCTATTGTGATATGTTCCCATTTTCATATAGGAATGTCTAGTGGTTGCAATTGTCCATAAGGTCTCTTATGTTCAATCTTAACTTTTAAACATGTAAGACATTTCTCGACATAACTAGCAATGGATTTCTTCATTCCCGGCCACCAGTAGTAAATTTTTAGATCCTTGTACATCTTATTACTCCCAGGATGAATAGAATATTTTGACTTATGTGTTTCACCAAGAATCACTTCTCTAGAATTCCCCATTTTTGGAATCCAAATTCGTCCTTGTAATCTTTTAAGTCCTTGATCATCAATAACTAATAAATAGGTTTGTCCAAATATTCGTTCCTCTTTTTGTTTATTCATTTGTAATATTTTTTGCTGAAATTCTCTAATCTGTCCCAATAAGCTAGTTGTAGCTATTAGACTTAGCACCTTTCCTGGATCTGGTTTACTCAATATTTTTCTACTCAACGCATCTGCCACAACATTAGCTTTTCCTGGATGATACTTGATTTCACAATCATATTCTTTTAGTAATTCCATCCATCGTCGTTGTCTCATATTTAATTCTTTTTTTATCAAACAAATATTTTAAACTCTTATGATCGGTGTATAATACACACTTTGTACCATACAAATAATGTCTCCAAATCTTTAAAGCAAATACTACTGCTAATTCTAAATCATGTATTTGATAATTTTTCTCATGTTCTTTTAATTGCCTAGATGCAAAAGAAATTACTTTACTTCTTTGCATAAGTATACATCCTAAGCCTTGCTTAGAAGCATCACTAAATACCACAAAGTCTTCGATTTCTTCTGGTAGACTTAAGATGGTGCACTACTCAACTTATCTTTCAGTATACGAAAGGTTGTTTCTTGGGGAGTTCCCCAATCAAACTTACTAGTCTTTTTTGTCAATGTTGTAAGGGGAGTTGCTATTTTTGAGAAATCTTGAATAAATCTTCGATAGTATCCAGCTAATCTAAGAAAAGTTCTGATTTCAGTTGCTGACTGTGGCACTTCACATTTTGTTATACATTCAATTTTACTGGATCTACCATGATACATTTCTCGCTAACTACATGACCTAGGAATTGAACTTCTCGAATCCAAAATTCACATTTTGAGAATTTTGCATACAGTTTTTCATGTTTTAATAACTCTAGGGTCAATCTTACGTGTTCCCGATGCTCCTCTTGACTTTTGGAGTAGATAAGAATATCGTCTATGAAAACGATAATGAACTTATCCAGGTATGGTTTACATACCCTATTCTTAAGATCCATAAATATAGCTGGGGCATTAGTCAAGCCAAAAGGCATGACTAAAAACTCATAGTGTCTGTATCTTGTTCGGAATGTTGTTTTAGGGACATCCTCTGATTGTACCTTTAATTAATTGATGATAACCTGAGCATAAGTCTATTTTTGAGAAGTAACTTGCTCCTTGTAACTGATCAAATAAGTCATCAATCTGGGGTAAAGGATACCTATTCTTAATGGTGACCTTATTTAATTCTCGGTAATCAATACACATTCTCATGGTTCCATCCTTCTTTTTAACAAACAATATGGGTGCTCCCCAAGGTGACGAACTTGTGCGGATAAAACCTTTATCAAGAAATTCTTGCAATTGACTCATAAGTTCTCTCATTTCTAAGGGTGCAAGTCTGTATGGGGTTCGGGATATTGGCGTAGCTCCAGGTACTAAATCAATATGAAACTCTACTTGTCTATCTGGGGGTAACCCAGGTAAATCATCAGGAAAAACTTCGGGATAATCACATACGATGGGTATTTCTTCTACCTATTTCTTTTCTTTTACAACATCAATTACATATGCTACCTACACCCTGCATCCCTTGTGAATACATTTCCTTGTCTTCAGGATAGAAATTAAGTTGGCAGAATGCGTATCGCGGTTGCCATAAATGATAATCTCCTTACCCTCTTTGTTTATAATTCTAACAATTTTCTTATTGCATACTATATGAGCTTGGTTTTCGAATAACCAATCCATACCTATCACAATATCAAATTCACTAATATTCATAGGTAAAAGTTGGGATAGGGAAGTGATAACTATCTATTTCGATTGTGCAGTCTTCGTATACCTCGTCTAATAGTGTGGCACTACCACCATTTCGACATTAATCTTCTGATCTAATTTCTTAGATAAAGTATTTATTTGCCAACTAAATTTTCTAGATACAAACAATTTGTTGGCTCCAGAATAAAATAATATT
Source organism: Arctium lappa (assembly GCA_023525745.1). Lineage (NCBI taxonomy): Eukaryota > Viridiplantae > Streptophyta > Magnoliopsida > Asterales > Asteraceae > Arctium > Arctium lappa. The sequence goes on along the minus strand of CM042047.1, from coordinate 42,438,034 downwards.
TTTGCAGGTTTGTCATTAATAAGAGCATCTCCAATCGTCCTGTAGAAACACCAAAATCACCAATTTTGAAATCCAATCGCACTGCAAACTGTAAAAAAATATGGTGATTGAATTGAGAATCCTCCATGTGGCCGCCAAATTTGACGTGGGACTGTAGCAACACCAATTACTTTGGGCCCACATTTTCTTTTTAATTTTATTACTTATTTAATATTTACTTTAAATATATTATGTTTACTAACTATTTTTTAATTATTTATATTTAAAATTTTATTTATTTAAAAAATATTTAAGTTTTTTAAAATGTATTTTTTATAATTATATATATATATATATATATATATATATATATATATATATAAATTTTAAATAAGACAAGAAACACATTAACAAAAAAACTAATAAAATACAAATTCATAACAAAATTAAACATACATAATACTGGATAAACATAATTTCATACTGAAAAATCTATAAATTAAGACATAAATTAAAACGTCTGTTGGTTTTCGCTAGCCATATAGTGACTAAAGTTTCCTGCCACGTTTTGAGATCCCTCGACTTGGTCTTGAACTCTTTCTTCTCCGGATCCTTGATGTTGAGATGCTCGATATTGAGATTTAAGATATTCTCACAATATTTCATGATGTGCCAAACGTGATCAAACTTAAACCCCTTTTTGTAGGATGCATCTAGTTTTAACATCTCATTCGCTTCATTCATCTATAAAAAATACATGTTATATATATATATATATATATATATATATATATATATATATATATATATATATATATATATATAAATACATGTTATATATAAAATACATGTTCTATATATTATATACTTACGATATCTTGTTCATAAGCACCGCTTTGATTCCTGTTTTGAACTTGATTGATACACCCTCGTAATTTTTCGGTAGCTTTCTGAATGACCGCCATTCGTGATTCCAATGATCTTCTTGGTCGGCAATTTGTTTTGAATGGCTCATACGAATGATATTGAGTTTCTATTCTTGCCCAAAACTTATCTTTTGATTGGTTCCTACCTATTATTGGATTTTGAGATACATCAAAATAACAATGACATAACTGTATATCTTCGTTATCGTTGCATGCCGAACTTCGAATTGTTGAAGACATACTTGAATAATAGGTTGATAGAAAACTAAAAGTTTAATCATCCAATATTTATATACAAAATTTCAAGATATTCTCACAATCTTCCACTATAAAGCAAATAGTTGATAGATTAGACAATACACTATAAAGCAAATAGGTTGATAGATATGATAAAACAAATAATATCTGATAAAACTAACAATGGTGTACTTGAATAATTTCTTGCTCAACATAAAAAGATCAAAGATAAAGACGCTCATTTTGAACTTCGAGATGCATTAATCGATCATTTGTGGGACGAGTATACTAACTCGGAGAATTAGTATTATTTAATTATATCTTTAATTTGTGTTATTTAAATTAATGTAATTTTATTTGAATGTAATATTAATTAAAAAATTATCGTTTTTATTTTAATAAGTCTTTATTAAATAAATTATTTACTTGGTCTTTATTATTATAATATGTATTAATAAATTTTAATTATTGTTATTAAAAATAATTAATAATAAATAAAATATGTTATTTTAATGTGGGGTCCACAAATTTGGTGTTTTTTAAGAGTGTGGTTGGAGTTGTTTTTTTTGTGTTGATGGGCCCACCAAATTTGGTGTTTTTGGTGTTAAAATTGGTGTCAAGGTTGGAGATGGTCTAAGAAAAGTACCTGACACCACATCCGGTATTTCTTTGGTTTTTTCTGCAGTAAGTTGAAATACCCTCCCTTTGGCTCTTCCTGCCTCTATTTTACTTCCACCGGTACTTGCGACTGCTCTCCTTGGTTGCACATATTTTGGTTTTGGACAATTGTACAGTAGATGTTCCATGGAACCACAATTGTAACAACTTTTCTTATTAGTGCAATTACTAACCATGTGACCAGGTCGACCACAACTATAACATACGTTTCTTCCCAGTTTACATTCCCCTTTGTGTCTCTTATGGCGGTTGGGATAAAGGGGTTTATCGAAGGGTCTCATATCCTCGATTCTAGGTCTCTTAAATTGATTGCTAAAATTTATCCTTCAAATTTCCTTTTCTCGAAGTTGTTGGTATTTGGCACGTAACTGTCTTTTTCAGCCAACATTGCTAATTCTACAACTTCCTGAAAGCTTTGAGGTCGAGACATATTCACAAACCTTCGTAAATCCTTTCTTAGGCCAATCAAAAAGCAATTTATTTTTTGGGTTTCAGTAGCTACCAGGTAAGTTGCAAAACGTGACTTTTCTGTAAAGGCTTCTACATAGTCTTCCACCAATTTGCTTCCTTGTTCTATTCTTAGGAATTCTTCCTCCATCATTTTTATTTGAATATCGGGACAATACCTTCCATAAACTAGTTCTTTAAACTCTTCTCAGGGCATGGTTGTTGCTAGGGCTATGCCTCGGGTGGATTGAATAGTCTTCCACCAATGAAGAGCATTAAACTTTAATCTGGTAGAAGCAAACCTAACTTGTTGGTAGGGAGCACATTCACATGTTTGGAAACAACTTTCCATTTCATCTAGCCAATTCATTACAGCTATAGGCCCTCCCTTTCCATCAAAGATTGACGGATTAGTATTAGTAAAGGATTTGTAGTTGCTTTCATTAGTATGATCGTTGTCATGTTCTTGTCTGTTTTGATTTTCGACTACTCTGCTTGGTGTTGAATTTTGGTGCATGACAGTTTGAACCTGGGCTATTATTGTTGGTAGACTTTCTCGTATACCTCTAGAAATTTTAGTTGCTATATCAACTCCTCCAGTTGATTCCTCCTGATTTGTTCTACGTTGATTACGTCCTTGGTCAATTCTTGGTGGTGAAGAACTTTCCGTGCCATATCTAATTGTTCTTCGAGTATTCATTCTAAAGAAAGAAAACTTACACGTGTAAATATGAAAATATATTTTTATTATACATGTATATTATACATAATTTGGGAAGGTACGAAATTTGGGAAATATTTTCCCTTTATCTATATCCCTTGTTATACTAAAGTTTAAGACAATAATCTATCTATTATACAAAATTTCTCTAACTATATATGAAAACTCTCATACTCTCTATCTAGCTTTATCTAATAATTAAAATTTTCATAGGGGTATGGCTGTCTTAGCCATGCTTTATAGGATAGTGACTTGACAGTATATTCTTTGTTATGTATCATCCCTGTTTCATTCCATTCTATGTCAACTTGACTTCCCGTGCATCCTTTGAAAACTTCCTTAACTTGTGAAATTAAGAAGAGGCATTTGTCTCCTATTTTAGTAGGAAGTGTCCTTGCCTTGAGTTTTAGCTCTTGGTTTAAGCGTGCATTTCTTTCTTGTAGTGTGTTGACTATTACCCACATTTCCCATTCTTGTTCTTCCATATTCATATCTTCCTCTTCTTCATCATCTTCTTCTACCCATTCTTCATCATTTTCTTTTTCATCCCATTTATCTTCATCAATGTCATTTTCATTAAGTATGTCATTACTTTCTACATATTCTATTTCAATTTATGATATCTCTGGGTCAAAATCTGAGTCAGAATCAGCCATCTAAAAAAAATACCAACATAAACTTCTCATGAAATGGGAAAAAAAAACTTTTACTTCAATACATAGGATTTTATACATGATACATTTTATCTCTACTACTACCATTATACATTCTAATTACTACACACAACTTTTCACATTATATGTTACATATTTTACAAGTACATGTTAATTTCTTTCTTCATCTAGGGACGTCCATTTTATAAGGATTATGAGGCTACAAAAAGTTGTGCATAAGGATCTCCGGAAAGTTCTAGATGAAGACGAGAGATTTCGCGGTAGCATTGGGCCAACTCATCTATTTTATTGTTCATTCTTGCTTCAGTACTGATCATCCTTTGTCGGGTCCTTTCCAATTCTTCTCGCGTTCTTATGAGCTCAACTTCCATGTGCCTAAGGTCATGACTGCATATACTTAGGTTGCGTTCTCCGACAATGATCATTTTGGTACGTGCTGTGATACTTTCTAGTAGGCCTTGATATACTTCTTGACTTAGAACTACATGGACTATTTCTTCATCTATCATAGTGATTTCTGATTCAACCTCCTCATCTTCATGTTGTTGTGGTTGGGGTACAAAGTCTTGTCCTTGCTAGTCAAGGGCTTCCCAAGGAAATGGAATTTGAATGTTTATAAGATGCTCATTTCCTTCCTCATCATCTGACACTTCTAATTCAACATATAATTTAGGATTATCCTCAGGAGTTTCAGGCTGAATATTTGGGTTTTCATGGTTATTATCTTCTTCTAGCCACTGAAAATTATCTCCTATCTCTTCAAGGTTTATAATTGGTGACAATGGGATGTTATATGGGGATTCTTCTAGCCATCCATTTCCGTATCCTGATGGTCCTTCTCCGTTTATTCTAGCCATCTGAAATATATATCGTTTATGTAAGAATTATGTTATTAATAAAGTAATTATTAGTATTTCAATATCTCTTACAAATTCGTTTGACTACCAATACAAAGTGGCTAGGTGGATATCACGGGGAGCCAGGATTCGTTTGGTGCAAATATAATCTGCACTGTTTGTAATCCACAACTCAGTCGATCAATCCTTCTAGACACCACCTCATACGGTTATATCTATTTGGATAAGTAATTGGTGAAAAAAAAATTGGATTATCTATTTGGATAGTAAGGCAACATAGTGATCTAATATTTAATGTTTTGCAAATCCCTTAAACTAAGGCTCTGATACCAACTTGTAACACCCTGATTTTTTTTATTTTATATATTACAATAACAAAACGATTACATCATAAACTTTATTACATCGTAAAGTTTATTACACAAGCGGAAGCGTTTGAAATAAAAGTCAAGCAGTTTATTATACATAATTATAATAAAGACAATATTACATTGCCATTCCTCTTTACGTCGCCTTGCCTGAGATACATAAATGAGATATATAAGCTTTTAAGCTTTGTGAGCAATTATGATTTTAGAATGAAATCCATAGCCTGCATAATATTAGTGTGAGATCTCATATGTGTAAGTATGCCCATTACTTTCAACATGATCATGGATCCCTGGGGTTCCAAGAAGGATCTTCCCCTGAGTCCGTTTGCAAGACGTCCTCCATCCTTATACCCCGTCGGGTATTTACTGTTAGAAGATGATGATGATGATTGAAAGAGACGATGAATATGCTGAAGGCTTGATGACTTCATATATTGGTTAAGTGAACAAACGTACAATACGACAAATGTAATATGAAAAAACTTAACCTAGACTAGAAGATACAAGGGATTTATATACAGAGACTATATGGGCCCATGGGCATGGGCCTTATACACATATATATATATACTAACATCCCCCCTCAAACTCAATCGGGAGAAGAATGAGCCAGATGGAGTTTGGAAACTAGATCACGAAACCGTCCTGGTAGATGAGCTTTAGTGAAAATGTCGGCCGGTTGATCAATAGTTGAAATAGGAAGAAGCTGAATAGTCTGACGAGTCACGTGTTGACGAACAAAATGACAGTCAATTTCAATATGCTTCGTTCGCTCGTGAAAGACGTCATTATGAGCGATCTGAATCACACTGTTGTTGTCGCACCACAATGGAGTTGGAGAATGTTGAGGAGCCCCCATGTCAGAGAGTAGCCAGCGTAACCACACAAGTTCTTGAGTCGTGTCAGCGAGTGCGCGATACTCAGCTTCAGTACTGGATCGAGCTGTGAGAGATTGTTTCTTGCTCCTCCAAGATTTGAGTGAGTCTCCAAGAAAGAAACAATAGCCAGTAGTGGAGCGACGATCAGTCATGTCACTGTCCCAATCAACATCAGAAAATCCTCGCAACGTCAATGATGATGCGGATGTAAAATGAAGATCATGAAACATGGTCCCCTTTAAATATCGAAGGATGTGAAGGACAACAACATAGTGATCTGAACAGGGTGCAGACATGAACTGACTGACTGTATGAACAACATAGGCAATGTCAGGTCGAGTCACTGTCAGGTAGACAAGTGACCCCACTAACTGTCGATACAAAGTATGATCACGTAGAGGGGGTCCAGCATTCGGAGCCAAATGAAGGTTGTGCTCAAGAGGAGTGGATGCAGTTTTGTTGTCAGTAAGTGTAACAACCTGAACATTTATTTACATAATAAAATAACATTTATTACTAAATACTGTCCCAAGCTTACAATGTCTTTACTATCAACTATTACACAACTGAGTTTCTCAAAAAGAATAGCTATGGCAGGAAGTCTTCTATCTCCTGCTTAAGCTCACACCTTATCTTTTCCTTTATCTGCTATCTTGCGATAACCTGAAACAGGATTAAAGTTTTGAAACAGCGAGGGTTAGACCAAAAGGTCTAGTGAGTCCCCTCCAATCACTACTACACAGTTCAAATATTAATTAAAACATTTAAACATAACTGCATATATCTCAATACATGCCTACTCTTTAAAATCACTTTAAAACATTTATGCTTTACATATATAAATCAATGTAATGGCCATTACTAATCACTTTCTACGCTCGCAAGCGTACTTTCAACTACTGACCAACATTCCCGTCAAGGACGGTATGTCTGTCTCGCACTGCCTTATTTTAGGGACACACCCTAATGGCATAAACGGGCCACACTCCCCGGTACGAGCAGGCGGGTCACACTTCCCGACTTAGGTCAACTTCTGACTCAAATGTATACATACATTTGGTCCTGCCAGTATATAAAACAAGTTTATATACCCTGAGCATAAACATGCCCAACTAATTAAATCAATCATTTGAAATAATTCTACTAACTTTTCATATTATAAATGCGCAGTATATAAAAACTCACATTTATAAATAACTGCTCAAATCATAAAAGATTTATTTGAAAGACTCACCTTTAATCCTTCCAAATTAACCTCTGACTTCTTACCGATTAACACCACCTACGATGGTATTAAAACAAAGGTAAGCTAACTTGCAACTAACACTCTTTATTTCAAAAGACTCATCAATTGAAATCTACTGTTTTTAACCCGATCAAAACCAAACTGATTAAAAACCTCTTAGACCGAATAACAAACTATCGGTCGAATCACACCTCCGGTCAAACAGACCATCGATCTAATAAACCACCGATCTAACAGATCCCCGGTCGATTAGACCTTCGGTCAAACAGACCTCCGGTCTAATCAAACACCGGACATACATCTCATCGGTCTTTACATACATACGGTCGAATGCATCGATCGGTCTAATACTACATCGGTCTAAGGCATAAGACCGATACATCTTCTTCCGGTCTTACTCAAGAACAGAGTCGGTTACCCAGTTCTTAAACCCAGAAGCTATTTTGATCGATTAAATCGATTAAATACACGGTTAAAAGCTCGATTAACACGTCTATTTACCGACTATAACATGCAGATAGAAGCATGAAGCTGAAAACATACCTCTATTTGACAAAACGATCGATTCCTTCAAGATCTCTTCTCTTCTTTCTCTCTGCCTTATGCTTTCTCTCTTTCTCCTTTTCACTCTTTCAAAACTATCAGTATGAGATCAAATATCTCAAAGCTGATATTTAAGGTTTATAAAACCAATGTTTCAATAAACCCCCTGAACTTTGAATAACTTTACACTTTTTCCCCAACTTCCAAAATTAACAAAATTTCGAAACTGGGTATTACAATCTTCCCCCTTAAGAGAATTCCGTCCCCGGAATTCTATCACTAAACAACTGGGGATACTGAGCTTTCATATCTGCCTCTACTTCCCACGTAGACTCTTGTCCTTGGTGAAATTTCCACTGAACTTTCACTAATCGAATCTCTTTGTTCCTCAACTTCTTTATCTTGAGGTCTGTAATTGCTACAGGCTCCTCAATATAACCTAGTTTCTCATCTATCTGAATATCTTCTAAAGGAACAACTATATCTGCTTCGGCCAAACACTTCTTCAGGTTTGACACATGAAACGTAGGATGAATCCCACTCAAACTTACTGGCAGATCAAGTTCGTAAGCCACTTCACCAACACGATCAGTGATGATAAATGGTCCAACAAATCTTGGTCTTAACTTTCCTTTCTTTCCAAATCTGATCACCCCTTTCCAAGGTGAAACTTTCAACATTACTTTATCTCCTATCTGAAACTCTATTGGTTTCCTTCGTCTGTCAGCATACACTTTCTGACGATCTCGAGCAATCTTCAATCTTGCCCGAATGTGATCAATCTTATCAGCTGTCAACTGTACAATTTCTGGTCCTGCTAACTGACGTTCACCCACCTCATTCCAACATAGAGGTGTTCTACACTTACGACCATACAAAGCTTCAAAAGGAGTTGCTTGTATGCTAGCATGATAACTATTGTTGTAGGAAAATTCAATCAACGGCAAATGAATCTCCCACGATCCTTTAAAATCTATAACACATGCACGAAGCATATCTTCCAACGTCTGTATAGTTCTCTCACTCTGACCATCTGTTTGCGGATGATAGGTCGTACTCAATTTCAGTTGAGAGCCTAATTCCCTTTGCAAACTTCTCCAGAACGCTGATGTAAATCGAGCATCCCTGTCTGATACTATGGACGACGGTACTCCATGCCTTGTCACTATTTCATCCATATACAATCGAGCCAACTTTTCTAGTGAGTACGTCTCCTTGATCGGTAGGAAATGAGCTGACTTTGTGAGTCTATCCACTATCACCCAAATAGCATCATGCCCTTTAGGTGATCGTGGTAACCCCGTAACAAGATCCATAGTAATCTCGTCCCACTTCCACACTGGAATTTCTAACGGCTGAAGTTCTCCATAAGGTCTCTGATGCTCAGCTTTAACCTTTAAACATGTAAGACATCGTTCAACAAAATGAGCAACATCTTTCTTTAACCCTGGCCACCAATAACTCTGCTTCACATCTTTATACATCTTATTAGTTCCAGGATGAACTGAATATCGAGATCTATGAGCTTCTTCCAACACTTTCTGCCTCAAACCTCCTGCTTTTGGGATCCATACCCGCTTATTAAAACACTTTACTCCTCGATTGTCAACTAGTAACGAGTTAACAATCCCAACTATCCTTTCACTTTTCAACTTTTCTGTTGACACTGCTTCTTCTTGAGACTTTATAACTTCTTCCAAGAAATTGGAAACAACATCAACTCTAAATGCTACAACCTTTGCTATTTCTCCATGCTCTTTCCGACTTAAAGCATCTGCTACCACATTGGCCTTGCCTGGATGGTACAAAATTTCACAGTCATAATCACTTAATAACTCCATCCATCTACGCTGCCTCATATTAAGCTCTTTCTGATTAAACAGATACTGAAGACTCTTGTGATCTGTGTAAATCTGACACTTGATCCCATACAAATAATGTCTCCAGATTTTCAAAGCAAATACTACAGCTGCCAACTCTAAATCATGAGTAGGATAATTCTTTTCATGCTCTTTTAACTGACGAGATGCATAGGCAATCACCTTGCCTTCTTGCATTAACACACATCCTAAACCCAACTTTGAAGCATCGCTATAAATAACAAATCCTTCCGACCCATTGGGTAGAGACAAAACAGGAGCACTACTTAAACTTTCTTTCAACTTACCGAACGCTTCAATCTGAGCCTCTGACCAAACAAACTTAACATTCTTTCTGGTTAAAGTTGTTAAGGGCGTAGCTATTCTAGAAAAGTCCTGAATGAACTTTCTATAATAACCAGCCAAACCCAGAAAACTTCTTACCTCAGATGGCAATTTTGGTGTTTCCCACCCTTTTATGGCTTCAATCTTAGCTGGATCAACCTGAATCCCATCTTTCGACACCACGTGTCCTAAAAACTGCACTTCTTTCAGCCAAAATTCACATTTTGAAAACTTGGCATACAACTTTTCACGCTTCAGCAATTCCAAAATTGCTCTTAAATGAATTTCATGATCTTCTTTAGAACGTGAATAGATCAATATATTATCTATAAAGACAATGACATATTTATCTAAAAACGGACTACACACTCTATTCATCAGATCCATGAAAACTGCTGGCGCATTAGTCAAACCAAATGGCATAACTAAAAACTCATAGTGTCCGTACCTCGTACGAAACGCAGTCTTAGACACATCCTCCTCTCTCACCTTCAACTGGTGATACCCAGAGCGCAGATCTATCTTCGAAAAGTAACTCGCTCCTTGCAATTGATCAAAAAGATCGTCAATCCTGGGAAGCGGATACTTATTCTTAATAGTCAACTTATTGAGCTCACGGTAATCTATGCACATTCTCATAGACCCGTCTTTCTTTTTAACAAACAATACTGGCGCTCCCCAAGGTGAAGTACTAGGGCGAATAAACCCCTTATCTAACAACTCCTGCAACTGAGTCATCATTTCTTTCATCTCTGCCGGTGCCAGTCTGTACGGTGCTCTTGCAATCGGCGCTGCTCCGGGAACTAAATCAATCCGAAACTCCACTTGCCGATCAGGAGGCAAAGTGGTCAAGTCTTCCGGAAATACTTCTGGAAACTCACTGACTACCGGAACTGACTCCAATCCTTTCTTTTCCTTCTTAGTATCTATCACATAAGCTAAGAATCCCACACATCCTTTTACCAAACATTTCTTAGCCTTAATCATAGAAATCAAACATGAATTTCTATCCTTTTGATCTCCAAATACTACTATCTCTTCTTTTCCTGGTTGTGCTATACGAATCAATTTCTTATTGCATACTATATAAGCATCATTAGACGCCAACCAGTCCATTCCCACAATAACATCAAATTCTCCCATACCCATTGGGTACAGTCGAAGTGGAAATGATTGTCCCTCAATGACAATACTACTCCCATCATACACTTCTTCTACCAAAATTTGACTATTATCAGCCACTTCTATTTTCAATTCACGCTTAAGTTTCTTAGGTTTCACATTCAATTTATGCACAAAATTAGGAGACACAAAAGAACGATTTGCTCCTGAATCAAACAATACTTTTGCATAATTTGAATCTATAAAGAAAGTACCTGTAACTACATCAGGTATCTCCGCCGCTTCTTCAGCTGACATGTTGAACACTCTGGCTCTGGCTTTAGCTGGCTCTCCCTTTTTCTCACTTACCTTTTCTACACTTCCTCCAATTAATCCCTTTTTCAACTGTGGACAATTGGGTCTAATATGATCAGGAGACCCACACTGATAACAAGACCTCAAATTCTGACAGTCCCGAGCCAAATGCCCAACCTTCCCACACTTATAACAGCCCTCTTGATTAAACTTGCATTCTCCCTTATGCATTCGATTGCACTTACTACAGGGCTTGTTTTCAAACTTACTAACAGTACGTTGATCAAACTTAACAGACTTAACTGGATTGAAATCACGAACTGTTCCTTCCCACTTTCTCTTATCTCCACTTCGCTCAGTGGTTTGCCTGTTCTTTTCCTTCTCTCTCATCTCCGCTGCATTAACAGCCATCTGAAAAGTCAACTGTTCTTTATTCGAGACAAATTCCCGAATATCACTTCTTAATCCAAAGACGAAACGTTCTACTCGTCTTTCTTCATTCGGAACATACATTCCTGCAAATCTAGACTTTTCAATAAACTTGGTCGTATACTCTCTGACCGACATTCCTTTCTGTTCTAAGCCCATAAATTCTTCTTCCAGCTTCTTAACTGCTGCCAAAGGACAGAACTGTGCTTTAAATACTTTCACAAAATCATGCCAAACCATCTCTTTAGCTATCGCTGAACCTTGACCTCCATATTCTACATCCCACCACATTACTGCTTCATCCTTTAGCATTGACAAAGCGTACACTACTTTATCATCTTCCGCACATTTACTCGTGTCGAAATCTAACTCGATACTCTTTATCCATCTTAATGCTACTACGGGATCATATTCCCCTTTATACGAAGGAGGCTTGCAAGCAGCAAACTCCTTGAAACTACATCCTCTTCCTGATACAGCTTTAACTGACACCATGGGTCCTGACTGCGGATGACTACCCATTGCAGTTACTGGAGATTCTGCTACTTCTGTTGCTACCTTATCTTCACTCTTTTCTTTACTTACAGAAACTTCATTATTACGCTGAGCAAGCAAAGCGTTCAAAGTTTCTTGCAACTTTCCCATTTCTGCAGCAAAAGTTTCTTGCGTAACAAAACCTTCCGTTCTACCTCTACCACGGTTACCCGTCTGCTTTCGACCCCTCACAGAAGCCGAACTTTCTTGATGAGACTCTTCTTGCTCATCTCTTATCTCAATACTTTCATTCTAACGAATACCACGACTCGTCTTCCCACCTCGAGTTCCCACATTAGAAACTCCTATCTGAGTAGCTGTTTTCTGAACTGTTTTACCTTTAGGTCGACCTCGACTCTTTCCTTGGATAGCAGTCGGGTTGACATTAGCTCTTTGCTCTTCGGCAATGACTTCATTCTCTCGATCCATTTCTGGATTTACTACAGATCTACTCCTGGTCACTCGCTCAGACATACTTCTGATAAGAATAAACATAAGATATTCAATCTCACACACTACACATTACGACAGTTTAAGCAAAAGCATGTACTTGTAAATTCACAATTACACTGGCCAAATGGAATCCCAAATTTACCTTACATGCTAGTCCTTACTACCTTAATGTCATCTTCTTACGGTCTTCCTACGACTTAGTTGTGTTTCTACTATCTCAGTTTAAGTCTAGGCCCATCCGGTCACCTAGATCCCTTAAACTAATGCTCTGATACCAATTGTAACAACCTGAACATTTATTTACATAATAAAATAACATTTATTACTAAATACTGTCCCAAGCTTACAATGTCTTTACTATCAACTATTACACAACTGAGTTTCTCAAAAAGAATAGCTATGGCAGGAAGTCTTCTATCTCCTGCTTAAGCTCACACCTTATCTTTTCCTTTATCTGCTATCTTGCGATAACCTGAAACAGGATTAAAGTTTTGAAACAGCGAGGGTTAGACCAAAAGGTCTAGTGAGTCCCCTCCAATCACTACTACACAGTTCAAATATTAATTAAAACATTTAAACATAACTGCATATATCTCAATACATGCCTACTCTTTAAAATCACTTTAAAACATTTATGCTTTACATATATAAATCAATGTAATGGCCATTACTAATCACTTTCTACGCTCGCAAGCGTACTTTCAACTACTGACCAACATTCCCGTCAAGGACGGTATGTCTGTCTCGCACTGCCTTATTTTAGGGACACACCCTAATGGCATAAACGGGCCACACTCCCCGGTACGAGCAGGCGGGTCACACTTCCCGACTTAGGTCAACTTCTGACTCAAATGTATACATACATTTGGTCCTGCCAGTATATAAAACAAGTTTATATACCCTGAGCATAAACATGCCCAACTAATTAAATCAATCATTTGAAATAATTCTACTAACTTTTCATATTATAAATGCGCAGTATATAAAAACTCACATTTATAAATAACTGCTCAAATCATAAAAGATTTATTTGAAAGACTCACCTTTAATCCTTCCAAATTAACCTCTGACTTCTTACCGATTAACACCACCTACGATGGTATTAAAACAAAGGTAAGCTAACTTGCAACTAACACTCTTTATTTCAAAAGACTCATCAATTGAAATCTACTGTTTTTAACCCGATCAAAACCAAACTGATTAAAAACCTCTTAGACCGAATAACAAACTATCGGTCGAATCACACCTCCGGTCAAACAGACCATCGATCTAATAAACCACCGATCTAACAGATCCCCGGTCGATTAGACCTTCGGTCAAACAGACCTCCGGTCTAATCAAACACCGGACATACATCTCATCGGTCTTTACATACATACGGTCGAATGCATCGATCGGTCTAATACTACATCGGTCTAAGGCATAAGACCGATACATCTTCTTCCGGTCTTACTCAAGAACAGAGTCGGTTACACAGTTCTTAAACCCAAAAGCTATTTTGATTGATTAAATCGATTAAATACACGGTTAAAAGCTCGATTAACACGTCTATTTACCGACTATAACATGCAGATAGAAGCATGAAGCTGAAAACATACCTCTATTTGACAAAACGATCGATTCCTTCAAGATCTCTTCTCTTCTTTCTCTCTGCCTTATGCTTTCTCTCTTTCTCCTTTTCACTCTTTCAAAACTATCAGTATGAGATCAAATATCTCAAAGCTGATATTTAAGGTTTATAAAACCAATGTTTCAATAAACCCCCTGAACTTTGAATAACTTTACACTTTTTCCCCAACTTCCAAAATTAACAAAATTTCGAAACTGGGTATTACAGTAAGCCTAGCTTTTGACAAGAGATCTGAGGTGTATTTGGCTTAACAAAGATAAATTCCCGATGGGTCTGAGAGCACCTCAAGACCAAGAAAATAGTGTAAAGAACCAAGGTCCTTCATCTCAAAACAGGAGCTGAGAGATGTCTTGAGATGAGCTATGCCTGTAGAGTCACTGCCAGTAATAAGCATATCATCCACATACAAAAGAAGTAAGATTGTGCCAGCCTCAGTGGTCCGAGTAAACAGTCCTGAATCGTAGTTGTTGGGTGAGAAACTCAGAGAGGTGACTGTGGAATTGAACTTCTCAAACCAAGCTCGCGGAACTTGCTTGAGTCCATAAAGAGCCTTCCGAAGACGACAAACCTGACCTTGTGGAAGTCGAACGCTTGGAGGAGGTGTCATGTAGACTTCCTCAGATAAGTCACCGTTCAAGAAGGCATTCTTAACATCCATCTGAAAGAGAGGCCATTATTTAGTAGCTGCGATGGCTAGGAGACTGCGAACATAAGTGACTCGATCAACAGGTGCAAATGTCTCCTCATAATCAATGTCGTACTCTTGATTGAAGCCCTTGGCCACAAGGTGAGCTTTGTACCGATCGATAGAGCCATCAGACTTTGTCTTGATTTTGAACACCCATTTGGAACCAATGGGTGACTTGCCCGGTGGAAGAGGGACAGATTCCCATGTCTGAGCTTTGTCAAGAGCCTGAAGTTCCTCATCCATAGCTTTCTGTCAATCAAGATTAGAGGAGGCTTCCTTGTAGGAAGTAGGTTCATGATTGGACAGCAGAGTAGCATAAACATGATAATCACGGAGATGAGAAGGAACTTGTCTTACCCGATCTGATCGTCTAACATTCGGAGATTGAGACGTTCCAGGATCCAAAGACTCAGCAGACAGCTCAGATGTTGGTTGTGCGGATGGAGCAGATGATTGATGTTGATCAGGAAAACTAGGAGAGGCGAGGCAGATTCAGAAGGTGTTTGTACAATAGGCGGAGACGATGTGATGTCTTATTGGAGTGAGTCCAATGAGACGAAAGCATCAGTAAAGAACGGAGCGGTGAAGTTAGGGGACTCACGAAACTTGAATATAGAAGAAAAAGGAACATGTTCCCAGAAGGTGACGTGACGAGATATACGAAGACGCTGGGAGATAGGATCCCAGCAACGATAACCCTTGTGTGCAATACCATATCCAAGGAAGCAGCAAAGTCTGGAGCGAGGTTCAAGTTTGGTATGTTCAGGAGGTTGTAACTGAACAAAACAAGCACTACCCCAAACTTTTAGAAGTTCATAGGCAGGGGAGACCTCATGAAGAGCCTCATAAGGAGACTTATTATTAAGGATGGGAGTAGGATGACGATTGATAGTATAAACTGCAGTGAAAGCAGTTTCACCCCAAAAATGTTCTGGACATTTAGCAGAAATGAGAAGAGTGCGAACCGTATCAAGTATATGACGGTGTTTGTGTTCGGCACGACCATTTTGAGGAGATGTGTCGGGACAGGAGTACTGAGAGAGAGTCCCCTGAGATTGAAGAAAGGAGAGAAGAGAGGACTCTTTGTATTCTATAACATTATCAGCTCTAAGAATCTTTATAGATTTTGAGAATTGGGTGTGAATCATCCGAGCAAACATAATATAAGTTTTAGGTAGCTCCGAACGATATTTCATGAGATATATCCATGTGAAACATGTATGATCATCAATAAAAATAACAAAATATCGAGCACCCCCCATGGATTGATGTGGTGCTGGTCCCCATACATCAGAATGAATAAGATCAAAAGGAGAAGTAGAATTAAACTCATTTGTTTTAAAAGATTGAGCATGATGTTTTCCAAGTTTGCATGATAAACAAGAAATACTTTCAGTTGACACACAATTTCTTAACACCCCTAAATTAGCTAATGATTTTATTCTAGCTAGAGATAAGTGACCTAGCCGGGCATGCCACAAGTCAAAGGAAGAAGTGATGGAAACTGAGGCAACAAGACTTGAAGAGGGTAATGGAAGACGAAGATAGACCACTTCAATCATCCATCCAACTTTACGGCCGAGTCCAAGGATCTGCTTGGTATTTGGATCCTTTACAACACAAACAGAAGAATGAAATAAAATGATCAGATTAGATTCTAGAAGTTGCGCAATCGAAACTAAGCTCAGAGATAGTTTCAGAACATTTAGAACATCCGGTAATTGTATATGAGGAGTGGAGACATTTCCACTAAAAGATACCGGTAGGCCAGTGTTGTCAGCAGTTCGTACTGACGTAAAATGTTGAGGTGGTTTCTTAGAAGCAAAACCATCAGTGCAGGGTGTCATATGATTGCAACACCCAGAGTCAAAAATCCATGAGTTACCTGATGCAGTTGAGTGTTGAGAATTCATACCCATAACACCAGACATGATCTGCTCCATGAGTTCCTGATTGCGACGCATCAGTTCCATGAGGTCAAGTGAGGAGACTGGAGAAACATCGTTATCAGCGATAGTAGACCCAACTACGTGAGTCCGGTTCTGAGGGCCAGTGTTCTTTGAGTTCTTAGGGCAATCAGACTCATAATAACGCGGATGAGTGATGCCACACCGACGACACTTGCGAATAGGACAATCAAGAAGAAGATGAACAATAGAATGGCAAAAGGCACACTCAGATGTGTTCGTCTTTCCCACAGATTTGGAATGGTTGTTGTTAGTCCATTTACCTTTGGACTTGGGATGAGAAGTGTAGAGGATGCTATCAGTAGCGAGCATCGGTGAGCGCATGTGAAGATGGGTTTCTTCACTTAACAACTCTGATATGGCTTCTTCAAGAGTGGGTAGTGGCTGCCTATGAAGAAGAGAAGCACGAACATTCTCGAATTTATCAGTAAGACCTATCATAATGGTGATCAAATGTAGTTGGTTGAAGTAGGTTGTGAATTGTTGAGTCGTTTCATCAAAAATCTGTGGTGCTCCAAGACTTATATGATCTCTGAGAGACTGCATTTCAGAGATATAAGAGTTTACGGATTGATCAGGAAGCTGGCGTTTGTTCTGAAAGATGGTCCACAGTTGATACTGATGAGATAGGCCCAATGACGTGTACCGCTTGGCGAGAAAATCCCAGAGACTTTTAGCGGTGACATAGCCAAGAAACTGTTGGTTGATCTTAGGAGTAGTGGAGGCATTAATGAAACCCAGAATACGAGCATTATTTATGTCCCACTCATTCATGCGTTTTGCAAAATCAACAGCAGTCTCGATTGCTGCCTGAACTGGAAGTTTGGATGCACCAGTAACATAGGTGTAAAGCCCGTGGGATTTTAGCAGAATTGTCATATGGTGATGCCACATGATGTAGTTGCTTCCGTTGAAAGCAATCGAAATTGGATTTGAATGACTGAGATTGGCAGCCATAGATAAAAAAACAGTAAACAGCAGCACAGAATTCGGAATGGTAGAGGAATATAGCGAAATCTTCAGATTTGCGCTAAAGGCATGTGGCGCAAAACAAACAGTTTGCGCTAAGAGTGACTGGCGCAAAAGAACACTTTGCACGAAGAGTGACTGGCGCAAAAGAACAATTTGCGCGAAGGATAAGACGTGTTGGTGCAAAAATCAGTTTGCACTAGTGCTGCTCGGAATTGGAATTCCCGATTGGGCGATGTGCGATATCGGGATTGAAATGCCCGATTGAAAGGATTCGGGCAATAAACGGCGTAAAAAAAGAGGCTATAGAAGATGATGATGATGATTGAAAGAGACGATGAATATGCTGAAGGCTTGATGACTTCATATATTGATTAAGTGAACAAACGTACAATACGGCAAATGTAATATGAAAAAACTTAACCTAGACTAGAAGATAGAAGAGATTTATATACAGAGACTATATGGGCCCATGGGCATGGGCCTTACACACACACACACACACACACACACACACACACACACACACACACACATATATATATATATATATATACTAACATTTGCTATGGACATATTTTCACATGCACAAAACTTTTATAGATCACATGTAGAACACATGCTTTAATTTTGTCCCATATTTTTGTTAATAACTTCAAGCAATATTTTGAGTACAGTAACAACCATAAAATGTTTAATAATAACATTTTAGTTTGTGCAGAGTAACGACTTTAAAATGTTTAATAATAACATTTTAAATTGTGCAGAGTAACGACTATAAAATTTAACATCATTTTAATTTGTGCATAGTAACAACTATAAAATGTTTAATAATAACATCTTAATTTATACAGAGTAACGACTACAAATATTTAATGATAATATTAAGGGCAACGATTTAAAATGTAAAATGTGGTAAATACAATAATATAACACATATGTATCCAGTAAAATGCATAATAAACTCACATTAAATTATCGCCTTAACCTGGTTGTAACTTTCTATTATATATTTATCTTTAAAATTTGTAAATCTTTCTATTTCCATAGTCTCTATTTATAATGTTAGGATGGTGTAATGAAAATGATGAGTTTTGAGGTGGTAAACATATTACAACCATATTTTTATTTTTACCAAAGATAAACTTTCATCCCATTTTACCTTGGATGAATAACCGTTTGTTTTATTTTTATTTTATATATATATATATATATATATATATATATATATATATATATATATATTAAACCTTAACCATACTTTTATTTATACTAATTTGAGTAAAACAGCAAAAGTGTTTAAATAGAAATAATAAAATATTAATAATATTTAATTATATATATATATATATATATATATATACACGTTGGTTATGTACATAGAGGAAAGTTCAAATAAAAACTCATTTTTTATTTTACACGTGAGGACAAACCTCAGCCACTCGATCTCTTTTGATCCAACAACTCATATTAAATAGAGTTTTTAATTTTAAAATGATTAAGGGTAAAATTGGAAGAAAAAATTTAAACAAACGCCTACTATATTTGAATTTTTATTATCTTTTTTAATTAATTTTTTTTTACCCAATTAAAGTTTAAAATAAATTATCTTAAAAATTACTAATATCTTAATCAAACAAATTACATCAAAAAAACGAGAATTTCGTGCTTTTCGATATGACATCCATCTCGATATAGTTTTTTTTTTTGTCGTTTTAACCGTTTTTTACGTGAAATGCTATATATGTATTATATTCATTATGAATATTTATGTAAATTCAAGTTTGTACAACGCCTCGACACCGTAAGTATGTAACTCGACATCACCTTTTTCAACACTTTCTTCAACGTTGTAAGGCATCACGTTTCTTTAGCACCGTAACCCAACACCCATCAAGACGAATCGAGAACCTATCAAGTAATTCTGTTGTGAATCGGGGAACAAAAGAGTACGCGTCACGTTTCCATATCTTCGCAGGTCATTCATGTGTTATTCATCATGAATATCATTCAGGATGAATAATACAACATTCAGGATGAATAATTCACGATTTATGAATTCGTGTGTTATTCGTCATGAATGTTGTGTAATTCATCCTGAATACTATATTATTCATCATGAATAATGAATGAACGTTCACATTTGTTATTTATACTGAATGTGGGACATCCGAGGATGCACATACATATTCATAATGGATTAAACCAAACTTCGGTTGTGAATTGGGAAACAAAAGAGAGTGTGTCATGTGTCTACACCTTCATGGGTCATTCATATATTATTCATCATGAATAATGTATCATTCAGGATGAATAATAGAATATTCAGGGTGAATAATACACGATTCATGATAAATAATAATGAATCATTGATTTGTGTATTATTCATCCTGAATACTGTATTATTCATCCTGAATACTGTATTATTCATCATGAATAGTGAATGAACATTCACCTTTGTTATTCATACTGAATGTGGACACCCGAGGACGTGCATGCATATTCATAATGAATATAACACATATATAGAATTTCACGTAAAAAACGGTTAAAACGAAAAAATCCTGAATATTGTATTATTCATCCTGCGTAGGTATTATACATCATGAATAGTGAATAAACGTTCATCTTTGTTATTCATACTGAATGTGGACACCCGAAGACGTGCATGCATATTCATAATGAATATAACACGTATATAGAAATTCACGTAAAAAACGGTTAAAACGAAAATAAAAAAAACTATATCGAGATGGATGTCATATCGAAGAGCACGAAATTCTCGTTTTTTTGATGTAATTTGTTTTATTAAAATATTAGTAATTTTTAAGATAAATTATTTTAAAGTTTAAGGGGGTAAATTTATTTTAATTAAAAATGCAAATAAAAAATCAAAGAAGGTAGGCGTTGATTCAAAATTACAAGTTTGCCCTTAATCACTTCTCAATTAACCTTATTATGTATTAACCATTGATTAGTTTTCTAAGTTTTGATTAATGGTTAAAATTTGTCTTCATGTGCACAATAAAAAATGAGTTTTCATTTGAACCCACCCCTACGTACATATATATATATATATATATATATATATTCATTTTAAACTTTTCTAATTATTTATATTAATATATATATTTTCTTTGTTTTTAACAAAGATATTTTCCAGCTTTCGAATTATCCCCTTTTTTGCCAATAACTTGATACTAAAATTTCAACATGTGTATTTAAATATCTTTATATTGGACTTATTTATGATGAAATGCAAAAGAATTAAAATGCATAGTATTCATTGTAAAGATTTAAGATATTTACAACTATAATAAAACTGGGTATTACACTGATTCCTGGCCAAAATGAAGAAGGTTGAAAAAAGTGCCCACGCGAGTGGAGCTGTGCCATGAGCCACGCGAGGCTCTGTTCGTCCACAACACCAGAGGCCGATGCGCCTATCCGCACGGGTCCAACCACATCATAACACGCGCGCGACCTCTGTGTAGTTAAAAAGGGTAAATTAGCCCCATTTCATTTATTTCCTTCATCTACTTCTTTACAAAACCCTCTCTTCACTAAATACTTCTGGAAATTGGTCCAAGAAGCATTCAAGCCACCATCCACCACATTTAATGTAAAGATCAAGCCTCCCCAACCAAAGATTTTAACTAAGGAATCCAAGTCTCAAGATCATCTTCCTTCTCCATCCTCACTTCTAGGGTTTTGCAAGTTTCTAGGGTTTTCTACAAAATCTAGATTGTGAGTTTTTCTAAACCTTTTTAAAAATGAGATACATGTTATATATGCTTTCCATTATTATTTTGTATTTCCTCTCATCATATGGATTATTTGGCAAGGTAGACTCATTCTTGCTATTTTGGGAAATATGGAAATTTTGGTTAATAATATGTATGGGATCATTAATGTTGGTAAATGTAGGATGTATTCTTGCGAAATACATGCTTGATGGATGATTATATAGAGTTTTACATGATTTAGGGTTTTGGCCTAAAAAGGGATTTAGAAGTATTTGGGATCTTATACATGTATTTTACTTGATGTGAAATGTGTATCATGATGGATTATATATGGGATGAACCACGAGTAGGCGCTAGGAGGATGTAGTCTTGGGGTGCCACCTTTTCGGTATGTGCCTAGATCTCTGTCATTTGGAGTAATGCCTTGGAGGTAGTCTTCAAATGTGTCGGGCCTTCGGGATGTTGCTCATGAGAGTGAACATCAAGATACATCGACTCTTGAGGCGAAACTCGTTGGTGTTTTGGGTCTCCCCCATTGATTCCTCAATGGATGATTATGCCTATAAACTCTTATATGATTATGTTACGCTATTGTTCAACTCACTAGGGTCGTTTGGCCTAACACTTGATTGGTTTGATGTGTATCTCATGTTCTAGCGGCGTGATCGCCAAGAAGGTGCAGTGAGTCTTTAGAAGTGAGCTTGGGAGCTTTTTGGGACGCCATTTTTAGAAGAGGATTGTTTTGGAGATTTGGATGACAACTTGTTGTAATCTCTTTTCTAGATAGAAATTAGATTAAAGGGTTGTTATCCCTCATTGCTTAATTATTACAAACTTGTAATTATAACAGGCATATATTGATCTCTTCTTGAGACAGCTCGTGTTTTGGCATTATTTTATATACCACATTTCCTTTCCGGAAATTTTTGTTTCTCCTAATTTTTGCGGTGTTACAAGTTGGTATCAGAGCTTTAGTTTAAGTAAACTAAGTATTTAGTCTAGTATACCTAGACTTAAGTTGTTTGTTCCTATAGCATCATTGTCCATCTGGGTAGAACATTCATAGGTGGGGAGAGTATTAGGATTACGGAAATGCATTGATTGAAAGTTATGATAATGAGAATAAGAATTCTTATGTAAAATACGTTCACAATCTCACTTGGCCAGAGCATGCTTGAATTTATTATTACGATGATTAATCCTTGTAGTAGTACGTATTGAACCACTAATCTTTTAAAGAATTAACCAGTATGATCTTTATCATGTGTGACAGTTCACATTGGTAAACACAAGGGGTCGGGTAGTAGCCCCTGAAGAAGCTAATGAAGCAAGTGTAACTGCTCCAGAGACTTCGAGACGAGCAAACCCAACGGTCGATCAAACTGCTTTGGTGATTCCCACTATGCTAGAGGGAATTGTTGATGAAGTTCCTCGAGTGAACTTGGAGACCGAGAACCCGGTAATTCAAGAAGTAGACCCCCAATCGGTCTTATTGGCCAGTTTTATGTAAATGATGAACTTTGTGATGGACAAGCGGGATGAAAAGTTCATGAAGATGCTGGAGGATCGAGATACAAGCAACCGAAGGCATGAGGCGGTAGGATACAATGCAGGTATTGGGCAGGTGGTACCGGTAATGCTATTGGAACTGAGGAGCAAGCGATAAGGGTGGAGAAGAGGAAGGAAGCGCTCCTACAAGACCTTTTTATGTAGCACCCCCAGAATTCTCCAAGACAACTAATCCAGTGGTCTGCATGAACTGGATACAAGAAGTGGAGATGGCTTTTGAATCAAGCGAATGTGACGACTCCCAAAGACTCAAGTTCGCATCTCAATTATTCCGAGGGGAAGATTTGAGCTGGTGGAACCTCACTCGAACGACCCTTACCCCGGAGGTTCTGGCCAAGCTCACTTGGCCAACCTTCAAGAGAAAAGTGATGGACAAGTATTGCAATGAAAGGGCTCTTGACAAGATCGAAGAAGAGTTCTGAAATCTGAAGAAGGGAAGTATGTCAAACCTCCTAATCGAGATTTCAAGTAAAATCAATCCAATCCACTGAATTCAAGCGAAACCCCTATTTTTTTATATACCAAATAGAGTTATTCTTGAATCCGAGATTTGGAGAAGCTTTGTGGTCAGAATAAACTTAAAAATGTTTGGTTCCAATGAACAAAAATCATCATCAATATTACATTGTGCATTCCACGTTCGTTGATTTGCCTATGAAATCCTGTCCTTATTAATCTCCAATTCATCATTCAATTATATTCAAGGTATGGTATGAGTTGTTCTATGTTACTCCATGTCCACGTGTTATTCCTCCTTTAATGACTTTTTATCGATTGAAAAAATATTGTTATATTGATGTATCATTACTTTCAAATTCGCTCTATGGTACTATTTGGGAGTGTGCCAATCTACCAATTCATGCTTGCAGTTTTTTAAAACTTACAGGTTCGTATGAAAAATACACGCTCTTCATCTCTCAATTTATTCCTCTTTATTCGGTTTTACTTTTAATGTTCTTGATATAATGGTAGCAAATTATCGTGTACTGCACAGCGGGGGCACAGTATTACCCAGTGAAAGCACAAGTATATACCTTCACTAGAATCGCTACAAGTAATATAACGGTAAAAGTACCGAGTATAGTTCTCACAGGGACTGAACTACTAAGAATTGTTGATTTTCATGAACTTCTTGCATAAGTTTCGAATGTGGGAAAAATATTGTTTTTTATGGTGAATTAATGGAAAATGTGAAATGAAATTTATAATTAAAAGTTGGGTACGGGTGCAAGATTTTCTTGGGAAAAACGTAGTAACAAGATGGTTGGACACTTTGTAGTACAGAATGTCTATAAAAATCCCGATCTCTCGAAAGTGGATTTTTATAGACCGGTCCTACAAAGTGTTCATAAAGTGTCCATATTTACCGACTATTGATCTTGCCGATTTGACTAAGTTGTTAAATTAATCAAGTTCTACCAGTATGGAGATTTATACCCAAATCTCTTTGTGATATAAATCTCGATCGGCATTTGAACCTTAGTAAATCATATAGAACCCGTATCTCTACGTGGTTATCAAAGACTCTCTCAAATCTTTGTGCATCACTTAAGCCGTATTTTGAATCCGCCCCTCTCGAGGTCAAGATTTAATATTAATACATCAAAGTGATCGGCTTATCTGCGTTGAGTTGAAGTCCCGAATCAAGTGACCAAGGTCAAGAGTTAGTATCGATTGCCACACCCACGTGTTGCCTACTAGACCCAAGTTGGCTTACACCCGCACCCAAGAGGGTGCTTAGCTCATGACAATAATTAAAAACATAATATAATAAAGGAAATACTCGTTAACTACTTGCATTAATAAATGTAAACTACAAACGTAAATGAAAAGTACGGAATTTAATTACTAGAAATTAAATACAATAAAGTAAGTACGGGAATTAAATACTGGAAATAAAAGACGGAAAGTAAAAGACGGAAAGTAAAAGCAAGAAATAAAAACAAGAATTAAATCCTACACTTCAAGTCAAAATACTTTTACTCAAGTATTTTAGGGGGTGTTTGGGATTGCTTATTTGAGGGGCTTTTTAGCTTATTGCGATTTGGCACCGGAGATAAGTCATTTTGAGTGTTTGGATGAAAAAAAAAAGAGCTTATAGCGGTGCCAAACCGCTGAAAAAACATTTTTGATAAGTCATTTTGTTCTAACTTGTCAACTTATTTCAAAAGTGCTTATGACTTTTTTGATTCTTTTATATGTATAAGCAATCCCAAATACCTTTAAATAACAACTTATTAGCTTATTACGTTTTGGTACCACAATAAGCTAATCCAAACACTTTTTAGAAAACTCTGGTTTGACACCACATAAGTTGATAAGCACTTTTCAAAATAAGCATAAGTTGTTTTAAATAAGCAATCCCAAACACCCCCTTAGACTTGAATCAGGAGAGAATGATGGTGAATGTTGATGGAGAATGGTATATGAGATGTTGATTGGTGTGATAAATGCTTCTTCAAAGTCTTGCGTTTATTGAGAGGAGGTTTGAGCATCCAATGGTGGAGATTGCATCTTCAATGTGTGGCCAAGATCATCCCAAAAACTTATGTGTTTCCAGCCCATTTCCCACCTTTATTTTCTGTTGGACAAAAACTCTCATGGGCACACAAGTGCCCACAAATCGATCAGCAGCACCAATTCACAATTATCACATATTGCAAACAATGTGGACCAAGTGAAGGAGATAGAAGCAAAATGGGTAAAAAGAGGAATAAAACCTATAAAAAAATAGCAACAAATAACTCTAAAAAATGAGAGTTATCATCCGCCCAAACTTGAGGTGTTACTTGTCCTCAAGTGACAAAATAGAAACGAAAAAGAATGATACGAAGAGGGGGAAAACTTGAATGAAAAATACTACCCGGACGATGTTGATAATTCCTCTAGCTTGAGTATAGTGCCTTTCCCCATTGTTGAGACGGTTGGTTCCAAACTAATCAATAGGACTTTGCTTTGGGTCGGTGTTTGTGGCTAAATTTTCTTTTTGGAAATGACCCATTATTCCCCCAAACTTGAACTATTCAACAAAAAGGACTTTTGGATTTCTCGATGTTGAATCCAATTTGTATAGTTCTCACACTTTTGAAACCCGCATAAGTTGGATTTATGAACGGTTTAATGAACGTCGGTTTTCAAAAAGTCTTTTTATTCAACGACCGTCTTCCAATTTTTCGAAGACTTATTTTGTTTATATATTTTTTTCTTTTCTTTTTCTTTTGTACTTTTTTTATTCGGTTTTTTTGTGTACAGTCATAAAATTTTATGACAATTGTCGTACAAACCGCAAAGCGTCCTCCCCCCCAAACTTAGAATAGGGCAATGTCCTCATTGGATTTATAATTGGTAGGAGATACGGTAAAGGGTTTGGTTCCGAAGGATACGTGTTTAGGCCGCACAAAAATGGCCTACATCCTTTTAGTTCAAAAACCATCCAAATCAACAATGAAAAATTGCACCTGAAAGAGATAAGAACTAGAGGAAATAGATTAATATCAACACCATACATTAAGCATAAAGTTCCCATATGATAGTTACAAAAAGACGGGGATAAGTTAAGTTAAGTTAAGTTAAGCGCAAAGATACCCAAAAGAAATGTTCACGAAAGACATAGTTTGCAATATACGACAAGTTAAAACCAACATAATCAACCTTGAGGTGAGTACTGGCCACTTGGGCCAGTATTCGGTGCGCTAGATCCATCAGTGGTCATTGCAGCAGGTTCGGCAGGTTGTGCAATAGGGGCATCCGCGGCTGGTACTAGGCATCGTACTAGGCATCGTACTAGGCATCGTACTGGGCATCGTACCTGTGGTGGAAGAATACCAGGAGGAAAACGTGGCATGTGTGCGTCTAGCATAATGTTCTGTACCCTAAGGAACTCTCAGAGTCCATGATTCCAATCGCGCTGGTAAGTCTACATCACTGCCGATTCGCACTCCAATCGTGATAAACGAGTGTCCATATCTGTCAAGCGTGTATCAACCGCTGTCATCTTGGCAAAAATAGCATCCAACTTTGTGATCACTTCCTCATTTTGGCCCGCCAAGAGTGTCAACCATGTCTCATTGTCGTATCCATGATTGGGCCAGATTTCTCCACATTGGTCGAGGGGTTCACACGGGATGGTCGAGGGGTCCCGCGGCTGTGCTGGAAACAGGTGGTTGCGGTGGGGGTGGTGGTGATGGTGGTGCCTCGGTCCACGGCGGAGAATGTACATGCACGGGGTTAGACTTTCCAGAAATGGCCAAATACGTCGAGCCATCGTATCCGTACCAATGAGAGATTTCACTGAAATGGATTTGTCAGTATCATAAACCGACACCTTGGCAGTCTTCATTAATTTGGTAATTAGTCCCGAGAATATGAGGCGACTCAAGACACGCGTCGAGGTGGTCTTGATTACGGTGTGTATGATAGGGCCAACATCGATGGCCATTTCTTTCATGAGACAATAAAGGAGCCAACAACGTTCTTGAGGGGCTATGCTATCGTGCATATAGGGGATCGGATTGTGACGCACAAACTGGAACCACAAGGCTGCTTCGGGGTTGAGATTGCCAGCCAAAATGACCGGTTTCCGGTGGTCGATGGTCCAACCACAACCTGGATTGGTTAGAACAGCCGCAACCTCCTCTTGGGGAACATATTTCGTACCCAAAACAAGCTGACTAAATTCACACACAAACGGGGTATCGAGGCCGAAATTTCGGTTGATATGCTCGCCGGACTAGTCAACAGATTTTCCCCAAATGATGACCGGGGTCTTGCGGTGTATGCCAACAGCCGCGAAGAACTCTCGAACCCAAGAGGTGTTCGCTTTACATGGCGAAGGAACCATGTTTTCCCACTTTAAAGCAGCCAAGTGGTGCTTGATGGGGACATAAGCCTCGACCAACTCGAGGTCGAGGGCTCGCTCATAGAGAAACTTGTTCCTTTTTAGAAGTTCATACCTCGTTGTCACGTTCTGGTCATAGGCATCGCTGGATTTTTGCTTGACTTGTCGAGTGAATCGCGTCTTGATTTTCTGCTTCCCCTTTCTGTCTGCCTTCGTTGTTGCTCTAGCCCGGGTGGCCTTCCTCGTACTCCTTCGTTCAGTCAATCTCTCCTCGGGGTCTGAATGCTCATCACTTAGCACATAGTCTTTGTCCATGGTCTCCTTTGGTTTAGTGCCCACAGTGGGCACTTTTTCATCCTTTTGTTGTTTAGTTTTTTGCCCTCTGTGGGGAGCTTCATCATCCTCATCCGTACTCGACTCCTCATATGACGACGAGGAGTGTGGGGGAGTGGTGTGGGGAAGCAAATCAATCTGCCTGGGGTTGGTCTCTGATTCAAAGTCGAAGAGGAGATCTTCCTCCACACTAGCCCTCTCATTTAGGTCAAAAGGGTGATTGGTAAGGGGTTTGGATCTTGAGAGGGAGTGTTTGGGTTTTGGTAGGAGGTGTTGGGGTTTTCCATGAAATGGGGGTTATTGTAGTCGTCGGCGCCGTTTAGAGGGGTGGTGGTTGGTGGCGTCGGCGCTGGGGTGGATGTGGGGTTAGAAAAGTTGAGGGTAATAAAGAGAAGTTGATGGGTGGGGAGAGGTTTAGTGGCAGCGGGGAGGGTAGTGAGAGATAGTGGAAGGTTTTCTGGTGGGGTTTTTTTTTACGACGATGGGTGGATTTCGGTGGGTGGGGGATAAACTAGGGTTTTGATGGGTGGGGGAGAAGAGAAGGAGGGGTGGAGAACTCGAGTTAATACCTTATGTGATTCCGCAAATGTGAGAACAAAAGTGCTTTGGGATGATGATTGAGCGTCGGTGCTCACCGTCGACAAACTAGCGACGATGTCGCCGACGAAGGTTGAAGATCCGGCAGAGGTGTGTGGTTGCTCAGGTGTGATCACAGGCCCGTGGGTGGTGGTGGTGTACGGTTCGCTGACGGCGATGGTGGTGAGGGTGTCGACGGCGGCGATGGTGTCGACCTCACGCTGCAATCGGCGGCTCCAGCAGTAAAGGATGGGGTTTGGATTTTGGGTGAGCTTCTTTGGCCGAGCCATGGAAGGAGACAAAAGGTTGGGAGTTTTTTTTTTTTAAAATGGAGAAGACAAAACCCACTTTTTGTTTAAATTTCCAAAAAAAACTACTCCCTCCCAAAATTAAAATCGGCTCTCCATTTTATCTTTTTTTTAACAATTAAAAATAATAATTGTCAACTCTAAAAGTGGGTTTTTGTTCTTTTGGCATAAATTTTGTGGTTGGGGAGAAGCCAACAAATTTGAAAGTACCCCTATTTGTACCCTTGTGTCCTTTCTTGCACCCAAAACAAGTCAAGTGTCCTTCTAGCTAATGATGCACCATTATAGAACCAGCTGGACTCCAACCCATATTAAATCATATTGAAACCTTAAAGAGTTCCACTTTTGTAAAAAAAACGTATCTTTTTATAAAAATACTCCAACTCACGTGCCCACCGTGAGTAAAATCACTGTTAAAAAAATTAAATCCTAACTGTACAATATTTACAGAAAATGTTCACCTTCATCATATAGGGTTCCTGAGTGGTTGGGTTGGGCACTCCATCAGGAATGTAGTGCTTAACTCAGTGCCCATTTACCCTGAAAATGCTATTATCCTACGGGTTTAGTAAATCGATCGTACCGAATTTACCAACATCCGTGATGGTAAAAGGTCCTGACCAACGCACGTGATTTAAGCTTTCCCGGGAATAATTTCAATCGTGAATTAAAGAGCAGTACCTGTTGACCTTTTTCAAAAGTTCTTTTATTTATCCTACGATCATGCCACATTTTTGTTTTTTATTTATAAATATTGGCGTTTTCGTAGGTGTGGTGTCTCAACTCCTCTAATTCACTTAACGGAAGTTTCTCTTTTTCCCCGCGGCATCCTCACACAAATTCAACTCTTTTATTGCCCAAAAAGCTTCGTATTCCAGTTCCAAAGGTAAATGACATGCCTTCCCAAAAACCAATCTATACGGTGACATATCCAATGGGGTTTTGTAAGATGTTCTGTAAGCCCAAAGTGCATCATCCAACTTGAGTGACCAATTATTTCTATCGGGTTTGATAACTTTTTCCAAAACTGATTTTATTTCCCGATTCGAAAGTTCGGCAAGACCATTTGTTTGCGGATGGTATGCCGTAGACAATTGGTGTTGAATATTATATTTGCTAAGAATTGTGTTTAATATTTTGTTTACGAAATGTGTCACTTCATCACTAATTAAAGCTCGGGGAGTGCCAAATTGCACAAAAATATTTTTATGAAGAAAGTTAACCACAGTTTTAGCATCATTTCTAGGACACGCAATGGCTTCTACCCATTTTGATACGTAATCAACCGCAACCAAGATATATTGATTATTGAAGGACATAGGAAATGGTCCTATAAAATCGATGCCCTAAACGTCAAAAAGTTCAACTTCTAAAATATTATTTAAGGGCATCTCATTTTGTTGGGACAAATTCCCCGTCCTTTGGCATTGGTCACAACTATTGACGAACTCAAATGCATCTTTAAATAACGTGGGCCAAAAGAAACCACTCTGAAGAATTTTTGCCGCCGTATGTTGACCACCAAAATGGTCACAGTATGGCGAAGCATGACAATCACTCAAAATTCCTTTCATCTTAAAATTTGGGGCGCATTTTCTTAAAATTTGGTCTGCACCTAATTTATACAAAAATGGATCGTCCCAAAAATAATGTTTACAATCGTGGATGAACTTTTTGAATTGTTGTCCCCGCATTTGGTACGGCTTGATTCCGCTTGTAAGATAGTTTGCGATATTTGCATACCATGGGA
This sequence comes from Arctium lappa, assembly GCA_023525745.1. Classification (NCBI taxonomy): domain Eukaryota; kingdom Viridiplantae; phylum Streptophyta; class Magnoliopsida; order Asterales; family Asteraceae; genus Arctium; species Arctium lappa. The sequence continues at coordinate 42,407,068 of CM042047.1, read as the reverse complement.
CATTATTCTCAAAATGATGTTGGATGGCAAGGATTTGTTCATCTGGGAAAACTTCTTTTATCTCATGTTCTCCACCACTTGACACATGATTTTCAATCCTAGAAAGATGATCGGCAATTTGATTATCTACACCCTTTCTATCAACTATCTCTAGGTCAAATTCTTTCAAAAGAAGGACCCACCGAATAAGTCGTGGTCTTGCATCAGTTTTGTTAAAGAGATATTTAATAGCGGCGTGATTTGTGTGGACAATGACTTTTGTGCCAATCAAATAAGATCGAAAACGGTCAAACGCAAATACTACGGCAAATAATTCTTTCTCAGTTGTGGTATAATTTATTTGTGCTTCGATAAGAGTTTTACTTACGTAGTAAATGGGGTGGAAAGTTTTATTCCGCCTTTGTCCCAAGACAACACCCACATCCCAATCGCTAGCGTCACACATTACCTCAAAAGGCACGGTCCAATTTGGGGCTATCACAATGGGTGCCAAAACAAGGGCGCCTTGATTGTTTCAAAAGCTTTGGTACATTTTGGAGTAAAGTCGAAAGTTTGGTCGGCATGTAATAAATTACAAAGGGGTTTTGCAATTTTTGAAAAATCTTTTATAAAACGTCTGTAAAACCCCGCATGCCCCAAAAAGCTTCTAATGCCTTTAACCGAACTAGGTTCGGGTAATTGCGTTATCACTTGAAGCTTTGTTTTATCCACCTCTAAACCTTTTTTAAAAACCATGTGACCCAACACGATTCCTTCTTGTACCATAAAATGACACTTTTCCCAATTTAAAATTAAATCGTATGTTTCACATCTTTCCAAACTCTTTTTCAGATTTTCAAGACAATTTTCAAATGATGTGCTGATAACTGAAAAACCATCCATAAACACTTCCATGGAATCTTCAATCATGTCCGAGAAAATAGACATCATACAACGTTGAAACGTTGCGGGTGCATTGCAAAGACCAAATGGCATTCGGCGGAAAGCAAAAGTTCCGAAGGGAAAAGTGAAGGTAGTATTCTCTTGATCTTCAGGTGCAATATGAATTTGATTGTACCCCAAATAACCATCCAGAAAGTAATAAAATTCATTTCCGGCCAATCTATCTAGCATTTGGTCTATAAATGGTAAAGGAAAATGGTCCTTTTTCGTGGCTAGATTCAATTGTCTATAGTCCATGCAAATTCTTCACCCGGTGACGGTCCTTGTTGGGAGAAGCTCATTTTTTTCATTGGTGATTACCGTGGTACCACCCTTATTTGGCACACATTGTACCGGACTCACCCAACCACTACTTGATATGGGGTAAATAATACCCGCATCTAACCATTTTAAAATTTCTTTCTTAACGACTTCTTTCATGATGGGGTTACGTCTCCTTTGTGGTTGCACCTTGCCAACTCTATTTTCTTCCAAAATTATCTTATGTTGTCAAATAGATGGACTGATTCCTTTGATGTCAGCTATGGTCCAACCTATGGCCTTTTTGTGGTTCTTCAACAATATCAATTCTACTTCCTGTTCACAACTTAAATTGGAAGAAATAATTACAGGCAATTTTTCCTCTTCATAAGATAAACGTATTTAAGGTGATTAGGAAGTGGTTTTAACTCTAGATCGGGAGATTTGATTGTAGAAGGAACCTGGGTTGGTCTATCATTAAAGTCCAATTGCTCAAATGCATCTATAACCTCTATCAAATCCTCTTTCGAAATATCTTCTCCTATGCAATCAATCAAACGCAACTCAAAATCATCTCCTAAGGCATTTAGGTAGGAACAATCTTCAATCTCACCATTAAACTTAAGGGATTTGAAAACATTGAAAGTGATTTGTTGGTCATTTACTCTCATAGTCAACTCACCCTTCTGCACATCTATCAAGGTTCTACCGGTTGCCAAAAATGGTCTTCCCAAAATGATGGGAACATTCTTATCTGCCTCATAGTCCAACATTAGAAAATCAGCCGGAAAAATGAATTTATCGACTTTCACCAAAATGTCCTCAATTTTACCCTTTGGATAGGCCAAAGATCTATCTGTAAGTTGTAAAGTGACTGTGGTGGGTCTTACTTCGCCAATCCCTAACTTCTTAAAAACCGACAAAGGCATGAGGTTTATGCTTGCTCCCAAATCAACAGAGCATGCCCTACTTCTTGTCCCCTAATAGTACACGGGATGGTAAAACTCCCCGGGTCCTTTAGATTTGGAGGGATTTTGCAAGTAAGAAGTGCACTACATTATTTGGTCAAGGTGACAGTTTTAAATTCTCTCAGCCTTCGTTTCTTGTTGAGAATATCTTTTAAAATTTTAACATAATTTGGCATTTGCTCTAGAGCCTCTACCAAAGGAATGTTAATGTGAAGTTGTTTGAAAACGTCAAAAAACTTTTTGAATTGTTCATCATCATTTTTGGTTTTTAATCTCTTAAGGAAAGGTATGTCTCTCAAATCCGGGACAAATTTGCTCTTGTCAGGAGTGCATGAGATGAGTGGTACTGAAGTGGGCACAGTCTGTGCTGGACAACTTGGGGACGATTGTGCCTGCTGTTTGGGCCATGGATTTTGGTTTTTGTGTTTCACTAGAGGATGGGAACAGGTCTGGAAAGTTCGAGGCATCAAACAAATGTTAGTCCTCTTGCACAACTGGTGTGGGAGAGGTTTTTTCGACTTTCTAGACTCACTTATGTTTTCAATCTCTCTAATACTTATAGCCTTGACGTGTTCCTTGTGAATGCCTTTGGGGTTTTTCGTGTCGCTAGGCAAAGTCCCTTATGGTCTATTCTTAAGTTCGACAACAAACTGTCCAAGTTGGGTTTCAAAACCCCTTAAAGTTGCATTGGCTTGGTTTATAAAACCTTTAAGCAACGATTCGATTGAATCATTACCATCCGATACATTATGTTGTCTTGGTGCATGTGACTGTGAAGATTGTCCATGTTGGTAATTCTGGGATTGTGAAGACTGTCCATGCTGGTAATTCTGAGGTGGACCTTGATGAAATCCTGGGGGATTTGGTGGTCGGTTTTAGACTTGGCTTTCCCGGGGGGAGGTTGTAGTCCTTGATTTCCAGACCAAGAGAAGTTCGGATGGTTTCTCCAATTCAGATTGTATGTTTGGGAAAACTGACTATTTCTATAATGATTTCGGACATAGTTCTGCGAAATGGGGTTACTGGGACAACATTCGAAAGGATGATTTTCACCGCAAAAAGTACACGTTTCAATTAAAGATTGATTTATTGTTTGCACATGACTCTTTTCTCCATTAATGTTCAAATTGTTTTTAACCAAGTTAGTCAAAGTTACAATTTGCTCATTTAAAGCGGTGATGGCATCAACCTCACGAACTTCTGTTGCAGTTTTAGGAATTACAACACGAGGGTTTGACCAATCAGTGTTATTATTGGCAACTTTTTCCAAAATATCATACCCCTCATTGTATGTTTTTGCAATAAAAGCTCCACCAACCATGGCATCGAGGATAATTTTTGCAGCATTAGAAATACCATTATAAAATGTTTCTAATTGGATGCAGTGAGGGATTCCGTGATGAGGACATTTTTGAATTAAATCTTTGAATCTCTCCCATGCATCCGATACTGCTTTGTCTTCCTCTTGTTTAAACATTAAGATTTCATTTCTGAATTTTACGTTTCTGGTGGGAAGAAAATATTTTTTCAAAAACTTTTCAGCTAAACTCATCCAAGTATCAATTGAATGAGGTGACTGAGAATTTAGCCAGACTTTGGCTTTGTCTCTCAATGTATAAGAAAAGAGTGTCAACCGTAAGGCTTCTGCAGAAACTCCGAGAATGAGAAAATGATTCGTCATTTCTAAAAATGATTTTAAATGAGAATGTGGATATTTCGAAGGTAATCCTCCAAATTGACCCATTGCTTGTATCATTTGAAACATTACCGGTTTCGGTTCAAAATTTTGCGCAGTAATGTTGGGCCTAAGAATCCCCGACTTGAGTTGATCAAATTCGGGTGTTGCATAGTCCCGTATTCCCCTTTCTTTATCATCAAAAATTTTAATCATTGTTTCCAAATGCGGAGGTGGTGGCGGGTTAGCTTCCGCTTCCGCCATGGTTTGATTTAAAACGGGATTTTGTTGATTTCCTCTACCTCTTCTTCTTCTTTTTAAAGTTTTTTTCAATTTCAAGATCAAGAGGTAAAAGTTCACTGTGTTGTAGCCGTGACATACAACACGATAAATGCTTTGAAAGTGAAACAAGTGACACAGGCTCGAACAAAAATCAGTATCTCAGGATAAAATCGTGTCAGTCCTCGACAACGACGCCAAAAACTTGGTAGCAAATTATCGTGTATTGCACAGCAGGGGCACAGTATTACCCAGTGAAAGCACAAGTATATACCTTCACTTGAATCGCTACAAGTAATATAACGGTAAAAGTACCGAGTATCGTTCTCACAGGGACTGAACTACTGAGAATTGCTGATTTTCATTAACTTCTTACACAAGTTTCGAGTGTGGAAAAAATATTGTTTTTTATGGTGAATTAATGGAAATGTGAAATGAATTTTATAATTAAAAGTTGGGTACGGGTGTAAGCTTTTCTTGGGAAAAAAGTAGTAACAAGATGGTTGGATACTTTGTAGTACGGAATGTCTATAAAAAGCCCAATCTCGCGAAAGTGGATTTCTATTGACCGTTCTACAAAGTGTTCATAAAGTGTCCATCTTTACCGACTCTTGATCTTGCCGATTTGACTAAGTTGATAAAAATAATCAGGTTCTACCAGTATGGAGATTTATACCCAAATCTCTTTGTGATATAAATCTCGACCAACGTTTGAACCTTAGTAAATCATATAGAACTTGTATATCTACGTGGTTATCAAAGACTCTCTCAAATCTTTGTGAATCACTTAAGCCGTATTTCGAATCTGCCCCTCTCGAGGTTAAGATTTAATATTAACACATCAAAGTGATCGGCTTTTATGCGTTGAGTTGAAGTCTCGACTCAAGTGACTAAGGTCAAGAGTTAGTAACGATTGTCACACCCAAGTGTTGCCTACTAGACCCAAGTTGGCTTACACCAGCATCCAAGAGGGTGCTTAGCTCATGACAATAATAAAAGACGTAATGTAATAAAGGAAAAACTTGTTAACTACTTGCATTAATAAATAACTACAAACGTAAATGGAAAGTACATAATTTAATTACTAGAAATAAAAGTACGAAAATTAAATACAATAAAGTAAGTACGAGAATTAAATACTGGAAATAAAAGACATAATGTAAAAGACGGAATGTAAAAGAAAGAAATAAAAACAAGAATTAAATCCTACAGTTCAAGTCAAAATACTTTCACTCAAGTATTTTAGACTTGAATGAGAGAATGATGGTGAATGTTGATGGAGAATGGTATATGAGATGTTGATTGGTGTGGTAAATGCTCCTCCAAAGTCTTGTATTTATAGAGAGAAGGTTTGAGCATCCAATGGTGGAGATTGCATCTTCAATGTGTGATCAAGATCATCCTAAAAACTTTTGTGTTTCCAGCCCATTTCCAGCCTTTATTTTCTGCTGGACAAAAACTCTCGAGTGCCCACAGTGGGCACACAAGTGCCCACAAATCGATCAGCAACATCAATTCTCACAAAAATTAAATACATTGGTAAAATTATCACATATTGCAAACAATGTGGACCAAGTGAAGGAGATAGAAGCAAAATGGGTAAAAAGAGGAATAAAACCTATAAAAAAAATAGCAACAAATAACTCTAAAATATGAGAGTTATCATATATCGGCTTTTATTTTGGTGGTTATCTCTTGGCTACTCAAGAGTTCCATGTTTATTAAAGGTGAGTAGGTAATACACTCTCTTTTTTACTTTTGATATATGCACATTTAGTAATTAGATACCTCGACGTCATTATCAAATCTTGAAAAACATAATTATTCATTTAACCGCCATGAAATATTTCACATTATAGGTTATTTGGTATTATTCGCTAACTCTGCAATCGTTGAGTGTATCTATCTTAACATGTATATGGATGGAGCTTATGAAAAAACTTCTCTTTACAAACAAAACAAGGAAAAGTTGCATTATAGATTTAGGACTTCCATGTATGAAAAATGTTCTTACATTAAAATTCACTTGAATCATTTGTTCCAAATTTGTAGTCCACTATTGTTTATTATAAATTCATAGAATCGTTATGGTTACATACAAGGAAACTACATATTATTTATACTTACGAATTGAGTAAAAGGAGATCACTCCTCCATTTTCAAATAGGTCGTTCTTACATGGTCTTAAATCATATTATCCACTTATTCTATTTACAACATCCTTATGTCTTAATTATTTCATGTCTCTTATTTCTCGGGTTAAGTTTGGCTAAACAAAATAGAAGAGATAACTTTGTAATTTGAATGTGAAGGGTTTTATTTTACGATTTGGTTTTGGATAAAAATGCATTTGTTTATAGGGGATTTTAAGGATATACAATATACACGAACCATTTTAATAAACGATGTTGCAAAACAAGGTTTATAAACTTAATTGAGAGGGTCAAATTTGCACATAATGTTTAATATTGTGTATATACATTTACTATTAACCATTTTTGTGAATATTTAACATTGACATTGAAACATTTTTACTTTTAAACAAAATAAAATGTTGTATTAAATCTCTTTGTTAAGGGGAAACAATTCCTCTAAATGGAAAAAAGTTTTATCCACTTACGATCTTTTAAAAACGATTCAAGTATACAATAAAATATATTAAAATTCATTTAATTAGTTGTCAATTTATGAATTACGTTTTATCGTAATGGTTACCTATTTTCTAATAAAACAAATTTCGTCACTGCGCGACGCGGGGTGCTACACACTAGTATTATAAAAAAGTAGACCTGACAAACGTGTCGTGTCGTGTCGGGTTCAAAGTTAAACGGGTTGAGAGTGTCTAACCCTAACTCGACCCATTAATAAACAGACTAGAAATCCTAACCTTAACCCGACCCGTCTAACCCGACACGACTCGCCTAACCCGTTTAGCCCGTTTAACATTTATAAAACTAAAAATTAAAGATCGAATATTCACAATAAAGTACAAATCCAAAATTCAAATGAAAGCATTAGAAAACCAAATTTATAGTTCAAACTTATAAGTTCCAAGCAAATCTAAAACATTAAAATCCAAACCATTAAAAAGAAAACTTATAATATATATATATATATATATATATATATATATATATAAAGAGAGAGAGATAAACGGGTTATTCGTGTTATTTTCGAGTTGAAAATTTTGACCCTAACCTTACCTGTTTAATCTTCGTGCCGTGTCGTGTCAACCTATTTACTTAAACGAGTTGAAATGTATTACTCAAACCCGTTTATTTCGTGTCGAATTCGTATCGGGTTAGCCTGTGGTGTATTTTTGGCCGGGTCTACAAAAAGCACGAGGGTTTTAGAGAGCGCGTGACTGATCACGCGGTAGCGCGTCTCCCCTTCTTTCCCTCACTCGCAGGCCACCACTCTCTCTGCTTCCTTTTATTACGCTTTTCTTGAAAATTCAAAAGTTTAAGAAGAACGTTTGAGAATCATCTGCTAGCAAACAAAACAAAACTAGACAAAAACGTTTGAAAATCATCTGCTAGCAAACAAAACTAGACAAAATCTGGGTTTTCATTAATTAGATGAAAAATCCCGTTAATCGTCCCCCTTTTCTTTTAAACTTTGAAGCGATCACTTGGCCTGTTGTTCTCCCCAAATTCAGAATTGTGACGAAGAAGACGAATCGGTAGGAAATCGAAGACAGATGCTAACAATCGGTATTCATCCAGGATCAAAGTCGATCCTTCTGCAGTCGCATCTAACTCGATGGGTCGTTGTTCGTATCGTAATCCTACATTTCAAGGTATTCATAGATATCCTAATTTCTTCTATTTTCATCTTCATTACTTGATTATTCCAATTCGAAATTAGGGGTTTCTTTTTAGTCATCATCATCAAATTACAAAACAAAACCTAAATCTAAAAAGAACCAGAGCATCGTCCCCGTCGTAACAACCCTCCATTGCAATCAAGTTAAAGTTGAATACGGGTTTCAATTTGGGATTGCGTCTGGTCTCGATTTATTTTCCGGTTATCATCTGGGTTTCAATTTTAGGTATTAATCATTCTTAGGTTTCGTTTCTAGGTTCGAATCTTTTTTCGGTTTTGTTTCAAGGTTCGAATCTGGGTTTCAATTTTGGGTTTGAACCAATGTTTGGATTTCGATTTTGGGTTTGAACCTGCGTTTCGATTCCGATTTTGGGTTTGAACCTGGGTTTTGATTTCGTTTTTGGATTTGAACTTGGTTTTCGATTTCGTTTCTGGTTTTGTACTTGGATTTCGATTTCGTTTCTAGGTTTTGAGGGGTTTTTTGTTTGAATATTGTTAACTTCTCCTTCGGTTTTTGAGAGAGAAAGTGTGCGAAGAAAAGAGAGAAAATAAAAATCTTTCAATCAATCTGTAAGATGAATCGATGTGTTGATGTTGTTGCTGATGACGATGATGATTGCTTGTTAATGGACGAATGAATCTGAAACGAGGCACCAGTTTTTGTTTTTTGTTGATTGATGGAATTATCCGAGGATTTGGAGGCTCCGATCTTGTTAATTGGACAAACGATCGGGTGATGGTGTTGTTGATTTGGATTCAGTTGATTGATTTGTGGTTTAATTTGTTTGAAAAGAAAGAAAAAAAAAGAGGAGGAGATGCTTGACTGGAAATTCTCTCAGGAAGGTAAACTAGCTTCAATGAAAATTATTGATTTGGAATTTTTCTGTATTAATTATATATTATTATTCCATGTGGATCCGAAATTTTTTGTTTGGATTAAATATGCCTTTGGTATTGTTCTTGGATCGGCCTATTGTTGAATTGTCGGAGATTCTGAAAATGATTAGGCTAGCTTGTTGTGGTTGTTGGCACAAAGCAATAGAATGACAAATTTGCACTTGTGATTTTCATCAAAATACTGTTGATCGAGTTTTCTTCGGTTCAGTTGCTTTTAATTAAATTTGCATCTTCATTTCATTCCACATGTTTAAATGCATTATTAACAAACTATTACATTTTGCTTGCATATAATTTCTTAGTTGTGGGTATACACATAATTTGGTAATTTATATATATGGTGTAGACATTAATGCACATTGTGTTTAGCTGATGTCAACCAGAGAGTTATGAGTTATCCACAAGTCAGGGAGTAATGGATGCCCATCTGCTCCTCATCAATTTCCAGACGGAAGATGATGAAATGCTAGAATTATTAGTTGTAAGATTTTGAATTTTTGATAGGTGATAATACCTTATTATATGACCTTTCTATTGTTAATAATGTCAACTCATCTAATGGTTTCTCTTTGTGCTTCTAACCCGACTATCAGTACTGTGATGTTGTCTGGCTTTATTGTTCTGTTGCTTCTGGACGAGGAACGAGAATAACATGCACCTCACTGGTTCATAAATAGTTAATTTTCCCTTCATGTTTATGTTCTATCTTGTAGTTTTGTAATTAATATCTAAATTGGATGCTTTAACAGAAAGATCCCAAGACTGGAAATCTAGAGGGCTGGCTTATCTTTTGAGTTTAATCAAGCAGTTGCCACGTGGGAGCAGGTTAGTATCTGATGTTTTATATTTGTCATTTTACCAAATTGGAATCCTTTTCTTGTTTCCCACAAACATGGAGATTTTTTTATGCTAAACAACACAGAGACATTGTACAATCAATCTCTTCAGCATAGATTATGGCCTGGTATTTATGGGGACTTTGGGTCGGAGTTGACATTCAAGCTGTTCAGTTTCATCTTTCCTTTTTTGTCATCTCAAAAGTTGTAAGCACCAGGTGCGGAACAGTACCACTATTCTCACCAAGGAGTTCATTGACGCTTTACCTAATGCAGAATTACACGGATCATGTGGGTGAAAAAAGTACGTTTCGCCTGCTCAATAGGGGTTCTGCCAAAGCTCTGGCTAAAGTTGCTGAGTTATATGGTAACTCTACATGTATGAATCCGATATATATATATATATATATATCATGCTAAAGGTTTCACATTCTACCTACAGAAACTGGAAAAGAGGTACTGATCGTCAAAACTACAATCCACAATATCATGAACGAAATGATTCGGGTGAGCATAATCTTTACATGACATCCTCCTTCTTGGATGTGTCATTTTAAGTTTACAGTAGATGATGATAGTTTTGTCATATCCTATGGGGTGCTTACATATGCTTGGTGAAAAGCTAATATCTTACACCATATTATCAAATACTTGTTATGACAATGAGGTGTACCAGCATATTTGCTTGTAATTTATTAAGATCATGACATCTCTTAGATGTTACTTCTTACTTGGAAATAATTTTTGTAGTGTCATTGCCTTGTTGTTTTGTCAATCAAGACAAGGTTAAAAAGAAAACAAAACCCAAAGAAAATCGATAGATAAGGGTTTGGGGAGGGTAGGGTAGGATGCAAACTTTACCTCTACCTCAAGGAGTGGAGTGGAGTAGAGAGGTTGTTTATGTGAACAAAGAAAATCAAATACAGAATTCCGTTATGATTAAAATATTTGTTCTCTCACTGTGCATGGAACTGATAGTAATTTTACCTTGCTGATGAGTTAAATAACTGCTGCAAGATAATATTCCTCGAGTTTGTGATGGACATGAAGGTTAACTTCTGGTACCTTTTCCCAATGGCAAGTCCAACGAACTTACAACCACAGTACAAGTTACTCCAGCTATCAGAACCCTTGAACTTTCAATTAAATGAAGCATTTGGCACATTGCTTTAATAAGTTGTACGTACTTGTCTCTTTTCTTCCATTTCCCTGATTTCGAGTTCGAAATTGTGTATTGACGATTCTCAATCCCGCATATCTCATGTTAGGTGCATCTTTTGGTTCAGCAGCAAAACAAACTGGGCTCAAGGCACTTGAATTTACTCTGTCAATATGTGATGCTGTTGACATGTATGGATTTACAGTGGATCAAGAATGGTATACAAAGCTTATATAAACTTTTCTCCTCTTTTTAGCAACTGATTGTCGTTAATAAGAAATTACTGGTTACTAACAAATAACAATTATATTTCTCATTGTTAACATATTTGCTTTTCTTGATGAATAGTAGGTACAACGAATGTCCATGATCAATGATTTTCGTTATGTTGTTTTCAGGACAAGATATTTCTCAGAGTCTCGACAAGGCCATACCCCATTGCAGTGTAGGAGTAAGTTGATATATGCTGCGTACTCCATGTGCAAGATTATTTTACACATCTTTAATGGACACAAGACCAAAGAAGGAGAAAACGAGCTGAAAACAGACTCCAAGAAAAGGAAAGCAATAGAAACAGCAGGCCTTCAAAAGACCACGCAGACCGAGATCGACACAAAAATACCAACCAAAAAGCAGAAGTAACCACATGAATGATAAAAAAAAGGCTTTTGCATTTTAAACTCCTTTTGGCAATAGATTCAGATGATAACCAAAAACACGTGCAGGTATGTACTCGCCAAAAAATGGATAAAGCCTACATATCCCTATGTCTTTTGTTAACGATAATATAAGCACCTTGTTCCAAATCCAGCTATCTGCATTAATACATTTAGTATTCGATCGTAACATTGCACTTTATAGGAGCAGAGGGCCATCTAAGGAATTTTGGTTCAGTGGCCTCCACCATAATTCAGAGGATTTTCAACTATTAATCATGATGACATCATCTATTTTGAGAAGATATGTTATCCATGATGACGAAGGGCTATAACCTGCAAACACAAACTGGATGCACAAGTACAAAGGCCTCTCAAGTAAGCTTATGCTGCAACCACTGAGGAGGTTCATATCTCTTTCTTTTGCCGAAATGGTTGTTGAGGCTGGCTTGAATTGCATATAGTTATTACTGTCTCTGTGTTTTCATTGAGTTATCTAAATTCTTGAGTATTGCAATTCCAGATCTTTGGCAGTTGTTCCTCAAACATGGGACTTGTTGGAGGAAGCGTTCCTGAGGTAACACTACTATGATCCCTTATCAATTTTTATATATGAAAATTATGAATTAACACACACACATACTATTTATCCTTTATTATAATGCTTTAATTTTTTGTTTTTCTCTTACAATATCCTCTCTGTCTGTCTCCTCCTCACGTAATTGATTTATGTTTACTTGATTCTTGATGCACTCATATTAAATATTGCCTACTACTACTATTATTATTATTATTATTATTATTATTATTATTATTATCCCACTCTATTCTTGCTGCAATCCTCCTAACCCCTTTTCGTTTTTTGCATGTGGATGATGATGGCCTTCCTTCCCTTGAGGAAAAAACAAACGTCCAACATCACATACAAACATTTTATTAAGAGACAAAATTAGATATGTTTACAATCCGATTCTCCCTCTGTTCCCACCCAACCATTGATAAAAAGTACCAGCGTTTGTAGTCTTTAACGAATGATAAATTTTCAATCTCTTTTGAAAAATAGATTCAGATGAAACCAAAAACACGTGCAAGTAGTAGGATGCGCATGCTACTACCAACAATACTTTTGTGCAAATATGTACTTGCCAATTATTTTATAAATAATATATATTTATAATATATATATATTTATTATATATTTATTTATATATAAATATATGTATATTTATTTGATATATATGTATATATTTATTTATATATATTTATTATATATATATATATAAATATTTATCTATATATATTTATTTATATATAAATATATATATATATATATATATATTTATTTATTTTATATATATGTATATATTTATTTATATATATTAAGGGGTTGTTTGTTTTTTAAAAAAAACCTCTTAATGGCTCCTAAGTCTGAATCGTTCAGACCTTTTTACACACCACCTCTTATTAATCATAACTAAAATAAGACTTCAGACTTTAGACCTCTTAAAAAACAAACGACACCTAAGTCTTCATTAGTGCAGTTTATCAAATCAACTCTTTGATTAAAAAGGGTTTTCTTTCCAGGGCATTTACTAGATAAATGGCCTTCCTTTCCGCAAGCATAGCAAGTAAATTTGCTATAGTTCTTATTATCTTTGTATTTCCTCACATGTTTCTGTTTGTTCAGGGTAGGTTTCCTAGCACTGGACTTTCTAAGATAATAAGATTTCCTTGGTGTTGCCTTCTTATGATAAACTGGTTTCTTCCTAACAGTTTTACCATAAGTCTGAGGAGTATAGATAGAGGAACAAAATCCCGTATCCCTTTTCTTTAACTCTCTCTGGGTTTGGATCATGGAACATTTAGCTTTAAGGTGATCTATGATAACCTTTGCTCTAACTGTTGCATTATTCCATTGGGCATCAATCAACACCAGGCTGTTCTTGTTTCCACTTAAGCTCAATCTCTCTTCCTAGCTCTCCTGGAAGTTTAGTAAAAATTCTGTTGCAAATATTAGCATCATAATAATTACCAGAAATAGCAGCTAAATGAACAAAACCATTCAAGAAGAAAACAATCTTCTTCCAATCATGTAACTGAAGTTGTTCTAAGTCACGAAGGGCTTCACTTTGTTTTATCATAAGACCAGATAAAGTATCTCCACCATTAATAATTCTAAGAATTACTGAGGTGAAATTCCTTATGTTATTTCCTTGAGCAACTAGTTGTGCAAGTGGTTCAGGGAAATGTTTCTTCCAGTCTTCCCATGCAGCAAGTGCAGTTGGTCCAAGATAATTCTCTGCAATTGAGATCATTACCTCAGAGTTTATATCTTTTTCAAGATATTTTGAAGTGTAATCACGGTGCACTTCTTGAGACCAGGTTTCTAAGTATGAGTTCCACAACTGAGGGTGAATATCAGTGAGGTTTAACAAAGGTGCAGATTGCCAAGTGAAAGTTGGGTCAGTTGGTATTCTTCTTCCTTTATTAATGTAGCTATGGACTGGTTCATTGTAATCTGTAGCTTGATTTCTACGCGGTCTACCTGTTTCATAACTCATGGTTTCTAAATGTCTAGGTGCAGGGCCAGTAACAGTAGTAACAGTAGATCCTTCTGCTTCATTCATAAGAGTAAAGTTTATGGAATCTACGGAATCTGATAAGAAAGAGTCTAAAAGATTTTCATCTTTAGGAGTCATTCTTATATTCTTCAAATCATCTTGATAGATAATTTGTGAATCATCAAGTTGTCCTTGTTTCTTAAGGAGAACTTCCATTTGTTCAAGATCATGAGGACTAAGAGTATAATCAAATAATTCTTTGGGGTAAAGAATTTTATGATCACAGTCATTCCATCCTGTTGGTTTTATATCCTTGATCTGAATTTGGCTTGATTCAAGAGAAGTATATTTAACCAAAAAAGGTTTGATATCATTGGGGTTACTAGAATCAAAGTACTTAGAGTCTTCTTCTAGGGTATCCCATTCATCTTCTAACTCAATGTTCATAAAACTAGTGGAAAATCTATGCAGATCTTCATCAGTAGTTTCTTTTTCTTCATCATTCAATCCAGAGGATGAAGCATTGTCAGTGAAATTTCTAAATCTCAAAGATTTAGATCCACTCGAATTGGTGTAAGTGACATAGCTGGTGGGAGTGATGGTAGTAGGTTCTCTATGAAATGGAATAGTCCATTTATTACCTGCAATAGTCTGAGAATCAATCTGGGTTGGAGGTATCATTTGTATTCCTCTAGAAGACACAGTCTGAATGATTGAATCAATATCAACATTATACCGACTTCCAGTAGATCCAGTTAACCTTCCAAGAAATATTATTTCTATGGCCAGATTTCTACCAATAAAACTTTCATAACCAAGTGTTTGAACCTGTAAAGTGATATGTCTACAGAAATCATTCACACTTAATGAAAAGTTTTGGGGGGCAATATAAGCAACGCCTATATTGTTGTTCAAGTCTATTTCCATGGTTCCTATTATAGCTTGATCAAGATTAGAAAATCTATTGTCAATCAAAACTACAAGGGCTTTTGTTCCTAAACCAGTTCTATGGAGTCCTTTAACATCAATAGTCAAAAGTCCAAAATGTAAAGTGGTTTGGTTTGCATTTCTTAATCTAAGGCTAGCTTCTCTAGTCATTAGATTAAGGGTAACAACTCTTTCTTGAGGAACAGAAAGATTTTGTAAACTGTGGTGTCTAAAGAGACCAGTGTTTCTTTCCAAAATCCCAGTAGCATATAATCTGGTGGGATTAAAGGCTTCTAGTTGATTATTGTTAAGAAGTTGTTCACTTCTATCAACATTAATCATATCTTCAAGTCTAGAATTAGATCTTGAGGATCTCCTTGAGAAAAGTCTTCCTAGAGTACTGAAATGTAGTCTAGTGTCTTGTCCAACCAATTGAGTTTTGTTATCAACAGATTCATTTTCTTGTAAAGACCTATTTTCTTGTAAAGTTCTAGAACGTCCAAGAAAAGGGGTTCTACTTGCCATTGCTTTTGTAAACAAGAAAATTGGTTTTGACTTTGGGGTCACCTCTCTTTTCAAAAGTTGTAGTAAGTTTTAAAAATTGACCAGCAAGCTTATCAATATCAGAAGATTTTGGGATTTCTTTTAAAGAAATTCTATCAATCTTGTGATGTAAAGAAACTAAAAGAGCAATAATTGTGTTGTTTTGAGAAACAAGCAATTTGTTTGAATCAGAAATAATACCACTGGTATCACTGTATCCTGAAGATTTAGGTAAATGTTTTTCACAAAAACTTGAAGCTTCTTCAAGGACTTTTCCTTCAAACTTATAGTTCATTTAATTGAGAATTAACTTCTCAATTTGTTTCAAATGAAGTATAATTTTTTCAAACTGCTCTTGAGAATTTTTCAAAATTTCAAAAACTGTCTTTTGAAATAGAATCTTTTGGCTTTAAGTCTTTCTGACTTATAACCAATAAATTGTATTTCTTTTCAAAACAAACAAGTTTTTCTTCAAACAGAGAAAAAGTTGTTTTAAGGTATTCTAATTTGTTTTCCAAATCATGAATAGATTGCCAGAGGTTGGTATTTCTATTCTGATTGTTTTCAAGATTTTTACCAAGATTAATAATTAAGTCTAAAATACTGTTAAGCTGACTGTTTTCACTGTGAAAGAGATGTTTGTTTGTTTCTTTATAAAAGGAACATTTAAAACGATGCTCATCAGATGAAACAACAGTTCTACTAACTTGGGAAATTTTTAGATTTAAATAGTCTATACTATTCATAAAACTAACAACATAAAAGCTCTGATACCAAAGAAAAAGAGGGTATATAGAAAAATCTTAACTAAAAAATTCTTCTATATATATTATATATATCTATTTCTATTTCTATATCTATATTTATTTATATATATATATATATATATTTATATATTATATATATATTTATTTATATATTTATTTTATATATATATATCTATATAAATATATAAATAAAATATAGATATATATTTTATATTTATTTATTTGTATATATTTATTTATATATATATATATATTTTTTATTTATTTATACATATTTATTTATTTATTTGTATATATTTATATATTTATTTATATATATCTATATCTATATCTATCTATTTTTATCTATTTTATTTATTTATTTATTTATTTATAATATATGTATATATAATTTATTTATTTATATATATATATATATAATTTATTTATATATATATATATATATTTATATATATATATATATTTATATATATATATATCTATATCTTTATATATCTATATATTTATATATTTATTTATGTATATATATATATTATTTATTTATACATATATATTTATTTTTTATATATATATTTATTTATTTATTTATATCTGTATATATATATTTATTTATTTCTATATATTTTTATATATAATTTATTTATTTATATATATATATATTTATTTATATATATATATATATATTTATTTATTTCTATATAATATATATATATATATATATATATATATATATATATATTTGATAAATGCTAAATATATGAAAAATAGAGAAGTAATCATAGCTTTTCATTCCGATCAAAATCGGATTTGGCTGGTCAAATATTGCGTCTATGACTGGTCAAATATTGCGTCTTTGACTGGTCAACAATTACGGGTTTTGACGGGTCAAAAGTTACTGCTATTCCAAAAATAAAAGGATAGTTTCGTAATTTTAATTGATTCGTATATGAACGTATGAACCTATAGTTCATATGTGAATTACACTGGTTCACATATGAAGTCGTCCCGCGTATTTTAAGAAACAAGCTCTAGCCTTTTATGTGGTCAATTTTGCCGGCTTTGACCGTGAATCACCGGATAATTTTTTGTGTGGTCTGTAAAAGAATGAGGGATAGTTTCGTAAAATACACAGGACGAGTTCATATTTGAACTTGTATGATTCACATATGAATTATATGTTCATATATGAACTGTGTAATTTACATATGAACTCTTTTTACTGATTTATATATGTGCTATAAGCTCATATATTCATATATGAATTAGTTAATTATTTCATATGTGAATTTTTTTTGGAAGGCATAGCGGCATCGAACCAACGAACGACTACCACGAACACACGCACGCACACCTCCCCGGCGGTATCGGGCATCCACGGGCAGCCCACTAATCCGCCGCTGTCCCGACCCAGCTTACGCAAAACCTAGAGCCCAACCACAGTCTAAAGACTGGGCTGGGGGTAGCCCAGTCAACGACAGGATTGGGTACTACTCATGCCCTCAAATTGACTCCCCTTGGATTCGAACCCGGGTAGATTGGGATACAAAATTGATGGTCCAGTTAGACCGACCATTTTTTGCCCACCTCTGCACACAAGTTTTGAGTGTAGAAACAATAAATACTACACAATTTTTGATAAAATAAAGAATGCTAGATTTTTGGTATTGCATGTCATGCTTATATATAACTTCACTAAAAAACCTGCCAAGATAATAAATAATATATAAGCTTGCCACAAGAAGAAAAGAACAATGCTCACTTGCTGTATTTGTCCACGAAACCATTAATTGCCTGAGAAAATGAAATCGCGCTTAGCCTGCCACTATAGCACATCAGTTTTTGACTGATGACAAAAGAGATGAGTTAAAAGGATAAAATGATATATAGAAGATATGCAAGCAATAACAAAACAGTACAAGTGTCATCCATATTATACAACAATTCAATCCATATGCAAACTTTATATTTGCAATCAACAAACAAATATGATAAGAAAGCTAACCCATCAACTTAATTACAAAATGAAGGAAATAACAGTTATTTAGTCTTGATCTAGATATAATAAAGTTGATCCTTTTCATTCAAAAACTACCACTGACTCCAATTTATAATCATAGAATGAACCATACCACTCTCAAGGTCATGCACAAAGTGAGAAGCTAGAGAAGTCCAAGTGAAAAATAACAGAGTTTTTTTTTTTTTTTTATCACTTTTTCCCAACAGCTTTGGAGCCACTAATTGTATGACTTCAAAAGTTAAGTTTTTTTCGGCAACTCAAAGATCAACATTAGATATTTTGGGCCAAAACCATGATTATGTTAGGGTTAATCGACAGGGGTTTATTTAAGGCCAAGGTCCAAGTTTCAAAGAGTCTTTCACAATGTGAACAGACTAACAACAATGATTATGAGGAATGAGAAAGGACTTTTCATTGCCGATAATAAACGTAAAAGAATATGTAGAGACAAATGCATGCATGCATACATATGTACACACACATGCATATTATATAATAGATTAATCAAGTCCGCAATAAAAATATGCAAGTACCTTATAGTCAGACACATCCTCAAAGATTCTGACACATGGTCAACGACAAAAACATCAGCAGCATCCATATATTAATTTCCACAAGAAAAAAAAGGTATCGGAAACAAAAACTCAAAATTTGATTCTATATCCTGAAGAAATCCATGTCCAGCTTCTATTCAGTTGATAAATGATTGTATGTGCATGCAATGCTGGTATGTCAGTCAATGCAGTAAAAAACCTTATCGTTGTGCTGCTTGCAGCATGAAAAGAGCTATTTGTAAATCATTTCAAACATAGGAAGACAAATGAGACCAAGTAAAATCAGACAAAATAGCATGAGTTCAGGACACTAAGTGATAAGTAAAATCAGTGTCTCTATAATTGTTAGAAAACTTGTGATTAGCACCAAAAAATCTACCAGAGAGGATCTCATACTATTTGCTACAGAGGAGTGCAAGGATACCTGAGATGCTGTGACATTGGAAAATAACTACTAACTAATAGAAGACATGATCACTTTTTTTTTAGATTCTTCAATGAGTATCATGAAGATAGCCTAACCACTGAAGGATAAGGTATTGTTTGGCAGCTGTTTGATTTTTAATTTTTTGTGTACATTTTGAAAACCAGATAGAATAAGGTGTTTGGCAACCGTTTACATTTTCAAAAAACCAAATCAAATTCAAAGAAATGCTGGTCGTATATCGTACACATGCTTTTGATGTTTTTATGGCTTAAAAACAAGCTTTCATTATTTGATTAACAAATGAGGTTGAGATTTCAAACCCAGCAAAGCAAAACTCATTGCATCACATAAACAAAAGAAAACAATCAAAGCACAACACTCATGTAACAATGAGAGAGTAAAATTTTCAGGGAGTACCCAAACAATTGAGAAACCAAACTCCCAAGCAACAAAACATATGCATAAGATTAAACTTTTTTAACATGATACAAGTGGTTGTTAGTGATTTG
Source organism: Arctium lappa (assembly GCA_023525745.1). Taxonomy (NCBI): domain Eukaryota; kingdom Viridiplantae; phylum Streptophyta; class Magnoliopsida; order Asterales; family Asteraceae; genus Arctium; species Arctium lappa. The sequence goes on along the minus strand of CM042047.1, from coordinate 42,387,286 downwards.
CTTAATGCAAAACTTTTCCCATATTTACACCCTTAACATTTGATTATAATTCTTGCCATGATACAAGGCAGAAGAACCAGCCATGTACCAGCTGTACTTGATTGTATAGGCTTAAGCTTCTGTTGGAACTTGATTTAGGGAATGAATGACATCTTGCTTGTTGCACATTTTTCTCTTTCCACTTCTCACCTATTTTAGAACTCCACTTTCCAATTTCCATACATAAACTATAATGCTGGTTTTTTATATGAATTGCTGAAAGTCTCCTAACCTCAACTTGTGAAGTGAAGCTAAATCTCTGTTTAGCAATTCATAGTTAAGATGTCGATCCTCCCTAGGGTGAAACTAATGACATTGAAGGAAGTCTACAAGGTCATAGTGGATTCTCGTAGTTGTAGATGTATGCACACATTTTTGTAGTAAGATACTATCATCTTCCCAGACTATCGGCATCAGAAATCATTAACAGAAAACTGAATCCTAGAAATATGGTCTTGTTCAAATAAATTTGTAAAAAACATCACAGCTCAAGAAACATACAACAACAATCATGGATGTTGACGACTCTTAGTTATTGGTCCAATAATATACAACATACCTGAACAAGTGAAGAGTAAGCATGGATTTTTTATGAGGCAAAGCATAACCATATTTTATCTGAAAGCTGATCATGTAAGAATGCTGAAATAGTATCCATTCTCCTATTCTTATCAGCTTCTTTAGATCATGTGCATATTGCCTTCAAGATCAATCCTTCCAAAAAGAAATATGCAACATTGTTTCAGTGCCAAGAATTTTCTACAAAATTTTCCTAGACAATGAGTTGTTTCGGATAAACAACTTAAGTGACTGCTATACAATGTTTTTACTTTTTAGAATAAAAACTATATGAGATTACACAACGTAATATCTTTGCAATATTTAGATATAGAAGCACAAGAAATCTGTACAATATATTTCATGAGATCTTTTTGCCCTTATCACTTATAAGTTGCACCCTACCTTATTAGAACAATATTATCAACATCTAAAATATGAATAGAGTGGCAACATACTCATTTTCCAAGCTCAATCTGTGTCTGGTAAAACTTTGAGAAAGCTCATACTCGGCCTGATAATAACAGTCCAAGGAAAGATACGTATGGAAAAGAAAAACATGTGCACAACTATGTATACGTGAGAAAATAATCTCATCCAAGTCATTACAATATTCCAGAAATTATAACTGTTTTTTTTATAAATAAAATACATAATATGCAAGTGATCTTTAGCCACACAAACAGAGACAAATAATACATGGAACTTGCTTTAAGGGTCTTACACCATCATTGACCTAGCTCCTCCACCATAAGTGTGTTCCCAACGACACCCCTTCTTATTGGTTTCTGCATCAAGCATGCTAAGATAACTATAATCAAACTATAATAAATCATCACATTGAATTTATGAAAATAATAGCCTTGCTGGTCCTGTTATTTGAACACAAGTTAATGGTTAAAGAGATAATTAGTACTGTTATGGAATTAACAAAGAAAAGGAAACAAGATCCTTTAGATTAGGAAATTATTGTGATTTGATTTCCTTAACCCCTGTATAAATAGTTGTCTTGTACATGTAATTAGAATCAAGTCAATACAATTGCTTACATGGTGTCCTAATTAGTCACCCGAAAAAACATACAGTCAGAACTTAAATCTAAGTCATTTGCACATACTAATAGGGAATGAGGATGTTGCTTAGGTAATAATAAGATTAAATCCTAGTGATCTAATACCACCACCCTCATCACTGATAATTCTAATGCCTCTTTGGCCTGAATAAAAAACATTGACAAATCTGGTACAGAATGAGTTGCCAAACAAAGAGAGTTCTTCCTTGAAAGCTCAACTCATGCACGTTGGCTACTACAGGAACTTTGGGCATAAATTGAACTTAATGCATTATATCCTCAAGAAGAAGCACAACTGTGACAGCTAATGAATATCCTCAAGGGTAAAACCATTAGAGATCCATAAAGATAACAACTATATCAACCACCATCATCTTTCGACTAGAAAGTATTCCAGCCTCCAAGCACAAAGAGAAGAACTTCATTGAGATGCTATGGCTCCACTTTACTGCACAGACCTTTCAATATTTCCATTGTACCACTTCCTTATAGCTAAATAAACCTGGCATGTGGGTGAAAACATCAATACGACAGTCGACAGCCATCACAAGTTTATTATGGAAAAGGCAGCAAGATAACATATGTTTTCAAAATGCTGCCAGACCTTATCAAAGCCACTTAAAAGAAACTAACATAAATATTACTATAAGAAGCAAACCTATAAGTACGAAATTGCTACACTAACTTCTCTTAACCGAATCCTACCCTTTCGGTCTTCCACTGTAATTGCAAAATAAAGCTGGTATCTAACAGGAACCACCCATTACTAACTTTATATTCTTTCATGAGAATTTTCAAAAGCAGAACACGCCCAAACAAAGATAACATTGTGTACTTTAAGAGAAAGTATACATAGCAAGCACATGAATTAATCACTGTAGCATCTTTTATTAGTAGCAACTCTTTGATTCTTTAACATAAACCTATGATCTTAGTTTTTAACCGGATCTTGTTTTAAAAACCCATCATTAAGAAGATACAAAAGATTACAATAAAAACACCAACTACAGTGCTTTACTAACTATACCATCTTCTCCATTCTCTACTCTTAACAAGGAGAAGATTCTGCTATTAACAAAAGCAGCAAGACGATGTGGTTTCACTAAGAATAATTTAATTGTGTGTGGGCATTTACAGGAAACTGCATAGTTTTAACTTAGGTTTATGCCCTTGCAATGATCACTGGCTGAACACAAGTCATATCAGAACAGTAGATTTTACCTTGTTGATGATGCAATTATACATTTATAGTATGATAAATCAAAATTGGGGGTGAATTGATATGAGATTGAAACATACAATGCCGCTGGGGTTTTCATGAGGATTGCACTTATACATCATCACGTGAATATACAGAAATCGAAAACTCGCGGCCAATTGAATTGATTCCATCCCCTTCTCTCTCCGACCAGAAATTATGCAGATCCTAAAATTCAACGACAAGAATTTTGTTGGTTAATCACCCAAGAAAACGGAGTAGAACGTTAATGATTCTTGTTGTTGGTGATGTTGATTCTGGGTAGATGGATTGGAAGATGATGATAATGTTACATTCAAATTAAAATTAATAGGGTCATTTTGACAGATTGGGGATTTCAGGAGAAATTTAATTATTTCAAGAATCCGTTGGCTGGCGTCTAGGGTAAGGTTTGATTTCAGAATCAATAAATAACCTAATTTGTGACCGTTCCTAATAATATTAAAACAATGTTTAAAATTTGAAATTACTAACGGTTACTTTATATATTGACCTAATTTGTGACCGTCCTAATGCAGATTGCATGACTCCACTCCCTATTTTCTCTCACACGATTCCACTCCTATTTTCTCTCCCGCCTTCAACCTCATGGAGTTCCAACTCCTCCAAATTACAACTATAAAATTGCTTCTGCTATTTGGAATTGCCATTCTTCACATCCGACATCATCAATTTGCAAATTGTCGTCTTCCAATTTGGCCCAGAAAGATTTCGCGAAGGTGAGTATTTTGCATCTTCCCCATTTGTATTTTGCATTTGTTGTGTGACTGGTCTACCCATTAAGAGTAATATAAGAACTATGATTTGGGTATTTATGCAATTCATATATGGAATGTGAGATTGTGGCATCCAATTGGTTCTTTCAACAACTCTTCTGGAAGAAATTTCTTTATTTATTCATTATCTGTCACATTTCTTCATCTGCTTTCAGTATCAAGTAACCATAGTGGGTTATTCGATTTTGAGTTTGATAAAGGTTTTAAATTCCAGCAGCAATGGTTTTTTTTTTGTTTTTTCCCCTCCAATCGGGAGGGTTTTTTGTTTGAAACGGAGGTTCTTTTTGTTCCAATAAAAAAAAAGCTTCTGTGGGTTTGTTTTTGGTTTTGGATTTGGGTTTTTTTGGAATTAGGTTTTGACTTTGGGCTTAGGGATGATTCTAAATTTGTGTTTATGATTGATTTTGGAATTTGGTTTTGATTTTGATTTTGATTTCGAATTTGAGTTTTTGTTTTTAGATCTCGATTTGTTTTTAGAATTTTGGTTGAGATTCAGAATCGCCGGAGAAGATGCACAAAGAGTTTGCCGCTTGCAACTAAAAAATTGTGATTGACCATCTGCAACATAACACTCTTCACATTTGTGATATGTTCATCTATTTCTTGGATTTTGTTTTTTAAATTATGTTATTGACGATCGTGTGTTTTGATTTCTTGAAGGAAATCCAGCAGACTCACGAATGAGAGCTGCCTCTAAAAAGAGGGGTATTGATTGTAGCTGTTTGGAGTCGTGAAGGAACTGTTGTCATTAGGTGGCTTAAGTTTTTATTTATCTTTCCGTATTAGATTTTCCAAAGTCTATTGTTGCTTATTGTTGTGCTGATTTTGCTATTTTCAAGGTTGATTTAGCTTTAAAGATAAGATTTTAAATTGATATCTAATGTGATTGTACTGATGGTGGTGTTTTGTTTTATGTTTTTTTAGTTAAAGGATTTATAAGAGTTCCTGTTTTGGTAGAACAAAGGAATCAAAACCAGAGAGTGAAAATCTGCAAGAAGGAATGAAGCAGGAATGGGGAAAGTTTCAAGAAATCAAAGCAGAAACGGTGGATCCGTAATTCTAACAAGTATTTGAAATCGGTGCTCTTGCTCAGCTTCATAATAGCAAGGCATCTGCATCCAAGTCGTGTACAAATCTGGGGAAGAAAAGGGTTGCTGTTTTGGATGTTGAGAAAACTAACAATGATGTTTTGTTTCAGAATAAGTCTGGCAGTGAAACTCCTATAATTTTATCTTCTCAAGAAGCACAAGCAGATTATGAGTCAAGGCTTGAGTCTCTTCCATTGGAACTGCTGGTAAATATCATCTCTGTTTAGCTCAATTTAGGAACTGCTGGTAAACAACTTGCCACGTCTCCTACACCTACGGTCACCCCCCTTCTTTCCAATACATGTAACAAAATTGGGCTGGACTGATACTTCTTTTTCAGTTGGTAAATAATAAAGACCTTGACAACTTCTTTCTTGCAGTTGCATGTATGTTTATGATGGAAAGATACAAGATATTGAAAGACATTGGATCTGCCAATTTTGGAGTCGCTAAACTTGTCAAAGACAAATCTTCTGTTGACCTTTTTGCAGTAGTATATTGACAGACTTCAAAAGGTTCTCTTTTTTACTCAAATCTCTTTCAATCGTCTGATTATTGGGTTAAATGCTTGGGAGATTTATGATTTTGGTTGTGTTTTTAACAGATTGATGAGCATGTAGAAAGGGAGATTTTGAACCACAAATCACTTAAAGCACCCCAATATCATCGGATTCAAAGAGGTATACGTAATTTTCCATCATCATTCAAGAGTTCTGTTTTGGTTCTTAGTTTAATTATATATATTATGTATATATGGATGGAGACGAGTCAACCGTTTTAGGGTTGATCCAGACCGTTTAAATTAATCTAAAATTCAATCTGTGATCGGCCGTTAAGTTGTACTTTATTCTCTCGTCAATCACCCTCAATTAATGCATAAAAATGGTAAAACCGAACTACATTGATGCGTTTTTATATTTTATAGGTTCGGAACGATTTGAAGCGAAAAAGAACAAAACGATGATTTTTGACAGATTTGCGCGCCCGTGGCGTTTCGTTCGTATCTCACTCGTCCGAGCTCCGATTTAAGAGATTTAAGATGATATGGAAACCTAACACATAGATATACAATGGTCCTGTTTTGAGTTTTCGGAAATTCGGGCTGAATCTAGGCCGAAACTGTTGCCAAAGTTGGGAGTATAAAGCTGGGAAAGAAGGAATAAGGAAATAAATGGCGCTTTATGTTCAACAAGGCGTGTATAAGCATGCATGTGGTCGCGTGTTCAAATCCCACGCACAACAAGGCTCTCTTGTTTTTTAAATGGGAGACCAGGCCTTCGAAGCCCAGTTCACACCCCATAAGGCCCAACTTGTGAATTGCATTAAAAAAAAGGCAATTAGGGTATAATTTGTGGCATAAATTAGAGGAGAAAAGGAATCCGGGGGGGGGGGGGGGGAGGATCATCGAGAAGGCGACAGCACAGCCTTCGGCTGCCATTTTTCTAAAATTTTTTAGTATTTTCAATTGTGTTGGTTGGTTGGGAGGGATCGAAGATTCAAAGATTGTTCGATGATGGATGATTCGAAGTGATGATTTTGATGAAGATGCAATAGAGGTTTGAGGTTTATTTCCATTATGTTTTTGCAAATTGTAGTTGATAATTTTAGTTCGGTTTTACGATAAGGTTTGAGTTGTTTATTATTGATATTGTTGGATTGGATTTCTTCGAGAAAGTTTGTGTTTTTATTTTATTTATTTAAGTGATATTGTTAATTGGTTAATGATAAATTGTGATGATCTTGATATTCGAGTTTTAAAGTAAGTTTCTATCAATTTTTCATGGCGAACGATATGTGACAGATATTGCTAGTTATGATTATTGATTTTGTTTTTCTGTTAATTCGTTAGTTATAAATTTTATATTTTTAATCGTTTAGTACTTTAATTCAACTCTCAATTCAAACCCTTTTGAAGTAGTGTTATTTGCAATAATTAGATTTCGGTTTTTAGTTAGCTTTTTTTTAGCTTAATTGATAAATTCGGTAGTCAATCTTTGTGACACACGTGCATTCGGTTTTAACGCGAATCGTTAATTTAACCACTGACTCCCTGAGAAGAACGATACCCTACTTACCCTATCACTAGGTTTGAGTTAGGTTTATAAATTTAAACCTTGTTGTGCGTTTATCGACGCGTGCATCAAGTTTTTGGCGCCGTTGTCGGGGAGTTGTGCGCTTAGGTTAATTGGTTTGTGTTAGTTTTATCTGTTTGCATTATCTTTTGATTAGATTGCTACTCGATACCTTCTAATAGTGTTTTGCAGTTTGGTTGCTTGATCTCCCGCATGTCAGGTAAATCTTATCGTTTTTTTTATTTTATTTTGTATTTTAGTGTGCTTTCTTTTATTTGCTTAGTGTTAGTCTTTTCCTTCAAAAAAAAGAGGCAAAAAAAAAAAGATTTTTTCTTTGGCGTGTTTTTTTTAGTTTAGCCTTTATTTTAAGCGTCTTTGTTTTATTATTATTGTTATTGCATGAGTTGTCATCACCTTAGATCTAAGCTTTGATTTGGAAATATGTCGTTTGATAGTATGTTTAATGCGGAGATGGATGAGTTGAGGGGAGAGTTTAGGGATGATATCGGTGAGCTTTCAAAGAAACTAGACGTGCTTTTAGGTAGGTTGATTGGGGGAGATAGTGATAACGAGATGCATCAGATCCAAAATTCATGCAATTATTGTGGGGATCCCTTACACTCTATAGATAGTTGTTCTGAATTTTATTATGAGAGGGTTAATAGTCAAAATTTATGCATTTATTGTAGTGAACCAGGGCATTCTATAAATGAGTGTACAAGCTTTCATGATGGTTGTGTCAATAAAGCCCAAGGGTTCACAAGTTATAATGAAGACATGTCTTCTGATTCGTATAACCCTGGATGGAAAGAACGACCATACTTCTCTTGGGAATGTCAATATGAAAGTTACTCAAGTCAGCCTAGTTTTCCAAGTCAAGATTATTCTGGCAATTACCACCAAAACCATCAGTTTCAAAACGATAATTTTTGTGGTAATTATGACAACAATTATCAAAATTCATCATCGCTCGAAGAACAAATGGAAGACATGATGGCGATATTGAAAGAACAAATGCAGTACACGGATAGTGTTGCTCTTGATTTGAATAATATGACCCAATCAGTTGTTGCCCTTGAAGCAAGAGTTAGTCAATTGGCGGAACAAATAATAAGTGCAATAGGTGATGGTATTCAACTGAGCCTGTATAGGGAAAATCTGAGTGGCGATTTTGTTGATGAAATACCTTGGCAGAATGAACCTCACTTAGACATTGAACATGTTGAACACAATCAAAAGAATTGTGAGGAAAAAGAGAGGATAATAGAGGTCTCATTAGAGCATGAACTAGAATTGGTGGATCTAGATGAGACTCAGACTTTGTTAGTTGAACCGATCACCTCCGATCAACTACCAAGTGCTTATGAAGAGGAAGTTTCACCGAGTGTGGCACAATAGCCTTTAAAAACTCCACTCGATCAACCTCCATCCCTTGAGCTAAACACATCACTCGATTGCATTCTTAGGCCTATCTTGCAAGATCTTACCTTGGTAGATAGAGGGTTGACTGAGGATTCTATGGGATTCAATTCATCCAAATGCACACACCAAGCTCATGTTGAATCCAATGCAAAACCTTTAAGAGAGTGGAACCCAAGTTGGAGAGAGGTGGGCATTCATGAAGTTATCAAATGGTTGACTATATCCTATTTGCATTCATTTAGAGAGCCACAACATATGATGAATCTGAATTGGAGAGAGGTAAGCATCCAAGAAGTGATCAAATGGTTAGATGGTGTGATCATGCATCATAGTATTGGAAGACCTTGGGTACATGAAAGATCAAGGAAAGCATTACAATGCAGGTACGTGTAACACCCCGAAATTTTCGTTTGGTTTTGCGAGGTTGTTAAAGAAGAAAAGGCATGGATGTTTCTGTCTACAGGGTGCACGGGCCGTGCGCCCTCCTTCAGGAAAAACGCACGGGTCATGCGCAAGGTTTTGGGTGCGAGGCAGTGGAAAACGCACGGGCCGTGCGACCTCCCCTTTGGAAAACGCACGGGTCGTGCGCTGTGTTGGGTTTCGTGCATTTCTTTGCTGAAATATCTCATTTGGGTTGATTTCTTTGTAAAAACTCAGATTCTTCTCTCTCTCTTCTTTTTCTCTCCTTTTCTCCTTAAATCTTCAAAGGTTCATTTGGTTGCTAGTTTCCGGTGTTTCTAGCGAGGGGTCAGTGTTTTAAGCTTCACCTCTACGTCGTGATCGTTATCTGGTTTCCCGGGTTTTATTCTGAAAACCTACCGGTGAGTTCCTACTACCATTTTACAAACTTTATACATGTCAAAACTCTTATTTGCGAAATCTAAAGTATTTCTACGGTATGATTTTATGTTCTCTACATTTTGTTGTAAATGAAGTTTTTGGTGAATCTCGGGGTTCCCGGTCAGATTTGACCAAAATGACGGGTTCCGCCTTATTGAAGTAAATTGATGTTTTACTTGTACATTATGTGGTCGTTTGAAAAGAATGTTTATGAACTCATTTTAATGATTTTCATTCTTACCAGAAGTTGAACTGGAAATGGCATTTTGTTTATAAAATGTACTTATACCATATATTGATTTATGGTTGGTCACATATGTTGTTGTGACGAGTCCTTACCATTACTAGTGGATCCCTAGGTTTTGGAGTAGACTGTTTTGTTGGGAGGTTATATTCCCCAAATATGTAGCTATGGATCACATGTTCCGTGATGAGTTTATGGTACGGTTATGTGAGGCCGGTTACTAGCCATGGTTCATGGTGATCCTAGTGAATGAGTATACATTGGTTTCCCTTGGGAGCACGATCTCACCTCGTAGCACGGACTCTGGGTTCATTGCTGAGGACTCCAAGTGTTTAGCTCATAACTCGGATTTGTGGTCTACTTTGTGTTACACCACTCTCCTTGGTAAAATGGTCCTTTTATCACCGTTTAAGAGTTTTGGACCGAAGAGGCCCGGTTGTGGCGAAATGTTATCTTTACGAACTAAACCTTCATGAAAAGATTTCTTTATGATACTGATGTTATATCTTTTGAGCTTTATAAACTGTATGTTCTCACCAGGCTTCATAGTCTGACACTTTTTCTCAAATGATGTGTATAACAGGTTTCCATTAGCGGTGGGTGTCGGGGTTTTTGGAGAGACGAGTTTTGAGTCTCGGGGTTTTTGGAGATGTTTTAAGTATTGTAGCTGGGCATTGTTAAGTCCCATTCTTTTGATGAAATCCTTGTATAGAATTGTATAGACTTAAGGACTGATCCCATTTATGGGAAGTTAATGGATTTATTTTCGTCATATTGTCAGATTTCCAGGTTTTAATTTACTCTGATTTTTGAGGTGTTACAAGTTGGTATCAGAGCTCGAGTTTAAGCAAACTAGGCATGAATGTAAGATGTCTAGACTTAGACTGCGTATGCTAAGAATTGATCCGTGAGATTTGGGTAGAGCTCCTAAGATGGGTTAGTCTTAGAGTCAACGGAAAGTACGTTTATCAGGCGTTGTAATAGCGGTGACAAGAACCGTTATGTGTTGTATGTTCATAATTTCACTTAGCTAATGTTATTATGAGGATATTGTACGTAAGAGTCCTTGATTTGCTGTTGATATGACAATTGGTAATGTGGTAGTACGTTTTCCTTTCGTGTTTTCCTATCTCTCTCTTATCTCTTTCTTTGTTATGTGAAGTTGTTCAGCATGGTGAATACGCGTGGTAGACCGCGTACTCGTGTTGATGGTTTGGAAGCGACAATCTCTACAGCGGGTCAGCCGGAAGGAGTTGAGGTTATCGTTCGACCACCCGTTCAGCAAGTACTAGGTGGGGGCCAGAGGTCATTCCGCGAGTAGACCTGGCTTCGTCCCACCCAGTTATCAGGGATGTTAATCCCCAGTCAGAGTTGTTGGCCAACGTGATGTTGGCGATGAGAGAAGAGATGGCGAAGCAGCAGGAGTTTCTGCTGAAAGCAATGGAGGACCTCGACGTAAACAACCGGAGAAGTGAGACGGTTGTGGAAAACGTCGTAGCAGGTTCTGGAGGCGATGGTATAAGGGTCACAGCGGTAGAGCGCAGGATTTCTGATGCTCAGGGGAATAGGAAGAGTTGTTCCTATAAGTCCTTTCTGAGCTGCGGACCGCCTGAATTCTTCGGTTCAGATGACCCGGCGGTGTGTGTAAAGTGGATCCGAGCGGTTGAGCAAGCTTTTGGCTCTTCCGAATGTGGTGATGATCAGAGGGTGCGGTTCGGTACCCAATTGCTGAGGGACACTGCACTCATCTGGTGGAATATCATCCAATCCACTCTATCTCCTGAAGTGTTGGCCCAGTTGTCTTGGGCCGAGTTCAAAAAGAAGCTGCTAGAAGAGTTCTGCAACGAGAGGACCATGGACCGAATTGAGAAAGAATTCCGGTCCTTGGTAAAGGGAAGCCTGACGATGAGGGAGTACACCCGTCAGTTTATGGAGAAGCTGGGTCTGGTGGGGCACGCTGCCCCAACAGAAAAAGATAAAATGAAAGCTTATCTCAACGGCTTACCAGCGGACATGCAATCGATGGTCCATAATTTCAAAGCTTCTAACCTCCGAGAGATGGTGGAGGAAGCTCAATTCATGGAAGAGATGTTCGCGAAGAGCAAATATGAGAATTCTGTGATAGTGTCTGATAAAAGAAAGTGGGAGAGCAGTTCAGTACCTCCCAAGCGGACCCGACCTTTTGTCGGAAACCGCAACTTCGGTAGTTATCAGGAAGCAAGGTGGTCCCCGAGGTGTCGGACCAAGCATCACGGTAACTGTTACAACAATTCTCAAACTTGCTTCAAGTGTGGGAAGCCTGGTCATACTGTCAGAGATTGCCCGGTCAGGGGGATCATCTGTTTTGAGTGCAAGACACCGGGACACTCGAGGAAGGATTGCCCGAAGCTTGTGTCGGGTAGCGCACCAGCAAGGAAGGAGAACCCTCCGAAGGTTCCGGGTCGAGCATTTCAGATGACGGTCGAAGAGGCTATAGCATTCGCTGATGTGGTATCGGGTACTTTTCTTATAAACTCTGTACCTGCTCGTATTTTGTTCGATACGGGTGCTAGTTTCTCTTTCGTATCTGAATTGTTCCGTCAGAAAATTGCTATGCCCACTACTAGTCTTGAGGATGCATTAGTGGTAGAAATAGCCGATGGTAGTCAAGTTCTGATCCACGAGGTTTTGAGGCAGTGTACTCTTAGTATCGAAGGGAGAGAATTCTCGATCGATCTATTACCGATGTTAATCGGGGGTTTTGATGTGGTAATCGGTATGGATTGGTTGTCAAACAATCAGGCCGAGTTCGTGTGTTCCAAGAAGATGATTCGACTTCCCAACCTCTCTGGAGAGGTCGTGGTCATCTATGGTGAAAAGAGGAAGGGTGAAGTGGCAATAATCACAATGGCAAGAGCACGCAAGTGTTTAATAAAAGGATGTTCGTCTTTCCTAGCCTATGTGATCGATGCTAAGTTAGAGAAATCAAAGCTGGAAGATGTGAAGATCGTGCGTGAATTTCCAGATATCTTTCCGGACGACTTGCCCGGGTTGCCACCCGATCGTCAGGTAGAGTTTCGGATTGATCTTGTGCCTGGCGCTGCACCGATCGCTAAAGCACCTTATTGTTTAGCGCCATCGGAGATGCAAGAGATGGTAGCACAACTCCAAGAGCTATTGGAGAAGGGATTCATAAGACCGAGTTCGTCACCTTGGGGAGCTCCGGTCCTATTTGTCAAGAAGAAGGATGGCACAATGAGAATGTGCATTGACTATCGTGAGTTGAACAAAGCTACAGTGAAGAACAGATATCCGCTTCCGAGAATAGACGACTTGTTCGATCAACTTCAAGGAGCGGGTTGTTTCTCCAAAATCGACTTACTATCAGGTTATCACTAAGTGAAGGTAAGAGAAGAAGATGTTCCGAAGACGGCTTTCAGAACGCGTTACGGCCATTACGAGTTCCTTGTAATGCCTTTTGGCCTGACGAACGCACCAGCAGTGTTTATGGACTTGATGAATAGAGTGTGTCGACCTTTCCTCGACAAGTCGGTCATTGTATTCATTGATGACATACTAGTGTACTCCAAGAGTGAGTCGGAACACGAACAACATCTACGTGAGGTTCTGGAAGTGTTGAGAAGAGAAAGATTGTACGCCAAGTTTTCCAAGTGCGACTTTTGGCTTAAAGAAGTACAATTTCTGGGGCACGTAGTCACTCGGGACGGAGTGAAAGTAGATCCCTCCAAGATTGAAGCTATGATGAATTGGGATCCTCCTAAGAGTCCGTCGGAGATCCGAAGTTTCTTGGGTCTGGCGGGATACTACAGGAGATTCATTCAAGACTTTTCCAAGATCGTTTCTTCCTTGACAATTCTGGCTCGGAAGAATGTGAAGTTCGAATGGACCGAAACCCAAGAAAAGGCGTTCCGGATCCTTCAAAAGAAGTTGTGTGAAGCTCCGATCTTGACGTTACCTGAAGGGTCGAAAGATTTCGTGGTTTACAGCGACGCTTCAAAGATGGGATTGGGTTGTGTGTTGATGCAACGAGGCAAGGTGATCGCTTATGCCTCGAGGCAGCTTAAGATACACGAGCAGAATTATCCAACTCATGATCTGGAGTTAGCAGCGGTGGTGTTCGCCTTGAAGCTTTGGCGACATTACCTTTACGGCACGAAGTGCACTCTATACACGGATCACAAGAGCCTGAAGTATGTCTTTGATCAGAAAGAGCTGAATATGAGACAAAGAAGGTGGATCGAGTTGCTTAAAGATTACGACTGTGAATTGCTTTACCATCCAGGTAAGGCGAACGTGGTAGCCGATGCGCTAAGTCGGAAGGATTATAGCGGAAGCATTCGAGCTACCCATTCAAGAATCGAGCTAGTGTCTAGCCTTGTTGAGAAGATCAAGGCATCACAGGTGGAAGCACTGTTAGAAGAGAATCTCAAAGAAGAAGTCATGACAAAACAACGTTTACTCTTGACGGAAGATAGCCGTGGAGTGAAACTGTTCAGCGGTCGTGTGTGGGTGCCCAAGATAGGGGGTAACCGTGAGCTGTTGCTAGAAGATGCACACAAGTCCAAGTATTCCATACATCCGGGAAGCACAAAGATGTACAGGGACTTGAAGTTGCACTATTGGTGGCCGGTAATGAAGCTTGATGTGGCACGTTACGTTGAGCGTTGTGTGACGTGTTCGCAAGTTAAGGCCGAACATCAGAGACCATATGAGAGTCTTCAGTCTTTAGAGATTCCCGAATGGAAATGGGAGCATATCACCATGGACTTCGTGACGAAGTTGCCTAAAACTCTTCGAGGTCACGATACCATTTGGGTGATAGTTGACAGATTAACGAAGAGCGCTCATTTCTTGGCTATGCGTGAGACTCTACCGATGGATAAGTTAGCAAAGCTTTATATCGATGAGGTGATCTCGAGGCACGGCATACCATTGTCGATCGTGTCGGATCGCGACAGTCGGCTCACTTCGAACTTCTGGGATGGATTTCAGAAAGAGCTTGGTACTCGAGTGAAGTTGAGTACGGCTTACCATCCGCAAACCGACGGGCAGAGCGAACGAACGATCCAAACTTTGGAAGACATGTTGAGGTCTTGTGTCATCGATTTCGGGGGTAGCTGGGACACTCACCTGCCTTTGGTGGAGTTTGCCTACAATAATAGCTAACACTCGAGTATCGGAATGGCACCCTTTGAGGCTTTGTATGGGCGAAAGTGTCGGACTCCCGTGTGCTGGCTTGAAGCGGGAGAAAAGCAGTTCGCTGGACCTGAGATCGTGCAAGAGACTGCCGATAAGGTCAAGTGCATTCGTGAAATAATGAAAGCAGCTCAGGATCGTCATAAAAGCTATGCCGATAAGAAGAGGCGACCGATGGAATTCCAAGTGGGCGACCGCGTTATGCTTAAGGTGTCGCCGTGGAAAGGTATTATACGGTTCGGAAAGCGTGGGAAGCTGAGTCCCCGTTTCCTCGGACCTTTCAAAGTGCTTAAACGGGTGGGTTTGCAAGCCTACCAGTTGGAACTGCCACCGGAGTTGAGCAGAATACACAACACGTTTCATGTTTGCTACCTCCGGAAATGTTTGGCGGTGGAAGACAACATCATTCCCCTTTCAGAGTTAAGGGTTGACGAAGGAAACCGTTGTGTGGAAGAACCCGACGCCATCTTAGAGAGAAAGTCTAAAAAGTTGCGTCGTAAAGAAGTCACCTTGGTCAAGGTGCAGTGGAAGCATCACCGGGGAGCAAATGTGACGTGGGAATCCGAGGAGGATATGAAGCGAAGATATCCTCACCTTTTTGAGTAGTTGGGATTTCGGGGACGAAATCATTCCCAAGTTGGGGAGGATTGTAACACCCCGAAATTTTCGTTTGGTTTTGCGAGGTTGTTAAAGAAGAAAAGGCATGGATGTTTCTGTCTACAGGGCGCACGGGCCGTGCGCCCTCCTTCAGGAAAAACGCACGGGTCGTGCGCAAGGTTTTGGGTGCGAGGCAGTGGAAAACGCACGGGCCGTGCGACCTCCCTTTTGGAAAACGCACGGGTCGTGCGCTGTGTTGGGTTTCGTGCATTTCTTTGCTGAAATATCTCATTTGGGTTGATTTCTTTGTAAAAACTCAGATTCTTCTCTCTCTCTCTTCTTTTTCTCTCCTTTTCTCCTTAAATCTTCAAAGGTTCAATTGGTTGCTAGTTTCCGGTGTTTCTAGCGAGGGGTCGGTGTTTTAAGCTTCACCTCTACGTCGTGATCGTTATCTGGTTTTCCGGGTTTTATTCTGAAAACCTACCGGTGAGTTCCTACTACCATTTTACAAACTTTATACATGTCAAAACTCTTATTTGCGAATTCTAAAGTATTTCTACGGTATGATTTTATGTTCTCTACATTTGGTTGTAAATGAAGTTTTTGGTGAATCTCGGGGTTCCCGGTCAGATTTGACCAAAATGACGGTTTCCGCCTTATTGAAGTAAATTGATGTTTTACTTGTACATTATGTGGTCGTTTGAAAAGAATGTTTATGAACTCATTTTAATGATTTTCATTCTTACCAGAAGTTGAACTGGAAATGGCATTTTGTTTATAAAATGTACTTATACCATATATTGATTTATGGTTGGTCACATATGTTGTTGTGACGAGTCCTTACCATTACTAGTGGATCCCTAGGTTTTGGAGTAGACTGTTTTGTTGGGAGGTTATATTCCCCAAATATGTAGCTATGGATCACATGTTCCGTGATGAGTTTATGGTACGGTTATGTGAGGCCGGTTACTAGCCATGGTTCATGGTGATCCTAGTGAAGGAGTATACATTGGTTTCCCTTGGGAGCGCGATCTCACCTCGTAGCACGGACTCTGGGTTCATTGCTGAGGACTCCAAGTGTTTAGCTCATAACTCGGATTTGTGGTCTACTTTGTGTTACACCACTCTCCTTGGTAAAATGGTCCTTTTATCACCGTTTAAGAGTTTTGGACCGAAGAGGCCCGGTTGTGGCGAAATGTTATCTTTACGAACTAAACCTTTATGAAAAGATTTCTTTATGATACTGATGTTATATCTTTTGAGCTTTATAAACTGTATGTTCTCACCAGGCTTCATAGTCTGAAACTTTTTCTCAAATGATGTGTATAACAGGTTTCCATTAGCGGTGGGTGCCGGGGTTTTTGGAGAGACGAGTTTTGAGTCTCGGGGTTTTTGGAGATGTTTTAAGTATTGTAGCTGGGCATTGTTAAGTCCCATTCTTTTGATGAAATCCTTGTATAGAATTGTATAGACTTAAGGACTGATCCTATTTATGAGAAGTTAATGGATTTACTTTCGTCATATTGTCAGATTTCCAGGTTTTAATTTACTGTAATTTTTGAGGTGTTACAGTACGCAACTCACAGATTGGTAACAAAATTAACTCCTGCCTGTGTTTTGTACATTTCGTTTCTTTTTGTGTTTTATTTTTATCGCATTAGTTAGTCAGGTCGTAACTAAATGAACTTTGTGGGTATGTTCACTGCAAACCCTCACGAGACTTCACTCGTCCACTAGGGGAACCTAGGGGTTTAAAAGGCTTGTTGCACATGCTAAGTGCAATCGTGTTTCCCTACGAAAACGAGGATTTTTGTTTAATTTTTTTTGTTAGTTGTTTTTAATTTTCTTGTTCATCTCCGCCGACCTCTGCCTCTAAGTTTGGAGCCTCCTGATTGAGTCATGCTTCCCAGCATTGAGAACAATGCATATCTTTAAGTTGGGGAGGGGGAAATTTTGGAATTTTCTGATTAACTGCTATTGAATCTGTATTGTGCTTTAACGAAGTTGGTCCAAGTTGTTGTGCTTTAACAGGAAAGTGCTAACGAAATTCCGAAGGATGACATTCTTATACAGGTTGGAGCTTACAGGGATTGATAATATTGCACCCAGTCATGCATTGGAACAATATCCAGGGGAGTTTTCTGTTCCTCTC
This sequence comes from Arctium lappa, assembly GCA_023525745.1. Taxonomy (NCBI): domain Eukaryota; kingdom Viridiplantae; phylum Streptophyta; class Magnoliopsida; order Asterales; family Asteraceae; genus Arctium; species Arctium lappa. The sequence goes on along the minus strand of CM042047.1, from coordinate 42,369,972 downwards.
ATCTTTATTCATGTTCTTTAGCCTAAGTGCATACATTGGGGACAATGCATGATAAAGTGTGGGGTGTTAAAAACTTAAAGAATTGATTTGTTCTTGGGCAATAATTCTTTTACATACATGAGCACAATGAAAAGTTCTTGTTAGACTCTAAGGAACATATAGCACTAATGAATTGGTTGGTTGGTCACCTAAGACTGCTTGGCGTGTCTTGCTATTTGAAATTAGCATCGATTGATTAGGTGAGCATATTTAACCTGTGAGACATTTGAGCCTTATGACTAAAACATCCAAATTAGTCTCATTTCATTTCATGTGTGTATTACACCTCATGTGCATTGGTCTCTCTAGAATTTGCATCTATTCTCTTCGAGATTGCATTTCAGTCATGCATGCATACAAAAGTGATAAAGGCCATCTTTGATGTAAATGTTAACCATTTTTAGCTAAAAAGCCTACCCTTAAAATGCAGTCCACTTGATCAACCATTTTGAGCCGATAAACCCTTTCGTTTGCCATACCTATGTTACAAGCCACAAAGCCAAACACTTCCTACCCAACCTTAAGACTTGGGGTGTGACATTAGACCAATGAGCTAAATTGTTAATATCTTGAAGTTGTGGTCTCAAAAGAAGAAAAGAGTAAAAAGCAAAGCCTCAGAAAAAAGAGAAAATAAAGAAAGAGAAAAAAAAGAATGAGTCAAAAAAAAAAACAAAGAAAAAAAAATAAAGGTGGCACGAAGAAGGGGTTTAAAAGCCGGTATATGCCCTGTGCGAAAAAAATAGAATAAAGGCTTGCAGTCATTAAAGCGAAAAGTTCTCGAAGGTTTCAAAGAGAACCATAATATGACATGCTCTTGGTTTATTGTTCACAATTTCCTTAGTCTTAACGGTTTTAAAGTCACTTTACCATAACCATCCTACCCTACCCGTAGCCACCATTACAACCCTTGAAAAAGACCTTTTGATTTGTATCTTGCATGCACTTTCGGCGGTGGAGAATGAGATTTTTTGCAAGCCTATGGTAGAGTACTAGTCACGTGAGGATGTCTCGAGCGAAACACATAACCTAAAACACATGAGTGATTGAGTGAATCGTATCCTTAGTGAGAGCTCACCGGATCATTTCATGCAAGTTCTCAAAATATTATGGACGTACTGAGGGGTTGATGGTTGACTTATCCCATATTCACGACATGCTATGAGTTCTAAAGAGTTTGATTTGACTATTCTTGAATTACTGAAATAAACTGTCTTATTGCCCGAGGACAGTCAATGTTTAAGTGTGGGGTGTTTTGATCGGCCGTTAAGTTGTACTTTATTCTCTCGCCAATCACCCTCAATTAATGCATAAAAATGGTAAAACCGAACTACATTGATGCGTTTTTATATTTTATAGGTTCGGAACGATTTGAAGCGAAAAAGAACAAAACGAGGATTTTTGACAGATTTGCGTGCCCGTGGTGTTTCGTTCGTATCTCACTCGTCCGAGCTCCGATTTAAGAGATTTAAGATGATCTGGAAACCTAACACATAGATCTACAATGGTCGTGTTTTGAGTTTTCGGAAATTCGGGCTGAATCTAGGCCGAAACTGTTGCCAAAGTTGGGAGTATAAAGCTGGGAAAGAAAAGAAGGAATAAGGAAATAAATGGCGCTTTATGTTCAACAAGGCGTGTATAAGCATGCCTGTGGTCGCGTGTTCAAATCCCACGCACAACAAGGCTCTCTTTTGTTTTTTAAATGGGAGACCAGGCCTTCGAAGCCCAGTTCACACCCCATAAGGCCCAACTCGTGAATTGCATTAAAAAAAGGCAATTAGGGTATAATTTGTGGCATAAATTAGAGGAGAAGAGGAATCCATGGGGGGGAGGATCATCGAGAAGGCGGCAACACAGCCTTCGGTTTCCATTTTTCTAAATTTTTTTAGTATTTTGAATTGTGTTGTTGGTTGGGAAGGAGCGAAGATTCAAAGATTGTTCGATGATGGATGATTCGAAGTGATGATTTTGATGAAGATGCAATAGATGTTTGAGGTTTATTTCCATTATGTTTTTGCAAATCGTAGTTGATAATTTTAGTTCGGTTTTACGATAAGGTTTGAGTTGTTTATTATTGATATTGTTGGATTGGATTTCTTCGAGAAAGTTTGTGTTTTTATTTTATTTATTTAAGTGATATTGTTAATTGGTTAATGATAAATTGTGATGATCTTGATATTCGAGTTTTAAAGTAAGTTTCTATCAATTTTTCATGGCGAACGATATGTGACAGATATTGCTAGCTATGATTATTGATTTTGTTTTTCTGTTAATTCGTTAGTTATAAATTTTATATTTTTAATCGTTTAGTAATTTAATTCAAATCTCAATTCAAACCCTTTTGAAGTAGTGTTATTTGTAATAATTAGATTTCGGTTTTTAGTTAGATTTTTTAGCTTAATTGATAAATTCGGTAGTCAATCTTTGTGACACACGTGCATTCGGTTTTAACACGAATCGTTAATTTAACCACTGACTCCCTGAGAAGAACGATACCCTACTTACCCTATCACTAGGTTTGAGTTAGGTTTATAAATTTAAACCTTGTTGTGCGTTTAACGATGCGTGCATCAATCTGGACCGTTCAAAATCATTTCACCCCAACCTTATAACTGCTTGGCCTCTTATACCCGCCTCACTCTTCCCATTTCTCTCACACATCTCTTCCAACTCCCTAGTTAAATCGTCTCCTTCCATGATTTCGCCCCACTCACTTTGTTCTTCCCCAACCACCACTCTCTTTCACGTACACAGTATAACACAAACTCCACAATTCTGCCATTCAATTTCGCACTAAATTTATTAATCATGGAAATCAACTCCATTTCCAAATGCGTTTTGCTGTTATTCATCGCAGTTCAATCATGTTGTTAACGTTTGGATAGGAGGATCACTTATAACGTTGTTTAGGAGTGAGATTATTGCTGCAACATGTGATGTTAAAAGATGAGTGGGATATGCTCACACGTGTCAACATCAAACTTATTTTTTCTATTTTCAGTGATATGATTTAGCTAAAAAAATGTATTTCTGAAATAAAAGATAGACATCTGAAAATGCATTCCAACTGTTTTGGTGGATGAATTGCATTCTTTTGGTTTGAATATATGTAATTACAATTGTATCAAGTAACCATAGTGGAGTTTGTTATCAACTTGCTATTTAAGCAACTATAGTGTAGACATTTGATTAATTTTATCACTTTGTGATTAGGGTGTTCAAACTTCTATAAATTGAAGAGATGCTAGGATTAAACATCAAATGTGAGCGGTGCTATTTCACTCTATTTCTTCCTAGAAACTCTCTGTTAATATAGAGTATATTATTGTTTGAAAGCATTTACTGCATAGATTTTCAGTACTTGTCTCTTAAATTTTCATGAATCATAAGTCTAAAATATGCTCGACAATATACATATAGGATGACTGTTGACAATTTGGTTAACATGTTGTATACCCGACCAACGGACGGGTATAACACTAGGAACCATGGATCTGGCTCTCTACCCAAATATCATTTTCCATCTGATTATGAGAGCAGACTCATTCGGAAATCGATATATTACCTTTCCCATCAGCAATTAGACATTCATCTCCTCCAATAGAAGCCAATTCATCAATTTCATAAAGGTGTTCATTAACCTCCATTGACAATTTGTAGCTAAGCATCTCCAGTTTCTTTCTATTTTTGTTCTTCTTCTTCATTATAGGTTTCTCACAATTCTCGCATTCATCCCTCATTCGCTCTTCCTCTCAGCATGTCTCTTCCCCTCAACATGTCTCTGGTTCTCTCTCCCACCGCCTAAATTGCCTCCTTTCTTTCTATCGACCCTAATTATCTTCTCCGGTACAATTTCTGATTGATTTCTCTACAATCCCACTACTTGCTCAACATTAATATCTCGATTTTTTGTTTGTGTCTCCACCGAATCGGTATTCATATATTTGTGTGGATTTTATGCTAATTAAAAATTTAGGTTTCCTTTTTGTAAGTGGTTTGATTCATTACCCATTTCAATGAAGCTTTTCTTACCCCAATTTGATCAAACAAAGTTTATTACCTACCCATAATTTGCTAAGGTCCTAAGAATCCCAATGAGATTACTTATATTTATGTATTCTTGATCTAAACTTTCTCTGATTCATTTTTCTACCCTGTTAATGGAAATTTGATTAGGTTTTGGAGCAATTAAGTGGCCAATCGCCTGTTTTTTCCAAAGGTAAGATATGTTTTACAACCTTTTCTACTTCCATTTTTTTCTTAATTAGATTTTTTTTTTGCTAAATTTCAATTAAGAAATGGATATATTATCTGCTAAGGTTCACATTGATCCCACCTTAACTGGTTTGGAGAATTACTATACAAGTCACAACCTCAAAGTTCGTAGCTTTTGAGGAAGTGATTTCACATCAGTTTATTAAAATGACCAACCTGATAGATTAACTCTACAGTCCCGTAAATTCAAAGTGTTAAACATTAAACCATATTTGTTGAGGATTGTGATTTTATGTTTAACCGACTACAATTCATCTCAACCTTTCATGGGACAAGGAGTTATTAATATTTTGATGTGTTATCTTTTGTGGACTACATATTTTGTTCAGATTATTTCGAGATATGTACCATCGTGATTAAATTATTTCTTTATACAACATTATTCTGGGAGTTTAGCATAAACTATCACATAGACATGATTTTGGATATGTATATTACAAGTCCACAAGCACTACATTGATGTTTTTAATGCCTTTTGTGGGTATTGGTTCAGCAAGGTACACCGTGCGGTCATTTGGAATTAGGCGTAATGAGAAGATTGCATGCTATGTTAAGTAATCAAATTTCCATTCACGCCAACAAAGGTATACTTTGTAATCCCACTAATTATAGCGTTTTGTGCCGGGATGCAAATATAAGTAAAAAGTATTTACAATTACACTCCACTCAAGATCTATCAACTGCAAACACTTTTTCTTCTGATATTAGCTTTTTGTTGTGATATTTCTTTGTAATCATTTACAGTCGTTCGTTCTTGCAAGTGGCAACCACTAAGGAGGCAGTTGCTCCACCTCTAAGAGTTGTTCAGATCGAAGAGATCGAAGAACTGGTGCGCTTTCTCTTGCTTTAATTTGTGCGTAATTGCATCGCTATAGAATTTTTTATATACAGTCACAAGGTTTTGTATTTTCTTTGGGTAATAATTGATTCATCGTTTTATTTTAAGCTGTATATTTCTGTTTGTGCGGTGCTTATATCTTTTTGGGGGGGGGTGTTGGTTGTGCTTTGTTAAGGGGAAGTCCATAAATAGGTATTTCTATATGGTATTGTGTGAGTTTTTTTCTTTTGGCGCATCGAAGATCATTTACACACTGCTGCAATTATTAAAGATCAATCTGGAAAGAGCCGGAGAATGAATGAACATGAACCTGTGGTCGAGGTTTGTACTCTAAGGTTTGATCTTCATTCAAGTTTACATTGATCAGTTAGCTTCAAATTTTGATTGTTTTAGATGCTTTGCTGTTTTTAGAAAAATGCATATGGCAAAGAACATATAATTATTAAAGTATATGGAGTGGAGAACATGAAGACTTCAAGAAATCATGAAGATGAGATTTCGTATCCAAATCTGAATAACTTAACATTTAATAAATGCCATCAAATTGGAAACTACAAATAACTACAAATTTAGAATGAAAACAATTCTCAAGTGTCAGCAAAAGTTGACATTTTAATTAGGCACAAAATGACATGGATGCATACATAATTATATTATATTTACATTATAGTGTATATATGTAATTAAATGTATATTCTTATCATCAAATAAATGCACCAATTTCCTTTTGGTATGTCCTATAATTAATGCATTATATCCCATTTTGGCGAAGTTTCAATCACAACTTATCTCTTTGTTCATTAGGAACACTACAAAATTTTATTGCATTGGTTTTAACCCACAAGATTCTCCCTATTTTGTCATTACTATGAATTTAAGGGGTATTTAAGATTTTCTTGAGTAATAGTAAGATATTACTCTTAGCTATTTGCACAACCACACTTTGCATTTAATTTGGGACATATAGAGTAATTTATATGGATATTTTATGTTAGATAACAAGTATTGTATATGCATATTAGTTATTTACATGTTGTCAATTGGATATTTAGTCAAACCAACTACAACAACATCCAAAATTTTATTAGGTTAGTGCTAGACAAATATGAACTAATATTCAAATTTATTAGATGCATATACCATTTACAGGCCTAAAACATCCTATGCTTTCTGAGTTGTACTTTTCCTGTCATGAAAGTAGTCTATGGGAACCGCAGATGAGCTATTGCTAACCGACTTTGAATAGTTGCAGTTAAGTTGGTTTTTAAGTAGGAGATATCATCTGACTAAACTGTGATTTTCAAAAGTCGCAGAAGTTTGTTTTAATATTATAAAGCAAATGATAAAGATGATCCATTACTAGATAAAGGATGTTTACCTTTTACTTTTGTAAAATTTAGTAATAGTTGTGAGAGAAAGGAAATGATGAATGATGAAACATATGGGGACTTGAGTAGTTATTGCCTCATTGAATTGTATAGATTAGTTGTCTCTTTTCTTTTACCTTTTCAGTAACACCTAATATGAATTTCTTACTATCGCATTTCATTCCTTCTATTTTATCAACTCTATACATCATTTTTCGTAAAAGAAGATTCTATTTGAAGCCAGTTTTTCATTTCTCTCTTTCAATTCTTGTGTACTTCCATTTTCTTTGCTTGCTTGATTAAACACAACCACACTGCACTGCTTCTCTCCATTTCTTAGTTTATTTCTGCTGTTTAGACTATGTATATGTCCATATATAATGTTTCAAAGCACTTACTATTTGAATGATGTATGTTAAATCAGAATAAGTCTTGGCGTGTTTGCTATATGGTTGTTAATCAGTTGTATGAACTATGTGAAGCTATGGCCCTGAACCTACTAAGTATGTTCGAATCTGAAGCTGTTTCTTCTTTTAATATTCTCACTACAGAAGTCTTTATGCATTTCAAACATTGTGCTTTGTTAAACAGGAGCAAGTATATGTGATTTTTGACTCAGTTATATATGTTAAATTGATTGTTTTCTTTGGCTAATCGTTATTTATTTTCTCTTAAAATTTTCAATGGTTGTGTGGTTGTGATAGGACGGACTTGGTTCCAGCATATGTGAGGCTACTTCAACCTCCTCCACCTCCTTCCCAACCCCCGGTCTCCCACGATCGATTAAAATAGCCCTAATTTCTCTTTTTCCTTCGCTCAACAAATCCCAAATCAATCGATCCATTTATGTATCCGTAGAGAAAAAAAATCTACAGTGTTTCAACCACACCTTCGAATTTATTCAATATAACATGGCCGAAACTTTGAGCTTGATTGATAATGGTACTATAGTCACTCAAAAACCCATTGACCGTGAAAACCCATTGATAAATCACCTTTTAGAAGGATTCATTTTCACCTAGCCAGGAAGCCGTTCACTGGGTTCACTAATGGAGGCGACAATGGGAGTTTTTGGGTTGAAACGCTCAACCCTACAATGACGAGATCAAAAACTACAAATGGGTTTGGACACTGTTGATGGTGGGTTTGCGGGGTAAGAAAAGAGATGCGTCGGAGTTGGAAAACGGGTTGGATCCGGAATTCAGTTTTGGGATTACCTTAAGGAGAATTGTAAGTTTCTTCAACCCCTGTTGGAAAGTTATAATATTTTCAATTTCTATTCAATATAAATTGTTTCTTTACATAAACATATAGCAGTTCTTTGGAATTTCAGTTTAATGGATGTTCTGGTCATGGTCAGTTTCGGTTTTTTTGTGTATAAGCCCATACTTATTGATCTTCTCAAGGAAGGATCTTTACAACGAGGAAAAGAACCTGGTTTCTGTATATGCTGCCATTAGCTCCACCGTCGACTCTACTTCCGTTTTGGCATACCTAGACGCCAACTACTGGTTTCTCCTTTATCAATTCTCAACTTCTGCATTACTCCTTTTCTGGATTTAAATTTGAAACATTCTTATTGGTAACTATAGTTGTATGATCAAGTATTTTTTTTCTTCGAATCAGAAACCACTGTTATCTCCTGTTTGTGATTACTTACGGTGCAAAATTGTTTAATGTATCTGTTAATATGATTTTATTGCTACTTCTTTTTTACTTCTTTCAAAGGGAAACAAAGACCTTCCATGTATCTGTTAATTGTTGATTTTAGTATATACTTTTGATGATTGTTGAGTTGTTTATCATCAGGAATGATAGGTTCACTTCTGAGGATCATTACGAATGGCTAAAAGATTACTCCCATTTTCGTCATCTCATTCAGCAGCATATCACACCCACATAAGCTTTTGGTAAACGACCCCTTAAAGTCTACTCCCATCTTGTGTCTCTTGATGCAGTCAAGAATTCTAGCACTAAATGCATCTTATTTGTTGAAGACGGGAGGCTATTTTGTTATATGGTTTCTCTTCATCCATCTTTGATTTTGTTGGTTCAAATCTTTGTTCTCAAGTGTAATCTTAAATACTGTTCGGTTGGGCAGGCTATTTTGTTATTTTATATATATATATATATATATATATATATATATTTTAGTAGTAATTATATTATAATGGTTTAAATATAATGGATTTTAAAATTTCATAGTTTTTCATGACTTTATCCTCAAGAACTAGAAACAAGTTTTAGAAACACATTTGAACTTGACTGTCTACTATATGTCATGGGTTTTGAACTCTTAAACTTTCTTCAATAAAATGACAGTCATACTTTATGGCTTTCTGCTTATCTTATAATTAACATTTTACTTGTCATGATAATTTTATTACCCTCGCAAATGTATATCATTTGATTAATCCATGGTAGTACTATCTCATGATGTTAAATTAAAAAAGTTTTCTTTCTGTTCTGCAGGGACGTTGTTCACAAGAATTACTTTTATGGATCAATTACATTGCTCCCAGTTACCTATGCTTTTGCTGTATGTATATCTATGCAGGGTTTGATCTGAAATAAACATTATATATGATTGCTTTTTCCTGATGATTTGTATCACATACAAATGTTGATCCTTAAGATGCAATAAATCCATTTTGAGATGTTGTGTGTATTATGTTATTCATTAACTTTTAATCAAATTTAGTTTACTTCAAGACTCAACCTTTTCAATATTTGCTACAAAGATTAACCTTTTTTTCTTTCTATAATTTGTTTAGGTTTGCCTTTGCTAAATTTACCCTTCTTCTATAATTCGGTGGCAAAGATGGGATGATATTGCTGTGGGATTTGGCCGAGGATAAGAGATTACTCTCTTGAGTCGGCTTTGATCATTCATGCCCACTGTTTTAGCCCGAATAGGTACCGGTTGTGTGAGGCCATAGAGAGCAACATTAAGATCTGGGATTTGGAGAGCAAGAGCATTGTTGTTGATCTTAAGGTTAATATGAAGCAGGAGTTTGAAATGGCAGCCGAAGGCACAACTACTCAAACTAATGATAGAAAAACTAAGGTCTCTTTCTTTTTATGCTGCTTTATTTCTGCTTTGTGTATAACATGCAATCTCTCTAACCCATAAAAAATGTTAGGTTTGATTTTTGCACATAGGTTAGGCAAAATAAAATGAGATGGTTAAGCAAGATTGAGAAAACTTATAGACCCTCATCATGGGGGCTTTTGTAAATGCTTATTGGGTGTCATTTACCTTATCAAGTGAATATGATAAAAACCAAGAATCTTACCCGGTAAGAGTCTTAGCAAGAATTGAGAAAGCGCTTTCGGGTAAAACATGCTTACTAACAATTGGTTTTGGTGGCCGAGTATATTACCTGATAAGGTAATTGAGGGTGGTAACTCTTGCCGGTTTAGATTCATTCAATAAAATTGAGACTCGACTTAAAAATATATTAATAAAATGTGTTTAGAATCTATGGATTGAGTTATGGTGAGAAGGTGAGAAGGCATCTTCACCCTTGGATCAATCTTAATTGAAAGATCTAACACTAATGAGATTACGCACCAAGATGCACCAGTTCAATTTCTTTCTAAAGCACAATTCATGGGTTGTTTTACGATTAAAAGTGATTAAGGGTCCAAATCTTTTTTTACGCTTTCTTGTCTAGAATCTATAATGCCCCCTGAGAAATGAAAATAATAAAAAGTTTTTTATGTGTTTGTACAATGTGTTGTAACTGGGTTTGTTGATGTAGGTGTTGACTGGTATATAATTTGGATTGGTCTTTGTTGACAGGTTATCTATTGCACAGGCTTGAGTTGGAGTGCTTATGGAATCACATTGTTTGGTGGGTACACATATGGAGTAGTAAGGGTCTAGGGTATATAATTTGGATTGGTCTTGATTGACAGGTTATCGATCTGGGGGATAGGTCCCTACTAGAAACAAACAAGGTTAATTTTGGCAAGTCAAACTTTCTTTAAGTTGTTGTTTCAGTTTGATTGAACATTGGATGTTATTTTTGACTTTTTGATTCAAAGTTTCACTTTCAGTTTGTTGGAATTATTGTTGTGTTTGAATCTTGGTTTGCATACATTTTCACCATGTCCTTAATTTTTGAATATCAAGATATAAATATTTTAAGTGGTAGAAAGAAAGTTTGCCTTCTTTGTTTCACTTAAAATTATCTTTTAATTAATTAAAATGTATAAATAATTACATATTTTTTAAACTGTAAGCACGGCTAAAAATTTGTTTATGGCATCAAAACTGAATTCTAAAATACTTTAAAACTACTTTCAATTAAATAGGGCTTAGAAGCAATTGCAGGTTAGGTCAAACAAAAAGAAGGGGCTACCAATTGCCCTTAGCCATCTCTCATTTACAAATTACAATTGCTTGTACTCCTTATTTACAAAGTTATTGCATGTGAGATATCATGTTGTTGCTGAAAAATAATGATATTGTCATACCCGTGATATGAGGTTGAATAATGCTCGTGATATAACCAATTTTTGTGTTCAAACATTGAATAAGCAATCAAACAATTTTTGTGTTGGTAAACCATGTCTTAAAACAACATGTACTATTCCTTTATGCACAACTTTAGTCATACATTTATGTAGATTCGTTGGGGTTTCATCAAGTGACCAGTAATTAAGTAATTAAGTGGACATGGTTTTAGCACATAGTTTTATTACTTGATCGACTAGCTGTTGGTTTGACATTGTACAATGAACATTAATCACAATGTTGTGAGATCAACACGATTGAGCAAGTTAAAAGCTCAATGAACCAAGTTGCAGGCAAGACGGAATACTGAAATAGGTATGTCGAGATGAACCTATGCATGTGAAAGGACAAGTTCATGTGGCTCTTAGTTGGTATTCCTTGTCTTGTGGTATATGACGAGGCTTCTCATTGCCTATGATCTATTATGAAAGACACGGAAGGACCCTTCAAGTCGAAGGGTACCTAAAGAGTCAAATGCACGGGAAAGCCGATTATAGTTTGACTAAGCTTCTTGCTTGATTGAAAAACAACACTCGGTAATGATAAAAAGAGTGACCAATCAAATAACCGAATCTGGATTAAAGTCATGTTGTATACCCGACCAACGGACGGGTATAACACTAGTTGTTGATGGTTATGGTACGATATTATGTTTTTTTTCTTAATATCGTGTACCAATTAATTATAGTTGGTACATAAAAATTTATACCGTGTATTAACCGACTTTAATTGGTACCACCTTTTTTCCGTTGGTATATTTTGTACCAACATCTCAAAAATTTACAAAGTTTATAAATCTGTTGTCTGTAAAACTTTTAAATGTAAAAAGTTAAAATGCCTAAGTTGAGTTATTTGACTTTGAGGAACGAATAAATCTTCTACTCTTTTATTTTAAATTGTAAAACAATAAAATGTTAATTTACTAAATAGTTAAATATCTTTTAAAAAAACAATCAGTCATCTCATCATCATATGCATAAATATGCGTAAATAGTACGTTAGTAATTAAATGTATCTCATTTCATTGATTTTAATTTAATAAATAATTAAAAATAATATATATATATATATATATATAAATCAGTACGGTAATTACCGTGGTAGACGATATTCAATACCACATACCAACCAAGTTTGTGAAGGTGGTACTACCAACCAATTTAGTTGGTACCAATTGAATTTGTACGGTTGGTAATGAATTAGTTGGTTTGTCATGGTACAAATTTGACACCCCTAATCATCTCTCATCATCAAAAGAAAGTGATGGAATAATAATTTCAAGGTATTAGGATTTATAATATTGGTGAATGTTTCCTTTTTATCGTAAATTTCTCTTTATTTAAAGAGTTTATGATTAATGAGAATTATACATTTATCCTCTCTATTTATTGTTTTTCCTATAAAAAAATAATGTTAGTATGACTTATATATCATCCAACAAAAAATTATATTTGTGACCTATTTTATACTGGATTAAATTCCTCCGTGAAAAAAATGTCATTCTTTATGAGAATTGTGAGAAATGTAGCATTCACATAATATAATATAATATTCACATTATATTGTGCGAAGACGTGTGGAGGTGACCGCTTCTCACAATTGGTGAAAGTACACATTAAGGTATTGTAACCATCACCATTTTCATAAAATATAACATAATATTCACACAATATAAGGATAATTCACTTCTCACGCCTTATATGAGATGGTATGATATATGAAGCAACATGATGTATTATGTTTATCAACTTTATTTAGCACTCGGAATGTTAAGTTGCCCTGTATTTTATTTATGTGCAAGGTAAAGTTTTTACAAATATTGACCACTGATTGTGATTTAACAAATGATATTTAGTTTTGAAATTCTTGCTCATTTTTATCTGTAAAAAGTTTTGATTAAAATGAAAAAAATAAACGAGTTCAGAGCTTACATGCTATCTTATGATCAGATCCATCATAAAATTGTTGCAGATATTTTTGTACGTTTAGTTTTGTTTCTTAATCAGAACCTAACCACTAAAGCTATAATAGAGACGACTTCCTTCACGTTTGTGTTCCTTTGTTTGGAGTGGTTCTTTAATACCTTGCTTTCACTGACTTTATTTGGAGTGGTTCTTTTAAGACATATGATAAATTTTTCGATTAATGGAGTTATTAAATACTTTAATGAAATTGCATACTATCATAATAGAGTAGGTCAGAGAAATCACCTATAAATTATTTATCAAACTAAAATTTTAATTTATAGTTGTTCATAGACAGAATGGTCTGCTAAAAAACAGGTATGGACAACCATTTCTTTAGAAAATTGATAGCTAGACGAGATAATGTCCGACTCGTTAAGATTAATGAGTGAACACGAATGATGCAAAACAATTCCGGCCACCCACCCGACCCGTTTATATTTTTTCATAAAAATATAATTAATATTGTTTATATAAAAAAGTAGGTGCAACTTTATGAAAATTAAAAATGACTATAACTGATAATTTGGGATTTAAAGTTGTGTTGCTTTTTTTCACATTCAATTCAACTAATGCCTTAATTTATTTTTTAGTTTGTAATAAGTGTATCAGAATATGATAAATTGGTAGATAAGGGGTTGTATATGTTATGTTTTTTTGTATAAATAATGGACAAACCTAATTCGGGGCATGTAAGAACAACTTGTAAAACCTGGAAAATGGTATAGCAATATTCATATAGGGGTGTGTTCAAATGAAAACTCATTTTTAATTGTACACGTGAGGATTAATCTTAGCTATTGATCAAACTTAAAAAACTAATCAATGATTAAAACATAATAGGATTAATTGAGAAATGATTAGGGACAAAACTGAAAATTTGAATCAGTGCCTACCTTATTTGACTTTTTGTTTTCTTTTTTAATTAAAAAACTTTTACCTCCTTAAAGTTTAAAATAAATTATCTTAAAAATTACTAACATTTTAATCAAACAAATTACATAAAAAAAAACGAGAATTTCATGTCCTTCAATATGACATCCATCTCAATATAGTTTTTTTTTTATTTATTTTAACCGTTTTTACGTGAAATGATATATATATATATATATATATGTGTGTGTGTGTGTGTTGTATTCATTATGAATATGTATGCATGTCCCTGGGTGTCCACATTCAGTATGAATAACAAATGTGAACGTTCATTTACTATTCATGATAAATAATAAAGTATTCAGGATGAATAATACAGTATTCAGGATGAATAATAAACGAATTCATGTATTATTCCTCATGAATATTGTATAATTCACTCTTAATGCTGTATTATTTATCCTAAATGATACATTTTTCATGATGAATAATATATGAATGATGTGGAAAACCCCGTCGAGAGTAAAAACCGCGGACGATAACAGAGATCGTCAAGTGCACTATGGACGTCAACCAGGGACGTCGTCCTTTAGAAGGAGCGATTGAGAGTATAATTGACAAAATTACAAGGAAAAGTTAAGTAAGTTGTAAGTTTAATACAGTTGATCGCGAAGTGTAGCACTTCGTCGAGAATTCTTGATCGAAAGAATAACTTGAGAGCTTTTCGTATGCTTGAGTGATTTGCGTATATTCGATGGGTTCAGATGCGATAGATGTCAAATGTTTCTCCAAACTAGTATATATAGCTTTTGTTAATGCCAAAAATCATCCCAAGGAAGATCTAAGGTCGGTGTGGAGCTTTAACAACTAAAGTAAGCGATCAATCGACAAATCGTACGACGGATAATAAAAATAAATAAGAGACAGAGAATTTGGTGACGGGGAAAACCCCGTCGAGGGTAAAAACCGTCGATGATAGCATAGATCGTCAAGTGCACTATGGACGTCAAACAGGGACATCGTCCTTTAGAATGAGTGATCGAAAGTACAAATGACAATATTATAAATAGAAATAAGCAAATCGTAAAATTGGACTGTTCGTCGTGCGATGGAGCTCTTCGTCGAGAGTTGTTGCTTGAAGGAAGAGAGTTTAAGTATGCTTGAGCACTTGTATGTTCCAATTCAGTTCAGATGTCCTTAATGGTTCTTCAGGCCTTTTATATATAGTTTTTTGTCACCATAAATGAACATTAAATGTCCAACGGTCTTGATAATGATTGATCTTGATGACGATCGTCTGTTATATCCGTTGGTGATTATGCGTTTTAAACCTATAATAAAGGATTCATAAAAGAAAATGGTCGTATGTAATAAATTAAAAACAATCATTAGTTACGTTATAAAGGTCGTGAGATATAAGTCTATCGAGAGGTTCTTTCTAGTCGTAGACGCGATAAACTCTCGATCGTCGTTATGAGGGATGACCATGACTCTCTATGTGTGTGATCGTCAGGACCTTATCTTAATACAAGAATGGTCCTTAGATTGGAGACGTTTAGTTTCCTTGTGTCGGTCGTGACTTGTGAAATTTTACCCAAACAATTTGCCCCCAAAATTCGAAAATTGGGCGACAAGTCGACTTTTCGAATTTTGTAACCAGATTGGACACGTGTCGAAATTTATAATTGAATCAGTTCCTCAAAAACCAAAACGATTACGAGGGAAAGCATGCAGCCGTTTAACGGCAGTGACGTCATGACGACGTGGGGCGCGTAGTGTTAGGTGTAGGGATAGGTGTTGTCCATCCGACGGCTGGCGTGCGAAAGGTCGATGATAGGTGTCGACCATCTGTAGACTCAACCTGACACTGAATCCTATATAAATAGGAATCTCCAGTTGAATCTTTTCCTTTTTTCGCGATTACAATTTCCTAGAGAGACAACTTTCATATTTTCGACAAATCTGTGCAAAAATATCTCTAAATGGAGATTGATCCTCCTAGTACTATAAGAGGGGAGGAGAAGATGAAGGCTTTTAGGATTCTTGCCAAGATTCCAGTTGACGTGAGGTTGAGTGCTCCGGACTAATTGAGGCCGGAGCAATGTCCGAATGGGTATTTTGTTTTATACGAATATGCATTCAAGATAGGTTTTGCTTAGCCCTTCTCTCCATTGTCGAGGTTGTTTTTGACAACCTTTGGGTTATTGTCGGGGCAAATGATTCCCCAATTCTGGAGAATCGTTCAAGCAATTGAACGATTGACAGTAGGCTGGGCGTCGCCTTTTTCGGTTAATGATCTCTTACTGGCCTATACGGTTAAGACGGAGACGAACAATAGGTATAGTCTTTTTTCTAAATATAGAGGAGATCGTGTTTTGGTTCAGGCAACCGCGGTCAATGATCGCAAACGGAAGACTTAATACATTTTTTGTCGCCTTTCGTCGGACGACGATAACGCTCGATGGCTCACCATAGGGTGGAATACCATGGGTAAGGCTTTTAGAATTTTCTTGTCCCTTGGTATGTTAGCATTTGTCTAACGAGTTTGCTTTTTCAGCGATCGATTTTTCTGGAGTCGTACCTTATTCCGACTCATCTTTGAAGATCGAAAGATTTCTTGAATATAACGTCGAGGATCGATCTTTTTCCCCATGTCATCAATGGACGAGGATGAGGATGACAAAGTAGTCGTCGTAGGAGTCTTTGTTGATATTGCGGAGGAGGATGAAGAAGAAGAGGAGTATGACACGGGGGTCATACGAGAAACTGTGACAGGTATTGTTTCTTCTTTTTTTATTTTATTTGTAGGGTCTAGTCTTTGAGACGTCACCTATTGATTGTGAGGCCTAGCCTGAGGCGTCATTCAATGGTCACAAGATCATGTAGGGTTTTTAATTGTGAGATTTTACCTACAGATCATAAGGTTTTTGTAAGATGTAGTCTTACGTGTAAGATTTAGTCCTGAGACCTCACTTACTAGGTCATCTGTTTGTGTTTTGCAGGAAGTTTAACTCCAACAAAGCAGGTGATGGGTCCCTCAAGGAGGGAGACGTTGGCCCAACTTGCTCGACAAGGTTGGGCGATGAAAAGAAGGGATCCTCCAACATCTGGATCGGGGGTAAAGAAGACTAAGACGATTCCAAGGGAACCATCTTCGACGTGCGATGATCCTGAGGTCGTTGTTACAGAGAAGACGATGCCACCACCGGTCGTGGAAGCCACACCAGTTTCCTTTGCTCCACCAACGGGGGTGGAGACTTCTTCGTCGCAAGACAAGGGGAAGGGTCCTTAGATTGATGAGGATCTGAACATGATGTCGGTAAACTTTCAACTACCGGTTGACTTTATGTCGTCCGATCGTTTGTGATCGCTTCAGGGGCACCATGATTGAAGATATGGAGGCCAACGTGATTGGGCTCTCCTTCATGGTAAGAAATCATAATCCCCTTTTTTATTTCATAGCTTTTTGATCTGACATTTACTTTATTATAGGTATTCCAATCATCCTTGGCCCTTAACTCACATTTCATTGAGGTGAAAAAGCTGGTCCCCAAAGCTTTAGATCGAGAGAAGAGGGATTTTGCTAAGGCAAGGGAAATAGACGCAAAAAGGGAGGAAATCTCCGCATGTCTTCACAATGCCCTCGGCAGGTTAGAGGTCGTGGAATACGAGAAGACATAACTTCAAGGACTTCTGAAGGAAGCTCTCGACCAGGTTTCTACGGCTGAAGTGGAGCTGGACATGACCAAGGGGGTCTCGGCTGTGAATGCAATAGAAGTTGAGACATTAAGGTCGGAGCGGAATGCAACCCATGAGCAGGTTCCGAACCTTGAAGAAAGAGTGACGTCTGTCGAGGCGTTCACTCGGCTCAAGGCATGCGCGACCCTGATACAGCGTCATCTAAGGGGAGAGAATCCCTTGGCGACAATAGAGGGATAACTTTCCTTCTTCCTGGAGTCCATTGGCAATGAGGAGGATCTTGAATCCGATGATGAGCGTGAACTTGAGTTGGGAGATGAGGCTTCTCAAGATGGTGAAGCTGAGGTTGTGGTCGACCCTCAACAACAACATCAGAAGAAGGATCACCCGACTCCGTAGCTTAGGTCTTTGTAATTTTTTTTGCTTTTTCAATCAGACGACCGTTGGCGGTTGTGCCATGTCTTGTAATATCTTTTAGATATTAATACAAGAACCTTTGACTATGAAACATGTCGAAACTTTATTCTAGCGCAATTTTTACTTTGTCGAAACAACCATTAGAATAATTGCATAAGTCATTTACGACAAACATCAAGAGGAAAGTAGAGATAGAAAATTCCCAAGTAACTCACGACATTCAATACTATCATGCAAAAAATTGACCAAGTAAATAATTTGACCAAGTAACTTGTGATCGACGCAAATTATAAACCTGTCAACCAAAATTGAATTTGCGTCTGGAGTAATCTTGTCTAAATGTTTAAATCATCCTTAAGTAAAAAGGACCATCATGTACGATCAAATAGTAAATGTTAGCCCAAAGGATGGAACCAAGGAACTTGCCATCAAGTATGATTCCTGACACCAGGTTGCTGATCGTACGATTTGGTCATGAGATGACCGTACAACCATGAGTGTAGTCGGATAGTTGACTGATCCTATAGAGAAAAATGACATTAGAGGGGGCCGTTGGCTTGACCAACGACTCTCCGATGCTGAAGTAAGTAATATTCATGAAGAGATAATCGTAAGGAAAAAGAAATATGTTTATAAGAAATACTTCTTCAAATGTACCGCATTCCAACTTTGAGGAATGTCACGACCGTTGAGGGTTTGCAATCAATAAGCTCCTTTTCCAACAACCTCAGTTATCCGGTATGGACTTTCCCATTTGATGGACACCTTACCTGAGTTTGGTTCTTGGGTGTTCTGAAACACACGTTGCAAGACATAATCGCCTCCTTGAAAGATCTTAGCCTTGACATTCTTATTGAAGAATCGTTCGACCAGTTGTTTCTGGGACGCCATTTTAATTAATGCCGACTCCCGTAATTCTTCCAACGCGTCGAGGTCGTAACTTAGGTTGACTAAGCTGTGATCGACCAACGTGTGTTGTGAGTTCAGAAGTTGGGTCTCGACAGGCAAGACCGCTTCGCAACCATAGACCAGAGATAAAGGAGTTTGCCCTGTGGATGTACGGGGCGTCGTACGATTGGCCCAAAGAACTGTCGGAAGTTATTCGACCCACTTGCCTTTTGCTGCCTTGAGTCTTTTCTTGATCGAATTGATGATCGTTTTATTACTCGATTCAACAAGTCCATTTGATTGAGGATACCGGGGCGTCGAAGTCAAAAGTTTGATGTTACGATCTTCGCATAACTACTGGGTTCTATCGCTTATCAATTGAGACCCATTATCACATACAATCTAGGATGGGATTTTGAACCTACAAATGATGTTATTCTGGATAAAAGAGATGACTTCTTTCTCCCAAACTTGGGAGAAAGCAACCACTTCTATCCATTTTGAAAAATAATTTGTAAGGACTCGAAGGAATAGCTTTTTCCCAGGGGCCGGAGGTAACTTGTCGATAATATCCATTCCCTATCGCATGAAGGGCCATGGCGTTAAAGTCGAGTGCAAGGGTTCAGAAGATTTATGTGACATATACCTGAATGTCGTTGACATGCGTCGCACCTTTGGACGTACCTTATTGCATCCTGTCGTAAGGTCGGACAATAGTATCCTTGTCGAGAGATACGATTTGCCAAGCTACGACCACCCGAGTGATTACCACACTCTCCATCGTGCATTTCTTGCAAAATGCTTTGGACTTGGTTTTTATTGGTAACACATCGTAAATTTAATCCTGTCGACGATCGTCTGTGGAGTTGTCCTCTAATCATATTGTATCTGGATGCCTTAAATCTTATTTTTCGGGCTTCCATTTTGTTTTTAGGAAGTTGGTCGTTCGTTAAGAATCTTCTGATGTCGCTCGACCAGTTGTCTTCCTTTTCTAGTGCTTGGATGTCGTTTTTGTTTGAAATGGACGGCGTCGCCAGATGAATTATTGGAACGACGTCAAATAGGGATTGTACGAGTGCCGATCCAAGATTAGCTAATGCGCCAACTTGGGTATTTTGATCCCTCGGGGTATGTGAAATGGAAAAAATCCTGAAATTCCTCGAACTTGGCTTTGGCTTTTCTGAGATAAGTCGTCATTTTAGAGTCTTTAGCTGCGAATTCCCTATTCATTTGATTCATAACTAGGAGGGAATCGCTTTTGACGTGAAGTCTTGTTGCCCCCAAGTCGTGAGCCGTATTCATTCCCACGATCAAAGCTTCGTATTCAGCTTCATTGTTCGTAGCTCTAAAATCGCACCGTATGGAGTACACCATCTTGCCCCCCTGTGGGGACTTGAGGACGACGCCAAGACCTACCTCCTGGGCATTGGATGATCCGATGACGTATAAAGTCCAGGTCGCGTCGTCGAGAGTGGACACAGGTTCCGTCGGTACATCTAATTCTGGGCTGAAATCGGCGACGAAGTCGGCCAATGCTTGCGATTTGATAGCGGTCCTGGGTTTGTATTCAATGTCGTAACTACTAAGGTAGATACTCCATTTTTCCAGTCGACCTGTTAACTCGGGTTTTCTTAAGATAGACATAAGAGGAAATTTAGTCACGACAGTTATACGATGTGACTCGAAATAATGACGTAACTTTTTTGCTGCTGTAATTAAATCCAACAAAAGTTTTTCCCTAAAGGAATACCTGGTTTCGGCATTGAGAAGTGACTTACTTACGTAATATATTGGAATTTGCTGTTTTTCATCCTCTCGGATTAGGATGACACTTACAGCAGTCGAGCTGACGGCTAGATAAAGCTGGAGGACCTCGTGATCCTCAGGTTTTGACAATAAAGGTGGTGACGCCATGAACTCCTTGAGTTTTTGGAGCGCGTTTTCATGGTCACTCGTCCATTCAAAGCCCCTGTTTTTTTCTTAAAACATTATAAAATAAGTGGCATTTATCTGAAGATCGAGAGATAAACCGGTTTAATGCCGCAATTCGTCCAGTAAGTCGCTGGACCTCTTTAAGGTTACGCCTGGCCTTAATGTCCATGATCGCCTTTATTTGGTCGGGATTGGCCTCGATCCCACGATGGGTGACCATGTATCCCAAGAATTTCCCTGCACTTACTCCGAAGGACCATTTCGTTGGATTGAGTTTCATGTGATACTTTGAGAATATCGAATGATTGCTTCAGATGATCGATATGATCGATCACCTGTTTTGATTTCACCAACATATCGTTGATGTATACTTCCATTGTGTCTCCAAGATGCTCTTTGAACATCCTGTTGACCAGTCGTTGGTATGTTGATCCTGCATTCTTGAGACCAAAAGGCATGGCTTTATAACAGTAAATTCCTTTGTTCGTCATGAATGTCGTCTACTCTTGGTCGTCACGATGCATCAGGATTTGATTGTATCCCGAATATGCATCCATGAACGTTAAAAGTTCATGTCCGACAGTCACATCAACCATAGCGTCAATGTGAGGTACCGGGAACGGATCTTTAGGACAAGCCTTGTTGAGATCAGTGAAATCGATACATACCCTCCATTTCTCATTCTTCTTCTGTACGACCACGACATTTGCTAACCATTCGGGATATTTTACTTCCCGAATTTTTCTAGTCTTGAGTAGATTGTCGACTTCTTCATTGATTACTTTGTTTCACTCAGGAGCGAATTTGCGTCACTTTTGTTTGATTGTTTTGAACGACGGATCGACGTTAAGTCGATGTGAGATGACCTCAAGGTCGATGCCAACCATATCCTCGTGTGTCCAAGCAATACATTTGACATTATCCTGCAAAAAAGAAATCATCAATTCTTTTAAGGAAGGCTTGAAAGACGTACCTACGAAGATGACCCTGTCAGGTTTATCCTATCCAAGACAACTTCTTCCAATCGATAGTCGTTAATGGTGTCAGGATCGACCTGGTTCTGTAATTTCTAGATACTCTGCTTTCGAGGCTTCATCATAACTTTATAGCAATCTCGTACGATCTTTTGCTCGCTTTTAACTTCTTGAACACCCTAAGGCGTAGGGAACTTGATTGTCTGATGATATGTCGATGGAACAACCTTCATATCATGAATCCAAGGTCACCCTAGGATAATGTTGTATGCCGACGAGCAATCTATGACATTGAATTTGGTCTGCTTGTTGACCCCTTTGGCGAATACTGGGAGAATAATTTCCCCAATGGTGTTAGCCATGTCGCCATTGAAGCCCACAAGGAATGTCGAACGTCGCACAATTTCTGACTTGTCAATTCCCATAGCTTTGATCGTGCTAAGGAAAATGATATTGGCAGAACTTCCTCCGTCAACCAGGATTCTCTTAGTCGAGAAATTCCTAATTGTAAGCTGAATGATTAAGCCATCATGATGCTTCTGCCATTGTTCGTCGATATCCTCTTGATCAAAAGTTATAGGCATGGCCTCTAACACCAATTCATGTTTTGGTCGTGACGATCGTGAGAGAGGAAGTTCTTCAGGTCCTCGACTAGCGTGTCGCTTGGCTGCCGAGTAAGTTAATCCATAAATATCGGAACCTCCGGTCATGCAATTAACGACTTTTGCATGTTCTTGTGAAGCTGGACGAACATTTACGCCTAGCAAGTCTTGTAGGTGGCCTTTTGGTACGAGCCAAGCTAATTCTCGTCGTAAGGTGATGCAATCATCCGTTACGTGGCCATGGTCGCTATGAAAGTCGCACCATTTGGAATTGTCTTTCTTGGCATCGTCTCTTTCACTTTTTGAGCCACTTGACGTTGATTGGGACATTCTTTAGGTCCTCGACCACCTCTTTAGATGTTCCTTTAAATCCGTAAGATGAAATCTTGGGATACTGGGGAAACTTGTTTACCGGGGCATTCTTCTTTTTGTCAAATCTCATGTTCGAGATTTTTTTAGACGTCTCGACCTTGGAGGTCGATCTAGCTTTGAAGTCCGGTTGCTTGACGCTCAATGCTTTCTTATCACTGGAGTGCTTGCAACGGAAGGCCGCATCGTCCTTGACCCGCATATAGGCCAGTGTCCGAGCTCGAACATCTTCGAAGTTTTCTAGCGGATACTTTGTTAGATCCAAATACAGGTCTGAATTATCATTGGAACCTTACTTGTAAGCCTCGATCGCAGTCCGAACGTCACAGTTTCGTACGCTGATCATCTCAGAATTAAAGCGATTAAAGTAGTTCCAGACTGACTCGCCTGTCTTCTGGGTGATGTAATAGAGGTCGCTAGTTTGCTTTTCCATCTTACGACTGCTAGAAAACTGTTGAAAGAATTGGTTGACTAGCTCGGCGAAGCTGCCAATAGATTTGGGTCACAAGTTAATCAACCAGTGAAGTGCAGCACCCGTGGGAGTCGCACCAAAGCTTTTCCACATGCAGAACTCCTGATATTGATGGGCTATCGACACAGTTCACATCAACTGTTTATACTATGCGATATGCTCGGTCGGATCGCTAGTTCCAGAGTATTTTGGAGTGAACGTCGAGATGTTGTACTCTTTTGGGATGTCGACCATGGCAATTTCTTCGACGAAAGGTGATGCTTGAAACCCGGTCCTTGGTTCAACGTCCACAGGTACAACAACTCCTGGAAGCTTTGCGAGTAACGACAACATCTTTTCATTATGTTCTTCTAACTACTTCAATTGTCGTGCGACAGGATCGTCCAGATTGAAACCGTTGCTCGTCGGGAGCGAAACTGGCACAAATCTAGAGTCTTGAGACGTGACACCTGCATTTGGAAAAAATCCGTTGCAATGCGATGTCTCTCCAGCGTCACCATTAATTGGTGCGTGCATGGGAGGCACGAACATCGATGGAAATGTTGTCAGTGGTGGTGGTATCGTTGGAATCGTCGGGATAGAAAATGAGGCGACTAGAGTACCTTGTGTTAGCCTAGGGTATGGAGGCAATGAAGGTTGAACACCTGCAAAAGGCATGTAAAAAGGTGGCATTGGACCATACTGAGGCCGAAATTGGTTTCCCACATTTTGATTCCTCATTGCTGAGAGTTCTTCAGCTGCTCTACGATTCTGCTCATCCAAAGCGTTAATGCGACTGCGAGCAACATCAAATTCCATATGCATTTGAGCAATGATGTGGGCTTGAGTTCCCTGAGCTTCCATGATCCTGCTAGTCAAAAAAGCAAAACTGAAACTATTATTACGTCACACTTTTTGTCGAGGATTTTACTCTAGCTGGGGCCCCATGGTGGGCGCTAAACTGTTAATGCCAAAAATCATCCCAAGGAAGATATAAGGTCAGTGTGGAGCTTTAACAACTAAAGTAAGCGATCAATTGACATATCGTACGATGAATAATAAAAATAAATAAGAGACAGAGAATTTGGTGATGCGGAAAACTCCGTCGAGGGTAAAAACCGCAGACGATAGCAAAGATCGTCAAGTGCACTATCGATGTCAGACAGGGACATCATTCTTTAGAAGGAGTGATCGAAAGTACAAATGACAATATTACAAATTGTTGGTCCCGAAGGTGCTTAACAAGTTTGTAGAAGGGGGGGGGGGTTTGAATACAAACACAAAATTTAAAGTTTAATAAATTGTTCATTGATAACTCAAAATACAATTTACAAGTTTGTTGCGGAATAAGATTAAGGAAGATCCTAATCTAAACAAACTTAAGAAACACTAAAATGGTTGCACAAGAATTACAGAGAAGGGATTGGAAGAATATAGAAAACAAGAATTTCTATATTTTTACAGAAAGATTGAAGATTGAAGGCTTAGGGGCGACCCTCAGATAGAGTTGTAATCTTTCTATTTATACCCTATGCATTAAATGCATGGCAGGATATTTTACACGTGTCCTTCTCTGGTTGGTTGCATGAGTCTGACTTTTGGAGACATGCTTTTGGTTGTATGATGAACAATATAGATATCATAGTTGTTGTATGAAATGTTGCAGATGTATGTATTTTCTGACACTCGTACTATTTGTGCATAGATAAGACAACAGAGACTTAAGGTATAAGCAATGTGATCATCGATCGCTGAATATCTCTTCCTTCTCAGAGATATAAGGAAGTTCAGTTATCGCTGAAACTTTTCCTCAGGTTTCTTCACGTGTGAGTAGACTTGTCTTGTTTTCGCTGATATCCACATCAGGTCATGAGTAGACTTGTCCTTTGTTCAACAACTTCCTCTTCGATTCAGCAGTGAACATCTTTTGTTGCGAAACTTGTCTTCAGGGATTAGGTCTTACTGTTTACATGAGAAATCTTCAGCGATACTGAACATACTCGGTAATTGATCACTGATGGTGAAACACTAATACATACAGATGATAAATGTAATTTTCACTAAGTATAATAAAGGGTCATTATCAAATCACTGAGAGAGTTGGATCAAAAATCTCCCCCTATTTGATGATTACAAAGTAACTATGAAGAAAATTACTTTAAGTCAAAATAAAGGATAATCAGGACTCATAACATACACGTCCCAATTACTATTTTGAGGGATCTTTTACAGTACTGATGGGTTTAAGTACTTCACTGAAATTTTCATTAATTCAAAGAAAGAATTACAAGAGGAGATATGAAAATTACAAGTACTAGTGAAGTTCTGAACTACTGTAAGTCTAACTAACAGATTACAAGAAAAAAATCTATCAGCTATCTAGATAGGATTTCAGGACCTTGATCATATAATCTGGTACTTCTTCTCCTTTTTGTCTTCGATCAGCTAATTCTTGTCGGATGAGAGTCTTGATCGGTTCAGCTGAAGGAGAGTAAGTACACCATAAGCACAGAAGGTCTTTGAGATGATTTAGAGGACAAATAGGGATTTCAGAGACTCTTTGAAATCTGAGTTGACCTTCATCATCTCTGAAAAAGATTCCAAAAGGGTTCTTCAAAACTTGCCCTGGGATGAATGGGCCACTAGGAGGCAGGGATAGATCAAGAACTGAGAGATTAGGAGGAGGTCCGAACAGTGCTTCTTTTGAGAACTTGATGGAGGTGTCGTTCTTGATCACTGCAACATTATCAGAGGAGGAGGAGACAAACTTTCTCTTTACTTGTTTTGGCTTTGGAGGAAGAGCTGAAGGCACTTTCAGAATAGCAGCGACTCTGTTGATGAGGGATCCAACGATTCCTTTAACATAGCTTTTGTACGTTGATTTAGACTTCTTCAGTGCTTCTTTTAACTCTAGCCATTCAAAGTAACCAAAATGTTCCAGTCTTGATACGAACATAACTTTGACGCTTCCATCCTCTCTGGTTATCTCCATAGTCACTGAAGTTCGGTCCTTCTTCTTTCTCCCAGAGATAGTAACAACGATGATCTTCATTGGGTCAGAGCGATAGTCTATCTTCTGTTTACACAAATCTAGTGTTTTATCGCTGACCTCTTTTTCTATTGAGTGCTCCTCTTCAATCTCTTTCAGTAAAGCAGCTTGAACTACAACTGCATTCTCTTTAAGTTTGTCGTCCTTAAACATGGATGCATGTACCTTGAGAGCTAAGTCAACATCTCTTCGGCAGTCACAAGCAGTCTTTCAGTTCTGACATATTCTTCATATTCAGTTTCAGAGAGAAAATTGAGTTCTTCTGGTAGAGATTGAGGAAGGATCTTTATTCGCTGACTTTCAATGTGAGAGATCATCTCAGTGTTTCTTTTTAGTTCATCCTTTGACCATTGAGGTGGTCGAGAGGGCCTTCCTGGATGGTTTATGGATTTATCTTCTTCTTCCTCGAGTTCATCAACCTCATTGAAGGAGATTGAGATTATTTGTTTATCAGCTGTGAGAGCTGGGATTATTTGCAGAGAAAGAGTTCCCTTAAGCAGGGGAGAGAACTGTCTGAGCAAAAATAATCAGGGAGTTAGTGTATAATATAGGAAGAGTTGTGATAGGTACGAGTAGAAGGAGAGAGGGACAATGGAGAGGCATACCTAAGAAGGTTGCTCCCCCTCAGATGGTGATAGTAACATCAAGTTTCCTTCGACAACGATCCTCTTTTGCTTGCCTTTGGAAGAGAAAACTGGAGCACTATCTTTTTGTCTCCCCCCTGCTTCACTAATCACAACGCCTTTAGTTTGAGGCGCTGATGTGGTTATTGCTGAAAACCACAGAGAGGGGTCTTCATCTTCATCATCATCATCACCATCACCATCAGCGGCGTCATTATTTTCCTGATCTTGAAGATCAAGGTCTTCCTCCTCCTCATTATCATCATCTTCTTCTTCTTCTTCTTCTTCTTCTTCTTCTTCTTCTTCTTCTTCTTCTTCTTCTTCTTCTTCTTCTTCTTCTTCTTCTTCTTCTTCTTCTTCCAAATCAGGATAAGTAGGGACATGATCTTCAACAATTTTCTATCCCTCAGCATGAGAGGGGGGTTCATCAACCTTCTCCCCCTCAGCGTGGGAGAGAGATTCATCCTCAGCTACCTAAGCTTCAGTAGCTGAATTTTCTTCATTTGTCTTCTCCCCCTCTTTGTCATCATCTCGGGGGAAGACATCAACAACTTCAGCGACAGGGCTATGGCGGGCATCAACCTCCAACTTGTCTACACGACCCTCTACCTCCGGAATGGCAGAGGTGGCCTGATGAATAAATTCAACATGGCCAGTGAGGAATTGGATTTGATTGGTGTTGCGATCCATGTTGTCCTTCAGGCGGTTGACCTCGTCCTGTAGTGAGTTCAGCTGAGCAACATCAACTTTGGTAGCAATTGCTGAAGCTAAAGCCTTCAGTTCTTCACCAGCCTAATTGACTGTAGTGGTGTTGGTGTCGAGAGAGGCAGCGAGAGTGTCGACCTTCTCAGCAAGCTTGTTGACATGAGTGTCAACTGTACTCAAATTAGGACCTGAAAAAGAAGTTAGCAGTTGAGCGAAATGATGCTTAGGCTTATTTAGAGAGGTGGGAGAAGTGTTTATGGTTTTAGGTTTACCTGAGTTGTGAAACATATTGAAAAAGTTTAAGTGCCTCTCAAAAGGTGAGAAGGGTTGAGAAGTTTGAACAACAACAGGTCCTGTAGTAGCAGCGACAGAAGCTGGCTGTTGTAAAAATGAAGGGTTAGGGACCAAAGAAATAGAAGGATAAGTAATGAGGATAGAAGGAGAAGCACCGGTGATTATAGTAATTGATATGTATTGAGAATTCAATACATAGTGCATGTTTTTCTTATCTTTTAGGATTTCAAATTCTGTTTATCCCAACAATTGGGTCATTTTCTTATCTTATTTTCCACTTTTTCTTATTCATGGAGCTAAGTTTATGATTTACCTATTTGTTGTTATTTTGTGTAAACCAACTTAAAATCTTTTGTTTATTGTGATGCCAGATTGATGCTGTAACATTGGGGGCTGTTTTGGGATGGAACTATGAAGATATTTTGATGAAGATTGCAATCCTGAATTTTTGGCCTTTCGAAATCTTTTTGGCAATAATAGAAGTAGTAGTTGGCTAGAGTAGGAAGAAAATGACATCTTTTGGTCAAATATTTGAAAGAAACTTTAGTTGGTGTACCTTTTATTTTACTTTTAAGCTTTCTATTTACATCTATGCCATCCTTGTTTGGTATAACTAGATGTTATGGTCATTTGTTTTTGGAGAGGTGTTTTGGTATTCCATCAGTTTGAGAACTGATTTCGTGACTCTCTTACAAGAACTTTTAAATATCAAGTCTTAAATCTTTTAGAATTCTTGTTCTTCATTATTAGTTGCTGCAACATTGCTTCAGCATTACTTGTCTTTACATTTCGTTATTACTTATTGTCTTTACTTTATGCATTTTACAATTTCGTCATTTAAATTTCCATCATTTACATTATGTCTTTAATTTATGTCATTTATATTTATTGCAATTTATATTCCGTAATGAGTACTTAATTTTATAGTTTGGGTGTGAGACAAAAAGGGAGGTTGTAAACCAAAAACTAGTGGACTTTGTTCTTCAATAACATTGTTCCACTATGTCATTTTAAGTTTTATAAATCCAAAAGCACTTCTTGACGAATTGATCACTTCTTAAAGTGTGAAAGTGCCATGGACTTAGGAATAAGCCTTGAAAAAGCACGTCAGTTTGAATGATACGAGAAGTATACTTGGAAGAGTTGCTAACATGGGAACTTGTTATCTTTGTTTTTCAAACCGAGTGATTCTTGACGAGTTGATCACTGGTTAAAGTGTTAAAGTGTAGTGGACTCAGGAATGAGCGACTAAGAACACATCAACTTGAATGATATGGGAATCGACTCGGAAGGGTGATTTTTAAACAAAGACATTTGTTTTTCCATATACTTTAAAGAAACCATTTGACACTCACACTGGTCTGGACATTTGCATAGGCATATGTTGATTGAAGGCTAAACAAAAGTGCAATGGTAGATATCCGGAAGGATACTCTTTAAAGTACATGGCGGAACTTGTTGTTGCCGAACTAATGCTATAGCATCCCTATAGCATTGACCTCCAGAATTTGTGTTTACTCCTTACTTTAAGTCTTGCACCCATACTATCTTTATATATCCTGTTAATCATATCACTGTTAACCAACTCAAACAAAGTCTTCAAATTCGCCATCTGAAATCCCTTCTTTTACTACACTTTTAATACGTTTTTACGACAATCTCTGTGGGACGATATTCGGTATTTTACCATTGTAATACTTGAAAAAACGATATTGGATCCCATTGTATACTTGCTTTGAGGTTCAATTATCACATGTCTTAGAGGTGTGCAAACATCCATATCAAGTTTTTGGCGCCGTTGCCGGGGATTGGCTCGCAAAAAGTTTTTAAAAGATTTGATTTTTCTAACACCTTTTCGATTTCATTTTGGAAGTGGTGTATGCCAAGAATACCACGTGGGGAATTATTTGAATTTGACCCGGACATTGAAAGAACATTTCGAACTAGAAGAAGTTTACAAAGAATTTCATTAATTTTAGACCCTCCCATCATGGAACCACCACCACCAGGTTTTGAGAATAGGGGGCCTAGACAACATCTTCTAGAAAACCCACAAAGACCACAAATATTTCATGATGCACCACCCATTTTTGGAAATCCACCAGAACACCTTTTTCAGCAAAATGAACCAATTAATGGAGTTAATAATAATGATGATGATACATAATCAAATGGTAACAATAACCAGAGGGACGAGATTCCAAACATAATTAATCTTGCAAATTCTAAAGAGGGAAAAATTATGGACTATGCTATACCTGATTTTGAGCAATTAAATTCAGGAATAGTTAGACCCCATATAAACGCCCTCCATTTTGAACTCAAACCTATCATGTTCCATATGTTGCAAACAAATGGACTATTTGCCGGAATGCCATCGGAGGATCCTCATTCTCATTTAAAATCGTTTATGGAGATCACCGATGCATTCCTGATCCTTGGGGTATCCAATGATGCCTTGAGACTCACTTTATTTTTTATTTTCTCTAAGGGATCGAGCAAAGTCATGGTTCAAATCATTGGCACCTGGTTATGTACTATCATGGAGCAACATGGCTGAAAAATTCTTGCGAAAATATTTTCCACCTACCCGAAATGCTAAGTCCAGAAACGAAATCTGCATGTTTAAACAAACGAACGATGAAACAATTCCCGATGCTTGGGAAAGGTTTAAAGAGTTGTTAAGGAAACGCCCTCGTCATGGCATTCCTTACTATTAATCCCAGTAACAGTGTATAACAAGATGTAATCAACAATTCAGTCAATCTCCATTTGTATTTCACAATCACAGATTACTTACAATGTAGCTCTCTGATACTTTATCTCTCTAACTCAGATATGCGCACAATACACTCTAATTGAACTACTCTCACACCATAAGCCATATCCCTATTTATACACAGGGACAAAACACTTACAATACAAAACCCGCACATAACTAAACACTCACACTATTAAACTCTCATACAACTACACTTTGACTTTTTATTACAATTGACTTTGACTTTCTGCTTAAGAGTTGACTTGAGCTTTGACTTGTTTGACTTTCAGTCTTCAGTCTTCATGATCTTGTATCCAACAAATATGTGCACTAACAATCTCCCCCTTTGGATTCAAGATCATCTCTAAAAGATTTTGCAATACAATCTCCTCCTTTAAGCACAAAGTTACAATCTCCCCCTTTGTAGATTTCTTTCAACAAGGATTATATTCAGAAAAATAAGCATTTGAGCAATCTCCCCCTTTGTCAGATTATCATCAGATTAAATCTCCTCCTTTGCTTAGCAATCTTCAAACATTCTGTAATCTTCCCAAAGTCTCTGAATATACTCTTCAAGAACAGTAACAATCTCCCCAAGGTTGTAGAAACCTCTTTCAGACTTCAGAAAGAAATTATCTTCAGGTTTAGCTCAATTTGCTTCAGCAAAATGTCTTCAAAGAAAATTTCAGTAAAATTCAACACGTCTTCAGAATTCTTTGAACTTGCTCTTTAATCTTGAATAAACTTTCGTAAAACTTGCAATCTTTGACAAAATCTTTCAATTAACTTTCTTCAAAACTTTATTTCATAACCATTTATTGAACATTTCGTCTCTCCCATATACATTTTTGATTACCTTTCCCCCTTTTTGATGAAATGACATTGACATCATCAAAACTTTCACAAGAAATGTCATTGATCTGACCACTGATCTTTTCCAAGAGCCTCCGATTGTTCGTCAATTCTTCTGAATGTATTTATCCGAATCTTTTCAAATTCAGACAAAATATGAGTGTAACACCTGAATCAACAAATGAATTAGTTAAAAATGCTTGTCAGTAACACAAAGTCACTGTGTGTAACGAATACACATTGGAAAGGAGCTTTTTGATGTTCACTCCCCCAGGTCTTCCATTCAATCATCGAATAACACAAGGTTAAACTATGAACGTTATGACAGAAAAACGAATTTCCTGTGTGTTCGTGCTTGTGTATAAAAGAATTAAGCACATGATGATTGCTTTTGATAGGCTCAAAATTGTGTAAACCATTGAGACAACAACAGTTAAGCACATACTCTATTGTGCATGATCGAAATGCCAAGGTGGGGCAGACTTCCTTCTTTTTCAATATCCAGATTTTCCAAATGAAAACCAGATAGATTATGTGCTGCATCCCCTTTTCAAAAATTGAAACATCTTCTTGTTGAGAAGAAAATGAGTAGCTGGTGGGGTTTTAATCAAGAGTTGGCATAGGCTAGATGCCTGTTTCAATGATGTTCACCAAAGAATTGTGAAACAACAGAAATATGGCTGCCCGACTCAGAAAAAGTTGGTGCAGAGTTTGATATTCTTTTACACTGTTCTCTCACCCTCTTTCTTTTAATCATTAAGCTCGCATCTAACCAAACTCTCTTTTTCATTTTACCTCATCACTCAAACCCACACTAAGTTGTTTTGACTCCTCGCCTCTCGATCATTAAGGATTAATTTCTTGGGTAGGAAACACTGGTTAACGTGAATCCATAGAAGTTCAGTTTAAGTCCTCACACAATGAACCCATGTAATTCCTATAAGAACATGTTGTTCAAAAATGGTTTAACTTGACAGTTAAAGTACATGTATACAAGTCAGATGTTTGTATGCTCATAGATGTAATCTTGAAGATTTGAGCATTTTAAACAATGAAGATTTTTCGAAACAAGTATACTGAATGAATGAAATGAATACAAGAAACTTGTTTAAAAATCTGACATTGTATGATATGATCAATTATGAATGATTTATCAATTAAGGTTTAGGTCATGAAAAATTGGAATTTGTCTATACGAACAATTACAGACAAGTCTTGAAAGAAACGTTTTGAAATGAAATCATGCTCAAACTTTGAATATCAAGCGGGGTGTCTTACCATCAAAAATTGGTTTCAATATGAGACATGGTAAGAACATTTTCAACAAAATAGTAAACCGGTGTGTGTGAATACTTGACAGTATATGGAAAAGATAATCACAAGTATTAATCTTTGGAAACACACAGTTTGTTAACATTTAAGCACATGTTAATGAAAACATTTAAAATCACACTTCTAAATTCATAAAATCGTTTTAAGAATAAGAAGTGGTTTGAACATTTAAGAACATGTTTTCTATGATTGAAAGTCATCCTTCTTTCAACCATATATGAGATTAAGAGTAGAATATTTGCTTATGCTCAGCTTAAATCTCATGAGGTTAGCTCAAAGTCATAAAGATATGATCATTTAAGCTTCCTCTCAAATCTACAATAGTCAAAAAGTATGTCAAAGTACAAAGCTTTATTCACAAAAAAAATTATTGAAAAATAAAATGACATAAAGCAATAAAACTTTGAAAGTACGAGTTCTGATCAGATGTAATCAGAAATCATATTCCTTACTCCTTATATCTTACTCCCCATGAAATTATGCAACAGAAAATTTATCAGTAATAAACATATGCAAAATTTATGAACTCCCCCTCAAATATATGTAGATCATCTTATCTTGTATCATCTCACACTCCCCCTGAGATCGTGAACAAACTTAAGTGCAAATATCTATCAGAATAAAAAATAAAGAAATGAAGAAAAATAACAATAACAAAACTTTAGTAGGTAATCACAAATTAAGTCTTGAGATTTAACATACCAAGTTTTGAAACGAGAAAATTAAATCTCTTTTCATCGAGAGGCTTGGTAAATAAATCAGCAAGTTGGTAATCTGTGTTTACAAAATAAAGTTCGATTGTACCTTTTTCTACATTGTCTTTGATCAAATGATATCTGACATCAATGTGTTTGGTCTTGGTTTGTTGAACAGGATTCGCAAATATTGCAATTACGCTCTTCGAATCACAGTAGATCGGGATCTTGTTGTATTTGAAGCCATAGTCTCGAAGTTGTGTTCTCATCCACAACATTTGAGAACAGCAGTTCGCCGCAACGACGTACTCTGCCTCAACTGTTGATGTAGATACACAAAGTTGTTTCTTTGAAGCCCAACTCACGAGTTTATCGCCCAGAAATTGTATGTGACCCGACGTACTTTTCCTGTCAAGCATACAACCTGCATGGTCTGCATCTGAATATGCTGTCAGTTCAAAACTTGTATCCTTAGGATACCACAGACCAAGATATGCAGTTCCCTTCAGATATCTAAAAATTTGTTTAACTGCAGACAAATGGGATTCTTCTGGAGAAGCATGATATCTAGCACATAGACATGTAGAGAGCATTATATCTATCCTACTAGATGTTAAATACATTAAAGAACCAATTATCCTGAACATCGACTGCTTTACCCGAAGGATCATTGCCAATCTTAGTTCCAGGTGCCATGTTCCAATAGGTGTACAATTTTCCATTTTGAATTTTCTAAGAATATCGAAAATGTTCTTATCTTGATTGATAAAAATCCCCGTGGAAAACTGTTTGACTTGTAATCCGAGAAAGAAATCCATCTCTCCCATCATACTCATCTGAAATATGGACACCATAAGGTTAGAAAAATTCTTACAATATTTTGCATTAGTTGAGCCAAATATGATATCATCTACATAAATTTGAATTAAAATGATATCGCCTTTTTCCTTTTTGATAAAAAGAGTAGTATCGATCTTACCTTTTGAGAAGCCGGACTTGACCAAAAATTTGGATAACACTTCATACCAGGCTCGAGGGGCTTGCTTCAAACCGTAAAGAGCTTTGTCCATAATGTATACGTGATTCGGTTTCTCTGGATTGACAAAGCCTTCTGGCTGAGAGACGTAGACTTCCTCCTTTAAGATGCCGTTGAGAAAGGCAGTCTTCACGTCCATTTGGTAGACGGTGAAGTTCTTGTGGGCAACATATGCAAGAAACATTCTAATAGCTTCGATGAGCGCCGCTGGAGCATAAGTTTCGTCATAGTCAATACCTTCCTCTTACCTATACCCTTTAGCCACTAGTCTTGCTTTATTTCTGATAACGATACCATCTTCATCTTTATTATTCTTGAATACCCATTTTGTGCCAATAATAGTTTTACCTTCAGGCTTAGGCACTAGTCTCCAGACTTTTAATGCTTCAAACTGATTCAGCTCTTCTTGCATTGCAGTTACTCAATTTGAGTCGGCTAGAGCTTCAGATACGCGTGTTGGCTGTACCTTGCTCAGGAATGAGTCATGCATACATTGATTAAGTGTAGCAGACCTAGTTTGCACCGGTTTAGATGGATCTCCTATGATTTGATGTATCAGGTGCTCTTTGGTCCACTTGCGTTCATGAGGGAGTGGATTTGATGTAGATTGATCATGATGTTCATCTAAGTATTCACTTTTAGTTTCTTCTTGTTCAGGGAGGGATTCAGTTGAAGTATTCTGTGCAGAAGCTTCAGTTGGTACAACAGTTTCTGGCTGTTGATTAATCATTACCGTTCAAACAACTGAGTCAGCAACTTCTGTCTCGACAGTGTCATGTACAACTTCAACTGAAGAAGTAGATGTTTGAATATGAGTTTCTTGCTGAATCGGGGGGAACAATTTTAGTAGACACATCTGAAGTGATTAGATGATGACTGCTTGACTCTTCAGGTCTGTTATTCACAACAGGTTTTGGCAATTTAGAACCAAGAAACTCATCATAAAAGAATTCAAACAATAAATCTAATTCTGATAAATGAGATGTAGAAGTAGATGGTTTATCAGAATTAGTCGCATTAACCATAGGTTATGGACTGTTCTGTCCAGAAGCTAGCACTCCAGTAAGTACGGGTTCTGAACTGCTTTGTTAAGAAGCCAACTCCTTATCAAATGTGACGTTGACGCTCTCAACCACTATCTTCGACTTCTTTAAATACACTCTGTAGGCTGCAGACATTTGAGAGTAGCCGATAAAGATGCCTTCATCAACTTTCGAACTGAACTTGTTTAAGTTCTCCTTGTCATTTAATACAAAGAACCTGCATCCAAAAATATGGAAATGTTTAACGCTAGGTGTACGATTATTTATCAAAGTGTATGGTGTTTTACCAAATCAGCGATGGATTATGGATCGATTATGCATGTAGCAGGCAAGCGATACAACTTCAACCCATAGAAACAGAGGTAGATTCGATTGACTCAGCATAGTTCGAGCGGCCTCGTCTAGCGTTCTGTTCCACCACTCTACGACTCCATTTTGTTCAGGCGTTCTGGCAGCAGAAAACTGATGTGTTATCCCGACCGATTCGAGTAATCTTCTATAGTTATGTTCTTGAATTCTATGCCATTGTTTGTTCGATGAAGCTTGACTGTCTTTTGCAGATTCACTTGTGTGGTCTTTAAAAATATGATGATGACTTCGGGCGTCTCATCTTTTGTTCTCAGAAATTTAACCCAAGTGTACCGCGAGTAATCGTCCACAATCACTAGAACGTATTTCTTGCCGTTTATGCTTTGTGTACGCATTGGACCGCAGAGATCCATATGTAACAATTCAAGTGGAAAATTTGTACTAGGCTCAGGCTTTGACTTATGAGCGGCTCTCTTCATCTTGCCCTTCTCATACGTTGCGCACAGATGTTCTTTCACGTACTTAAGCTCTGGAAGTCCTTTGACTAAATGTCCCGTGACCAGTTTGTTGATGTAATGAAAATTCAGGTGAGAAAGCCTTCGATGCCATAACCAGCTTTGTTGCACCGAGGCTTTTGATAGTAGACAAACCTCATTGTCAGTCTTGATTTTTGATAGATTAATCGTGTAGAGGTTAGACTTTCTCGTGCCGACCAAGATTTCTTTACCGTCTTCAGTACGCACACAACATCTCTTGGCCTTGAAATTAACCTCTAGGTCTTTGTCACAGAACTGTCCAATGCTAAAAAGGTTATGTCCTAAACCTTCAATGTAGCTCACCTTCGTAATCGTTACGTTGTCTTGAATAACATAACCGTAGCCCAAAATCGGTGAAAACTGATCATTCCCGAAACGCATGTTCCCGCGGTATTTCTCTGTATAATTAGACAATAAATCTTTCTGCCCGGTCATATGCTTGGAGCAACCAGAATCCAAATACCACATATGACGAGTCTGCACAGGAGAAATTAGGGAACAATAACTTTAGGTACCCATTGAAATCTGGGTCCTATCAGATTAGCGCAAGATTTTGGCACCCATTTGAATTTGGGTCCTCTTTTATTTTGAAAATCAGAAGAAACTTTAGAATGATAAACATGATAAGTACCAAACCAATCATCAGAATATCGGCGAGAAACAAAATCATTCCGTCTATATTTAGAGGACTTAGTAGTAGACCGAGATAATTGGAGTAATTGCTTTATTGAATATTTCTTGTAAGGAATTACAAGTCTTTGTTTATCAGAAGCAATAATACCAACTACATCAGAAATACTATCAGTCGGTCTATTACAAACAATACCAGGACATGATTCTGCTTTCTCATCAATCTTCTGTTTTGGTCGCCACTCAGTTCGCTCTTCAGACCTTTTCCTTTTCAACTCTGAAACAAAAGATTTAGATTTGTTAGGAAAATTAGATTTCTGAGTTTGTCTTTTCTTGAGCTTACCTGTGTTGGTCCGTTTTGTGAGCGCCGTTTCTTTTGGTTCTTACCTTTCGCATAATAATCAGTACTCACAGAAACTGATTCACCAACCTTGGTTGATGATTCACCTACTTCATACACACTAGGTAAAGCTTCAGAGTTAATGATAAAAGCAGAATAATCTGGAAGTTTAGCATTGAAGTCAAACATATCAATTTCATTAACACACCCATCATCAGAATTTAGAAAATCATTTGCACATGCAAATAAGTCATCAAAATCATCTTCCGAAGTTTGAGGTGCCTTAGAAGATGTTGAACACTCTTTGGATTCATATTTAAAAACATAGTTTTTCATTACAGTAGAAAAGACAACTTGTTCAATATTAACCAAAATTCTTTCGTCAGATAAAACATTTTCAAGATCAATTATTTTGCTTTCTAAAATAAGTGGAGGAACATAAATTTTTTCTTTAATCGGTTTGGCCTCCAACTCTGTAGTAGAATAGCTGTCAAAATAATCATTCGAGAGAAATATTGGTTGTTCAGAATATAACTATCATTCAGCTTTTGATAGCAGAATGGTAGTTGCATTTTAGTTGTTTTCTTTCTATTTTTATCTTCTTTGGCCTCTACTTCATCAGAAGATTTGGTAACGAGTTTGGATTTCAAATGATGATGTTTGTTAGCTGCTTGTAGAAAATCAAAATTATACAATGCTGGCTGTTTTCTGATTGCTTTCTTTAAGTAGTGAGGGTTATCGTAACCGAGTCCCCACTTTTCTTTAACATCATTTTCTTCATTAGATGTGTTTAAGAAAATGGTTTGATATGTTTGTCCTCTATCATATAATTTGGCTTCCAAACCATTTACCTTTTTCTCCAAACTCTTGTTTTCTACCTGCAATTTATGAGCTTTCAGAACACATTCTTGTTTCTCAATATCAGACTTTGAAAGTTTAGAAACAATTTCAGAAACCTTATTTTCAAAACAATATTTTTGAAGTTTAAATTCAGAAGCAGATTTGTTTAGAGAGTCAATCAGACTTTTGTTCCCAACAAGTTCCTTGTTGAGATCAAAAATAGTTTGACCTTTTTTTGCAACTCTGCTCTTTTCCTTTTTCAATTTGGCTTGAAGGTCTTGAACCTCAATCATCATGTCTTCCATTTTGTTTATAAAATCAGATTCAGAAAAGTTTAGTACCTCATCAGATGTTTCTTCGTCTGACTCATCATACTTCACCTCTTTCCCCATCAGACACATGTGTGTTGTTTCTTCTTTTTCTTCCTCATCGGAGTTGTCAAGCCAAAACTCGTCTTCAGCCATTAGAGCCTTACCCGCTTCCTTCTGCTTAGCCAAAAGCATCTTGTGCTTATAGTAGTCGGAGTTTCTCACGGTAGGCTTCCGACAGTCTTTGGCGAAATGACCCACCTTGCCGCAATTATAGCACTTTTCTTTAACATCATTTTCTTCATTAGATGTGTTTAAGAAAATGGTTTGATATGTTTGTCCTCTATCATATAATTTGGCTTCCAAACCATTTACC
Organism: Arctium lappa; assembly: GCA_023525745.1. Classification (NCBI taxonomy): domain Eukaryota; kingdom Viridiplantae; phylum Streptophyta; class Magnoliopsida; order Asterales; family Asteraceae; genus Arctium; species Arctium lappa. Next base: position 42,331,036 of record CM042047.1, on the reverse strand, counting down.
TTTTTCTCCAAACTCTTGTTTTCTACCTGCAATTTATGAGCTTTCAGAACACATTCTTGTTTCTCAATATCAGACTTTGAAAGTTTAGAAACAATTTCAGAAACCTTATTTTCAAAACAATATTTTTGAAGTTTAAATTCAGAAGCAGATTTGTTTAGAGAGTCAATCAGACTTTTGTTCCCAACAAGTTCCTTGTTGAGATCAAAAATAGTTTGACCTTTTTTTGCAACTCTGCTCTTTTCCTTTTTCAATTTGGCTTGAAGGTCTTGAACCTCAATCATCATGTCTTCCATTTTGTTTATAAAATCAGATTCAGAAAAGTTTAGTACCTCATCAGATGTTTCTTCGTCTGACTCATCATACTTCACCTCTTTCCCCATCAGACACATGTGTGTTGTTTCTTCTTTTTCTTCCTCATCGGAGTTGTCAAGCCAAAACTCGTCTTCAGCCATTAGAGCCTTACCCGCTTCCTTCTGCTTAGCCAAAAGCATCTTGTGCTTATAGTAGTCGGAGTTTCTCACGGTAGGCTTCCGACAGTCTTTGGCGAAATGACCCACCTTGCCGCAATTATAGCACTTTATCAGATCATCAGTCTTCTTTTCACCGTAATCATTTACAAACCTTTTCTTCTCCTAAGGCTTTCTCTTCACAAACTTCCTTTCCTCACATCTTCTTCCTTCCACTCTTTCTCTATGCTAATGATTCTTGGACCCAGAAGAATATCTTTACCCGTTTGAACCCGGCTTTTTTATAAAACTTCTTTTGGAAAGCACGAGTCAGAAGTAGCATCGCTTGTTTGAGATTCTCTTCGTCATCACTGTCAGAATCAACATTATTGGACTCATCAGAACTTGGAATCACCACTTTCTTTTTCTTCTTCTTTTCTTTCTTCTCTTTCTCTTTCTGACCAGCCACTAAAGCTATGGGGTCAACTAATTTCTCAGTCTTTTTCTTCTCACTTCTTTTCTTTTCTATCTCGTTCTCATTCTGTCTCAGTATTTCATATACTTCGTGCAAAGGAATGTCACTGAGGTCTTTCATTTGTTTCATTCTTCTCGTATGCCTTTTCCATTCTGGTTGAAGAATGCTGAAGAACTTGACGTTGTTCTCTATTTGCTTCTTCTTGACTTTGTTCTTTGCAAGCTCGTTTAACAGTAGAACAAATCACTCGTAAGTTTCCTCAAGGCTATCATTCTCCTTAGCCTTAAATTTCTCGCAGTTGTTTATGCAGTTAGCAATCTTCATTTGGTTTCCAACCTTTGATCCCATCATCATTTTTTGAAGCTGATCCCACATTTTCTTCACGGTTGCTTTGTAGCTATCAATTTTGATGTAGATCTCGTTGGGTATGCTCTGTAAGAGTAGAGATCTTTCTTGCTTATCGGCTTTGTATCTGTTCTTTTTCTCTTCAGTATATTGGGAAAGATCTTTCGGAACAGTCTTTGTCTTTTGAGCTCTGTCCATATTCCCTTCTTCACTATCGGAGAACTCGTCATCCGATATTTCCATAGTGAGGGATACCATCGGACCATCCATGATTGACAGCAAAATATTTTCCCCGTTGTCATGTCTGTCAATGAAGTCGAGGAACCGATCTTTCCACTGTTCGTATTCTCCCTTGAATAGAACAGGTGGTTTGACGTCCGTGCCGATAGAGAGAGCATCTTTGGAAGTCATCTTTGCCTTTACACTACTTTGAATGATCGTCAAAATTCAGAAATAAACTGGATCTACAAAAATCAAACTTTGTCAAATTTCAGAAAAACTCAGAAAAATTCTAAGTATAGAACATGCATAATAAATAATATAATCAACTTCGCGCAAACACCTTTATGCGCGTTTGTACTTCGAGCACAAAGAAGACAAAGTGAACTCAACTTCTCGCACACAGGGTCGTGCGAGTTTGAGGTTCGCGCATGATGAAGGATGCGAGAACTCAGGTTCACGCAAACAACTTTGTGCGAGTTTCTAGTTCTCGCACACTACCACGTGCGAGTTCTTGTCACTTTACGCAAGATTTTGCGAGTTTAGCACTTAGAAAAATTTTCAATTTTCCACTTCACGCTAAACGAAAACTCACAAAGCAACCACTTCTCGCAGATCTTTTGCGAGTTTGGTACTTAGAATTTTTTTTGACTTTTTACTTCACGCTAAATGGAAACACGCAGACTCTTCTCGCAGACAGACTTCACGCGGGACAAGGAGAGTGAACAGTACAAACACGCACACTGTGTCTTGCGCATTTCTACTTTTCGCATGTCACAGCTTGTGAGTTCTTCATGACTCGCGAATTCTTATGTTTTGCGAGTTCATGCCTTGTGCGTGTTCTTCCTCTGCGAGTTCTTGAGATCTTGCGAGTTCTTTCCCTTGATCGAACAAAACTTCAACTTTTCAACTTGAATTCAATCGACCACTTCACCAATCAGCTTGAAACTTCGTATAATTCCTCTAGAACATATTTCGAGCCAATTACAAACAACGAATTTCAAGAAAGAACAACAAAAATACGAATTCGATCAAAATTACAATGCGATTCAAAAACTCGAACTACAATCAAGAAAAATTAAAAATTATCACTAATATCTTGTGAACTGGACTATGCTATACAAATCAAATCTGTTCTAAGTGATAAATCGAACACAATAGCACCAAAATCTGATCTAAAACAATACTAATTCGTAAAAATCAAATTATCAGAATCGACTTGCGTGTTCTTGAAACCGTCGACCAAAAATTCAAATTCAATCCATGTTTCTAAATTTGATCTGCTCTGATACCAATTATTAATCCCAGTAACAGTGTATAACACGATGTAATCAACAATTCAGTCAATCTCCATTTGTATTTCACAATCACAAATTACTTACAACGTAGCTCTCTGATACTTTCTCTCTCTAACTCAGATATGCGCACAATACACTCTAATTGAACTACTCTCACACCATAAGCCATATCCCTATTTATACATAAGGACAAAACACTTACAATACAAAACGCGCACACAACTAAACACTCACACTATTAAACTCTCATACAACTACACTTTGACTTTTTATTACAATTGACTTTGACTTTCTGCTTGAGAGTTGACTTGAGCTTTGACTTGTTTGACTTTCAGTCTTCAGTCTTCATGATCTTGTATCCAACAAATATGTGCACTAACATCTACTGTATTCAAATCGAGACATTTTACAATGGTTTAAACCCCATGGCTAAATAAATGCTCGACGCGACATCAGGAAGGGCCTTTACAGCCAATACCTACAATAATGGGTATGAAATTCTTGAATTTTTTTTCACAAATAATGGATATTGGGTTGATCCACGTGCTCAACCGCAAAAGAAGACTGCTGGAATTCATGATGTAGATGCATACACTGCATTAACAACACAACTCACTTCTATGACCATTATGCTTAAAAACATTCGGGCCAGGGAGTGCAGCCAGCTGTTACTACACCTATTGCAACAGTCCTCTCAGTGCAATGTGTTTGTTGTGGTGGGGAACATTCTTATGAACGTTTTCCTCAAAATTCTGAGTCTGTAAATTATGTTCATAACAACTCTGCTCCCTACGACAACACTTACAATGCCAGTTGGAAACAACACCCAAACTTCTCGTGGAATAGTCCATGTTTAAATCCAGCTGTACAAAAACCACAAGGAAATTCCAGTTTTCAAAATCATACTAATAGTTCGCAACATAATCAAAACCAAGGTTCTCATCATCATCAAAACCAAAGTTCACAGCATCATCAAAACCAAGGTTCTCATCATCATCAAAACCAAAGTTCACAGCATCATCATAATCAAGGTTTACAGCATCATCAGAATTAAGGTTCTCATCATCATCAACACCAAAGTTTTCAAAATAACCAACCACCTTTTCAAAACAAGCAACCTCCACAGGGTGACTCATCATCTTCCTTGGAAGCTATGATGAGGGGTTTCATGGATCAAAACCAAACTGCACTCCGGAATTTGGAAACCCAAGTCAGTAAAATTTCACTCAACCAGAACAATAGAATTGTAGGCACTTTGCCAAGTGACACAGAAGTCCCAAGAGCCCCAGGAAAAGAACATGTGAAGGCAGTGACCGTTAGGAGTGGTAAGGATTTAGCAAAGACAGTGCTAAAAGAATTCAGACCAATGAATAAAGTTGAATTTGAAAAAGACATAAGGTCAGAACCAAATGCTATAGCATTTCCCCTGCTAATGAAATACCAACCAAGCCATTAGGAAACCAAGAGCCTGATACCACAAATCCTATCCCTCTTAGGAATGACTACCCTTTATTTTTTCCTAAAGAAGACCCTAAGACAAAGACTTTAGAAAATAGAATTCCAACCATCCCTCAAGAGAGTACACCAAAAGGCATAAAAGATCCATCTTGCTTAACACAGCCAAGCAAAGCTATCATAAAACCAGTTCCTCCCTATGTACCTTACCCTCAAAGGTTAAGGAATCAAAAGGAAGAATTGCAATTTAAAAAGTTCTTGGATGCGTTCAAAGAATTGCATAACAACATACCCCTTGTTGAAGCAATTGAGAAAATGCCAGTTATGCCAAATTCCTTAAAGACATCTTAAGTAAGGAGAAGAAGTTGAATGAATATGAAACCGTTGAACTTATTGAAGGATATAGTGCTCTTTTGACCAATAGAATACCCCCTAAGCTGAAAGATCTAGGGAGTTTTACCATTCCTTGTTCAATAGGTGGGAAGGAGGTTGGAAAAGCCTTGTGTGATTTAGGAGCCAGTATTAATCTCATACCTTTATCTGTCTTCATCAACTTAGAAATAGGAGAAGCCAGACCTACCACAGTCACACTTCAATTGGCTGACAAAACCATTGCCTATCCTAAGGGAAAAATTGAAGATGTTCTAGTTCAGGTTGATAAGTTCATCTTTCTGGCATATTTTATTATCTTAGATTTTGAGGCTGATAAAGATATTCCTATACTTTTGGGAAGACCTTTTCTAGCTACCGGAAGAACTTTGATAGATGTCCAGAAAGGAGAGTTAACTATGAGACTCCAAGACCAAAAAGTCACATTTAATGTTTTCAATTCCTTAAAATACCCAGATGATGTTGAGGATTGTTCAACTTTAAGTGTGATTCAATCATCATGTCATGAAGATGGAGTTAGAAAATCCTATAGGTTGGAAGAAGAGGATGATAAGGATTTACATAGTGTTGATGAGTTTTCCTTAGAAGAAGAAGAGAATGTCCCTGTCAATGCTGTAGCATTTGAACCTTTGGAAAATACTGAACAAAAACCTTTCATTCCATCCATTGTTTCACCACCTGACCTGGAGTTAAAACAACTCCCATCTCATCTCAAATATGCTTTTCTAGGTGAAGAAGGAAAATTGCCTGTCATAATTTCTTCCACCGTAGAAGTGCATCAAGAAAAGAAATTAATATGCATGTTGAAGTTTCACACCAAAGCCATAGGATGGACAATTGCTGACCTTAAAGGGATTAGTCCCTCCATTTGTGAACATAAGATCATCCTAGAAGACAAGAACTTCACTTCCATAGAACCTTATAGAAGGTTGAATCCTGTCATGAAAGATGTAATGAAAAAGGGTATTTTAAAATGGTTAGACGCAGGAATCATTTTTCCAATAGCTAGTAGTTCTTGGATTATTCCAGTCCAGTGTGTTCCAAAGAAAGGGGGGTTACATTCATTGCCAATGATAAAAATGAACTCATACCCAATAGAGTAGTCTCTAGATGTAGAATTTGCATGGACTACCACAGACTAAACAAAGCTACCCAAAAGGACCATTTTCCACTACCTTTTGTTGACCAAATGTTAGATAGACTGGCCGGTAAGGAGTACTATTGCTTTTTAGATGGATACTCCGGGTACAATCAAATAGCCATCTTACCAGAGGACCATGAAAAGACCACCTATACTTGTCCTTATGGCACTTTTGCTTTCAAGAGAATGCCATTTGGACTCTGTAATGCTCCAGCAACTTTTCAAAGATGCATGATGTCCATATTTTCCGACATGCTTGAAAAATCCATTGAAATCTTTATGGATGATTTTTCTGTCTATGGGTCATCTTTTGACAATTGTTTGGAAAACTTAAAAAAAGGTCTTGAAAGATGTGAGGAAACTGATTTGGCCCTAAACTAGGAAAAATGTCATTTCATGGTTAAAGAAGGAATTGTTCTTGGACACTTAATCTCAAAAAGAGGAGTTGAGGTAGATAAAGCCAAATTGGAAGTTATTGAAAAACTACCTGAACCAACTACTGTTAAAGGAATCAGAAGCTTTCTTGGCCATGCTGGCTTTTATAGAAGATTCATCAAGGATTTTTCAAAAATATTAAAACCCTTGTGTCTACTATTACAACATAACCAAAAATCTGATTTCAATGAGGAGTGTAGAAATACATTCCTTACTTTGAAGAAAGCTTTGGTAACAACACAAGTAGTTGTTGCTCCCGACTGGAACAAATTTTTTGAAATCATGTGTGACGCAAGTGATTGGGCTGTAGGAGCTGTCCTAGGTCAAAGAAAAGAAAATATCTTTCATTCAATTTATTATGCAAGTAAAACTTTGAATGAAGCACAAATTACTTACACAACAACAGAAAAAGAACTCTTAGCATTGGTTTTTTCCTTTGAGAGATTTAGATCATATTTAATGGGAACAAAAGTGATTGTACATACAGACCATGCTGCCATTAAATACTTCATCAAAAAAAAGATGCTAAACCTAGATTGATAAGATGGGTTTTGTTGTTACAAGAATTTGACCTTGAGATAGTGGACAGAAAGGGAGTAGACAACCAAGTGGCAGACCATTTATCTATGCTAGAGAACCTTGAGAAAAAGAAAGGGGAAGGAGAGATCACTGAGTCCTTCCCATATGAGAGAATCTTGATGCTACAACATTCAGTTATGCCTTGGTATGCTGGCATTGCCAATTATTTGTCCTGTGGTATATAACAATGTGACTATACCAGTCATATGCTCAAGAAATTCATTCATGACACCAAGTACTATATGTGGGATGACCCTTATATTTCTAAAATTGGAACAGATCAAATCCTGAGAAGATGCATTCCAGAAGCTGAGGTGGCATCAATTTTGCAGCAATGCCACCAGTCAGCTTATGGAGGTTATTTTGGTGGACAAAGGACAACAACAAAAGTTTTACAATCTGGTTTTTATTGGCCTACTCTCTTCCAAGATTCCCATAATTTTTCAAAAAAGGTGTAATGAATGACAAAGAAGTGGTTCCATTTCTTAGAAAAATGAAATGCCTTTAAACGGGATCTTGGAAGTTGAATTGTTTGATGTATGGGGAATTGATTTTGTGGGACCCTTCTCACCATCTAACAGTTTACAATATATTCTTATTGCTGTTGACTATGTGTCAAAATGGGTAGAGGCCTTGGCTTGTACTTCAAATGATGCAAAAATTGTGGTTAAGTTCCTCCAAAAGCAAATTTTTACAAGGTTTGGTACCCCAGGGCACTGATTAGTGATGAGGGTACCCACTTTGTAAAAAATTTGTTACAAGGAGTTCTTGCAAAATATAATATTAATCACAGGGTTGCAACTGCCTACCACCCACAGACAAACGGATTAGCTAAACTTTCAAATAGGGAAATCAAAGGAATTCTAGAGAAAGTTGTTAAACCCAACCGGAAGGATTGGGCTTTCAAACTAGATGATGCTTTATGGGCATACCGCACTGCTTTTAAAACTCCAATTGGTATGTCCCGATATAAGCTAGTCTTTGGAAAGGCCTGTCACCTTCCTCTAGAACTTGAGCATAAAGCATACTGTGTCATCAAAGAATTGAACAAGTCTTTAGATAGTGTTGGAAACAAAAGAAAATTACAACTGTGTGAAATGGAGGAACATAGAAACATGTCTTATGAGAATGCCAAGCTCTATAAAGAGAAGACCAAAAAATGGCATGACAAGAGAATCCATCACAGAGAGCTTAAAGCATAACAACAGGTTTTGTTGTTCAATTCTAGACTAAGACTATTTCCAGGAAAATTAAAATCTATATGGTCTGGTCCTTTCACAATCCACAATGTCTATCCCTATGGTTCTGCTGACCTTGTGAATCCAGAGACAAATAATGTTTTCAAGGTAAATGGACGGAGAGTGAAGCTTTATCATGATGTTGTAGCAATCCCAGAGCATTGCTCTGTGGACTTGGCTACCACCCTCTAAAACTCAAAAAGGAATTGTGGACTCTCTGGAGTCCACCAAAGTTTGTATATATTTTAATCTTGGTTATTTCAGTTTTATACCTACTTTTTCATTTTAGTCTTTATGCAGCAATTCAGAAAACTTGCAGAATGCTGCAGCATTGGGTGCAGTAGATCATCTTTAGTTTGGGAGGAAAAAGCTAAAAAAATTTCAAGAAAAGAAATTAAATGAAAATAATAAACTTTTCAGATATAAAAAGTGATAAGATGCTTGCTTTTTGAAAAGTTTATAAGGTATACTTTATCTTACTTGTTTTCTTTCCAAAAAAGGTCATCATTGTACTAATTCAACCAACACATCAACTTTTCTTTTTGCATAGTGACAAGTTGGTAAGGAGTCATACCTTGAGACGTGGGGTTAGTAAAAAGTTTAGAAAAAATTCAGATTTGTTTCTTTATTAAAGTACAACTCTTTCCTTAGAAAAATGCCTGAATGGTTTATTTTTATTGGAAGCTTCTCTCATACGGTTTTAGGAAATCTTTTCCTTTCTTTTTTCCAAAAACCTTATCATTTACTAACCCTTCATCTCCCTCTTTTCTCTCTGTCGAAAACCACCCACAACCACCATCTTTTTCAAAATTCTTTTCGGTTTCTCTCCTTCACAACCACCATCTTTTTCAAAATTCTTTTCGGTTTCTCTCATTTACAAACCACCATCGTGATCATCAAGCCTTACCAATGGCAAGAGTGAAACGACCAGCGAATAGAGATATGCCGGCGGCGAACCCTCGCCGGAGCAGACGAAAGACGAATGTCGCCTCAACCCCCACCAAGGGGGAGTCATCGGCGGCTGTAAAAAAACAGCCCACGCCACCATTGTCGCTGGTGGTGTCTTCTAAAGCCACTACAACTCCAAAATCACCACCTAAACCCACTGTCGCCTCAACCCCAACAAAGGGGGAATCATCGGCTACCGTCGAGAAGGTATCCACACCACCAACAACTCTAGTGGAACACCCACCAATCACCACCCAAAACCACCTCTATCGAGAAATCACCATCTCCTCCACCCTCTGATCATCTTGCGATGGTCATTATGGAAAACCCTCCTACAAGCGAAAATACCCAAAAACCTCTTGATAAAACCCAAAATGCTAATCCAATCAATAGCCCCAATGAAACCAACCATCCCACTGATCATAGCTCTAACTCATCCCTTTTGATCGATGAACACAATGTGACGCACAATGAGAAGGAAAAGGCTACCGTGGCTGAAAAAACAAGGGTTGTTGAAGAAATGATGCAAGAGTCTAGAGTTCTAGACCTTAATGTCAAGGTCCCAAGTGAGCCATCTCCAGCCTCTCACCCAAGCCCAAATGTGGCTATGAGTGAAAATAGGCAGGGAGATGAAAGGGATGGAGTGGACATTTTGTTGTCACATTTGGATAACACATGTGAAACAAGGGATGATGCTGTAGCATCCCCAGAACATCCAGTGGTAAATTCTGAAATGCCTACTGAAGACCCTCCTTGTGAGGGTGGTGTTCAGAAACAAAAACATAAAAATTTGGGTTAAAGGTCTGTGTCTAGGACAAACATTTCAGGAGATGAGCCACTAAAAAAGAAAGGGAAGGAGAAGGTCAAGCCATCAAAGCCACCAATAAGGAAATCCTCAAGGGCATCCAAATCTGATGTTGGAGCATCATCACAGCATCCACAAGCAGTGTATCAAGGTATAGAATTCATCCCAAGACCGTTACTACCTTTAGATGGATTCAGTAGTCCATAGGCACAAGACATGTATGATAGACTGAAGGATAAGACTTGTCTTGTTGATAAAGGATTTGATGTGAGGAGTATGAGTGAATTGGACTTCATTAATAATGTCATTGAGAGTAAAAATTGGGTGCAGTTTTGTCAAGTAAAATCTCTATATAACATCATTCTCCTACGAGAATTTTATGTAGAGGTTAGTGTGGCCAAAACCACACTGTTGAAAGTAAGAGGGAAGGAGATCACCATATGTGATGAGGCCTTTAATAACTTTCTGGGCCTCCCCTCTCCAACATACTTAGAATATTCCTATCTGTTGCACAAAGGCACCAAAGAACAACTTGATGAAATTGCTAGAACATTAGGGAAGTCTGGAGCCACATGGGAACCACATGCAGATTACACACTTAGGAAGTTTAGATCTAGCAATCTTCTGCCTAATGTGAATGTTTGATCCAATTTCATAAAGTCCTCATTTAATCCCACCACCCATGTAACAAGGGATTGAATGATCATGATCTACTGCATAATAGTTGATAAAACCATAAACGTAGGAGAAATCATATCAAAATCCATCGTGTATTGTGCTGGTAGAAACCAGGGGAAACTGTTTTTCCCTGGTTTGATTTACAATTTTTTGGTCATAGTTGGTGTTCCTCGGTATAAGGAGGATGAAATTGTGAAAGAAATAGTGGGTGAGGACAAATGGTGCATATACATGAAGGTTGTTGTTAAGATAAGGCATGAGAGGGTTGGAGGGAGTGATGTAATGAGCATGGTCCAAGATTTACTTAGACAAAACAGTGAAATTTTGGACACGCTGTTGCAACAAAAAAATGAGGTCATGGATAGAGTTGATGAGCTTCAAACTGTCATGGAGGAGAAGTTTGAGAGGGCAAAAAAGTTTAGGAAGGTAGAACTCATTCGGTTGAAGGCTCACCTGTTAGCAAAGAGGAAACTTGAGAGGAAAAGGATGGACCAGTAGCTAAGAGACATCAAAGAGAAAAATCAGAAACTTGAAGAAAGGAACCAACAGTTGCTGCAAGAGAAGGCAGATCTGTTGAAGAAAGTGGCAGTGGGTGATGCTGCAGCATTGCCATCCACATCTGCAGCTAGCACTTCACACCCTACTCCTCATGAGTAGGCCAAATTTAATCATCTTCCTTAGTTTCCATGCTTTTAATTTTCAGTTTTGAGTCTGGGATAACTTTTTATTATTTTAGGTTTCTTTTATTTGCAAGATTACATATGTAGAGTCTAATATATCTTTTGAGTACATAGCCCTAATAATTCCATAGTTGCATGACATTCACCTAGCATTGTGTTCTATCTAGAACTAGAATTACTCTTTTTGGGACACAATTTGACTTGCACATACTTCATATATTTAAGGGATAACCTAGGCTTTCTTTTCATATACCATTTTAGCCACTTGTAACCTTTTTAAACACAATTCTGTGCATTCATCCCAAGACAATGAGGACATTGTCAACCTCTAAGTTTGAGGTTAAGGGGGTTGCAAGTTACCCAAAATGGGAAATACATGTCAATAAAAAAGAGCAAAGCTCTCACATGACAAGAACACCACAAATACCCCATAGGGGTAAAGGTGCACAAAAATTGAAAAAATGCCCCATAGGGGTAAAAGAGCACAAAGTGCCAAAACTTGAAATTCTTTGAATATTTTGTTGAAAATTGGTGTGAGAAAAGGCTTGGTGAGAAAAGATATGCCACAAAATGAGTGACCCTACAAGCCCTAGTGATCCTAAATGGAGTTTGTGTGATGTTTGACAAAGAAAAGAGTTATGCTAGCATATGGTCCATACACAAAACTAGGCTATGGAGGTCTCACTTTGGATTTATGAAAGGATATGAACTGTATGTGATATACTCTACACATTGTGTGCACTTATTGCCATTATCTTGCAATCTTTTCAACTTTGAGTCATTTTCTTATTTTATTTTAGTTGCTTGAGGACAAGCAAAACTTTAAGTTTGAGATTGTGATATGTATTGAGAATTTAATACATAGTGCATCTTTTTCTTAGCTTTTAGGATTTCAAATTCTTTTTATCCCAACAATTGAGTCATTTTCTTATCTTATTTTCCACTTTTTCTTATTCATGGAGCTAAGTTTATGATTTACCTATTTGTTGTTATTTTGTGTAAACCAACTTAAAATCTTTTGTTTATTGTGATGCTAGATTGATGTTGTAGCATTGGGGGTTGTTTTCGGATGGAACTATGAAGATATTTTGATGATGATTGCAATCCTGAATTTTTGGCCTTTCCAAATCTTTTTGGCTATAATAGAAGTAGTAGTTGGCTGGAGTAGGAAGAAGATGACATCTTTTGGACAAATCTTTGAAATAAACTTTAGTTGGTGTACCTTTTATTTTATTTTTAAGCTTTCTATTTACATCTATGCCATCCTTGTTTGGTATAAATAGATGTTATGGTCATTTGTTTTTAGAGAGGTGTTTTGGTATTCCATCAGTTTGAGAACTGATTTCGTGACTCTCTTACAAGAACTTTTAAATATCAAGTCTTAAATCTTTTAGAATTCTTGTTCTTCTTTATTTGTTGTTGCAACATTGCTTCAGCATTACTTGTCCTTACATTTCGTTATTATTTATTGTCTTTACTTTATGCACTTTATAATTCTGTCATTTAAATTTCCGTCATTTACATTATGTCTTTAATTTATGTCATTTAATTTATATTTATTTAATTTTATAGTTTGGGTGTGAGACAAAAAGGGAGGTTGTAAACCAAAAACTAGTGGACTTTGTTCTTCAATAACATTGTTCCACTATGTCATTTTAAGTTTTATAAATCCAAAAGCACTTTTTGATGAATTGATCACTTCTTAAAGTGTGAAAGTGCCATGGACTTAGGAATAAGCCATGAAAAAGAACGTCAGTTTGAATGATACGGGAAGTATACTTGGAAGAGTTGCTAGCAAGGGAACTTGGTATATTTGTTTTTCAAACCGATTGATTCTTGTCGGGTTGATCACTGGTCAAAGTGTTAAAGTGTAGTGGACTCAGGAATGAGCCACTAAGAACACATCAACTTGAATGATATGGGAATCGACTCGGAAGGGTGATTTTTAAACAAAGGAATTTGTTTTCCATATACTTTAAAGAAACCATTTGACACTCACACTGGTCCGGACATTTGCATAGGCATATGTTGATTGAAGGCTAAACAAATATGCAATGGTAGATATCCGGAAGGATACTCTTTAAAGTACATGGTGGAACTTGTTGTTGTTGAAGTAATGTTATAACATCCATATAGCATTGGCCTCCAGAATTTGTGTTTACTCTTCACTTTAAGTCTTGCACCAATACTATCTTTATATATCCTATTAATCATATCATTGTTAACCAACTCAAACAAAGTCTTAAAATTCGCCATCTGAAATCCCTTCTTTTACTACACTTTTAATACATTTTTACAACAATCTTTGTGGGACGATATTCGGTATTTTACCATTGTATTACTTGAAAAGACGATATTGGATCCCATTGTATACTTGCTTTGAGGTTCAATTATCATATGTATTAGAGGTGTGCAAACATCCGTATCAGTAATTACCTCAGTTGTTTGAGAAATTGGAGGAGTTGGGTGGATCACCGGTGGTGTAATAGCGAATGTAATCACTGGTACGGTTGAGGTGGTTGTTGATGTGGAGGAGCGAGCCATAAAATCATCCAAGGTGGTCTGTTGAGAGACCACCTCAGGTTCCTTCTGCGACGGGGTAGACTCCTTCGTCTTCTTGGCCTTTTTAGAGGGCCAGGAAGCACTGATGAGTGGCGCTTGAGAGGGGTGGTAGTGTTAGGGGTAGCTGATGAAGGAACCATCAGCGTGATCACTGAAGGAGAAGAAGTGGAGGAGAGATGGAGGCGTAGGGTCTGAAGACTTACCTCGTTGTCAACAGGCTTCATTTCAAGGACACGGGGATCCACTTTGGAGAAGTTGTAGTCTGCTTCAGTGGGGTACTTCGTCCCGAGGAAGAAATGAAGAATGGCAGAGATGAACCGGACGTAGGGAATCTTTATGTCCCTTTCAGGCTTCTCAATCTTTGACAAGAGATCGTCAAAGATTGCTCCGGCGTAGTCGAAATGTTTTCCAGCTAGCAGCGAGTAGCCCATCTGAAGTTGGACCTTGCTGGCTTGGTCCAGCGATCCGATCTTTCCTCTCATGCTCTGGATAATATGAGTGAAAATGTGGTTCATCTCTGAAGGCATGTTCGCCTTCAGGATCTTTGTCAACTTCTTGTTTGGGATGGTGGTGCGAGGCTTGTTGTCCCACTGATACTCCATATGATCCAGAAACTGAATCAGTTCAGCGTCAGAAGGTAGAGGGTCGAAGCCTTTGGGAGTCTTGGAGGGAAAACACGGTGCGGTGCGGACAGCCAATGCAGTGATGTTCCCTGGACCATGCTGAGTAGTGAAGGAGATAGCAGGGATGAGTTCACCTTTCTTGTTGGCCACTGATCCCTTATTAGCAGTGAACCAGAATTGCTGAAGGAGAGCCTTGTTAGGCTTGGGATTCACTTGTAGTGCATAGGAGAGGTAGGACTGCTTTCTTAAAGTTTGCAGCCTCCACAAGGTGAGGGAATTTTTCAGCATCAAAGTTCAGACGTGCCAGATGGTTGTTCTTGGGGATTTCAGAGTCAGTAAGGGCGAAATTGACGTTCTTAGAAGCAACAAGATTAACATGGGCCATTTATGGAAGAGAAAAAGTAGAATAAAATAGAAAGTTTTAGAGTCTAAAAACATAATAAAGTATTTTACTAGTTTCCCTTTGAGGAAAGAACTTGAAAAATAAGTTTATTTTTAGAGTAAATCATTTTTCTCAAAGAAAAGAAGAACAGTCTTAAAAACCAAAAGTTTTTGCATAGAATAAAATCATGAAGAAAATGATTTTAAGAATGAAAACACTTTAAATCCAAAATGAAAGAAGATTTAGGATTAAACAAGTGATTTATAGATAATAAAAGTTAAGAACAATAACCTTAAAGTTGTTGAAGATTTGAAGAAGATGAGTGTTCCTTAGTTCTTTGCTTGAATGCCGAGAGAGTTTTCTTGCCTTGGAAGTTTTGGAGAAGGTAAAAGGCAAAAAAAGGAAATGGCATTCCTTTTATATGAGAAAGAAAGAGAAAGAGAATTTAGAGCGGGAAAAGGAGGTCATCATGACACGGACACGTCCCACGAAGTTGATTGGACATGAAGTGCTACGGACGAACGTGTCAGAAAAAGGCGTGCCATTGATTATCGGTTAGAATGACGTCATAGGAGAGAGAAAACGTTTCGATTTTAGAAAGTATCCCTGATAGAAATTTAGAGATAAATTTTCTTTTTAAAGAATCACTGACAAGAAATATCAGTGATAATATTTGTTTATCAAAAAGTTTTTCCCATTTGAAGAAATTCAGTGATTAAAGTTTTGATTTTTGAAAACGTCTTACTGAATTAGATTCAGCGATAGAGAATAGAGAATGAGAAAACATACCTGAGAGTTAGAAATATTTAGTTAGAGATTACATGATGAAGTGTAACATATTATCACTGACATAATGCATGAAAGTTGAAGAGTCAATCTTCAAGATTCAGCATTCCAAGCTTACTGATGAGAAAGTTAAATCTTGTCTCATCAAGAAGTTTGGTGAAAAGATCAGTGAGCTGATAGTCAGTAGGGATAAAGTGGAGTTTTATATCACCATTCATCACATGATCTCTGATAAATTGAAATATGATATGTATGTGTTTTGTCTTTGAATGTAACACTGGATTGTTTGCTATAGCAATGGCACTAGTGCTGTCGCAATAGATTGGGATCTTGGATAGCTAAAGATCATAGTCTAATAGTTGATTTCTCATCCATAAGACTTGAGCACAAAAGCTTCCAGCTGCTATGTATTCAGCTTCAGCTGTGGAAGTGGACACTGAATTTTGCTTTTTACTTGTCCAACTTACCAGCTTTCCTCCTAGAAGTTGACATCCTCCAGTGGTGCTTTTTCTGTCGAGTTTGCAACCTGCAAAATCACTATCTGAATAACCAGTGAGATCAAACCCTGAATCTTTGGGATACCAAAGACCGAGGTTAGGAGTCCCTTTAAGATATTTGAAGATCTGCTTTACAACGATCAAATGGGATTCCTTGGGTTCTGATTGATAGCGTGCATAGAGACATGTGGAGTACATGATGTCAGGTCGGCTCGCTGTAAGATACAGTAGGGAGCCTATCATTTCTCTATAGGCAGTGACATTTACAGGTTTTCTCGCTGGATCCTTGTTTAATGTCAGGGGAGGTGCCATAGGAGTTTTCATCGCTGAAGTTTGAGTGAGATCAAACTTCTTCAACATATCTTTAACATACTTACCTTGGTTAATAAATGTACCTTTGTTAGTTTGCTTGATCTAAAGTCCAAGGAAGTAAGTTAGTTCACCCATCATACTCATTTTATATTCTTTCTTCATTCTTTCAGCGAAGCGAGTACACAGTGATGGGTTAGTAGAACCAAATATAATGTCATCAATGTATATTTGTACAAGAATAATATGAACTTTTATTTTTCTGAAAAACAAAATGTTATCAATTTTACCACGCTCAAATTTTTCAGAGATAAGAAAAGAAGAGAGAGTGTCATACCAAGCACGAGGAGCTTGTTTTAACCCATAAAGAGCCTTATCCAGCTTATATACATAATTTAGATGCTTAGGGTCAGAGAACCCTGGGGGCTGTTCAACATAGATTTCTTCATTTAGCTTTTCATTTAGGAATGTTGAGTTTACATCCATTTGATATTCTTTGAAGTCTTTGAAAACTGCATAGGCTAAGAATAATCGAAATGCTTCGAGCCTAGCCACAGGGGCAAAGGTTTCATCATAGTATATGCCTTCCTCTTGTCTGTATCCCTGAGCAACTAGTCTAGCTTTGTTGCGGGTTATAGTCCCATGTTCATCTAATTTGTTTCTAAACACCCATTTAGTGCCTATAACAGATTTATCAGATGGTCGGGGAATGAGATTCCAAACTTGGTTTCTAGCAAACTCAGTCAGCTATTCTTGCATAGCGCTGACCCAGTTTGGATCTATGAGGGCATCATCAGTCTTCTTTGGTTCTGTAAGAAAGAGAAAATTATTGAAGAGACAGATGTTACCTGAACTTCTTCGTGTCTGAATACCTGCATCAGGATCACCAAGAATTTGATCTATGGGGTGATCTCTGGTCTATCGCTGAGCTAGAGCAAGATCGCTTACCTCAGGAGTTGGATCATCAATAGGAATATTTACTGATGAAGAAACTTGAGGTTATTCAGCTAACAGATGTTGAGTGTTAGATAAACCATTATTAACTGAGAGGTTTTCAGAGGAGGGAAGTTCTGATGGAGGAAGTGTGTTTAGAGGAAAAGCTGAAACCCAAGAGTTGGATTCAACGTTAGGAGGTATGATGTTTGGATCTTCATCAGCATTAGGAGAGTTTGAATGCAGATGAGTGTTGAAGAGAGTTTCTGTTTATCTATAATGAGAGAACATCCAAGCATTCAGTTCATCATTGTAAGCGATAGGTTTAGAGTTCGCTGATCTTGATTCGTCAAAGGTGACATGAATTGTTTCTTCTACAATTTGTCTTCTCTTGTTGAAGACTCTATAGGCTTTGGAAATAGATGAATAACCAAGAAAGATTCCATCATCAGCTTTTGGATCGAACTTTCCAAGAGCATCTTTGTTGTTTAAAAGGAAACACTGACAACCAAAGATGTGAAGACAACTGATAGAAGGTTTTCTTCCATGAAAGAGTTCGTAGGTTATCTTGCTGAAACGTTTTACTATCAGAGGCCTGTTTTGAGTGAAACAAGCAGTGTTGACAGCTTCTGCCCAAAACTGAGTTGGAAGATGAGAATCGCTGAGCATTGATCTTGCAACTTCAATGATCGTTCGGTTTCTTCTTTCAGCGACACCATTCTGCTGAGGAGTTCTTACAAAAGAGAAATTGTGAGAGATTCCCTTACTCTCAAAGAAATTGTTTAGAGAACTATTTTTTAATTCAGTTCCATGATCACTTCTTATTGAGCGAACCATTAGATTATTCAACACTTCCATCTTTCTAACAATGGATATCAGTTCTTCTGGAGTATCATTTTTACAACAAAGAAAGATTACCCAGGTGTAGCGAGAGTATTCATCTATAATGACAAGTGTATATTTCTTTTCAGCTATAGATTGGATATTGACAGGGCCAAACAAATCCATATGCAAGAGTTGAAGAAGACTTGTCACCGAGGAAACTTGTTTTGATTTAAAACTAGCTTTAGTCTGCTTTCCTTTTTCACATGCTGAGATTCTTTGGCATATGAGTGCTGAGGAAGACCAGAGACTAGTTCTTTTGAGGAGAGAGAATTCAGTGTTTTGAAATTTAGATGAGATAGCCTTTTATGCCATAATCAGTTGACATTTGAGGAGGCTTTAGAGAGAAAACAAACGTTTTCAGTGGTAGTAGAGTCCATGTCTATTACATAGACATTTTCCATACGATAACCACTAAGAGCGAGCTTTCCTTCTTCATTTATCACTGAACATGCTTTCTTACAAAAGGTAACTTCGTAGTCTTTGTCACATAGCTGACTGATGCTGAGAAGATTGTGCTTCAGTCCATCTATGTAAGCGACTCTTCTGAAGGTAGTTGTTCCATTGCTGAGAACACCAAACCCTCTAGTATAGCCTTTTCCATTTCCACCAAAGGTCACTGAGGGACCTTTCTCTTCCTTGTAATCAGTGAGCAGGTCTTTTTGTCCAGTCATGTGTCGAGAGCATCCTCTATCTAAATACCAGATACCCTTCGTTCCCTGCAAACATAAGGAAGATTAATTTTTTATTGGTACACACTTTTCAATGGGTCCAACAGTGTTAGTGGAGTTGGAAGGTTTAATAATCTTCACGACATTTGAAGATTCAGCTTCAGTGGTAGCCTTTACATTGGTTGTTTGTTTAACCTTAGTGGCATTTTTCACCTTAGCAGATTTTTGAGCTTTAGTGACCTTCTTAGCCTTCGAGGCAATCATCTTCACTTTAGCTGTCTTTTCAGCTTTTGTGGTAGTAGGACATTTACTAGTAGTATGGTCAGTAATTCCACAGTGATAGCATTTTCTATAGACGAAGTTTGCCTTGTGACTATGAGCAGTTAAGTTAGAAAACTTGAGATGAGCAGGGCCAGCTCCAAGAATGCCCTTAGCATAAGATCTCGGAGGAACTTTCAGTTCTTCGGATTTCTTAAGCTTAATATCAATTTTCAGCTTTGGAGTTGATCTCTGAGAGATATCACTGATCTTAGTTCCAGATCTAGAAGATTGATTTACTGAAGGTTTGGAAAGGACTTTCAATTTTGCTTTCTTGGCAGCCTTCTAAGGATGAGAGATGGATTTCCCTTTATCAGCGAGCTTAGAGATTTTTGATAAATCCTCAGGAATAGAATTTGAAGACGAAGAGCATTTAGAAGAGGTGTCATGGATAGAAGAGACAAACATTCCAAACTTAAGCATGGAACAGTCTGCTAGTTTCATCCTTTTCAGGATGATAACCGAGACCAGATTTGTCATTAACAGGGATTTGAGCCCTAATGATTTCAGTGATGTTGGTTGAAGATTTAAACCATCCCTCAACAATTGCCTTTTCTGCTTTTAAAGTAGCGATGGCTTGTTCGCATTCAATGTCGATAATTTCATTGACAATGACTTGATCTTTTAAACTTTACTCCAGAAGAGTTAGTTCTTTGATCCTTTCATGACATTTCTCTAACTGTTCAGTTAAGTCGATGTTTTTGTTTTCAGCTAGAGTTTTGCCATTGAGTGCATTGTACAAGTCTATTGTCAGCACATCTACTACGCGACTTCTCTAAGCTTCAGAAAGAGATGGATTAGTATAAATTGATACCTGAGAGGAGATATAACTCATGGAAGTTCCTGTTGGTTCTTCCACTTCTTCTTTAATCTCAGCCATAAGACAGAGATTAGCAACTTCTTCTTCATCAGAACTTGATTCTTCTGATTCAGCTCAGTCATGCTCTTTAGCGATAAGACATTTACCTTTTCGCTTAAAGTTTTTCAACTTTTGATATTTCTCTTTCAACTTAAGGTATTTGCTATTGCTTGTTTTCTTGGAGGTAGAAGGTTTGAAAACTTTCTTTGACCTGCATTCACTTGCAAAATGTCCAACTTTTTCACAGTTAAAGCAAGTAGCAGTAGCTTTGTCAACGGGGTTGATTTTGGCTTGTCAGTTATAGAGATAGGCTTATTTCTTTTGAAATTGCTCTTTCTTGCAAATATTTTGAAAGAGATTGTCTAGAGTGCTAAGGATTCATCAAACTCTGAAAGATCAGTGTCTGATAATTCCTCAGAGTCAGAATCTAACTCAGTGATGGTGAGAGTAGATCACTGAGATGGAATGATCTCTGAAGAGACTAAAGCAACAGGAGTGTTTTTGGAGTCTTTAGAATCTTTTACAAGATTCTTCTTCAGAAGATTTGATTGTTCATAGTTGAGCAATATTCCATATAAGGTGCTAAGAGAGAGAGAGAGAATTTAAGTCTATTGTCAATTTAAGACACATTGAGTAACTGTCCCAACTTTCAGGAAGACATTCTAAGAATTTAGTTAAGACCTCAGAGTTAGAGTAGGTCCTACCAACAGTCCTTAGATCAGTGATTTGACAGTTAAATCTCTGGTGAACATCGGATAGGGATTCATTCTTACAACAGATAAAACTTTCATATTGTCTTACTAAGTTAATCTTTTTAGTTTCTTGGACTTCAGTGGTACCTTCATATTGAACACATATAGTGTCCCACATTTCTTTAGCAATTTTTAGATGAATGATGGAATGGAAGGCTTCATCAGACAGAGCCATAGAGATAATGATTTTTGCCTTTGCATCTAAACCAACTTTCTTTTTATCTTCATCACTCAATTGTCTTATTTCTTTAATAGCATATCTTTCAGGGACAGCAGGTGGAACTGTAGCTATGATAGTGAAGGGTTCATAAGGGCCATTTGCTACATATTCTAGAAATAACATTATTCGATTTTTCCAGAGAGCAAAGTTATCTCTGCTAAATCGAGGAGGTTTTGAGAGAGAACCATTATCATAGTAATTAGTGTTTGTGTTTAGTGCCATATTGAGAATAGCAAGGAAGAGAATAAAGCAAGATCTTGTTTATAAGATTAAACAATCTGCTCTGATAACTCTTGTTGGTCCCGAAGGTGCTTAACAAGTTTGTAGAAGGGGGGGGGGTTGAATACAAACACAAAATTTAAAGTTTAATAAATTGTTTATTGATAACTCAAAATAAAATTTACAAGTTTTTTGCGGAATAAGATTAAGGAAGATCCTAATCTAAACAAACTTAAGAAACACTAAGATGGTTGCACAAGAATTACAGAGAGGGGATTGGAAGAATATAGAAAACAAGGATTTCTATATTTTACAGAAAGATTGAAGACTGAAGGCTTAGGGGAGACACTCAGATAGAGTTGTAATCTTTCTATTTATACCATATGCATTAAATGCATGCCAAGATACTTTACACGTGTCCTTCTGTAGTTGGTTGCATGAGTCTGACTTTTGGAGACATGATTTTGGCTGTATGATGAATAGTGTAGATATCAGAGTTGTTGTACGAAATGTTGTAGAAGTATGTCTTTTCTGACACTCGTACTATTTGTGCATATATAAGACAACAGAGACATGAGTTATAAGCAATGTGATCATCGAACGCTGAATATCTCTTCCTTCTCAGAGATAGAAGGAAGTTCAGTTATCGCTGAAGCTTTTCCTCAGGTTTCTTCGCGTGTAAGTAGACTTGTCTTATTTTCGCTGATATCCGCATCAGGTCATGAGTAGACTTGTCCTTTGTTCAACAGTTTCCTCTTCGATTCAACAGTGAACATCTTTTGTTGTGAAACTTGTCTTCAGGGATTACGTCTTACTGTTTACATGAGAAATCATCAGCGATACTGAACATACTCAGTAATTGATCGCTGATGGTGAAACACTAATACATACAGATGATAAACGTAATTTTCACTAAGTATAATAAAGGGTCATTATCAAATCACAGAGAGAGTTGGATCAACACAAATAGAAATAAACAAATCATAAATTTGTGACTGTTCGTTGTGCGATGGAGCACTTCATCGAGAGTTGTTGCTTGAAGGAAGAGAGTTTGAGTATGCGTGAGCACCTGTATGTTCAAGTTCGGTTTAGATGTCCCGAATGGTTCTTCAGGTCTTGTATATATAGTTTTTGTCACCATAAATGAGCATTAAATGTCTAACGGTCTTGATAATGATTGATCTTGATGACGTTCGTCCGTTATATCCGTTGGTCATTATGCGTTTTAAACCTGTAATAAAGGATTCATAAAAGAAAACGGTCGTATATAATAAATGATAAACAATCATTAGTTACGTTATAAAGGTCGTAAGATATAAGTCTATCGAGAGGTTCTTTCTGGTCGTGGATGCGAGAAACTCTCGACCGTCATTATAAGGGATGACCATGACTCTCGATGTGTGTGATCGTCAGGACCTTATCTTAATACAAGAATGGTCCTTAGATTGTAGACGTTTGGTTTCCTTGCGTCGGTCGTGACTTGTGAAATTTTACCCAAACAACTTTACTTTTCATAAACGTGCATTTAATGTCCAACGATATTCTCTTTCAGTGATTTTGATGGAGATCTTCGTTATGACCATTTACTCATCAATCCGTGTTGAACCTGTAATAAAGAGTTATAAAGAAAAACGGTCGTAGATAATAAATGATATAATCGTTAGTTACGTTATAAAGGTCGTAAGATGTTGAGTTGTCGAGAGATTGTCCGGTCGTGGTCGTAAGAAACTTACGACCATCACCATAAGTGGCGACCATAGTTCTCGTTGTGCATGGTCTTCAGGACCTTATCTTAATACAAGAGTGGTCTTAAGTTTGGAGATGTTTGGTCTTTTTTGCATCGGTCGTGACTTGTAAAAAAATTATCCAAACAGGGACCAAAACAATTTGTATTGCTTTTTCTTTTAGTGTTTTTTTTTATATTTATAATCAAATAAATAAAATAATATTTAATTTATACTTCCAATAAAGGATTAAAGAGTGTAAAAAGTGGTGTCACTTACAACCAATTATCCTCACTAATTATGAGGGACCGATTTCACGCTTTACAACCCGCTATGATATTTTTACTTGGCAAATGGTTATAATCGAAACTTAATTATACGTTAACAAGTTACCATGTTGGATAGCAGGAATAGGACCGATAAGATTGGTTACTAACCTTATCCCATACTCTACCTTTTCGACTCTATTAAAGCGAATAAGTCGGAATTACAGCTCCATAAATTTTTCTCCGATATTGGTGTATCTAAATAACAAAATGATAAAAGTTTGGTTTAAATAAAATCAAAATCAACTTTTACTCCAATGCGAAAACAAATGCCAATTTGATACATGGTATCATTTATTTTACCGGATAAGTATGTCAAAAACCAAAAATTTGTTTGTTTAAGAAACGACCAATGAATTTAAAGAAGACAAGGAAAAAGGGATTGATTATTGTAGGTTTATTTGAGGTGGTTTAAATGGAACAAATATGGGGTTCTACATATTTCATATAGACATTTTAACTTATAATCAAACCGTAAAGAAACAATTTAATATAACATAATAATAAGCCACAAAAGACACATGGGTACCGAGGATCGGTTTCGGTGAGAAGATGAGGTTAACGTGAGAAGTGTTGGTCCCGAAGGTGGTTAACAAGTTTGTAGAAGGGGGGTTGAATACAAACAGAAAATTTTAAAGTTTAATAAATTGTTTATTGATAAATCAAAACACAATTTATAAGTTTGTTGCGGAATAAGATTAAGTAAAACCTAATCTAAACAAACTTAAAGAAACACTAAGAAGGTTGCACTAGAAGTAGAGAATAGGAGATTGAGAGAATATAGAAAACAAGGGTTTCTATATATTTTAGAAAGAAGAAGGCAACACTTAGATGGAGTGTTGATCTTTCTATTTATACCCTATGCATTAAATGCATGTTAGAGTACTTTACACGTGTCCTTCATTGATTGGTTGCAAGAGTCTGACTTTAGGAGACATGCTTTTGGCCGTATGATGAACAATATAGTTGACAGAGTTGTTGTACAAATTGTTGCAGAGGTATGTCTATTCTGACAATCGTACTATGTGTGCAAGGATAAGACAAAAGAGACTTGAGGCATAAGCTAAGTGATCATCGATCACTGAATATCTCTTCCTTCAGAGATATAAAGAAGTGCAGCTATCGCTAAAGTTTTTCCTTACGTTTCTTCGCGTGTGTATACTTGTCTTGGCTTCACTGATATCCGCATCAGGTCACTAGTAGACTTGTCTTTGTTCATCAGCTTTGTATGCAGTGAATGTCTTTGTCGCGAAACTTGTCTTCAGGGATTATGTCTAACTATTTACATTAGAAAACATCAACGATACTGAACATACTCAGTATTAGATCGCTGATACTAAAACAGAATTACATATGAATGTTTACACGAGATCATTAGTGATAACTGAACAGACTCAGTATGATCGCTGATGATGAAAAACTAATACATAATGTTTAAACATAATTTTCACTAAGTATAGAAAAGGGTCATTTTCAAATCACTGAGAGTATGGATCAACAATCTCCCCTTATTTGATAATGACAAAGTAACTATGAAGAAAATTACTTTTAAATCAAAATGAGGAATAATCAGAACTCATAACATACACGTCCCAATTACTATTTTGAGGGATCTTTTACAGTACTGATAGACTTAAGTACTTCACTGAAAATTTTCATTAATTCAAAGAAGGAATTACAAAAGAGATGAAAATTCTAAGTATAAGTTAAGAACTAACTACTGTAAGTCTAGTTAATAGATTACAAGAAGTAAAAAAAATCTATCAACTATCTAGATGGGATTGCAGGACCTTGATCATGTAATCAGGTACTTCTTCTCCTTTTTGCCTTCGATCAACAAATTCTTGTCTAATGATAGTTTTGATCGGTTCAGCTAGAGGATAGTAGGTACACCATAAGCACAGGAGATCCTTTAAATTATTCAGAGGACAGATATGGATCTCAGAGACTCTTTGGAATCTGAGTTGTCCTTCATCATCGTTGAAGAAGACTCCAAAAGGATTTTTCAGTACTTGTCCTGGAAGGAATGGTCCACCAAGAGGCAGGGATAGATCCAGAATCGAGAGATCAGGAGGAGTCCCGAACAATGATTCTTTAGAGAATTTGATGGAGGTTTCGTTCTTGATTACAACGACGTTATCAGAGGAGGAGGCAGGCTTTCTCTTGGTTTGCCTTGGCTTCGGAGGAAGAGCGGAATGCACCTTTAGTACAGCAGTGACTCTGTTGATGAGGGCTCCAACGATACCTTCAACATAGCCTCTGTAGGTTGACTTTGATTTCTTCAGCGCTTCCTTGAACTCTAACCATTCCATATAACCAAAACTTTCAAGTCTTGATACGAACATTTCCTTTGAGCTTCCATCCTATCTGGTTATCTCCATGGTCACTGACGTTCGGTCCTTCTTCTTTCTCCTAGAGATGACAACGACTATGATCTTCATCGGGTCAGAGCAATAATCAATCTTTTGCTTGCACCATTCAAGTGTGTTTTCGCTGACCTCTTTTTCTTTCATGCGCTCCTCTTCAATCACTTTTAGCAGTGCAACTTGAACCTTCACTGGATTTTTCTTTAATTTCTTGTCTTTGAACTGAGAAGACTGAACCTTGAGAGCTAGATTCATGTCTTGTTGGCATTCGACAATCAACTTCTCAGCTCTGACAGATTCTTCGATATCAGCTTGAGTCAGGAAGTCAAGCTCTTTTGATGAGGATTGAAAAGGGATCTTTAGCCGCTGACTCTCCAGGTGAGAGATCATCTCTGTTCTTTTATTCATTTCCTCCTCTGACCATTGAGCTAGTCTAGAGGGCCTTCCTGGATGGAGCAGGGCTTCCTCTTCTTCTTCATCATCAACCTCATTAAAAGAGGTTGGGATTATTTGATCTTCAACTAATGTAGATGGGATTATTTGAAGTTCAGTTCCCTTAAGTAGGGGAGAGAACTGACTGATCAAAAAAGAAGAAAGGAGTTAGTGTTTATTTATATGGAAGAAGAAAGATAAACTCTAGAATGAAAGAAGGGTTTGGTAGGAAAAGAAAGAGAGAGGGACAATGGATAGGAATACTTGAGAAGTATTCTCCCCCTCATATGGTGAAACAAGCTTTAAGTTTCCCTCGGAAGCTATTCCCTTCTGCTTGCCTTGGGATGAAGTACTTGAAGCTGCTTCCCTTCTCCCCCTGCTTCAGAAATGACAATGCCTTTGACAGCTGTCGATGATGAGACATTTGTAGCTGAGAACCAAAGAGATTGGTCCTCTTCATCATCATCATCATCATCAGCATTGTCTTTATCTTGATCATGGAGATCTAGGTCTTCATCAACTTCCTCATTTTCCTCCTCCTCTTCTTCTTCATCTACTAGAGCAAGCGAAGAAGAGGGGGGGCTTGATCTTCTGTCGCTAAAACTTCAACGACCTTCTCCCCCTCCACTTGAGAGGTAGGTTCTTCCACTGCCTGAACCTTAGCTATAGTTGCATTTGAATTTTCTTCAAGTGATCTCTCCCCCTCTTTGTCATTATCAGCATGGGGGAGCTCAACATTAGCAGCGACAACATCAACGGCAGGAGTTGAACAGGCATCAGCCTCCAACTTTTCCACGCGACCTTCAATCTCTAGAATTTCAGAAGTAGCCTGGTGAATAAACTCAATGACTATATTCAGTGAAATCCGGTCAGTGTCAGTGAAGGAAGGCGTCAGTAGTGGAGTTGGTTCATTCGGCTTGGACAAGATCTGAGTCAGCAAGTTTGTGCAGGCATCAATATTTGAAGATAGACACCTAACCTCAGTTGTCAGAGATCCAAAATGTCCCTGTAGAAGTTGGACTTGTTGATGGTTTCTAACCAAGTCCTCCTTCATATTGGCGATCTCTCCCTGAAGAGCAATGACCTGAGACGCTTCAGCTTTTAAGGTAGTAGCAGCTGTCAGTCTCTTCAGCTCCTCACCAGCTTGGTTGACAGCTCTGGTGGTGATGTTCAGGGAAGTGGAAAGAGATCCTACTTTATCGGTAAGCTTGTTGACGCTGACGTCAACCGTTCCCAAAGTAGGACCTGAAATAAAAGTCAGTGGTTGAGCCAAACGATGCTCAGGCTTATATGGAGAGGTGGGAGAGGTGTAGATGGGTTTAGGAATACCTGATAGATCAAACATGTTGTAGAATTGCATATCTACTTCAAAATTTTGAGGAGTTGTTTGAGTATCAGGTCCTAAGGATGCAACATGAAGAGGTTGTTGCGAAATTTGAGGAGGGTTAATGACCAAAGAAATAGTAGAAGAAGAAGGAGTAATGGGGATAGAAGTAGAGATAGCACTTGTGATAGTAGGATTTACCTTAGTTTATGGAGCTTGAGGAACTGAGAAAATGGGTGTTGTCACAGGTGCGGTGTCAGCAATTGTCATCACTGACACGGTTGTTGTAGCAACTGATGTGGAGGAGAGACCCACGAATGCATCCAAAGTAGTTTCTTGAGAAACTACTTCAGGTATTGTTCCCGAAGGGGTGGACTCCTTGGTATTTATGGCCTTTTTAGAAGAACCAGAGAGAGCAGTTGATGGTTTTTTGGAAGAGGTAGTAGCGGCAGGGATAGCAGAAGAAGGAACCTCCTGCGTGGCCGCTGAAGTAAAAGAGTGGAGAGAGAGGCGAGAACGTAAGGTAGAGAGACTTACCTAGTTGTCAGCAGGCTTGATCTCCAGTGCTCGTTGGCCCACCTTTGAGAAAGTACCATCATTGGAAGTGGGGTACTTCTCAGCATAGAGAAATTGGAGATAGGCGTAGATGAAACGAACGTATAGGATCTTGGAATCCTTCTCAGTCTTCTCAATTTTTGACACTAGATCGTCAAAGATCGCTCCAGCATAGTCGAAATGCTTTCTTGCTATCACTGAGTAACCCATCTGGAGCTGCATCTTGCTGGCCTGGTCCAGTGACCCTATCTTGCCACTCATACTTTGGATGATGTGAGTAAAGATATAGTTGATCTGTGAACGCATGTTTGTCTTCTGAATCTTGGTCAGCTTTTTGTTTGGAATCTGGGAGTGAGGCTTGTTGTCCCACGTGTATTCCATGTCATCCAAAAATTGGATGAGCTCAGCGTAAGTTGGAAGAGAGTCGAAGCCAGTGTTGGTCTTTGTAGGGAATCTCAGAGCCTTGCGGAGACCAAAAACAGTAAGTAATCCGGGACCCTGTTCAGTAGAGAAGGAGATGGCAGGGACCACTTCACCTTTCTTGTTTGTCACAGTGGTCTTGTCAGCTGTGAACCAGAATTGTTGAAGTAGAGTCTTTGACGGTTTGGGATCCACAGTGAGAGCATAAGCAATGCATGATTGCTTCAGAAAAGTTACGGCTTCCACCAGATGTGGGTACTTGTCAGCTTCAAAGTCCAACCTAGCCAGGTGGTTGTTCTTTGGGATTTCAGACTCAGTGATGGCGAACTTGACATTTTTTTGAAGCAATGAGGCTAGCTTGGGCCATTTCTGAATAGAAGAAAATAGAGTAAAATAAAGGATTTAGAGTTAAAAAACAATTTAAAATATTTTACTAGTTTCTCTTTTGGGAAAGAAACATAGAAAAACAAAGTTGTTTTTAGAGTAAAACAGTGTTCTTCATGAAAAAGAAAGAACATTCTGAAAAACCAAGTAGAGTAAGTTAAAATCAAAAGAAATGATTTTAAATGTAAGAAACACTTTAAAGTTCAAAATAAAAGAATATTTAGGATTTAAGAATGTTTGTAAGATGAAAGAATGGGAAGAACAAAAAAAAAACCTGATAATCTTGAAGATTTGAATATTTGAGTTTTTGTCTGCTTTGAGTGCCTTGAGTGCTTTTTCTTGCTTAGGAACTTTTAAGTGAGCATAAAAAGATAAGAATGGAAAAAAGGTATTCCTTATATACTATGAGAGAGAAAGGAATGAGGCAAGAAAACAAATGTTCATCATGACATGGACACGTCCCACAAAGTTGATTTGATAGAATTGCAACGGACGAACGTGTCAGAGAAAAAGGCATGTCATGGATTTTCGTTTCAAATGACGTCATAGGAGAGAGAAAAGATTGTTTCATTTTCCTTTTTGAAAGTATCTCTGAAGAAAATTCAGAGATAGGTTTTCTTTTTAAAAAAATCACTGATAAGAAAACATCAGTGATAAGTGTTATTTTCAAAAAGCTTTTAACCACTTGAGAAAAGTGAGTGATTCGATTTTGAGTTTTGAGAAACTTACTGAGTATCATTCAGTGATAAAGAATTAGAAAACATACATGAGAGTCACAGATATTTAGACAGAGAGCAGATGATAAAGGGGAACTCTGTATTACTGACATAATGCTTGAAAGGTGAAGAGTCAATCTTCTAGATTCAGCATTCCAAGCTCACTAATGAGAAAGTTGAACTTAGTATCATCAAGAGGTTTGGTGAAAAGATCAGTGAGCTGATAGTCAGTAGGGATAAAGTGGAGTTCAATATCACCATTCATCACATGATCTCTAATAAAATGATATATGATCTCGATGTGTTTTGTCTTTGAGTGTAGTACTGGGTTGTTTGTTATAGCGATGGCACTAGTGTTATCGCAATAGATTGGAATCTTTGATAGCTGAAGGTCATTGTCTAATAGTTGATTTCTCATCCATAAGACTTGAGCACAACAACTTCTAGCGGCTACGTACTCAGCTTCAGTTGTGGAAGTGGACACTGAATTTTGCTTTTTACTTGTCCAACTTACCAGCTTTCCTCCTAGTAGTTGACATCCACCAGTGGTGCTTTTTCTATCAAGTTTACAACCTGCAAAATCACTATCTGAATATCCAGTTAGATCGAACCCTAAATCTTTGGGATACCAAAGACCGAGGTTATGAGTTCCTTTCAGATATCTGAAAATTCGCTTTACAACGATCAGATGGGATTCCTTGGGTTCAGATTGATAGCGTGCGCACAGACATGTAGAGTACATGATGGAAGGTCGATTCGCTGTAAGATACAACAGGGAGCCTATCATTCCTCTATAGGCAGTGACATTAACAGATTTCCCAGTTGGATCCTTGTTTAATGTCAGAGGAGGTGCCATAGGAGTTTTCATCGCTGATGTTTGAGTTAGATCAAACTTCTTCAGCATATCTTTAACATACTTACCTTGGTTGATAAAAGTACATTTTTCGGTTTGCTTAATCTGAAGACCAAGAAAGTAAGTTAGTTCGCCCATCATACTCATTTTGTATTCTTTCTTCATTCTTTCAGCGAAACGAGTACACAGAGATGGGTTAGTAGAACCAAATATAATGTCATCGACATATATTTGCACAAGAATAATATGACCCTTTATCTTTTTAAAAAACAAAGTATTATCAATTTTACCGCGTTTAAAATTTTCAGAGATAAGAAAAGATGAGAGAGTGTCATACCTAGCATGAGGGGCTTGTTTTAGACCATAGACAGCCTTATCCAATTTATATACATAATTTGGATGCTTAGGGTCGAAGAACCCTGGGGGTTGTTCAACATAGACTTCCTCATTCAACTTTTCATTTAGGAATGTTGATTTTACATCCATTTGATATACTTTGAAGTCTTAGTAAACTGCATAAGCTAAGAAGAGTCGAATTGTTTCGAGCCTAGCCACAGGGGCAAAGGTTTCATCATATTCTATGTCTTCCTCTTTCCTGTATCCCTGAGCAACAAGTCTAGCCTTGTTGTGGGTTACAGTCCCATGTTCATCTAATTTGTTTCTAAATACCCATTTGGTGCCTATAACAGTCTTATCAGATGGTCTGGGAACGAGATTCCAAAATTTGTTTCGAGCAAACTCAGTCAACTCTTCTTGCATAGCGCTAACCCATTTTGGATCTCTGAGGGCATCATCAGTCTTCTTTGGCTCTATTAAAGAAATAAGAGTAAACTATGATTTTAGTCCCTGTGGTTTGCTATTTATAACGATTTTCGTCCCTGGTCTTTGAAAACTGCTTTTTTCGTCCCTATATTTTCCATTTGCTTCTCTTTTCGTCCTTCATCCCAACAGTGTTAGAAAGTTAACGGTAACCCCTCCCATGTGCCAATCATGTGATGGGCAATTTTCTTTTCAATTTTTTTTCTTATTTTGACCTCTTTTTTTAACCTAATCTGATTCCCGTTTTCCCCCAAACGCACATTTTACTTTTCCATACGTATCTCCAGTGTGCTCTCGATCTAAATTGCCTCTCCATCCAAATTGCTTCTCGATCCAAGCTAATTCTTGATTCAAAGTTGCTTCTTAATCCAAAGTTTATCCTCAATTCAACGACCCAAAATTGCTTTTCGATTCAAAGAACCAAGGTTGATTCTCGATCCAAAGCTTGACAGCCATCGAAACGTGAGCTATGTCCATGTGGTTTCTTCCCTTGTGTTGGTTTGTGATGGATGGCGCCAGAGCAGGGATGGCTATAGCTATGGCGACTACGTAAGCTCTGTCCCAATGGTTTCTTCCCTTGTGTCAAAAATTCTAGGTTGAGATTTATGTCTATGAGTCCTCGAGAGGTTTCTTCCACATCATAATCATCAGATCAGTCGAGGGATGGTAAACGTACATGATTTGAGAATAGGGTTGAACATCAAAATCAGTGCAAATTGGGGGAGGAGTAGTATCGCGGTGGGGGATAAAAAGTGTCGGTGACTGTGGGTGGAGGATAAGAAGCGGCGGAAGAAGGCAGACGGTAAGGATTGTTAGAGTTTTAGAAACTCGTGATTTGTGATGGGGGGAAGAAATGGAGTTGAATAATCTTTCAAATCAAAAATTAAAGGTCCTACACCTCCACCCACCTTGTTGTTGATATTGATTTCCACGGAGGCAAATAACAGTTGCTTGGGTTGATGATTATAGATGGAATCAACTGAGATTTAATTTGATGGGGATGTTAATTTGACTTTTAGGAGACCAATTTACTCAAATCAAACACATGATCGACTTGTTGGCAGCAATCAGCAGTAATCTGACGTACTCATAGTCATGTTCGTCGACCGGGGTGGAGACATGGGGGAGCCAAGATACGTCTCCGACCGAATTCACGATTTGCTGCGACGATTTTCGGAGGGTGGCAGTGGGGATGATGGTGAACACTTGTCGTATGTCGCTAGCTTGGCATTTGAATACGAGTTGCAACGTCTTGTCCAAAACCTGTTCGGTGTCATCAATGATCCGACGCGTGGGTAGTTCATAAAGGTCGTTCCTTGAATGCGCCGCCTGCCGCAGTAGGGCGACAAGCTTCTCCGTCTTGTTTTTGATATTGGCGCAATCCTTCTTGAATGTGCAAGCTAATTCTACCTATTTTATAATTTGGTCTGCCAATTGTATCGGTCTTGCTAAGATCTGTTTCACGATGTCTGCCATCGCCAACGGCGGACCACCTCCATCGTGTTATTGGAATTCAAAATCAAATATTTTGACGGACAAAGTGAAGAGCTAGAGAGAAAGAAATGGATGGTTCTTCCAAAATCAAATATTTTGGTCCCATGATGAAGAAGGGGTTGGGTTAGAAGTATGTGAAATAATTTTTTTTAACAGGTTATAAAAAGAAAACAGAAAAAGACATATTTGCCCCTCACATGAGAGGGGTTAACGCCTGTTTTTTAAAGTTGTTGGACTTAGGGATGAAAAGAGAAGCAAATGGAAATCATAGGGATGAAAAAAGCAGTTTTTAAACCACAGGGACGAAATTCGTTATAGACACCAAACCGTAAGGATGAAAATCGTACTTTACTCAAGAAATAAAGTTGACAAAGAGACAGATATTACATGAACTTTATCGAGTCTGAATACCTGCATCGGGATCACCAAGGATTTGATCTATGGGCTGATCTTTGATCCATCGCTGAGCAGGAGCATGATCTCTTACTTCAGGATTTGGATCAACAATAGGAATGTTCACTGATGAAGAAGCTTGAGGTTCATCAGCTATCAATTATTGAGTGTCAGACAGACCATTGTTCACTGAGAGGTTTTCAGACGAGGGAAGATTTGATGGAGGGAGAATGTTTAGAGGTTCAGCTGAAACCCATGAGGTGGATTCAACATTAGGTGGTATTGTGTGTCCCATAATCAGTATATATCAAGATTACAACAATGAATTGTCAATTTAAATCACTTTTATTAATCACAAGTTTGGATTACAAAAGTTCCTCCCTCAACACTTAGAGCACGTATGACTCTGATGAATACTACTACTTATAAAACACGCACAACACCTATTTATACTATAGCTAGAAACACTCAAAACACTGTTCATGCACACACCAAAAACGCGCAAACAACTAAAACAGAATTTACAATGTTGACTTTGACTTTTTATTACACTAAACTTTGACTTTGATGCTGAGAGTTGACTTTAGATTTGACCTTCTGTCTTCAGTCTTCTATGATCTTATATCCAACATATTTATGCTCTAACAATCTCCCCCTTTGGATTCAAGATCATGTTTTGAAAGATTTAGCAGATCAATCTCCCCCTTTTGTTGCATTGAAGAACTTTAAATCTCCCTTTTAAGCTCAATCTGAATACAATCTTGTGTGTCCAATTCTAGTTCTAATTGCGAACAATGATTAACAAAACAAGATTTAATCAACAATTAAACCAACCTGTTTTGGTTTCTTAATGCAACAGTTTACAATTCTTTCTCTCTAGTAATCTCTTTCTCTCTCTAGCTTTCTCTCTCTAGTTTTTGATACAAAATGAGCACTTATGATTCTAACTCATCTCTTCTCTAATCAGCTCTCTACTCTCACAAAATGACTTACTTCCTTACTTGTTACAACTTGTTACCATCTACTACAAGGACACAAGGTATTTATACCCTCTACCAATTACAAAGAAATAAAAACACAATACATTGACTTTGACTATTATTACAAAATGACTTTGACTTTCCATGAGAGTTTACTTTCAGCCTTTGACTTCTTGACTTTATATCTTCAATCTTTATGATCTTGAATCCAACAAATCTGTGCTCTAATAATCTCCCCCTTTGGATTCAAGATCATCACAAAAAGATTTAGCAAAACAATCTCCCCTTTTGGTTACATTGAAGAACTTTAAAATCTTCCCTTTAAGCTCGGTCTGAGTAAGAATCTTCCTCTTTTGGTTGATCTTTAACTTTAATCTCCCCAAAATATATCTTCAAGAAATACCAACAATCTTCAATAATCTCTTCAGAATGATCACCAAACTCTTTTAGACTTCGGGAAAGAAATTATCTTCATATTTAGCACGAAATGCTTTATCAAACAGTTCTTCAAAGAAAATTTCTTAAAAATCAACATATCTTTAGAAATCTTTTCAAACTTTCAAACTTTGAACATTGTCATCTTCAAATCTTTTAACTTTGAAATTTCTGACTTGGACATTTCTTTAAAATCATTTCCCCCTTTTCGATGAATAGAGCATCTGGTTCATCAAAACTTTGTTAAGAAATGTCACTGAAATTATGTTCTGACCACTGATCTGTCAAGCCGAGCCTCTGATCCTTTGCCAATTCGAACAATGTATCCATCTAGATCTTTTCAAATCCAGACAAAATATTCATGTAACTCCTGAATCAACAAATAAATCAGTTAAAATGTTTGTCAGTAACACTAAGTCACTGTGTGTAATGAATACACATAGGAAAGGAGCTTTTTGATGTTCACTCCCCCAGGGCTTCCATCCAATCATCGAAACACCACAAAGGAAATTTCTATGAATGTTATGACAAGAAAACAAATTCCTTGTGTGTTCGTGCAAGTGTAGAAAGAATTAAGCATATGATGATTGCTTTTAATAAGGCTCAACATTGTGTAAACCACTGAGACAACAGTAGTATAAACACAGACTCAATGTGCATGATTGAAGTGCGAAGGTGGGGCAAACTTCCTTCTTTTTCAATATACAGATTTTCCAAATAAAAATCAGATAGTATATGTGTTGCGTCCCCAGAAAAATATGAAACACTTTCTTTTTAAGAAGAAAATGAGTGGCTGGTGGGGTTTTATCAAGAGTTGGCATGGGCTAGTTGCCTGTTTCAATAACGTTCACGAAGAAGTGTGAAATATTAGTAATGTGGCTGCCCGACTCAAAAAGTAGTTGGTGCAGATTTTGATATTCTTTTACTCTGATCTCACACCCTCTTTCTTTTAATCATTAACCTCACAGCTAACTAAACTCTCATTTCCATTTTACCTCAACGCACATCCCACACTCATTTCTTTTAGACGCCTCACACTCAATCACTATGGAATAACTTCTTAGGTAGGAGACACTGGTAATCGTGAATCCATAGAAGTTTCATTTAAGTCCTAGCATAAATAACCCATGTAATCCTATAAAGCATAATGTTGCTCAATATGGTTTAACTTTATTAGTTAAAGCTCGAATACAAGTCATATATGTATATGCTCATAATATAATCATGAGCATTTTTAAACATTGAAGTATTTTCAAAATATGTAAATTGAATGAATGAATATGAATGCAAGAGACTTGTTTGAAAATCTGACATTGTATGAAAAATGATCAGAAATGAACGATATAGCAATTAAGGCTTATGGTCAAGAATAATAGATATTGTCCATATGAATAAAAAATATAGACATTCTTGAAATGAACGTTAAGAAATGAAATTACGCTCAAAATTCTTTGAAGTACAAGAAGGGTGTCTTACCATCGAAAAATATGTTTCAAATTTGAGACATGGTAAGAACATTTTGAACAAAAATTAAACCGGTGTGTGTGAATACTTGAAAGTATATAGAAAAGACAATACAAAAGTATTTATCTTTGGAAACACACGGTTTATATTCATTTAAACACAAATAAAATGAAAACATTTAAAATCACACTTCCAATTCATGAAATCTGTTTAAGAATCGGGAAGTGGTTTGAACAATTAAAAATATGTTTTCTATGATTGAAAGTTGTCCTTCTTTCAACCATATATGAGATTAAGATAAGAAATTAACCTTTTCGCTTCGTCTTAAATCTCATGAAGTCAAGCATCAAGTCATAAAGATATGATCTTGTAAGCATCTCTCAAACTGCACAAGTCTCAAAGTCTAGTCAAAGCAACTTTATTCACAAAATTTATTCAAATGTAAAATACATAAAGCAGTAAAACAATTAAAATACGAGTTTTGATTTGAAATAATCAGAAGTCATATCCTTACTCCTTTTGTTATACGCATAAACTCCCCTAAATTCATGCATCAGAAAAATTTAGCAATAAAATTCTATAAACTCCCCTCAGAATAATATTGATCATCTTATAAGCTTGTCTCACTCCCCCTGAGAACATGAACAACACATTAAAGTGCAGATACCCTTTCAGAAATAATGATAAAGAAATGAAGAAAAAAATGACAATAAAAGAAACTTTAATAGGTAATTACTGATTAGACCTTGAGATTTAGCATACGAAGCTTAGATACAAGAAAATTAAATCTCTTTTCATCTAAAGCTTTGGTAAACAAATCTGCAAGTTGATAATCAGTCTTTACAAAGTAAAGTTCTATTGTACCTTTTTCTACATTATCTTTTATAAAATGATACCTGACATCAATGTGCTTTGTTTTAGTGTGTTGCACAGGATTAACTGAGATTCTTCAGGTTGTACATCATGAGGGAGGGAATTAGTTGAAGTAATTGGTGCAGAATCTTCAGTAGGTACAACTTGTTCAGTCTGTTGATCTGTCCTTACAACACATCCTACTGACTCAGCAACTTCTGGCTCATCATTAGTAGATTCAACTTCAACTATAGGAGTAGGCATTTGAGCTAGAATATCTTGCTGAATCGGGAAATTTGATTCAGTAGAAACATCTGAAGTGGTTGGACGAGTAATCGTTGAATCTTCAATCCTGTCAACCACAACAGGTTTATTCACATTAGATCCAAGATATTCATCATAAAACAGTTCAAATAAAGTATCTAAATCAGATAAATGATTAGTAGACGTGGAAGCTTCTTCTGATTTGTTCACTGTTGATACAGGTTCTGGATTGATCTTTCCAGAAGCTAGAACTCCAATTATCACGGGTTCTGAACTGACTTGTTCAGAATCCATATCCTCATCGGATGTAACATTGACGCTTTCAATAACATTCTTCGACTTCTTCAAATATAATCGATATGCAGCAAATGTAGAAGAATATCCAATGAAGATGTCCTCATCTGCCTTAGCACTAAACTTGTTGAGATTCTCTCTGTCGTTGAGCACAAAACACTTACACCGAAATATATGAAAATATTTGATAGACGGTGTTCGGTTGTTGATCAAAGCATACAGAGTCTTTTGAAATCTGCGGTGTATTATGGAACGGTTCTGAGTGTAGCACGCAGTCGAAATAGCTTCTGCCCATAGAAATAGAGGTAAGTCTGATTGGATAAGCATAGTGCGAGCGGCCTCGACTCGCGTTCGATTTCGCCTTTCGACTACTCCATTCTGTTCGGGTGTACGAGCAGCAGAGTATTGATGTGATATCCCAACCGATTCGAGATATTCTTCAACAGACTTGTTCTTAAACTCTGTGCCTTTATCAGTTCTGAGAAGCTTGACTGGTTTCTGCAAATTCACCTGGGTCGTCTTCAGAAATGTAATGAGTACTTCAGGTGTCTCATCTTTTGATCGGAGAAATTTGACCCCCGTGTATCGCGAATAGTCTTCCACGATAACAAGAACATATTTCTTTCCGCCTAAGCTTTGCGTTCGCATTGGACCAAAAAGATCCATATGTAACAACTCTAACGGATAACTGGTACTTGGTTCAGGCTTTAGTTTATGTGGAGCTCTCTTCTTCTTAGCTTTTTCACATGCTGTACATAAGTGTTCTTTTTCATATCTCAGTTCCGGAAGTCCATTCTCTGTATAATTAGACAATAAAGCTTTCTGCCCAGTCATATGCTTGGAACAACCGCTATCCAAGTACCACATATGTCGGGTCTGCAAGAGAAATCTGGAAACAACAATTTTAGCTACCCATTTAAAAACGGGTCCTAACAGATTAGTACAAGATTTTGTCATCCATTTGAATATGGACCCTCTTTTCTTTTGAAAACTTTTAAAACCATTTGATCTAGAAGAATAAACATGATAAGATCCAAACCAATCATTAGAATTATGATGATAAGCAAAATCATTCCACTTATAAGAATAAGATTTAGTAGTAGTAGGAGATAATCGGAACAATTGCTTATTAGAATATCGCTTGTAATCAGTTACAAGGTTTTTATTTGTCGAAGCAATAGAACCAACTACACCACACATACTACTAGTTGATGTATTACAAGAACTATCAGTAATTGATTCCACTTTTCATCACTCTTCCTCTTAGGTCGCCATTCAGATCTTGCTTCTGACCTTTTCTTTCTTATATCTGAAACAGAAGATTTAGATTTATTAGAAAAATCAGATTTTTGAAATTGATTTTTCTTGTGTTTACCAGTGTTATTCTATTTCTGTGAGCGCTGTTTCTTATGTTTCTTACCCTTTGCATAGTAATGAGCATTCACAGAAACTGATTCACCAACCTTAGTTGATGATTCACCTTTTTCATGAACACTTGGTAAAGCTTGTCCATTTATCACAAAAGTAGAATGATTTGGAAGTGGAGCATTAAAGTCAAACATATCAATTTCCTCTATACACCCTTCATCAAAATTTAGAAAATCATTTGCAAACTCAAATAAATCATCAAAAACAGTCTCAGAAGATTGAAGTACTTTAGAAGATGAAGAACACACATTAGATTTAACATGAAAATTTGTGTTCTTTAACACTGTAGAAAATACATCTTGTGTTATATCATTCAAAATTCTTTCATCAGATAAAATATTTTCTAACTCAATTATTTTGCTTTCTAAGATGAGTGAAGGTACATAAATTTTAGCTTGAACAGGTTTTGCCTCCATTTCAGTAGAAGAATAGCTAGCAAAATAATCATTTGAAAGAAATTTTGTTGTTTTAGAAAGATAACTATCATTCAGTCTTTCATAACAGAATGGTAGTTGCATTTTCTTTAAAATCATTCTTTTCTCATCTTCTTTGTCCTCAACTTCTTTTGATGCTGTGGTGATAAATTTGGGTTTCAAATGAGGATGTTTATCAACAGCATACATATAATTTGCATTATATATACCTGGCTGTTTTCTGATAGCTTTTTCTAGGTAATGAGGATTATCATAACCTAGTGCCCAAATTTCTTTAAAATCATCTTCTTCATTAGGTGTATTCAAGAAAATCGTTTGATATGTTTGGCCTCTAATATATAGTTTTGCTTCCAGACCATTTACCTTTTTCTCTAAAGTCTTGTTCTCAACCTACAGTTTAAACGATTTTAGAACACATTCTTGTCTTTCAGAATCAGACTTAAACAATTGTTTTTGCAATTCAGAAATCTTACTTTCAAAACAATCTTTTTTATTTTTAAAAACAGAATCAGATTTGCGTAGAGAATCAATTAAATCTTTGTTCTCAATAACTGATTTATTAAGTTCAAAGATCTGTTGATTTCTCCTAGCAACTCTGTCTTTTTCCTTTTTCAGTTTGGATTGAAGGTCTTGAAGTTCGACCATCATGGCTTCCATTTTGGTCATGAAATCTTTTTCAGTTAAGTTTATTACCTCTTCAGAATCAACATTCTCATCATCAGAATCATCTTCTTTCACCTGTTTTCCCATCAAGCACAGGTTAGCAGATTCTTCCTTTTCTTCCACTTCAACATCTGAATAATCCAACCAAAATTCGTCTTCAGCCATTAGTGCTATGCTAACTTCTTGTTGTTTGGCCAATAGCATTTTGTTCTGATAATACTGTGAGTTGCGAACCTTTGGCTTTCGACATTCTTTAGCAAAATGTCCAATCTTGCCACAGTTGTAGCATTTGATTAGATCATTTGCTGGCTTTTCAGCACTAGTATAATCATTCACATATTTCTTTCTTTCTTCTGGTTTCTTCTCAATAAATTTGTTTCCTTCTACCCTTTCTCTGTGCTCGTGGTTCTTGGAGTTGGACGAAGAGTATCTCTGAGAATTGGATCCTGGCTTTTTGTAGAACTTCTTATGGAATGCTCGGGTCAGTAACAACATTGCTTGCTTAAGACTCTCTCCATCATCTCCATCAGATTTAGATTCTGATTCAGAAATGATAATGACTTTCTTCTTCTTTTTCTTATCTTTTCTTTCTCTTTTTCTCCAGCCACAAGTGCAATGGGATCAGTAACCTTTTCAACTTTCTTCTTCTCACTTCTTTTCTCTTCTACCTCTTCTTCATTCTGTATCAACGTCTCATAAACCTCATGTAACGGAATGTCACTCAGATCATTCATTTGTTTCAATCGGCGAGTATGATTTTTCCATTCCGGTTGCAAGATGCTAAGAAACTTGACGTTGTTCTCTATTCGATCCTTCTTGACCTTGTTCTTCGAGAGTTCATTCAAGAGTAGAACAAATCTTTCATAAGTCTCTTCCAAGCTTTCATTGTCTTTTGCTTTAAACTTTTCATACCTGTTGATACAGTTAGCTACTTTCATTTGGTTCCCAACCTTTGAACCCATCATCATCTTTTGAAGTTGATCCCACATAGATTTGGCAGTTGCATTGTAACTATCTATTTTCACATATATCTCATTGGTGATTCTTTGTAACAACAAAGATCTTGCAGTTTTATCAGCATCAAACCGATTCTTTTGCTCATCAGAGAATTTTTCATATTCTTTCTCACTTCTCTTTGTTTTAGGAGCTCCATCTGAATCATTACC
This sequence comes from Arctium lappa, assembly GCA_023525745.1. Taxonomy (NCBI): domain Eukaryota; kingdom Viridiplantae; phylum Streptophyta; class Magnoliopsida; order Asterales; family Asteraceae; genus Arctium; species Arctium lappa. The sequence continues at coordinate 42,290,105 of CM042047.1, read as the reverse complement.
TTCATCAGGAATCTCCTCAAAAACTGTTGGCATTGGACCTTCTTCTACTGATGCTAGAATATTCTTTCCATTCTTTTGCGATCAACAAAATCGAGAAATCTGTCTCTCCATTGCTCATATTTCCCTTTGAATAACACTGGGGGCTTGGAATCAGTTCTAATCGAAAGAGCGTCTCTGGAAGTCATCCTGTCTGTACCTGTTTTGAACAGATATGCAATAAGAAACTAGAAACTGATCGTTAGTCCAATTATGAAATCACAAGAAAAAAAATATTGACACTGAAAAAATATTTTGAAAATAAATTTTTTTTTGAAAATTTTGACTAAGTCCTGAAACTCGCAGATCACTATTCACGATGAAACTCGCAGATGCCTATTCGCGCGAAGTAGGAACTCGCTTGATGAGGCTTGCGCAAATTGGAAACTCGCTAGACTTGATATGCACGAAGTAGTTTCTCGCTAGCTGAAGTTCGTACAAAGCTACAAAACTCGCTAATAGAAGGTAGCGCAAAGCTTAGAAACGCGCTAGACGTTGATGGCGCAAAGCTTGAAACGTGCTAGACGTTGGTTGCGTGAAAGAAGAACTCACAGAGTGAAGGTAGCGCGAAGTATAAAACTCGCAAGGGTTTGTGCGTTCCAACACTTAGACAAAATTTAGAGGATTTCAAACTCGCAGAACCTCAAACTCGCAGTCTTAGACTTGCGTGTTTCTAGAACTCGCTAACCACTGATCGTCCACTTCTCGCTAAACGGCATATGTGCATTTCTAGTTCACGCAAAACACAATTTGCGCGTTTGTCAGTTCGCGCAAAACAATACTTTGCGCGTTTGCCTGTTCGCGCACAACACTACTTGCGCGAAATGATGAACTCGCAAATAGCTTTCTACGCATTTTGGCCCATACTCAGAATTCTCCAATCTTGCGCGTTCTTCAAATGAACCTTGCGCGTTTCTCAGAAGAACTAGCGCGAAACTCGGATATTGCGCGTTATTGGTATTTCCTTGCGTGTTCTTGATCTGATCGATCAAAAATCAAGTAAACTTGATTTCTGACTCTAAAATTTGTACAATTTCATCCCCACACTATACGAAATACATTTACAATACTGAAATTTCAAATACAAGTGAAAATTACAATGATTAATTGAAATTACAGTGTTCGATTCGTGAAACTCAAAAACTCAACAAAACTCAAAAATATCAATCAATTACAGTGCGATTATCAAATTAAACCATACAGACATGATCGACATCACATTGCAAACAAAACCTAATCAAATTTAACTCCTAATTCGCACTAAAACTCAGAAATCGATTCTCGGCTCAAGAACACAGTACGAACTCAACTTCTTGATCTCATTTCAAAATTGGATCTGCTCTGATACCAATTGTGTGTCCAATTCTAGTTCTAATTGCAAACAATGATTAACAAAACAATATTTAATCAAGAATTAAACCAACCTGTTTTGATTTCTTAATGCAACAGTTTACAATTCTTTCTCTCTGTTAATCTCTTTCTCTCTCTAGCTTTCTTTCTCTAGTTTTTGATACAAAATGAGCACTTATGATTCTAACTTATATCTTCTCTAATCAGCTCTCTACTCTCACAAAATGACTTACTTCCTTACTTGTTACAACTTGTTACCATCTACTACAAGGACACAAGGTATTTATACCCTTTATCAATTACAAAGAAATAAAAACACAATACATTGACTTTGACTATTATTACAAAATGACTTTGACTTTCCATGAGAGTTGACTTTCAGCCTTTGACTTCTTGACTTTATATCTTCAATCTTTATGATCTTGAATCCAACAAATTTGTGCTCTAACAAATCTTCCTCTTTTGGTTGATCTTTAACTTTAATCTCCCCAAAGTCTATCTTCAAAAAATACCAACAATCTCTCTCAAAGATGGTAGAAACATTCTTTAATAATCTTCTCACAATTATCACAAGACTCTTTCAGACTTCGAAAAGAAATTATCTTCAGATTTAGCTCAGATTGCTTCAGCAAATAATCTTTAGTTTTGTAATTTCTGACTTGGACATTTCTTTAAAATCTTCTCCCCCTTTTTGATGAATAGAGCATCTATAACATCAAAACTTTCATCAAGAAATGTCTTTGACCATTCTGATATGTCCAAGAGCCACTGATTCGTTGATCCGTAACCAAGTCTGCATCTACGTCGGTCCCGTTATACTTGAACACGATCTTACCAAACAATCAAACAATCACAAACATATAAGATTTACCAACCTGTTTTGATTAACAACAAAGGATTACAGATTGATGTTTTTCGTTGAAGCTCTCTTTGGTTTTTCTCTCTAGTTGTTGGCTTGATCAGATTGTGTGTTTTTGTGTTATTTGTGATCAGATCGAGATCAGATATTAGATTTCCTAATATCTACCTAACAACTAACATAAATATCTAAACTAAATAAAATATCCTAAAATATCTAAAACTAGATATTTAGGAATATTATAAAATACAATAAAACAAACTTTGACATTTATTACAAACTTAACATTAGACTAATATTGAGAGTGGCTTTTCAGCTTTAGCTTCAGATTCCAGCCTTCAGATTTGGATTATCTTGAATCCAATAAATCTGAGATCTAACAATCTCCCCCTTTGGATCAAGATCATTACTAAAAAGATTTAGCAATTCAGTCTTCTCTTTCAGCTCAGAAGATGCAATCTCCTTCTTTGTCTTCAAAATGTAATAATCTCTAGTTTTAGCTCAGAATGCTTTAGCAAAGTATCTTCAAAGAAAATTTCACTAAAATCAGCATGTCTTCAGAATACTTTGCCTTTGAAGAATTCGATCTTGGACATTTGATCTCTTCCATTTCTTCTCCTATTTCTTGATTAGCTCTTCTCCTCCTTTTTGATGGAAAAAGCAACGATTTCATCAAAACTTTGATTCGTCAATTCAAAAAATAGGAGCCTCTGATTCGTCAATTCAAAAAATATTCATCTAGATCTTTGCAAATCCAAACAAAATCATCGTGTAACACCTGAATCAACAAATGAATCAGTTAAGAATGTCTGTCAGTAACACGAAGTCACTGTGTGTAACAAATACACATTGGAAAGGAGCTTTTTGATGGTCACTCCCCCAGGGCTTCCATTCAATCATCGAAACACCACAAAGGTAATTTCTATGAACATTATGACAAAGAAACAAATTCCTTGTGTGTTCGTGCATGTGATAGAAAGAATTAAGCACGTGATGATTACTTATAGGCTCAAAATTGTGTTAACCACTCAGACAACAGTAAGTTAAGCACAGACTCAATGTGCATGATTGAAGTTCGAAGGTGGGGCAAACTTCCTTCTTTTCAATATCCAGATTTTCCAAATGAAAATCAGATAGCAAATGTGTTGCGTCCCCTTTGAAAATGTGAAACACTTTCTATTTGAGTAGAAAATGAGTGGATGGTGAGGTTTGATCAAGAGTTGGCATGGGCTAGTTGCATGTTTCAATAATGTTCACAAAAGAGTTTTGAAACATTAGAATTGTGGCTGCCCGACTCAGAAAAAGTTGGTGCAGAGTTCTGATATTCTTTTAACTCTGTTCTCATACCCTCTTTCTTTTAAACATTAAGCTCACTCTAACCAAACTCTCTTTTTTTGTATACCTCATCACACAATCCATACTCATTTCTTTTCGACTTCTCATACTCAATCACTATGTATTAACCTCTTGGGTAGGAAACACTGGTTAACGTGTATCCGTAGAAGTTGTGTTAAGTCCTAGCACAAAGAAATCTCATGTTTTCCTAGAAAGCATGTGATGCTCAAAATGGTTTAACTATATCAGTTAAAGCATAAATTTAGATCTTGAAAACATTTAAAATCACACTTCCAAATTATAAAATCTGATTTGAGAATCGGGAAGTGGTTTGAACTTTGAAGAACAATGTTTTCTATGATTGAAAGTTGTCCTTCTTTCAACCATATATGAGATTAAGATAAAGAGTTATACCTTTTGAGTGCAATCTTACATCTCATGAAGTTAACTTAAAGTCATAAAGATATGATCTTGTAAGCATCTCTCAAACAGCAAAAGTCTTAGGTCATAGTCAAAGCAAATTTATTCACTGAAATTAAAAATGACAAAAAGCAATAAAACAATGAAAGTTTTCATACTCCTTTGACTTTTAGAGTTCCCCCTAAAATCATGTTGATCATCTATCAATTTCTTCTCACACTCCCCCTAAGATCATGAACAGATTGTGAAAGTGCAGATATCTTGCGGATATGAAGATAAAGAAATGATGAAAAAATTACAATAAGAAACTTTAATAGGTAACCACTGATTATGTCTTAAGATTTAGCATACCAAGCTTAGAGACAAGAAAATTGAATCTCTTTTCATCCAAGGGTTTGGTAAACAAATCTGCAAGCTGATAATCAGTTTTTACAAAGTAAAGCTCAATTGTTCCTTTTTCGACATTATTTTTTATAAAATGATATCTGACATCGATGTGTTTAGTCTTTGTATGCTGAACAGGATTAGTTGTTATCGCGATAGCGCTCTTCGAGTCACAGTAGATCGGGATTTTGTTGAAGTGAAAACCGTAATCGCGCAGTTACGTTCTCATCCACAAGACCTGAGAACAGCAGCTAGCAGCAGCCACATATTCTTCTTCGGGCGTTGAAGTTGAGACACATAATTGCTTCTTTGATGCCCAACTTACGAGTTTATCACCGAGGAATTGTATATGACCTGACGTGCGCTTCCTGTATAGCATGCAACCAGCATGATCTGCGTCTGTATATACTGTTAGTTCAAAGCTAGTATCTTTAGGATACCACATACCAAGATCTGCAGTCCCCTTCTGATACCTAAAAATGCGCTTAACTGTAGACACATGGGATTCTTTAGGATTGGCCTGATATCTAGCACATAAACATGTAGAAAACATTATATCTGGCCTACTTGAAGTGAGATACATCAAAGAACCTATCATCCCTCTATAAGTCGTAACATCAACAGCCTTTCCCGAAGGATCGGTGCCAATCTTAGTACCAGGTGCCATTGGGGTACCAATCGGTTTACAATTTTCCATTTTGAACTTCCGAAGAATATCAAGAATGTACTTAGATTGATTGATGAAAATCCCCGATGAAAATTGTTTGACTTGTAATCCGATAAAGAAATTCATCTCTCCCATCATATTCATCTGAAAACGTGATACCATAAGGTTTGAAAAATTCTTACAGTATTTAGGATTTGTAGAGCCAAAAATAATATCATCCACATATATTTGAATTAGAATGATATCGGCTTTCTCCCTTTTAAGGAATAAAGTGGTATCGACCGTACCTTTTGTAAAACCTGACTTGACCAAAAACTTAGATAAGACATCATACCAAGCGCGAGGAGCTTGTTTCAGTCCATAAAGAGCTTTATCGAGAACGTATACATGATTCGGTTTCTCTTGATTGACAAAACCTTCTGGCTGTGGGACGTAGACTTCCTCCTTGAGAATGCCATTTAGAAATGTTGTGTTCACGTCCATTTGAAACATCCGAATTGCCTCTGAACACGCCACTGGAGCATAAGTGTCGTTGTAATCTATTCCTTCCTCTTGCCTATATCCCTTAGCAACAAGTCTTGCTTTATTTCTGATAACAATATCATCTTCATCTTTCTTGATTTTGAAAACCCATTTCATACCAATTATGGTTATACCTTGAGGTTTGGGTACGAGTCTCCAGACTTCAAGTACTTCAAACTGATTCATCTTTTCATGCATTGCAGTCAGCCAATCGGAATCAGCAAGGGCTTTAGATACGCGAGTAGGCTTGATATTGCTCAGAAAGGATTCATGCATACACATATTCATAGAAGCAGACCTAGTTTGCACCGGTTTTGTTTGATCTCCAATGATTTGACTTATCGGGTGCGCTTTGGTCCATTTGTGTTCATGAGGGAGTGGATTATATGAATCATCATATATGAATCCACTGTTATCTTCTTGAGGTTGTTCAGTAGGAATGGGGGGTAAAGTTGAAGTAGTAGCTGCAGAAGTCTCAGTAGGTACAACTTGGTCAGCAACTTCTGTCTCTTCATTATTGATCACAGCTTCAACTGTCGGAGTGGGTATTTGAACTTGAACTTCTTGTTGAATCGTGGAGTCGGATTCAGTAGAGATATCTAAAATGATTGGATGAGTAGTCATTGAGTCTTCCATCTTGTCAACCACAACAGATTTGGTTATTTTAGATCCAAGAAATTCATCATAAAATAGTTCAAATAATAAATCTAAATCAGATAAATGATTAGTAGACGTTGATGCCCCATCTGATTTGTTCTCTTGAGACACAGGTTCTGGACTGATTTTTCTAGAAGCTAGTACTCCTGTTATCACGGGTTCTGAACCGACGTGTTCAGAAGCCATCTCTTCATCAAATGTAACATTGACGCTTTTAACAACATTTTTGACTTCTTCAAGTATACACGGTATGCAGTAGATGTAGATGAATAGCTAATAAAGATGCCTTCATCTGCTTTAGCATTGAACTTGTTCAGACTCTCTCTATCGTTTAGAACATAACACTTACACCCAAATATATGAAAATATTTGATTGTCGGTGTTCGGTTGTTGATTAATGAATACGGAGTCTTCTTAAATCTGTGGTGTATCACGGAACGATTCTGAGTGTAGCACGCAGTCGATACAGCTTCGGCCCATAGAAATAGAGGTAAGTCATATTGGCTTAGCATAGTTCGAGCGGCCTCGACTAGTGTACGATTTCGCCTTTCGACAACTCCATTATGTTGAGGCGTACGTGCAGCAGAGTATTGATGTGAAATCCAGAATGATTCGAGATATTATGCAACTGTTTTGTTCTTGAACTCTGTGCCGTTGTCAGTTCTGAGAATCTTGACTGGTTTCTGCAGATTCACCTGGGTGGTCTTCAGAAATGTGATGAGTACTTCAGGCGTCTCATCTTTTGAACGTAGAAATTTGACCCACGTGTATCGTGAATAATCGTCCACGATAACTAATATGTACTTCTTTCCGCCTAAGCTTTGCGTTAGCATCGGACCACAAAGATCCATATGCAACAACTCTAATGGAGAGCTTGTACTCGGTTCAGGCTTTGGTTTGTGCGGAGCTCTCTTCATCTTGCCTTTTTCACACGCTGCACACAGATGTTCTTTGACATACTTTAGCTCAGGAAGTCTGTTCACTAACTTTCCATTGACCAGTTTATTGATAGAGAGTCGTCGATGCCATAACCAACTTTGTTGCATCGATACTTTTGAGAGTAGACACACCTGTTTGTCAGTCTGGACGTTTGACAAATTGATTATGTAGAGGTCGGACTTTCGAGTGCCGACCAAGAGTTCCTTGCCATCTTCAGTGCGAACAGAACACCTCTTGGCCTTGAAATTTACCTCTAAGCCTTTGTCATAGAACTGGCCTATACTGAAAAGGTTGTGTCCTAAGCCCTCAACATAGTTCACCTTCTTAATCATGACTTTGTCGTGTACCATATCACCATATCCCAGAATTGGTGAAAACTGATCGTTACCAAATCGAATTGTTCTGCAGTATTTCTCTGTATAGTTGGTCAACATACCTTTCTGCCTGGTCATATGCTTGGAACACCCGCTATCCAAGTACCACATATGGCGGGTCTGCACAAGAGAAATTATGAAACAAGAGATTTAGGTACCCACTTGGAAATGGGTCCTACAGTGTTAGTACATGATTTTGGCACCCATTGATATTTGGGTCCTCTTTGCTTTTAATAATCAAATGAAGAATTAGAATGATAAGAGTGAACATGATATGTGTCAAACCAAACATCAGAATCTTGACAAGAAGTATAAACATGTTTATCATAATATGAAGACTTTCTAGCAGATAAAGATAACTGGAATAATTGCTTCATAGAGTATTTCTTGCGAGAAACGACAAGTTTTGGTTTCAAAATAGCAACATCAACAATCAAAACATATTTACTAGTCGTAGTCTTATTACAATCAACACTAGATAAAGATTTAGCAGTCTCGTCAATCTTCTGTTTTGGTTGCCATTCAGATTTAACTCCTAGCTTGCTCAGATCTGTAATATTTGAGACATTTGAGTTAGATTTTTGAGAAACAAAAGAATGCTTCTTCTTTGGCTTACCAGTAGTGATCGGTTTCTGTGAATGCTGAGATTTCTTCTTACCTTTCGCATTCTTAGTTTTCACAAAAACTGTTTCATCAACTTTCGTTGATGATTTGCCTTTCGCAAACATACTGGATAATCCAAAGGAATTCACAACAAAAGACGAATGATTAGGAAGTTTGGCATTAAAATCAAATTGATCAATACAATCATCTAAAACACCATCATAGTTTAGAAAATCAAACCCTCCATCAGTTAAACCAAACAAATCATTAGATTTTGAAGCTTTAGTTGATTTAGAAAGAACAGTATTTTTAAGCACAGTTGAAAACACTTTTTGTTCAATATCAATCAAAAATCTTTCATCTGCTAAAGATTTCTCAAGTTCAGAAATTTTACTTTCCAAAACGAGAGGAAGGACATAAAGTTTACCTTCAATAGGCTTAGCTTCCATTTCTTTTACAGAATAACTATCAAAGAATTCATTTGAAAGAGATTTTGATCGAACATCATTATAACTATTATTCAACTTCGCATAACGAAATGGAAGTTGAACTTTAGATGTGTTCTTTCGTTTTTCGGTTTCCTTGGCTTCATCCTCTTTAGACAGTCCAGTCCAGAAAACTTTAAGGTCTGGGTATCTTCGAGCTAGTTTCATAAATGTAAAATCATAAAGTGCAGGCACTTCAGATGTACCCTTTTTAAGATAGTTAGGATTCTCATAACCAAGTCCCCAACTCTCTTTATTCTCTTTGGGTTTGTTTAGATGAATGGTTTGTTCAGTTTGACCCAGTGAGTATAACTTCTCTTCCATAGCTTTTAATTTTGCAAGTAAAGATTTTTTTTCTTCGGAACGCGAAGAATACATTCTTGTAAGCTCCTTGAAATAAAAAACAGACGTTCTCAATTTAGAATTTGTTTCAGCAATCTGTTTAAGAATTATGGTCTTTTCTTTTGCGCTGGTGTCAATGTTTTTATGTAAAACCTCAATCAATACTTTCTTCTCAGCAAGGTCATTGCTAAGTTTCTGTATTGACTGGTCTTTGTCAGTAATAACACTCGTTTCACGCTTGAGTTTTGACTCTAATTCTTGGAGTTTTATCATCATGGCATGCATTTGATTTAAGAAATCTGATTCAGTTAAATCACATACCTCTTCGTTGTCCTCTTCATCGGAATCAGCTTCAGCTTCTATTTCGAGCTTGCCCATAAAGCATAAGTGTGTTGTATCGTCCTTGTCTTCATTTTCATCTTCTTGATCTGACTGATCTAGCCATAACTCATCTTCTGCCATCAATGCCTTTCCAACTTCCTTCTGCTTGGCTAGAAGCATTTTGTTCTTGTAGTAGTCGGAGTTCCGGACTTTGGGTCTTCGGCAGTCTTTGGAAAAATGTCCAAGTCTACCACAGTTGTAGCATTTTGGAGGTTCTAGATGATTGATCTCTTCAGCGTTATGCCTTTTCTCTTCTGGCTTCCTTTCCTCTAACCTCTTTCCTTCAAATCTCTCCTTGTGAACATAGTTGCTAGGACCAGATGAATACCTCTGACTGTTTGAGCTAGGCTTTTTGTAGAACTTCTTTTGAAAAGCCTTGGTCAACATAAGCATAGCCTGCTTTAGTTGTTCACAGTCGTCAGAGTCAGAGTTCGCTTCATTTTCAATCTCATCTGATTCAGACATAATCATCTTCTTCTTCTTCTTCACAACAAGAGCAATTGAATCATCAACTGTCTTCTCACCCTTTCTTTTTTCATCCATGATCTCATCCACCTCTTCCTCATTCTGCTTGAGGGTTTCATATACCTCGTGAAGTGGAATATTGTTCAGATCTTTTATTTTTTTCATTTGCCTTGTAAACCTTTTCCATTCAGGCTGAAGGATGCTGAGGAATTTGACATTTAGTTCTATTTGTGATTTATTGACCTTGTTCTTGCTTAACTCATTCAGCAAGGTCACAAATCTGTCATATGTTTTCTTCTAGAGATTCTCCAACTCTGCCTTTGAACTCTTCATAGTTGTTAAGGCAGTTGGATATATTGAGCTGGTTTCCAACTTTTGAACCAAGCATCATTTTCTCCAGTTGATCCCACATTTGTTTACCTGTGGCTTTGTAGCTGTCTATCTTCACATATATTTCATTAGTAATGCCTTGAAGAATGAAAGACTTTGCTAATCTATCAGCTCTTTCTCTCTTTAGTTCATCACCTTCGAGATCATCAAACTTAAGTTGATATTCTATCTCCTCAGTACCCTCTGTTCGAGTCTCCATAACAGGTGGCATAACTCCTTCTTCTAAAGATTTCCTGATTAATGCACCCAAATCATGTCTTTCTATGAAGTCCATGAACCGATCTTTCCACTGCTCATACTCTCCCCTGAAGAGTACTGGTGGCTTTGTGTCAGTTTCGATAGCTAGAGTTTCTCTTGATGTCATCCTCTCAAAAAGACTAAGTCAGGTACTGGAGCAAAAACACAATTTGCGCTAAAGGAGGCTGGCGCAAAAGTCAACTTTGTGCTAAGAGGGGTTGGCGCAAAATAGAACTTTGCGTTTCAAGGAGTTGGCGAAAAATGGGACTTTGCGCAAAGTGAAGCTGGCGTAAAAGACAACTTGCGCTAATAGAGGGTGGCGCAAAAGCAGACTTTGCGCTAATAGTAGCTGGCGCAAAAGTCAGTTATCACCCTTGAGGAGTTTTGCGCGAGAAGAGTATGGCGCAAAATAGAGGTTTGCTCGAGAAGTTGGTCGCACGAAATGAGGTTTACGCGAGTAGTTGGTCGTGCGAAATGGAAGTTTGCACAAGATGTTGATGGCGCAAAATGGAGACTTGCGCGAGAAGAAGGTCGCGTGAAATGAAACTTTGCACGAGAAGCTGATGGCGCAAAATAAACTATGAACTGGCGCAAATCTTGCACTCTCACGAGTTCATCCCTGCAGCTTCGAAAAATGACTTTGATCCACAAATTAACCTATCTAGACTTCGATTAGCAGTCCCAAAATTTGACAAATTGACCACTAGCACTTTTAGAACAGTTTACAAGCCTTTGATTTAAAAAACAAACACTTTTTGAAGAAATGATCGATGGAACAGTGACTTGAAGTTGTGTTTTGTTTGATACCAAAATCACAAAATTGGAATTCGATTATGGTGCAATAATGAAATTAAACACTACCCAATCGATCTAGAACACTAATCGATCACAACCTGATCGATTTCAACACCAATAACACTCTAAAACTCAAAAATGATTTTTTTAACATGAATAACACAGTGTCGAGTTCAAAATATTTGATTTTAATCTGGTTAAGCTCTGATACCAATTGTTGGTCCCATTATACTTGAACACGATCTTACCAGACAATCAAACAATCACAAACATATAAGATTTACCAACCTGTTTTGATTAACAACAAAGGATTACAGATTGATGTTTTTCGTTGAAGTTCTCTTTGGTTTTTCTCTCTAGTTGTTAGCTTGATCAGATTGTGTGTTTTTGTGTTATTTGTGATTAGATCGAGATCAGATATTAGATATCCTAATATCTACCTAACAACTAACATAAATATCTAAACTAAATAAAATATCCTAAAATATCTAAAACTAGATATTTAGGAATATTATAAAATACAATAAAACAAACTTTGACATTTATTACAAACTTAACATTAGACTATTATTGAGAGTGGCTTTTCAACTTTAGCTTCAGATTCCAGTTTTCAAATTTGGATGATCTTGAATCCAATAAATCTGAGATCTAACAATCTAGATCTTTTCAAATCCAGACAAAATATTTGTGTAACTCTTGAATCAACAAATGAATCAGTTAATATGTCTGTCAGTAACACTAAGTCACCGTGTGTAACGAATACACATTGTAAAGGAGCCTTTTGATGTTCACTCCCCCAGGGCTTCCATCCAATCATCGAAACACCATAAAGGCAATTTCTATGAACGTTATGACAAAGAAACAAATTCTTTGTGTGTTCGTGCAAGTGATAGAAAGAATTAAGCATCTGATGATTGCTTATATAAGGCTCAACATTGTGTAAAAAACTGAGACCACAGTAGATAAACACAGACTCAATGTGCATAACTGAAGTGCGAAGGTGGGGCAGACTTCCTTCTTTTTCAATATCCAGATTTTCCAAATGAAAATCAGATAGATTATGTGTTGCGTCCCCTTAGAATATGAAACATTTTATTTTTAAGAAGAAAATGAGTGGCTGGTGGGGTTTTAACAAGAGTTGGCAGGTCTAGTTGCCTGTTTCAATAACGTTCACGAAGAAATGTGAAACATTATTAATGTGGCTGCCCGGCTCAGAAAGTAGTTGGTACAGAGTTTGATATTCTTTTATTCTAATCTCACACCCTCTTTCTTTTAATCATTAAGCTCACATCTAACCAAACTCTCATTTCCATTTTACCTCAACGCACAACCCACACTCATTTATTTTTGACTCCTCACACTTAATCACTATGGGTTAACTTCTTGGGTAGGAAACACTGGTTATCGTGAATCCATAGAAGTTTCATTTAAGTCCTAGCACAAAGAACCCATATTGTCCTATTAAAGCATAATGTTGCTCAAAATTGTTTAACTTTATCAGTTAAGGCACAAACACAAATGTCAGAAGTATGCTCATAGATGTAATCATGAAGATTTGAGCATTTTAAACATTGAAGATATTTCAAACAAGTAAATTGAATGAATAGATATGAATGCAAGAGACTTGTTTGAAAAATCTGACATTGTATGAAATGATCAGAATCAAATGATATAGCAATTAAAGCTTATGGTCAAGAATAATGGATATTGTCTATATGAACCAAAATATAGACATTCTTGAAATGACGTTCAGAAATGAAATCACGCTCAATATTTTTTGAAGTACAACGGGGGTCTCTTACCATCGAAAAATATGTCAAATTTGAGACATGGTAAGAACATTTTGAACAAAAATTCAAACCGGTGTGTGTGAATACTTCAAAGTATAAAGAAAAGACAATACACAACTATTTATCTTTGGAAACACACGGTTTGTAAACATGTAAGCACAAGTAAGTTTTGAAAAACATTTAAAAATCACACTTCCAATTCATGAAATATGTTTAAGAATAGGGAAGTGGTTTGAACATTTAAGAACATGTTTTTCTATGAATGAAAGTTAACCTTCTTTCAACCATATATGAGATTAAGATAAGAAATAAACCATTCTCTGCAGTCTTAAATCTCATGAAGTCAGTTGCAGTCATAAAGATATGATCTTGATAGCTTCTCTCATTCTGCACAAGTCTCATAGTCATGTCAAAGCAACTTTATTCTAAAATTTATTCAAAAATTAAAAGACATAAAGCAGTAAAGCGATTAAAGTACGAGTTTTGATCTGAAATAATCAGAAATTTTATCCTTACTCCCTTTTTTTGTACGCATAAACTCCCCCTAAAAATATGCATCACAAAAATTTAGCAGTTAAGAAATGCATAAAATTCTAGAAACTCCCACTCAAAATAATGTTGATCATCTTATAAACTTGTCTTACTCCCCCTGAGATCATGAACAACATGTTAAAGTGCAGATATCCTTTCAGAAATAATGATAAAAAAAATGATGAAAAAATCACAATAAAATAAACTTTAATAGGTAATTACTGATTAGATCTTGAGATTTAGCATACCAAGCTTAGACACAAAGAAATTAAATCTCTTTTCATCTAAAGCTTTGGTAAACAAATCTGCAAGTTGATAATCAGTTTTTACAAAGTAAAGTTCTATTGTACCTTTTTCTACATTATCTTTTATAAAATGATACCTGACATCAATGTGCTTTGTTTTAGTGTGCTGCACAGGATTAGCTGATATTGCGATAGCACTCTTCGAGTCACAATAGATCGGTATTTTGTCAAACTTGAATCCATAGTCTCGAAGTTGTGTTCGCATCCACAAGACCTGAGAGCAGCAACTGGCAGCAGCTACACATACTCTGCTTCAGCAATCGATGTGGAAACACATAATTGTTTCTTTGAAGCCCAGCTAACGAGCTTGTCTCCAAGAAATTGAATATGACCTGAAGTGCTCTTCCTGTCCAACATGCATCCAGCATGATCTGCGTCTGAATAAGCAGTCAGTTCAAACCCAATATCTTTAGGATACCACAGACCAAGATCTGCAGTCCCCTTCAGATATCTAAATATCCGTTTGACTGTAGCCAAATGGGATTCTTTAGGGTCATCCTGATATCTTGCACACAAGCATGTTGAAAACATTATATCCGGTCTACTTGAAGTAAGATACATTAAAGACCCTATCATACCTCTATAAGTCCTAACATCAACAGCTTTTCCCGAAGGATCAGTGTTAATTTTAGTACCTGGTGCCATTGGGGTTCCAATTGGTTTGCAATTTTCCATTTTGAATTTCCGAAGAATATCAAAAATGTACTTAGATTGATTAATGAAAATCCCCGTTGAAAACTGTTTGACTTGTAATCCGAGAAAGAAATTCATCTCACCCATCATACTCATCTGAAAACGTGACACCATGAGATTTGAAAAGTTCTTACAGTATTTAGGATTTGTAGAACCAAATATAATATCATATACATATATTTGAATAAGAATGATATCGGCTTTTTCCTTTTTGATAAACAAAGTGGTATCGACTTTACCTTTTGAAAAACCTGACTTGACAAAGAATTGAGATAAAACATCATACCAGGTGCGAGGTGCTTGTTTCAGACCATACAGGGCTTTATCCAAGATGTAAACGTGAGTTGGCTTATCTGGATTTACAAACCCTTCTGGCTGAGAGACGTAGACTTCCTCCTTAAGAATGCCATTCAGAAAGGCAGTCTTCACGTCCATCTAGTAGACAGTGAAGTTCTTGTGAGTTGCGTAGGCTAGAAACATGTGGATTGCCTCTATAAGCGCTACTGGAGCATACGTCTCGTCATAGTCTATGCCTTCTTCTTGCCTATATCCCTTGGCAACAAGTCTTGCTTTGTTCCTTATAACAATACCATCTTCGTCCTTTTTATTCTTGAACACCCATTTAGTGCCGATAACGGTTTTTCCTTCTGGTTTTGGCACTAGCCTCCAAACGTTCAGGGCTTCGAAGTGGTTTAACTCTTCTTGCATAGCAGATACCCAATCCGAATCAACTAGAGCCTCTGATACATGAATGGGCTCTATCTTGCTGAGGAAAAAGTCATCAATACATTGATTCAAAGTTGTTGACCTAGTTTGCACCGGCTTGTTTAGATCTCCAATAATTTGGTGAAGAGGGTGCTCTTTGGTCCAGCGATGTTCATGAGGGAGTGGAGTAGATGAACATTGATCATGATAATCATCAAAAAATCCACTATCAACTTCTTCAGTTTGAACATTAGGATGGGGGTTTTCAGTTGATGTAATTGATGCAGAAGTTTCAGTAGGTACAACTTGTTCAGTCTGTTGATCTGTCCTTACATCACATCCTACTGACTCAGCAACTTCTGTCTCATCATTAGTAGATACAACTTCAATGATTGGAGTAGGCATTTGAACTGGAATATCTTGCTGAATCGGGTATTTGATTCAGTAGAAACAACTGAAGTGGTTGGATGATTAGCCGTTGAATCTTCTATCCTGTCAACCACAACAGGTTTATGCACATTAGATCCAAAATATTCATCATAAAACAGTTCAAATAAAAGATCTAAATCAGATAAATGAGTAGTAGAGCATGATGCTTCATCTGATTTGTCCTTTTCAGGTACAGGTTCTGAATGGAATTGTCCAGAAGCTAACACTCCAGTTATCACGGGTTCTGAACTGACTTGTTCAGAAGCCATATCCTCATCGAATGTGACATTTACGCTTTCTATAACAGTCTTCGACTTCTTCAAGTAAACTCGATATGCAGCAGATGTAGTAGAATATCCAATGAAGATGCCCTCGTCTGCCTTAGCACTGAACTTGTTCAGACTCTCTCTGCCGTTGAGCACAAAACACTTAAAACCAAAAATATGAAAATATTTGATGGTTGGTGTTCGGTTGTTGATCAAAGCATACGGAGTCTGTTGAAATCTGCGATGTATCATGGAACGGTTTTGAGTGTAGCACGCAATCTAAATAGCTTCTGCCCACAAAAATAGAGGTAAGTCTAATTGGCTGAGCATAGTGCGAGTGGCCTCGATTAGCGTTCGATTTCGCCTTTCGACTACTCCATTCTGTTCGGGCGTACGAGCAGCAGAGTATTGATGTGATATCCCGACCGATTCAAGATACTCTTCAACAGTTTTGTTTTTGAACTCTGTGCCGTTATCAGTTCTAAGAAGGTTGACTGGTTTCTGCAAATTCACCTGGGTCGTCTTCAGAAATGTAATGAGTACTTCGGGCGTCTCATCTTTTGATCGTAGAAATTTGATCCACGTGTATCGCGAATAGTTGTCCACGATAACTAGAACATATTTCTTTACGCCTAAGCTTTGCGTTCGCATCGGACCACAAAGATCCATATGCAACAACTCTAATGGAAAACTGGTACTACGTTCAGGCTTCGGTTTATGTGGAGATCTCTTCATCTTCCCTTTTTCACAAGTTGTACACAAGTGTTCCTTTTCATATCTCTGTTCAGGAAGTCCATTTACCTATCTGCCTTTGACCAGTCTTTTGATATAACGAAAATTTAGGTGTGACAGTCGTCGGTGTCATAGCCAACTTTGCTACATCGAGGCTTTTGTCAGTAAGCAAACCTGATTGTCAGTCTGAACCTTTGAAAGATTGATTGTATAGAGGTTGGACTTTCGATTGTCGACCAAGAGTTCTTTGCCTTCTTCAGTACGTACCGAGCAACTCTTAGCTTTGAAATTTACCTCTAACCCTTTGTCACATAACTGACAGATACTAAACAGGTTGTGCCCTAAGACTTCGACATAACTCACCTTCTTAATCGTTATATTGTCTTGAATGATGTCACCAAATCCTAAGATCGGTGAAAATTGGTCGTTCCCAAATCGTACATTGCCGCTGAATTTCTATGTATAATTAGACAATAAAGATTTATGCCCGGTCATATGCTTGGAACAGCCGCTATCCAAGTACCACATATGTCGGGTCTGCAACAGAAATCAGGAAACAACAGATTTAGGTACCCATTTAAAAACGGGTCCTAACAAATTAGCACGATACCCTTTTAAAAACGGGTCCTAACAAATTAGCACAAGATTTTGGTATCCATTTGAATATGGATCCTCTTTTCTTTTGAAAACCTTTGAAAACATTTTGATTAGAAGAATAAACGTGATAAGATCCAAACCAATCATTAGAATTATGATGATAAGCAAAATCATTCCACCGATAATTATAAGATTTAGTAGTAGATGGAAATAATTGGAACAATTGCTTTATTGAATATCTCTTGTAAGAAGTTACAAGGTTTTTATTATGAGAAGCAACAGAACCAATTACATCAGTAATACTACTATCAGATCTATTACAAGAATTATCAGGAAAAGATTCAGCCGTCTCATCATTCTTCCTTTTTGGTCGCCATTCAGTTCTTGCTTCCGACCTTTTCGTTCTTAAAACTGAAACAGAAAATTTAGATTTATTAGGAAAATCAGATTTCTGAGATTGGCTTTTCTTGTGTTTACCAGTGTTGTTCTGTTTATGTGAGCGTTGTTTCTTATGTTTCTTACCTTTAGCATAATAATCAGCATTCACAAAAACTGGCTCACCAACCTTAGTTGATGATTCACCAATTTCATAAACACTTGGTAAAGCTTTTCCATTTATAAGAAAAGTAGAATGATCTGGAAGTGGAGCATTAAAATCAAACATATCAATTACTTCTATACACCCATCATCAGAATTGAGAAAATCATTTGCAGACTCAAATAAGTCATCAAAATTATCATTTGAAGTTTGAGGTGCCATTGAAAATTTAGAACATTCTGTAGATTTAGATTGAAAAACTATGTTCTTTAAAACTGTAGAAAATACACTTTGTTCTATTTCTACCAAAAGTCTTTCATCAGATAAAACATTTTCAAGCTCAACTATTTTGGTTTCTAGAATGAGTGGAGGAACATAAACTTTTGCAATTGCAGGTTTTGCCTCCATCTCAGAAACAAAATAACTAGCAAAATAGTCATTTGAAAGTAATTTTGGTGTTTCAGAAAGGTAACTATCATTTAGCTTTTCATAGTTAAATGGTAGTTGCATTTTCTTTACACTCTTTCTATTTTCAGTTTCTCTGGCCTCAACTTCTTCTGGTAATTTGGTAACAAATTTGGGTTTTAAATGAGTATGTTTACCAGTAGCAACAAGAAAATCAAAGTTATATAATGTTGGTTGTTTTTTGATGGCTTTCTTTAAGTAATGGGGGTTTTCATAACCAAGTCCCCATTTTTCTTTAACATCAGTCTCCTCATTAGGTGTATTAAGAAAAATAGTTTGATCTGTTTGTCCTCTTGCATAAAGTTTGGCTTCCAGACCATTTACCTTCTTATTTAAGCTCTTGTTCTCAACCTGCAATTTATGAACAGTTAGTACAGATTCTTTCTTCTCTGAATCAGACTTAGAAAGTTTAGCTTCAAAATCAGAAATCTTCTTTTCAAAACAATTTATTTCAAGTTTAGAATTAGAAGCAGATTTGCGTAAAGAATCAATTAAATCTTTGTTCCCAATAACTGATTTATTAAGCTCAAAGATCTTTTGATTTCTTTTAGCAACTCTGTCTTTTTCCTTTTTCAGTTTGGTTTGAAGGTCTTGAAGTTCTACCATCATGGCTTCCATTTTGATTATGAAATCATTTTCAGTTAAATTGATTACCTCATCAGCAGTTTTTTCATCATAATCATCATACTTCACCTCTTTCCGATCAAGCATAAGTGGGTTGTCTCTTCTTTTTCTACCTCCGCATCTGAATGATCTAACCAGAATTCGTCTTCAGCCATTAATGCCTTGCCAACTTCCTGTTGCTTGGCCAAGAGCATTTTGTTCTTATAATACTCCGAGTTGCGAACCTTCGGCTTCCGACAATCTTTTGCGTAATGTCCAACCTTGCCACAGTTGTAGCACTTGATCAGATCATTAGCTATCCTCTTAGTACTGGTGTAATCATTCACATACTTCTTCTCTTCTGGCTTCCTCTCAACAAATCTATTTCCTTCCACCCATTCTCTATGCTCATGGTTCTTTGAGCTTGATGAAGAGTACCTCTTAGAATTAGATCCCGACTTCTTGTAGAACTTCTTTTGAAATGCTCAGGTCAATAACAACATTGCTTGCTTAACATTCTCTCCATCATCTCCATCAGTTTCTGATTCTGATTCAGAACTGGAAATCACTATCTTCTTCTTCTTCTCTTTCTTTTCTTTCTCTTTCTCTCCAGCCACCAGTGCTATGGGGTCTGGTACTTTTTCAACTTTCTATTTCTCAGCACTTTTCTCTTCCACCTCCTCTTCATTTTTTCGTAACGTCTCATACACCTCATGCAACGGAATGTCACTTAGGTCCTTCATCTGTTTCATTCTGCGCGTATGCTTCTTCCATTCGGGTTGCAGGATGCTCAGGAACTTGACATTGTTCTCAATCTGCTTCTTTTTCACCTTGTTCTTTGACAGTTCATTCAGAAGCAGAACAAACCGTTCATAGGTTTCTTCTAAGCTCTCATTCTCTTTTGCTTTAAACTCTTCGTAGATGTTTATGTAATTGGCTACCTTCATTTGATTTCCAACTTTTTAACCCATCATCATCTTCTGAAGTTGATCCCACATCTTCTTAGCATTAGCCTTATAGCTGTCTATCTTGACGTAAATCTCATTCGGGATAGTTTGAAGAAGTAATGATCTCGCTTGTTTATCTGCTTTGAAGCGGTTATTTTGCTCTTCAGAATATTGAGCATACTCTTTTGGAATAGTTTTCATCTTTTGTTCTCTATCCTCATCACCATCCTCGCTGTCAGATGAATCGTCATCAGGTATTTGGACAGTAGGATGTACCATGGAACCCTCCATGGTTGACAGAAGAATGTTTTCTCCGTTTGTGTGCCAGTCCACAAAGTCAAGGAAACGATCCTTCCATTGTTCGTACTCCCCTTTAAATAAAACAGGGGGCTTGACATCTGTGCCGATGAAAAGAGCGTCCATTGAAGTCATCTTGAAATATACTGCTTACTGATCGTCAAAAATTCAGAAAAACACAGACTGGATCTACAAAAATCAAACTCAGTTAAATTTCAGAAAAGTTCAGAAAGAAAAAAAAATTCTAAGTATAAAACTCGCATACCAAAGAAACCCAAAGAAACTCGCTAAAGCCTGCATGCGAGTTTGAGGAAAGCGCACGACAAAGAGGTTTTTCACACAAAGAGATGTGCGAGTTTTATGCTTCGCGCAAAAAGGGTTGTGCGAGTTTGAGGTTCGCGCACACCAAAGATTGCGCGTTTTCTCACTTCGCGCACGACCTTGCAAGTTCGAGACTTAGAAAATTTTCGAAAAAGAGAAACTCGCTAAATGCAAACGCGCAAGAACAAGGCCTTGCGAACTCTAGACTTAGAAATTTTTTTAAAAACACTTCGCGCAAAATATACTTCTCGCAAGCATCCACTTCTCGCACAACACCTGAAATGAACAGTAGAAACTCGTACCTAGTTATGTGCGAGTTTTAGCTTCGCGCACAACCCTAGTAGCGACTTCTACACTTGCGAGTTCTTTGTCTTTGCGAGTTCTTCGTTTGCGCGAACTGGAGATCTAGCGAGTTCTTCAGTTAACAGTTCAAAATTGAAATACAAACAGATTACAATACTTGATTTTACAAAACAAACACAAATCTAAGCTTTTTGATCCTAGAACAGTTCGTATAGAGTCGAGAAAAAAATCGCACTAAAATCCAAAATTCACCCTATAATAATGTCAATTAGCCTAAATGAATCAAATACAATCCAATCTAAACACCAAACCGAGTCTATTTCAATCAAATTTACAACCAAATCAATATTGAATCAAGAAATTCAATGCTACATTGAGTTCGTAAAAAAATGGTCTAAAAATCATCAAATCGATCCATGTTTCTCCGAATTTCTCTGCTCTAATACCAATTGTGTGTCCCACAATCAGTATATATCAAGATTACAACAATGAATTGTCAATTTAAATCACTTTTATTAATCACAAGTTTGGATTACAAAAGTTCCTCTCTCAACACTTAGAACACGTATGACTCTGATGAATACTACTACTTATAAAACACGCACAACACCTATTTATACTATAGCTAGAAACACTCAAAACACTGTTCACGCACACACCAAAAATGCGCAAACAACTAAAACAGAAATTACAATGTTGACTTTGACTTTTTATTACACTAAACTTTGACTTTGATGCTGAGAGTTGACTTTAGATTTGACCTTCTGTCTTCAGTCTTCTATGCTCTTATATCCAACATATTTATGCTCTAACAGGTATGATATTTGGATCATCATCAGTAGCTGAATGCTTTTTGTGTTGATGGTTTGAGAAGAAAGGTTTTGTTTCTCTATAATGAGAAAACATCCAAGCATTTAGTTCTTCATTATCATCGATAGGTTTAGAATTCGTTGAACGGGATTCGTCAAAGGTGACATGGATTGTTTCTTCTACAGTTTGTCTTCTCTTGTTGAAAACTCTGTAGGCTTTAGAGATAGAAGAATATCCAAGAAATATTCCGTCATCAGCTTTTGGGTCGAACTTTCCAAGATAATCTTTGTTATTTAGAATGAAGCACTGACAACCAAAGATATGAAGAAAACTGGTGGAGGGTTTTCTTCCATGAACTAGTTCATAAGTTGTCTTTCCAATTCTCTTTACTATCAGAGATCTGTTTTGAGTAAAGCAAGCAGTGTTGACAACTTCAGCCCAGAATTGAGTAGGGAGATGAGAATCGTTGAGCATTGATTTGGCAGCTTCAATGATCGTTCTATTTCTTCTTTCAGTGACTCCGTTCTGCTGAGGAGTTCTTATAGAGGAGAAGTTGTGAGAAATTCCCTTACTCTAAAAGAAATTGTTCAGGGAACTATTTTTGAATTCAGTTCCATGATCACTTCTTATTGAGCGAACAGTAAGATTATTTAGCACTTCCATCTTTCTAATGAAAGATATCAGTTCTTCTGGAGTGTCACTTTTGCAACGAAGAAAGATAACCCAAGTATAGAGAGTGTATTCATCAACAATGACAAGAGTGAATATTTTTTCGGCTATGGATTGAATATTGACAGGGCCAAATAAATCCATGTGCAAGAGTTGAAGAGGATTTGTCACTGATGAAACTTGTTTTGACTTGAAACTAGCTTTAGTCGTTTTCCTTTTTCACATGTTAAACAAAGAGATTCCTTAGCATATGAGTGTTGAGGAAGACCAGAGACCTGTTCCTTAGAAGAGAGAGAATTCAGGGTTTTGAAATTGAGATGAGAAAGCCTTTTATGCCATAGCCAGTTGACATCAGAGGAGGCTTTAGAGAAAAAACAAACATTTTCAGTGGTAGTAGTGTCCATGTCTATTAAATAGACATTTTCCATCCGATAACCACTGAGAGCAAGTTTTCCATCCTCATTTACCACTGAACATGCTTTCTTACAAAAACGAACTTCATAGTCTTTGTCACATTGTTGACTTATGCTTAGAAGATTGTGCTTCAGTCCATCTACGTAAGCGACTCTTCTAAAGGTAGTTGTCCCATTGTTGAGGACACCAAACCCTCGGGTATATCCTTTTCCATTTCCTCCAAAGGTCACTGAGGGACCTTTCTCTTCTTTGTATTCAGTAAGCAGTTCTTTTTGTCCAGTCATGTGACGAGAGTGTCCACTATATAGATACCAGATGACCTTTGATCCCTGCAAACATAAGGAAGATTAAGTTTTGATTGGTACCCACTTTTCAATGGGTCCAGTAGGGTTAATGGAGATGGAAGGTTTAGCAATATTCACGGCAGTTGAAGATCCAGCTTCAGTGGTAACCTTCACTTTGGTTAATTTCTTAACCTTAGTGGTATTTTTCACCTTGGTATTTTTCTCAGCTTTGGTGACCTTCTCAGCCTTGGAGGCATTCATCTTCACTTTAGCTATCTTATCAGTTTTTGTGGCAGTAGGACATTTTCTAGCAATATGGTCAGTGAATCCACAATGATAGCATTTTATATATTTAAAGGTGGCTTTAGGACCATGAGTAGTAAGATTAGAAATTTTGAGATGAGCAGGGCCAGCTCCAAGAATGCCTTTAGCATTTGATCTGGGAGGAATTTTCAGTTCTTCAGATTTCTTAGGCTTAAGATCAATCTTCAGCCTTGGAGGACAAATATCAAAGGTTCCTGTTACAGAGCTAGAAGATCGATTCACTGAAGGTTTAGAAGGAACTTTCATTTTTGCTTTCTTGGTAGCCTTCTGAGGATGGAAAATGGATTTCCCTTTATCTGCAGGCTTAGAGCCTTTTGAGAATTCCTCAGGGATAGGATTAGAAGAAGAGCACTGAGTATAAGAGGAATCGGGGATAGAAGAGACAAACATTCCAAACTTAAGCATGGAACTGTCTTCTTTAGGTTCATCCTGTTCTTTCCAAAAACCAAGACCGGTTCTATCACTGGCAGGGATTTGAGCGCTTATAATCTCAGTGATCTTTGTTGAGGATTTACACCATCCTTCAACAGTTGACTTTTCTGCTTTTAAGGCAGCGATGGCTTGTTCGCGTTCAATGCTGATAATTTCATTTACAATGACTTGATCTTTTAAACATTCCTCTAGAAGAGTTAGTTCCTTGATCCTTTCATGAAATTTTTCTAGCTGTTCAGTTAAATCAATATTTTTGTTTTTAGCTAGAGTTTTGCCATTCAGTGCATTGTAGAGATCAATTTTCAGCACATCTACAGCGCGACTTCTCTCAGCTTCAGAGAGAGAGGGATTAGTAGAGATTGATACCTGAGAGGAGATATAGATCATGGAAGTTCCTATTGGTTCTTCCACTTCTTCTTTAATCTCAGCCATAAGACAGAGATTAGCGACTTCCTTTTCATCAGAACTTGATTCTTCTGATTCAGCCCAGTCATGCTCTTCAGCGATAAGACCTTTACCTTTTCTTTTAAAGTTTTTCAACTTTTGATATTTCTCTTTCAGCTTAAGGTATTTGCTATCGCTGGTTTTCCTGGAGGTAGAAGGTTTGAAAACTTTCTTTGACCTGCACTCACTTGCAAAATTACCAATCTTTTCACAGTTATAGCAAGTAGCAGTAGCCTTATCAACAGGGGTTGATTTTGGCTTTTCCGTTAGGGAGAGAGGCTTATTTCTTCTGAAATTGCTCTTTCTTGCAAACCTTTTGAAAAAGTTTGTCAATAGTGGTAAGGATTCATCAAACTCTGAAAGATCAATGTCTGATAGTTCCTCAGATTCAGAATCTAACTCAGTGATAGTGAGAGTAGATCGCTGAGATGGAATCTGAAGAGACTAAAGCAACATGAGTGTTTTTGGAGTTTTTAGAATCTTTTACAAGATTCTTCTTCAGGAGATTTGATTGCTTATAGTTGAGCAATATTCCATATAAGGTGCTTAGAGAGAGAGAGATAATTTAAGTCTTTTGCCAGCTTAAGACACATTGAATAACTGTCCCAGCTTTCAGGAAGACATTCTAAGAATTTAGTTAAGACCTCATAATTAGAATAGGTCCTACCAACAGTTCTTAGATTAATGATTAAACAGTTAAATCTCTGGTGAACATCAGATAGGGATTCATTCTTACCAGCAATAAAAATTTCATACTGTCTTACCAAGTTAATCTTTCGAGTTTCTTGGACTTTAATGGTGCCTTCATTATGAACACATATAGTGTCCCACATTTCTTTAGCTGTTTTAAGATGCATGATGGAATGGAAGGCTTCATCAGGCAGAGCCATAGAGATAATGGTCTTTGCCTTTGCATCTAAACCAACCTTATTTTTGTCTTCATCACTCCATTGTCTTATTTCCTTAATAGCATAGCGTTCAGGGACAGCAGGAGTGGTGGCAGTAACTGAAACGACAGCTATGATTGTAAATGGTTCATAAGGGCCATTTGCTACGTATTCAAGTATAGTGGGATCTACACCTTCAAGAAATAGCATCATTCGATTTTTCCAGAGAGCAAAGTTATCTCTGCTAAATCGAGGAGGCTTTGAGAATGAATCATTATCATAGTAGTTTTTGTTTGTGTTAAGTGCCATATTAAGAATAGCAAGGAAGAGAATAAAGCAAGATCTTGTTTATGAAATTAAACAGCCTGCTCTGATACCACTTGTTGGTCCCGAAGGTGCTTAACAAGTTTGTAGAAGGGGGGGTTGAATACAAACACATAATTTTAAAGTTTAATAAATTTTTTATTGATAAATCAAAACACAATTTACAAGTTTGTTGCGGAATAAGATTAAGTAAAACCTAATCTAAACAAACTTAAATAAACACTAAGAAGGTTGCACTAGAATTAGAGAATAGGGGATTGAGAGAATATAGAAAACAAGGGTTTCTTTATATTTTAGAAGGAAGAAGGCAACACTCAGATGGAGTGTTGATCTTTCTATTTATACCATATGCATTAAATGCATGGAAGAGTACTTTACACGTGTCCTTCATTGATTGGTTGCAAGAGTCTGACTTTAGGAGACATGCTTTTGGCCGTATGATGAACAGTGTAGTTGACAGAGTTGTACGAATTGCTGCAGAGGTATGTCTATTCTGACAATCGTACTATGTGTGCAAGGATAAGACAAAAGAGACTTGAGGCATAAGCTAAGTGATCATCGATCGCTGAATATCTCTTCCTTCAGAGATATAAACAAGTTCAGCTATCGCTGAAGCTTTTCCTTAGGTTTATTCACGTGTGTAGACTTGTCTTGGCTTCACTGATATCCGCATCAGATCACTAGTAGACTTGTCTTTGTTCAACAGCTTTGTCTTCGATTCAGCAGTGAACATCTTTGTCGCGAAACTTGTCTTAAGGGATTACGTCTAACTGTTTACATTAGAAAACATCAGCGATACTGAACATACTTAGTATTAGATCGATGATAGTAAAACAGAATTACATATGAATGTTTACAAGAGATCATCAGTGATAACTGAACAGACTCAGTATGATCGTTGATGAGGAAACACTAATACATAATGTTTAAACGTAATTTTTACTAAGTATAGAAAATGGTCATTTTCAAATCACTGAGAATATGGATCAACAAGAAGTGATTATCAACCATTAGATGAGAAATAGATGCACATTAGGATAAGATGCACCGGATCAATTCTCTTATAAAGGCAATTCATGGGAGACATTAGATTATAAGTAATCAACAATTCATACCCACTTCTCACGCTTCTCACGTTAACCTCAACTTCTCACACGATCCTTCACCTCTGATATGAAAGGTTGCACAAATTTGATTGATACAAAAACTACAAGTAAATAGAAATGCAACAAACAATGTGCATCTGAAAACAATAAACCATTTGAATTATGTCTTACAAAACCCATAGAAATGTTGTTGAACATTGATAATTAAAACCCATAAACTTATTCAAGCAAACAAGCAACAAATATACTTCGATTGCATAACTTAATTCTTTAGGAAATCATTCAAAAAACAAACTTGCCACCACTTACCTAATCACCTATCAGTACTTGCATTGCATGAATGCAATCGCCATCCTTAAATCCGATATCATTTGCCGTCTTATACTCTTATTATCATCATAAATCGTTCGACCATTAAAAATAAAAAGTACTCTTTCGTAGTCCGCCATTCCCTCCCGATCTCTCCACTCATCTTAAGTTGTTGCATCGGTTCATTGCGCTTGATTCGGAAATCATACCATCGGTTGTGTAGATCTGTCATTTTCACAGTGATGAATGAATCTTCTGTTGGATGTTCTTGCTTGACTGTGATGACGGAATCTCTGTTTTGATGTTCTTGCTTTATAGTGATGACGGAATCTCCGTTCGACATTTTTGCTTGACAGTGACGACGGAATCGCCAGTTTTATGTTCTTGCTTCACAGTGACGATGGAGACGTTCTTGCTTGACGGTGACGACGGAATCCTCGGTTTGAGGTTCTTGCTTCACAGTGATGACGGGAACTCCGATTTGATTTTCTTGCTTGATAGTGACTACGGTATCTTGGGTTGGACGTTTTCGATTGTCACGACGTGCAGACGAAGCCATTGATACATGTGGCTAAATTAATTGGTTTAGGAGAAGAGTGAACTATGATTTTCGTCCCTATAATTTGGTGTTTATAATAGCTTTCATCCCCGTGGTTTAAAAACTGCTTTTCGAGATCTGTAGTTTGCATTTTTTCTTTCGTTGTTTGTCCCACAGACTGTAGCGGAAAGCACCAAAAAATTAATTAAAAAAATTTAATTAAAAAAATTTCGTTGTTTGACCTTTTATTTTATTTTTTAATTAAAAAATTTTTATCCCCTTAAACTTTAAAATAAATTATCTTAAAAATTACTAATATTTTAATCAAACAAAATACACCAAAAAAATGAGAATTTCGTGCTCTTCGATATGACATCCATCTCGATATAGTTTTTTTTCTTCGTATTAATTGTTTTTTACGTGAAATTCTATATGTGTGTCATATTCATTATGAATATGCATGCACGTCCTCGGATGCCCACATTCAGTATGAATAACAAAGGTGAACGTTCATTCCCCATTCATGATGAACAATACAGTATTCAGTATGAATGATAATGTCCCAATCTATCCAGTTCTTACTACAGTTTCATTACAAACAAGATAACAACAAGATTAATACACAACCAGTTATTCAATTCCAATTCTCAATTCGTACAGAAACTTTCTCTCTCTAGAACTCTCTCTCTGTCTACGTACACAATCATAGAATCTAGTCACATGCTTACTACAACACTTAGCCATCTATCTATTAAAAGAAAACTAACCACACGAGCTAAAACACAAACAACTAAGACTTTGACTTTGACTTATTTACAATTGACTTTGACTTTCACATGAGAGTTGAGTTTGAGCTTTGACCTTCTTGAACTTTGACTTTCAGACTTCATGATCTTGTATCCAACAAATATATACTCTAACAATCTCCCCCTTTGGATTCAAGATCATCTCAAAAAGATTTTGCAATTCAATCTCCCCCTTTGACTCAAATTGTGCAATCTCCCCTTTATGCTCAAAACAGTCTTCACAAATTTCTGTAATCTCCCCAACGTCTGTCTTCAAAAATATTAACAATCTCCCCAAAGATGGTATAAACCTCTTTCAGACATTGGAAAGAAATTATCTTCAGACTTAGCTCAGTTCGCTTCAGCAAAATTATCTTCAAAGAAAATTTCTGGAAAATCAGGTTTCTTTCGGAATCCTTTGAACTTTCGCTTTCAACTTTCATCAATCTTCAACAATCTTTCTTTAAAAACTGTCTTGATACAAACTTCTTGATAACTTCACAAACATTTCTTGATTCTGTCTCCCCTATTCATTTCTGATTCAAACATTTCTTGAACTCTTCTCCCCCTTTTTGATGAATGAGGCATGAAATCGTCAAAACTATACAAGAAATGTCTTTGATTATTTGAGCTGACCATTGATCTATGAACACAAGAGCCTCTGATTCTCCGTCGATCCAAAAGATATTCATCTGAATCTTTTCAAATTCAGACAAAATAAGAGTGTAACACCTGAATCAACAAATGAATCAGTTAGAAATGTCTGTCAGTAACACGAAGTCACTGTATGTAACGAATACACATTGGAAAGGAGCTTTTGTGATGTTCACTCCCCCAGGTCTTCTATTAAATCATCGAAACACCACAATGGAATTTCTATGAACGTTATGACAAGAAAACAAATTACTTGTGTGTTCGTGCATGTGTTGTAAAGAATTAAAGCACGTGATGATTTTTTTAATAGGCTCAAAATTGTGTAAACCATTGAGGCAACAACAGTTAAACACAGACTCGATTGTGCATGATCGAAGTGCAAGGTAGGGCAGACTTCCTTCTTTTTCAATATCCATCAGATAGATTATGTGTTGTGTCCCCTTGAAAATATTGAAACATTTTCTTGTTGAGAAGAAAATGAGTAGCTGGTGGGATTTTTATCAACAGTTGGCATGGGCTAGTTGCATGTTTCAATAATGTTCATGAATAATTGTGAAACATTAGTAATGTGGCTGGCCGGCTCAGAAAAAGTTGGTGCAGAGTTTGATATTCTTTTACTCTGATCTCTCACCCTCTTTCTTTAATCATTGAGCTCGCTTCTAATCAAACTCTCATTTACATTTTACCTCGTCACACAACCCACACTCAGTTATTTTGACTCCTCACACTCGATCACTAAAGAATTAACTTATTGGGTAGGAAACACTGTTAACGTGAATCCATAGAAGTTTCATTTAAATTCTAACACAATGAACCCATATTATCCAATAAGATCATGTTTGCTCAACTGGTTTAACTTTTCAGTTAAAGCACAAAATATACAAGTCAGATGTATGTATGCTCAATGAGATAATCATGAAGATTTGAGCATTTTAAACATAGAAGATTGTTAGGTCTAAATATTGTATCCAAAATTTAATAGGAAAGTCAACAATGTAAAAGTCAACAATGTCTTAGTCAAAGCTTGTTTTACTTTCCTTTGTTGTTAAGTCTTGTAATAGATAGGTAGTATATATAGGGTTTGTTTTCTAATCATGTGGTAACGAACTAGTCTAAGCATATTGTAATTCTAGAGTTGATGTAATTCAAGATCTACTTTCTCTCTCTAGATTCTCTCTCTAGATCTTGATCTTAATGTTCATATCTTGAGTAATTAGCTTGATTAATTGGGATTTATGATTAACAATTGGTATCAGAGCTGAACCAAACTTTTCAGAAAAGATTTTATCATGATTTGAATTGAAATTTGGTGTTTTTGGATTGAAAATTTGATTTTTTCGAAATTTTTTCACAAAAACGAGTTTGTTACTGTTTCATCGAATTTCATGTGAAAAATCGTTTTTAATGCAAGAAATTGGATTCATTGTGTTCGATTTGGTGTAGTGATTGATTGTTGTTTTGATTCCATCTTGAAATTCGAACAAAATCGGTTTCAATTTTCCATTTTTGAGATTTTCGTGAAAACGTGTTTTGTCACTGTTCTTGAATCAAATTTGTTGATTTTTGTGTTTTTAATCGAAATTGCTTGATAGAATTGTGTTCGAATTGTGTAGGTGAGTGATTTGTCAAATTTTCAGATTGAAATTCGAAGTCTAGATGTGTTTTGGTGTGATTTTGATTGATTTTAGTGGTGTGCGTGTGTTCATCAAAGTATGCGGGTGATTCATATAGAATGCGGGTCATTCATCCTTATGTGCGTGTGATTCATAAGTTTGAATCTCTTTTGGAAACGCATATCTCTTGTGCGTATCTGTCAACACACGCAGATCATCAAGTGCGTGTCTTACTAGACCCGCATATCAGAGTGTGCGTTTCACACTAGACCCGCATAGTAGATAGAGTGTGTGTTTCACACTAGACCTGCATAGCTGAGATGTGTGTTTCACATTACACACGCATAACTGAGATGTGCGTTTCACACTACACACGCATATCTTTCTAGACACGCATATCTCTCTGAGGAAAGCATCGAAGTGCATATCTCTCTGGTCACGCATACCTCTGTGACCCGAATACCTCAAGTTTGCAGGTCTCCCTGTTTAAAAAAAAAAGTTTGCGGGTCTCCGTGGAAAAAAATTTTGGTCATCTTTGGAAATATTTTTTTCTACACTGCGAAATAACAAGTATTGTTCAAATTTCAATTTTCACGAAATATTTTTTTTAAGATTTCAATTTGAGCTAATTTTTGATTTTCTGATATACAGTTTGGGAACGATCATTCTCATCAAGCTGATTTCTCATTCAATATTTTCTGAGAGAGAGATGAGTTCACCAATTTTGCTCAGAGGAAGATACGAGCAGTGGAAAGCTGATTTTCTCAAATTTGTAGATACAAATGAGCTGAGTTATTATATCAGATTGTCATTGACTGAAGGAGAGATGACATCTCATACTCCAACAGAAGATTGTACTGAGGATCGAGAGAAAAGAAAGAATGCTGATAATATGGCTCGAACTTTTCTGTTGAATAGTATTCGTCATGAGATTAAAGGTCACATAGATACATATCAGTTGACAGGAAAAGATTTGTACAAATCAACAGGAAAGGAGATATGGGACTATCTTGAATGGACGAGATGATAGGGCCAACAGTTGTGTCAGATCTAAAAGGAAAGATTTCTGAGTTGGAAGCTAAAATTCAGCAGACGAAGCTAAAATTCAGCAGACAGTCTCTGTTAAGAGCAATGAGCAGAAAGTTAAGAAATTGGAATCTGAGAACATTGAGCTGAGAAAGAATTTATCTGATTTGGAAAAACAACTTGTTGCAAATAAAGCAGATTTTGAAACTGAAAAGAAAAATTTTTCAAAGAAGTTCTCAGATTTCTCAAAGAACTGTTTTGATGAAAAGAAGTCAGTGGAGCTTAAATGTCTTAAACTTTCTCAACAAATTTCAGATTTTGAGAAAGTACTGATATTGGAAAGAGAGAAGTTTGATAAAGAGAAGAAGGCCATAGAAAAGAAGAATGTAGGGTTCTTCAAAAAGTTATCCGGCCAAGGAAATGAGTCAGAAAAAGGGTTTGAAGAAGAAAGATTAATCTTTGAATCTGAAATCAGGAAGCTAACTTCAAAATTGTCTGAACTGTCTGCTACATGGCTGAAAGAGCAAAAGACGAAATCTGAACTTTCAAAGAAGATTGACCAGCTGGTGATAGAAAGAGATAACTTTGCATCAAAGATTAAAGAACTTGAAAAATCTGTTTCAAGTTCAAATTAGAAATTCATATCTTCAAACAAGTCAGTCAAATCATTTAATCAAATTCGTCATACTAACCTGTTTTATGATGATTATTTAGATGGTTATCCAAGGAGAACAAGTTTCAAGAAAGAGAAACTGGTGTGGAAAAAGAAACCAGTCCAAGATGATAAGGAAAATGAGCTGAAAAAGAAGAAATCATGTGTACCTGTACACAAAGCAAAGAAGAACAAAGCACCTAATGGTAAGAAATTTTATTGTTCTATTTGTTGTACACATGATCATTTTCATAAAATAAATGATCATTACTGGTATGGATCTTACTCTGTATCCCCCACACGCACTGCAACTAACATTTCTGGACCCAAATACCAGTGGGTACCAAAACCGAAACCTGAATCTGTGTTGCAGGCACCTCAATCCAAGGGGGAGTAAGAAAGACAATGGCTCTTGAGTAAATCAGCTCAAGACCCGGACTTCAATGTCAAAATGGCTTTTGAACACAATAGTTCAAAACCCGATCTTCAAAGATAAAAGAAAATGACTTCTAAACACAACAGTTTAGGACTCGGACCTCAGTGATCAAAAAGACCTTACTCCTGTGTTTTTGCATCCGATGGATATTGATGGTCTCCATCCCAAGTGAATTGATCTGATCTCTATCCTATACTTTTTCTTTGCTAGATTTTTCTGATATTGATGGTCTAACAATTCAAAGGGAGTGTTTGATCTCTAACCTGTTTTAACTGACATATTTCAGATGCTTAATTTAAGGGGGAGTAAAGGTGATGACTTCTGATTATTTCAGATCAAAACTCATTCTATAATCGTTTTACTGCTTTCTGTCCTTTTATTTTTGAATAAATAATATGAATAAAGTGGCTTCTGATCACATGACAGATCAGGACCCGTTCATCAATGATCAAAGATGGATATTGTGCTAATATCCAGGGGGAGCTTAAAATATATAAATCATTTAATCATGATTTGAGGGGGAGCTGAAAAGGTAAATATCTTCTGATCCAATATCTCGGATTGTTTGAAAGAAGAACAACTTTCGAACATGAAAAACAGTTTCTTAAATGTTCAAACCACTTCTTATTCTCAAAAGATTTTATGAATTTAGAAGTGTGATTTTAAATGTTTTTCAAATTTTTGAGCTTATTGTTTAACTGACCGTGTGTTTCCAAAGATCAATACTTGTGTATTATCTTGTCCATATACTGTCAAGTATTCATACACACCGGTTCAGTATTTTATTTGAAATTGTTATTACCATGTCTCAAATTCAAACAATTTTTCGATGGTAATACCCCCATTTGCGTTCAAAATTGTTGTGTATCATTCATCTTGTTCATATTTGTGCTTTCATTGACAAATTGTTTATATTTGTTCATATAAACAAATTTCCAATTCTTTGATACCCGAACCATTTGATTTGATCTGTTTAATTCATTGTCAGATTCTCAAAACAATTCTCTTAACTTCATTTCATTCATTCAATATCTTTGTTTTGAGAAATCTTCAAAGATCAAATGCTCAAATTTCATTCATATTTTTCAATGAGCATACATACACTGACATATGATTTCTTGTGCTTTACATGTCAAGAAAAATCATTGACCATCATGTAATTTTTAGGAACATGGGATTCAATATGAGTGTTTAATAGATCTTCCATGGATTCACGATAATCAGTGTTTCCTACCCCAAAAGAAATCCTTTGAGTGATTGAGGGGAGAGGGGTCTAAAAGAATTGAGTGTGGGAGTGCGAAGAGGTAAAATGGAAATGAGAGATTGGTTAGATGTGAGTATAATGATAAAAAGAAAGAGGGTGTGAGAACAGAGTTAAAAGAATATCAGAACTCTGCACCTACCACTTTCTGAGTCGGGCAGCCACATTACTGATTGGTTCACATTTCTTTGGTGACCATCATTGAAATAGGCAAATAGCCCATGCCATCTCTTGCATACAGCCTCACCAACTACTCATTCTTTTCTTAAAAAGAGAATGTTTCACATTTTCTGGGGAAGCAGCACATAATCTATCGGATCTTCACTTGGAAGATACTGATATTGAAAAAGAAGGAAAGTTGCCCCACCTTCGACCCTTTTTCATGCATATTGAGTCCATGTATAATCATTGCTGTCACAGTGATTTACATACTTTGAGCCTTATGAAACACAATCATTGTGCTAATTCTTTCAAACACAAGCACGAGCACACAGAAAATTTGTTTTTCTGTCAGAACATTCATTGATAAACCTTGTGTTTTTCAATGATTGAATGGAAGTCCTGGGGAGTCAACATCAAACCAGCTCCTTACATTGTACATCCGTTGTACACAGTAACTTCGTGTTACTGACAGGCATTTCTAACTCTTTCATTTGTTGAATCAGGGTTACACGCTTATTATGTCTGAATTTGCAAAGATTCGGATATAAATAGTTCATGCGGCTCTTCAGATCAAAGTACAACATATATCAAAGGGGAGATTGTTTCAAAGGGATTATCAAAGTCTCTGCTGAAATTGAAGAAATTTTGATGATCTGATGCTCACATCATCAAAAAGGGGGAGAATTATACAAAGATCAATTTCAGAGTTCTTGTTTAAAGTTCAAGTCAGAATTTGAATTTGCTTCCGCTGATTTAAAGTTCAAGTATGATAAAGAAATTCAAAGCCGAAAGATTCTGAAGGAAGACTGTTCAAAGATAAATCAAGATGATTTGTGAAAGTTTGTTTCTTCCAAAGATGGTTCAGAGATCAAAGTGATGAAGATACAATTTTGATTGGAGACAAAAGAATTTTCAGAGTTAAAGCTGTTTTCAAAGTTTCAAGAATTTTGTTTCATGTTCAAGGCATGTTGACTTTCAAAGCTTCAAAGAGAAAAAGACTTTTCAAGATTCTTCAAAGGCTGAAAGACTGAATACCGTTAAAGCTTCAAAGTTCAAAGTTGTCAGACACAAAAGCTGAAGAATCAAGAGCTGAAGACTAGTGTCAAATTTTTATTAAATCTTGAATACAAAGGGGGAGATTGTTAGGTCTAAATATTGTATCCAAGATTTAATAGGAAAGTCAACAATGTAAAAGTCAACATTGTCTTAGTCAAAGCTTGTTTTACTTTCCTTTGTTGTTAAGTCTTGTAATAGATAGGTAGTATATATAGGGTTTGTTTTATAATCATGTGGTAACGAACTAGTCTAAGCATATTGTAATTATAGAGTTGATGTAATTCAAGATCTACTTTCTCTCTCTAGATTCTCTCTCTAGTTCTTGATCTTAATGTTCATATCTTGAGTAATTAGCTTGATTGATTGGGATTTATGATTAACAAAGATATTTCAAAACAAGTAAATTACATGAATGAAATGAATACAAGAAACTTGTTTGAAAATTTGACATTGTATGATAAAGATCAAGTATTAATGATTTATCAATTAAGGCTTAGGTCAGCAAAAATTGGATATTGTCTATACGAACCAAAATATAGACATTCATGAAAGAAACGTTTCGAAATGAAATCAAGGCTCAATATTCTTTGAAGATTAATCGGGGTGTCTTACCATCGAAAAATTTTGTTTCTATTTGAGACATGGTAAGAACATATCCAACAAAAATTAAACCGGTGTGTGTGAATACTTGACAGTATATGGAAAACATAATACACAAGTATTAATCTTTGGAAACACACGGTTTGTAATCATTTAAGCACAAGTAAACTGAAAACATTTAAAATCACACTTCTATATTCGTGAAATCGTTTAAGAATTAGAAGTGGTTTGAACATTTAAGAACATGTTTTCGTATTTGAAAGTTGTCCTTCTTTCAGATACGTATGAGATTAAGATTAGAAATAAACCTTTACGTTCAGTCTTAAATCTCATCAAGTCAACTCTAAGTCATAAAAGATATGATCATTTAAGCTTCCTCTCATTTCTGCAAAAATCACAAAGTCGTCAAAGTACAAAGTTTTATTCACAACATTTATTGAAAAGTAAATGACATAAAGCAGTAAAACTTTGAATGTACGAGTTTTGATCTAAAGTAATCAGAAGTCAAAAGCAGTACTCCATATTTCTTACACTCCCCCTGCAATTATGCATCAGAAAATTTATCAGTGATAAACAAATGCAAAATTTGTTAACTCCCCTACAAATGGATGTAGATCAACTTTTCATCTTCTCTCACTCCCCCTGAGATCATGAACAGATTTAAAGTGCAGATATCTTTCAGATTAAAAATAAAGAAATTAAGAAAAATAACAATAATAAAAACTTTAGTAGGTAATCACAGATTAAGTCTTGAGATTTAACATACCAAGTTTCGAGACAAGAAAATTAAATCTCTTTTCGTCGAGAGGCTTGGTAAATAAATCAGCAAGCTGATAATCAGTGTTTACAAAATAAAGTTCTATTGTACCTTTTTTCACATTGTCTTTAATGAAGTGATATCTGACATCAATGTGTTTGGTCTTTGTATGTTGCATAGGATTCGCTGATATTGCAATGGCGTTCTTTGAGTCATAGTATATCGGGATCTTGTCAAATTTAAGGCCATAATCTCGTAGTTGTGTTCTCACCCACAACACTTGAGAACAGCATCTCGCCGCAGCGACGTATTCTGCCTCAACTGTTGATGTGGAAACACAGAGTTGTTTCTTTGATGCCTAACTTACGAGTTTATCGCCCATAAACTGTATGTGTCCCGACGTACTTTTCCTATCCAACATACAACCTGCATGATCTGCATCTGAGTAGGCTGTCAGTTCAAAACTTGTATCTTTAGGATACCACATACCAAGATCTGCAGTGCCCTTCAGATATCTAAAGATCCTTTTGACCGCAGATAAATGGGATTCTTTCGGATTAGCCTGATATCGAGCACATAGACATGTAGAGAACATTATATCTGACCTACTAGAAGTTAAATACATCAAAGAACCAATCATTCCTCTATAGGTTCTAACATCGACAGTTTTTCCCAAAGGATCAGTGCCGATCTTAGTTCCCGGTGCCATTGGGGTTCCAATTGTTGTACAATTTTCCATTTTGAATTTTCTAAGAATATCGAAAATGTACTTTGATTGATTTATGAAAATCCCCGTTGAAAATTGCTTGACTTGTAATCCGAGAAAGAAATTCATCTCTCCCAGCACACTCATCTGAAATCTTGACACCATGAGGTTAGAATGGTTCTTACAGTATTTTGGATTTGTTGAGCCAAATATGATGTCATCCACATATATTTGAATTAATATGATATCGGATTTTTCCTTTTTAATAAACAAAGTAGTATCAATCTTACTTTTTGTGAAGCCCAACTTGACTAGAAATTTAGACAAAACCTCATACCAGGCTCGAGGTGCTTGTTTTAGTCCATAAAGTGCTTTATCCAGGATGTAGACGTGATCTGGTTTCTCTGGATTGATAAAGCCTTCAGGCTGTGAGACCTCCTTTAGTATGCCATTAAGAAAATCAGTCTTCACGTCCATCTGGTAGATTGTGAAGTTTTTGTGGGCAGCATATGCAAGAAACATTCTGATCGCTTCAATGCGTGCCACTGGAGCGTAAGTCTCGTCATAATTCATTCCTTCCTTTTGCTTGTAGCCTTTTGCGACAAGTAGTGCTTTGTTTCTGATTACGATACCATTTTCGTCCTTTTTGTTCTTGAATACCCATTTTGTGCCGATTATGGATTTACCTTCTGGTCTTGGCATAAGTCCCCAGACTTTTAACGCTACGAACTGGTTCAGCTCCTCTTGCATTGCAGTTACCCAATCTGATTCAGCTAGAGCTTCTGATACGCGTGTTGGCTCTATCTTACTCAGAAATGAGTTATGCATACACATGTTCAAAGTAGTAGACCTAGTTTGCACCGGTTTTGATGGATCTCCAATGATCTGGCTTATCGGGTGCTCTTTGGTCCACTTGTGCTCGTGAGGGAGTGGATTCGATGTAGATTTATCATGATTCTCATGTAGATATACATTGTCTTCTTCTTGTTCAGGGAAGGAGTCAGTTGAAGTATTTGGTGCAGAAGTTTCAGTTGGGACAACTATTTCTGGCTGTTGAGTAGACGTCACAGTACAACCAATTGAATCAGCAAATTTTGTCTCGACATGTTCAGGTTCAACTTCAACTTAAGGAGTAGTTGTTTGAACCGGAGTTTCTTTCTGAATCGAGGGAACTAACTCAATAGATACATCTGAAATGGTTGAATGATTAGTCGTTGAATCTTCTGACCTGTCAACCACAACAGATTTAGGTAGTTTAGATCCAAGAAACTCATCATAAAAGAATTCAAACAATAAATCCAATTCTGATAAATGAGATGTTGAAGTAGAGGGTTTATCAGAATTAGTAGCATTAACCACAGATTCTGGACTGATTTGTCCAGAAGCTAAAACTCTTGTAAGTACGGGTTCTAAATTGCTTTGTTCAGAAGCCAACTCCTCATCAAATGTCACGTTTACGCTTTCAATTACTGTCTTGGACTTCTTTAAGTACACCCGATATGCAGCAGATGTTTGAGAGTAACCAATGAAGATGCCTTCGTCAGCTTTCGGTCCGAACTTGTTCAGGTTCTCTCTGTAATTTAATACGAAACATATGCATCCAAAAATATGAAAGTGTTTAATTCTAGGTGTACGATTATTTATCAAAGCATAAGGTGTTTTACCAAACCGACGGTGTATTATGGAACGATTCTGAGTGTAGCACGCAGTCGAAACAACTTCGGCCCACAAAAACAAAGGTAGATCGGATTGACATAGCATAGTACGAGCGGTCTCGACTAGCGTTTGGTTTCATCTTTCTACTACTCCGTTTTGTTCTGGCGTTCTGGCAGCAGAGAATTGATATGTTATCCCGACCGATTCGAGATAATCTTCTACAGTTTTGATCTTAAACTCTGTGCCGTTGTCTGTTCTAAGAAGCTTGACTGTCTTTTGCAAATTCACCTGGGTTGTCTTTAGAAAAGTGATGATGACTTCGGGCATCTCATCCTTTGATCTCAGAAATTTAACCCATGTGTATCGCAAGTAATCGTCCACAATAACTAGAACGTATCTCTTGCCGCTTATGCTTTGTGTTCTCATTGGACCGCAGAGATCCATCTGTAGCAATTCCAGTGGAGAACTAGTACTTTGTTCAGGTTTCAGCTTATGTGGGGCTCTCTTCATCTTACCCTTCTCACATGTTGCGCATAGGTGTTCTTTCTCGTATTTAAGCTCAGAAAGTCCTTTGACCAACTTTCCAGTGACCAACTTGTTGATGTAACGAAAATTCAGGTGAGAAAGCCTTCGGTGCCATAACCAGTTTTGTTGCAGCGAGGCTTTTGACAATAGACAAACCTCATTGTCAGCCTGGACTTTTGACAGATTAATGGTGTAGAGGTTAGACTTTCTCGTGCCGACCAAGAGTTCCTTACCATCTTTAGTACGCACAGAACATCATCTGGCCTTGAAATTTACCTCTAAATTCTTGTCGCAGAACTGTCCAATGCTGAACAGGTTATGTCCTAAACCTTCCACATAACTCACCTTCGTAATCGTCACTTTGTCATTAATCACATCACTATAGCCTAGAATCGGTGAAAACTGGTTATTGCCGAATCGTACATTCCCACAAAATTTCTCTGTATAATTAGACAAAATATCTTTCTGCTCGGTCATATGCTTGGAGCAACCAGAATATAAGTACCACATATGACGGGTCTACATAGGAGAAATTAGCGAATAACAACTTTAGGTACCCATTTAAAAGTGGGTCCTATCAGATTAGTACAAGATTTTGGCATCCATTTGTATATGGATCCTCTGAACGTTTGAAAACGTTTGAAGTATAAGACTTATAAGAATAGACATGATAAGTACCAAACCAATCATCAGAATATCGGTGAGAAACAAAATCATTTCGTCTATAGTTAGATGACTTAGTAGTAGACCGAGATAATTGGAGTAATTGCTTTATTGTATATCTCTTGTAAGAAGTTACGAGGTTTTGTTTATTCGAAGCAACATTACCAACTACATCAGGCATACTACCAGTAGATCTATTACAAAAAATATCAGGAATGGATTCAGCTTTCTCATCAACTTTCTGTTTAGGTCGCCACTCTTTTCGTTCTTCAGACCTTCTATTTTTCAAATCTGAAACACAAAATTTAGTTTTGTTAGGAGAATCAGATTTCTGATATTGTCTTTTCTTAAGCGTACCAGTGTTGTTCCGTTTATGTGAGCGACGTTTCTTTTGCTTCTTACCTTTTGCATAGTAATCAGTACTCACAGAAACTGATTCACCAACCTTGGTTGATGATTCTCCAACTTCATATACACTTGGTAAAGCTTCATTATTAATGACAAAAGTAGAATGATCTGGAAGTTTAGCATTAAAGTCAAACATATCAATCTCATCAACACACCCTTCATCAGAATTTAAAAAATCATTTGCAGACGCAAATAAGTCATCAAAATCAGGGTCAGAGGTTTGAGGTGCCTTAGAAGAGTTAGACCACTTTTTAAATTCATCTTTGAAAACAATGTTCTTCATTACAGTTGAAAACACATTTTGTTCTATATCAATCAAGATTCTTTCATCAGATAAAGCATTTTCAAGTTCAATTATTTTTCTTTCCAATACAAGTAGAGGAATATAAATCTTAGCTTCAACTGGTTTTGCCTCCATATCAGTAGTAGAATAGCTAGCAAAATAATCGTTTGAAAGAAACTTTGGTTTTTCAGAAAGATAACTATCATTCAGCTTTTGATAGCAGAATGGTAGTTGCATTTTCTTTAAATTCTTTCTTTTCTCATCCTCTTTTGCCTCAGCCTCATCCGGTGATTTGGTAACAAACTTGGGTTTTAAATGATGATATTTACCAGCGGCAAATAAAAAATCAGAATTATATAAAGCTGACTATTTTCTGATGGCTTTCTTTAAGTAGTGGGGGTTATCATAACCGAGTCCCCACTTCTCTTTAAAATCAGCCTCCTCATTAGGTGTGTTTAGGAAAATAGTTTGATCTGTTTGGCCTCTAGCATATAACTTGGCTTCCAAATCATTTACCTTTTTCTCTAAGTTCTTGTTTTCTACCTACAAAATATGAGCTTTCAGAACACATTCTTGCCTTTCAAGATCAGACTTAGATAGTTTAGATACAAAATCAGAAATCTTACTTTCAAAACAATCTTTTTGCAGTTTAAAATCAGAAGCAGATTTGTTTAGAGAATCAATCAGATCTTTATTCCCAACATGTTCCTTGTTAAGTTCAAAGATTTTTTGACTTTTCTTTGCAACTCTTTCTTTTCCTTTTTCAGTTTAGATTGTAGGTCTTGAAGTTCGACCATCATGGCTTCCATTTTGGTGAGAAAATCATTTTCAGAGAAATTCAATACCTCATCAGTTGTCTCTTCATCAGTTTCATCAAACTTTATCTCCTTTCCCATCAAGCACATGTGTGTTGTTTTTTCTTTTTCGTCCTCGGAGTGGTCTAGCCAGAACTCGTCTTCCGCCATTAGGGCTTTACCCACTTCTTTCTGTTTAGCAAATAACATCTTTTGCTTGTAATATTCAGAATTTCTGACAGTTGGCTTCCGACAGTCCTTTGCAAAGTGGCCAACCTTTCCACAATTGTAGCATTTCACCATCTCCTCGGTCTTCTTCTCAGTTCCATAGTCATTCACAAATTTCTTCTTCTCTTCGGGCTTTCTTTCCACAAATCTCTTCTCCTCAAATCTTTTTCCTTCAACTCTCTCCCGATGTTCATAATTCTTCGATCCAGATGAGTATCTCTGAGAGTTAGAACCCGGCTTCTTGTAAAACTTTTTTTGAAATGCACGGGTCAGTAGTAACATTGCTTGCTTGAGATTCTCCCCGTCGTCACTGTCAGAATTAGAACTAGAATCATCTGAACTTGGGAGCACAATCTTCTTCTTTTTTTCTACTCTTTCTTCTCTTTCTCTTTCTGTCCGGCTACTAAAGCAATCGGATCAGACACTTTCTCACTCTTTTTCTTCTCAGCTCTTTTCTCTTCAACCTCCTCCTCATTTTGCCTTAGGGTTTCATAGACCTCATGAAGTGGGATATCACTAAGGTCTTTCCTCTGCTTCATTCTCCTGGTATGCTTTTTCCATTCAGGTTGGAGAATGTTGAGGAATTTGACATTATTCTCGATTTGCTTCTTCTTAACTTTATTCTTGGACAGCTCATTTAGAAGAAGTACAAATCTCTCGTATGTTTCCTCAAGGCTTTCATTTTCTTTCGCCATGAATTCCTCGTAACTATTGATGTAGTTTGCTACTTTTATCTGATTACCGATCTTAGAACCCATCATCATTTTCTGCAATTGATCCCACATCTTTTTGGCATTAGCTTTGTAGCTGTCAATCTTTATGTAAATCTCATTCGGAATACTCTGTAGTAATAGAGATCTGGCTTGTTTATAAGTTTTATATCTACTCATCTGTATACTGAGTAAAGTCTTTCGTACTCTATCCTCATCACCATCTTCACCATCTGAAGAATCTTCATCTGGTATTTCAATGGTAAGAGGAATCATGGGACCTTCAGTAATAGACAACATGTTGGGAACTGAAGATGTAACCAAGTCATTAATGCTGCTATTTCAGAGTTAGTACTGCTAGATGATCTTAAAGTTAATACTGTTAGGTATTACTACTTCTAGTAGAATTAATACTGCTAGTCAAAGTTAGTGCTGCTTGAACAAAGTTAGTACTGCTTAGCTAGTTAGTACTGCTAG
The DNA here is from genome assembly GCA_023525745.1 of Arctium lappa. NCBI lineage: Eukaryota > Viridiplantae > Streptophyta > Magnoliopsida > Asterales > Asteraceae > Arctium > Arctium lappa. Next base: position 42,247,349 of record CM042047.1, on the reverse strand, counting down.
TAGTTAGTGCTGCTTAGTAGTTAATGCTGCCAAGACTCAGTTAATGCTTCTAAGGTGATCAAGGTGATTAATGCTGCTTCAAAGATAATGTGAAGATAATACTGAAGAGATAGCGTCTGAAGATAAACATGGAAAGCTTGAAGATAATTATGAAGATTATTTTGAAGATCTTTTTAAGTTTTGTAATTATCTTTATTTTCAGTATATGTATAGAATTGTTTAGAATAGTTACATATAGAATTAATTCTGAGTTTTTTTGTTCTAGAGAGAATCAACCTCAAGGCATAGTTCCTAATTCTAGAGAAGTAGAATTCGTCTTGATAGAGCATGTTCTTCAAGATTGAGGTTGTGGGTGAAAAACTTGTAACTTGAATCATTAAATAAAGTTTGCAAGTTGTGATTCATACTGTTTTTCTGTTTATTGAATATTAAAGTGTTTTTCCGCAACTTCTTTAATATTGTTTCTGAGTATTCATAATTCTTGTTGAGAATTCGATCCTGACAAAACAAAATGTTTTCCCCGTTTGCGTGCCGGTCAACAAAGTCCAGGAACCTATCTTTCCATTGCTCGTATTCCCCTTTGAAAAGAACAGGGGGCTTTACATCCGTACCGATGGAAAGTGCATCCTTAGAAGTCATCCTGTATTTGTAAAACGTTCAATAAGAACTTGACAAATGATCGTTATTCTAAATAGAAATGACAAAAATACAGAAAACTTTGAAAGAACTTCAAGAATGAAATTTCTAAAATTCTCTAAGTCTAGAATTCGCAGAATAGAATGAATCACAAGGAATTTGCATGTACAATTCGCACATACTCACAAATCACACAGAATTCGCACACACAGAATTCGCGTATAACTCTATGCGAGTTCTAAACATGGAAACTTTTGAAAACTAAACTTTTCGCATAACACTTTTCGCACAACAGACTCACACGAATTCAACACTTGTAAAAATTCAAAACTTTGAATGAGAAAAAATAGAATTCGTATGATACTCTTATACGAATTCTGAGGAATTCGTATACTAGTCTTATGCGAATTCTCTTCTTTTCGCACACAAGAGATATGCGAAATCTGTCCTTGATTAAATTTTCAACAACTTTTCGCACAAACACTTATGCGAATTCTGAAAATTCGCACGAAACAACTATGCGAATTCTTAGCTTTTCTCAGCACACACGCATACTGTTAGATCACAGATTTATTGGATTCAAGATCATCCAATCTGAAGATTGAAATCTGAAGCTAAAGCTGAAAAGTCACTCTCTATATTAGTGTAATGTTAGTTTGTAATAAATGTCAAAGTTAATTATTGTGTTAATTATAGTATTTTAATATTATTCCTAAATATCTAATAAATAGATATTTAGGATATTAGATATTTAGTTTTAGATATTAGTTTTGTTAGATATTAGGTAGATATGAGATCTCAATGTCTCATTATCAATCTGATCATCGACCCAACAACCATCCAGAGAGAAAGAGAGAAAAACAAGGAGAGCTTTAAAGAGAAAAACATTGTGATCTGTAATCCTTGGTTATTAATCAAACAGGTTGGTTTATCGTATATGTTTTGTGATTGTTATTGTCTGGTAAAGATCTTGTTCAAATATAAGGGACCAACAATTGGTATCATAGCTCAAAACTAGATTCAAATCAAATTTATAGAACTCACTGTGTTCTTCATCTTCAAAGTCATTGTACCATCGATCAAATTTTCAAAAAGTGTTTGTTTTTGAAATTACTTGGTTGTAAGTTGTTGTAGTTGATTAGGCGATCACATTGTCAAATTTTAGAGTCTTAAATCGATTTCTAGATAGGTGTATTTGGGTGTTACAGAGCCGATTATCGAAGAAGAACACACACCGGTCGACACCGGTCACACTCACATCGGTAGAACAACACCGGTCGAAGGTAACATTGGTCACAGGACCCCGGTCGAACAACCCCGGTCAAAGGCAAGACACCGGTCGTAAACACCGGTCCTTACAAGACTCCGGTCGAAGGTAGGACTCCGGTCAGGACCACAGTCGAGCAACTCTCCAGTCGCAACAACACACCGGTCGAGCATACCGGTCAGAGGGAAAATCACAACTCCACTTTGCGCCATCAACTATTCGCGCAAATCTCTGTTTTGCGCCAACCACTACTCGCACAAACTTCATTTCGTGCGACCCACTACACGCGCAAAGTTCTTTCTCGCGCGACCCATTCCTTGCGCAAAATCCCCTTTGCGCCAACTTCTCTTAGCGCAAAGTCTGTTTTTGCGCTAGCCTCCTTTAGCGCAAATTATGCTTTTTGCGCCAGTTCCTGACTTAGCGCAAATTATTCTTTATTCATCTGATTTTATCTGGACTAACGATCAAATACAAGTTCTTTTTGCTCATTAATCGAACAGAATGATTTCCACCGAAGCTCCTTCAATCAGTATGAATGAGAATACACCAGTACTTTACAAAGGAAAGATTTCTACCTTGGAAGCTAAAATCCAGAAACAAGTTTTTGTTGAGAAAGAAGAGAAGAAAGAGACAACACACTTGTGCTTGATGGGTCAGATGGAAATAAAAACCGAAGCTAATTCTGATGAAGAGGTATGTGATTTAACTAAATCGGATTTCATGAATAAAATGTATGCTATGATGACAAAACTCCAAGAATTAGAGTCGAAACTTAAGCGTGAAAAGGGTGTCATTAAAGACAAAGACCAGTCAATACAGAAACTTAGCAATGACCTTGCTGAGAAGAAAGTATTGATTGAGGTTTTACATAAAAACATTGACACCAGCGCAAAAGAACAAACCATAATTCTTAAAGAGATTGCTGAAACAAATTCTAAATTGAGAATGTCTGAGTTTGATTTCAAAGAGCTTACGAGAATGTATTCTTCGCGTTCTGAAGAAAACAAATCTTTGCTTGGAAAATTAAATGCTTTGGAAAAGAAGTTATACTCATTGGGTCAAACTGAGCAAACCATTCATCTAAACAAACCCAAAGAGAATAAAGAGAGTTGGGGAATTGGTTATGAGAATCCTAACTACCTTAAAAAGGGTATATCTGAAGTGCCAGCACTTTATGATTTTACATTCTTAAGACTTTCTCAACGATTCTCTGAACTTAAAGTTTTCTGGACTGGACTGTCTAAAGAGGATGAAGCCAAGGAAACAGAAAAACGAAAGAACACATCTAAATTTCAACTTCCATTTCGTTATGGGAAGTTGAATCAAAGTTATAGTTCTATTCAATCAAAATCTCTTTGAAATGATTTTTTTAGAGTTATTCTGTAAAAGAAATGGAGGCGAAGCCTATTAAAGGTAAACTTTACGTCCCTCCCCTCATTTTGGAATGTAAAATTTCTGAACTTGAGAAATCTTTAGCAGATAAAAGACTTTTGATTGATGTTGAACAAAAAGTGTTTTCAACTGTGCTTAAGAATACTGTTCTTTCTAAATCAACTAAGGCTTCAAAATTTGATGATATGTTTGGTCTAACTGATGGAGGGTTTGATTTTCTAAACTCTGATGGTGTTTTAGATGATTGTATTGATCAAATTGATTTTAGTGCCAAACTTCCTAATCATTCGTCTTTTGTTGTGAATTCCTTTGGATTATCCAGTATGTTTAAGATAGGTAAATCATCAACGAAAGTTGATGACACAGTTTCTGTGAAAACTAAGAATGCTAAAGGTAAGAAGAAATCTCAGCATTCACAGAAACCGGTCACTACTGGTAAGCCAAAGAAGATGCATTCATTTGATTCTCTCAATTCTAACTCAAAAGTTTCAAATGTTTCAGATCTGAGCAAGAAAAGGCTAGGAGTTAAATCTGAATGGAAACTAAAACAGGAGATTGACGAGACTGCTAAATCTTTTTCTAGTGTTAACTGTAATAGACTACTACTAGTAAAGATGTTTTGATTGCGAATGTTGTTATTTCTAAACCTAATCTTGTTGTTTCTAGCAAGAAATATTCTATGAAGCAATTATTCCAGTTACGTCTGTCTGCTAGAAAGTCTTCATATTATGATAAACATGATTATGCTTCTTGTCAAGATTCTGATATTTGGTATGGCACATATCATGTACACTCTCATCATAATAATTCTTCATTTGATTCTCAAAAGCAAAGAGGACCCAAATTTCAATGGGTGCCAAAATCAAGTGCTAACACAGTTGGATCCAAATGGAAATGGATACCAAATATAAAGGATGAATCTGTGTTGCAGGAACCTTCTGTCAAGGGGGAGTATGAGAACAAAGGCTTCTAAGTAAATCATCTTAGGACTCGTACTTCAACGAAGATTGACTTCTAAACACAACAGTTTAGGACTCGTACTTCAGTAATCAAAAGACCTTACTCCTGTGCTGATAAGAGATTGTACTCCAATACTCCAATGAGGAAATCAACCATCAAGGGGGAGTACATACTTTTCTGAAATTTTATGCATATCTCTTTCAATGATAATTTTCAAATGGATAATTTCAGGGGGAGTAAAAGAGCTATGACTTCTGATTATTTCTGATCAGAACTCGTACTTTCATTGTTTTACTGCTTTTTGTCTTTTTAATTTCAGTGAATAAATTTGCTTTGACTATGACATAAGACTTTTGCAGTTTGAGAGACGCTTACACGTTTATATCTTTATGACTTTACGCTTAACTTCATGAGATGTAAGATTGCTCGTAAAGGTATAATTCTTTATCTTAATCTCATATATGGTTGAAATAAGGACAACTTTCAATCATTGAAAACATGTTCTCAAAAGTTCAAATCACTTCCCGATTCTTCATCAAATTTTATAATTTGGAAGTGTAATTTTTTAAATGTTTTCTAGATCTACTTTGTGCTTTAACTGATATAGTTAAACCATTTTGAGCATCACATGCTTTCTAGGAAATCAAGGGATTTCTTTGTGCTAGGACTTAACACAACTTCTACGGATACACTTTAACCAGTGTTTCCTACCCAAGAAGTTAATCCATAGTGATTAAGTGTGAGGAGTCAAAAGAAATGATTGTGGATTGTGTGATAAGGTATATAGAAAAAGAGAGTTTGGTTAGAGTAAGCTAAATGTTTAAAAGAAAGAGGGTGTGAGAACAGAGTTAAAAGAATATCAGAACTCTGCACCAACTTTTTCTGAGTCGGGCAGCCACAATTCTAATGTTTCACAACTCTTTGGTGAACATTATTGAAATAGGCAACTAGCCCATGCCAACTCTTGATCAAACCTCACCAGCCACTCATTTTCTTCTTAACAGGAAAGTGTTTCACATTTTCAAAGGGAAAGCAGCACATTTGCTATCTGATTTTCATTTGAAAACCTGGATATTGAAAAGAAGGAAGTCTGCCCCACCTTCGCACTTCAATCATGCACATTGAGTTTGTGTTTAACTTACTGTTGTCTCAGTGGTTTACACAATTTTGAGCCTATAAGTAATCATCTGTGCTTAATTCTTTCTATCACATGCACGAACACACAAGGAATTTGTTTCTTTGTCATAACGTTCATAGAATTTACCTTTGTGGTGTTTTGATGATTGAATGGAAGCCCTAGGGGAGTAAACATCAAAAAGCTCCTTTCCATTGTGTACTCGTTACACAAAGTGACTTAGTGTTACTGACAGGCATTTTAACTGATTCATTTGTTGATTCAGGTGTTACACGATTATTTTGTCTGGATTTGCAAAGATCTAGATGAATATCTTTTGGATTGACGAATCAGAGGCTCCGTATGATAGACATTTCTTACTCAAAGTTTTGATGAAATCGTTGCTCTTTTCATCAAAAAATGGGAGAAGAGCTAATCAAGAAATAGGAGAAGAAATGGAAGAGAACAAAAGTTTAGAGAAAAGTCCAAGATCGAATTCTTCAAAGACAACGTATTCTGAAGACATGCTGATTTTAGTGAAAATTCTTTGAAAATACTTTACTAAAGCATTCTGAGCTAAAACTGGAGATTATTACATATTGAAGACAAAGAAGGAGATTAGAGACAGACAACTTTCTCTGAGACTGACTCTGAACTGACTTTAGAGACAGACTTGCTTTCTTCAGACATGCTTTCTTCACACTGACTCTGAACTGACTTCAGAGACAGACTTGTTGATGTCCCTTGAAAGTCTTTAAATGAAGACTTAGTTATTTTCAATATTTTCATTGGTTCAGATTTGGGGCTAACAATCTCCCCCAAGTACTGAAAATAAACAAAGAACACATAGAACATTTAAACTAGAAAGCAAAGAGGAGAAAGTCATCCTCTGTAAATATTATTTCTCATAAGAATTTGGAATTACAAAAGAGAATAATATTCAAAAAATAATCATAACCTATCACTTGAACATATCCTATGAAACTTCATGATTAGCTCTCTAAAGTTAATCATTGAGCCAATTTCCATGTCTAGTTTCGCCAGTAGGTCTGCTCTGTGTCGTTCTTGCTTTACATGAATCATCTTTTGTATTCCTTTCAAGGTTTCATCAGAATACTTTTATACTTGTGAAGCTAGAAAAATTTTCTTCTCTTGGTTCACTCTGTAGATGAAACCCAGAGGTTCTTCAATGATTGATCCAGTCTTCTGTTTGTCCAGGTTTTCGATGGTTTCCACTGGTTTCCACTGGTTCAGTCACTCCTAGCTTTTCTTCACCCAAGTTCAGAGCAATCTGAAAGTCACGTTTGGCTCTGTGTTTGATGTAAGCTTCCATTGCCCGTCTGACTTCAACCATGCTCATTCTGATTTCCCTTCTTCCTGAATCGTATCTCGCAGAGCAATAGGCATATAGATGAGTGAGATCATACGGATTTAGATTTACGAGATCATTATCATTGAACTCGTAAATCTTCTGATCAGATCGAGTCACCACATAATGCCTATATATGATTTTGTTGAAGGCGAATGTCTTTTCAGAGATTTTCTCAACTTTTACTATTGGAGCATCGTTAAGAGCCGCCTTTCTTGGTCATGTCTTTGCCTGTATGAATCTTCGTTCGTAGTCTGGCATGTCCTCTCTGATTCTTGGATTCAGAGGGATTATTTGAGTGTCTTCCTTATTGAACTCACAGTAGATGTGCCGAAAGTGATCTTCTATTGATGCTTCAGGAGTGGATTCTAAGAATGTGGGAGGATGAGTGAATACCTTGGCTGGTAAACCGATGCTTGTCTTCTGAACAAGATTCTCTTGAGGATCATGTTCATCAACAACCATGGTTTCTGTGTCCTTGGGCTGTGACTGAGTTATCTCTGAAGGTTGTTCAGAGATATATCCATCTATCTCTGAAGATTCTCTTAATTCTGAAGCTGTTGAGGTATGATGAGGTTGACCGTTTTTTAAAACATACTCTTCGACATCAATTACTTCGATCTGATCTCCAGCAGCTTCTTCCTCTCTTTCAGAATATTTCTGTTCTTTCTCAGACTCTGACTCAAAGGCATCTCTCATCACCATTGGTTGTCTTTCGGGTGATGAGAATACATCTTTAGAGGACGTAGAGAAGTCTACAAGTTGTTCTTCTTCCTCTTCCAGAGCTCCAATTTTCTCTGGAGTCGCATCGGTAACTGGAGTGATTGGAACACCTGGTGTTGATGAGGTGTAAAATATGACTGGTGCTGTGAATGATTGTAAAGTACGGTTTTCATCAGAAGAGGTGGTGTTCCTCTCTGGTTCCTTCTCTTGAACTTGTGCAGAGGGAGCAGCTTTAAAGGTGTACGCGGTTTTATCTCTGATCTCCTTATTTTGTGAGTCAGAGTGCTCATCATCATCTGAATCCTCTGAATCATCAAATCTGGCTTTCTTCACTGCATCGCTACAAGTCCCACCAGAAAACTTGAGTTTCTATTTGGGAGAGCTTGGTTTAGCGATTCCTTTTTCTTTGGGATCCTGAAGTGTCTTCTGAATGGTTTCGATTGCTTCTGAAGCAGCAGTTCTAATTTCAGCAATCTGGTCCTCTAATTTATAGTTATGAAGTTCCAGAGTTGCTTTGACCTGCTTATGAGCAATAGTAGAGATTTTGGAAGAACAAGTCAGCATTCTGCTCATTATTGCTGATTTGAAAGAGGCCAGATCACTTTTGGTGATGAGGTCTTCAGAAGTTCGGGGTGGTGGCTGTGGTGTTGTTGATGGTTCGCTGACAGTTGGTACAGAAGCTTGAATTGTTGCTTTGATGAGGTCAGAGATAGAGGCCATTTGATCTATTGAGAGTGATGATGATCTGGTGGCTACTACCTCTTCCCTTAGTTCTTGTAGAGCTTTCTAAACATCGATGGTTGTAGATGCTTGATTTTGAAGAGCAGCATTCTGAACTTTAAGAGCGGCTACCTCCAGGGATGATTCAACCTTCTGTTTGAACAGTTCTTGTTCCAACTCTTGGATTCTGTTTGAGGAGTCCAAAAGTTGGGTCTTCAGAGTGGAAACCTCTACTCTGAGGTTTGTGTTTTCAAAGCGAAGAGCAGAGGTCTCTGAACCGTCAATTCTCTGAAAGTTATGCTCATTCATGGAGCCTCTGACTTCCTCACAGAATCTCTAGAACTCAGATTTAGTGAGAAGTTCAGAGAGGGGTACATTGGTTACAACACATGTAGCCAATTTTTCCTCGAGTTTAGAGGAGACTTCGTTTAGAGCTGTTTTGATGTTGTCTCTGGAAGGACTTCTACTCAATCTCTGATGTTCCGGAGAATCATCTCTGAGTGTTCTGTTCTCATCCAAGTCCTCCTCCTCAGATTCAGAGGACTGGAAGTGAATGTGGGAGTTGATCTTGCGATCCAGGCAAGTCAATCCTTGGTTTTGTAGGTCAAGCCATTGTCCCTAAGTTGGACAACTACTTCTTGATATCCTAAATGGTGAGAGATGAGCCACAGAGGCAACATCATGTGTAGGATTTTCTGATGTACTCTGAGGCAACTGAGTACTTAAAGTGTTGGCTAAGTTCTGTGAAGAGGGCTTATCCAGAAATTGAGTTTCCTCAGTTATGTGAACTTCAGAGGTGGAAAAAGGTACCTCTGAAGTGGCTTGCTGGTTTGGGTTCGAGGTGTGCACCTCTGATTCAATAACCATTACCTCTGGATCAGGTAGGTTAGATTGTGTGGTTGCACTGGGAGATGGGGTTGGTGTCCTAAAATATATGTGCCTTGAGGCATCTTTTTGTTTGGAAGGGGAAGAACTCTCAGGTTTCTCTAAGTCAGAAGACTTGCTCTCTTCCCTCTGAGAATCTTCAGAGCTAGTCTCTGAAGATTCATCCTCACTTTCCTCAGAGCTAGTCGAGCTATCCTCTACACTAGCAAATGAGGTTTCTTCCATTACTTCCTCATTGACAGCCCCTTCCGGTGCTCTGTCATCTTCCATCATTTTGATTTGTTGGAAGAGTGACAGTACTTCTCTCTGGCTTCTGTTCTTAAGGTTTGAAGTATCTCTGTGGTTGTGGATACCTTGGTTGAAATGATTGTTGAGGTCTTGATTGTTGAGTTGTATCATTGTTGTTGAAGTTTGTACCCTTTTGATCACTATATGGAGTGAATCTGGGTTCTTGTTGAAATCTGACACCATCTTGTTGAAATCTTCTTTCAGGATTTCTTCTTTCTTCATTCTCTCTCCTTCCTTCAAATACTTTCTTGCCAAATTTCTTGTTAAATTGATGAGTGATTAATGCAAGACATTTGGCGAAGGCCTTAATATCATCTTCTGAATCTGAATCTGAATGATTTTCTTCTGCCATTAGGACCTTTTTGGATCTTCTTTTTGTTTCCAAACCTTTTTGTGACTTTTCACAGTTGTTTTCTTTCGAAATTTGTTTTGAAACAAGTGCAAGGGGTCCACCTAAAGACAGTTTTGATTTTTGCTTCATAACTTCCTTTTCATGTGCAACAAGAGTGCCATAAATGTCAGTTAATGACCATGACTCAAGATCTTGATTGGCTTGTATGGACATGGACAGTTGTGACCATTCTTCATTTAAGTTTTTCAAGAAAAGAACGTTGTTTTCCTCTTTTGTTCTTATCACTCCAAACTTTCTGCATTTGTTGATAAGAATATTGAATCTTGAGTAAGTTTGGTGTAATATTTCTTTTGGTAGAGCATGAAAATCATGATATTCATTGATGCATAGATTTCTTCTATTTTTCTGGGTTTGTAGGCCTCCTTCAAGTTGATTTAACAACCGATCCCATATCTCTTTTGCAGTTTTACAAGAATCAAGTTCTTGAAAGATAAAATTGGGAATGGCCATTATCAGTAATCTAACAGCTTTTGAGTCATTATCCATCATATTAGTTTCTTCATCAGTGAATTTTGTGGTTTTCTTTTCATAATATGCAGGGATTTCAGCAGTATCTGCTGTTGCAGGAACTCTTGGAACCAACACCATTGGAATGTGAAGTCCAACGTTTACTGATCTAAAGAGATCCTTGTCCATTCCTTCTAAGAAATTTACCATCCTTATCTTCCATTGGGGATATGCATCCCTTAAAAGTGTAGGAGGTTTTCTTAAAGACCCAGCTGTATAAATGGCACTTATGCTTGAGTTTGCCATTTTTGAAGAAAAAGATGAAGATTTGAAGAACAGATGCTTTTTGTATTGAACAGTGATTTACTATCAAATCTTGAGCATATGGTGTTCTTTAATAAACCAGGTTTATTTGAACATGCAAAGATATTGAAAGTTAGAATCAATGAGATGTAAATCTATCCGAGTATGCAGATGCGATCTTACTTTGTTTAGGAAACAAAGAAGGCTCTGATACCAATTGTTGGATCCCAGATTTAATCTCACAACAATGATATAAACAATAAGAGTAATAACAGCGGAAGTAGTATAGTTTAATATCAAAGGAGATTCAAATATCACAGTTCATAAAGCAGATAATAGATAAACAAGATATTCTTGGAATAAAATATTCAACTTATATTATCAGTTATAAGACTTCTTAAGCACACTTTGAACAATAAGGTGATGGTCCTTTTTATAGTGTACTTATCTGACAAATAGAAGCATGCTTGAACAGTGTCTTACCTAAGAGGTAAGATCAAGACATTCTTGAACGGTGACCTATTCTAGAAAGTAAATCTTATCACAGGTGACGTGTCATCTGTTCTTCTTTGTCAAGAGATTCAGAGTGATCATATTCAGAGCTCTAAACTAGGATCTCTAATGAGGAGCTCTCTGATGTCTTTAAGTAAGACTGTCTCTGAACTGACTTCAGAGACAGACAACTTTCTCTGAGACTAACTCTGAACTGACTTTAGAGACAGACTTGCTTTCTTCAGACTTGCTTTCTTCAAACTGACTCTGAACAGACTTCAGAGACACTCTTGTTGATGTCCCTTGAAAGTCTTTAAATGAAGACTTAGTTATTTTCAATACTTTCATTGGTTCAGATTTGGGGCTAACAACCCCACTTCCAACTGAATCATGACAAACATCTTCACCTGAAACCGCAGCTTCTTCCATATTCATATTCAGATCACGAGTCTCGGTTTCTTTCTGCATCCACTATTCAACAGATTCTACATGTTGCTCCACTGTCGAACCTCTTTCTGTTAGCTCCTTTTCATCTATTACATCGACATCCCCACCACCAAACTGAGGATCTCCCCTTGATTCAGAAGCCATTTTACAATCTCGTACCTCTATACTTGTTTTCAAACCTTTTTCAATCACCGTCACCTCACCTTTCTCAGAACCTAAAACCCCATTTCCAACTGAATCATTTTCAACTGAATTCTATGCAATTCGCATACAAATTCTATGCAATTCTATGCATACGAATTCTATGCAATTCGCATAAGACCCATCTACGAATTCTATACTTATAATTTTCAGAATCAAAAACTCAGCGAAATTCAATGAGTCTGCGAGTTCATCTTGCGAGTTCTTGAAGATTTGCGAGTTCTTGAGATCTCGATGAAAAACAACTCTGATTCCTTAAAAAAAACTATCTATTCTTCGAATTTCGATATGAGACTTTGACACTATGTTCTCTAACACATCTAGAATCGAATTCTGTCACTGAATTTTTATAAAGAACACTAACTATTACAAATTTGAATCAAATACAGTGCGACTGAACTCGTGAACTCAAACTCATACAAATCATCAAATTGTCCAAAATTACAGTGCAAGATTCCAATAAACCTATACAAGATCCATCTACTACACAATTCGAACACAATATGACCAAATACAACTCCAAAAACTGTTAATGTACTGTATTGGACAGTTTTGTAAAGTCATCCTTAGTGAAAAAGGCTTTGTCATTAGCATAATGGGTTGGGCTAAATTGTGTAACATGGGTGATTGGGGTATAAATAGGAGGTGTTTTGTAATGTGTTTGTAACTTTCATTTTACAATGTAGCCTTTAAAACTTGTGAGTGTTTCTAGTGAGAGAAACTCTTTCTCTCTCTAGATTGTGAATAATACAATCATTTCCTTCCCAATCTACCTATTGTTCAATCTTTCTACATTGATTAATTGCGAATTCATGACCTAACATGCGGTATCAGAGCAGAACGATGAAAATTTTCTCGTAACGATTATCGGATCTCGACATTTTGTGTTTTTTAGCCCGATCTACATGTAAGTGCCTTCATATCTCAATTTCTCTTGAAGATTTGCTCCTTATATGATTACAGATCTACTACAATTTTTGGATTCAAATTTCGTTGAGTTTTGAGATTTTTCGAAGTTTTCGTTCGAAATTTTCGGTATTCTTCGCGTCAAATTTTTCGATCCGAATTTTTCTTGCATGAGTCGATCTAATGAGCATATATTTGTTCGTTGTTGAAAATCGAGCATCCTACATCTTTTAGATCTGAATTTCGTCGAAAAATGAGTGAGATATGAGATTTTAAAGAGAGTTCGTCGGAAAAACGGATCTGACCGGAGCATCGCCGGAAAATCGATTTTCAGCGAGTTTTGTGATGTTTATCTACCTTAGTTCGATTTGTATATGTTATTGGAGCATAACGCAAGTTTTTTCATCAATTTTCAAAGTTCTAAATGTAGTAAATTTCAAAGTTCTAAATGTACTAAATTTTCAGCTTGTACTAAATGTCAACAAAGTTCTAATAAATCAAAATTTCTTTCAAAGATTGATTTGTTGACACAAGCTTCTACTAGATTGCGATGTTCATTCTGTCATGAAAGCTCATTCTCTCTTAAAACTAAATCTTCAAAGAAAAGAAGAAAAGTCAAATTGAAAAACATTAGATCTTCTACTTCTTCTTCTGATAAATCAAAAGCTGAAATTTATACTGTAAAGGCTAAAAATCAAAAAGAACAGTGTACAAAAAGGTAAATCTTTTGGTAATTCTGATATGTATTATACTACTAACCATTTTATCAGGGTTGCCCAAAAGAAGATCTGTTGTTCTTACTGTGGAGCACATGACTTTGTAAGTAAGAATTTTGTCAATTACTGGTATGGTTCATATTATGTAACCCCCACAAGAACTGCAACTAACACATCAGGACCCAAATACTAGTGGGTACCAAAAGCTAAAACTGTGTTGCAGGCACCAAAAGTTTAAGGGGGAGCATGATGTTTGACTTCTAGACAAAACATTCTAGGACTCGTTTTTCAAAGTTCAAAGAACGATGGTTTTTGAACACAACAGTTTAAAACCCGCACTTCAATGTTAAGAACTGTGGCTTTTGATCACATGACAGATCAGGACCCGTTCTTCCATGTTCAGACATGGATATTTTGTAAATATCCAAGGGAAGCTTAAAAGAAAACAAATCATGATATACCGATTTAAGGGGGAGTTTAAAGGTAAATATCTTCTGACCTAGATCTCTGATTGTTTGAAAGAAGAACAACTTTCGAACATGAAAAACACTTTCTGAAATGTTCAAACCACTTCTGGTTCTCAAAAGATTTCATGAATTAAGAAGTGTGATTTTAAATGTTTTTCATTATTGAGCTTTAATGTTTAACTGACCGTGTGTTTCCAAAGACTAATACTTGTGTATTATCTTGTCTTTATACTGTAACGTATTCATACACACCGGTTCAGTACTTCATTTGAATTTGTTATTACCATGTCTCTAAACGAACCTATTTTTCGATGGTAATACCCCCGTTTGCTTTCAATTATTGTTGAGCATCAATCATCATTTCCAAATTTGTGCTTTCATTGCAAAATTGTTTATATTCGTTCATATAAACAAAATATCCAATTCTTTGATACCCTATCCATTTCATTTGATCTGATTGATACATTGTCAGATTCTCAAAACAATTCTCTTGATTTCATTTCATTCATTCAATATCCTTGTTTTGAGAGATCTTTATTGTTCAAATGCTCAAATTTCATTCATATCTTTAATAAGCATACATTTTGACAGTGTTATCTTATCTGTGCTTAACTGTTCAAGTTAAACTGTTGAGTTACTATTCTTTCTACAACTTACATGGGATTCATGTGAGAACTTATAAGAACTTCCATGGATTCACATTAACCAGTGTTTCCTACCCAGGAAGTAATCCTTAAGTGATTGAGGGGTGAGGGGTCAAAATCAAAGAGTAGGGGAGATAACTCATTCGGTTAAGTTTTTTTCATTGTGTGGAGCGGAAAAATGGAAAAGAGAGTTTGGTTAGAAGTGAGTGTTAATGTTAAAAAGAAAGAGGGTGTGAGAACAGAGTTAAAAGAATATCAAAACTCTGCACCAACCACTTTCTGAGTCAGGCAGCCACAAAATCTGATTGGTTCACATTCTTTGGTGACCATCATTGAAAAAGGCAGTGAGCCCATGCCAACTCTTGCATTAACCCCACCAGCCACTCGTTTCTTTCTTAACAAAGAAATGTTTCATTTTCTTTGGGGATGCAGCATATTTGTTATCTAGTCTTCACTCGGAAGATTTAGATATTGAAAAAGAAGGAAAGTTGCCCCACCTTCGCACCTCTTTCATGCACATTGAGTCCGTGTAATACTTGTTGTTGTCTCAACAGTTTACACATTTTGAACCTTATGAAACACAATCGTTGTGCTAAATTCTTTCATACACAAGCACGAGCACACAGAAAATTTGTTTTTCTGTCAGAACATTCATAGATAAACCTTGTGTTTTTCAATGATTGAATGGAAGTCCTGGGGAGTCATCATCAAACAAGCTCCTTAAATTGTACATTCGTTGTACACAGTAACTCCGTGTTACTGACAGGCATTCCTAACTATTTCATCTGTTGAATCAGGGTTACATCGTTCATTATATCTGAATTTGAAAAGATTCGGGTATATACAGTTCATGATTCAGATACTCAGATCAAAAGGGCAGAAAATGTCAAATGTATCTCAAAGGGCGGAGAATGTCAAGTTATCATAAAGGAGGAGATTGTTACATTAAGTACAAAGGGGGATGATCAAAGAATGTGTTGAAATTGAAAAGTTTTGATGATCATGAAGCTCACAATCATCAAAAAAGGGGAGATATCTACAAAGATCAATTTCAAAGACAAATGGTGAAGATAATCCTGAAGAGATAATTCTGAAAGTTCAAGAAGAGTTGAAGCTGATAAGAGATGATTCCTTTACAAAACTTTAGGGGGAGAATGTTAATGTACTGTATTAGAAAGTTTTGTAAAGTCATCCTTAGTGAAAAAGGCTTTGTCATTAGCATAATGGGTTGGGCTAAATTGTGTAACATGGGTGATTGGGGTATAAATAGGAGGTGTTTGTAATGTGTTTGTAACTTTCATTTTACAATGTAGCCTTTAAAACTTGTGAGTGTTTCTAGTGAGAGAAACTCTTTCTCTCTCTAGATTGTGAATAATACAATCATTTCCAACCCAATCTACCTTTGTTCAATCTTTTTATCATTGATTAATTGTGAATTCATGACCTTACATGTGGTATCAAAGCCTAATCGAAGAAATCATTCATCGGAACGATCGAATTTGCAATTTTTTCAATGGAACAGTGTTCTAGTCGCATGAACAGTATCTGTGTTTTCAAATTCTTCATTTTGGGGCTTAATTGATCGAGATTTGATGCTAGATTGATTATATGTATAGAGTCGAATCATTTGTAATCAATCACGTTGTTTAATTTCTATAGATTTAGAAGAATTGTTCGATTTTGAAATTTTTTTTGTTCGAAATTTTTTTTCACTGTGTTGTGATCGAATTCTTGTATTGAGTTGTTTTTAGACAAGATCATCAACTACAAAGTTGTTCAGAAGTATATTTCGAACATGCTCTCAAAGTTTCATCTAAAAATTCGAAGAAATGTGAAAGATTTAGTGTTTTTAAAGTTTTCAGACTCGACTCTCGCAAGATCTCAGAAACGCGCAAGCTTCAACTGAAGAGCACGCAAGTTCATCTGAAAAAGGCGCTAGCTGGAGAACGCGCAAGGATAGAGAAACGCGCAAATAGCGTCTGCGAGTTTGATATTGTCAAATTTTTCTAAGTCCTAAAACGCGCAAATCAAGCATGAGAGATTGAGGCAAAAGCGCAAGATGAAGCGTGCGAGTTTACTAAACACGCAAGACGAAGCTAGCGAGTTTGAGTAAACACGCAAGGTAAGGCGTGCGAGTTTGGAAAACGTGCAAGACGTAGCATGCGAGTTTGGGCGATTAACTTTCTTCAGTCTGCGAGTTCCATGCTTAGCGAGTTTCGATACTGTCAAATTTTTCTAAGGCATAAAACGCGCACGTCATGGCCTGCGAGTTTCAAGAACGCGCACATCATGTTTAGCGCGAAGCACATGAACAGTGCTTTGCGAGTTTATTGTTCTGCGAGTTTGCTTGCTCTGCGAGTTCTGAGTTTTTACGACAAATTACTGTTCACACCCATTTTTGCGACAAGTTGCCTTGTGAGATTTAACTGACAAATTTTTTCTCAAATAAATCTTCTACCCTGCCCAGTAGTGTTTGCTACAAGTTGCATCCTCCGACAAGCATACCAGATTAAGTTCTTAAGCTGAATTCCTATTCAACTCACGGTCAAAGACATATTTGATGTTAAATACTGAAGATGCATTTTGGATGTCATGTCATAATCCACACATATCATTCTTGTGAGAGTTAAGGAATGTGTTGGATTTACTAAAGTTAAAAGTTGTCTTTATGTGCACTCAGTCGAGGTTACTGTCCACATCAGATCTGATATTTCAGTTGATACTCCAAGAATAAGAGCTACTTTCAAGGGGGAACCGGAGCTGTTTGAAGTTTAAGCAACGCTAAAGTTTTCTAAAGAAATCAAGGGGGAAAAGAGTTGAAGCTGATAAGAGATGATTCCTTTACAAAACTTTAGGGGGAGAATGTTAATGTACTGTATTAGAAAGTTTTGTAAAGTCATCCTTAGTGAAAAAGGCTTTGTCATTAGCATAATGGGTTGGGCTAAATTGTGTAACATGGGTGATTGGGGTATAAATAGGAGGTGTTTTGTAATGTGTTTGTAACTTTCATTTTACAATGTAGCCTTTAAAACTTGTGAGTGTTTCTAGTGAGAGAAACTCTTTCTCTCTCTAGATTGTGAATAATACAATAATTTCCTTCCCAATCTACCTATTGTTCAATCTTTCTACATTGATTAATTGCGAATTCATGACCTAACAAAAACTCTTAAAGATTCAAAATTCAATCTACACTTTATGAAACAGTGTCGAACTCTGTATTTTCTTGATTTCGAATTGGATTTGCTCTGATACCAATTGATAATGTCCCAATCTATCAAGTTCTTACTACAATTTCATTACAAACAAGATAACAACAAGATTAATATACAACCTGTTATTCAATTCCAATTCTTAATTCGTACAGGAACTTTCTCTCTCTAGAACTCTCTCTCTCTCTGTCTACATACACAATCACATAATCTAGTCACACACTTACTACAACACTTAGCCATCTATTTATTAAAAGAAAACTAACCACACAAGCTAAAACACAAACAACTAAGACTTTGACTTTGACTTATTTACAATTGACTTTGACTTTCACATGAGAGTTGACTTTGAGCTTTGACCTTCTTGAACTTTGACTTTTAGACTTCATGATCTTGTATCCAACAAATATATGATCTAACAATGAATAATACAGTATTCAGGATTCATGTATTATTTATCATAAATCGTGTATTATTCGCCCTGAATGCTATATTATTCTTCCCGAATGATATATTATTCATGATGAATAATATATGAATGACCCGTGAAGCTGTAGACACATGGCACACTCTCTTTTGTTTCCCAATTCACAACCGAAAATCGTTTTAATTCATTATGAATATGTATGCGTATCCCCGGATGTCCCACATTCAATATGAATAACAAATGTGAATGTTCATTCATTATTCATGATGAATAATACAGTATTTAGTATGAATTACACAACATTCATGATGAATAATACACGAATTCATGAATCGTGAATTATTCACCCTGAATGTTATATTATTCATCCTGAATGATGCATTATTCATGATGAATAATACATGAATGACCCGTGAAGATGTGGAGACGTGACGCGCTCTTTTTTGTTCCTCGGTTCACAACAGAATTACTTGAAAGGTTCTCAATTCGTCTTGATGGGTGTTGGGTTATGGTGCTGAAGAAACGCGATGCCTTACGACGTTAAAGAAAGTGTTGAAGAAGGTGATGTCGAGTTACATACTTACGGTGTTGAGGTGTTGTACAGACTTGAACGTACATAAATATTCATAATGAATATAACACATATATAGCATTTCACGTAAAAACGGTTAAAACAAAAAAAAAACTATATCGAGATGGATGTCATATCGAAGAGCACGAAATTCTCGTTTTTTTGATGTAATTTGTTTGATTAAAAAATATTAGTAATTTTTAAGATAATTTATTTGAAACTTTAATTGGGTAAAAGTTTTTAATTAAAAAATAAAATAAAAAGTCAAATATGGTAAACGTGAGTTTAAATTATCTTTCATTTTTACCCATAAGCATCTTAAAATGAAAAACTCTATTTAATATGAGTTGTTTGATCAATAGAGATGGAGTGATTGAGATTTGGATATACGTGCACAATGAAAATTGAGTTTTCATTTGAACTTTCCTCTATATGTATAAGTGTTTAAAAAGGCGCGCAATGACGCGATATGGCTCAAGACGCGTCTCCGCCATTATGAAATGACCCATAACGTTTCTGTAAGACGTGGCTCACGCTATAGCGCCTTAAGGCGCACCATGGCGCGCCGCGGTGTGCATTTTTTCTAAGACGTGATTTTTTTTTTCAAAAAAAATATTTTTTTTCATTTTTTAATTTTTTTTATCTTTTGTGTTTTTACATTTTTAACTTTAGATTTAACACTTTTATAGATTTATCTAATCATATCACTCACAGTTTCACGAAGTCATAAACGTTATGGACTCACGATTAAAACGAAGTTGTAAAATTGTTTTTCTAAGTTCTATTTTAAATCTTCAATCAAAAACTATTTTTATACTAGTAATTTATATGATTTTTCTTCTTCCAATATGAATGAACGTTCTTTAAAATCATTATTTGATTAGAATAATATATATAACATATACGTATATAGGGGTAGATTATTTTGTTAACCAAGTTTTTGTTATTAACTTTGGAACCATTTTCAACTAATAAGAAAACATCCTACTCTTTGGTTGATTAAACCCATTAATTAAATACTCAAGGGTAGTGTTGGTATTTCATTTAGTTGTTTTTTAGCCTCATTAATGAGGAGTTACAAAAATTATAATCCATGATTATAGCTTTAGGTTAGGATTCAATGTGTAATTTGAATGTCTTTTTGATGTTTTTAAGTGTATGTCACGTTCCATGATTCCGAAGATGAGCAAAACAATCTTCATATCACATCCATCCTTGAACGATACTATGAATTTCGAGAGATTGAACGATGTCGGTGGAATGCAATATAAAAGCATGTATGTAAGGCACATACGACTTGAGTTGGTTTGATGTGAACTTGTGTCAACTACCTATTTAATGTGAACAAGCATTAACATGTATATGTGAACTACCAATTTAGTTTGTGGTTATCATGAACATGTGTGCACTTCAAGGGCCGAATGTAAACTACCTATTTAATGTGAACAAGCAAGAACATGTGTATGTGAACTACCAATTTAGTTTGTAGTTAACATGAACATGTGTGCACTTCAAGGGCCGAATGTTCATAGATTTATTAGCACAATTTAGCCGTGAACAACCATGAGCAACTATGAAACATATGAACTTGTGTAAATTACCTATTTAATCGGTTGTCGTTTTCATTTTGGAATGAGAGTAATAAATGAGGCGATGTTTATGTTACAAAAGATTGGGGAAATATTTTTCCCAAAATACCCTTTATCACCTTTGTTCAATACACCGGTTACTAAAATAGAACTCATTAAATGATTATTAATTTAGATCAAATCTCAACCATCCAATATCAAAATCAATGGTGAGGATTGGCTCATAAAGTTAATAACAAAAACAAGGTTAACAAAATAACTAGACCCTACGTATATATATATATATATATATATATATGTATGTATAATTTTGAATATGACATACAAATTTGCCGCCTTATGTCACGCATTGAAAAACGCCGCATCCTCGCCATGGCGTGTAAGGCTTAAGGCTTGACCTTTCGGCCACGCCACGCCTAACGACATTTTGAACCTTGACGAAGTCCATAGAGAGATCTTGCCAAATATCTTCGGGGACCGGCAAAGGCGTGTAGAGGCCAATGTTTTGTGATTGTCCCTTTGTGGTTTGGCAAATGTAACACTTTTTGACGATGGAACTTGCGTCTCTTCTCAAGTGTGGCCAAAAGTAACTTTCTTCCAAGCTAGCATAGGTCTTGTCTCATTCGAGATGTCCGCTCAATCCTCCACTGTGTAAGTCTCTAATTAACTTTTCTCGAAGGGATGAGTCAGGATACCTAATTGATTACCTTTGAAAAGAAACCGCCCCGAACATAAAAATCACCGCTAGAAGTTCCATTGTTACACTTATTCCATATGTCCTTAAAGTTGTCATCATCGTTGTAAAATTCCTTTAATGTCTCGAAACCAACTATTCATGTGATAGGGTAATGAGTAGGGTAGCCTTTCGGCTTAGTGCATTGGCCACCCAATCGAGAGTATCGGATTTGTGTTTGATAACAAAACAGAACTTTTGTAGAAAAGTTACCCATAGAACATGCATCTTGTTGATCGTTTTCTAACTGTTGATGAACTCTAAGGCTCGATAATCGGTAAATAGGATGAACTCCTTTTAAACCAAGTAATCCACCCATTGTCATAAGGCTCGTACCACCACATAGAACTCTTGGTTGCATGTACTCCACTTTTGTCGGTCTTCTCTTAGCTTTTCACTGAATAAGGCGACCGACCTTTTCTTGGTATAGAATTGTTCCAACTCCAATGCCACTTACATCACATTCTACTTCAAAAAAGTTATCGAAGTCGCGAGGATTGCTAATCTTTTCCTTAAACAAGGCAAACCTTTCATCTTGTTCTGGTCCCATAGGAATTTTTCTTTCTTCAAACATTTTGTGATAGGTGCGGTGATGGTGCTAATGTTCTGGGCAAATCTCCGGTAGAAGGTGGCTAGGCGATGAAAGCTACAAACATCGGTGAGCGTCTTTAGTGTCGGCCATTCTCGAATGGCTTTCACCTTTTCTTCATCCACCTTGATTCCGTTTTCTCCGCTTATGAACCCAAGGAACAAAAAAAAATTTGGTGCAAAAAGTATACTTCTTTGAGTTGACATAAAGCTTGTTCTCCTATAGGGTTGTTAAGACTTGGTAGAGATGGTCAAGATGCTCGGTCTTTCCCCGACTATAGATCAGGATATCGCCAAAGTACACAACTACATAAATACGAATAAAAGGGTGGAGTATCTAATTCATTGTCCTCATGAAGGTGCTTAGCGCGTTGGAAATACCGAATGGCATGACTAACCACTTGTAAAGACCAAACGGTGTCTTTAACACGATTTGCATTCATCGTCCGGCCGGATTCAGATTTGATGATAGCCACTTCGAGGTCAACTTTTGAAAATATGGTAGAATCAAATAACTCATCGAGCATGTCTTCCAGTCGTGGGGTAGGAAACCGATACTTGATAGTGATCTTGCTGATGGCTCAACTGTCGATACACATTTTCCATTGCATGTTCTTTTTCAGTACTAGGAGCACGGGAACGACACATAGGCTCAAGCTTTCTTGGATGAAGCCTTTCTTTAGAGAATCTTCTACTTGTTCCCTTAGGATTTCATTCTCTTTGTGACTCATTCGATAATGGGGCAGGTTTGGCAAGCTAGCCCTTGGAACTAAATCTATTTGATGTTGAATGTCCCTCATGGGTGGTAGCTCGGGAGGAAAGTCCTAGAAAATTAGATCTTTAAAGTCTTTTAGCATCTTATCGACCTCTTTTGGAATCTCTGTCTCGATCTTTTCGGCACTCATTAAACCTTTGACGATTATAGGACAAAAGACTTCAGATTCTTTGGCATCTTTTTCTATCACTTGCTCGCTAGTGGTCATAATTAAAAGTTGTCTCTTTTCTTGTCGGTGCTATTATCAAAGCTACTAAAGGGCGCCATGTCAATTTTTCGGTCGCCTCAACGGAATAACATGACATTGTTTCGGCCTTTGTAAGTGACATTGTAACACCCTAGATTTCGGTATGTTATTCTATCCTTAAAATTCTTTAGTAACCTCTATCGCTCGACTTGTCGACTAGAATAAGTTCCTTTTTGGTACCTCAATCGAGCCGAGAGCGCTTGTGTTTGAAAAGTCCAGTTTCAGGGTCGAGTGGGCTTGGGGCGAGAGTGCCCAGCGATAGGTACAATGGTCACAATCATACGGGGCATAATCACATGGTCTCTACCATCCGCGGTACACTCTTAGTGAGAGTGCTTGAGAGAGTGACAGAGGGCACTATCGCCATGTCACAATCGCGAAAGCGAGGCAGCCCGTAGTATAGTTTGTGCGAATATGCCTCACGAGAGTGCCAAGGGCACAATCTCTTGGCATACTCGCGGTCGGGGTGCAGGGGCATAAATGCTCTTTTATTCTACCTTTCTTCATTTATCATTCTCACCCAACTTTCTCATCTTCCTCCCAAATGATTCATCTTATTTATTTCAAAAACCTAGACCTCTTATAAGCCATAAAATATTTTGATTAAGGTGCTCTTCCATCATCAAGTCAATGATTTGTTCACCTAGGGTTCTATATCTAGAGTTGTCTCCATCTTGAGAATATTTCTTGGGATTTCTAGGGTTTTCAACAAAACCCATATTGTGAGGTCATTCTTACTTTTAAAGTTTATACATGTCAAACTATGCATTTTGAACTCCTAAACATCACTTGATCTCATCTCTTCATTTGAATGATTTTGACCTAATTTCTGTAATTTGGAGATTTTAGGGTTTTCATTATTTTTCACCAAAATGAAGGGTTATATTACATGGGTTGTATAATGTGGATTTATATGTATATGTATGGTGAAACACTTGTATAAACATATTTTGGTCACATTTGAAATACTCACTTTTATTGTAAGGTTCATTTGTTAAAAGTGAGTCTTAGGGAATGAAACAAAGGGATTTTGTTATTGTGGTCTATGAATATTTGAAAAGTAGTATGACCCTTGGAAAGTTTATTTTGTAAAGAATTTATGTTGGAAATGGGAAAATGATCATAATGTGGCCTTTACATGGATTTGGTTTTACTTGATGTTATTTATATAAGGAAATGCATTCTTTAGAAACATTTGGTATGGAGAACTATATGTACAATTATAGTTTTGATCATATATGAAATGTGACAATCCTTAGACTATTACTAGTGGATCCATAGGTATTGAGTCGACTTAATTGTGGGATAACTCTCGTTTGTAACTAGTTGAGACATTAGATCATCAGAAGGCAACTTGGTACGGTTATGTGGGACCGGATACTAGCTATGGACCGTAAATGTAATCTTAGTGAATGAGTATGATTAGGACCATTGGGTGCCCTCCCCCACATTTCAGTACGAGTCGACGAGCTTGTGACCTTGATCCTAATATTTAGATCACAACTTGGAAAATGACCTACTTTTGTGTTCTGCCACGATCCTTGGAAAATCGGGTCTCCCTCGTCATAGCAAGATGTTTGTGGACCCCTTGGGTCGTATGCGGTATTTTGGGAAAAGCAAACTGGTTATTGTAATCATAAACCTTTATTTACCAAATTGTACGTTTAATGAATTTATATAAATTGTTTGTTCTCACTAGGCGTAAAGCCTAACACTTTTTCTCAAATGACATGTATAACAGGTTCCCTTAACGGTGGGTCGCATTTGGCTTGAGGGAAAAGCTTTGGGCCATTATGGCAATTTTTTTGGGATTTGGAAACATGGCGTATAGAAAGATAGAGTATTTTGGGAATTGGGTTGACAACTGATATAATCTAGATGTGTATTGTTTAGATTAGTTTGTTGTCAATTTTAATATTCATTTACAGGAATTGTAAACGCTATTATACATTTCCCCTTTTAGGTGGTTTCCATCTATTATAGACGTCATATTGCATAAATTTTAAGATTTAAATTCACCCCTATTTTTAGGGTGTTACAAGTTGGTATTAGAGCTCTAGTTTAAGTGAACTAAGTATGAATGTAAGATGCCTAGACTTAAACTTAGATAATAAGTTATGATTTGTGAGATTGGGTAGAATTTCTAAGATAGAACGATTTTAGATTCGACGGAAGTTATACTAATTGAGAGTTGTAATAATGGTAACAAGAATTCTTACATATAATATATTCATAGTTTCAGTTAACTAAAGTTATTATGAAGGTGTTTTACGTGAGCATGCTTGATTTGCTATTGTTATGATAATTGATGAATGTAGTAGTACGTTTCTTCATGTTTTAATTCGTGTGATCTATTTCTTACCTCCATCCTCGTGTGTGTGTGTGTGTGGCAGATTCGGGATGGTAAGTACGTGTGGTAGACCTCGTACACGTGTCGAAGGGGTGGAGGCAACAGCTTCAACGGCTGATCAATCGAAGAGGGTTGAGGTCGTTGTACGTCCACCCATACCGCTATTGTTAGGTGGAGAGTTTTAGGTTATACCAAGGGTTGAGCTTTCCTCGTTTAACCCGGTCATGCGCGAAGTGACCCCTCAATCTGAGATGATGGTCAATTTGATTCTGGTGATGAATGAGGCTAAGGCCAAACAACAGGAATTTCTTCTGAAGGTAATCGAGGATCGGGATGTGAGTAACCGTAGGAATGAAACAGTTGCGGAAAACATAGTGGTGGTTGGATCCGGGGGTATAGGTCATGTGATCCCAACTGAGGAACCGACGACAATCGATGTAAGGCAAGGTAGGGGGATTGTTCCTACAATTCCTTCTTGTGTAGTAAGCCACCGTATTTCTCTGGGTCTGACAACCAAGTTGGTTGTATGATCTGGGTGCGAGAGATCGAGCAGGCATTCGACGCTTGTGAATGCGAGGAGGGTCAGAAGGTGAGGTTTGGCTCCCAAATGCTTAAGGGCCCGACACTGATATGGTGGAACGTCACTAGTCCACCCTTTCCGCTACGGTCTTGGCTCAACTGTCTTGGACCGAATTCAAGAAAAAAGGTCATGGAGGAGTATTGCAATGAAAGGGTCATGGACCGCATCGAATAAGAGTTCCGAGCTCTTAATAAGAGAAATTTATCGGTGAGGGAGTACACACGACAATTCATGGAGAAGTTGGGTCTGGTGGGTCATGTGGCCCCAACTGAGAAAGAAAAGATCAAGTCCTACCTCAAAGGCCTACCGGTGGACATGATGTCAAAGGTCCGAAATTCTAGAGCCTCTACCCTCCGCAAGACTGTTGAAGAGGCCTAAATCATGGAGCATGTATACGCTCGAGGGAAAGAAGAGAGAGCGGTTGTAGGGGAGAAGAGAAGGTGGGAGAGTAACCCCGGGCCTCTCAAAAGGTCAAAACCGTTCAACGGGGGAAGAAACTTTGATAACCGCCACGATGCGAGGTGGTGCCCAAGATGCCGAAGTAAGCACCAGGACAATTGTAACTCCAACCCCACCTCATGTGCTAAGTGCGGGAAGACTGATCATTCCACCAGAGACTTCCCGGTGAAGGGGCTTGTTTTCTTTGAATGCAAGATGTCGGAACACTTCCGTAGAGTTTGCTTTGAATACAAGTTTTCTTCCTCTTTTTCTTTGGTCTCCCTATTTGAGTGTGATGTGTTAGTGGAGTCAACGTGGTTGGACAAAGTGACTTTGACCACATATTTCTAACTTTAATTGGTTAAACTTTGAAAGAGTACATATCCATCCATGTTTTCAAGAAATATGTAGAGTGAACCCATGTTTCAGAAATGCCCACATCTTCTCCGTTGTTTGCCACTTCCCATATGGTAGCCACAACATGTTTGCATGGGATTCTAGTAAGTTCCCAATACCTATAAGAACATGTTCTCTCATTGATATCTATAATACACTGGTCCATCCATGGACCATTAACCTGGTATTTACAGACTCCATTCCAAACTACATTGTAATTAATAACTTCTTTGTTAATTTCTTCCAACACTTTGGTTGTTGTTGGTGTTAAAGTTTCAACAACCTTCTCATTCAACTTCTGGACGTTCACTATTCTCTTCATCAAGTAAACCCGTATATACTCCAATGCTGAGTATATAGGTTTGTCTCTAGCATCGAGTAGTTGCTTGTTGAATACCTCACAAATGATGTTCCACAAAACATATGTGTGACTTCTTCCTGTAAGCATATAAACACCCATTAGCTAGTATTTCAAAGCCTACTGAGACCTAGTCCAGTGATGTGGTGGTATTTCTTAAGCGATTCATAACATGTTAGATTAAGTTTTTTAAGGTTGTCCATCTCACTATCAAACTGTTGGGTAGTATACACAGTTACACACCTCCAGAACATGTCTTTGTATTGTTTACCCTTCCAAGACATCCTCATATTTTCATGTATATCTTGTACACAATATCTATGTTCTTCACAGGGGAATACCTTTTGCAATTGCAGGTAGTATTCCCTACATTTGACAGTTGGAATTAGATAACATGAATCAAGTAAGCATATAATTAACATTAGAAATTAGATAAGCATATAATTAACAGTTGGAACTAAGAATACCTTTTGTCTATCAAATATGAAAGTGAAGTTAGAATTTGTTAACATGTCCAGACCATCTTTAAGACACTCCATAAACCATGTCAATGATGATGTTGTTTCAGCTTCAACAATGGCATACGCAAGTGGATAAGTACTACTGTTACCATTAACCCAAGTGTCCCTTCATGAAAGATCCATCAAGACCAAGAAAATCCCTCAATCCAGCTTTTAACCGTTTCTTTAAGTCCCCTATGCACACATACTACCTCTTAAACATTCTTGTGTCTACTGTTGGATTACACTCAACTTTAACTTCCAACTTCACAGTTATACATTCATTTGTTCTTTAAAGTTCCTTAAGGTAGTCACTCAATATTACATAGTGCTCAGAATAATCACCATGTAGCTTTTGAAGTGCCAATGACTTTGCCTTGAAAGCTTTCATCCTTGAAAACTCCATCTGACACTTTTTTTGCATCTCAATTTGAACCGATCTAACTTGCATATCTGGGTTATGGAGTAGAGTCTGTGTCAACTCTTGGGACAAGTAAATAGCAGTGCAATCCCTTACAAATCTTGTTTCAGTACAAGCATATGTGTCCTTATGGGTTTTTACCAACCATGTACTCTCCTGTTTACCCTTGGATATGAGCATAAGTTGTGGACATTTATCATCAGGCTTACCTGGTATGTCTCCTAAACAAACAACCCTAATTCTATTAGCATCATTCTTAATTACCTTAACTTGTCTTCTATTTGTAACAACAAACTGCTCTATCAAAGCTTTTATCTCTTCTTTACTCCTAAATTATTGACCAACAAAGAAAGAATAACGAATATCAGCTTCAAAGGTTAGAACATGTTTCATTCTCAACTTTCTCAACAATGTTTTCCTCCCTTTCTCTGAGTCAAAGTCATCGGAGTTACTTTCAAAGTCATTCATATCCACTGCCTTAGTATTGACAGTAAATATTTCATCATTCTGTTCCCTCATGTCTACATCCACTTCATCCAGAATATCACTTACATCGTGAGCAAAGTCACCATCTTCACTACAATCATCCATATAATTTTCATCCACTGTTTTACCTCATCCACTATTTTACACTTATCATCAACTTGGTAAGAACTCATATCTACTCCAAAAAATGGATGAAAATCTTCCATTTGCAAATCTAATTAATCTAATACCTCATCAACATGACCCTTACTTTTCTTTGGATATATTAAAATGCCCTCATTACACTTATTATCCTCGGTTGTAGGCCTTTACTTTTCTTTCGATCTCTTTCAATTCCCCCATCCACTGTTTTACCCTCATTAGTAGGACCCTTACACTCATTACTCTTCTTTGGACCCTTACAGTCCTTAACATCCTTTGCAAAATCCCTTTCAATCACCTCAGGTAATTCCTCCATCACCACATTACAAGTGGTTGGGATTGACAAATAAGTATGCACATTTGACTTCCAGTGCTTAGTGTAAATGTCGACTTGTTTTGATTCAGGAATGCGAGTCAACATTTTTAACACATCAATATCATTTCCTAATGCTCTAAGACCATAGCCTAAGTCCATATCAAGGATTCTAAAATGATAGAAAATAGGTATAGGTTTTTTATACCCTATTTCATCCATCATTGTGTCTAACTCATGCACAGAGAAAAGATATTTGTCTACTAAGTCTATGTAGTTAACTATACAATCAACATATACCCTTCCAGTAGCCTTGGTGAAAAACCCTCCATGATGAATCTTGAAGGTCATCAACGTAGGGTAATCAACTGTCAAAGAAACGAAATACTCCATAACACTACATAGGAAACGAAATAATGATTCAAAAAACGAAAATTTTGACTTGAGCAATCTCCTTATTGTAAACATCATCAACATATTGAATGTCTTCACAATAGTTGCTTCAAGCTTCCCATATTGAACCATCACGAAAAAGTTTTAGGGTTTGAACGAGGTTGTTATGTAACTCTAAAGTGAGATGAATGCTTGATGTCCAAGAAAAATGGTTTAGAGTGAGAAGAAGATGATGACGAGCGTGAGAAGATGGTTGAATGATGGGGATTGAAAGGGTTTTCTTGTAACCCGTGTAATTAAAAGAGGGGCAAAAAACAAAAGGACAAAACTGCTCACATGCTTTATTTGAACCGGGGGGGGGGGACTTAACAAGCCGTCAATGAGAGGGATTAAAAGCTTGCGAAAATGCAAACCAGGAGTCTCGTTCGTGTATTTATTTTGATTTTGAGACCAGTGTGGATAGAAGTGTAACCACACGGACCATATACGTAATTTACTCTAATAAATAATTGATTTATTTATTTATGAGTAAATTACATGATTGGTCCCTGTGGTTTATGTGTTTTAACAATTTGGATCCCTAAAATGAAATATCTATGTATTGCATCCTCGTGGTTTGCATTTTATAACGCCTTGGGTCCCTACTTTTAACTCCGTTAAAAAATTTATGTTAAATAGGTTAATTAAAGGGGTATTTTAGTCATTCTATTTTATTTTTATTTTCAATTAAAAACAAGAAGGACCAAATATGTAACTTACTCTATTCTTTATCAATAATTAGTCCCACATTTTTCTCTCCTACCAATTAAATGGTGTCACCTGTTATTTATTTATTTATTTAACATATATCCCTCTAAAAAATCGCAAAATCCCCAAATAACATATATCCCTCTAAAAAACTTCTATACTCGATCATTCACCACGAAATCTGGCATCAATCTCTTAATCTTCTACACTACCACCACCTCATTCCCACAAATCACAAAATCCCCAGATTCAATAAAAACACAAAAATCGTAACAAGTAGGAACAATCACCGACGTAATCTCCCATGAAGAGATAATTCGTATAAGGAGTACTCCCACCTGTTCGAAACAACTCGATTAGATCATAAAATTGACCATGAATATCACTGCAAACTGTCACCGGACACTTCACCGGCTGCACATTATATTCCTCTACAGGTATAGCCCTAGCTTGATCGCAAAGAGTTTCCACCTCCAATTTCGTTAATGCCTTGCACTCCATTAATTGCTCTATCTACATCCGCGTGTGATGACATTTTTCACCTCTTCTTTTCTCCTATCAAATCCCCAACAATACAAGATCGGATACAAAATTTTCAAAATCCAAATCAAAAATCGACTTTCAACAATAAAAAATGAAAAACCTATAGGATTCAATCTTTGACAAAAGAGCTAGGGTTTGCTTTTGATATCATATTACAAGATGTGATAGATTCGTCTTCATCGACTTGGAGGAGAGTGAGGGGTTTAAAGGTCCACAAATAAGAGAAATAATGTAGTTGCAATAGGGGAATCAATCTTCGTCTCCATTGCTCGATCTGTATTCGCCGGAGAAGAAATTGGTGTCTGTGTTTGCCGGAGAGGACAAGGGGGGAGGGTCTGTATTAGTCGGAGATAAGTGGGGAGAGACATGGTGGTGTAGAAGGAAGAAGAAGACAAGGGGACCCAAGAAGAAAATAAGAAATTTAGTCCCTGTGATTTTAATAAAAAATAAAAAATACAATTAAAATGACTAAAATACCCTTTTAATTACCTTGTTTAACAGAAAATTTTAACGGAGTTAAAAATCAGGGACGCAAGGCGTTATGAAATACAAACCACGAGGATACAATCCATAGATATTTTATTTTAGGGATCCAAACTGTTAAAATACATAAACTACAAGGACCAAATATGTAATTTTCTCTCTATTTATTTGGTAAAAGAAGACAAAGGAGAAAGAGAGGGAAACGAAAAGGAAGATAGAATCAATTTTGGTTGCCACACACTCGCTCCAATTAAAAATACTTTAAAACAAGTCAAAAGCAACAACTCTACACACACAGAGGCTCCACCTCTACGTACAGTCTCGCAGTCACACCTTCCTTCTCCTTCTCCAATGGCAACGCCCAAGCAGTTGGAGCATGCCGGCGAATGGGAAAGCCATTCCAGGTTATACGAGGCTTACAACGAGCTGCACGGACTAGCACAGGAGTTCCAGACGCCCTTCGATGCACCGGCGGTCCTAGTGGTCGGACATCAAACCGACGGTAAGAGCGCCCTCGTGGAAGCCCTAATGGGATTCCAATTCAACCACGTTGGCGGTGGGACGAAGACCCGTCGTCCTATTACTCTCCACATGAAGTTCAATCCTGAATGTGATTCTCCTCTTTGTCACCTTATATCTGACTCTGATTCTTGTGTTCCCGAGGAGAAATCACTCCGAGAAGTTCAGGTAATTGGTAATTGAATCCATTTTTGTGTGAATGTTGTAGCATTTTCTTAATGATATCTTATTTTGATGTTTCTTATGTTATTCGAACTGAAGTTGTAGTTGATAAGTGTGTTTACTTGTTTGACTTAAGTTTGAGAGGGAGATCCGGGGTAACTTATCATCAAGAGGGAAATTTTTGGAGGAAGCGATTGTTATTTATCCATTTCTAAAGTAGTATATAATTGACAAACTGATCACTGAATTTTCATGTCTTTTTCAGTTTCATTAATCAAATTACCTTACATAAATCATGTTGTGATGATTGACAATATTCTCTCCATCGAATTGTTCTTCAATTGTTCTCTTGTTGCAAGATGACTATTTAAGACGGTTAATATTGATTATAATTAGATGAAAATGAAGCTATTTGATTAGCATTTGACTGGTAAATTGAGGTATGCACTTGAAACAACCAAGAAGCAATTGAGGTATGCAACTGAAAATATCAAGAAGCTTTCAGTGACGCCTTTAACTACTTTGCCAAGAAAGAACATGTTCTTGTATGAAGAAACTTTCCTTATCGATCCGTGCTTAATAATGTTTTCAGCATTTACAGGAAAACATATTTCTCTGTTTACATGTCAAAATGCATTGATCAATTCATTACTGCATGTTAGCGTCTATACATACAAGAGATCGAACAATGCTACTAATACCTGTTATGTTTGACAATTGTTACTTAACCTTTTCTTGACATTAATAGGAATACATTGAAGCTGAAAACATGAGACTGGAGCGCGAAACCTATCAATTTTCTTCCAAAGAGATAATTGTTAGAGTGGAATACAAATACTGTCCAAATCTTACGATTATAGACACTCCTGGGCTCATTGCTCCTGCTCCTGGCCGGAAAAATCGAGCTTTACAGGTTGTTTATTCATAATGAAATAATTTAAGTGTGAGGTTTAATACCTTTTCACTTGCTTTTAAAGATAGAATTGTTGACAGTCAAATATCTTGAAACCATAATTGGCAGGCTCAATCCCGTGCTGTTGAGTCCCTAGTGCGTGCAAAGATGCAGCATAAGGAGTTCATTGTACTATGCCTTGAAGACTGCAATGACTGGAGCAATGCGACTACTCGAAGGGTAGTAATGCAAGTATGTTCTTCTGTAGTACCAGATTCTGCTATTCACTCTGAATCTCAACATGTATTTGTGAAAGTTGGTATGTATGGAACATAAGAAACATTGTGCTTTTCTCTATACCTCACGAGTTCCAAAATAAGACACACCTTTCTAAACTTATCAAGTGCATAAAGTACTTTATGCTTATAAGTACTACCATATGGTTGTGGAAGTAAGGATGATAGAATGGTCATGGAAGTTTGAGATTTTCACATCATTTTGGGTTCAATATTCTGAAATCATCATCTTTGTTACAGTTGAACGAGATTGGGAGTTGATGTGAACGGCAAAGCTAATTTAAATTTGAAAACTACATGATATTATTTTTTGCTTTTTATTTCAGAAGGGATGTTATCAATTTGTTGCAAAGGCTAAATGTTTCCATGATTTACTTGCAGATTGATCCTGAACTTTCCAGGACTGTTGTTGTCTCAACCAAGCTCGATACAAAAATACCTCAGTTTGCATGTGCTTCAGACGTCGAAGTTTTCCTTTCTCCACCAGCATCTGTGCTTGACGGCTTCATGCTTGGCGATTCACCCTTTTTCACATCTGTACCTTCTGGACGAGTTGGTTCAGGACATGAATCAGTTTACAGATCCAATGATGAGTTTAAACAGGTATTACTTTAGATGCTTGATCATAATTTATCATGTATCATATTATCAAGATGGCACTCATAAACCCGTGCACAGTTACATATTGCAAGTATCATCAAAATGAATGTTATCGATTGGGTGATCCGTGATCTGTTCAGTTTGACATTGACGTAAACTCTTAAGGAAGGATTTATTTAATCACATAGTTTACACCATAGCAATGGGTAAATGCACAACATATATCTTGTCCTTCTGATCAATTGCAATGTGAACTGTGAAGTAATGAGAAGTGGACAATTAAGTGTACCCAAATTCTCCATTATTCTAGGCTATTTCTCTAAGAGAGATGGAAGATGTGGCATCTTTAGAGGAGAAGCTTGGTCGGTCGCTATCAAATCAAGAAAGAAGCAGAATAGGAGTGAGCAGCCTTAAGTTATTCTTGGAAGAATTGCTGCAGAAAAGGTACAGGGTCTTTACTATAGGCTATAACCAGTTTCACCTACTTTTTTTTTTCGTAATTGAAAGTTTGAGTTCTATGTTGTTCTAGGTATATGGATAGCGTTCCCTTGATCATTCCTCTTCTTGAGAAGGAGTATCGTAGTACAACACGAATGCTAAATGACATAAATCAGGAACTCAGGTTTGCAGTTTTGACCTTTTTAGCTATTGGGAAATTATATAATGAGAAAAACCGAGGTTTATAGCTTAGCAAAGAGGTGCTTCTAGCCTTTTTTACATGATATATCTTCACCTCTGGATTGTACTCTGTTATCTATATCTATATACTATTAACTAATCTACTTCCTTGCTTTCGACATTTTCCTAGCACTTTAGATGAAGTCAAACTAAAGGAGAAAGGAAGAGCTTTTCATGATCTTTTCCTCACAAAGGTTTAATCACCAGGAACTTCATACTTTTCTTAAATGTTCCTTGAATCAACCCACATATCAGGTCACTTTATTTCTGTCCTTAATGTTTGATCGTTTAATCCATTTCACAGTTATCACTGCTATTGAAAGGGACAGTTGTTGCACCTCCAGATAAATTTGGTAAATTATCTTGATCTTGACAGTTAATCTCCTTAATTCATAAACAATCTAAATACGGATTTCAGACTTTCAATTTACATCCTACTTCTTTGCTCTGTTTTTTCCAATGGTTGTAGGGGAAACACTACAAGATGAGAGGGTTAATGGAGGGGCATTAATCGGTATTGATGGCTCTCAGTTCCCACTCAAGCTAATACCCGTAAGTTTTGAAAATCTGTTTTCCATGTCTTTTTTTTTACCATAACTAGTCAATGTGACCGATCATCTTGTGTTGACCCAGTTCAATCCTTTAACTTGCACGTTATGTAATTTTCTCCATTTGATCTTTGTATTTCAAAATGATTGATATGGAAGATAAAGCATTATTGATCATTGTCTTGAAAGTTATAAGTAAGCAGTCAACCAATAACTTCTTCCATTTTCATATTTCACAGCACTTCTTGTTAGGACTTCTATCACACGTGACATTGTGTTCCCATATGGCCAGAATGCAGGTATGCGTCTATATGGAGGTGCTCAATATCATCGTGCCATGGCTGAATTTCGGTTTGTTGTTGGAGGAATCAAATGCCCTCCAATTACACGTGAAGAAATCGTAAATGCATGTGGAGTGGAAGATATTCATGATGGAACAAACTACTCTAGGTCCTTCCCATTCATTTTATACCTTCATAAATCATTCATGTCATCCAATTAGCTTACAAGTTCCAATATTTCTGCATTTCCTTTCTTCCTTCTTTTGAAACTCTAGGACTGCATGTGTCATTGCTGTTGCAAAAGCTCGTGATACTTTTGAGCCTTTTCTTCATCAGGTACTGATTCCTTCGTTGTCCTCATTAGATCTCTATGTTTTACTAAGTCTCTTTTCTGGTACAGTTGGGCAGTCGGCTTCTCCACATTCTGAAGAGATTGCTTCCCATCTCTGTTTATCTTCTTCAGGTAGGGGCTCTGTTGATTATGTTATGGTACTTGTTATTCTTATGCACTTAAAGATCTTCTGGAGGTTCACACATTATAAACGCTTCCTTCCAAACATAAGTCACATTCTCCCCTTAAATGATTGCAACAGAAAGAGGGTGAATTCCTTAGCGGCCATGAAGTTTTCCTGAGGCGTGTGTCTTCTGCCTTCAACAACTTTGCTGAATCCACGGAAAGATCGTGCCATGAGAAGTAAAGAAACTACTTGAAATTAGTTCATCTTCTTCAATTCATGGCCTTCTTTAATTTGTTTAACTCATTTACAGATGTATGGAGGATTTATTAAGCACCACCCGTTATGTGACCTGGTCCCTTCACAATAAGGTTGTCATAGAAATCAACACCTGACCCCATTTCAACTTGTTGCTTCCTTCTTATCTTCTCAAGTTTTAAAATTTTCGCAGAACCGAGCTGGACTACGCCAATTCTTGGATTCTTTTGGTGGAGCAGAACCGCCTGGTAATAATGGTAATAACATGTATTCCTATATCTAGCAGCCACTGATGAACAGACTATCAAGGCCCAATCTGTTTTTGTCATTTTAACATTTTCAATTTGTTGGTCTTGCCAACAGTATGAGAAATAAAGTTATGCTAGTGGGTCCCATGTAGTTGAAACAGTCGCTCTACTCTTTTTGGTAGAGGCCAGGTCTGCACCCCCGGCAAGGGCTGGCAGGACCCCACCTCTGGGTAGGATATACCGAGCTCGATTTTTTTTTTTTTTTTTGGGTCCCCTTTAGTAGATATGATGATAAACGAAGATATATAGGATCCACAATTGAAGAATCGTAACACGAACAAAACAGAACTCGAGTCTAGAGTAATACCTTATGGTTTGGTCTCAGGTACGGACTCGAGCACAAGTGTTCAGACCACAGAAACAAGATTGGCTGATCTTTTAGATAGCACACTCTGGAACAGGAGACTTGCCCCCTCCTCTGAGCGTATTGTTTATGCGTTGGTACAGCAAATATTTCATGGCATCAGAGAATATTTCTTGGCTTCTGCCGAATTAAAGGTAACTATTTACATGTTATATTGCTTTTCTAATACTCCAATGGAAGCTTTAACATTCATTTATAACCAAATCGAACAATTTCACCTAATTATGCATGTTCCTTTGCAGTTCAATTGCTTTTTCTTAATGCCGGTTGTAGACAAATTGCCTGCACTCCTTCGAGAGGATCTAGAATCTGCATTCGAGGATGATTTAGATAATGTTTTTGACATTACTAATCTGCGACATTCATTGGGGCAGCGGAAGCGAGAAACTGAAATTGAGATGAAGCGGGTATCCATAAAATATATGAATGCGATTATATATGTGTGCACGTTTATGTCACTTTTGAAGATAATTGATTCAATGCTGGCATGTTTGCAGATACAGAGGCTTAAAGACAAATTTAGAAAGATCCATGAGCAACTTAGTTTGCATCATGTTATGCCAGGACCATGACTTGTTTTTCATCATGTGAGCTCCCAAATTCTGGTAATATCCCTCATCTTTTATTTTGCTTCAAGTATCTGTGTATAAACTTAGAACAATAGCATGAAGGATATGATGCATACTTGAATATTTATTAGAAAAATGAATTTCTAGTTACATTCGGTTGAGTTACTTTCTAGTGCTTAAGAACATAACCCAATATCAGGGTTACTTGTAGATCCCAACCTTCTTGTAGGTCAATGGTTCAAGACTAACAAACATGAGGAGTGTATGTGAGTTTTATTGTATATACTTCAAAATCATAAGCGATCCATTTAAATATACAAAATATAATTATTTTTAGACCACGAAAAACACATGATGAATTGACTTTTAAGATAACTAGCTATCTTCATTTTTCCGTTGGCAAAATTGCTTAGAAAAGATCGGAATGATTCCTCGTTCAGTAGGCTAAACCTCTCCCTTTGCCGTAAACCTAAGACAGGATGGATGAAGAACGAAGTGAGTATTGTGGTTTCATTCTGGTCTTTTCTCAATTGACTAGTTAATCAACAGGGTCAATCATTTCCTCCTATCATTTCCATTTTACAGGTCTTCGGTGAAATAGTGTAAATAGTGCTAGGCTTTCGATGGCTCCATACATCTTACCTAACCTCACTCATCGTTGGATTTATTGAGTTCGTTTGGTTTGGTTAGGCTAGTTGGCTTATAAGCTAAATTGTTTTTTCAGGTAATTGAAAACCTTCCTTAAAAAAAAAACTACTTTAAGTAGCATTTACATAAGTTTTTGGATTTTTTTTTAAACTTTTTTCTTTATATTTTACATAAATGACCTACACTTTAGCCTTTTGGAAAAAGTTTTTGCTTCGATAACTATGTTAAACTCTCCTCTAAAATAGAGAAAAGTAGGAGAGAATGGAGAAAACATAGCATACCTGTTGGAGATGCTCTTACATTATCATATACCTTATCAACAGTTTTTATCAACTAACAACTAACATATTAACCAACAGCTAGCTTATCAGCTAACGACTTATTTATCAACTAGTTTGTCCAACATATAACGTTAGTGTTTAGACTTTCAACTGATGGAATCTAAACCAACTAGGCAGGCCTAGAAGCTTGGGAAATTCAATTGATTAACAAAATTTGTTAGAGTGATAATAAGCCCTTCACTTATGATGGGAAAGGGGGTGCTTATTATATCAACTCTTTCGAGACTAAATATTTATCTGATTTACATAGAAATGATGTTGTAAGAATTTGGTTCGAATACGTTTAGACTTTGCCAAGCTTTTTAACAATTCGTCTCATCACGTGTCTATTCCGATGTATGCTTTGATTGATTTTAACTCCGTAAACGGACCACAATGGAATCAGTCAAAAGTTCAAACATTTTAATTTGATGGAACTTGATTTATTCACATAATATTTATTATTTGAATTGGTTCAAGGAAATCAAAAAATAAATTCTGTTATAAAGATGTTTTGTGTCTACCTTATAATCGTTGTGTTAAATTTGAAGTAAACTTGTTACAAATGATCTTTACTATACTATATAGTATTTACTTTTTTTTTTTTTTTGGAAAGGGTATCCTGGGCAATTAGGGCCCTTTGGCCCAGCTGCTAAAGCGTGCAACCCTGAGTTTATTCTCAGTGACCACAAGTGCTGCTAGTGGGGCTCGAACTCGGGTTGAGCGCTATGAACTCCCCAAGCCTTTACCACCACACCACAGCCCTTGTGATTAATTTACTTCATGTTTATGAAATATTTTAAAATTCAAATTTGCAATTTATCATCGTACATGTATAACTTCTTGGGCCATTTTTGCTAACAATAAGTTAGCTTATTTTTTTAACTTATTGAAAAAACTTGTTTAGCTAGTGTTTTTTTTAACTACTTCATATTAGCTTAATGAGGCCTTTTTCCACATTTATCAATTATGCCTTATGTATTTTACATAAATGTTTATTATATTTTTAGGGCATTTTACAGTGTCATTTTTAGTTTATCAGCTACTTTTTTTTAAACCGAACATAAGTATATTAACTAACAACTAAATTATTAGCCAACAATTAATTTTTAGCTAACAGCTAACTCATCAGCCAATAGCCAACTTATCAGCTAGTTTGTCAAAAGTAGCCTTAAAACTCGATGTTTGAATCTCATAAAACTAATTGAATGAACATGTTCAAATACATGATAAATGCCGAATCATACTAATACGCCATAATAGTTCACATATATTGGATATTTTAAGTGAAAAGTCCAAAAACACCCCAATATACTTTCATATTTTGAACGATTCTAAACATTTTTTTGAACAAATATATATTTGAACTTTTTGAAACCGATTAAAGTACGTCCTTTTGAGTTTTGACCAAAAGAAATTAGTTTTAAAACTTATAAAAATAAGGGAAAAGTCAGGAAAAATCGAAAGTACTTTCATGTTTTCAACGAGTCCTTAATTTTTTTTTTTTTCTTGAACAAATAGATACATGAACTTTCTGAAAGCTATTAAATACATTTGACTATAACATGCTATGGAGGTAAATCACTTACTAAAGCAATAAAAAAGGAAAAAGGAAAAACCTAAATTATTAAACGGTAAAATCCCTTTCCTAAATTACTAAGTGTGTGTTTGGTACAACTGGACATCACAGAATAGAACATTGATCATTGTTCCACGTTTGGTAGAACTTTTACGTGGAACAGACAGTAACAGAGTGAAACAAACTAGAACAGACTTGTTCCAGCCTACCCCCATGGAACAAGATGAACAAACTTATATTTTGCCAATATAAGCTCAAAATAAAACCTAATTTTTTTTCTAAATAATCAAATACGTCTTCCTTTTTATATTTTATTCATTATTTAAATTTTATTTATTGTATTTTATGTTATTTACACTTTCACTTATTGTTCTCAAAATATTGTTTTTATATGGTTTCTATATTTTGCTTAATTTATGTAATTTTTTAAATATTAATAGTATAAAATAATATAGAAAAGGTATAAAAAATTGGAAACTACATAAACTTTTTATTTTTGTTTCATTGTAATCGTTTTGACAAAAACTTTTAATGACATATTTTGTTATAAAAATATTTGTTTTATTATAATTTAATAAATTACATAAATAAATCAAAATATAAAAAAGATATAAACAACTCATTAGGGGTAAATTGGTTATTTCATCTGTTCTATTATGTCCAGTTCTGTCTTATCAAACGCCAATTGTTCTGTCCTGTTCTGTTATGCCATGTCCTTAGGGGTGCTCACGGGCTGGTTGATCGGATTGAAGACATTTAAACAACCCAATCTAATGCTTGCAGTTTGAAAAATCTCAATCCAACCCAAACCGAAGTGCAACCCAACCCAACCCAAACCGTGCGGGTCGATCGGGTTGATACGTTGGTACATCAAAATAATTTCTAAATTGTTTTCTCTAGTGTATTCATAATTTCTTTTTCATCATAAATCATTTGGTACAACTTATCCATACTTCTTAAATCTTAACTATATCACATTCAATTAATTTTCTCAATTATATATATATATGTATATATATGTGTGTGTGTGTGTTTACAGTTATTGAACATATATACAAAAGAGTTATATAGAGATGGAGAATATGGTGAAAATATACGTATATGAAAAGGGTATGTGATGGTGTAATTGTTTAATGTACATATTAATAGAGACTCAACAATCATATTAAATCTAAGAAATAAAAGGATATTGGGTTCATCGAGTTGGGTTGGGTTTAAATAAAAGTAACCCAATATCAACCTAATACCTATGGTTTGAAGATTTTACACTTCGTTTAGCATTGGGTTGCTTCGAGTTAAGTTATTTCGCGTTGGGTTGGGTTGGGTTCATCAGGTTGGTCGGGTTTTTGAGCACCCTGATAGACTATTTTATCATGTCTGGATATCAAACGTACCCTAAATATGAAAGTGTAAGGATTCATTTCGTTGATTCATTGTATTGTGTTAGGGATCTTGTTGATACATCGAGAAAGATATTGCATATTTCTTTTTT
This sequence comes from Arctium lappa, assembly GCA_023525745.1. NCBI lineage: Eukaryota > Viridiplantae > Streptophyta > Magnoliopsida > Asterales > Asteraceae > Arctium > Arctium lappa. The sequence continues at coordinate 42,206,703 of CM042047.1, read as the reverse complement.
TTTAAATGTAAGGATTTATTCGTTCAAAAATTTAATCGATCAAAATATGAACATTATTGATTTTTTTTGGACTTATTCCATGATTTACCACATTATTCTGTTTTAATAGGTCACATTCACAACAATGTATTTAAATAGTTCCAAAAAGTTTAAAAAATTATTTGTTAAAAAAAATTATGGGCTAAATGATTCAAAATATAAAAACACATTAGGTATTTTTTTTAAAAGTTTCTTTATATTATAATAAGAAATTGTTAGTGTATATATGTGTATAAGGCTCAGGCCCATGGGCCCATATAGTCTCTGTATATAAATACTTTGTATCCTCTAGTCTAGGTTAATCTTTTCTCATTATTACTTTGTCATATTGTAAGTTTATTCTCTCAATCAATATATCGAAGTCTCAAGCCTTCAACATATTCATCACCTCTTTCAATCATCATCATCTTCTAACATGGTATCAGAGTTGTAGGTTTGCTTTCACTCTCATCGTCATCATCGTTTCTCTCGACCCTAGCCGCAATCGACCTCAAATAAAACCTCGCCGTCGCCGCCCTCTCTGTCTCTCGTCGCCTTCGAATCGCACGAAAATCAAAACCCTAGCCGCAGACCGAAAGAACTCCGGTCGCAAACTCCATACCAGTCGATACCGGTCCATTTCAACACCGGTCGACATACTACCGGTCACTACATACCGGTCCACTCATACCGGTCAACGACACCGGTCACTTCATACCGGTCCATACCGGTCGATACCACCGGTCCATACCGGTCGCACATCCTACCGGTCCATACCACCGGTCGCACATCCTACTGGTCCATACCAGTCGCTCAGTGAACTGTTTCTTGTCACATCCATGGCTGCCAATCTCAGTCACTCAAATCCCATTTCGGTTATTTTCAATGGTAGCAACTACATCTTGTGGCATCACCATATGACAATTCTGCTAAAATCCAATAGGCTTTACACCTATGTTACTGGTGCATCCAAACTTCCAGTTCAGGCAGCAACTGAGAATGCTGTTGATTTTGCAAAACGCATGAATGAGTGGGACATCAATAATGTTCGTATTCTGGGTTTCATTAATGCCTTCACTACTCCTGAAATCAACCAACAGTTTCTTGGCTATGTCACCGCCAAGAGTCTCTGGGATTTTCTCGCCAAACGGTACACGTCATCGGGCCTATCTCATCAGTATCAACTGTGGACCACCTTTCAGAACAAACGTCAGCTTCCTGATCAATCCGTAAACTCTTATATCTCTGAAATGCAGTCTCTCATAGATCATATAAGTCTTGGAGCATCACAAATTTTTGATGAAACAGCTCAACAATTCACAGCCTACTTCAACCAACTACACTTGATCACCATTCTGATGGGCCTTACTGATAAATTTGAGAATGTCCGTGCTTCTCTTCTTCATAGGCAGCCACTACCTACTCTTGAAGAAGCCATATCAGAATTGTTAAGTGAAGAAACCCGTCTTCACATGCGCTCACCGATGCCAACTACTGATAGCGTTCTCTACACGTCTCATCCCAAGTCCAAAGGTAAATAGACCAACAACACCCATTCCAAATCTGTGGGTAAGTCGAACACATCTGAGTGTGCCTTTTGCCATTCTACTGCTCATCTTCTTCTTGATTGTCCTATTCGCAAGTGCCGTCGGTGTGACATCACTCATCCGCCCCATTATGAGTCTGACTGCCTTAAGAACTCAAAGAACACTGGCCCTCAGAACCGGACTCACGCTGTTGCTGGGTCTACTCTCGCTGATAATGAGGTCTCTCCAGTCTCCTCACCTGACCTCATGGAACTGATGCGTCGCAATCAGGAGCTCATGGAGCAGATCATGTCTGGTGCTATGGGTATGAATTCTCAACACTCAACTGCATCAGGTAATTCATGGCTTTTTGATTCTGGGTGTTGCAATCATATGACTCCCTGCACTGATGGTTTTGTTTTTAAGAAACCACCTCAGCATTTTACGTCAGTACGAACTGCTGACAACACTGGACTACCGGTATCTTTTAGTGGAAATGTCTCCACTCCTCATATCCAATTACCGGATGTTCTAAATGTTCCGAAACTATCTCTGAGCTTAGTTTCGATTGTGTAGCTTCTAGAATCTAATCTGATCATTTTATTTCATTCTTCTGGTTGTGTTGTACAGGATCCAAAGACCAAGCAGATCCTTGGACTCGTCCGTAAAGTTGGACGAATGATTGAAGTGGTCTACCTTCGTCTTCCATTACCCTCTTCAAGTCTTGTTGCCTCAGTTTCCAGCACTTCTTCCTTTGACTTGTGGCATGCCCTGCTAGGTCACTTATCTCTAGCCAGAATAAAATCATTAGCTAATTTAGGGGTGTTAGGAAATTGTATGTCAACTGACAATATTTCTTGTTTATCATGCAAACTTGGCAAACATCATGCTTTATCTTTTGAAACAAATGAGATTAATTCTACTTCTCCTTTTTATCTTATCATTCTGATGTATGGGGACCAGCACCACATCCATCCATGGGGGGTGCTCAATATTTTGTTATTTTTATTGATGATCATACACGCTTCACATGGATATATCTCATGAAACATCGTTCGGAGCTACCTAAAATTTATATTATGTTTGCTCCGATGATTCACACCCAATTCTCAAAATCTATAAAGATTCTTAGAGCTGACAATGCTATGGAATACAAAGAGTCCTCTCTTCTCTCATTTCTTCAATCTCAGGGGACTCTCTCTCAGTACTCCTGTCCCGACACATCTCCTCAAAATGGTCGTGTTGAATGCAAACACCGTCATATTCTTGATACGGTTCGCACTCTTCTCATTTCTGCAAAATGTCCAAAACGTTTTTGGGGTGAAGTTGCTTTCACTGCAGTTTATACTATCAATCGTCATCCTACTCCCATTCTTAATAATAAGTCTCCTTATGAGGCTCTTCATGAGATCACCCCTGCCTATGAACTTCTAAAAGTTTGGGGCAGTGCTTGTTTTGTTCAGTTACAACCTCATGAACATACCAAACTTGAACCTCGCTCCAGACTTTGCTGCTTCCTTGGATATGGTATTGAGCATAAGGGTTATCGCTGCTGGGATCCTATCTCCCAGCGTCTTCGTATATCTCGTCATGTTACCTTCTGGGAACATGTTCCTTTTTCTTCTATATCCAAGTTTCGTGAATCCCCTACCTTCACTGCTCCGTTCTTTACTGACGCTTCCGTCTCATTGGACTCACTCCAATATGACATCACTTCGTCTCCGCCTATTGTTCAAACACCTTCCGAATTCGCCTATCTTTCAGAGTCTCCTGCCTCTACACAACCTACCTCTCCTAGTTTTCCTGATCAACATCAATCATCTGCTGCATCCGCACAGCCAACATCTGAGCTGCCTGCTGAGTCTTTGGCTCCTGGAACGTCTCAATCTCAGAATGTTAGACGATCAGATCGGGTAAGACAAGTTCCCTCTCATCTTCGTGATTATCATGTTTATGCTACTCTGCTGTCCAATCACGATCATACTTCCTACAAGGAAGCCTCATCTAATCCTGATTGGCAAAAAGCTATGGCTGAGGAACTTCAGGCTCTTGACAAAGCTCAGACATGGGAATCTGTCCCTCTTCCATCGGGCAAGTCACCCATTGGTTCCAAATGGGTGTTCAAAATCAAGACCAAATCTGATGGCTCTATTGATCGGTACAAAGCTCGCCTTATATCTAAGGGCTTCAATCAAGAGTACGACATTGATTATGAAGAGACATTTGCACTTGTTGCTCGAGTCCCTTCTGTTCGCATTCTCCTCGCCATCGCAACTACCAAACAATGGCCTCTCTTTCAGATGGATGTTAAGAATGCCTTCTTGAACGGTGACTTATCTGAGGAAGTCTACATGACACCTCCTCCAAGACATTGCCTATGCTGTTCATACCGTCAGTCAGTTAATGTCTGCACCCTGTTCCGATCACTATGCTGCTGTCCTACGCATCCTTCGATATTTAAAAGGGACCATGTTTCACGGTCTTCATTTTTCATCCACATCATCTCTGACTTTGCGCGGATTTTCTGATGCTGATTAGGACAGTGACATGATTGATCGTCGCTCCACTACCGGCTACTGTTTCTTTCTTGGAGACTCACTCATATCTTGGAGGAGCAAGAAACAATCTCTCACAGCTCGATCCAATACTGAAGCTGAGTATCGAGCTCTAGCTGACACGGCTCAAGAACTTGTGTGGTTACGCTGGCTACTCTCTGACATGGGGGCTCCTCAACATTCTCCAACTCCATTGTGGTGCGACAACAACAGTGCGATTCAGATCGCTCACAATGATGTCTTTCACGAGCGAACGAAGCATATTGAAATTGACTGTCACTTTGTTCGTCAACACGTGACTCGTCAGACTATCCAACTTCTTCCTATTTCAACTATTGATCAACCGACCGACATTTTCACTAAAGCTCATCTACCGGGACGTTTTCGTGATCTAGTTTCCAAACTCCATCTGGCTCATTCTTCTCCCGATTGAGTTTGAGGGGGGATGTTAGTGTATATATGTGCATAAGGCCCAGGCCCATGGGCCCATATAGTCTCTGTATATAAATACTTTGTATCCTCTAGTCTAGGTTAATTTTTTCTCATTATTACTTTGTCATATTCCCTCAATCAATATATCGAAGTCTCAAGCCTTCAGCATATTCATTATCTCTTTCAATCATCATCATCTTCTAACAGAAATTATATAAATACTTCCTCAATAAAATTTTATATCATCCTTGCACGAATTTCGAATACATAAATAATAAATCCCAGCTATTAAAATGTTTTTTAAGTGAATCTGTTACGTTTGTTTTCACTACTAAATAAAAGACTATTTACGACGGAATTTTTCGCTTGGAAATTTTCGGCGGATTTTCGACGGAAGTCAAACGGGTCAACCCACTTTGACTTTCGCCGGAAATCCACCGGAAATCCGTTGGAAATTTATTTTTATTTTATTTTTTTGAAAAAATCAATTATTTTCGGCGGATTTCCGACGGAATATAATTTTTTTAATTTTTTTTCTTATTAATTATAATTAATTATTTATTTTCGGCGGATTTTCGGCGGTAAAATCTGCCGAAAATAATTAATCATTTATTTTTTTAAAAGAATTAAAAAAAATAAAAATAAAAATCCTTCGGAAATCCGCCGAAAAAATTATAAAAATTCTGGCAGATTTTCGGCGGATATTTTGTATTTTTAAAAAAAATTAAAAAAAAATATCCGGCAAAAATAATTAATCATTTATTTGTTTAAAAGAATTAAAAAAATAAAAAACCGTCGGAAATCCGCCGAAAAAATTACAAAAATTCTGGCGGATTTTCGGCGGATATTTTGTATTTTTAAAAAAATTAAAAAAATATCCGCCGAAAATAATTAATCATTTATTTTTTTAAAAGAATTAAAATTAATTTTCTTAATTAATCAAATCATTTAAAACTTAAAAAAAATGGGGTCTGTTTTCGGCGGATTTATCCGCCGAAAATGTCAATCCGTCGAAAATGCCGCCGAAAAAACTGATTTGCGGTGCCCCTGTTTCCGGTAGATCAAATCCGCCGAAAACACCGATTTCCGGCAGATTTTCGACGGATTTGGCCGTCGGAAAAGGTCAAAAATTTTGTAGTGTTTGGGTCATTAGAGCATCTCCAATGCAAAGTTCTTATAAGCAAAAAGTGTAGTGACTAGTAAGAATTAGCATTGTGAAGAGTTCTTATAAGAATTCAAATCTCTCTATGCTCTTAAATTAGAACCTTGGTTCTTACCATGAAATGTGTGAGATGTGAGATGTGACATTATCTTTATTTTTTTATTTTTTTCTCGACTTTATAATAATTATATTTAACTTATATATATATATGGGACCCACAAAAATAGGTTCTTATAAGAACTACCATTGTAGACTTTTATGATAAGTTTTTAATTTGATGAGGTGAAAATGAGGTGACACCAAAAAGTACAAAAATGAGGTTCTTATAAGAACTTGCATTGGAGATGCTCTTAGTCCCAATTTAACGTCTCATTTTGTCGAGTACTTTGGAGTTTGAAAACGAATCTGTTTACGATCCCAAATAACATATTATTTTATAAAAATATTTAATTATTGATTAAATTTATAATCTGTCTTTTTATAAAGATAAAATGAAAATTATTTTTTAAACTAAAATAAAAATATATTGGGTTTTATTTGTAAAGTCTCCATTCCTTGATAATCAAAGTCAATGGATGACCCGAAAGAAATACAAAGATGAGACATCCATATTCGACCGATCGAAAACTACATTTGATGGAAGATCTTCCTAATATAATACATATCACAGTTGGTTTTAGGGTGATATACAAACTAAAAGGTGTTGAAATTTGACAATTGAAGTGTGAGAGTAATAATTTATCTGGGGATTATGCTACTTGTAAGCATTGAACTCTTAAGACAACCACCTAACTTGCTATTGTGTATCTAATCTGCCTCTTACATGACATTTTTGACGTTAAGAAAGTGTTGGTTGGTTCGAAGGTCACGGGTTAGTAAACCCTTTTGCACAGGTAGCCAACTAAGAGCATCTCCAACAGCTATGCTATAATTTTTCTAAAATAGAATATAAAATGTTGAAATCTCTAAAAAAATTACAACCAACTCCAACAGCTACTCTATTTTAGCAATTCTACCATCAATTATATTAATAAAATATTATTTCTTTCTCCTAAACATACAACTTCAATGTCTCCTATTGATGGAAAAAAATTAAATATTATTTCTCTCTCTTCAATATGAAGTTTTTAAAGATTTCTTCAAATTTGGAGATTTTTATCTTCTCTCTTAGAGCATCTCCAACAGCTATGCTATAATTTCTCTAAAATAGAGTATAAAAAGTTAAAATCTCTAAAAAAATTACATCCAACTCTAACAGCTACTCTATTTTAGCAATTTTATCATTAATTATATTATTAAAATATTCAATCATCTAATAAAATGATACAGGGAGAATTCGAGCGTTAATAAAGATTTTTAATAATAATTGGGAAAAAGATAATCGAGCTCGAAGAGAAAAACGAGCTCGAAACAGGCTCGGAATTTGGTATCGAAAAAGAGGAAAATATAAAGCTCCGAGTATAAAAAGGATTGTGACGGAAATTAAAGAACGGATCGAAAACCATAACAGTGTCTCAAGCGGCTTATTACGCGAGTTCAACCCACATGCTACCCGCGTTGCTCACTGTGTTTTCCAAGATAACTTCACGTGACAACACAAGTCCTATTTCCATTACAATTCTAAGTCCTTTTGTTTTTTATTAGTTTTAGTTAATTAATAATTATATTAGATAATAATTTTGGATTATTTAGTTTCCTTTTATTAGTTATTTAAATAGCTTCCTAGTTAGTTTATAATTAGGATAGTTCTAATTTCCATAGTTATTTCTTAGTTAGTTTAGCTATAAATAGGATAGCTAGGTTTCATTCTTAATCAAATCAATCAAGTTATCAATCACTAAAAGTCTTTGTTTTTAAGAGTTTTCTCTTAATTTCTCGAGTTTTACAATTTGTAATCTCGTTATCAAAAGGGTTTAGACGCTTGTCGATCCTTCCGCAAACCTACGCTGCGTCAGTTGGTATCAGAGCAGGATTCGCCTGTCTTTTCACTAACAATTGCAGATCGACAGCCGACTACCAAAGCGGGTTTAGTAGAGATGAATGTAGCCTTATCCACATCACTTACTAATCTGACAGCGGCTATTAACAGGCTTCAACCAAACATCGTCAACGACAACCGTCGGAGAAGAGACAGGTTTGAAGGACCGGATATGGCGCCATGCAATGGCAACCGTAACCGGGTCGATCTCTCGAGTTTCGAATCCGAAAAGGAGGAGGAAGAAGAAAAAATCCATATCGTACTTCAACGAATACTTCTTTCGTCAAAAGAAGAAAGCCAACACGAAGATCTTTTTCGATCGCATTGCTCCGTTCATAAAAAGGTATGTAACCTCATCATTGATAACGGGAGTTGCGAAAATCTAGTATCCCAAAAATTGGTCGATTACTTTAATCTACCTACTCAACCCCATGAAGCTCCCTATTCTCTTGGGTGGATCAAGAACGGTTTTCAAGTTAAAGTTACAAAAACTTGTCGAGTACCCATCTCAATTGGCAAATACTATCAAGAAGAGGTACTATGTGATGTCCTTGATATGGATGCTTGCCACATTCTATTAGGCCGACTGTGGCAATTCGACAATCATGCCACTTACAAGCGTCGATACGACCTCGTACTATTCCATTGTCGTGACCAAAAGATCGCCGTGACTCCGGTTGATAGTTTCGATGCAGGCACCAACAAGAAGAGCAACATCAACAACCGTACTATCGGTTCGGTTACTTCTCTGGTCAGACAACCACCCATTCCAGAGGAGCCATCGAAACAAGACGACGGAGTCTTGTCGGACAAAGTAGAAGATGAAGTCGTAACCAAGTCACAACAAGAAATTGTTATCGAGGCCAAAGTGTTGGAACTAGATCTCGGACCAATCACCGAACACACCGAAAGCAAGATAGTGGAAGACATTCTCGAGCCAACGAAAGCGTTGTCACAAGAAGTCAAGAACAGTGATTCCGAAGGTGACACTTCAATTATTACCGCACCCAAAGTTCCGGTTCAAACCGAAACAATTCCCGGTAAAGTTAATTTAATCTCTTACGCTTTCGAATTTGATAAAATATCTCTCGTATGGAGACGATCACGACAACCTCAGTTTGGATTTGAAGACCGGTCAAGATTTTTGAATTTTGAAAACCGGGATGTGGATCCAATTATTTCGAAGAAAAGAATGTTCTACGAGACGTTTTTCAAGTGAACTCGAGGACGAGTTCTTTTCAAGTGAGGGTGACTGATACAGGGAGAATTCGAGCGTTAATAAAGATTTTTAATAATAATTGGGAAAAAGATAATCGAGCTCGAAGAGAAAAACGAGCTCGAAACAGGCTCGGAATTTGGTATCGAAAAAGAGGAAAATATAAAGCTCCGAGTATAAAAAGGATTGAGACGGAAATTAAAGAACGGATCGAAAACCATAACAGTGTCTCAAGCGGCTTATTACGCGAGTTCAACCCACATGCTACCCGCGTTGCTCACTGTGTTTTCCAAGATAACTTCACGTGACAACACAAGTCCTATTTCCATTACAATTCTAAGTCCTTTTGTTTTTTATTAGTTTTAGTTAATTAATAATTATATTAGATAATAATTTTGGATTATTTAGTTTCCTTTTATTAGTTATTTAAATAGCTTCCTAGTTAGTTTATAATTAGGATAGTTCTAATTTCCATAGTTATTTCTTAGTTAGTTTAGCTATAAATAGGATAGCTAGGTTTCATTCTTAATCAAATCAATCAAGTTATCAATCACTAAAAGTCTTTGTTTTTAAGAGTTTTCTCTTAATTTCTCGAGTTTTACAATTTGTAATCTCGTTATCAAAAGGGTTTAGACGCTTGTCGATCCTTCCGCAAACCTACGCTGCGTCATAAAATATTATTTATCACTCCTAAACACACAACTTCAATGTCTCCTATTGGTGATATTGTTTCTCTCTCTTAAACATGGGGTTTTAGAGATTTCTCTAAATTTGGAGATTTTTACCTTTTCTCTATTTTAGCGTATGGTATAACATAACTGTTGGAGCAAAAAAAAATGCTAAAAACTCACTTTTTTCTATTTTAACATAGCTGTTGGAGATGCTCTTATCTTTTCTCTATTTTAGCATATAATATAACATAGCTGTTGGAACAAAAAATTGCTAAAATCTCATTTTTTTTTCTATTTTAGCATAGGTGTTGGAGATGCTCTAACAAACTTAAATGTTCCACTTTTTAATAGATATTTATTGATTATCTTAAATTAAACAATATAGACCATTTGGATAAGTCTTGATCAAATACTAATTTAAATAATTAAATTAGGGGCTAATCATGGTCTTAGTACACTTTTCAAAAAATTCCAATAAAAACATTAATACGATGGTCGACTTCTTGAGTCATATTACAATAGTATAATTTAACAAGGTTTTTGGGAATTCGTTGTAATAATAATAGAATTTGTTAGAGCATTTCGAACAAATTCTTTATAATTTCACTAAATAGAGAATTAAAAATCAAAATATTTAGAAAGACCTACATTTAACTTCGACAGATTCTTTATTTTAAAAAATTTCAACATCCGTTATATTTATAAAATATTCTATAAATTTATCATCTCAATACATTTTTTAAAAATAATTTATATAAAACAATAACAAGTTAATCTCATTAGTGGAATGAATAAAAAATTAATTTCTCTATTTGCACATCAAGTTTTAGAGAATTCTCTAAACTTGGAGTTTTCTTTATTTTAGAAAACAATATATAGAACAAAAACCTCATTTTCTCTATTTTGGAGAATCTGTTGGAGATGTTCTTAGGTTGCCTATTTTATTATAACCATTTGTTTTTAACGCTTTCGTACGATGCATAGTTGTTGGTTTTATACAATCAAAAAATCCTGTTAAATATTTTATCAGGATGGATGATTGTATGGGCATCATACCTTTGTTGTAGTGCATATTCACTATGATTGGATCACATACAACTTAATTTTTATTTCTTTTAATAACTGTTATCTGTTATTTTTAATCAATTAAGTTTACGAAATCGTTACATATGCTTTAAGGATTAAAAAAACACTTCCTTATAAGCGATTGACGTGATCCACAACACCTTAGTGAAGTTTCACTTTAGGATGTAATTGATGATCCTACAATTACTTTGAAAAGGTTACTTGCAACTTAGTTAGCTATAAGTATCATGATGGACACCTCTATCAACTTCACTTTTCTAAACACCACAAAATATAACCTCATTTCCACACGTAAACAAGATATCAGATTACGACACGTCATCAGTACATATGTAACGTGTATTTTGATATTAATAAACCAAACAAACCAAATATATACCTCATCCAAAAGTATGATACAAATCTTTCCTTTAGGTAGAAATGTTTCCTGTAAGACCTAAGCTTGTGAAAAATATTTAGAAAGCTTAACTAGAAGCCACAATTTTGCAAAGCAAATATTTTAAAAAGGCTAATTTAGATAATCAACAATTAATCATTTAGGTGCCGTTTGTTTTTTAAGAGATCTAAAGTCTGAAGTCTTATTTTAGTTATAATTAATAAGAGCTGGTGTGTAAAAAGGTCTGAACGATTCAGACTTAAGAGTCACTAAGAGGTTTTAAAAAAAAAAAAAACGACCCCTTAGTGAACTATAATTAAGGATCAATATAAACGATATATTTCATCCGTTCAAAGTGGATTCATTGATGGTTCTAAAAAAAGATTCTTATATATGTTAAAGCAATTCATTTTCCTATTACACAAAGAGCCAAATTTTAGATAGTTTTCATGTATGTTTGAATGGATGAAGACTTCCAAAATGGTTAGGCCAAAAGTGATAGAGAAATCAAATAATGGCAAGAGTGAGGATGAAGATTGAGTTCACTTGCCACTAACTATGAAAAGACTAATCCACCAAATCCACCAATTACTCTATATATATTCTTCTTCCTTTTAATAAATCATTATTTTAAAAAACTTTAACAATAAAAAATTAAAAGAACCAATAAAAATAATGGAAAGACACCTGGATAAAGGATAAAAAGTATCAGAATATCCAAGAATCAAGATAGTGATAGATCGACAACAATTCTGATAAGTATGATAGAAATTGGGATGGAGACGGAGCAAGGAATGCATCCCATCCCAGACTCTACTTCTTATTTATTTCTAAACGCTTTCCCACAATTAGGGATGGAAACGGGGAGTGTAACACTCTAAAAATTTCAACTTATAAAATTTCGTAAAATTGGCAACATGACATCTAAAATTCAAAGATCCAAAACATCCTGTAATTAATGTTCCAAAAGAGTAACAACCCAATATTATAATACAACTCGAACCTAAATATTCGGGTTAGTTTGCATCACAAGGTTTGCAACAATTAACGGGACATCGATAATACAACGACCTACTTAATCTAAGATTAATTCTAATCTAGATTAAAATGGGCGTCGCGAGATCACTAATAACTCTCTTCACAAAAATCCCCCAAAAGACCGGCACTTCAAGAACTCCTACGTGCCCGGTAGCCAAGCCGACATCCTAAATCCCTCAACGGTTAGGATCTGTGAGGAAACAACAACCACAACAAGTGTTAGGACGAAGCCTAGTGAGATCCCAAAAATATGCAGATAATAAACATGATACTATAAAACAATAATCGTGTTACCGAACTCCTCTGTCTTACGCAGAACAATTCTCCGCCATCAGTTTCTCAAACCTAAATATAAACATACAGGAAATACCTTTTTATTTACGGGGGAGACCGGCTTCCCAACGGATGGTCGCACTAAAGTTGACACCTAACAGAAAGTTAAAATTTCAGGTCTTACATTTCTAACAAACGGACCACAAGAATTCCCTTTGATCGCGATACCCACAAAGACGATACATCATCAACATGAACCATGATGTCACACCGACGAGCAAACCACCAAAACGAACCCAATCTAATCGTAGATAATCACCTAAGACCTTATCCCGCATGATTACCGAAGTATAAAATCACCCCTTAATTAACTGGGAAGACTTGAATCTACCACCTCCACCCTTCAAACGCGACCCGATTCAAACTGAAACTCAAATTCAAGATCGACCACCAGTTGGATCATCCGACGCTTCAAATCCCAAGGACTCCTTAGTTCCTTAATTACAACTCCTTTCGCAACAGGGTTTAAATCTATATGCCTAATGAGTTCAAGGTTTTCAATCGCTATGCCAATTTAAACTTTTACAAAACTTTTAAATACGCACGCTTTATAACAACAAATGCTCGTGCAGTAAAACTCACCACCGATCACTCGATAGTTGAAAATTAATCACAGATGCTACACATATAAAACCATTTCCAAATTTCCTTTTATCGATATTTACGTAAATAAACAGTAATAAAAGAGGTGTAGCAAAATTCACACTATAGACATGAAAATAAATTTCGTTACCCCAAACACGTGAAATACATGTTTGTACAACTCCAAAGAGGAACTTCATAATCTTTAACTTTAAACTTTTCCTTCTTTAACCAAAAACGTTGCGCCATGAAATTTTCAACAAGTCTCTTATGCATCAGTTTATTCCCCAAAACTTTGTAGAATAATGGGGATGCAAATAAATTTTCAAATCGAGTTTAAAACTTTGAACCGCACAGATAAAACACATTTGACCAAGATGGTAACTACAACGACATGCAATCCGAAAATTCATTTCATGCATTACAGAAAATTATAGCAGCAAGGTCAACGATTGAAGCACGTTTAGATTAAAAGTTTAATATGAGATAACATAAATATTTCACATATTTACTCACGCGAGTGAAAATCAGGTTCAACCCAAAAGTATGCACATATACTGTGTGAAACATCAAGATGCAATCATGCGACATTAAGATTTTCAAGGTGCCCCCTTACGGTTGCAAAAATGTAAATGTAAGACTCGCATGAGACAAAGTATTAAACAAAACTCGTAAATTAACGCACACAACAATTCAAGTCTACACGTTCCAAAATTTCTTTTTTTTTATTTCGCGGTTCGAATGGTCATAAAATAAAACGCCATAAACCCAACTAAAACTTTCATAAACTCATGGACGGTAAAATCAAGCGGCGTCAAAACCTCTGCTTCCCAACAGCAAAAGCGTAAAACGACAAGAAGTCTAAAAATGTCAAAACTCTAAAACCACCACGTAAAATAAAGTGACCCCTTCCCACAAAACTCTCACGAGATACGACACTCCAAAAGCTCGTAAATTATATGCCATAAAAATTAAACTCAAGCATCTCAAAATACATTCACTAACTCCAAAGGTTGCAAAACTATACCCTGTAAAATTAAACATGACTCATATAGACTAAAGTTTCCAAGAAAGTTCAGACTTAAAAACAGTGGGAAAACTCTTCCTTTAAAACCTTAACATACGCGGAGGAGATCCAATGTCAAGGTTAAAAATTCTACAATTACTTGCCCAATACCACATATGACATTAAAACACAGATCTTAAGATGTCCAAAGATAGCGTTAAACACAAAACAGGGATGAGGAGATTTTTCCATAAAAATTGCAATAACTTGCAACAAAACAATTTCCATGTGTGCTTAAGCTCACGGTTTAAAATCTGATGAGTGCTAATGTTTTACCAAGACTTCAAAGTATAACACACTTTATGCTTCGAATACATGAGAAACAATTGATGCAAACTTATTTTAGAAATAAATTTCGTGCATGAATTTGGTCGGCACTCAGCATCTTAGGACTACACTCCTCCATTTTCCCAACATAGTATCGTCATCCGAATGAATCCAACATCTTAGAGCAACAATCCAATTAATTGGTTAACCTAAAATTTTCCTCGAAACAGAATCGGTCTGTCGAACCGATAGTTCTACTCCAACCAACAACTCTGACCCAAGATGGTCAACTTAATGCATTCATCACACTTATCTATCACTCCCAAGTGACATTGCTATAAACATCAACCTTTCCTTAGATCACTCGCTTAGAAACTTTCTCACTACCCCAACGGTCATCCCATCAAGGTAGTTCAAGTATACCCATGTAGCATGTAGATTCACCGTAACACTAGCCAGGTGTCATTATGGATGTATAGTACATAGTCATCCTTGCGTCCCTCGACAAGTTTCCCGTTTCTAGCGACTAGATCTATCCTCAAAGTATCTTATCTTAGGGTACCTAATGTGAAACTTCACTTACAATTACTTATAAGGACTCTAGTTTGAGTCTAGGCATCCAAAAATCAATACCTAATTCTCTCAAACTTAAGCTTTGATACCAACTTGTAACACCCTTAAATCTGAAGATAGCAACTTATTAAATTTTTTTCTAAAAACATCAATAATTACTTCGACTACAAACACAATTTAAGAATTAACCTCAAACACACATTCATCCTATACATACAATTTTATGAAAAGGACGGGTGCTACTAAAACCCAACAACAAATACTATCTCCAACCTGCGGAAGACTTTATCAACAACTTACTCTTGCATAGAGCTAAGGCTCAACTCTTTGTGAGGCTACTAGAGTCCGAACCCCCAACTGGAACCTGATGCACATGCCGACAAATAAAAAGGGTTAGGCTTAACCCCTAGTGAGCTCAAGAGTTTTAACATGAATGAATATATCTTTAAAAGACAGGAAATCAGTTTTAAAGCAAAATCCTTCGAAATATTATACTTCAAAATGAAAACGACACATTTTCCCATAATATACACTTTTAAAGACAATGCTCCCAAACATGCATTTCTTATAAAACGATGCAACCCGTAACTCACCCAAAACGGGGTCATAGTTCGATACTCAAATGTGCTACAAAAATGTAAATAATACTTCATAGCCCAAAACACCCAAAGCTCGGGTGGGACATAATACTCGACCCTTAAATAACGGAAAACAATCCATATAAATATGATACGCCATTAAAACATGAAACTGAAGCTTAATACTCACGCGACCATAAAATGGAATGAAATCCAAGTATTAAAACATGGACAATGAAATATCCAAATTACCGTGGGCCGACAACGGGGGATACCCGTATCCGTTAAGAGCGGAGGAACACAAAAGTATTCCACTCAAACAACGTTGGTCGTATGACACTTCACGACACGCTAGCCCAAGTGCCCCTATGACTCCTTGAAAAATTTCACCCAAGAGACAGCTGACCTTAGCGAATACCACCAAAATCATCGCCAAAGGCTCGACCCACGAGGGATACAACAAAGGCATTGCCCCATGCGGAGAAGGCCCCAAACGCCCATCAGAGGACTCCCCACAGTCATAATAGCTCAACCGGGCTCAGCCCTCCTAGTGCCTACTTGCAAAGACAAGGTCGTAAACCATGAGTCTCGGAGTCCAACCTCGTACCACCCAATTGACCATCAAATAAGACTGACTTATGTGCCTATGGATCCAATGCAACACAGTCTAAAGTTACACGACTACTCATGGATGACTACAGCACTCGAATCTGTAACTATCGATAATATGCAATAAAATGCAATAAGATGTACATCACAAATTGGACTCTACATCGAGCCATTAAAACCGGACAAATGCCCTCAAGACTCTTTTAAGCCAATACCGATCTAAAATGCTCAAAATCCATTTGACCAATAATTACCGGTCCCCTAAATAATGAAATGTCTTTAAACAACATTTACGAAGACACATACCCCAAAGACAAGATTAACCCAAAACTCGACGCATAATGTGACCAAAGGTTTTCAAAAGGGTTTATGAATGCCAATACACCTAAATGCATATAACACGAAATAGACTTCTTTTGTACAAATTCGTCAAAGATGCATAACTCATAAAATAGACCTTCTTTATACAAAGTCACCAAGAATACGTAATTCATGTTATTTAATTGTTGAAACGTTCAAACCCCAATATAAGCATTTTAAGAGGTTAACACAGCCCAAGTTCACCAAATATGAAGACTTATCAAAATACTCACACCTTGACAAATAACCAAGTAAAATATATTTTACTTCTAAACACTCAAAACTTATCAGCAGTTAACCTCTTCATGTAAAACACTTTAAAATAAGCATTTTGGCATGCACAACGTTTTCACAAATCAACTTGAACTCACCTTGCTAGATTTAGACTAAATCTAGATTTTACCCCCAACTTGAGCTTTCTTGAAGAAATCCGAATCCAAGAGCAACTTCTTCCATAAAACCTAGATCCACAAATACCAACCATAAATATACTTATTCCACCATAAATAATTGTTCCCCAAACATCTTACACAAAGATCTCATCATATATCCAAAAACCCTAATTTCCATAAATAAAGAAAATGGATGATTACCTCAACCACAACTTGAATCCACCAATCAAACACTTCTAGGTCACCAATATAAGCCACAAACTCCAAATCTTCAAAATGGGGGAGAGTTGGATGAAACCCTAGAAAGCTTGGGTGAAGAAGGTGAAGATGAAAAGATAATAAATCTAGCTTCCATAACATGATTAGAAGATGAAGGAACACTTGGTTTTATAACAAAAACACCCAAAAATAAGTTAGGGTTTGTAATAGGATGGCGAGGTTCGGTTCTTGGGAGAGAAAAACGAAGTGGGTGAAGATAACAAATGAAATAGGCTGAAAATTCGGGATTTAAAACAACCAGGGGCCGACGGCGATAGTGCCCCGCGATAGTGACATGGGTCACTATCGCGAGTCACTCTCGCGCAAAATGTACCGCGGGTGGTACACCCCCGGCGATTGTGCCACGCGATAGTGACACATGTCACTATCGCGAGTCACTCTCGCGCCACCTGCACCGAAGCCCAAAAATATCCAAAACTCGAGATTTTCGCGTGGGTCAATTTAAGATTCGAAAGTACAACTTATTTCACCCAAAAAGATAGACGGAAGGTGAAGAGATGGCTGGAGATGAACGGAAACTTACTAAGCGAAAACCCGGGTGTTACAGTCTGAGGGTTCACCTCTTGGATAATGGGGTTGGATAAAGCAGAGTTACCCTCAGCATGTGTTTTATCCTTCCACCAACCAACGACGACAAGTTTAGAGTAACAATATTCACAGCTCTATTCGCTTGATTCGGATTAGCTACACTAGTTTCTTGGCCATCCACCTCATTCGCCAGTCTACACCACGTGTTAACCATTAGAGACTGCCACACACACGAGAATGGAGGTAATAAATAGGTATACGAATTTAAACACGAAGAAACATAATAATACATTCATCAATCATCATAACAATAGTACATCAACCACGCTCATTTAACAATATATTTATAATAGCATTAGCTAAGTGAAATTATGAACATACTATACACAAGAATAATCGTTACCATCATCACAATTCTCAATTAGTGTAATTCCGTCGACTCTAAGACCGACCTATCTTAGAAATTCTACCCAATCTCATAAATCATAACTTAACAATATCAGGTTAAGTCTAGGCATCTTACATTCATAACTAGTTCACTTATAATATTGCTCTGATACCAACTTGTAACACCCCAAAAAATGGGAATAATTTGAAACCTGGATTTGACGGACCAAAAACTACAAAACAAATAATCATCACCCATAAAAGGGGAAATTGTTTGAGCGTTTACAAATAAGAATGGATGATAAACGATAACCTATTAATCTCAACTAAACTAGCTAGATTAAGGACGGGTGTCACTATCATCACCAAAAGTATAATATCTCCAAGTATCGCTTGCCAAAAACTATCAACCTAAAAAATGCCCAGGATGGCAAATGCATGCTCCCCTCAAGCCTTGGAAGCCCCACCGCTTAAAGAACCTGAATATACATGTCATTTAAGAAAACAAGTGTTAGGCTTTCAACTAGTGAGTTCAAACATATATATAAAATGACATCAAGAAATAATTTGATACCAATGCATGATATTAACTAAAGTTTATTTATGAATTCAAACCTCAATTACCCTTGAAAGAGAGTGAGGTTTCACAAAGTACGGGGGAGATCCGGTTTACCTTAAGGGTGACAGAACACAAAAGTAGGCCACATCACAATGTTATGGAGCTTCTATTATAGCACCAAAGATTATCGACACGGTCTATAGTTCGAGATCCCAATGGTCTAAGAAGTACTCACTTTCTAGAATTTAAGAGTCATGGGTCACAAGGTTATAGCATTCAACCACCCACAGTCTGTAACTTGAGTTCCCAATAGTTAATCCCATGTCTAGCCAATATGGGAGACGACATCCCAATTCATATAAAACAACTAGTGCCTATGGATCTATTACACTATCGACATTCAAAATACCTTTCCAATATTCTTACTAAAATGCACTCAATCATGCCATTTACATTTATACCATATAGTATTCAAGAAATACAGTTCTTTATTTAAATATGACAACATAGGGTTTCTAGCCCATAATACCATTTTTCATCCAAAATTCCTCCAAAATGGAAATATAGCATCAATTATATATATAAAATCTAGTGTCATACTTAAAATATCATTTCGCTCCAAAATCAACAAAACCCTAGTTTGACCTAGGTTTCTCAAAATCCATCAAATGATAAAAATGTGAACTAAAACTTTGGGATGAATACTTTTATGACAATGTACATGTATATAAAGTTGGAGGTTTTGTAGAATGACTCACTTTACCAGGTTTGTTATGGAAACCTAGAATTTCCCCAAAACCTAGAGCTTTGACAAGATGGTGAGTGAAGAACCCTTGATCCTAGCCTCCAAGAATCTTAGTGAGATGATGGAAATCTTTAAAGTAGGGTAGAAATGGAGAAGTAAATGCTCTTGGGCGATTTTAATGAAGAGAGAGAGAAAAGAAAGAGTTCTTGAGAGTAAATGGTTGAGAATGAATAAGAGGGGAGCTAAAAATCGGATTTATTGTGCCCTGGACCCCGACGGCGACAATGCCATGCGATAGTGCTCGTGGCACTATTGCGGGTCACTATCGCGACATATGTACCGTGGGTCACTTCTCCTCAATAATTGTGCCACGACGAGAGTGACAGTGTCACAATCGTCGGGCACTCTCGCACAACCTGTATCGAGAGTTCTAGGTGCCCCGCGACTATGCCCTTGGTGACAGTGACACTGTCACAGTCGCCAGGCATAGTCACCCTACCCGATCCAGAGTCCGAAAATCCTATTTTTCTAGCATACACGACGCTCCAATAGCAATAAAACATAATTAAACTTTCTCTCCCTAAATTATCAGATAATCATGGTAATTTAAAATAAAAGGAATCTTAAAGCTTACTTGGAAAATACGGATGTTACATGCTTTATCAGATTGCATCTTCAGACAACATGAACCAATCCAAATTATAGTTGTTACATGAATGTAACATGGAGCTCCTATGAACAATTATAAACTAAAACTCAATGTCATACACACCATAACATCTGTTATGCCCAGAGGAATAAACTTGGTTGCTTATGACATATACCGCCTAGTAAAAATGATAAACATGAACGTAACTATCAAAGTAGATCTTTCTCACACATACAAAAACCTTACCCATACAATCATCTTGATTGGATTCAACATTTTAAACTCTACATTTATTCGTGCTGTTAATCTGGTTTATATAATCTTTGCCGTAATTGAGTTGCGTTTCATCATATTCATCCGGCGTTGTTGTTATCATTGTCGAACGACCCTCTACATCAACACTGCCAAAGTCATCATTAAAAACCCTCGGATTCATAACACCATTCGTCAAATCTTATTGGCTATGTTCATGCTACAAAACCATTTTACAAAACATGAATCTTAAATGAATGTTACAGATCTTGTTGGTTATGTTCGTCAAATCTTGTTGGCTAATTGAGTACACCATCAAACATGAATCTTACCACATTTTTTAAAATTAAACATAAAACAAGGATCATATATTATGTGTAGCTCCTCATTAAATGAATGTTACAAATAACTAAATAAAATATTTCTATCCTACCCCTATTTATTTATTATATATGGATGACAAACCAATACTCATGATGAATTCTTTTTGGTTAAAGAAGGTTAGTAAAATTAATAAAAATGTAGGGTTAACAAAATAACTTCCCTCTCTCTCTCTCTCTCTCTCTCTCTCTATATATATATATATATATATATATATATATATATATATATATATATATATATATATGGGTGAGTTCAAAATTGTTAGACCACAGTCTCATTGGATTCAAGATCATCCAAACTGAAGATCGCAATCTGAAGCTAAAGCCAGAACGTCGACTCTCGATATAAAAGTCTATGTCTATTTGTAATAAATGTCAATGTAATTGTTTGTTATTGTAATAGTTAACTTAATATCTAGTTTGTTAGATATTTAGTTAACTTAGTTATTATTTAGTTAGTTAGTTAGTTATATAATATCTATTTGTTAGATATTATGTAGGTTTATAGTTTTATAATGCAACTTGTTGTTGCAAGTTGATTAGGTAGTGTGTTAGACACACTAGCTAGATATTTTTGTGATATCTCTCTATTATCTCTAAAGAGATCAGATCAGATCACATATATAAACACACACAAAAAGGTGAAAAAGAGAGAAAAACATAGAGAACACATCAAGAACTTAATCGATCAACCTTGTAATCGTTTGATATATTCAATACAGGTTGGTAATCGTTATTGTGTTGTTGTTTCTATAAAACTTGATAGTAGTAGTATTGTTAAAGGACTGACAATTGGTATCAGAGCCTGATTAAGATCAAAACAAGTTTTATGAGAAAAACGACTCTGTGTTCTTGAACAAAATTCGATTTTGTGATTTTGAGTGTTTTAGGTGTTAGAATCGAACAGAGAGTGATCGATTTACATGCTAGATCGAGTTGTTGCTATTTAATTTCACTTTAAAGCTTCTATCGAGTTCCAATCTGTGGATTATAAGTGAAAATAATCGACTGGAAAAACGTATTGTGCTATCAAATTTATTTCAAAAAAGAGTGTTTTAGAGAGATCGAGTGCTTACATTCTGTTCTAGAAGTAATTCTAGACATATTGGTAGAGTTTGGTGTTGCTAAATCGTTTCAGGAACAAGATTCATACGATATTCTGAAGAACAGGTCGAATAACCCGCAAACCAGAGGAAGAATAACACGCAAAGTCCCACTTTGCGCGTCCCACTACAAACGCAAAGCAGACTTTGTCGCTCCAACTTCTCGGTTCCCAAGTGACCCGCAAAGAAAACTTCTCGCATCAAGTTAGACCCGCAAACCTCCATTTGCGCGTCCAACAAGACCCGCAAACCTCCATTTGCGCGTCCAACTAGACCCGCAAACCTCAACCTTGCGCTTCCCACTAGACCCGCAAACCTCATTTTGCGCGTCCCATTAGAAACGTAAACCTCAGTTTGCGCACCCCATTTGCGCACCCCACCCGCTAACCGGGTAGCGGGACCCCCGTGCTAAGTCTGCCTAGGGGGACTGATTGTTCCAGATTCTAGTTTCTAAATCAAGATTAATCAAACAAACAAGAATAAGAATCAAATACCTGTTTGATTAACTTCTCAAAATCAAGATTACAATATCTCTCTCTCTAGAACTCTCTCCAACGACCTCTCTCTCTCTCTCTAACTTTCTCTCTCTAAATGTAACTGAAATATTCTTCAATTAAGTTCTCTACAAAATACAAAGAAAGAAAAACTATTTATACTACCTAACTATTACAAGGAAAAATACAAATACAAGAATACATTGACTTATTACAAATAGACTTTGACTTTAAATGAGATTTGACTTTAACAACTTTGACTTTCTCAACTTTGACCTTCAGTATTCTTGATCTTGTATCCAACAGATTTATGCTCTAACAATCTCCCCCTTTGGATTCAAGATCACTATTGAAAGATCTAGCAATTTAGTTCCTCGCTTTAAGCTTTGTCAAAATAATCTCTCCTTTTTCATTAACAGTCTTCTTTCCAAGATTATCTTCAAATGAT
This sequence comes from Arctium lappa, assembly GCA_023525745.1. Lineage (NCBI taxonomy): Eukaryota > Viridiplantae > Streptophyta > Magnoliopsida > Asterales > Asteraceae > Arctium > Arctium lappa. The sequence goes on along the minus strand of CM042047.1, from coordinate 42,184,058 downwards.
GAACAATCTTCCCAAAGCTCTCATAGAACGATTACAGACTTTGGAAATAAATTTTCTTCAGAATCAACTTGAATTTCTTTCAGCAAATAAACTTCAAAGAAAATTTCCACAAATCTTCAGAAAATCTTTGATCATCTTCAAATCTTTACTTTGAATCTTCTGTCTTGACCATTTGAAAAAATCATCTCCCCCAAACTTGAAAATCTTAAACATTTCTTCATACCATGTCCAAACTTTAACATTTCTTCATACCATCTCAAAACTTTAACATTTCTTCATACCATCTCCCCCTTTTTGATGATTTGAGCATCAATATCATCAAAACTTTTCTTCCAAGAAATGTCATTGACCAATCTGATCTATGAAAATCCTCTGATTCTGTGATCCATAACAAGATATTCATCTAGATCTTTTTAAATCCAGACAAAAATAAGTACAGGTAACTCCTAAATCAACAGATGAATCAGTTAAAATGCCTGTCAGTAACACAAAGTCACTGTGTGTAACGAATACACAATATAAAGGAGCTTTTGTGATGTTCACTCCCCCAGGGCTTCCATCCAATCATCGAAATACCACAAAGGCAATTTCTATGAATGTTATGACAAAGAAACGAATTCTTTGTGTGTTCGTGCACGTGTAGAAAGAATTAAGCACGAATAACTGCTTTCATAAGGCTCAACATAGTGTAAATCACTGAGACAATAGTTGATAAACACAAACTCTAAGTGCATGATTGAAGTGCGAAGGTGGGGCAGACTTCCTTCTTTTTCAATATCTAGATTTTCAAAATGAAAACCAGATAGATTATATGTTGCGTCCCCAGAAAATATGAAACATTCTTGAAATGACCGTTTCGAAATGAAATATCGCTCAAAAATTCATTGAAGTACAAGCGGAGTGTCTTACCATCGAATAAAAACTATTTCAATTTAGAGACGTGGTAAGAACAACTTGAACAAAAATTCAAACCGGTGTGTGTGAATACTTGAAAGTATATAGAAAAGACAATACACAAGTAATTATCTTTGGAAACACACGGTTTGTAAACAATAAAGCACAAAATAAAAAAATGAAAAAAAAAATTTAAAATCACACTTCCAAATTATAAAATCTGTTTAAAAAAATCAGGAAGTGGTTTGAACATTTAAGAACATGTTTTCTATATCTGAAAGTTGTCCTTCTTTCAAATATTTTTAAGATTAAGATAAGAAATTTACCTTTTCGCTCAATCTTAAATCTCAGAAAGTCAGGCTGTAGTCATAAAGATATGATCGTGTCAACTTCTCTCATCCTGTATAAGTCTCAAAGTCTAGTCAAACTTTATTCACAAAATTTATTCAAAAATTAAAATGACATAAAGCAGTAAAACAATTAAAGAACGAGTTCTGATTAGAAATAATCAGAAATCATACTCTTACTCCTTTTGACTTATAGGCTCCCCCTAAAATCATGCATCACAAAAATTTTGTCAGTTAAGTATAATGCAGAAATTAGTTTTGCTCCCCCTCAAATGAATGTAGATCATTTAAAATCTTCTCTAACTCCCCCTGAGATCATGAGCAAACAATTAAAGTGCAGATATCCTTCAAACATAAAAATAAAGAAAATGATGAAAAATAACAATACGTAACTTTAGTATGTAATAACTGATTATGTCTTCAGATTTAACATACCAAGCTTAGAGACAAGAAAATTAAATCTCTTCTCATCTAAGGGTTTGGTAAATAAATATGCAAGTTGATAATCTGTTTTTACAAAATAAAGTTCAATTGTTCCTTTTTCAACATTATCTTTGATAAAATGATACCTTACATCAATGTGTTTGGTTTTAGTATGCTGGACAGGATTAGCAGATATGGCAATTGCACTCTTCGAGTCACAGTAGATTGGAATTTTATCATACTTGAATCCATAGTCTCGTAGCTGTGTTCGCATCCACAAGACTTGAGAGCAACAACTGGCAGCAGCTACGTACTCTGCTTCAGCAGTCGAAGTGGAAACGCATAATTGTTTCTTTGATGCCCAACTAACGAGCTTGTCTCCAAGAAATTGAACGTGACCAGAAGTACTCTTTCTGTCCAACATGCAACCTGCATGATCTGCATCTGAATATGCAGTCAGTTGAAACCCAGTATCTTTTGGATACCACAAACCCAGGTCTGCAGTGCCCTTTAGATATCTAAAGATCCGTTTGACAGCGGCCAAATGGGATTCTTTGGGAGCAGCTTGATATCTAGAACAAAGACATGTTGAGAACATAATATCTGGTCTACTGGAAGATAAATACATCAACGATCCTATCATACCTCTGAACGTTCTAACATCTACACTTTTACCCGAAGGATCAGTGTGGATCTTAGTACCAGGTGCCATCGGGATTCCAATTGGTTTACAATTTTCCATCTTGTACTTCCGAAGAATGTCCAAAATGTACTTAGATTGATTTATAAAAATCCCCGTAGAAAGTTGTTTAACTTGTAATCCGAGAAAGAAATTCATCTCTCCCATCATACTCATTTGAAAACGTGACACCATGAGTTTAGAAAAGTTTTTACAATATTTTGGATTAGTAGAACCAAATATTATATCATCAACATAAATCTGAATAAGTATAATATCAGCTTTTTCCTTCTTTATGAATAAAGTGGTATCGATCTTACCTTTAGAGAAACCAGACTTGACCAAGAATTTGGATAATACATCGTACCAGGCTCGAGGGGCTTGCTTTAATCCATAAAGGGCTTTGTCCAAGATGTATACATGATCTGGCTTGTCTTGATTGACGAACCCTTCAGGTTGAGACACGTAGACTTCCTCTTTAAGAATGCCGTTCAGAAAGGCTGTTTTCACATCCATCTGAAAGACTGTGAAGTTCTTATGAACAGCGTAGGCGAGAAACATTCTTATTGCCTCTATACACGCTACTGGAGCATACGTCTCGTCATAATCGATGCCTTCCTCTTGCCGGTAGCCTTTGGCAACAAGTCTAGCTTTGTTTTTGATGACGACACCATCTTCATCCTTTTTGTTCTTGAATACCCACTTAGTGCCGATCACGGTTTTGCCTTCTGGTTTAGGAACCAGTCTCCAAACATTTAGGGCTTCAAACTGATTGATCTCTTCTTGCATTGCAGATACCCAGTCCGAATCAGCAAGAGCCTCAGATACTCGAGTTGGATCAATCTTGCTGAGGAATGAGTCATGCATACACTGATTAAGAGTCGCTGACCTTGTCTGAACAGGCTTGTCAAAATCTCCAATTACTTGATGTAATGGATGGTCTTTGGTCCAGCGATGCTCATGTAGGAGTGGAATAGATACTGATTGAATATGATCATCATCTTGAAATCCACTTTTAAAATCTTCAGTTTGAATTACAGGAGGGGGTTGTCAGTTGAAGTTTCATGTGCAGAAGTATCAGTGGGAACAACAAATTCAGGCTGTTGAGTAGACAATGTAGTACACCCAACTGAAACAGTTACTTCTGGCTCAGCATTAACTTGTGTATCTTCAACTGTAGGAGTAACAAGAGGAATGTGAGTTTCAGACTGAACGGGGGATGCTTGTTCAGTTATGACATCTGAAGTAACTGGATGATTGCAACTTGTGTCTTCAGACCTGTCAGTCACAACAGATTTAGATACATTAGAACCTAGAAACTCATCATAAAAGAATTCAAATAACAAATCTAAATCAGTTAAAATTTGAAGTAGATGTAGAAGCGTTATCCAAATTTTTCGCTGTAGAAACAGGTTCTGGACTGATCTGCCCATAAGCTAATACTCCTGTGATAACGGGTTCTGAACTGAGATGATCAGAAGCCATCTCTTCATCAAATGTGACATTGACGCTCTCCACAACTGTCTTTGACTTCTTTATATAAACACGATATGCAGCAGAAGTTGAAGAATAACCAATAAAAATGCATTCATCCGCTTTTGCACTGAATTTGTTCAGACTCTCTATGTCATTAAGCACAAAACATTTACACCCAAATATATGAAAGTATTTGATGGTAGGTGTTCTGTTGTTGATCAACTCATATGGAGTCTTTTGAAATCGGCGGTGTATCATGGAACGATTCTGAGTATGGCATGCAGTCGACACAGCTTCTGCCCACAAGAATAGAGGTAAGTCCGATTGGCTAAGCATAGTCCGAGCGGCCTCGACTAGCGTTCGATTTCGCCTTTCGACTACTTCATTTTGTTCAGGCGTTCTAGCAGCAGAATACTGATGTGAAATCCCAACTGATTCGAGATATTCATCAACAATCTTGTTCTTGAATTCTGTGCCATTGTCAGTTCGAAGGAACTTGACTTGTCGCTGCAATTTCACCTGGGTCGTCTTTAAGAATGAAATGAGAACTTCAGGTGTCTCTTCTTTTGAACGAAGAAATTTGACCCACGTGTATCTTGAATAATCATCCACAATAACCAACACATATTTCTTACCACCCAAACTCTGAGTTCTCATTGGACCACATAAATCCATGTGTAGCAATTCTAACAGAGAACTAGTGCTTGGTTCAGGCTTCGGTTTATGTGCGGCTCTCTTCATCTTACCCTTCTCACAAGCTGCGCATAAGTGTTGTCTTTCATATTTCAGCTCAGGTAGACCTTTAACCAACTTCCCACGAACCAGCTTATTGATGTAACGAAAGTTCAAATGAGATAAACGTCTATGCCAGAGCCAACTTTGCTGCAGTGAAGCTTTTGTCATCAAGCATACCTGATTGTCAATCTGAACTTTGGACAAGTTGATGGTGTAGAGGTTTGTCTTTCGATGTCCACCTAAGAGTTCTGTGCCATCTTCAGTACGAACTGAGCAACTCTTAGACTTGAAGTTGACCTCTAACCCTTTATCGCAGAATTGACCTATGCTGAATAAGTTGTGCCCCAAACCTTCAACATAACTCACCTTACTGATCGTTATCTTGTCTTGAATGATGTCACCATATCCTAGAATAGGTGAAAGTTGATCGTTTCCAAATCTGACATTGCCACTGAATTTCTCTGTATAGTTAGACAATAAAGCTTTTTGACCAGTCATATGCTTGGAACATCCACTATCCAAGTACCACATATGTCGGGTCTGCAAGAGAAATCAGACAATAATAGACTTAGGTACCCATTTAAAAACGGGCCCTAACAGATTAGCACAAGATTTTGGCATCCACTTGAAAATGGACCCTCTTTTATTTTGAAAGCTTTGAAAAACATTTGATCTTGAAGAATTAACATGATAAGATCCATACCAATTAGAAGAATTATGAGAATAAGCAAAATCATTTCTCTGATAAGGATAAGATGTAGTAGTAATAGGAGACAATTGAATCAATTGCTGTATTGAATATCTCTTGTAAGAAGTTACAAGGTTTTGATTAAAAGCAATTTGATCAATCACATCAGTATCACTACTAACTGTTCTATTACAATTATTATCAGAAACTGATTCTACTATCTCATCATCCCTCCTTTTTGGTCTCCATTCAGATTGAGCTTTCAACTTTTTCTTCCTTAAATCTGAAACATAAGAGATAGATGAATTAGGAAAAGCAGATTTCAAAGATTGAGTTTTATTTTGTGTACCAGTGTTTTTCTGTTTCTGTAATCGCTGTTTCTTATGTTTCTTACCATGGGCATAGTAATCAGCAGTTACAGAAAATGATTTACCAACCTTAGTTGATGATTCAACAGTATTTACACCACTTGGTAACACTTTGTCATTTTCAAGACAAGTAGAATGATTAGGAAGTTTAGAATGAATGTCAAACATATCAGATTCTTCCATGCTCCCATCATCAGAATTAAAAGAATCATTTGCAGATTCAAATAAGTCATCAGAATTGTCAGAAAAAAATTGAGATGCCATTGAAACTGTAGAACACTTTGTTGAATTAATTTGAAAAACAGTGTTCTTTAATACGGTAGAAAATACATTTTGTTGAATATCCACCAAAAGCTTTTCATCAAATAAAACATTTTCAAGCTCGACTATTTTGTTTTCAAGGATAGATGTAGGAACATAAACCTTTGCAATTTCAGGTTTTGCCTTCATCTCAGATGCGGAATAACTAACAAAATAGTCGTTTGAAAATACTTTTGGTGTTTCGGAAAGATAACTATCATTTAACTTTACATAGTTAAATGGTAGTTGCATTTTCTTTTTATTCTTTCTGTTTTCAGTTTCTTTGGCCTCTACTTCGTCTGGCAATTTGGTAACGAATTTGGGTTTTAAATGAGTATGTTTACCAGCACATGCAAGAAAATCATAGTTATAAAGTACTGGCTGTTTTCTGATGGCTTTATTAAGATAATGGGGGTTGTTAAAACCAAGACCCCATCTTTGCTTAACATCAGCCTCTTCATCAGGAGCATTAAGAAAAATGGTTTGATCTGTTTGACCTCTTTTATAAAGTTTAACTTCCAGATCATTTACCTTCTTGTTCAAATTCTTGTTTTCAACCTGCAATTTATAAACAGTTAGTGCAGATTCATTTTTCTCAAACTCATCTTTAGAAATCTTAACTTCAAACTCAGAAATCTTCTTTTCAAAATCATCTACTTTAGATTTAGATTCAAAATCAGACTTGCGTAAAGAATCAATCAGATCTTTATTTGAAGTAACAGAAGTATTAAGATCAAAGATCTTCTTGTTCTTTTTAACAACTCTTTCTTTTTCCTTTTTCAGATTATCTTCTAAATTTTGAAGCTCAACCACCATGGTTTCCAATTTGGTAATAAATCTTTTGGAGTTAAGTTTAATACCTCATTAACTGCTTCATCATCTGACTCGTCATCTTTTTCTTCTTTTCCCATTAGACAGATATGAGCATTTTCCTCTTTCTCTTCACCTTCATCCTCGGAATGATCCAACCAAAACTCATCCTCGGCCATCAAAGCTACACCAGCTTCTTGTTGTCTTGCCAAAAGCAACTTGTTTTGATAATACTGAGAGTTGCGTACTTTCGGCTTTCGACAATCTTTGGCATAATGACCCATCTTCCCGCAATTGTAGCATTTGATTGAGTCAGTTGCTGGCTTTTCAACAGCGGTGTAGTCATTCGCAAACTTTTTCTTCTCATCCGGTTTCTTTTCCACATATCTTTGCTCTTCATACCTTTTTCCTTCCACCCTTTCCCGGTGTTCATGGTTCTTTGAACTCGAAGAAGAATACCGTTGAGAATTTGATCCCAGCTTCTTATAAAATTTCTTCTGAAAGGCACGGGTCAGCAATATCATAGCTTGTTTCAGACTTTCTCCATCATCACTATCTGAAACAGAATCAGACTCTGAACTGGTAAGAACTATCTTCTTTTTCTTCTCTTTCTTTTCTTTCTTCTTTTCTCCAGCTACTAAAGCAATCGGATCAGGAACTTTTTCTGCCTTCTTTTTCTCAGCTCTTTTCTCTTCAACTTCTTCTTCATTCTGAAGCAAGGTCTCAAATACCTCATGTAGTGGAATTTCATTCAAATCCTTCATCTGCTTCATTCTTCTTGTATGCTTTTTCCATTCTGGACGTAAGATACTCAGAAATTTAACATTGTTCTCCAACTGCTTCTTTTTGACTTTGTTCTTTGTCAACTCATTTAGAAGCAACACAAACCTCTCATAGGTATCTTCCAGACTCTCATTCTCCTTTGCTTTGAACTCTTCATAACTATTTATGCAGTTCGCCACTTTCATCTGGTTTTCGACCTTTGATCCCATTATCATCTTTTGCAATTGATCCCACATCTTCTTAGCATTGGCTTTATAACTGTCAATCTTGATGTAGATCTCATTTGGTATGCTTTGAAGAAGTAATGATCTCGCTTGTTTATCTGCTTTGTATCGGCTTTTCTGCTCTTCAGAATATTGAGAAATATCCACTGTCACTGTTTTCATCTTTTGCTCTCGTTCTTCAGTTCCATCTTCACTATCAGAAGAGTCAACATCAGGTATCTGAACTGTAATTGGAGCCATTGGACCTTCAGTGCTAGACAGTAAAATATTCTCTCCATTTGAATGCCGATCCACGAAATCCAAGAATCTGTCTTTCCATTGCTCATATTCGCCTTTTAATAAAACTGGAGGTTTGACATCGGTTCCAATTGAAAGAGCATCTTTGGAAGTCATCTTGTATAAACTTGTTTGAAAAATATATCAATAAGAAACTAGAACTGATCGTTAGTCCAAATGAAACAATCAAGAAAATACAGAAAACTTGAAATATAAAATCAGAAATTTTAATCACAAAAAGAACTATGTCCCCCTAGGCAGACTTAGCGGGTGGGGTCAAGGGGCAGCGCCCCTAGAGAAAAAAATTTCACTATTAAAGGGCATATTATAGTTTTGAAAAATTTGTCTAAGTCCTCCACACTTTGCGCTTCAAGAGACAAACACAAACCTTTACTTTGCGTTTCAAGTGACAAACGCAAATCTTACTTTGCGGTTCATGTGGGAAACACAAACCCTTACTTTGCGGTTCATGTGGGAAACGCAAACCCTTATTTTGCGGTTCAAGAGAGAAACGCAAACAACCACTTTGTGATTCAAGAGGGAAACGCAAACCACTACTTTGTGTCTCTACTTGCAAGCACTTCTACTTTGCGTTTTTCACTTTGCGTTTGTTTAAAAACGCAACTCTTACTTCTCGATTCTTGATTGAAACGCAAACCTGTACTTCTCGATTCTTGATTGAAACGCAAACATGTACTTCTCGATTCTCAAAATGAAACGCAAACTTAAACTTCTCGATTCTCAACTCTTAATGAAGGAAACGCAAACTTTTATGAAGACCCGGAAACCTGATGAATGACCCGCAAACCTCTAAAATCGAACAAAATTGCACCAAAAACTCATTTAGACCTTGAAATTCAACTCTATACTTCGACAATTCACTCGTCTAACCAATTCGAACACAAAACTAACACAAAAATTCGATCACATACACAAAATCAATAGAAATTGACTCAATTTCAGTGCACATGACTCGTGAACTCGACTTCGACCAAAATCAAAATTAACTATCGATTACAGTGCATTTCTTGAAATCACCTATACATACTCAATCGATTATGCTATCTGATCAAAATCTAATTGATTACAACTCCAAAAACTCACTAAAACTCAGAATCGATCTGGACTTTGAAGAACAGTAAAAACGAACTTTTCTTGATTTCTTGATTTTTCGATTTGGATCTGCTTTGATACCAATTGATTGCTCCAGATTCTAGTTTCTAAATCAAGATTAATCAAACAAACAAGAATAAGAATCAAATACCTGTTTGATTTACTTCTCAAAATCAAGATTACAATATCTCTCTCTCTAGAACTCTCTCCAACGACCTCTCTCTCTCTCTCTAACTTTCTCTCTCTAAATGTAACTGAAATATTCTTCAATTAAGTTCTCTACAAAATACAAAGAAAGAAAAACTATTTATACTACCTAACTATTACAAGGAAAAATACAAATACAAAAATACGTTGACTTATTACAAATAGACTTTGACTTTAAATGAGATTTGACTTTAACAACTTTGACTTTCTAAACTTTGACCTTCAGTATTCTTGATCTTGTATCCAACAGATTTATGCTCTAACAGGGACAAAATTTCTTGTGTGATCAAATTTTACCTAGGTTAACGATCATATCTGTCAAGTTTTTCTCTTATATTCAATACAGGATGACATCCAGAGAAGCCCTTGCAATAGGAACTGACACCAAGCCACCAGTTCTCTTCAAAGGAGAATACGAACAGTGGAAGGATAGGTTTCTAAACTTCATTGATAGACACGAGCTGGGTGATTATATCAGAACATCTATTGAAGAAGGGATTATGACACCACCAATGACGACTCGGGTAATTGATAACGTGCCTACTCAGGTTGAACTGAAGTATCACGAGCTACAAGATGATAACCTCAGAAGAGCCAAAGGCGACAAATTATCAAAGTCATACATCTTACAGGGGATCCCAAATGAAATATACGTCAAGATTGACAGTTACAAGGCTTCAGGTAAAGAAATGTGGGATCAGCTCGAGAAAATGATGTTGGGTTCAAAAATTGGAAATCAGCTGAAGATCTCCAACTGCCTAAATAACTATGAAGAATTTAGAGGCAGGGTGGGAGAAACCTTAGAAGAAACCTATGACAGGTTTGTGACATTGCTGAATGAACTTAGCAAGAACAAAGTTCACAAATCTCAAAATGAGTTGAATATCAAATTCCTTAGTATTCTTCAACCTGAATGGAAAAGATTTGCTCGTTAGATGAAGTAGATTAAAGACTTGAATGAGATTCCACTTCACGAGGTGTATGAAACCCTCCGTCAAAATGAAGAAGAGGTGGATGAAATTCTGGATGAGAAGAGACAAAGAGGAAAGGCAGTTGAAGACACAGTCGCCCTTGTAGTCAGAAAGAAGAAGAACAAGGCGACTGTATATGAATCAGATGAAGAAGATGAAGGTTGTGCAAACTCAGAATCAGATGAAAATGATCAGCTGAAGCAAGCAATGATGATGCTGACTAGTGCCTTTCAGAAAAGGTTCTACACAAAGCCAACATCAAATAATCAGAGATATTCATCTGGTCCGAACAACTACATTCACAAAAAAAGGATTGAAGGTAGCAGATATGAAGGGAAGAGATTTGAGGGGAGAAGATCAGAGGAGAGGAAACCTGAAGAAAGAAGGTTTCAGTCGGAAGGAAAGAGGATAGAGGAGAGGAGACTGGAAGAAAGGAAATTCAAAGCTGAAGGATCAAGTCAGCCAGAACCGCCTACATGCTACAACTGTGGCAAACCAGGTCACTTTGCCAAAGACTGACGTAGATCAAAAGTCAGAAATTCAGACTACTACAAGAACAAGATGCTTCTTGCAAAACAACAAGAGGCAGGCAAGGCACTGATGGCTGAGGACGAATACTGGCTCGATCACTCAGATGATGAAGAAGAAGATGATTAAGATAGAGAAGAAGCCGTCAACATATGCTTGATGGGAAAGATAGAATCAGATGTTGAAGCTGATTCTGACAATGAAGAAGAGGAGGTATGTAATCTATCTGATTTAGAATTCATGAATAAAATGCATGCCATGAGTATGAAACAAAGAGAGTTAGAATCTAATCTTAAGCAAGATAATGGTGTCATGACAGACAAAAACCAGTTGATACAGAAACTTAGCAATGAAATTGCTGAGAAGAAAGTATTAATTGAGGTTTTACATAAAGATAATGACACCAACGCTAAGGAAAAGACAAAAGTTCTAAAAGAGAATTCTGATCTTAAGTCTCAACTTCTAAAGAGTGAAGATAGATATTTATGAGCTTAAAAAGTTGCATGCTTCTTGTACAAAAGAGAACTTTTCTTTGTTAGGAAAACTAAAAAGTTTGGAAGAGAAGTTGTATAAAATGGGTCAAACTGAACAGACTATTTTTCTAAACAAACCCAAAGAGGAGATAGAGAGATGGGGAATCGGTTATAAGAATCCTCACTGTCTTCAAAAGGGGATGTCTGAAGTTCCAGGACTTTATGATCATCTTAATATGCAATTAGCCCGCAGACTCCCCGCGTTTAAAACCTTTTGGACTAAACTGTCAAAAGAGGATGAAGCCAATGAAACGGAAAAACAAATGAAATCAGCTAAAGTTCATCTTCCATTTTATTATGCGAAGTTGAATAATAGTTTTGATGAAAACCCAATATATAAAAAAGAAGGAACCACTTTCAAGTGATTTCTTTCCAAGTTATTCTGCAAAGGAAATGGAGGCGAAGCCTATCAAAGGTAAATTATATGTCCCTCCTCTCGTTTTAGAACGCAAAATTTCTGAACTCGAGACTTCTTTATCAGATGCAAAACTTTTGATAAATATTGAACAAAGCGTTTTTACAACCGTGTTTTCAAATACTGTTCTTTCAAAAGCTTCAAACTCTAAGGAGTTGTCTGGTTCATCAAATAAAGGAATTGATTTTTTGAACTCTGACGGTAGTTTAGATGATGGTTCCTATCTCTTTGACTTTAATACAAAACTTCCCAACCATTCATCATTTGTGAAGAAAACTTTAAGAAAAACCAGTAAGCCTGTGAACAGTGCAAAATCAACGAAAGCTTTCGTTGATAAATCAGTCTCTGTGAATGCTAAGAGTGCTAAAGGTAAGAAAATATCTCAGCATTCACAGAAACCGACCACTGCTGGTAATTCCAAGAAGAAGCATTCGTTTGTTGCTCCAAGGTCTAACTCACCAGCTTTACATGTTTCAGATCTGAGAAATCAAAGGCCAGAAGCAAATTCTCTGTGGCAACCTAAACGGAACCTTGACAAGACCGTTTTATCGTCTAGTAGTGTTAATTGTAATAAGACTTCGCTTACTAAAGACGTTGTAATTGCTGATATTGCTGTTTATCGTAAACAATATTCAATGAAGCAATTATTTCAGTTATCTTTATCTGCTGGAAAGTCTTCCTTTTATGATAAACATATATCTATCTTTTGTCAAGATTCTGAAGATTGGTTTGGAAATTACCATGTGCATTCATCTCATACCAACTCTCATGCTTTTCAAACGAACAAAGGATCCAATTTGAAATGGATACCAAAATCTTGTGCTAACACAGCAGGACCCAAATTCCAGTGGGTACCTAAGGCTAAATCTGTGTTGCAGGCACACAAAGATTAAAGAGAAAGCGACTTCTGATTATGTACAGATCAGGACTCGTTCTTCAAACTCAAAATAGGTTTTTGGATAATGCAGTTCAAAACCCGAACATCAAAGTCAAAATAGGCTTTTGAACAAATCAGTTCAAGACCCGCACTTCGATGATCAAAGTGTATATTCCAATGTTGTCATATTCAAATCTAAATTTCAAATTTCTCTTATGCAGACTAGTCATACGTGGTTCTTGGACAGCGGTTGTTCCAAGCACATGACAGGGCAAAAGGAGATACTGTCCAACTTTAAAGAAAAATATTGTGGAACGGTAAGATTTGGCAACGACCAGTTTTCTCCAATCATGGGATACGGTGATGTACAACATGACAATGTCACTATCAAGAAGGTGAGCTATGTAGAAGGCTTACGACACAACTTGTTCAGCATAGGCCAGTTCTGTGACAAAGACTTAGAGGTCAACTTCAAAGCCAAAAGATGTCCCGTTCACAATGAAGAAGGCGAAGAACTTTTGGTCGGTAAACGAGAATCAGACCTCTACACAATCAATTTATCTGATGTCCAGACTGACAAGCAAGTTTGTCTACTATCGAAAGCTTCGATGCACCAAAGTTGGTTATGGCATCGACGTCTTTCTTACCTCAACTTTCGGTACATCAACGATCTGGTCAGTGGAAAGCTCGTCAAAGGACTTCCAGAACTGAAATACGAAAGAGAACATCTTTGTGCAGCTTGTGAAAAAGGGAAGATGAAGAGGGCACCTCATAAACCAAAGCCTGAACTAAGTACAAAAGCTCCGTTAGAGTTATTGCATATGGATCTATGCAGTCCGATGCGAACTCAAACCTTAGGCGGAAAGAAGTACATACTCGTGATCGTGGACGATTATTCGCGATACACATGGGTCAAGTTTCTACGTTCAAAGGATGAGACACCAGATGTCCTCATTACATTCCTGAAGACGACCCAGGTGAAACTGCAGAAACCGGTCAAGATTCTAAGAACAGACAACGGCACAGAGTTCAAGAACAACAAAGTTGAAAAATATCTCCAATCTGTCGGGATTTCACATCAATACTCTGTTGCTCGTACGCCTCAACAAAATGGAGTGGTTGAAAGAAGAAACCGAACACTAGTCGAGGCTGCTCGTACTATGCTAAGTCAATCAGACTTACCTCTGTTTTTGTGGGCAGAAGCTGTTTCAACCGCGTGCTACACACAAAATCGTTCCATGGTACATCGAAGGTTCAAGAAGACTCCTTATGCGTTAATCAACAACCGAACACCGACAATCAAATACTTCCATATATTTGGATGTAAGTGTTTCGTACTAAACGATAGGGAGAATCTTAACAAGTTCAGCGCTAAGGCAGATGAAGGAATCTTCATTGGATATTCCTCAACAGCGACTGCATTTCGTGTTTATCTAAAAAAGTCAAAGACGGTGATTGAAAGCGTCAACGTCTCCTTTGATGAAGAAATGGCTTTAGAACAATACAGTTCAGAACCCGTTATAACCGGAGTACTAGCTTCTGGGCACCTCAGTCCAGAACCTGCATCTCAAAAGACTAAATCAGACGAAGCTTCAACTTCAACTAACCATTTATCTGATTTAGATTTATTATTTGAATTGTTTTATGATGAATTTCTTGGATCTAATGTAAAGAAATCTGTTGTGGTTGACAGGATGGAAGACTTAACGACTACTCATCCAACCAGTACAGATGACTCTATTGAATCAAACGCCACGATTCAACAAGAAATTACAATTCAAATGCCGACTCCAACTGTTGAAGAAGTTCCATGTGATAAAGAGACAGAAGTAGCTGAAACAGTAGGAGATACTGTACAGATCCATCTACAGCCAGATCAAGCTGTACCTGCTGAGCCTTCTGAACCTACTACTTCAACTGAAACAATCATTCCTCCAGAACAAACAGAAGAAGCTACAAGTGGATTTGTAGATGATACAACTGACATACAATCATCTAGTCCACTGCCTCATGAACAAAAATGGACCAAAGAGCACCCGATAAGCCAGCTAATTGGCGATCCATCAAAACCGGTGCAAACTAGGTCAGCATCAATGAACCTGTGCATGCATGACTCCTTTCTGAGCAAGTTCGAACCAACACGCGTATCAGAGGCACTTGCTGATCCAGAATGGGTGATCTCAATGCAAGAAGAGTTGAATCAGTTCGATGCACTTAAAGTCTGGAGACTCGTACCGAAGCCTAAAGGTAAAACCATTATAGGTACGAAGTGGATCTTCAAAATTAAGAAAGACGAAGCTGGTACCGTCATCCGGAACAAGGCAAGACTAGTAGCCAAAGGATACAGACAAGAGGAAGGAATAGACTATGACGAAACATATGCTCCTGTGGCGCGATTAGAGGCAATCAGAATGTTTCTAGCCTACGCAGCCCACAAAAACTTCACGGTCTTTCAAATGGACGTGAAGACAACATTCCTAAATGGAATTCTGAAGGAGGAAGTCTACGTCTCTCAGCCAGAGGGATTTGTCAATCAAGAGAAGCCAAATCACGTATACATTCTCGACAAAGCACTCTATGGTCTGAAACAAGCACCTCGAGCCTGGTATGATGTCCTTTCTAATTTTCTAGTCAAGTCTGGGTTTTCAAAAGGTACGGTGGATACCACTTTGTTTATTAAAAAGGAAAAATGCGATATCATTTTAATTCAAATCTATGTAGATGATATTATCTTTGGTTCTACAAATACTAAGTACTGTAAGAACTTTGCAAACCTTATGATGTCTAGATTTCAAATGAACTTGATGGGAGAGATGAATTTCTTTCTCGGTTTACAAGTAAAACAGTTTTCTACGGGTATCTTTATCAATCAATCAAAGTACATTAGGGATATTCTTCAGAAGTTCCAAATGGAAAATTCAAAAATGATTGGTACCCCAATGGCACCAGGTACTAAGATTGGCAGTGATCCTTCGGGAAAGGCTGTTGATATTAGGACTTATCGAGGGATGATAGGTTCTTTAATGTATCTTACGTCGAGTAGGGCAGATATAATGTTTTCAACATGCTTATGTGCAAGATATCAGGCCAATCCTAAAGAAATCCATTTGTCTGCTGTGAAGCGCATCTTTAGGTATCTAAAGGGCACTGCAGATATTGGTCTGTGGTATCCTAAATATACTAGTTTTGAACTAACAGCCTACACAGATGCAGATCATGCAGGTTGTATGTTAGACAGGAAGAGCACGTCAAGACATGTGCAGTTCCTCGGTGACAAACTTGTCAGTTGGGGATCAAAGAAGCAACTTTGCGTTTCAACTTCCACGGCAGAAGCAGAATATGTAGCTGCTGCTAGCTGCTGTTCTCAGGTCTTGTGGATGAGAACTCAATTACGCGACTACAGTTTCCACTTCAACAAGATCCCGATCTACTGTGATTCCAAGAGCGCCATCGCAATAACGGCGAATCCTGTTCAACACACGAAGACAAAGCATATAGACGTCAGGTATCATTTTATCAAGGATAATGTAGAGAAAGGAACAATTGAACTTTTCTTTGTAAAGACTGAGTATCAACTTGCTGATTTGTTCACCAAACCTTTAGACGAAAAGAGGTTTACCTTTCTAGTCTCGAAGCTTGGTATGCTAAATCTCAAAGTATAACCAGTAATTACCTATAAAAGTTTTCTAATTGTATACTTTTTCATCCTTATATTATTCTTAAATCTGATTGCTATCTGCAAGTTAACATTATGTTCATGATAAAAGGGGGAGTATGAGAAGAAATTGACATCTGGTCAATATTACTTCGAGGGGGAGCTCATAAAATTTGCATATACCTTTTAAAATGTCAAATTTTTTTTTGTAATGCAAGATTTTAGGGGGAGCTCTTCACGACAAAGGGGAGTACGAATATGACTTCTGATTATTTCTGATCAGAACTCATACTTTAAAAGTTTTACTGCTTTTTGTCTTTTCAATATAAGTGAATAATTATTACTTTGACTTGACATTAAACTTTTGCAGAATTTTTGAGAGAAGCTTACAAGTTCATATGTTTATGACTTTACGCTTAGCTTCATGAGATGAAAGATCACTCGTTAAGGTATAAACCTTTATCTTCATCTCACATATGGTTGAAAGAAGGACAACTTTCAATCATAAGAAAACATTGTTTTTAATGTTCAAAACACTTCCCGATTTTTCATCATATTTTATATTTTGGGAGTGTATTTTAAATGTTTTCAAAGATCAATATTGTGCTTTAACTGAAATAGTTAAACCAATTTGAGCTTCACATGCATTATAATCAAACAAAGAATCATTGTGCTAGGAATTAACACAACTTCAATGGAATCACCTTAACCAGTGATTTCTACCCAAGAAGTTAATCCTTAGTGATTGAGTGTGCAAATAGAAAAGAAATGAGTGTGATTAGAGAAAGAAAAATGTTTAAAAGAAAGAGCGTGTGAGAATAGAGTTAAAAGAATATCACAACTCTGCACCAACTTTTTCTGAGCCGGGTAGCCACCATTCTAGTGATTCACAATTCTTTGGTGATCATTATTGAAACAGGCAACTAACCCATGCCAACTCTTGATCAAAAACCTCACCATCTACTCATTTTCTTCTCAACAAGAAAATGTTTCACATTTTCAAAGGGGATGCAGCACATTTGCTATCTGATTTTCATTTGGAAAATCTGGATATTGAAAAGAAGGAAATCTGCCCTACCTTCGCACTTCAATCATGCACATTGAGTCTGTGTTTAACTTACTGTTGTCTCAGTGGTTTACACAATTTTGAGCCAATAAGCAATCATCCGTGCTTAATTCTTTAAAACACAAGCACAAACACACAAGGAATTAGTTTCTTTGTCATAACGTTTATAGAAATTACCTTTGTGGTGTTTCGATGATTAGATGGAAGCCCTGGGGGAGTCAACATCAAACAGCTCCTTTCCCATGTGTATTCGTTACACACAGTGACTTAGTGTTACTGACAGGCATGTTAACTGATTCATTAGTTTATTTCAGGTGTTACACTACATTTGTCTGGATTTGCAAAGATCTAGATGAATCTCTTATGAATTGACGAATCAGGGGCTCTAAACGAAAGATTGAGATTTCTTACCACTAATTTTGATGAAGTCGTTGCACTTAACATCAAAAAGGGGGAGAATGACTACAAAAGAAATGGCAAAGATCTCATGTTTCAAGAATCGCGTCCACTCTTCAAAGGGTGAGATTGTTAGATTGAAGACATGCTGATTTCAGAGAAAGAGATTGCATCTTCTGAGCTGAACAAGAAGACTGAATTGGATAAATCTTTTTATTAAATGATCTTGATCCAAAGGGGGAGATTGTTAGACCACAGTCTCATTGGATTCAAGATCATCCAAACTGAAGATCGCAATCTGAAGCTAAAGCCGGAACGTCGACTCTCGATATAAAAGTCTATGTCTATTTGTAATAAATGTCAATGTAATTGTTTGTTATTGTAATAGTTAACTTAATATCTAGTTTGTTAGATATTTAGTTAACTTAGTTATTATTTAGTTAGTTAGTTAGTTAGTTAGTTATATAATATCTATTTGTTAGATATTATGTAGGTTTATAGTTTTATAATGCAACTTGTTGTTGCAAGTTGATTAGGTAGTGTGTTAGACACACTAGCTAGATATTTTTGTGATATCTCTCTATTATCTCTAAAGAGATCAGATCAGATCACATATACAAACACACACAAAAAGGTGAAAAAGAGAGAAAAACATAGAGAACACATCAAGAACTTAATCGATCAACCTTGTAATCGTTTGATATATTCAATACAGGTTGGTAATCATTATTGTGTTGTTGTTTCTATAAAACTTGATAGTAGTAGTATTGTTAAAGGACCGACAAAATGAAAACGCATCTTTCATTGTGCACATGAGGACAAATCTTAACCATTGATCAAAATTTAGAAAACTAATCAATGGTTAATACATAATAAGGCTAATTGAGAAGTGATTAAAGATAAAATTGGAAATTTGAATCAACGCCTACCTTGTTTGACTTTTTATTTTACTTTTTAATTAAAAAAAGTTTACCCCCTTAAACTTTAAAATAAATTATCTTAAAAATTACTAATATTTTAATCAAACAAATTACACCAAAAAAAACGAGAATTTCGTGCTCTTCGATATAACATCCATCTTGATATAATTTTTTTGTTTTAACCATTTTTTACGTGAATTTCTGTATTTATGTTATATTCATTATGAATATACATGCACGTCATCAGATGTCCACATTCAGTACGAATAATAAAGGTGGACGTTCATTCACTATTCGTGATGAATAATACAGTATTTAGGATGAATAATACAACATTCAGGATGAATAATACACGAATTAATGATTCATGTATTATTTATCATGAATCGTGTATTATTCACCCTGAATGTTGTATTATTCATCATGAATGATACATTATTTATGATGAATAATATATGAATGACCAGTGAAGGTGTAGACACATGGCGTACACTATTTTGTTTTTCAATTCACAACCGAAATTTGGTTTAATTCATTATGAATACATATACGCATCCTTAGATGTCCCACATTCAGTATGAATAACAAATGTGAATGTTCATTCATTATTAATGATGAATAATACAATATTCAGGATGAATTACACAACATTCATGATGAATAATACACGAATTCATGAATCGTGAATTATTCACCGGATGTTGTATTATTCATCTTGAATGATACATTATTAATGATGAATAATACATGAATGACCCGTGAAAATGTGGAGACTTGACGCACTCTCTTTTGTTCCTGGTTCACAACATAATTATTCGATAGGTTCTCGATTCGTCTTGATGGGTGTTGGGTTACGGTGCTAAAGAAACGTGATGTCTTACGACATTAAAGAAAGTGTTGAAGGAGGTGATGTCGAGTTGCATACTTACGGTGTCGAGGTGTTATACATATTTGATTGTACATAAATATTCATAATGAATATAACACATATATATCATTTCACGGTTAAAACAACAAAAAAAACTATATGGAGATAGATTTCATATCGAAGAGCACGAAATTCTCGTTTTTTATGTAATTTGTTTGATTAAAATATTAGTAATTTTTAAGATAATTTATTTTAAACTCTAATCGGGTAAAAGTTTTTAATTAAAAAAGAAAGTAAAAAGTCAAATATGGTAGATGTGAGTTTAAATTATCTTTCATTTTTACCTCTAAACATCTTAAAACTAAAATCTCTATTTAATATGAGTTGTTGGATCAATAGAGATGGAGTAACTGAGATTTGTCCTCACGTGGACAATGAAAATTGAGTTTTCATTTAAACTTTCCTCTTTCTCTATCTCTCTCTGTGTGTGTGTGTGTGTATATATATATATATATATATAGGGTGGTGATCATTTGCAAACCACCTTCATTTATACAAACCATACAAACTTGTATCAACCAATGAAATAATTCCTTTTGTTTTCATTCTTTTAAAATTAAAAAGGGTATTAAAGTAAGGGGAATGTTCATAAAAACCCAACAAACTATTCCAATTTGAATGATTAAGTCCCTAAAGTAATTTTTTGAATGAAAAAACCATTAAACTTTCTCATTTTGAATGATTAAGTCCCTAAACTACTTTTTTGAATGAAAAAACCAATAAACTTTTTCATTTCGAATGAGAAAGCCATTAACTTTTTCCATTTTGAATAATTAAGTCCCTGAACATTTTTTTAATAAGTTAAATCATCGAAACTTTTTAAAATTGGTTACTTACATCATTTTAACAAAAAAAAAAAACTACCTGTAAACGTTTATCTTTTGATTCTTCCTCTTTTGAATAATAAAAAATAAAATAAAAAGAGAGAGATCGATGGCAGGGGCAACAACGTGTTAGGCGATATGGTGAACGGACACCTTTCGGGCAACAGGGAGTGGCGAGGCGGAGCGATACAATTGTTTGTGAGGGATTTTAATGGCGTAGAGTTTAAAAACGGTAAAAATGATTTAGATTTGTTTTTAATTTAAAACATGCATAGTCAGTTCCAGACATCTTTAAAAAAAGGTAACCAATTTTTAGAAGTTTGATGGTTTATTTATTCAAAAAAATGTTTAGTGACGTAATCATTTAAAATTAGAATGTTTAATGGATTTTCATTCAAAAAAATAGTTAAGAAACTTAATCATTCAAAATGAGAAAGTTTAATAGTTTTTTCATTCAAAAAAATAGTTTATGGACTTAATCATTCAAAATGGGATAGTTTATTGGGTTTTTTTGAACTTTTCCCTTAAAGTAAATAGAATTTTAATATATTAATTATAGTAATTTGTAATATTTGGTAGGAGATTTTAATAATTAATGAATTAATCCAAACCGATTATTAGCATCTTATTTGGTTTTTAAAAAATAAGATTTTTAACAATTTTAATTTCAAAAATGAAATTAAAAAAAAAAGATTTTGAACGGCAGTTAAAAAGTTTTTGCGTTTTATAATGCTTGAATTTAAAAATTAAGATCTTAAATATTTTAAAAATAAAATTGTTTGTAGTTTTTTTTATAATCATTAACCCACTGTGTTTCATTAAACCTCTATGTTTCATTAACAATCGTGTTTCATTAAACCTCTATGTTTCATTAAGCACACTGTGTTTCATTAAACCTCTATGTTTCATTAACCCCGGTGTTTCATCATCATTATATCACTGAGTTTCACTAAATCCCTGTTTTTCATTAAACCCCCGTGTTTCATCATCATTATATCACCGAGCTTCACTAACATGATACATATTCAATAATTTCGTGTTAAACCCCTTTGTTTCATCATCAAAATTTGGTGGTGTTTCACTAAGGGACAAAACCTCAAATGAAGGTAATACTAATAAACAAAGCACATTCCCATAAATCTAATGCTATTTCACCGATGCATAATGTAACGCCCGGAAAATTCCTCGGAAGTAATCTTGGACCATTGACCCCACACCCGTACATTAATGATGTTTATCCCTAATATATATTATTGAATTGAACCCCAAATGACTCCCACTTGACTTCAACCCTTTAGAACGCGAAAATAGGAAAATTTCCAGCGGCTGGACTGAGACATGCGACATTGACCGGCGACTATGACACTGGTCATAGTCGCAGGTGGCAATCTCGCGGGTGGATGAGAAGCCACTGTGTGTGGGCTAAGAAAATGCCCTGCGACAATGCCCCTTGGCAAAGTCGTTGGGCAATGTCTCCCGCGTGGTTGAGATTTCTGATTTTAAACGTGATTTGATGCTCATTTTGGAGAAATTGATTTTAAAAACGGGAGTGGTTTCTCAAGGGGCGATTTTTGAGCTCTCAAACACCCATCTCATTTATTTCTAGGGTTTTGGTTGGTAAGCTCCTTTATTGTTCTCCAAATCATCATTCAAGGCATTTATTGAAGCATTATCATCAAGATCTCCACTCCTTGCAACTAAGTCTTCCACAACAAACATCTAGGGTTTTCTATTTTCTAGGTTTTAATCAAAACCTAGATTGTGAGTTTCTTAAACCTTGTAAAAACTAGATACACATCATATTATGTTTTTATTGTCATTTACTTGTATTCACCATGTGGTACTTCCCTATGATTGATTTTGGGAACTTTGTTCTACAAAAGGGGTTCTCTTATGTGAACATTTGGAACCCTTGGCCACCAAAATGGTAGAATCACTCTTGCATTGAATACTATAAAATAATGTATTATAAGAAGGATTTAATCTAATTTCATGTAAACGGGTTATTGAATATCTAAGTATTGGTAGACTATCACTTGTTTACAAAATTAACTAAACATGTGAATATGTTGGAAAGGAGGAAAACTCATGAATGTCGTTATGAGAACCATATATGAAGTGTGTGTGACCGAAATTATAAATGTTGTACCCATGGTTGGTATTGTGAACATTTCTTGAGTACTATGTGCCTTGTGGCCTATTATCATTATTGATGGACGAACCAAGTCAATAGACACTAGGAGGATATAGTCTTGGGTGCCACCGTGATGGTATGTACCTAGGCCTCCGCCATTCGAGTTAATGTCATGGTTGTAGTCCTTGGATGTGTCGGGCCTTTCGGATGTCACTCATGGTAGTTGGCATCAAGGTGTATCGACTCTTTGGGTGGAACTTGATTGGTGCTATGGGTCTCCCCCATTGGCTCCACGTACGGAAATTTACCCAATTATTATCATGTAATTATATGCATATGTTCCTCTTAAATGATTGGTATTGCTTGTTCAACTCACTAGGCTTTTTGGCCTAACACTTGTTTGGTATCGATGTGTATCTCAGGTTCTAGTGGCGCCGCTTCTAAGCAGGTTTAGGCGGACTTTGGTGAGAACTTGGGGAAGGTGCATTTGGGCGTACTTTTTGAGAAGTCATTCTTTTGGTCTATAGGCGACACCCTTTTTGTAATCTCTTTTCTTTTATAGAAATTAGATTAGTCGGTTGTTGTTTATTGTCGTTAAATTACAAAATGTAATTAAACATGTTTTATTTATACCCCATTTTTGGGAGGCTCTTGCTATTGTAATTTCTATATACCTCATGTCCATGTTCTGTATTTTCGTTATCCCTATTTTTAGGGTGTTACAAGTTAGTATCAGAGCCTTTGTTTAAGTGAACTAGGTATTGACTTAGCATATCTAGACTTAAACTTTAAGCGTTAACGATAAGTTTTCCACCTTGGGGTAAAAGTCTTAGGTGGGGAGAGCGTTAGGATCCACGGAATTACATTAATTAAGAGTTGTGATGACGCTAACGACAGATCCTTGTATATAACGCAATCATAATATCACGTAGCTAATGCTATTATGAATGCGATCTTTCGTAAGCATGCTTGAATTGCTATTATTATGATAATTGATAAATGTATTAGTACGTACCATGAGTTCAACTCACTTAGTCTGTTCTCAAACTCTTCCTCGTACATGTGTGACAGATAACTATGGTAAACACTCAGAGCAGATTACCAAACCCGCAAGAGGGTCATGTGGAAGATGAATCTACCGCCGACCAACCTCCGGTGGTTGTTACCACAATGGGGCCTCCCATACCCGCTATCTTGGGCAGAGGGCCCAAAATCATTCCGCAAGTGGACCTTACCTCTGGCAACTCGATCATCTAGGAGGTGACCCTCGAAACAAGAATCAAGGACAGCATGATGCAATCCATGAACTCGGCCATGGCACAACAACAATAATTCTTTATGAAATTCTTGGAAGACCGCGATGCTAGTCACCGACGGCCAGAAACAGTGGCGGATAATGTCGTGGTTGGGTCGAGTGGTGGACCAAACATCGTGGGCACGGAAGAGAATGTCATTGTTCGTAAAAAGCGGAATGAGTCAGGATGCACATATAAGACTTTTTTGGGGTGCAGACCACCCGAATTCGCAGGTACCGTTGATCTCGTCAGTTGCATATATTGGATCAGAGAGGTGGAAATGGTGTTTGAGGATTGTGAATGCGATGAGTCTCAAAGGGTAAAGTTTGCTTCTCATCTACTTAAGGGCGAGGCCCTGACTTTGTGGAATCTCACCAGGTCATCTCTTACTCCTGAGGTGTTGGCCAAACTCTCATGGCCAACATTCAAGAAGAAGATCCTCAACAAGTATTGCAGCGAGAGGACCTTCGACAAGATTGATCTTGAGTTCCGAAATTTGAGGAAGGGTAGCATGTCTATTTCCGACAGCTCGAAGCAATTTCTGGAGAAGTTGAGTTTGGTGGAGCACCTGGCTCCCGATGAGAAGATGAAGATCAAGGTGTATCTGTTAGGATTGTCGGCCGAGATGAAGACGGCGGTGAGGAACGCCAAAGTGTCAACGATTGAGGAGGCTATCGAGGAGTCATTCCTTATGGAGGATGACATTTCTCAAGGAAGAGAAGATAGAGGTCAAGTCGGGGGGAAGAGGAAGTAGGAAAGGCCATCTGGACCCGTTCGTCAGTCTAAGCCATTTGTTGGCGGAAGGTGTGGAGACAACCGCCGAGAATCAAGGTGGTGCCACAAATGCAAGGCTAAGCATTTTGGCCCATGCAATCCGAGACCCCATTCTGTCCCCGTCGAGTGTGCTAATCGCAAAAAGAAGGGTCATGCCATCCGAGACTGCCCCATCCGGAGGCCGGTGTGTTTTGAATGTCGAGAACCGGGTCACATGAAGAAGGATCGACGACAAAAGTCGAGCAACCTCTGAGAGCGTCGAGTCGAGCATTCCGAATGACCACCGAGGAGGCGAAGGAGACCGCCGATGTCGTTTCTGGTACGTTCCTAGTAAACTCCTTGCTCGCTCATGTGTTGTTTGATTCGGGTGTTACTTGCTCCTTTGTGTCGGACATTTTCTGTAAGCAATTCGTCACTCCTAGTGGTATTCTCCCCGATGCTTTAGTAGTAAAGGTGGCTAATGGAGACCAAGTAATTATTCGCGAGCGTTTCGTTGACTGTACCTTAGAGATCGATGGTAACTCCTTTGGAGTGGATTTATTACGTATGGGTATAGGTGGTTTCGATGTATTCATAGGTATGGATTGGTTGTTTAGACATAAGGCCGACATCCTCTGTTCTAAGAAGATGATCCAAGTGCCTTTGTCAGGAAATGGTGTAGTCACCATCTATGGAGAGAAAGGGAAGAGATGTAATCCTATCATCTCCTCTCTTAAGGCTCACAAGTTCTTGGCGAAGGGTTACTCTTCATATCTAGCTTATGTGGTGGACGCGAAGAAAGAGAAGAAGTCTGTAGAGGATGTGAAGATCGTGCAGGACTACCCGGACGTCTTTCCGGAGGACCTACCCGGTCTACCGCCAGAACGCCAAGTAGAGTTTCAAATCGACCTGACTCTGGGAGTGGCTCCGACAGCCCGTGCTCCCTATCGTTTGGCTCTGACAGAGATGAAAGAGATGATGATGCAACTTCAAGAGCTCTTAGAGAGGGGATTCATCCGACCAAGCTCATCTCCTTGGGGAGCCCCGATTTTGTTCGTGAAGAAGAAGGATGGATCTATGCGGATGTGCATAGACTACCGGGAGTTGAACAAATTTACGGTGAAGAACAAGTATCCTTTACCTCGAATCGATGACCTCTTTGATCAACTCCAAGGAGCGGGATGTTTTTCGATGATCGATATTCGGTCCGGATACCACCAAGTGAGAGTAAAGAAGGAATACATTCCGAAGACGGTGTTCCGAACGAGATACGGTCACTACGAGTTTTTGGTGATGCTCTTTGGGTTGACCAACGGTTCGGCAGTATTCATGGATTTGATGAACCGCGTGTGTCGTCCCTTCTTGGACAAGTCGGTGATTGTTTTCATTGACGACATTTTGATCTTACCTAAGGATGAGGCCGAACATAGGAAACACTTACGAGAGGTGGTAAAAGTTCTCCGAAAGGAGAAATTATTTGCAAAGTTCTTGAAGTGAGAATTTTGGCTCCAAGAGGTTCAATTCTTGGGCTATGTGGTGTCCAAAGACGGTGTGAAGGTAGACCCGACAAAGATCGAGGCGATGATGAGTTGGGAACCGCCAACGAGTCCGATGGAGATCCGAAGCTTCTTAGGGTTGGCGGGTTATTACAGACGGTTCATTCAAGACTTCTCCAAAATCGCTTCGCCACTCACCTCCCTCACAAGGAAGAATGTAAAATTCATTTGGACAGAGACGCAAGATCAAGCCTTTCAAACTCTCAAGCGGAAATTGTGTGCAACTCCCATCCTATCTCTACCCGAGGGATCGGATAACTTTGTGGTGTATAGTGATGCTTCTAAGATGGGCCTCGGGTGTGTGCTAATGCAACGGGGAAAGGTGATAGCTTATGTGTAACGACAACTAAAGGACCATGAGAAAAATTACCCGACTCATGACTTGGAATTAGTGGCGGTGGTCTTTGCATTGATGTTATGGCGACATTATTTGTACGGGACGAAGTGCACTCTCTTTACTGACCACAAAGGCCTAAAATACATCTTCGACCAAAAAGAACTCAACATGCGTCAAAGAAGATGGCTTGAACTATTAAAGGACTACGATTGTGAGTTGCTCTATTATCCCGGTAAGGCCAATGTAGTGGTGGATGCCTTGAGCCGGAGGAGCTATGAAGGTGGTGTCAAATTATCTCTAACTAGGATTGATGTCGTATCAATCTTGTTGGAAAGCATCAAAACATGTCATGCGGAAGAACTTAAAGAAGAAAACCTCAAATCCGAGGTTATGATGAAGCAAAGTGGACTATTGACGAAAGATGGTCGAGGGCTTAAGCTATTTCAAGGTCGCATCTGGGTGCCAAAGTTTGGTGGGAATCGGGATCTACTCCTAGAAGAGGCACATAAGTCAAAATATTCTATACACCCCGGTAGCACCAAAATGTATAGAGACTTAAAGTTGAATTATTGGTAGCCATTGATGAAACTTGACGTAGCTAACTGCGTAGAGAGGTGTGTTACGTGTCTCCAAGTCAAGGCGGAACATCAGAGATCGTACGTGAGTTTGCAACCGTTGTCCATTCCCGAGTGGAAGTGGGACAACATCACCATGGATTTTGTGACAAAGCTACTAAAGACCTTACGAGGCCATGACACCATTTTGGTGGTAGTAGATCGCCAGACCAAGAGCGCACATTTCCTTGCAATGCGAGAGACCTTGTCGATGGATAAATTGGCCAGGCTCTATATTGATGAGGTGGTGTCGAGACATGGTGTCCCACAATCCATTGTGTCGGATAGGGACAGACGGTTCACATCAAATTTTTGGGCTAGTCTACAGAAAGGGTTGGGAACTAGATTAAACCTGAGCACGACTTACCATCCTCAAACGGACGAGCAAAGCAAGAGTCTAATTCAGACGCTCGAAGATATGTTAAGGTCGTGTGTTATCGACTTTGGAGGGAGTTGGGACTCGCATCTACCCTTGGTAGAGTTTGCTTATAATAACTATTACCATTCTAGCATTGGAATAGCGCCATTTGAGGCCTTGTATGGTCGGAAGTGCAGAACCCCGGTTTATTGGCTCGAAGCGGGAGAGAAACAATTCTCTGGACTGGAAATAGTTCAAGAGATGGCGGATCAAGTGAAGGAAATCCGGGAGAGATTGAAAGCGGCCCAAGACCGACAAAAGAGCTACGCGAACAAAAAAAGAAGACCGGTCGAGTTTCAAGTAGGCGATCGTGTTATGTTGAAAGTATCGCCATGGAAGGGGATTATCCGATTTGGGAAACGTGGAAAGTTTAGTCCTCGTTTCCTTGGACCCTTCGTCATTTTAGAGAAGATTGGGCTACAAGCTTACCGGTTGGACCTACCACCGGAATTGGATGGGATACATCCTACCTTTCATATGTGTTATCTTCTTAAGTGTCTAGCCGAAGAAGAGAGCGTGATTCCTTTAACGAAAATTCGAGTGGATAACGGGAATCGTTGCGTGGAGGAGCCAGAGGCGATATTGGAATCAAAGGTGAAGAAGTTGCGACATAAAGACGTGGTCATGGTAAAAGTACAATGGAAGCACCACCGCGGTGCCAACGTTACGTGGGAATCGCGAGAAGATATGAGGAACCGCTATCCTCACTTTTTTCCTTAGAATGGGATATCGGGGACGAAATCCTAATTAAGGTGGGAGGATTGTAACGCCCGAAAAATTCCTCGTAAGTAATCTGGGACCATTGACCCCACACCCGTACATTAATTATGTTTATCCCTAATATATATTATTGAATTGAACCCCAAATGACTCCCACTCGACTTCAACCCTTTAGAACGCGAAAATAGGAAAATTTCCAGCGGCTGGACTGAGACGTGCGACATTAACCGACGACAATGACACTAGTCATAGTCGCAGGTGGCAATCTCGTGAGTGGATGAGAGGCCACTATGTGTGGGCTACGACAATGCCCCTGGGCAAAGTCGTTGGGAAATGTCGCCCGCGTGGTTGAGACTTCTGATTTTAAACATGATCTGATGCTCATTTTGGAGAAAGTGATTTCAAAAACGGGAATGGTTTCTCAAGGGGCGATTTTTGAGCTCTCAAACACCCATCTCATTTATTTCTAGGGTTTTGGTTAGTAAGCTCCTTTATTGTTCTCCAAGTCATCATCCAAGGCATTTATTGAAGCATTATCATCAAGATCTCCACTCCTTGCAACCAAGTCTTCCACAACTAACATCTAGGGTTTTCTATTTTCTAGGTTTTAATCAAAACCTAGATTGTGAGTTTCTTAAACCTTGTCAAAACTAGATACACATCATATTATGTTTTTATTGTCATTTACTTGTCTTTACATGACCCATTTAGTATTCACTATGTGGTACTTCCCTATGATTGATTTTGGGAACTTTGTTCTACAAAAGGGGGCTCTCTTATGTAAACAATTGGAACCCTTGGCCACCAAAATGGTAGAATCACTCTTGCATTGAATACTATAAAATAATGTATTATATGAAGGATTTGACCTAATTTCATGTAAAGGGGTTATTGAATATCTAAGTATTGGTAGACTATCACTTGTTTACAAAATTAACTGAAAATGTTAATATGTTGGAAATGAGGAAAACTCATGAATGTCGTTTATGAGAACCATATATGAAGTATGTGACTGACATTCTAAATGTTGTACCCATGGTTGGTATTGTGAACATTTCTTGAGTACTATGTGCTTTGTGGCCTATTATCATTATTAATGGATGAACCAAGTCAGTAGACACTAGCAGGATATAGTCTTGGGTGCCACCGTGATGGTATGTACCTAGACCTCCGTCATTCGAGGTAATGCCATGGTTGTAGTCCTTGGATGTGTCGGACCTTTAGGATGTCACTCATGGTAGTTGGCATCAAGGTGTATCGACTCTTTGGGTGGAACTTGATTGGTGTTATGGGTCTCCCCCATTGGCTCCACGTACGAAAATTTACCCAATTATTATCATGTAATTATATGCATATGTTCCTCTTAAATGATTGGTGTTGCTTGTTCAACTCACTAGGCTTTTTGACCTAACACTTGTTTGGTGTCGATGTGTATCTCAGGTTTAGGCGGACTTTGGTGAGAGCTTGGGGAAGGTGCATTTGGGCGCACTTTTTGAGAAGTCATTCTTTGGGTCTATAGGCGACACCCTTTTTGTAATCTCTTTTCTTTTATAGAAATTAGATTAGTCAGTTGTTGTTTATTGCCGTTAAATTACGAACTGTAATTAAACATGTTTTATTTATTCCCCGTTTTTGGGAGGCTCTTGCTATGGCAATTTCTATATACCTAATGCCCGTTTTCCGGATTTTCGTTATCCCTATTTTTTGGGTGTTACACATAATTCATAATCCAATAATTTGTGATTATAGGCGATGAATAATTGGGATTTACCAATTTCCTTATTTGAAATCTGATGCCAAAATACTAATATGTCTTTGCCTACATTTTTTTTCTAATTTTAAAAATAAAATTAATTTCACTGTTAACATAATTAGATTAATTAATGAAATCAAGGATTTATATGAGTTTGTACAGTTTTTTACAAATATGATGATTTGTAATATAACCCATATATATACACACAAAGTTGAATTAGGGTAAATAATATCATCATAAATCCCTCCCTGAACCTACTGTGGATATAAAAATTCAATCCCTATTACCCGTTGAGATTGGGAATTCCTGCATATCAGTTTCCATCTATGAGTAAAACTAAAGGTAACAAAAATTGCTTTCAAGCATGTTAAAAATGGATCATATGACTTCTTATTAAACATTAAGGGGCCGTTTACCAAACACTTGCCCGGTAAGTTTTTACCCGTAAAATTCAACACTATCACTTACCTACCGGGTAAAACGACATCGTTGTATGCAACAATTTACCTAGTAAGCGCTTACCGTGGTAAGAGTCGTCGCCATCACTTACCGGGTAAGACTCTTGGTCCTTGCCTCGCTCTTACTAGGTAAGATTTTTGGTCTTTACCGGTAAAGTAATGTAACTTGATAAGCGCTTACCAAGGTAAACGTTTGGTAAACGGCCCCTAATTTAATAATCTTTTTCAATTTTAGTACACATATCCAAACGAAATTTCGGGTGTAAATTAGGATAAGATTTGAGGTGTGAAAATGGTTGATGATAAGCATGGATTTAAGATGAATTAGTTCCATTGAGGGATGAATTAATTTTACAAGTAATTATTACTTCTTTTCTTCACACCTTCCTCATTCATTATCACTTCACTATTTTGGATTGATTCTTTTACCTAACCATCATTTTTTCATTACCTTTGACCCTTCTTTTATGCCCATTACTTATTTCAAAATGTCGGTTTTGGATTCATTCTAGTTTACGCGCGTGTTATAATTGACGTTATCATAACAAATTGTTCAAAAGCCAATAAAAACCATCATATGGCTTCAAAAAGCTGGTACATACATTCATACATACATACACATGTATATGTATAATTACACGTATGTAACTACAATTGAACTTGATTACGACACTTTAGCGTTGGAAAAGAGGGGACACACCGAGAAAATAGAATCCCACAACAAATTTTTTTCCGAACCTTGACGGGTTTTTATGTTTGGTATATTAATTAACTAAAACTAGTTAAGATATTTATTTAAATCAAGTTTAATTGTTTCTTGTCATGTAAATAGGGTTCGTTGCCAAAACCTTTTTCCCTTCCTTTACATAAACAGTTTCATGTACAATTATCGTTTGACTTTGGAAAAAACAAATAGTATATGTTAAAAAGGGGTGGTCATGTTTTTCTTACCCTACTCATTGTGTTCTTCAAACCCATATCATGTGTGTTTTACATTGACTTTGTCTCGATACACTTTGCAAGTAATATTAATTAAATTTGGTTGTCTCCTCTAAACCTATCACTCTACTATTAACTTAATTTCATTTTATTGCTAATGAAATCATATCGCAACCCAAATTACGGTAAACCAGTCGTGATTGTAAACAGTAGACCTTTTTTTTCAATATTCGAAGGTACATTTGTTAAGCATTTGAACTCAAAACGTCTATATATCTTCTTTTTTTGGTAAAGGAGTATCTCAGACCACTTTGGGCCCGGACTAATCTCCTGAAAACAGGCCTATGGCCCGCGGGCATTCATCCCGTGGCCACAATGCTGCGAGTGGGGCTCGAATCCGGACAACCGCTATGAAGTCCCCAGGCTCTTACCACCACGTCTATATATCTTCTTTACATACATATATAGATACGTCCGTTCGACTATATTTTCTTTGTTTTTGACATGTAAGAGTTTCTAAAAATATTTTCTTTTCTTACATTTCTCGTACCAACTATAAAATAATGGATAATATACAAGGGAATTTATCAAAGTTTGGAAAAAGGTGCCAAATATATTACCTAACTATTAAAATGTCAAACATGACCATCCAAATTTTCAACTTAATCCATTTATACCAAAATGGTTTAAAAAGACAAAATAGCCCTTAATAAAAAAAACTTTATGTGCTCAAATATATACAAATACATAAATTTTTATTTTCTCTTATTTGATCGACATAGTTGGTTTTGGAAGGAAATGAGGTTTCACTGGAGATGGGGGAGGGGGTAAAAGAAGGGAAGAGGCCAACGCCCTTGGGGAGATTCTCTCTGTGTACAACTTCACAAGCATATGGTACAAGTCATGCGGAGAAAAAAAGCCATATATATATATATATATATATATATTGTAATATTCAAATAAAAAGGCTATATACCGTGATAATGTCAAAAACAAGATTAAGGAAAAGTTTATATTTGACTTACTGGAAAAAAAAAAAAAAAAAAAAAACTTTTTAAAGATGCATAGAAACATCTGTTCACTGTTCTCCAAAAGTTTTTCAAAATAGAAAATCAAAGTTTAAAATCTCTATAAAAAATTCATTTAACTCCAACAAATTCTCCATTTTAAGATTACATCATTAATTATTTTATTAAAATATTCCATATATTTAATAAAATATTAATTTATTTTCTAAATATTTTATTTCAAGGTTTCTTATTGATAAAATATAATAAAATATAATTTCTTTCTCATAGTAATCATTTTTAGATAAATCTATACTTTTTCTTTACCTTTTTCCATTTTGAAGAAAGTTTTGGAGAATTTGTTGGAATAAAAAATTGCCCAATTTTCTCTTATTTTAAGAAACTGTTGAAGATACTTTAAGTAAACTTATATAAATAATTTGTAACATTCATTCACATATGCATCTTCAACATTTATTTTTGATTTTGTTTACAGATTAATCACATATAACCTTCCATACTAACATTCTTACAACATTTGTTTTTTTTTATAGTTTAATTTTGTGCCTCTCTTGATAAGCCCATATATATGAATATCATTTGGAAGTACTACCATGAACCAATGTTCGAAAAAGCTTGCCGTAACAGCTGCCATGGTGCGTCGTGGCTTAAGGCTAGCTTGTGTCTTATGTCACGTTATGTTTGAGGCACGCCACAGTGTAATTTGCGGTTTTCGTAACATGATATTTGATTTTTACTTATCTTTTTAATGTCTTATTTGTTAGTTTTAATATATAACTTAATTTAAATTGCTTAGTATCATTGATTTATTGAGTCTTAGTAGAAACATATGTTTATGTATATAGTTTTATATATGATATACAAATTTGTCGTCATAAGTCACGTCTTGAGAAACGCCGTAATCTCATCGTGGCTTCCACGCCACGCCTCACGTTATTTAGAACTTTGCCATGAACACATGATTCAAGATAAATAAAGAGTACAAAAATTAATGCATGTGGTACAACCCCATATATATACCACATGTTTTACTTTCTTTCCCTTTCCCCTTCACCATCAACAGAGCCCCTCGCTTTTTCACTTTCCAAACCTTCCATTTTCCCACTTCAACCCAACTACATACATACATACATAGCCGCCTTAAGCACAGAATCAGTTACATCTCCTCTCTCTCTCTCTCTCTATATATATATATATATCTATCTATATACAATCGATATATACAAAACCCATATCTCTCTCCCACTCTTTGTGGTGATACGAAACTTCTATCTGACGTAAACTATTCTCTCTCTCTTTCACACACATACACACACTCTCTCTCTTTATGTGTATATACATATCTTTGAAACACTATATATATAATCCCCACATTGAAAGCCTTTTATTTACAACCCCACATCATTTCAATTCTTCAACAACAAGAATTAGTCGATCGATCCCAAAAGTAGCTAATTAAATTAAGATGGGTGACAATAATGTAAATCTCCCACCTGGCTTTCGATTCTGTCCTACCGACGAAGAACTCGTCATCCATTTCCTTCACCGCAAAGCCTCTCTCTTGCCTTACCACCCCGATATCATCCCCGATCTTGGTCTCTATCCTTGTGATCCCTGGGACTTAGATGGTACATATATATAACTTCAACTCTTTATTTCTTTAATTAATTATATTTCTTCTACCAGCCTGTTTTCATTAAATCATGTTTTTATACTTGAAACTTCACAGCAAAACACTGCGAAGGTGTTAACTTTCACAATAAAATATTGTGAAGGTTGGGATTCTTTTACCTTCACAGTGTTTTGCTGTAAAGTTTCAAGTGTAAAATCGTGGTCTAACGGGTCTTATGAGAACAGACTGGTATCACGTGAACCCAATCCTATATATCATGCATGCATGGTTTTCATATATTTGTGTTGGTTGCAGGTAAGGCTATGGTGGAAGGGAAAAAATGGTATTATTTTAGCAGAAGGTCACATGAGAATCGAGTAACAAGCAACGGGTTCTGGAAATCTTATGGTGGTGATGAACAAATCATAAGTTCAAATGGTGGCAAAAGAATTGGAGTTAAAAAATATTATGTGTTTCATGTTGGTGAAGCTCCTGAAGGTATTAAAACCAATTGGATAATGCAAGAATTTAGGGTTTCTGATGCTTCTACTACCTCTTCCAGATCAAGAAGAAGAGGCACCTCCAAGATTGTAAGTCATAATTATTATTTTTTATTCTTAAATCATTTTTTTATAATGAAAAAAAAAACATAATATTTTGTTTATTAATTTAAATATTTAAAATTCATCTCTTTAAAACATTATTTAAATGATACTTCAATTATAACCGTAGAAAA
This sequence comes from Arctium lappa, assembly GCA_023525745.1. Classification (NCBI taxonomy): domain Eukaryota; kingdom Viridiplantae; phylum Streptophyta; class Magnoliopsida; order Asterales; family Asteraceae; genus Arctium; species Arctium lappa. The sequence continues at coordinate 42,149,266 of CM042047.1, read as the reverse complement.
CTGTGTCAAATATTGCAAGCATCTCGAATAATCGTATGTAACCCTTAGGCTATGTTTGGCAAAAATAAGCTAGCTTATAAGCTAGTGTACATGTTTGAATAACAATAAGTTAGCTTATTGAAACGCTACTCAAAGTAGCGTTTTGAAAAGCTAGCTTAGCTTTTTTTTTGCCAAACATAGCCTTAGTTAACAACCGATTTTTTTTTTTTGGATAGACTAACTAATCTATACCCTAGGTTATAAATAATTATTTACATCTATGATCTATGTCAAAAGATAATTTTTTTTTGAACGGCAAGTTAACACATGCACACGTTCCTGGGGTATCCAGGCTCCCACTTAAGGGTGTCACCCGACTAATCCCCGTCGATCACGACCCAACCCAATTAAGGGTACCACTATGTGGCAGACACATGATCATGGATGTCACAGGATGCTCAGCACGGGGTTCGAACCTGGGTAGTCAGGGATACCATCCACTGACCCCCCAGGATGTTACCTTACCACTGGGCTACAACATGAAGGACTATGTCAAAAGATAATTAATTAAGTGATTATTTCTTTTATGATAAGCTCGTACTTATTTTGTGACGATTATGGTATATGGTTCAGGATTGGGTAATATGTCGAGTATACGAGCATGACTATGATAATGACGATGACAACGATGACGGAATGGAGCTTTCGTGTTTAGACGAAGTTTTTTTGTCGTTAGATGACTTCGACGATATTAGTTTTCCAAATTAAAGGGTGCTAGATATATATATATATATATATATATATATATATTAATTAATGTTGATGTACAATTTTCTTATTGTGTTATCAAGAAATATATATTTAAAGAAAAGAATATTTTAATTACCAATTAAGTGATTTTTTAATTAATTAGTGGTTGCAAATTAATGAGTGTTAATAACGACACATAAAAATGTGGAAAAAGAGAAAGCCTCGTGCAATAACCCACCAAAGCCCTCAAATTGTGGCCACTTTTTTGCTTGCGTTTTATGATACATAAACAAATAAAAAAATAATAAAAGAACTTACATTTTGATTTTGTTAATTAAAATATAATAAAAGTTATATTCATATATAGGGTTCTTATTTATACCCATCCTCACTTGTAGAGTGGCCAAAAATCGGTGTTGGGTCAGGTCTAAATCGTAACCGGTCTTGACATAATCGGTCATGGTCCCGGTTCCGACCCAAATTCGAAAGACGAGTTAAGGTGTATGAGGCCCGGTTATGAGAATCGGTCTCGGTCCTGGGCCAAGCCCAAGTTGGTCCCACATATTATTATTTTTTTAAAATTGATTTATAACATATAAAATATATTTTTTTTTAAAATTTAGTCAATCAAATACACTAACAAATATATTTTTATTATAAACTAATAAACTAAAAAGACGTTTTTATTATTGGTCAATCAAATATACTTTAGAATAGTTAATTTGGTCAACCGAATACTCTAAAAAATACGTTTTTATTATAATACACTTAATAAAATACATTAAATATACATTTTGGTCTTCAATCAAATATAAAATACATTTAAAAATATACTTTACATAAAAAATCGGGTCGGTTGCAGGCCGAGCCAGATCTTGTTTTTGTTTGAAAATCGTAACCAGTCCTGCGTCGAGCCCGTTTGACCATCTCTACTCATATACCATTTCAATTTTTATTTTCTTTCTCACTTACATACCTCTTTTAAAATAGAGCATTAATAAGATATATATATATATATATATATATATATATATATATATATATATATAACAATCCGACCTTAAACAACAAGATAACAACTTAAATCTTAAATAATAATGCCAAATGGCCCAAAAACAACATCTAAAATACAAGGTTTGCGGAAAGACAACATAGTACACAACTGAGAATACACTGACAAGGATCTACAATGGAGGTCCTCTAATTCAGATACAACTCGCATCTTCTCCTAAAACTTAACCGCTCCTTCTACTGCCATTCTTTACCTGAAAAAGGGTTTTAGATTTGAAAAAAGCGAGGGTTAGACCGAAAGGTCTAGTGAGTCCCCTCTTGCAACAACTTTTTAACTCAACAAAACATTCAATAATTCATCATAAAAATAAACCATTTTCAGCTTCCAGGAAAACCTTTAACTTTTAACAAACTTTTCCGCTCACACTATCGCCACCCTAAGGTGACAGCGTGTCTGTGACTCACACTGCCTTTGTTGGGACACACCCCCCAACGGCATAAACGGAACACCCCCCCCCCCCCCCCCCCGACTTTGAGCATAACACGCTTAAGACCAATGTATGCATACATTTCCACCTTAACAACAAAATAATACATCTTTAACATTTAAATAAATCTCGCAGATAAATATTAAAACAACATTATTTCAAAGCTCGTATACAAACTTGCATACATAAAACATAACTTCTTCGTCAACAGAGACTTTAGTTTGGAAAAGAAAACTCACCTGACGTCCTTAGCCCGAACCTCGCGTTTACCCTTATAGTCCTGACCGAAACCTATAAAGGAAACATTGACCGATGAACTCTCAATTCCATTTACTTTATAATGACCTTTACCCATAATTCCCCACTTCACTTATTCTCTAAAAACTTAACCCCTTAGAATCAAGTCTAACGAAATACCTTAAAGTAATTAATTCCAAAGGCTAATTAATTGGATTCAGAACTGGGCTTCGGCCCAACTAATTATGGTCCAATACTTAACTTAGAAATAATGGAGATAGGGAGTTGGGCTTCGGCCCATTTGAAGAAACCGGGGATCGGATCAGTGGTCGCCCGGGGCGTGTCTACGACCGGGGTCCCCCCCCCCCCCTTGAGGCCGACCGGTGCCAAACATGTACCGGTGTCCAACCCGAGGACCGGACCACCAGATCGACCGGCGCCCAATCGAACGAACAAATCCCAGAAAGCGATTAAACCAACACTGCAGATCCCATTCTAAATTCTTAAAACCAATGCAACTCAACCCAGAAATCCATACTCAGAAATAGCAACTTACTTTTAACAAAATCTTCCATTAATCACCTAAGGATTCCATAACAACTTTTATAACATTTCAAACCCAGAAACTCAAATTCCAGGAACAATTAAGAGATACTAAAACCCAACCAAAAGTCTTTTTGAATTTAAACGTTAAACTCTTACACATAAGAAGAATATGATTGGATTTTACCTTAGAAAAATGAAGAATACCAAGCCTTAGCTTCCTTTGCTCCCCTTTCGATCGAATCGCCTTCAACTTTCTTCCCTATTCCAAACTTGCCAGCCGCCAACAACAACCCTGCTTCCTAGGGTTAATATCCCACTTTCTCCACTATTCACTCCAGACCCCCCCCCCCCCTTATGGTCCTTTTTACTTTCTTACCCTACACTTTTATAATATTCATTTAAATCCCAGTTATTACAATATATATATATATATATATATATATATATATATATATATATATATATATATATATATAGAGAGAGAGAGAGAGAGAGAGAGAGAGAGAGAGTGAGGAATTCATGTACTAAGGCAAAAAAGTTAACATACAAATAAATTAAATGATTCATATGTGACTCAATAATAATTTTGAATTTTTTTTAAAGATGTATATGTGAATATACGTTTCCTCTTACCAATAATTTATATATGAATCATTTATTCTTAATTTCATAAATGTCTCAATTTCTTTTTCTTTCTTATTTGAACCTCTCCATATATATGTATACATGTATATAAATATATAAGTTTTTCCTGATCTAAGTATGTACAAAAAAATCAAATATAGACGATGAAGAGTTATATTTTTTTTTGAACGGCAATGCGATTAAATTACCAAACCCAAGGAGTACAAAGAATTCGGGGCACGGCCCCAATACGGTACTGACTGACGACGCGAACAAAACTAGACAATACAAAGATGATACAAAAAGACTCAGATCAAGAGCATCCGAACCCGATGTGCAGGCGCTGAGATTGCGAGATGCAAACCATCAAAGCGAGATGAAGAGTTATATGCATGTCGATCCTTCTATTTAGATCAAGAGCTAGTCCGAAAAATGACCATACGTTTGGGTAAAGTCTGGACACATACACAACCCTAGTTGAAGACCAGTTTTATGAAGGTCCAGACAACCAAACTTGATTATGAATTGTCTGGAGTAGGGGTGGTAATTTTGTACCAAACCAACCAACATGTGTATCTACCGTATCAAGTAAATTGGTACCAATTTAACTGTTACCGGTTACAATCAGTTGGTGTAGTACCGTTATGCAAACTTGGTTGGAACACGATATCGGAGATCGGGTACCACGATAGTACCATGATACCGACTTATTTATTGTTTATTGGTTTTTTGTATTTTTAATGTATATATATTATAAACACTGTAACTTCAATAATTTAATTTGAACATTTGAATGTTTGCAAGTTTTATTACTCCATTTCCTTGTAGTTAAATCACATGCATGTGTCATCTAGAAACTCAAAATGTTACTTAAAATTTGAATAAAAATGGCAAGTTTTCATATATCTAATGACTAGCGTGAAGTTGGTACAAAACCTACAGTACCAATATTTACCAACCGAAAAAAGTTGGTAGCAGTTAATTAGGTACCAAGTACCGTTGATTTGTACATGGTATAAAATTTTGTATATCAATTATAATTGGTTGATGCATGGTATCGGTGAAAATAAAAATTGATACCGTAACAAATCCACCCTAGTCTCGAGTTGCTTTCATAGAAGCAACAATGAAATTTTAAGGATAAAACAAAATTGGTCCAAGTTATGACTGTGTAGCCCAGATCGATTCTTATTCTCAAAACAAATAGCGGTCCTTAGAAAGACATGGGCTATTTGTTTTTTTGAAAAAACCTTTTAATGGCTTTTAAGTCTGAATCGGTCAGACCTTTTTATATTTAGATTGTTTTTTTTCAATTTTCAAAATTTGTTAACTCTTAAATACATCTAAAATAAGAAGTAGTGACCTAACTTCTTAAAATCTCTTATCGCCGTCTCAGTTCATATATTTTCCTTTCTCTCAAGATGCCTCTAAACATTAAAAAAACAAACAGTTTTATTGATTCAGATTTCAGATTTCAGACTTCAACACCATCCCTTATTAATCAAAAGTGAAATAAGACTTCAGACTTCAGACCTGTTAAAAAACAACCGCCACCCTCTTCTTTCACCCCCAATTGGATTGGGTTCATGACTCATGAGAATATTGCGTCTTTATGTACATTGATGAATTTGAATATTTATTAGTTATTATATATGTTAATAAATATATTTGACTATAACAAAATCTATATATATGTATATATATTAAAGGATAAATCAAGGTTGATGATTTGGCTTCTCCTATAACCTAAATTTTTTTTTCTTAATCTTTATTTTAATTCTTTTTTCCTAGTTTCTAATTTTAATTTTCCATAAATATTAATTATTCATTATGTTTGCATTTAACACTATTCTCTTCATTTTCCCTAACTCTTCCCTATCTCTCAATATATTAAAGAAGAAACAATATATAGCCCATCTTCATATTTACTTTATGTCTATTATATATTTTATATCTATCTATCAAAGGAACAACCAAAGATAATATATATATATATATATATATATATATATATATATATATAGAGAGAGAGAGAGAGAGACTCCTTCAAATAGAAACTTTTTATTAGTACAAACTATGCAACCCAAGGGTATTTTTGTCTATTTACAAAATTCATTTTTTTAGGAAATAACCAACTTCCTTAATTATCTCTCCCTCTCTCTCTCTCTCACTCTCACACACACACACACACACACTCCCTTATCACCATCCACTTCCAGGCTCCGGCGACATCCTCCCACTGACGGCGACCTCCACCATTTCCGACGAGTTTCATATGAGAAAGAATATAAGAAACTTCAAAATTTTCACGATTATTTCGAAAAAAACATATGAAATTTGAAAATATATGATTATTTCGAAAAAAATATATGAATATTCATATAGGAGAAATATATGAAACTTAAAAATCCGATTATTTATACGAGAGAAGAATATATGAAACCATTTTATGAAAAAAAAATTGAAATCGTTAATGAAAATATATGAAGTTATATAAAAATATATGATTATTATGAAATTTTCACGTTTCATATGAGAAAAACATATGAATCCATTAATGAAAATGTAAAAACCCACCGGAGTTTAGAAGGATTCATCGGAGTTTGGTATCCATTTCGATTTCACTTTCTTGTTCATCATGGTGGCCGAAACTTTTGAGAGAGAGAGAGAGAGACGAGTTCACTTTCTTGTTCAACATTGTGGTCGGATTCTTGTTCAGCATGGCGGCCGGATTTTTGAGAGAGAGAGAAAGACGGCGACCGGAATTTTGAGAGAGAAAGAAGGAGATGACGGCTGAATTTTTTAGAGGAGAGAGAGAGATTAGGTAAAAATGAGAAAATTAAGAAGATAATAACCATAATTAGATTAATTTAAATTAATTATTAATTTTAAATTTTAAAAATTGTTAAAATTATTCCAAAACTGCCCTTTCCTATTTTTTTTAATAAATTTAAATCCTAAAAATTCTCAACCGTTGATTAAAAATTCGGATGGTCTAGATGGGTTTGTAAGTTTGCATTGTTTAAAAAGTTTGCAAATGATTGTCCCTATACATACATACATATATATATATATATATATATATATATATATATATATATATATATATATAGGGAGAGGTATATTTGAGAAATGGTAAATGTATGATAAATAGATAAGTAATCTTAGCCATTCATCTGGTCAATATTTGCGGCTTTGACCGCGAAGCACCGGATAATTATTTGCATGGTCTATAGAAGGTAGATGGGTAGTTTCGTAAAATACGTAGAATGAGTTCATATATGAACCTATATGATTCACATATGAACTATACGTTCATATATGAATCAGTAAATTAGTTCATATATGAATCACAAAAGTTCATATATGAATCTGTTAATTAGTTCAACTGATTCATATATGAACTTACAGTTAATTAATTCATATGTGAATCAGTTAATTAGTTCATATATGAATCAGTTAAAAGAGTTCAGATGTGAATTACACTGATTCATATATGAACATATAGTTCATATGTGAATTATACATGTTCATATATGAACACAACTCGTGTATTTTGTAAAAATTACGAAAGTGTCCTATTTTTGGAATAGCCGCAACTTTTGACCAGTCAAATCCGATCTTGACCATATGAATGGCTAGGATTACTTCTCTACTTTCATATATTTACCATTTCTCAAATGAACCTGAGACTATATATATATATAGGGTCCCCTTCATTTGCTAACCACCGCATTGGTGCTAACCGTACTAACCAAATTTCGACCAATCAAAAGCTTTTATTTGTTTATGTTAATCGATCAAGGCTATTAAATATCGAAGGGCATAATTGGAATTCTATAAAATCGCCCAATTTAATGCATACCATATTTTAAGGAGGTTTTAAATTTGGTATTTATCTAAACAATAAATGTATTAATGCAAATTTAAAGTTTGATTTGCATGTGTTTATATGGAAGTTATCTTTTTCCTTAATTTTAGCATTTGATATATTTCTCATGCCATAGCCAATTTCACCAAAAAAAAAAATTTGTTTTACTAAGATTAAAAATGAACAACTATAGACAATATACAGAAATATTGTGCACATGTATGCACATATGCATATGCGCATTATCCAAATTGACCAGAAGTTACTTTAAAATTAGCAAATCATCAATTCACATGTGCACACATAAGACATATACATACTCACAATTCAAACATGCACATATGCCAATAAAAAGTGTATTAATGCATTATGCACATCCCAAAAATTCGAGATGCACAACCATAGCCAATATACATAAATCCTATGTGCAAGTATGCATATATATGCATATAATATTTTTCTACAATCCACATGCACATATGCACTATATTTAAGTATGCACATATGCACTATTTTTTGTGTTCGCTAGTTGTTTGCAAGTATGCCCATATGTTTACATACCAAATTTTCAAAAGGCACCACCATAGCAAATATACATAAACATTGTGTTAAACCTCGATAGTCCACACTTCTTGAATATTCGCTCATTGAGTTTGCGAACTGCAACAATGTGTTAAAAATCTCAATGGTTTCCCCCTTCATATAAACCCTAGTTTTTCAAAAAATTTACCTCTTTGCAATCGATTCCCGCCTTCAACATTCATCTTTGCGCCTTCAAACCACGATTGAGATGTTGATTCTGAGTTTTACGATTATCGTGTATATGGCAAATATTTTTCCTGATCTCCTCCTGATTAATCGCGATGTCGATGATGTTGATTTCATCAAGAAAGTGTCGAATGAAGGGTTCTGTTCGATGAAGCTGATTTGGGGGGGATAAAATCCCTAAATTTTTGGTCTATTTAGTTTACAGCATGTGTTACCAAATTAAAAATAAATGTAGTCGGACAAAATTACCCTTCTGCATACATGCATATTAGTTTTATAAAGCATTTTTCATATTTTAATTTAATAGAAAATCAATTAATTGTGGACCATTGATCTAATCAATCTACGGGTGAGATTGGTTAGCACGGTTAGCACCAATGCGGTGGTTAGCAAATGAATGAGACTCTATATATATACATATATTAAAGTAAATATATATTTCATATTTACTTTATATATATATATATATATATTAAAGGAACAACCAAAGATAATGTCTAGGCATCATGAGATTTGAGTAATCCTCAAATTCATTTGATATAGACGAAGAGGAGGGCAAAAGGCACTTGAGGAGTAGGCATGGAAGAATTCAATTGAAAAGTAGGCGAATCAAAGAATTCTCAATCCAGAAGAAGAATATCTTCAATCACTAACATCCCGAACATGGACGTAACCATTATCTTATTCAAGGAAAGCAAGATTTTTCTAATGGGGCCAACAAGTTCATGTAATCTTTTTGTTATGCACTATTCCAATGTGATTGATTAAAGTTGTTGATATGTATATAAAGAAATATGCAAGTAAATGTCACAATGTTATATTCTATTCATTTTACTTATAGTATAAAATGAAAGATTTCAACAATAGATATCATTCTTTGTGTAAGTCTATCTCTACTCTTTTTATCAAACGTTGAATTAAGTATTTGAGTTTTTTATACATGGAATTGCTTTCTATTATGGAGTTATAATTTAATTATTGAAGTTGTAATATTATGATAAATTGAGGGTTTTTATTACTATGTTGGCACAATGGTTTAGTAGGAATTATGGTTATGAATTTTCTCAAAATTTTGATTTTCTAAAATGTATAGTATGTAAATGACTTATATTAAAGGAACAACCAAAGCCAATGATATGTCATCTCCTCAACATCACAAGCCCTCCTTTCTTTTATCTAAATTATTTGATTTTAAAAAAAATATTTTATATGTTAAAAACTCTTCCGTTCCTATACTAAAAACATAAAATTCATTGAGATAATGTTGTTTTGATAATTATAAAAAGTTTAACCTATAAACCTTTTCATCTTCATTTTTTAGGAGAATATGCCAAATTATTGAAACTCATAAGGTTGACTAATTTTAGTCAAAACTGTTTATAACAATAGTGATATATGGTTGATTGACATGTCGTTCGAGTTCTAAAAAACATAACAACAAAATTATTACTGGTACATCTTAAATTTTTCGTAACAAGAAACGATTATCAATGTATAAAAATGTACCAATTATGGAAATACAATCTTCATTTTAATTTAGATCTTATTAATTATTAACCGAAGAATTACATTTTATTTTAACTCGAACAAGTATTTCTTTAAAATATTTTTCGCTACCGCATAACGCACGGGTGACACATTAGTATTAATAAGACAGTTGAAAATTTTGTTGAATCACAATCAACTTCATCTATGTTCTGTAATCTTTGTAAACTGAATCATTTTTCAATGAAAAAATAATATATATTTAAATTAGACAAAAAAAGCAGTCTGTATTAATAAAACCTAAAATGTAAACTGGATTGTAATCGACTATATTCAGTTTATAATTAACTAAATCTTTTTAAAGTCAATTCTCGGTTTGGTCTAGTTTGGAATCAGTTTCTTATTTTATCCAGCTTTTAATGACCTCGAGTTTTTATATTGTTCATGGTCCGATGCAGGATCGATCAGATAAACTATAAAACCAACTTCATTAATTTCTAGATCTGATAAACCAACTCTATTCTAATTTTTTTTAGAACCATTTATCAATCTAAAATTGAAAATTATTTTGGACCAAATTAATTTTTGTTTTAAAGACATGATTTTATTATGGTTAAGTTGATGATAATAATAACTTATAAAAAAATTAAGGTGGTGTTTGTTTTTTAATAGGTCTGAAATCTTATTTCACGTCTGATTAATAAGAGGTGGCGCTTGTTTTCAAAGGTCATCACTTTCTAGTTTTAGATGTATTTAAGAGTTAAGAAAGTCTGAAATCTAGAAGAAGAAAAAAAATAGTCTGAATAAAAAAAATATTTGAACGATTTAGATTTAAGAGGTATTAAGAGGTTTTTGGAAAAACAAACAGCCTCTAAATTAAAACTCGTACGATGATAGGTTCAATAAGGATCCGTCTTTGACTTGATTTTTAGAGTTAAAAGAATATAAAAAATTATTTTTTCTTTTTATGGAATGAGTGATTTAAAGTATGATGCTCACGTGAAAGAATATGTGGGACCCAATAAGTAAAATGGGCTTGTTTGGTGGGGCCCAATGTATAAACTTCTATTTAAAATGCCCTTTTTTCAGCTTTCTACTTTGTTAGTTGTCTTGTGTCACAAAGCATTGGAACAAAAATTTCCAATTTTAAATAATATTTTTTTTTAATTTTAATAAAAGTATTATTTCTCATTGGTACTTGCTTAGGGTAGCATCGAGTCATACGTGATGTAAGCACCCCACATGTGCCCTCCTACGGTCCTATATAGGGCTGTAAACGAATCGAACGTTCAACGAACTGTTCGTAAACTGTTTGACGGAAAGTTTGTTTATATTCGTTTATTTAATAAATGAACGAACATGAACACATTTTTTTGTTCGTTTAGTTAAATGAACGAACATGAACAATGGTCTCGTTCGTTCATTTACGTTTGTGAACGTTCGTTCATTTATGTTCGTTAATGTTCGTTCATTTATGTTCGTTTATGTTCGTTAAATTATGTTCGTTTACGTTCGTTTATATTTGTTTATATATATAAATATATTTATATATATTATGACATTAATTTGTCAAAGCATTAATTAAATTAGTTTTTTAAAATTCTTTTTTATACCTCCTAAGTATATCCGTTTTTTTAATTTTGTTATGTTATTTTTTACGAACGAAATTATGAGTAACGGTGGTTGTTCTTCATTCATTTGTGTTCGTTTATGTTCATTTATGTTCGTTCGTTTAGCTCTTAATGAATGAATATAAACGAACACGAACAAACATATTTTCTTAACGAACGAACATGAATACAAAAAATTTCGTTCGTTTACCGTTCGTGTTCATTCGTTTGTTCGGTTAAGTTGAACGAACGAACACGAACAAGTCTCTGTTCGTATTCGTTCGGTTCGTTTACAGCCCTACTCCTACCATCTTTCATCTTCTAACCCAGAAAAAAATAATCAGTTCAAAAAACGCTGGTTTATTCAAATTTTAAAGCACGACTGGTTTAGGAATACGAATATATAAAATATAGAAACCGTGTCAGAGCAAGATGGGTTCAAGGTAGTCATGTCGAGATCAAGGTCCACAAATGAAATTTGATTACTGATGGGACCTTGACGAGGGTCGAACATGATGGGTTTTTTTCTTTGATCATGATAGGATGGTCTAAATGCAATCAATTTTCGTATTTCAGATAGATTGCAATTATTTAATCCTCCCCGGTTGTTTTATTATCACCATGATTTAGGGGTCTTTTAGTACGTATGATCTTAATAACTCTCTTATGGTTGTTTTAATGGACTCAATTGTGCTGTTAACTTAGTACTGTATATCAAACATCAACCTAAAATTTCTGATGTTACTAGTTTATCAACAATACAACTATACATTTTGAATGTAATTGTTAAAGCAAATTAACCCTTCATAAAAAAATTCATGTACACCTAAGTCGTATACTCATGGTCATTGATAACTTCTGAAGGATTAGTTTTCTCATAAAAAAACATAAAACAAGATACTCGTTGAAAATTGAAATACTATCATTTATGGCATGCGATATTTTTTCGTATTTGACTTTGATTGATTAATCTTTATAGAGAAACCAACCCAAGAATACATATTATAAATAGTAGTTGAACATAGTATCAATCTTATGTATTTTTTAAAAATTGATTGGTACTGCAACTAACCATTGTTCTAGGCCAGTTATTGTCATTATTTAATGGTGTCATACAGATTGAACAAACGAACGACGGGAAATTAGGCATATAACAATCCAACCTAGAAGGTGTAACACCCACGATTTTGGAACATCCAATCGTAATCCTTGTACCTCTTTTTGGCCATTAGAATGTTCAATCTTGAAGGTTATATATATATATATATATATATATATATATATATATATATATATATATATTAATAATAGGATAGTTGGAGGATCGAATTTGGAGCGAAAAGGGCAAATCAAGAAAAATCAGTGAGTTACACAACCTAGCGGGTGACCTAGGGTCGCGGCGCAGGCCGTAGAAGTTATTGTGTGTGTGAGGGGCTCCAGCAGCGCGAGCGACTTGCCCCGCGGTCGCGGGGTTCAATATTTCAGCCCTAAAACTTCGATTTTTGGGGATTTTTCTCATTTCTCTCCACCAAACTTTCTTCCAACCATTTTTCTCTCATCTTGTAGCATTTTGGGAGTTTAGAGTCCGGTTTTGAGGCCTTGGAAGAGTAATATTGGTAGATTCAAGAGTTTTGGTAAAGGTAACCTTTTCCTCCCTTAACTCTAAAAGTTAGGGTTTTGTCTGTGTTCTTCACTCCCTTTCTTTACTTCCATCCTTATCTTAGGTGTTGGGTTTCTTGAGGTTGAGGAAATCTTTTGGAAGTGTTGGAGCTAAGATTTGGAAGTCTTACAAGTAGAGCTTAAATTTTCACCATAAGGAAGCTAAAGGTTTGGTTTAGAACCTAGATTTAGCATATATCTAGCAAGGTAAGTTTTAGTTGCTTTGCAAAACTATATACATATCAAAATATCTTCATTTTGGGTTTTAAACATATTTCCATAAGTTCACATCATATTTGATGGGTTTTGTGAATATTTGTGTTTTGTAGCATATTTGGGTTAAGAAATCTTTAGGAAATGTTTGTGATGGTTTATTGGGTGGTTCGAGACACCATATGATATTTATTTTATAAAATAAGATTTCTTGGATATTTGGATAATTTGAGGCAAGATATTATTTTAACTCTTAAAAATTTTATTGTGAGTGATAAATGATTTCATTTGGTTTTGTTAAACAAGTCAAAGTGTTTAGTGATTTTATATTGGCTCAACCATTGTTTTGGGGCGTTATCTAACTAGTGAACTTTGATATTAGCACTTGAACCCTTGTGGGATATAAATGTGTATTTGGATAAATACCATTCACTGAATTTGTGAGGATTTTGAAAATACAAAACATACGATTTGGGGTCTTTTTGGCCATTATGCTCTAATGGAGCATCGGGTATGGACCTATTCATGTTATAGGTGTCATTGATTTGTTAAATATTGGAAACCATTCCCTTTTGGGCTTATGTGTTTTACATTGGCTTATTTAAAATAGTCAATTGTTTTGTGTGGACTTTTGGCTTGATCTTAGCTTAAATGAGTTTTGGGGACATTTTCCAGTTTTAATTACTCAATTTGGAGTTTTAGACGTATAATGCGTTATTGCATATTTTTTGGATATTACATGCTTTGGTGCGTTGGTCATTCAACTGGGGTCATTCAAAGACATAGGAGTTTGTGTTGTTGTTAAGTGATTTTGATGTCTACACTTAAGTCTAGTGAGTGGCCCCCAAGTCATGGGTAGTGAGCTTACGGTGGTACCCTAATTGGGTTGTATACAGAGCTATTAGCCTACGGTGGTACTCGGTTGAGTTGTATATGGGACTAGGTCTTGCGGTGGTGCTCATTGGAGCCGTATATGAAAATCGGTGACTTTTGTGGTGAGACTCATCTAGAGATCGAGTAGACACTAGGTCATTTTGAGAATCTTGCGGTGGTGCTCAATGGAGCCGTATACGGGGATCCAAGGCTATAGGTGAAACTCGAGAACATTGATAAGTCGCTTAACTTTGTGTTCCCACCACATTCGATGGAATCAACTCTCCCCTGTCATCAATAGGTGTTGTTTTCGAGTACTTGATAACCTCATTATCTGACAGGTTTTACCCTCCGACTCATAAGTTCACGGCTCGTTTTGAAGTAATAATTTGTATTTCAGACTAATATTTTGTGCAAGTGTTGTGTAGACATACAGGATGTCAAGTGGAAGGGAAAATGCTTATTTATACTCCATTTTGACGTCCCGGTTGAAGAAGGTATCGAACCAAGTGAACGAGCGAAGAAAAACCAAAATTTCACTCTTGGCTATTGTGCCAGGCGATAGTAAACACATGTCATAATAGTTGGAACAATCGCCAAACTTGTACCACGGGCATGATGAGCTAGGCGATTGTGACATTGTCACTATCGCCGGGCACTATCGCGGTCGGGGTCTGAGGGTATAAAAAGCTGCAAGAAGTTAATGTTTAGTGCTATGTGTGTCCCACAATAACAAGTTCTAATTAAGTTTATCAATCAAGATTAATCAACACGAAGATTAGATCAAACAACAATTTCCATTTCAATTATACTTTGTACAGGATGATACTCTCTGAATATTTCTCTCTCTAAAACTCAAATGACATTTAGCCTAATATCTCTTCTAGTTTAATGAGTCTACTAACAAAAACAAACTATTTATACCCTAACTACATTACAAAGGAAAACACAAAATACATTGACTTTGACTTTTTACTTATTACAAAAGACTTTGACTTTATGCTGGAGAGGCTTTGACTTGAGCTTTTGACTTTGACATTCATCTTTCATCTTCATGATCTTGTATCCAACACATTTGTGCACAAATAATCTCCCCCTTTGGATTCAAGATCATCTTCAAAAAGAAATTTCAGCAATAAAACACAATCTCCCCCTTTGTTAAGAATCGTTAACAAAACATAATCTTCCTCTTTGGAAATAACACTGATCATCTTCAAAAAATAATATCTCGAGCTCCCCTTTTTGAATTAGAAACAAATTGTCTCCTTCTTTCGGATATGCAAAATCAACTTTCAGCATTCTCGAGCGATCTTCTTCTTTGATTCTTTCAAGTAATCTTTCCTTTGAAAAATCCAATCTCCCCCAAGTTGATAAAATCTCTCTCAAACTTCAGAAAGAAGATTATCTACATATTTAGCTCAGTTTGCTTTAGCAAGCAAATAATGTTCAAAGAAATTTTCTAAAATCTTCAACAAATATTATGAATTCTTTGAACTTTCTTTCAAATCTTGAACAAAACATGAACAATCTCCCCATAACAAATACAAACTTGTTTACCATACAACATTTCTTGAAATAATTTCTCCATTTCTTGAGTCTCTCCCCCTTTTTGATGATGTAAAGCAGAGAAATCATCAAAACTTCCACAGGAAATGTCAATTCAGATTCTGACCATTGATCTTTACCACTGAGCCACTGAACATCCGTCAATTCATAAAGTATTCATCCGAATATTTTCAAATTCAAACAAATAAGAGTGTAACACCTGAATCAACAAATGAATCATTTAATAATGCCTGTCAGTAGCACAAAGCCACTGTGTGTAACAAATACACGTTGGAAAGGAACTTTTTGATGTTCACTCCCCCAGGTCTTCCATTCAATCATCGAATAACAAAGATTATTCTATGAACGTTTAGACAGAAAAACAAATTCTCTGTGTGTACGTGCTTATGTATGAAAGAATTAAGCATGATGATTGCTTTTAATAATAGGCTTAAAATGTGTAAACCATTGAGACAACAACAGTAATACACAGACTGAATTGTGTATGATCGAAGTGCAAAGGTGGGACAAACTTCCTTCTTTTTCAATATCCACATCTTCCGAATGAAGACGAGATAGATTATGTGTTGCGTCCCCAGAAAAATTGAAACATCTCTTTGTAAGAAAAAGATGAGTAGTTGGTGGGGTTTAAGCAAGAGTTGGCATGGGCTAGTTGCCTGTTTCAATGATGTTCACGAATTTTTTTTGTGAAACAACAGTAATATGGCTGCTCGACTCAGAAAAAGTTGGTGAAGAGTTTGATATTCTTTTACTCTAATCTCTCACCCTCTTTCTTTTTAACATTGAGCTCACTTCTAACCAAACTCTCTTTTCATTTTATCTCAGCACACACCCACATTCAAATATTGACGCCTCGCCTCTCGATCACTCAAGGATAACTTCTTGGGTAGGAAACACTGGTTATCATGAATCCATATAAGTTCTGTTAAGCTCACACAATTCCCATGTAATTGTCCTATAAGCAAAATGTTGCTCAGATGGTTTAACTTTTCAGTTAAAGCACATAAATACATGGCAAATATTTGTATGCTCACTAAGATAATCATGAAGATTTGAGCATTTTAATCATTGAAGATTTTTCAACACAAGTATATTGAATGCATGAAATGAATACAAGAAACATGTTAGAAAATCTGACAATGTATGAAAAGATCAAATATGAATGATTTAACAATCAAGGTTTAGGTCATCAAAAATAGGATATTGTCTATAAGAACAATTATAGACATTCTTGAAAGAAACGTTTTGAAAGAAATCGCGCTCAAATATCAATGAAGTACAAAACGGGGTGTATCACCATCGAAAAATTGGTTAATTTGAGACATGGTGATAACTTATCAACAAAATACTAAACCGGTGTGTGTGAATACTTGAAAGTATATGAAAAAAATAATACACAAGTATTAAACTTTGGAAACACACGGTTAGTTAAACATTGAAACACATAATATGAAAACATTTAAAATCACACTTCTAAATTCATGAAATCTGTTGAAGAATCGAGAAGTGGTTTGAACATTTAAGAAACATGTTTTCATATCTGAAAGTCGTCCTTCTTTCAGACATGTATGAGATTAAGTTCATAATGAACCTTACGCTCAACTTAAATCTAATAAAGTCAGCTCAAAAGTCTTATTGTATATGCTTAAGTAAGCTCCCCTCAAAATCTACATTCAGTCAAAAAGTCGTCAAAGTACAAAGTCTTATTCACAAACTTTATTGAAAAATAAAGATATGAAAGCAATAAAAATTGTTAAGCATGAGTTCTGATCAGATGTAATCAGAAATCAATGTCCTTACTCCCCCTGAAAATATGCATTCACAATATTATCAGTAGAGGTAATATGTATACTCCCCCTTGAAGGTTGATCATCTCTTTGATGCATCGGAGTACACTTTCTTTTGATCGTTGAAGTATGAGTCCTAAACTGTTGTGTTTATAAGTTAAACTCTTTGACATTGAGGTCCGAGTCCTGATCTGATTTACTCAGAAGTCTATCTTCTTAACATTGAGGTGCGGGTCTTGAATTGTGTTATCCAAGAGCCATTATTCGTTGAAGTATGAGTTCTGAACTGATATATTCAGAAGTCTAGGTTCTTTTACTCCACCTTGACTTGAGGTTCCTGCAACACAGATGAATCTTTTGGTTTTGGTACCCACTGGTATTTAGGTCAATGCTTGTTAGTTGTAGTTATGTTAGGAGTAATATAATAAGAACCATACCAGTAATGATCAGATGTTTTATCAACAAAATCATTTGTACGACAGTAAGAACAATAACTCTTCTTTTTAGATAACCTGATTAATTGATCAATCGAATAAACAAGATCAAGTTTACCTTTATGCACAATGTTCTTTTTGGCATTGAGTGTATGCACAAATGATTTCTGATCATTCTTATCAGAATCTTCTTTCACTCTACATATAAACTTCTCATTTCCTTTTCTTCTTCTTCTGAATGTACCTGAAACATCCACATTTCGATCATAGAAAATGTTAGTAGTACGAATCTGATCTTTAATATTGACTGACCTTTTTGTAGAAACAGTTTTATAATGTGAACTTGACGTTGTCTCGTCTTTAGGTGTTTGAATAATTGAATCTGGAGTCTTCTTCTCAGTCAAAACCACCTTAGAGACAATTTGTTCAAGTTTTGTAATCTTAGAAGATAAACTGTTCCTTTCCTTGATGAGCAGATCAATCTGTTTCTGAAATTCAGACTTCGTGTTCTGCTCTTTCAATACCTTTGTTTATAGTTTAGATAATGACTCTGTAAACTTCCTAATCTCTGACTAAAAAATCTTTCTTTCTTCTTCAAAATACTTCTCCACATTCTTTCTTTGATTAGATATTTATTTGAAAATTCCAACATTTTTCTGCTTAACTACCTTCTTCTCCTTTGCAAACTTGTCCCTTTCCATAATGATCACCTTCTCAAAATCCGACACTTGTTGAGAAAGTTTGGCACATTTAAGTTCAACTGCCTTATTTTCTTCAAATGTCTTTCTAGAAAACTCAGAGAATTTCTGTGCAAATGTCTTTCTTTCATTCTCAAAACCTTCCTTTTCCTTGTTAAACTCTGCTCTGTCTTTAACAATCCGTTGTTCCAAATCTGAAATCTTCCTTTTCATTTCAGTATTTCCACATGAAATCTTTGATTTTTCTTCACTCTTCTTAATAACATCTTTCTCTATCTCAAGTAGCTTCTTCTTTAGTTCAGCATTCTCAGTCTCCAATGATTTTTCCTTTTCTTCAATCATCTTAATCTTATCTTGACCAGATTTCTCAACTTCCAACCACTTATCACTTTTCAAAGCTTCAAGAATTTCTCTTTTAAGCTATTTTATCTCCTTTTTGTATTCAACAAAAAACTCTGAATAATTACCAGAACTAATAGCCTTTTTCAGATCTGCAATATGCAGATGGAGCCACTCATTATATTTTTTGACAGAAGCAATTTGTTCATTCTTGTCCTTCTTATAGCAATTAATCTGATGTATGTATCCAGCAAGAGTTTTGTGATAACTTTCACGCTTTTGTACAACCTTTTCTTCCTGAGAGACAATCTTGGCTTTAAGTTTAGCAATCTCTTCCTTTGATGACATTGTTACCTGAAAATACTTGCACAAATGATCGTTAACAAAAATCAGAAATTTTGATCACAATCAGAACTTTGTCCCCCTTCGCAGACTTAGTACGGGGGTCCCGCTAAGTAAACTTTTTTTGACATTGAAAAACCATATTTCAGCTTTGAAAAATTTGTCTAAGTAAACTTTTCGCATAACACACTAAACTTTTTGCATAACACACATAAGCCACAATTCGCACAACCTAGGAATTCGCACACAACAGAATTCGCACAACCACACAATTCGCACGTAACTTTTCGCATAACAGAGAGATACGAATTCTATACTTAGAAACTTTTTCAATCTCAAACAATTCATATCGATACGAATTCTAGACATAGAAAAATTTCCAACTTTCTATGCGAAATATGAGGAATTCGTATGTAACCCTTATGCGAATTCTGAGCAATTCGGATGAAGCACAATGCGAATTCTAGGAATTTGTATGCTACTATATGCGAAATACTTACTTTTCGCACATAGCACTATATGAAATCTGCCCTTAGAAAAATTTTCCTAACTTTTCGTATACTAAGCTATGCGAATTCTGAACAATTCGCACAAAACCTTATGTGAATTCTTTCCTTAACTTTTTCACCAACTCAGTTCTATGCAAATTCTTATCACTATGCGAGTTCTTCCAATGATCATGCGAGTTCTTCATTTTCCATGCGAATTCTTCAGAGATTATGCGAATTCTGTAGATCTCGATCCAAAAATTCAAATTTCACTCAAAAATCAATCCAAAACCTTGAATTAGACTATGAAACTTTGTAGATGTGATCTCGATCAAGGTCTGAATAGTTTACAAACAAACAATTACAATCAAATCAACACAAAATACAACTTGATCTCAAGAACAGTGTGTCGAACTCGCATGACTCAAAAATCACAAAAACTCGAAATTGATCAAAAATTACAGTGCAATTATGATACTAATTGATACAATTCTAATCCTTTACATCCATCAATCACTATATTAGCAATTAAACTCAAAATTTCAGTCTAAAACACAAAAATGGATCAAAACTCAGTGAAACAGAGTGCGAAAAACCATTTTCTTGATTCCTTTTGAATTCTGCTCTGATACCAATTGTGTGTCCCACAATAACAAGTTCTAATTCAGTTTATCAATCAAGATTAATCAACACGAAAATTAGATCAAACAACAATTTCCATTTCAATTATACTTCGTACATGATGATAATCTCTGAATATTTCTCTCTCTAAAACTCAAAGAACATTTAGCCTAATATCTCTTATAGTCTAACGAGTCTACTAACAAAAACAAACTATTTATACCCTAACTACATTACAAAGGAAAACACAAAATACATTGACTTTGACTTTTTACTTATTACAAAAGACTTTGACTTTAAGATTGAGAGGCTTTGACTTGAGATTTTGACTTTGACATTCATCTTTCATCTTCATGATCTTGTATCCAACACATTTGTGCACTAACAGATTATCTCAGGATTGTTGGAGGCTAGGCTTGTAGGGGAGCTGTTTAGGCCGATTTGGGAGCTGAAAAGAAGATTTGCATTGATTGGGAAGGTGGAAACTACTTTTGGAGCTCAAAATTGGTAGTGTGTATCAATAATTGAGGGAGTTTTATCATTACACTTGTATTTTATTTAGAAACAATGTATTTGGATGTTGTCATCTTCTTCTCTATGGTTTTATTTGCTACTAGTAACATGAGCTAAACATTTTGAGGTTGGGGGAAGGATGGATTTTGGTTTTATACCGTTGAATATATGATTAATGCATTTATTTAGTCATTACACTTGTTGGTTGAAGTTTATCTTTCTTGTTCTTATTGTTTATGAGATTGGCAATCTTGTTCATCGTTTGGTTGTATTTTCTCTTGAGAAATTGATTTTTTAACTTGATAAAAGTTAGATAAACCTAGGGGGAGATATTGGATAGAGATTTACCAAGTAAACCCTAGTTTTGTGTTGTGATTCTTATGCTTAATGAGTTGAGTGTTTATGTTTATTAATCGAGAGATTTCAATAGATATTGCATGATACATTCTTGCTATTGCTCGAGAGAGAGTAGTAAGTATATTTGGAATTGCTAAATTTGACCTTATGTATTGATTGATTGAATGTGTGTTGTTTATTTGTTTGTGGAATCCAAATGAAATCCAACCCCTAGCCTTTCTCTATCAATTTATTATTATCTTTGTGGTGCTTGAATTATTGTTTGAATAGTATTTCCGTGCTTGCTTCTATTTTCTCTAGATAAGTAGTTTAATTAATCATACTCAAATCAGTTTATCAACAGTCCAGTTAGAAGTTGTGGTAGCCTTTGTGGTACTTAAACTCGTAGTTCCTTGGATCGATACTCGTACTTAGTACATATTACTTGATTGACACCGTACACTTGCGGTAGATTTGGAGGGTTGCATAAACCATCTATCAAGTTTTTGGCGTAATCCAAATGAAATCTAAACCCTAGCCTTTCTCTATGAATTTAGTATTATCTTTGTGGTGCTTGAACTATTGTTTGAATAGTATTTTCGTGCTTGCTTTCATTTTCTCTAGATAAGTAGTTTAATTAATCATACTCAAATCAGTTTATCAACAGTCCAGTTAGAAGTTGTGGTAGCCTTTGTGGTACTTAAACTCATAGTTCCTTGGATTGATACTCGTACTTAGTACGTATTACTTGATTGACACCGTACACTTGCGATAGATTTGTAGGGTTGCATAAACCATCTATCAGTACTTCATTATCCATGCTTTCGGTGATTTGAATATACAATTTTATCTATATAATTGGTTTTTGGAGTTAATGTTTTGCAAACGTTTTGGGTGAGTTTGGATATTGGTTATTTATCTAAAATTGGAACTTGAATTGGAAATAATGAGATTTATAAAGATGGTCCTTTTATGATTTATGTTTTAAAGGATGAGTTGTAACATCCTCAAATCTGTAAAGAACGACTTATTTAAAATTTTCTTATAAAACATCGAATAAATGATAAATATTTTGTTATAAATCAATTCTTGGATAAACTCGAATAACAATTCAAGATTTAACATTAATAATTGATAAATCAAACCTTACATAAATACTAGATCAATGATGGATGTTACTAAATCCAACAACAATCACTATCTTCAAAGCAAGGAAGACGTCTCTGAATCACTAATTCATTCTTGTGTGTAACACCCCGATTTTCGAAAGGTATCAGTTCAAGTTTATGCGGAAACCGATATATTAAGGAAAAATAAAATATTTTATTTTGGAATTGAATCCTAGATTTTATAGTCTTGATGGATAAAGGATTCAATTACGAGTCCAACGGTTCTTTCCGAAGCAAAATCTGAGCTATAACGAAGAAGTTATGACCAAATCGGTATTTAACCAAATAAGAAGAAGAAGCAAGTTGTTGGGCTGGGTAGGGCGCACGGGCCATGCGCCCTCCTTCACTAAAAGCGCACGGGTCGTGCGTGAGGGGCAGAAGCCCAGATTCGGGGTTAAATGAGTTTTTCCCAAATCTCATTCATTTCTCATCTTATTCATTTCAAGCATTCTCTCCCAAACCCTCCCTCTTCACCTACTTCTTCTAAGGTTCTTTCAACCACTAAATCATCACCATTCATTGCTAGAGTTAAGAACATCATCCAAGGTTTCGGTTTAGAAGATTCACCACCATCTCCATCTTCATCTTCTTCAAGTATCCAAAAGCTTGATTTTGGGGTTTTCGTCTCCTACCTTATATTTTCTAGATTTTGGGTTGATAAGAGTATTAAATCATTATAGAAGGTTCTTCCAAGTGATTTCATTGAAGCATCCTTCAAGATCTTCATCTTCCCCAAGTGTTCAAGTCTAAGTTTTTGGGTTTTCTTCTAAAAACCTACTTGGTGAGTTCCTACTATCATTTTACAAACTTTATACATATCAAAGGTTACATTTTGAACTCCTATATATCTCCATGGTTTTGGATCTAAGTTTATGGCATTTTGACCTAACTTGAGTTTTTGGGATATTTTAGGGTTCCTAATCATTTTCTTGAAATATAAAGGGTTTGATCTTATTGAAAGTAAAATGGAGATTTACTTGCACATTTATGTGATTTACCGGAATGAATGTATATAAATCTCATTTTGTGGTTTCATTCTTATCAACAGTTAAACTTGAAAAAGGCATTTTGGTTATAAATGTTTTTGGAATCTATACGTTTAGCTTTGGTTAGTCACACATGTTATTGTGACAAGTTTAGACTATTACTAGTGGATCCCTAGGTTTTGAGTCGACTTATATTATTGGGATGTATTTTCCCCATTTTGTAGCTATGGATGCATTTGATCCTCGGGGGCCTTTATGGTACGGTTATGTGAGACTGGTTATTAGTCATGGATGAAATGTAGTCCTAGTGAACGAGTATGGCTTGGTTTCCTCGGGGGCCCTCCCTCACATCTTAGTACGTTCCGAAGTGTTCGTGGCCATGGATTCCAAGTATTTAGCTCACAACTCGGGTCGTGGCCTACTTTTGTGTTCCGTCACCACCCTTGGTAAATCGGGTATCCCCCGTCATCGCGAGATGAACTTTTGGACCGATTGTCCTTTCTTGATAAAGATCTTCTTTGTGAACTAAAATTCTTGAAAAGATTTACTTATGTTACAATTGTTTCTATCTCTTGAAATCTATAAACTGTATGTTCTCACTAGGCTTTAAGCCTAACACTTTTTCTCAAATGATATGTATAACAGGTTCCCTTAGTGGTGGGGTGTCATGGTCGTGAGTGACGAGCATGTCTTAGAGGCATTTTTTGAGATGACTTGTAGTCGTTTTTGGGCATTGTTTAAGTCCCATCTTTTGGTGATTTTGGATCGACAACCGATGTAATATAGATAGATGTATTTAGATTAGTTTGTTGTTGATTTTCATATCCGTTCTCAGGTTTTGTAAAGGTTTAGTACTATACCCCTTTTTGGGAGTTTTATACCAAGTGCGAAGTCTTATTGCCTATATTTTCGAAGTTTTATTTCACTCTGATTTTTAGGGTGTTACATTGTGCCTCTAACTAACACTCATCTCATCACATTGTCGCTAGTACCATTCCTAACGAGGACCTAATGCACATGCCGACAAATAAAAAGGGTTAGGCTTAACGCCTAGTGAGTTCAAACAATTTTCATCATAGTTATAAAATGGTGAAACTGAAAGACTGCTTATTTAAATCATAATTTTCAAAATGAAATGTACTAAATATAAAAGCAACATCTTACCCAAAGACCCACTATTTTAGTGATGAAAACTCATTAATCAAAACACTCATTTAAATATGAAACAAAACCCAATATTCACTGAAAACGTGAATAAAGCTCAATAATCAAATACTGAAACTTGGATAAGACTCTAATATCCAAAACATCAAAATAAGGGTACAAACTATGGATAACACTCCATACTCAAAACGTCACCGAAAACATGGATAAACACTATGTCCAAAAACAACACCTTCTAGTGACGGGGGAGACCCATTTCCATTGAATGTGGTTGGATCACAAAAGTATGCCACGTATCGATGTTATCGAACTACACATCAGATCATTGACTTTAGTACACACTATATTAAGCATCACCTTAAGTCCCCAATACCTTTAGTGTACATCCCAACTGGGCGTCACCTCAAAGTCATGGTACCTTTAGTGCACCCGCAACACTGGGCTTCACCTCAATGATACCCAATCTTAGTGCTCATTCACTCTCTAATAGAGTTCCAACCTCAAGGTTCCCATTCGACCTTTAGTGTCTACTTATTAGCATTAAAGATAGAAATCTTAACTCCATATTTGATAACCAAATATGTTTAACCCTCATGTATACGGGTTAAAGCATCAAAACCACAATGTCTACGATCGCAGAGTACGACCCATAAAGGTTTACCTTGCAATACCGGGACGACCACAATGCCTACTCGAGCATTGTTCACAAGGTGAGAATATCAAGACTCCTCATTTATCTACTATGACTGACTCATATGCATATGGATCTAATGTTTTACTATCTAAATTACATGACCCCAATTGAATGACCAACACACTTAAAGCATGAAATTCTCAAGTAAAAATACAATAAATTCAAATCAAACCCAAGCTCAATCAATGAGCAATTTAAACTAGACAAATGTCCCCAAAACTCATATGGGCCCAAATCAAGCTAATAACACCACACTTATTTGGCTACTCAAATAAAAGTCAACATAATTCAGTAACTTGCATTTGCTCAATAAATTGGCAAACTCATACCCAAAAGTATGATTAAGTCAAAACATTTCCAATATTGGGATAAACCATCCCCAAATGCAAACCATACGGTTCACACCTCCAAAATATCTAGTAATACAAAATATGCATTTTCGAAATGAATTATCAATTCAAATATACTAAAAGTGCATTACCGTTAAATGACCTTCATTTATAAAATAGATCATCAAAAAGACACACTCTTAAGATATATCGAGGTTAGTTCGCGACCTTGCCCTACGACTGTGCCGTTGGGTATTGTCGCCGGGCACTGTAGCCCCAACTGTACCGTGAGTTTTTCGATCATTCTCTCGACCGTTCCTCGATCGTTTTCCCGACCGTTCCTCGATCATTTTTTGACCGTTCCTTGACCGTTCTCCTAACCGTTCCTTGATCGTGGCGTTCCATGAGTCGTGTTTTAAAAGAAACTATTCATTTTAACCGTTTAATGTTTTATATGATAAAACTACCTTAACTCACTATGTGTTAAGCCAAACACTTTTTCCTATCGACATGTAGATCAGGTCTTAGTGGGATCTTAGTGGCGTAATAAGCTTGTAGAGTTCCGGCAAGATGGATTTAGAGGCGTCATCGATTTTGAAGATAGCAGACTTGACGGTTTTAGTAACCCCCGAACTAATGTAATTCTGTTAAGGATTAGAATGTCCCATTAAAACTATGATACATACTTGTTCTCTTTCTTATGTAAATTTATAGCATTTTGCTATTAAAGTTGTTTTAATTGAAGGAATTTTGAGGTTTTAAATTATTTGCTATTTTCTAAATTTAGGGGTGTTACAGAAAGAGGACCAAAATGACCTCTCCAACGCCCATTTGACAGAACAAACAACGTGGCAGGAAGAAGGTAAACGACAAAAGGAACAACATGATAGCCCAAGCAAGAGATAAAAGGAATGAACAAATGATAAACATCATAATTGGGATGTTCATTGGTTCACATAATGGATTTGATGGAACCAATCAAATCCAAATATCCATTTGATATTGCATTTTGATAAGGGGAGTGCTATTTGCACCAAAATTATGTCAAAATCAGGTCAATTCGTGTATTGGGAATGTAATTCATGGATTGGAAATGTAAAAAGCAGATTTTGATGTTGACGGGTGTGAGGAGAAAATTAATCATATAGGTGCATTTAGCAAAGTTAAAGGTGCAATTAGCCTCCCCTTTGATTTGATAATTAATAAAGTCCAATTAACTTTGGACAACCATTAGATATTATTATTATTGGTTATTTATTGGATTGGATCAATTAGTGAACCACCTAATATATTTGTTAATTATTTTTTAGAATTGGATTGGATCTATCCAATATTTAGAACCATAAATCCATATATTTCATTTAAAAACATTACTCGCAGATAGATATCTCATATCTATATAAATCAAACAACAAACATCATTTATTAGCATAAATCATGAGAAAAAAAATTTATACACAAAAATGCAAATATAAATATCACATAATCTTTTTTTTTTGAACGGCAAGTTAACACACACACGTTCCCGGGGTATTCGGGCTCCCACTTAAGGGTGTCACCCGACTAATCCCCGTCGATCACGACCCAACCCAATTAAGGGTACCACTATGTGGCAGACCCATGATCATGGATGTCACAGGATGCTCACCACGGGGTTCGAACGTGGGTAGTCAAGGATACCATCCACTGACCCCCCAGGATGTTACCTTACCACCGGGCTACAACATAATCTAAATCTTCATCCTTAATATTTTGATGTAATTGGATTTAATACGTGAAATTTTATTTGATTTTGAACAATCATCCGATAACCTACCAATCCATTTGGATATTAAACTTTGATCTGATCCAATCCATTTATAATTTGATATCAAATTTTAGTTGATCGGTTATAATTATAAATAACTTTTTACACACCCATATGACAAACCCACTAATGGATCAACGGGGAAAAGGTTATCGCCAATGGTACACACTAATGCACCCAGCCGTCGTATCGAAAGAAATATGTAGTTTTGTTCAAGTTTATCCCCTATAAATCGTCAACACGTGTATGACCATCACATTCTCCAACTAGAAACAACTTTTTATATATATATATAGACTTAAGTTCGCGTGAGACCAAACAGTTTCCGTGAGACCGGTAAGACCAAGCTTTAAAGTATGAAACTTCACACCAAAAAACTGTTAATGTAAAAAAAATCGAACTTTTCATAGGGAAAACACCGTAAATGTTACGTTCACGATGTTTTTCGCTGTGAATGTTCGTTTTTTTTTTACCTTCACAGCGTCTTCACTGTGAAGGTTCGGATATACCTTCACAGTCTTTTATCTGTGAAGGTTTGATTTTTTTTTTAACTTGGTTTAAGTTTTTTTACCTTCATAGTGTGATTACTTTATGAAGGTTCGAATGTTTTTTACCTTCACAGTGTTTCGGTGTGAAGTTTCATGTTTTAAGGCATGGTCTCACGCGGTCTCACGGAAACAGCTTGGTCTCACGTGAACCTGACCCTATATATATAGGGGTTGTTTCATTTGCAACCCTTAAAAACGTTGCAAACCTTGCAACCCACATCTTAACTGTTGGATTCATGATCGGCGGTTACAATAGATATGGGACCCAATATTTTTAATTAAAAAAACAGAAAAATAAAAATAAAATAACCGTCGATCATGAATCCAACGGTTAAGATGTGGGTTGCAAGGGTTGCAACCTTTTTTAGGGTTGCAAAATATCCTTCCACTATATATATATATATATATATATATATATATATATATATATACACATATAGAGAGAGAGAGAGGAAGGTTCAAATGAAAACTCATTTTTCATTGTGCACGTGAGGACAAATCTCAGTCACTCGATCTTTTTTGATCCAACAACTCATATTAAATAGAGTTTTTAATTTTAAAATGCATAGGGGTAAAAATGGAAGAAAATTTAAACACACACCTACCATATTTGACTTTTTTATTTTCCTTTTTAATTAAAAACTTTTTACCCAATTAAATTTTAAAATAAATTATCTTAAAAATTACTAATATTTTAATCAAACAAATTACATAAAAAAAACGAGAATTTCGTGCTCTTCGATATGACATCCATCTCGATATAGTTTTTTTTTTGTCGTTTTAACCGTTTTTTACGTGAAATGCTATATATGTGTTATATTCATCATGAATATTTATGTACGTTCAAGTTTGTACAACGCCTCGACACTGTAAGTATGTAACTCGACATCACTTTCTTCAACACTTTCTTCAACGTCGTAAGACATCACGTTTATTCAGCACCGCGTAACCCAACTCCCATCAAGACGAATCGAGAACCTATCAAGTAATTCTGTTGTGAATCGGGGAACAAAAGAGAGCACGTCACGTCTCCACATCTTCACAGGTCATTCATGTGTTATTCATCATGAATAATGTATCATTCGGGATGAATAATACAACATTCAGGGTGAATAATTCACGATTCATGAATTCGTGTATTATTCGTCATGAATGTTATGTAATTCATCCTAAATACTATATTATTCATCATGAATAATGAATGAACGTTCACATTTGTTATTCATACTGAATGTGGGACATCCGGGGATGCGCATACATATTCATAATGAATTAAACCAAATTTCGGTTGTGAATTGGGAAACAAATGAGAGTGCGCCATGTGTCTACACCTTCACGGGTCATTCATATATTATGCATCATGAATAATGTATCATTCAGGATTAATAATAGAACATTCAGGGTGAATAATACACGATTCATGATAAATAATATATGAATCATGTATTTATGTATAATTCATCCTGAATACTGTATTATTCATCATGAATAGTGAATGAACGTTTACCTTTGTTATTCATACTGAATGTGGACACCCGAGGACGTGCATGCATATTTATAATGAATATAACACATATATAGAATTTCACGTAAAAAACAGTTAAAACAAAAAAATTCTAAATATTGTATTATTCATCCTGCAGACGGTATTATTTATCATGAATAGTGAATGAACGTTCACCTTTGTTATTCATACTGAATGTGGACACCCGAAGACGTACATGCATATTCATAATGAATATAACACGTATATAGAATTTCACGTAAAAATGGTTGAAATGAAAGAAAAAAAAACTATATCGAGATGGATGTCATATCGAAGCGCATGAAATTCTCGTTTTTTTGATGTAATTTGTTTGATTCAAATATTAGTAATTTTTAAGATAAATTATTTTAAAGTTTAAGGGGTAATTTTTTTTAATTAAAAATAAAAATAAAAAGTCAAAGAAGGTAGGCGTTGATTCAAAATTACAATTTTTTTCTTAATCATTTCCCAATTAACCTTATTATGTATTAACCAACGATTAGTTTTCTAGGTTTTGATTAATGGTTAAAATTTGTTCTCATGTGCACAATGAAAGATGAGTTTTCATTTGAACCCACCCTATATATATATATATATGGTGCGTTTCATTTGAAAATCAAACAATTCGTGTAAATTTTGCAAACCACTATTTTAGGAAACATATATATATATATATATATATATATATATATATATATATATATATATATATATATATATATATATATATGGTGCGTTTCATTTGAAAATCAAACAATTCGTGTAAATTTTACAAACCACTATTTTAGGAAACAATATATATGGATAGTTATTATGATTCATTAATGATTGTGATATATATATATATATAGCAGATAATAAGGTTCATTTATTATCATCATGACTTTAAATTAGATAATATAATAAAATCAGATATACAAAACAATATCATATACTAACTTGATTGTCAGAGCTTTCTCCAAATAAAATATCCCTAGAGCAGATCTAATATTCTTTTCTTCTTTGTGAGTAATATCAATACCATCGTTCGGGTCATGATAAATCATCACGATTGATAGGTTTTGTTATTATTAGTATGCAAACAAAACCTTAGTTTCTTTTGTCTTTGTCAAAAATTAAAACATGATACATAAGTAGCAAAGCATCATCATAAATTAGAAAAATGTCTTTATCATTCCCGATCTTCATGGTTTTGATGAAAAAAACAAAGCAAGAATCTTAAAATACGTTTATCTGTAGTTTGTACAAACGCAAGTGTTTATATGCAATTGGTGATTCAAAAGAACATCGACTTGTTCATAGTTTACAATGATAAGGTTTCATCTACTGTAAGGTATATTAATTTCCATTTTTAATAAAAAACTAGAAGCGTACTCGAGCAATGCAGCGAGATAAATCACGATTTTAATGTTTAATTTTATTTTTTGTTTTTCTGTCGATTTACAGTATGGTTTTGGATGGTTTTGAGAAAGTGATAATGTTTTTTAAATAAATTTTGTTAACATTTAATGATTATCTTATATATTTTAATGACATCTAGAAAAAAAAATAACCAATTACATATTTAATAATATAATTAAAACAAATTTATAGTAATATAATATATTAATTAATATTGATACATAAAAATGTCTGTATAATAGAAATCTGCACATACTAAATTGGTGGGTGTTAGAAACTTGCAGTAGTAATATGTATTTTGTGCTTTGATACTTGTAAATTAAGAGATTTTTAAAATCTTACATAAAATAATGGTACCTTGTGCCTAATAATTTATATTTATGAGTTTTTTTTATCTCTACTTTATAATATAGTATAGATGATAAAGCATTTTATATTATATCAAACAGTAATTATGTGATAAATAAGTATAACTTTGTATGGATATTTTTATTTTCTCTTACGAATGTAAATTCCAAATTTAATATATAAAATTCACTGCATTTTTGTAAATTGATTACTATATAGTTTTTTAAATTGATATACCACTTTAAGAAATTTTCTATTAGCAAACTACAAGTTTGATCCCTTGTGGTTTGTCGAAAATAATACTTTTTGTTCTTGCAGTTTTGAAATTAAAAGATGGTCATCGTGGTTTATAAAAACATCCGGATTTGGTTCCTTAAACTAAGCCAAAACCTAAATCAAAATCTAAACTAAACCTAAACCAATCCAATCATAAATATTGAACTTTATAATTAAAATCTAAACCAATCCAATCAAGACATTAAACTCTAAACTAAAATCTAAATCAGACCTTAAACTGTAACACCCTCAAATTTAATAAGAGCAACTAATTAAAATTTCGATATTACATCAAGTAAAAGATAAATCTTCAAAATAAAACTTTTTATTTAACCTCAATAACTATACACTCTAGTCTTATACAAGGACCAAACCAAAATCGGTGTTACTCAATCCCAACTATAAGGTGCTCTTCCCGAGACAAATGCGGAAGACTTCACTAAGGTAACCACCTCTCGAGCACAGTACTAGCACTCCTCTCTGCACAGTGTCACTAGAGCTATTCCCAACCGGAACCTGTTGCACATGCCGACAAATAAAAAAAATTTAGGCTAACACCTAGTGAGTTCAAGAGTTTTCCACATGAATAAAGATATCTTTGAAAAGAAGTAATGCAGTTTAAATCATGCTTTTTCAAAAGATATGCTTTGAGTATGAAAACGACTCGTTTTCCAATAATATGCATTTTGGGCAAAACACCCAGATAAACGTTTTCAAATCCAAACCACTTGGGGGGACAAGATCCCAATATAAAATGTTCTTTCGTAAATAAACTCCAATCCAAAAACTCACTCAAAACGCGAATAGAAAACGAACTCTACATTTATGAAAATGCGGTTAATACTTTATATTTTGAAACACTCAAAACGCGGTGGGGGCATAATACTCAACCCGTAAATCAAGGATAAAATACATTTATACAAAACGTCACCGAAAACTTGGATAATAAAAGTCAATACCCAAAACAATGCCTTTCGGTGACGGGGGAGACCCGAATTCCATCGAATGTGGCGGGCACACAAAGTTAGGCCACTTATCAATGTTATATGAGCTTCACTTAGGGATAAAATACTCGTTAAAATCAACCTTTCCGGGTCTATAGCTAACAAATCAACAAGCTCAACACCTCTGTGTCTATTGCTTGGATAATCATCAAGTTCAACCCCTCTAGGTCTGTACCTTGGAATTTTCGTGCATTCATCAAGTTCAACCCCTCTGGGTCTATACCTTGGAATTCCCAAACATCCCAGTTAAGCTCGTTCACAAGAAAAGTGCAATAATTGGTCAAAAGACCCCATGCCAATTTCAAGTTACAATACGGGGATATTTATCCCACTCAAACTGACTCTTATGCCTATGGATCTAATGCATTACAGTCTAAAACGTTACATGACTCAAAAGAATGAACTAACGCACTCAAAACATGTAACTCTCAAATAAGGTACAACTAAGTACACCATACGTCCAAGGCTCCTTAACGAGCTACCAAAACTGAGCAAATGTTCCAAAGACTCAACCGAGTACAAATCAAGCCCCAAAAGACATAATAGGCGTTTGGCTAAAATACGAGAGCCAATATGGTTACATAAACCAAAATACATATTTTCCCAAAAATCTTTGTCTCTCAAATCTCAATTGGCCTTCGACCCAAAACTAAAAGGTTTACCGTTTCTAAAATATTCCCAAAGTCGAGAATGACCAAAATCAAAGGACTCACACATTCGTACTTTCAAAACATCCCTTTTCATGAATGATGCATAAAACCCGACAAACACTTAAAAGTGCGTTTTTGACCAAATATCTATTTATGCAATAAATCATCAAAACCCATTCATCTATGACACATTTATCGAAATGCCAAAAAATCCCAAATGTGGTGTTTTACAAAGTTTAATAAGCTAAACACTTCGAATAATCAAAAGTTACCAATTAACTCAACACTTGATAATTTCATGTAAAACACATAAATGCTTTTAAAATAGACATTTTGGCATGTACAACGTTTTCACAAATCAACTTGAACTCACCTTGCTAGATTTAGGCTAAATCTAGATTTTACCCCCAAAACTTGAATCACCATTGATGAAGGCTTGAACCCAAGAAACCTCCCTAGATCTTAGATCCAACACATCTACAAGATAACCTTCACCACACAAGTCATCAAAATGAAACCCAAGATGAATGATGAAAGGAAAGAGGGTGAAACCATCAAACCCTAGCTTAACATTGAGAGAGATAAGGAACTTACCACCACAAAATACCATTGGATCTTCCAATAGACTCCAAATCTCTTGCTATATACTTGAATAGATCTCAAAAACGAAACCATGGCAACTTGAATCACCAAAATCAGAGTTGTGATGTAAAAGTTATGAAGAAAATGAAGTTCTAGGGCTGAAAATCGGGTTTTATGCTCGACCAGGGGATTTCGCGACTTACCATGTGACCATAAGTCGCGACAAAAATCGCCCGCTTACCCTAAGTCACGCGGGTGGCTCTAAGTCACTGCATAAGTCGCGAAATGCACTGATTACCCGGTTTTCTTCTCGTTCACTGTTTTGGCCGTAACTTCTTCGTTATAGCTCCGATTTTGCTCCGGAAAGAACAATTGGACTCGTAATTGAATCCTTCATCCATCAAGACTATAAAATCTAGAATTCATGTCCACAATACTATATCTTATTTTTCTCTTAAAATTACTGATTTCTGTATTAACTTGAAACGATACCTTTTCGAAATCGGGGTGTTACAATCCTCCCAACCTTAAAAGAGATTTCGTCCTCGAAATCTGGCACCAACCAAGCACCCAACATCGCACTTCAACCCAAAAAGGAATCCCTTCACGAAACCTTTCCTCATATACGAACCCGATTACATCCCGGTTGAGGTTGTCGTTACGTTCCTCATAACGAGCTATCGTAAACTCAACCTCAACTTTCCATATAACTCATCCAAGTCAGGATGAATGTTGAGTTTTGGCTTAATCACTTTCTTAACATTAAATCTCGGTTGCCTCCCAACCTTATGTTGCTCATAATGCCTCAAGAGTAACTCACGACCTTATTCAGTCCTTTCCACCAAGAATACCCCAAAGCAACCTTTCCCTTAGATACCTCTAAATACGATGCATCAAGGTCTCCTCAATAATCGATTCGTACTTAAAGTCTACCTCGAAATTCTCACCAAATATCTCCAATAAACATTACCACCAACGAGTTATCGTCATTCGATGAAATTTTCTAACGACTAGTTTGGTCTGAACCAACACAACCTTAAATCCGTTCCTCAAAGCTGCCACAGACACGATGTCTGCAAGGGCTCCCAAACTTCCATAGATCCCAGCGTTGGTCTAATGTTTTCCCCAGAAACGTACCAACACACTGTATAGATAGTCGCTTATCCCAAACTCCAAGGTTACATAACTCCCGCCATGCACTCAAGCATCGACTGCCAAATCAGCGAAAGTCTTGACAATTATCAAAACACCAATGATTGATTCTTAATTATCCACATCTAATTTCCTTAAGGTTACCGCTTGACCTGCAGACATACCAGATCTAACGGAAGTACACTGAAGCACACCAACAGTTGTTGTCCTCAAAATAGAGTGTCGACACCTATCCTCGGAATGACCATTTTGTAACGTGGGTATACCACCAAACATTTCGCTCCCGAGTTGCAACGTCGAATAAAGTTGACACCTACTCATGGAATTTAAACCCCAAATCATACCACTTTATTAGCCAACCATAATATCATCAATATTCACAGATACCCATTAAGGTGATACATCATAGACACAAAGCATGTCGTTGAACCATTAACCCCCAAATTCAAAACCCAAACACACATAAGTAACCACACATGGTTTTAACCCAAAGACTTATCGAAATGGGAAGATCATCACCTACTTAACTAGGAGAAGGCACAAGCCTAACATCTCTATTACTTCTGTGAGAGCCAATCCAAGAAACCAAAATCCCAAAATTCGGACTGACCATAGGTCGTCTTATCCGACGCTTCAAATCCCCAAGGACGCCTCTAGACCTTATTAACAAGTCCTTTCACAAAGAGGATTTAAAGTTATGGTTCTAATGAGTTCAAGGGTTTTTCAAGCTACTATGCCAATCTAACATTTTATAAAACTTCCAAGTGCAAAAGCTTTAGAAACGCACAAATAAAAGAAATCCAATATTGTTTACTCGGTAGGTGTACAAAGTGATAACCAACGTCCCGTATATAAAACCTTTACAAATATTCATTTGATCAATACTTACGCTAATAAAAACGGTAACAAAAGATGCGCAACAAAATTTTCGAACGAACTACCATGGTCCTAGTATGCATCAATTTATACTATGCATATGAAAATAACTTTCCGCACCATAACATGTGCAATAAAAGTGTGTACAACTCCCAAAAGAGGATTTCACAACTTCAACTTTAAAATCTTTTACTTTAAAACACAAAACGTCGGAAGATAAAATTCCCAACAAGGCCCATACACGTCCGTTTATTTCCCAAGTTTAGCAACACCATAGGAACGTAAATAAATTTTTATTCGAGTTCAAATTTTGGGCCGGAAATTCATTTCATGCATTACGGAAAACTCCTAACAGTAAAATCAATAACTGAAATATGTTCTGAGCAAAAGTTCTATTTGAAACAACATAAATCTTTTATACGTTTACTCACACCAACCGTATAATTTAAACCAAATACGAAAAGTATACAATGATTAACACGTGCATAAGGCCCAACATAAAAAGCATAAGACAACAATAAGTCTAAAAATGTTAAAATTCTAAGAGTTTCTCTTTTATCGCAAAGTGAAATAAAGTGACAATTTTCAACAAAATTTACATGAGACGCGACACCTAATAAACTCATAAATTTACACGCAATGAAGTTAAAACTTACGCATTTCAAAGTTCACTCACGCACCGAAAAATGTCGCAAAACGATACCCCATAAAACCCTACGAAACTCGTACAAACTAAGATTCCCAAAAGACTCAAACGCAAAAAAAAACGTGGGAATAACTTCATCTTTAAAACCTTAACATACATGGAGGAGATTCAATGTCAAGGTTAAAATTTCGCAGTTACTTGCCCAATACCCCAAATAATATTAAGACACAAATATTACAATATCCGAAAAGAAGTAGCATTAGACCAGAACTGAGGTGAAGAGATTTTCAATGAGGATTTGCAACCACGTGCAACAAAACGATTTCATGCATGCTTAAATTCACAGTTTAAAATCTGTTGAGTGTTAAATGCTTTACCAAGACTTCATAACATAACTCACTTTATACTTTGAAAGTATGAGAAACAATTGATGCAAACTTATTTTAGAAATGAATTTCGTGCATGAATTTTGGTCGGCTCTTGGCATCCTAGGTCCACGCTTCTCAATTTCCTAGCCACGCTATCGACAAACGGATGCATCAAACGTCCTAAAGCAATAATCACACCAATCCGATTAACTTACAATCTCTTCTTGAAATAGAGTCTCTTTATCAAGTCTATGGTTCTAATTTCAACCAATAACTCTGACACCAAAATGGTCAACTTAATGCATTCATCGCGTTTAACTATCACTCCAAAGTGACAATGCTAAAAACATCAACTCTTTCAAATGGCTACTCATTTAGAAATCTCTTCACTACCCCAACGGTCATCATACCAAGGAAGTTCAATCATACACATGTAACTCGTAGGTTCACCATAACACTGGCCAGGTGCTATTATGAACGTACTGTACATGATCATCCTTGTCACCTTCGTTGTGTTTCCCGTTCCTAGTGATTCCAACCACCTCGGATCATCCAATCTTAAAGTGCCTATTGGTGGAACCTCACTTTCAATCACTTAAATTAATGCTAGTTTGAGTCTAGGCATCCAAAATCAATACCTAATTCTCTCAAACTTAAGCTCTGATACCAACTTGTAACATCCTCAAATTTGGTAAGAGCAACTAATTAAAATTTCGATATTACTGGTCGGTGGATTATGTAACCCGAAAATCACAAATGGAATCCCATGCAAGTATACATGTAAAATCACTATCGTTTGAACAAGTAATAAAGTGGTACTAAGTACCAAGTATCGATCCCACAGAGACAATAAAACAAGTCGTGATTCTTAAGTCAGTCTTAAAAGGTGATTTCAGAAAGAGATTTGGAAGGAATGATCTTTGAGTGTTGTTGACAGTAAATTAAAGTGCTTAAAACAGATTAAAAGAAAGCAAGGGTGTAAGATACGGCTGGAGTTGTAAGCAACTAAATAATAGGACTGATGCTGCAGCAGATGTTGCAGCACTAGATTCTCAACTTCACTGTCGGTTCACAAAACCCTTTTGCAAGGTTCATATTAGAATAGGTTTACCGGCAACAACTAATTAGGAGACCCAACCGGTTCCACACAGATATTATTATGATCCCCGTATAGTTTACAATCAATAAAGATTGAGAGGGTTTGTTACAACCCCTATAACACTTCAGTGTTCTAAAGAATATGCTAGCTTGCAAACAAGCTGCTCACCCAAGTGAAACAATGTACGTCACCTCATCAAGAAGCACTTGGTCGAAACTCAGAAACAAGGAGTGAATAGTGAAATTGATAGCTAGTAGCAAAACATTAATCCATACTACATAGGCTTTTATCTCCCAACTATCACTTACACCCAAGCTAGGGACTTACCCCATCATCGCTTGACACATGGTGTGCGACATTATTAGAAAGATAATAAGCATATGCATGAAAAGTAAATGACTGGAATTGGACAACGTAAATATAAAGAATAGAAATGTAAAGCAGAAATGTAAAGCCAAATTTGTAAATGACAAGAAATGTAAAGGTGTTGTGAATGGTGTTGTGACACTGAACAGTAGCTTACTGAATTTAAAGACTTATTATTAAAAAGCTTAAAGTAACAAGTTGAAATAGCTATGTGAACTATCCAACCGAGAGAACATATCCTAAATTACTGGAGTGAGCTCTCTATTTATACATAGAGAAGCTCCTACAAAAGCATCTAAAGAAAGCATCAAAAGAGCATCAAAAGTACCAAGTACAATGGACCCCACCACTTACAAGGAATCAAATGTCAATTAAAGTACAACCTAGCATCTTTTAAGGAAACCATAAAAGTCAAAAGAGCATATATTCTCTGCTCCTTGCCTTCTCTTCACCGAATATCTCCAAGTATTCCTCAAAGATCTAGTTGCACCAACCAAAAAGATTATGAAGTTTCATCTATGACTGCAGTCCTCTTGCTGTAACTCCTGCTGTAGCATCATTCATCAGTAAACTACCACAAAAGCACACAAATAAGGTCAATTTCCACCACTTAGCTCCTAACTCAACAAATGATAAAATTAAGAATAAGAGACTCAAATATTGTGATTTGTGAAATAAAAATGCTAGAAAATCCTACTAAAAAGTGATGGAAAATGAGATAAGTTATCCACTCATCACATCCCCACACTTGAACTATTGCTTGTCCCCAAGCAACGAAAAAGACAAATATAAAGACTCAAATTTTGAAAGGTAAAAGCTAAAAGAAAAGTGATAGTGGTCAGTTCAACAAACAAT
This sequence comes from Arctium lappa, assembly GCA_023525745.1. NCBI lineage: Eukaryota > Viridiplantae > Streptophyta > Magnoliopsida > Asterales > Asteraceae > Arctium > Arctium lappa. The sequence continues at coordinate 42,110,183 of CM042047.1, read as the reverse complement.
AGACATAACCTTTCATAAATCACCCTATATTCACTTCACAAACACAAACACCATAGGCCAAAACACAAGTTCCTATTGTTAGGCTTAAATACTTTCTAAAAATAGTATCAATAGGACTTTATGCATTTTTCAATTTTTGGGTTTTCTCACTTTCTCACACATACCTCAGTTTCTGTGTCCAGATGTTGCAGCATCTGTTGCAGCCTTTCCTATATGCCAGATTTGTTTCTGTTTTTGTTGGCCTAGATAGGGATGATTGAGCCATGATATGCCAATATCACAGTGAAAAGAGCTTGATTGAGCCAAAGTTTCCATATCACAATTGATTGAGCCTTGTGATGCCAATACCACATGAATGATTGAGCCGTGTGGTGCCAATATCACAACTATTTTTATTGAACAAGACTTAAAGGACTCAAACCTTTTCATCTTTTCAGTTTGACACAAACTCCCCTCCCCACACTTAGAAAGAAACAATGTCCTTATTGTTTGGAGAACATGTATAGGCTCAAAAGGGTTAAAGGGGGCAAAGAGAGTGTATAAGGCTTTGTGAAAAATGGCCTATATCCTCTCCTATTTTAAAACAGTTTGCATGTTTGCTTCCTAGGTGCCTTGGTTTGGTTCTAGCATAAGGATTGAAAATGAACATGTACAAATGAATTATTTGGGCTATGTTATGTGCATTAACCGAAAATGAAACTATCACAGAATACAGCAAATTCCCATACTCTTAATGGACTACATAAAGAACAAAATAATAAAGTAAAAGACATTAAATGGAGCTAAGGAATAGAAATGGACCTCTCCTACTCAGAATGAGTAGGCTCGTCTGCTGCAGGGCCTCCAAAGAACTCATCCTGCAGCTTAGTCAGTGCTGCAGGGTACTCTGGCAGATAGGTGGATGCCTCCATGTGGTCTTGTGCCCAGACCTGGTCTTTGACATCCATTTTGTTCTTGTGCCACTTGCGGTAGATGGCATTCTCCTTCATCAGCTTCTTGATCAACTTCTCTTGTTTCTTCATCTTCCTTGTCACTGTCAACTCGTTCTCATCCAACAGTCTATCAAACTCCTCCTTCTGTGAAACCAACTTCTCATCCCAATATTCCTCCTGGTCATCCAGATTCTCCAACAACTTCTTTTGGTTTTCCTCCAGAATGCTAATCATTATCGTGAATGCTGTTGTTTCCACCCGGCCAGATGCTGCAGCATTGCCTGCAGCATGCCCTTGTCGTAGCACATCTCCTTCATCACCATGCCTCCACTTTTGTTTTCTCATGATCCTGTTGAGGGACATGTTATCAATCACAGCCTTCCTGTCCATGTACTCATCAGCATCAAAGGTTCTAGCTTTTGCTTTCTTGATCAAGGCATTGATTAAGGCAATATGCCATAATTCGCCCTTAGTCTTCTCGGTACAAGCCTTAATACTCTTGTTGATTACCTGTCCAACATCAAACTTTTGTCTTGTCAAGATGGAGTATAGTAGCACACACCTTTCAAATGGGATGCTGGTGTCATGGGAAGTAGGCATCAATGTGTGTCTGATAAAGTGGAACCACACATTGGCCTTTGCGGATAGATCTGAGGACTCTAGCTTCCGTGCTTCTCCATTGTTGCTCCAGACTGCTCCCTCTCTAGCAATGGTATATAGCACTCTCTTTGCATCAGCAACATTGGCTCTCCTTATGAGTTTGTTGTACACTGATACTTATGGAGGAACAAGCCCAAAAATGTTGTTGATGGCTTCTGCTGAGTAGCACACATCCATACCTCTCACTGTGACAATGTCATCTGTTGTCATAGCAGCTTCAGCTTAAAACTCTCTCACCCAATCCAGATTGTACTTTGGTGGAACCTTGCATAACAGTTCCCATCCCAAAGCTTGGATGGCTTCTTGGACAAAAGGATACTCAGAAATGATTCTGGGACTGAATCCTTTGTCCTGCAGTCCATCTTGATTTCTGAACTGTTCATACTTTGCCTCAGCTTCCTTGCAAGTGAATCTGGTCAACCTCTTTTCATAGTCCCCCTTATTCTCACTTTCTTCCACCATCTGCTGCTTTCCTTTCTCCTCTCTTGTCAACCTCTTTGTTGTTTTCCTCCCATAACCAATGCTCTTAGGCTTCTTCTTTGGTGTGGCTTTAGACTGAGTGTCCTTGGCCTTTTTGTCATCCTTTTTGCCCTTCTGTTTCTCACCCTTCTCTGTTGTTGCAGCCTTCTTTCCTTGCTTCTTATGCCTTTTAATCCATTCATCTATTTCTTCCTCCACATTGTCTTCTTCAACATCATCCATCTCCACAGCCTCCATCTCATGCTCTTCATTCCCTACAGCCTCATCATCATCCCTGGAGTTTTTAGGGGTTCTCAAGAGTTCATTCAAAATGGAATCATTTCCCACTCCTCTGCGAACATTCATTGGGATTTCAGGAATGGCCACTGCTATTGCCTCATGTTGTGACACTTGTGGCAGCACAGTGAGGCTTTCACTTCGTACATCATGGACCATTGTTGCATCCAATACAGAAACTGGGGAAATGGTATTAGGAAGGTTGGTTTCTGGTGGTGGGTTGTTCGTGGTTTCAGGGTGTGTTTCAGTTTCTGGGATTGGTGGTTGGTTCATATCGAAGGTTGCATGGTGGGAAGGTGATAAACTTGTGTTGAAAGACTCATTGGGTTCCTGAGCATCTTGAAGAAATGGGTTTTGTGTTTGGCTTGTTTCTACAGTGGTGGCAGGTTGGTTCACACCCTCCACAATGGGTTGATCACCGACTGTGGTAGTATGTAACACCCTCAAATTTGGAAATAGCGACTAATTAAAAAAATTTCAACAATACCTTAAAGGATAATAAATCTCTTACTATCAGTCTATAATTAAAATACATTTCTAGGTTGAACCCTCAACAAATAATTAAAATCTTATATAAAGACTAACTAAAGTCGAGTGTTACTATAACCCAATACCAAATCGCTATCTCCAATAATAATGCGGAAGACTTCATCAAGCTGAATCACTTCATCGAGCACACAACTAGCACTCATCACTTCACGGTGTCGCTAGAACTAATCCCGAGATGAAACCTGATGCACATGCCGACAAATAAAAAGGTTAGGCTAACACCTAGTGAGTTCAAGAGTTTTATATCATGATTATAGAGGAAAGCGTAAAATGGAAACATTGGAACTTATAATCATGAAAAATGATTTACTTTGAAATAAGAGAACAACTCATTTACAAACCATATGCATTTTAAAGACAATGCTCCTAGGCACCCCTTCTTTATAAAATGATGCAACGCATAACTCACCCAAACGGGATCATAGTTTGACGCTCAGTTTGTGAAAAAGTGAATAATACTTCATATCCCAAAACACCCAAAACACTGGCGTGACATAATACTCGACCCTTGAATAAAGGAAAACAATTCATAAAGATATGGTACGTCATTGAAAACCTGTAACTCGAATTAATACTCACACGACCATAAAATCGAATGAAATCAAATTACTAAAGCATGGACAACTTAAATATTCAAATGCAACGGGCCGACGACGGGGGATACCTATATCCATTGAGAGCGGAGGAACACAAAAGTATGCCGCTCAAACAACGTTGACCGTATGACACTTCACGACATGCAAGCCCAAGTGCCCCTACGACCTCTTGACAAGTTCTCCTTTCGAGATAGTTGACCTTGGTGGCCGTTACAAAGAACTCCACCCTAAAAGGCCCCGGGGATTACAACTAAGGAAATTCCCCAATTAATGGTGGGGATCACAGTACTCACCTCCCAGGCAGCACTATCCAGACTCAACCCTCCTAGTACCTCCTTGTCAAGTTTCGGTCATAAAACATGAGTCCCGGAGTCCAACCCCGTACCACCCAATTGACCATCAAATAAGACTGACTTACGTGCATATGGATCCAATGCAACACAGTCTAAGGTTACACGACTACTCATGAATGACTAAAGCACTCGAGCCTGTAATTATCAATAATATGAAATAAAATGCATTAAGATGTAAATCGAAGTTTGGACTCTAAATCGAGCCATTAAAACCGGACAAATGTCCTCAAGACTCATTTATTTTCGAATATGCATTTCCAAGTTTAACTGCTGATAAGAATGAAAATCATAAATGAGACTATATACATTCTTTCAAATACCTCACATAAAGTGCAAGTAATAATTTATAAAACATCCCCTTTCATGAATGATGCATAAACCCGACAGACACTTAAAAGTGTATTTTCGATCAAAGACCCATTTATGAAATAAATCATCAAAACTCATTCATTTATGACACATTTATCGAAATGCCCAAAATCCCAAATGTAGGTGTTTTACAAAGTTTATAAAGTTAAATACTTCAAATAATCATAGATTACCAACTAACCCAACATTTGATAACTTCATGTAAAACACATAAACACTTTAAAATAGACATTTTGGCATGTACAACGTTTTCACAAATCAACTTGAACTCACCTTGCTAGATTTAGGCTAAATCTAGATTTTACCCACTTAGAGCTTTCCTTAAAGAACTTGATTCTTCAAACCAAATCTTCCAAAACCTAGATCCACAAGGTTCCAACCATGAATATACATAATCAACCACAAATAAACGATCCCCAACCTTATACATGAATACCTCAACTGATACCGAAACCCTAACTTCCATAAATGAAGAAAATAGAAGATTACCTTAACCCAAGCTTGAATCCACCAACCAAAACATCTCTAATTCACCAAAATGGTTACAAACTTCCAATCTATGAAAGGGGGAACAAAGGGTGGATGAAAACCCAAGAAAACTTTGGTGAAGAAGATGAATAGTGAGAGATGAGAAGCTTACCACCACAAAATACTCTATTATACTCCAATAGACTTCTTATCTATTTCTATATCCTTGAATAGCTCTCAAAAACGAAACCGTAGCAACTTGAATCACCCAAATCGGAGTTGTGGATCAAAAGATATGAAGAAATGAAGTTTTGGGAGAAAATGCGGTTGAATCAGGTTTTTAACCTGATCTGGGCCTTCTGACCGGCGCACGACCCGTGCGTATTTGTGAAGGGGAAGCGCACTATCCGTGCGCCCCCTTCAGTCCGCTAGTGATTTGCCCGAAAACCGTTTTGGTCATAACTTCTTCGTTATAGCTCCATTTTTGCTCCGGAAAGAACCGTTGGACTCGTAATTGAATCCTTTATCCATCAAGACTATAAAATCAAGGATTCAACCCCAAAATAAAATATCTTATTTTTCCTTAATATATCGGTTTTTGTATTAACTTGAAATGATACCTTTCGAAAATCGGGGTGTTACATAGTAGAAGGTTGTACTACCACCACAGGGATCACAGACCCTGTTTTGGGGGTTTCCAAGGGTTTGTTTGGGAGAAGGTGATCTAGTGGAATCCTTGAAAGAGGTTTCAGTTTCTGGGTTTACCTTGGATTCCACGTTTTTTGACTTTCTTCTTCGAACTTCCTTCCCCGACTTTCTTTAGGACTTTCTTCTTCTTTGTTTTCGGTGTTTCATCCCCCATTCCTTCTTTTGATCTCTTCGATCATCGTAGCCCTTTCACCAAATCCTCATCCTTCGGTGATGGCATTGCTTTCTTCGAAGACTTCTTCATGTTTCTTTTCTTCCTGCAACAGTGTTAGAACAGAGAGAAAGATGGAAAAACAGGGGGTAATGAATGAGAAGTGTTGGGAACTGAAGAAAAGCTTAAGTGTTTAATGCTGCTAGTACAGAATTACTACTGCCAGAGGAATTCAAAGTTAATACTTCTAGGTATTACTACTTCTAGTAGAATTAATACTGCTAGTCAAAGTTAGTACTGCTTGAACAAAGTTAGTACTGCTTAGCTAGTTAGTACTGCTAGAGGTTAGTGCTGCTTAGTAGTTAATGCTGCAAAGATTCAGTTAATACTTCCAAGGTGATTAGTGCTGCTTATGAGATGGAGATCCGAATTACAAGAATGACAACTGGATAGACTGAAGATATTAATGGAAGATATTCTGAAGATATTTTATTAATTGTAATTATCTTTTATTCAGTATATGTATAGTATTGATATAATAGTTTAGATTTTAATTCATACTAAGTTTTTGTTCTAGAGAAAATCAACCTCAAGGCATAGTTCCTAATTCTAGAGAAGTAGAATTCGTCTTGAAAGAGTCTGCTCTTCAAGATTGAGGTTGTATGTGTAATCTTTTGATTTAAAGTATTCAATACAAGTTTACTAGTTGTTCATCATAATTATTGTTTGGGTACTGTTTCATTGAATATCAAAGTGTTATTCCGCAAACTCCTTTGATATTAGTTTCTGAGAATTTATTCTTGTTGAGAATTCGATCCTGACAAGTGGTATCAAAGCCTGTTCTCTCAGAAACATCTATTCATTCATCATGGAAAACTTTGCAGAATCAAACAGTACTTTGGTCTCTAAGGTTCCAATGCTCAAACCCAGTGAGTTTGACATGTGGAAGATCAGAATCAGGCAATACATTCTTCTTACTGACTACTCAATGTGGGATATCATTGAGAATGGTCCTTCTGAAGCAGGAAAGATTGGACCAGATGGGAAAAGACCTCCACCAAAGACAGATGGTGAGAGAAAGATCAGACAAACAGAGATGAAGGCCTTGAGCACTCTGCTCTTGGCCATCCCCAATGAATATCAGCATCAATTTTGCAACTGCACCGATGCTCAGATTCTCTGGAATGCTCTAGAGAAAAGATTTGCTGGAACTAAAAGCATCAAAAGAAATCAAAGGGATGTTATGAAGCAGCAATATGAGAACTTCACTTCTTCAATGAATGAGTCTATGACTCAAACTTTTGACAGGTTTAACAAGCTTATTGGTGAACTGGCTACTGTTGGAGTGAAGATGGAGCAAGATGATATCAACAGGAAGTTCCTCAGATCTCTTGAGGATGAATGGACTATGTACACTGTCTCATATAGGCAAAGTGACAATCTGGAAGAGAAGGAACTAGATGATTTGTATAATGATCTAAGAGTCTTTGAATCTGAGGTAGAAGCCAAGAAGAAGCCCACTGGTTATATTCATAATGCAGCACTTTTATCAGCATCTACTGATACTACTGCTAACCCTGAAGTAGTTAGTGCTGCTAGTGGAGTGAATTCAGAAAAAGGCACTGAAACTATCTTTGAAGCTTTTTTGTCCAGTCACAGCAACAACTCCTTGATCAATGATGATCTGGAACAACTTCACCTTGATGATCTGGAGGAGATGGACATTAAATGGCAGATGGCCATGTTATCTATGAGGGTGAAGAAATTTATTAAAAGAACTGGGAGGAACAACTTCTCTCAGAAAAGAGAAGATGGTGCTGGTTTTGACAAGAAAAAGGTGGAATGCTATAAGTGCCACATGAAGGGACGCTTTGCTAGAGAGTGTAGAAGTGGTGTGCCAAATAACAACCATCAACAAGCTCAGAATGGAGGCTACAATCAAAACAAGAACTCTGCTCAAGCCCTTGTCTCTCAACAAGGGATGGGATTTGACTGGAGTGACCAAGCTGAGGAAGCCATTCAGAATCAAGCTCTTATGGCAGAGGTGTCTGATCTCCCCTCTGAGGTAATTTCTAATCTTTGCACTAAATCTTGCATAGACACTGTCAAAAGATACAGGGATCACAACCAAAGCATGTGTGATGACCTCAAAAGATTAGAAAAGGACAGAAGTGATTATGTGTTGATAGTGGAGAGGTTTGAAGAACAAATCAAAGGCTTTCAAGCCAATGAACTTCAACACTCTTATGACACAAATTACTGGAAGTGGGAAAAGAATGAGTTAGAGACCAAACTGTCTAAGTCTAATGAAGAAAATGATAGGTTGAGAGAAGAATTAGATAAGGTTAAGCTTGATATAGAAAAGTTTTCATATGCTTCAAAGGCAATGGATTCTCTTCTAAAGGCTCAGATTCATGATAAGATGAAGCCTTGTGTTGGATACAATAACACACCCCCTCCTTACAACAACAATTATATCCCTCCTACATCAGATTTGTTAGAGACCAAGGAGAAAAAGGACTTGTCTGAGAAAGCATTTAAGATAGATCCTTTGGATGAGGTGGTGGTTAAGGATTTGACTGAGAAATAAGCCATTGAGAATAGGAATAATGCTGTGAGTAAAGAGATACCCTTAGAAAACAACATTATCACCAATGAGGGATGTGGAAAAATCTGGGTCAAGTCTAAAGAGATAGAGAAGATTAAAGGAAAGGCTAACAAGGTCCATTACAAACAGACCACGGTTGTGAATCCTAGCCCTTGTAAACAGTGTGCTTGCAATAAATCTGAGAGCCCAAATTCTGGTACAAAAAGAGGTAATCAAAGAAACTGGAATAATCAATGGGCTCAGAAACAAGGAGTTGATCTGAGTAAGATAATCAGACCAAAACCTTGTTTCATATGTGGCAAGTTGAATCATTTGGCTAAGTACTGTTTCTTCAATCATATTAACCAAAGGATGAACTTTCAAAGATTTGTGCAAAAACCTGTTGGTTATAGGAAGACTGGAAAGAAACATATGGCTAAGAAATCTGTTGAAACCAAAGGCCAAATGAAGAAAAAGTTTTTAAAAGAAAGTGTTTTAATGTGGGTGCCTAGAAGCACTAAAACTGTTAGTGCTGCTAACAGGGATAGTGCTGCTAATAGCAATACTGCTGCTACCAGTGTTAGTACTGCTGAAAAGATTAATGCTTCTAACACTGTTAGTGCTTCTTCAATGGTTACTACTGCTAATACAGTTACTGCTGCTGACACATTTACTACTTCTAACAAGGTTAGTACTGCTAAGCATGCAAGTGCTGCCAATGTAGTTAGTGCTTCTAACACCAGTACTGCTTCTAGCAAACGTGCATCCAAACCTATTATTGTGACTAAGTACTCCAGTAATGAGGAGTCAAAGTTTAAAAATCTTGTCAAGAAGGAATGCAAATATTTTGATGAGAAAGGGGTATCCAAGACCACTGTGGCTTGGGTTCCTAATTCATACTAACTGATTTATCTTATGTGCAAGGCAACCAACAGCTCAAGGGGAAGAGCATATGGCATGTTGATAGTGGTTGCTCTAGGCACATGACAGGCAACATGTCATGCCTTCAAGATTTCAAGCATATCAATGGAGGACATGTTGCATTTGGAGACAATCTTACAGGTGGTAAAATAAGTGGAAAAGGTAATGTTACAAAATGTAAGATGACATTTGAGGATGTCTACTATGTTGATCAGTTAAAGTACAACCTGTTAAGTGTATCACAGGTTTGTGACAAACAACATAGCATATTATTTACCAATACAGAATGTATGATCCTTGCTCCAGGGTTCAAGGTAGTTGATGAAAGCATGATACTACTTAGAACTCCAAGAAAGGACAATGTTTATTGTCTAGATATGGACAATGTTTCAAGTGATTCATCCCTGAACTGTCTTGTTTCAAAAGCTTCTGTGGATGAATCCTCTCTTTGGCACAGAAGGATGTGTCACATGAACTTCAAGACAATGAACAAACTTGTTAAAACAACCTTGTAAGAGGTTTACCATCAAAAGTCTTTTCATGTGATGATCATTGTGTTGCTTGTCTTAAAGGCAAACAGCACAAAACTTCTCATAAGTCCAAGGAGTTAAATACAATTTCTTCTTGTCTCCAGTTATTGCATTTGGATCTGTTTGGTCCTACAAATGTTATGAGTATAGGCAAGAAATCTTACTGCTTAGTTATTGTTGATGATTACTCTAGATTTACTTGGGTATATTTTCTAAGGACTAAGGATGAGACAAGTGGACTGATCAAATCCTTTATTCTAAGAATTGAAAACCAAACTAATCAAAAAGTAAAAGTCATTAGGTCTGATAATGGAACTGGATTTAAAAATATTGACCTAAACACCTTTTGTGAAGAAAAAGGAATTGAGAGACAATATAGTGCTCCTAGGACTCCACAACAAAATGGTGTTGCTGAGAGGAGGAATAGGACACTAATAGAGGCTGCTAGATCTCTGTTGGCTGATTCTAAACTGCCAATTACTTTTTGGACTGAAGCAGTTAATACTGCTTGTTATGTCCAAAACATAGTACTAGTAGTCAAGCCAAAGAACAAGACCCCATATGAGCTTTTAAATCAAAGAAAACCCTTTATTGGATTTTTCAAACCTTTTGGGTGTCCTTGTACAATACTCAATACCAAATCTCACTTAGGTAAGTTTGATAGCAAGGCAGATGATGGATTTCTTGTTGGGTATTCATCTCAGAGTAAGACTTACAGAGTTTTTAACTCTTCTTCTAGAATAATTGAAGAAAGTGACAATGTCAAATGCAATGAGAACACACCAAATCCTATTGGGTCTGGTCCTCAGTGGCTGTTTGACATTGATTCACTAACTAACTCTTTTGGTTTCAGTAGTGATGATTATGCAGGTTCAGGAAGTGGAGGATCAGGGACTACACAAGTTCAAGATAGTATACTGTGATCTTTCCTACGCCTATAGAGGAACCTGCTGAATTCTGTGAAAAGGAGCCATCTACTGAACTAAATCAAAGTGAAGAAGAAAGAAGAGATGAGGAGAATCAAGAAAATAAAGAATCTGAAGTAGCTGCTGAAATCACCACAGTTGAGTTGGATGACTCTAATCTAGAGGTGGGACTCAATGAAGAACCTAGTCATCACACCAGAACTCAAAAGAATCATCCTCCTCAGCTGGTAATAGGAGATATATCTTCTCCTATGATGACTAGAAATCAGAGCAGGCTGCAAGATATGCAAGACCAACAACATACAATGCTTTCTTGCTTTCTATCCCAACTTGAGCCTAAGAAAGCTCATGATGCTATGAAAGAGTCCAGCTGGATAGAAGCTATGCAAGAAGAGCTGCTACAATTCAAGCTGCAAGATGTTTGGGATCTGGTAGACCTTCCTAAAGGTCAAAGAGCAATAGGCACAAAATGGGTCTTCAGGAATAAGAGAGATGAGAGAGGAATAGTTATAAGGAACAAAGCAAGATTGGTGGCACAAGGGTATACACAAGAAGAAGGAATAGACTATGAAGAAGTATTTGCACCAGTGGCTAGGATAGAAGCAATCGGATTATTCCTGGCCTATGCTTCTTATATGAGATTCAAAGTCTACCAAATGGGTGTAAAAAGTGCATTTCTATATGGCTCAATTGAAGAAGAAGTATATGTCTGTCAACCACCAGGGTTTGAAAACCCAAGCTATCCAGACAGAGTATACAAATTGAAGAAAGCACTTTATGGACTGCATCAAGCACAAAGAGCATGGTATGATACTCTGTCATCCTATCTCTTGGAAAATGGCTTTGAAAGAGGAGTCATTGATAAAACTCTGTTCATCAAGAGAAAGAAGAAGGACATCCTGCTAGTCCAAATCTATGTGGATGATATTATCTTTGGATCCACAAGAAACACTATGTGCAAGGAGTTTGAGGAACTAATGCATCAAAGGTTCAAAATGAGTTCCATGGGGGAACTTACTTTCTTCCTTGGACTCCAAGTTCAACAGAAGCCAGATGGTATTTTTATTTGTCAGTCCAAGTATGTCCAGGACATTCTATCCAAGTTTGGTTTCTCAGACTCAAAACCTACCAACATACTTATGGAGACACACAAGCAGATAACAGCAGATCTTGAGGGGGAGGATATGGATGTTCATCTTTATAGATCCATGATTGGCTCTCTCATGTATCTTACAGCCTCTAGGCCAGATATAATGTTTTCCAGTCTGTGTATGTGCAAGATTCCAAGTTAGGCCAAAGCAATCACACTTTCAAGCTGTTAAGAGGATATTCAGATATCTCAAAGGGCAACCTAGATTGGGACTTTGGTATCCTCATGACTCATCATTTGACCTACTTGCATACTCAGACAGTGATTTAGGTGGAGCAAATTTGGACAGAAAATCTACTTCTGGAGGATGCCAGTTTTTGGGTGCAAGACTAGTTTCATGGCAGTGCAAGAAACAAACCACAATGTCCACATCTACAACAGAATCAGAGTACATAGCAGCTGCAAGTTGCTGTTCTCAAGTGTTATGGATTCAGAATCAAATGTTGGACCATGGGGTAACCTTTCTACACACTCCAATCTTTATTGATAATAGCAGTGCTATTAGCATTGTTAATAATCCTGTCAAACACTCAAAGACAAAGCACATTGAGATCAGGTATCACTTTATAAGAGACTGCAATGAAAAGAAACTTATTCAAGTTGCAAAAGTTCATACTGATAACCAGTTTGCTGATCTATTCACCAAAGCCTTTGATGTGGGTAGATTCACTTTCTTGGTAACAAGTGTGGGAATGATCAATTCTGAATAAGCTCCTACTTAAAAAGTGGTTCAATACCTGTATATTCTTTATTCTTGGTGTTACTAATCTTCTTTTTCAGGAAATGTATAACAGTACTCAGTTCATCACAAGCTTAAAAGTGTAAGTATGGTTAATACTGCCAGTACAGTTTTAGTGCTGCCAGTACTGTTTTTATACTGCTAGTGGTTAATACTGCTAGTTAGTTAATACTGCTAGTGGTTAATACTGCTCTCAGTTAATACTGCTAGTTAGTTAATACTGCTAGTGGTTAATACTGCTCTCAGTTAATACTGCTAGTTAGTTAATAGTGCTAGTGGTTAATACTGCTCTCAGTTAATACTGCTAGTTAGTTAATACTGCTAGTGGTTAATACTGCTCTAGGTTAATACTGCTTTTGTCCCGAATACTATAAATATCCTTTGCCCGCCTAAAAAGTTCATAACGACTCTTTGCATACTGTTCACTTGCGCTCTAACCCCTTTTCTCTCAAGTACCAAGTTTTCAGGCAAGAACACTCAAGTTCAATGGCTTCAATGGCGTTTATTGATGAAAACAACGAGATAGCCATGCTCCAAAAGCCAAAACAAGATGAAGGTTTTCACCAGATAGTCGACTTTTTGAGGACAAGTCACATTGCTCATGCGCTCACCGTGTCTCCTACCATCTTCATAGAGCAACAGAGTCAGTTATGGGCTAATGCCACCATTGTTACTGAGAATGGTGTGCAAATGATAAAGACAAGGGTGTGTGAAAAACCCCTAACCGTTAATGAAGAGGTACTACGCATCTGTCTACGTCTAGATGATGCTGCAGGTATAACCTCTATTCCTAATGAGGAACTATTCTCAACTCTTTCAAGAATGGGGTATGAAGGCCAAATGGGGATTTTCAAGTTTTTCAAAGCTAAGTTTTCACCCCAATGGAGGTTCTTTGTTCATACCTTGATGCATTGTATTTCAAAGAAAACAACTGGCTGGAGCCAATTTAGCAGTCCAATTGCCTATGCATTGGTATGTTTATCCACTGCTAGAAAATACAACTTTTCTCAAATGATCTTCAATGATCTTGTCTCAAACCTAGACAACAAGAAGAGTTTCTTCATGTATCCCAGGTTTGTTCAGACAGTTATTACTAATGAATTGACGGACATACCTCACTTTGATGGGGTATATGTACCTAAACCCCCTAAAGGTAAGGTTTTCTCAATCATGAGAAGATCTGCTAGGGACTCGGAAGGAGTTGACACACCATTGTTCTCAACAATGATGGTGGTGTCCCAACCACAAGAAGGTATGGCAGCAGGGTCAAGGCCCCCATTAGACCATCCCACTGCTAGCCAATCCCAACATTCCCACTTTATATCAATCCCACATTCTCTACTTCATAAGCCCACTTCTCCAATCACCCAAACTTACAAAAGGAAACAGGTAAAGAAGGCTCCTTCCCTTCTTGTACCTTCACCCACTCTGCCTTTAAGCCCTCTAAGGGAGAATTCTCCTTTAAAGAATATCCAAAGGGAAACCAATAGGGTGTCTCCCAACCCTCAGGAGGTGCTCTCTAAGGAGATGGAAGAGCATATGGGTGAGAAGGCTGCCACTACTTCTGCTAGCACAGAGAAGGACAGTGGTAACATCTCTAAGACCTTCCCCATGGCAACTTTGGGTGAGCAATCATCCAAAGGTCCCAGGTGCCAAGAAACCACGGAGGTGGATAGTGCTTCTGCTAGGCAAAAGACTTCCACTAATAAAAGATCCAATGATCCTTCAAAAGAGGGTAATACTTCTGGAGAAGGTGAGGACATATATAACTATCAAGAATTGATGGATGCAATGGGGAACATCAATATGGATGTGATCAAACAAGGCCAAGAGATTGAAGAGCTTAAACTCATAGTTCTGTCACAACAAGAACATATCCTCAAATTGAAGCAAATGGTAAGGAAATTGATTCTCCAAAAGAAGAAGAAGCAATTTGTACTCAGAAGGAGGAAACTAGTGCCTGATGCTCCCAAAAAGGGGGAGTCAGAAGCTGAAGACAATATGGAAGATGCTAAAGCTAAGGGGGAGCAAGAGAATGCAAAGTTTGAGGGGGAGCAAGTAGCTGCAGAAAATATTGCACAAGAAGCAGCAGTAACAGAACAAGCAGCAGAAACCATTACTACTGCTGGTACAAGCTTAGCAGCAGAAATGATTAATACTGCTGAACCTATGGCAGCAGCAGAAACAGTGAAAGAAGTGCTCACAGATCTTGAAATAGCATAAACTCTAATCAAAGCAAAGCATGATACTCCCAAGGTCATCTCAAAGGCCAAAGGAGTTGTCATCAAAGAAAGAGGTGATGCTTCAAAGATTTCAAGTAAAGAGAAGGTGATAAGCAAAGAAAAGGGTAATGCAAAGCTAGTTGAATCTGATCAACCAATGAAAAAGCAGAAGTTGATTGATTCAGATGAAGCTCTAGCTAGGAAGATACAGGCTGAACAAGAAGAAGCAGAAGCTATGCAAGTGCAAAAGGATAGAGAAATAGCTAAAGCAATGGCTGTAGAGTTAAACAAATCCTATCAACAAAGCTTAGCAACAGAACAAGCCAAGCAGAAAGCCACATCTTTGAAGAAGCCTACCAAGATCAAAATGGCTGCAAGGAAAAGACAACCTTCAAAGACATACCTTGGTGCTCAAGAGAGAAAGAAAATGATTACTTTCCTCAAGGGTGCAGTAGGTGTCAAGGTGGAGATGTTCTCAAATATGTCTTTTGAGAAAATCAAGAAGATGTATGATACTGAGATGATCAAGCTCCAAGGGGATGATACTGCAAGGGTAGAAATGGAGAAAAGAATGAAAGAAAGCAATGATTTCTTACAAAAACCATTCCCTGATGAGCAAGAAACTCCAGAGAAGGAAGCAACAATTGGTGAAAGTCAAAGGACTTTAAAGAGAACAAAGATGATTGCAAAGAGAAAATTCACAAAGAAGCCTAGAATAGCAGAAGAAGAGGCTGAAAAGGTTGCTGAAGAAGAAGAGGCACCTGAGTCATCTACAATGAAAGAACCTGCAAGTACTGAGGATGTCAAGATGTACATGGTAGTGATGGACAAAGTGCCTGAACCAATTTCAGCAGAACCTGTTGGAGTTAAACCTCCTGAAGTTATTCACTGGGATGTCTTGGAGGTAGATGGAAAGGAATATATCAGACTGAAGAGAAAAGATGAGAAATATGAAGTCTACAACACCTGGAACAAGATTGTTAGAACCTGCTCAAGATCAGATATTGAAGAAATGTTTGAGATAGGGATGAAGTTATATGCAGATCAACTGAAAGCTCAAGTGATTTCACTTACAAAGATAATCATGGAGTATCTGTGTATGATGTTTAAACCTGATGAAGTGGAGGAGATAATAAGGAATGTCTTTCAGTCAGTGAATAATTGGACTCTATATGAAACTAGTGGAGTATATGCAGTGACTTTGGATTTGAATCACACTGAGTACTTCCTAGTGGATAGAGTATACAACCATAGCAGACTGAAGCTTCATGCTATGCTGAAGAAGAAGCTAGGATGTATTCCAAATTCAGAAATGGCTAAATATTTGATCCAAAGAACAATTAATCAGAGTTTGGGGTTGGATGCAAATACTGAAATTTAGGCCATGATGGAGTTTCGGGAGTTTCTTGAAGAAAATCTGAAGAACTTGACTTCTCTTCCTAAAAGTCAAGTTAGGGGGAGATTGTTGGGAACTGAAGAAAAGCTTAAGTGTTTAATGCTGCTAGTACAGAATTACTACTGCCAGAGGAATTCAAAGTTAATACTTCTAGGTATTACTACTTCTAGTAGAATTAATACTGCTAGTCAAAGTTAGTACTGCTTGAACAAAGTTAGTACTGCTTAGCTAGTTAGTACTGCTAGAGGTTAGTGCTGCTTAGTAGTTAATGCTGCAAAGATTCAGTTAATACTTCCAAGGTGATTAGTGCTGCTTATGAGATGGAGATCCGAATTACAAGAATGACAACTGGATAGACTGAAGATATTAATGGAAGATATTCTGAAGATATTTTATTAATTGTAATTATCTTTTATTCAGTATATGTATAGTATTGATATAATAGTTTAGATTTTAATTCATACTAAGTTTTTGTTCTAGAGAAAATCAACCTCAAGGCATAGTTCCTAATTCTAGAGAAGTAGAATTCGTCTTGAAAGAGTCTGTTCTTCAAGATTGAGGTTGTATGTGTAATCTTTTGATTTAAAGTATTCAATACAAGTTTACTAGTTGTTCATCATAATTATTGTTTGGGTACTGTTTCATTGAATATCAAAGTGTTATTCCGCAAACTCCTTTGATATTAGTTTCTGAGAATTTATTCTTGTTGAGAATTCGATCCTGACAAGAAGTGATAACCGAAGAAATGGTTATCACTTTGGCTTTTTGGAGAAACTGAAAAGTTGGTTTTTGGATTTTCAAAAGAGTTGATTTTAAAAAGAAATTAAAAGAAATTTCTTTTCTTATCTGATTTTTGGCTCAAATCCGGCGGTGGCATTGATTAAGGGAGGAGAAAGATTTATCTAGTAGACTAGGTTATCATGAGGATTCCTTAACTTTTTGTTTGATAAGACCATTTGCAAAAGTAAAGATGCCCATTACCTATTACCTTTTGCTTTTCTCTTACATGGTTCCCATAAAAAAAACAGCTGGAAATATCTTCTTTACAAGACTTTTGAAATAAAGTTATTTGAATATTTTTAATACTAGATTAAAAATATAACTTTACTTGCTTCTCGGGTCCCACCTGGATCCGTTGTTGTTGCAGGTGCTGCAACATCATCTGATACTTCAGAATATGCACAATCTCACCAATTTCTAGACATAACAAAATTAAACAAAAGGAATTTATATACATATGTACATTTGGACTGTTTTTAGGAGCTCCCCAAAATCATGGATTCGGAGTGGTTGAAGTTGTACCACAGAAGAGGATCATGTAGGTACAGTTGTGTTCAGAAAAGTTTTTACTCTTTGTCCATTGTTTGGATCAATGAGTTCTACAACTCCATATGGTAAAACATTTTTTGATTTCAAAAGGTCCAGTCCACTTTGACCTTAATTTTCCAGGAAAAAGTTTAAGTCTTGAGTGAAACAGCAAAACTTTTTCACCAACATTGAAATCCTTGTGCATAATCCTCTTGCCATGCCATCTTTTGGTTTTATCCTTGTAGATCTTGGCATTCTCATAGGATTGATTTCTTAGT
This sequence comes from Arctium lappa, assembly GCA_023525745.1. Classification (NCBI taxonomy): domain Eukaryota; kingdom Viridiplantae; phylum Streptophyta; class Magnoliopsida; order Asterales; family Asteraceae; genus Arctium; species Arctium lappa. The sequence goes on along the minus strand of CM042047.1, from coordinate 42,092,584 downwards.
TCTTCCATTTCATTGATCTGCAACTTTCTTGTTGGTCCACAATATATCAAGTTCTTATCAAAACAACAACATATACGATTACCAACCTCTTTGATTAATAATCAATGGATTACAAGGATTGATGTTTGTTCGGTTTATTGCTCTCTACTTTTTCTCTCTGATTTATATCGTAAAGTGTGTGTGTGTGTGTGTGTGTGTTCTTTCTGATATCTAAGTTAGCTTCTCTAACATACTAACATCAACTTGATAACAAAACTAATATCTAAACTAATATCTAGATATTTAGGAATATTAATAAAATACTAAAAACAATACTTTGATATTTTTATTACAAACGACATTAGACTTATATTAAGAGTTGACTTTCCGGCATTAGCTTCAGATTGGATCTTCAGATTAGATGATCTTGAATCCAATAGATCTGTGTGCTAACAATCTCCTCTTTGGATCAAGATCATTACTAAAAAGATTTTAGCAATTCAGTCTTCTTTTTCATCTCAGAAGATGTAATCTCCTTCTCTGTCTTCCATATGTAATAATCTCCAGGTTTTAGCTCAGAATGCTTTAGCAAAGTATCTTCAAAGAAAATTTCTCTAAAATCAGCATGTCTTCAGAATACTTTGATCTATCGCATTTCTTGGTTAGTTCTTCTCTTTTCCAATGTCTTTGGAATGTAATGGACATTTTTCAAGCTTTAGGTTCTACCCCTTTTTGATGAATAGAGAATCGACATCATCAAAACTTCTATCAAGAAATGTCTTCTCATTTGGAGCTACTGATTCGTCAATTCAAAAGATATTCATCCAGATCTTTGAATTCCAGAAAAAACTATCGTGTAACACCTGAATCAACAAATGAATCAGTTAAAATGCATGTTAGTAACACTAAGTCACTGTGTGTAACAAATACACATTGGAAAGGAGTTTTTTGATGTTCACTCCTCCAGGGCTTCCATTCAATCATCGAAACACCACAAAGGCAATTTCTATGAACGTTATAACAAAGAAACAAATTCCTTGTGTGTTCGTGCTTGTGATAGAAAGAATTAGGCACTTTGATGATTGTTTTTAAGGCTCAATATTGTGTAAACCACTGAGACAACAGTAAGTTAAACACAGACTCAATGTGCATGATTGAAGTGCGAAGGTGGGGCAGACTTCCTTCTTTTCAATATCCAGATTTTCCAAATGAAAATCAGATAGCAAATGTGCTGCTTCCCCTTTGAAAATGTGAAACACTTTCTTGTTACGAAGAAAATGAGTAGTTGGTGAGGTTTGATCAAGAGTTGGTATGGGCTAGTTGCCTGTTTCAATAATGTTCACCAAAGAAATGTGAAACACTAGAAATGTGGCTGCCTGGCTCAGAAAGTAGTTGGTGCAGAGTGCTGATATTCTTTTAACTCTGTTCTCACACCCTCTTTCTTTTAAACATTAAGCTCACTCTAACCAAACTCTCTTTTTCTGTAAAGCTCATCACACAATCCACACTCATTTCTTTTGACTTCTCACACTCAATCATTATGGAATAACTTCGTGGGTAGAAATCACTGGTTAACGTGATTCCATAGAAGTTCAAGTAAGTCCTAGCACAAAGAAATCATGTTTTCCTATGATGCATATGATGCTCAAAATGGTTTAACTATTTCAATTAAAGCACAAAGTAGATCTTGAAAACATTTAAAGTCACACTTCCAAATCATGAAATCAGAATAAGACTCAGGAAGTGGTTTGAACATTTAAGAAAAATGTTTTCAATTAATGAAAGTTATCCTTCTTTCATCCATATATGAGATTAAGATAAAGGATTATACCTTTACGTGCGATCTTATATCTCATGAAGCTAAGCTTAAAGTCATAAACATATGATCTTGTAAGCATCTCTCAAAAATTGAAAAAGTCTTATGTCATAGTCAAAGCTAATTTATTCACTGAAAAATAAAATGACAAAAAGCAGTAAAACAATTTAAAGTACGAGTTCTGATCAGAAATAATCAGAAGTCATATCCTAACTCCTTTGATTTGAAAAGCTCCCCCTAAAATCATGCATCACAAAAATTTGACATTAAAAAGGTAAATGCAGAAATTATATGAGCTCCCCCTTAAAATAACAATGATCATCTATCAATGTCTTCTCATACTCCCCCTTAGATCATGAACGGATTCTTAATGTGCAGATATCAGGCGGAAATGAAGAAATGATGAAAAATTTACAATAAGAAACTTTAATAGGTAACCACCGATTAGGTCTTAAGATTTAGCATACCAATCTTCGAGACAAGAAAATTAAATCTCTTTTCGTCTAAAGGTTTGGTAAACAGATCTGCAAGCTGATAATCAGTTTTTACAAAGTAAAGTTCAATTGTTCGTTTTTCGACATGATCTTTTATAAAGTGATACCTGACATCGATGTGTTTGGTCTTTGTATGCTGAACAGGATTAGCCATAGTCTCGCAGTTGAGTTCTCATCCACAAGACTTGAGAACATCAGCTAGCAGCAGCTACATATTCTGCTTCGGCCGTAGAAGTTGATACATAAAGTTGCTTCTTCGATGCCCAACTTACGAGTTTATCACCGATGAACTGTATATGACATGATGTGCTCTTCCTGTCTAATATACAACCAGCATGATTTGCATCTATATATGCTGTTAGTTCAAAGCTAGTATCTTTAGGATACCACAGACCAAGATCTGCAGTGCCCTTCAGACACCTAAAAATGCGCTTAACTGCAGACACATGGGATTCTTTGGGATTGGCCTGATATCTAGCACATAAGCATATAGAAAACATTATATCTGGCCTACTAGAAGTAAGATACATCAAAGAACCTATCATTCCTCTGTAAGTCCTAACATCAATAGCCTTTCCAGAAGGATCGGTGCCGATCTTAGTACCTGGTGCCATTGGGGTACCAATCGGTTTAGAATTTTCCATTTTGAACTTCCGAAGAATATCAAAAATGTATTTAGATTGATTGATAAAGATCCCCGATGAAAATTGTTTGACTTGTAATCCGAGAAAGAAATTCATCTCTCCCATCATATTCATCTGAAATCTTGACACCATAAGGTTTGAAAAATTCCTACAGTACTTAGGATTTGTAGAGCCAAAAATAATATCATCCACATAGATTTGAATAAGAATGGTATCGAATTTCTCCTTTTTAATAAACAAAGTGGAATCTACCGTACCTTTTGTAAAACCAGACTTGACTAAAAATTGAGATAGGACATTATACCAGGCACGAGGAGCTTGTTTCAGTCCATAGAGTGCTTTGTCGAGAATGTAGACATGATTCGGTTTCTCTTGATTAACAAAGCCTTCTGGCTGCGAGACGTAGACTTCTTCCTTTAGAATGCCATTCAGAAAGGCGGTCTTTACGTCCATTTGAAAGACAGTGAAGTTCTTGTGAGCAGCGTAGGCTAGAAACATTCGAATTGCCTCTAAACGCGCCACAAGAGCATAAGTCTCGTCGTAGTCTATTCCTTCCTCTTGCCTATATCCCTTGGCTACAAGTCTTGCTTTGTTTCTGATAACGGTACCATCTTCATCTTTCTTGATCTTGAAAACCCATTTCGTACCTATAATGGTTTTACTTTGAGGTTTGGGTACGAGTCTTCAGACTTTAAGTGCGTCGAACTGATTCAGCTCTTCTTGCATTGCAGTCACCCAGTCTGAATTGGCAAGAGCCTCTGATACGCGAGTAGGCTCGATCTTGCTCAGAAAGGATTCATGCATACACATATTCATTGACGCTGACCTAGTTTGCACCGGTTTTGATGGATCACCAATGATCTGGCTTATCGGGTGCTCTTTGGTCCATTTATGTTCATGAGGGAGTGGATTATATGAATATATATATCAATATTATCATCTATGAATCCACTGGTACCTTCTTCTAGTTGTTCAGGAGGAATTATGGTTGCAGTTGAAGTAGTAGGTGCAGAAGTCTCAGCAGGTACAACTTGGTCCGACTGTTGATTAGTCTGTACAGAACATCCTACTGATACAGCAACTTCTGTCTCTTCATTATTTGTCACAGCTTCAACAGTTGGAGTCGGCATTTGAACTGGAATTTCTTGCTGAATCGAGGAGTTGGATTCAGTAGAGATATCTGAACTGGTTGGATGAGTAGTCGTTGAGTCTTCCATCCTGTCAACCACAACAGATTTCTTTACATTAGATCCAAGAAATTCATCATAAAACAATTCAAATAATAAATCTAAATCAGATAAATGATTAATAGACGTTGATGTTTCATCTGATTTGATCGCTTGAGACACAGGTTCTGGACTGATTTGCCCAGAAGCTAGTACTCCGGTTATCATAGGTTCTGAACTATGTTGTTCAGAAGCCATTTCTTCATCAAACGTAACGTTGACGCTTTCAATAATTGTCTTTGACTTCTTTAGATATACACCGTATGCAGTTGATGTAGATGAATAACCAATGAAGATGCCTTCGTTCGCCTTGGCACTGAACTTGTTCAAACTCTCTCTATCGTTTAGAACAAAACACATACACCCAAATATATGGAAATATTTGATTGTCGGTGTTCGGTTGTTGATCAACGCATAAGGATTCTTCTTGAATCTGCGGTGTATCATGGAGCGATTCTGAGTGTAGCACGCAGTCGATATAGCTTCAGCCCACAGAAATAGAGGTAAGTCAGATTGACTTAGCATAGTACGAGCAGCCTCGACTAGCGTACGATTTCTTCTTTCGACCAGTCCATTCTATTGAGGCGTACGAGCAATAGAGTATTGATGTGATATCCCGACCGATTCAAGATATTCTTGAACTGTTTTGTTCTTGAACTCTGTGCCGTTGTCTGTTCTTAGAAGCTCGACCGGTTTCTGCAGATTTACTTAGGTCGTCTTCAAGAATGTAATGAGAACATCTGGTATCTTATCTTTTTAACGTAGAAATTTGACCCAATTGTATCGCGAGTAATCGTCCACGATAACTAGTATGTACTTCTTTCCACTTAGACTTTGCGTTCACATCGGACCGCATAAGTCCATATGAAACAACTCTAACGGAGAACTTGTACTCGGTTCAGGCTTTGGTTTGTATGGAGCTCTCTTCATCTTTCCCTTTTCATACGCTGCATAAAGGTGTTTTTTTTCATACTTCAGCTCTGGAAGTCCTTTTACTAACTTTCCACTGACCAGCTTGTTGATGTACCTAAAGTTGAGGTGAGAGAGTCGTCGATGCCATAACCAGCTTTGTTGCATCGAGGCTTTAGAGAGTAGACAAACCTGCTTGTCAGTCTAGACGTTTGACAAATTGATTGTGTAGAGGTCGTACTTTCGAGTGCCAACCAAGAGTTCGTTGCCTTCTTCAGTGCGAACAGAACACCTCTTGGCTTTGAAATTGACCTCTAAGCCTTTGTCACAGAACTGGCCTATACTGAACAGGTTGTGTCCTAAGCCTTCAACATAGCTCACCTTCTTGATCGTGACTTTGTCATGTACCATATCACCATAACCCAGTATTGGTGAAAACTGATCATTCCCGAATCTAACTGTTCCGCAGTGCTTCTCTGTAAAGTTGGTCAACATACCTTTTTGTCCAGTCATATGCTTGGAACATTCGCTATCCAAGTACCACATATGACGGATCTGCACAAGAGAAATTACGAAACAAGAGATTTAGATATTCATAAAACAAAATTAGAGTAAAGACTTTGGAGCATTGAAGTGTGGGTCTTGAACTGTTGTATTCAAGAGCCATTGTTCTTTGATGTACGAGTCCTAAACTGTTTTGTCTAGAAGTTATACTTCATTGAAGTACGGGTTCTAAGTTGAATTGCTTAGAAGCCTCCATCTTGACATTTAAGTCCGGGTTTTGAACTGTTTTGTTCAAAAGCCTAAGTTCTATGCTCCCTCTTAAACTTTGGGTTCATGTAACACAGATTTAGCTTTTGGTACCCATTGGTAATTAGGTCCAACTATGTTAGCACAAGATTTTGGTACCCATTGAAATTTGGGTCCGTTTTGCTTTTGAGAATCAAATGAAGAATTAGTATGATAAGAGTGAACATTATAAGTGCCATACCAAACATTAGAATCTTGACAAGAAGCATAAACATGTTTATTATAATATGAAGACTTTCTAGCAGATAAAGATAACTCGAATAATTGCTTTATAGAGTATTTCTTGCGATAAACGACAAGTTTTGGTTTCAAAATAGTAGCAACATTCGCATTCAAAACATCTTTACTAGGCATAGTCTTATTACAATCAACACTACAAAAAGATTTATCAGTCTTGTCAATCTCCTGTTTTGGTTTCCATTGAGATTTAACTCCTATCCTTTTCTTGCTCAGATCTGAAACATTTGAAACTTGTGAGTTAGACTTTTTAGCAACAACTGAATGCATCTTCTTTGGGTTACCAGTAGTGATCGTTTTCTTTGAATGCTGAGATTTATTATTCGTACCTTTTGCATTCTTAGTTTTCACAGAAACTGATTTATCAACTTTCGTTGATTTTGCACCTTTGACAAACATACTGGTTTTTCCCAAGGATTTCACAACAAAAGATGAATGGTTAGGAAGTTTGGCATGAAAATCAAATTGATCAAAACAATCATCCAAACCACCGTCAGAGTTTAGAAAATCATATCCTTCATCAGTTGAACCAAACATGTCATCAGATTTTGAAGCCTTTGATGATTTAGAAAGAACATTACTTTTAAGCACAGTTGAAAAAACTTGTTGTTCAATATCAATCAAAAGTCTTTCATCTGTTAAAGATGTCTCAAGTTCAGAAATTTTACTTTCCAAAACGAGAGTAGGGACATATAGTTTACCTTTAATAGGCTTCGCCTCAATTTCTTTGACAGAATAACTCTGAAAGAAGTCATTTGAAAGAGATTTCTTTTGATATATTGGATCATCATTATAACTATTATTCAGCTTCGCATAACGAACTGGAAGTTGAACATTAGATGTGTTCTTTCGTTTTTCTGTTTCCTTGGCTCCATCCTCTTTAGACAGTCCAGTCCAGAAAACTTTAAGCTCGGGGATTCGTCGAGCTAGTTTCATAAATGTAAAATCATAAAGTGCTTGCACTTCAGATTTAACATTTTTAAGGTAATGAGGATTCTCGTATCCGAGTCCCAAACTCTCTATTTCCTCTTTGGGTTTGTTCAAATGAATGCTTTGTTCAGTTTGACCCATTTTGTATAACTTATCTTCCAAAGCTTTTAATTTTGCAAGTAAAGATTCGTTTTCTTTGGTACGCAAAGAAAACATTTTCGTAAGCTCTTTGAAATCAAACTCACTCTTTCTCAATTTAGAATTTGTTTCAGTTATTTCTTTGAGAATTATTATCTTTTCTTTAGTGCAGTTATCAAAGTTTTTATGCATTGTCTCAATCAATACTTTCTTCTCAACAATATCCTCGCTAAGTTTATGTATTGATTGGTTTTTGTCATTGGTAACACCTTTTTCTCGCTTAAGCTTTGACTCTAACTCTTCAAGTTTAGTCAACATGGCATGCATTTGATGTAAGAAATCTAATTGAGTTAAATCACATACCTCATTTTCTTCATCATCATAATCAGTTTCAGCTTCTGATTCCTGCTTGCCCATTAATCACATGTGAGTTGTTTCATCCTTCTCTTCATTCTTATCTTCTGATTGATCAAGCCAGTACTCATCTTCTGCCATCAATGCCTTTTCAGCCTCCTGTTGCTTGGCTAGAAGCATTTTATTCTTGTAGTAGTCTGAGTTTCTGACTTTGGGTCTTCGGCAGTCTCTGGCAAAGTGACCTATTTTGCCACAGTTGTAGCACGTTGGAGGTTCTGACTAACTGGATCCTTCAGCTTGATACCTTCTCTCTTCCGGTTTCCTTTCCTCCATTCTCTTTCCTTCAAATCTCTTTCCTTCAACCCTCTCCTTGTGAACATAGTTGCTTGGACCAGAAGAATACCTCTGACTGTTTGAACTTGGCTTCTTGTAGAACTTCTTCTGAAAAGCCTTTGTCAGCATAAGCATAGCCTGCTTCAGTTGTTCACAGTCGTCCGAGTCAGAGTTCGCTTCATTTTCAACCTCATCTGATTCAGACATAAGCATCTTCTTCTTCTTCTTTTTCATAACATGAGCAACTGAGTCAGCAACTGTCTTCTCACCCTGTCTCTTATCATCCAAGATTTCATCCACGTCTTCTTCATTTTGTTTAAGGGTTTCATACACCTCGTGAAGTGGAATCTCGTTTAGATCCTTGATTTACTTCATTTGTCTGGCAAACCTCTTCCATTCAGGCAGGAGAATGTTGAGGAATTTGACATTCAGCTATATCTGTGATTTAGTGACCTTATTCTTGCTTAATTCATTCAACAAGGTCACAAACCTGTCGTATGTTACTTCTAGAGACTCTCCAACTCTGCCTTTGAATTCTTCATAGTTGTTTAGGCAGTTGGATATCTTGAGCCGGTTCCCAACCTTTGAACCTAGCATCATCTTCTCTAGTTGATCCCACATCTGTTTGCCTGAGGCCTTATAGCTGTCTATCTTCACGTATATTTCATTTGGAATGCCTTGAAGAATATAAGACTTTGCTAATCTATCACCTTTTGCTCTTCTTAGGTTATCACCTTCTAGTTCCTCATACTTCAGTTGAAACTCTGTTGCCACAGTTCCTTCCGTACGGGTCTCATAAACTGGTGCCATAACTCCCTCTTCTATTGATTCCTGATGAATACTCCCAAATCATGTCTTTCAATAAAGTCCATGAACAGATCTTTCCACTGTTCATACTCTCCCCTGAAGAGTACTGGTGGCTTTGAGTCAGTTCCGATCGCTAGAGCTTCTCTTGAAGTCATTCTGATTTAAAAAGACCAAGTCTGGTACTGGCGCAAAAGGAGATTTGCACGAGGTTTGAGTGACGCGAAGTAATACTTTGCGCTAGTAGAGGTTGGTGCAAAAGATGGTTTGCGCTACAAGGAGTTGGCACAAAAATGACTTCGAGCAAAGTTTGCGTTATGAGGTGTTGGCGCAAAAGTGACTTCGAGCAAAGTTTGCGTTATGAGGTGTTGGTGAGATATAGGTAGCACAATCTGAGTTTTGCGCAAATCGAAGGTTGCGCGAAAGAACTTTTGCGCGAGATGTTGATGGCACAAAAGCGAACTTTACGCTAAAAGTTGTTGGCGCAAAATGGAGATATGCTCGTCCGGTGTGTGAATGGCGCAATGAAGGTTTGCGCGAGTCGAAGCTGGCGCAAAAGAAGTTTTGCGTGAACAGCGTGTGGCGCAAAAGAAGAGTTTGTGCGAACTGAACGTGGCGCAAGACTCTCTATGAACTGGCGCAAATCTACAACTCTCGCGAGTTCGTCCCTGTGCTTCGAAAAATCGACTCTGATCGCTCAAATAACCCTGATTGACAACGATTAGCAGTCCCAAATTCTAACAAATGACCACAAACACTTCTAGAACAGATTTCTAGCCTTTGAACTCAATAAAAATCACTCTTTGAAAATAAGATTGATGGAACAGTGAGTTTTTGAACTCGAGAACTCAGACACAAAAATCACGAAATGGAAATCCATTAAAGCTCTATAAGAAATTAAACAACACCCAAACGATCTAGACCACAAATCGATCACAATCTAATCGATTTCAACTCCTAAAACACACTTAAACATCAAAATGATTTTTGAAATGAAGAACACAGAGTCATTCTTTTAAAAACTTGATTTGAATCTGATTTCAGGCTCTGATACCAATTGTCGGTCCACAATATATCAAGTTCTTATCAAAACAACAACATATACGTTTACCAACCTGTTTGATTAATAATCAATGGATTTCAAGGATTGATGTTTGTTCGGTTTAAAGCTCTCTACTTTTTTCTCTCTGATTTACACTGTAAAGTGTGTGTGTGTGTGTGTGTGTGTGTTCTTTCTGATATCTAAGTTAGCTTCTCTAACACACTAACATCAACTTGATAACAAAACTAATATCTAAATAAAACTAATATCTAAACTAATATCTAGATATTTAGGAATATTAATAAAATACTAAAAACAATACTTTGACATTTTTATTACAAACGACATTAGACTTATATTAAGAGTTGACTTTCCGGCATTAGCTTCAGATTGGATCTTCAGATTGGATGATCTTCAATCCAATAGATCTGTGCGCTAACATTTCTCCTTTCACTTGCATCATTAATACTCATGTTAAGTTCCTTAAGAGCCCAAAATGCTTTGTGTTCAAGTTCTAATGGCAAGTGACAAGCTTTTCCAAAGATAAGCTTGTAAGGAGACATTTCAATAGGGGATTTATAGGCAGTCCTATAAGCCCAAAGAACATCATCTAGTTTAAATGACCAATCCTTTCTTGAAGGTTTGACCACTTTCTCTAGAATACTCTTGATTTCCCTATTTAAGAGTTCTGCTAAGCCATTTGTTTGTGGATGATAGGTTGTAGCAACTCTATGACTTATGTTGTATTTTTCCAAAACTCCTTTCATCATGTTGTTCACAAAATGGGTGCCTTCATCACTGATTATGGCTCTAGGGGTTCCAAATCTTGTGAATATGTTCCTGTGAAGGAATTTCACCACTATCTTTGCATCATTGCTATGGCAAGCTATTGCCTCTACCCATTTAGAGACATAATCCACAACTACCAAGATGTATTGACAGTTACCAGATATGGGAAATGGTCCCATGAAGTCTATTCCCCATACATCAAATATTTCAACCTCTAAAATGCCATTAAGGGGCATCTCATGTCTTTGGGAAATAAAACCAACTCTTTGACACTCATTACACTTTTTAACAAATTTATCAGCATCAATAAAAAGTGTTGGCCAATAGAATCCAGATTGGAGGACTTTTGCTGCAGTTCTTTGGCCACCAAAGTGTCCACCATATGCAGCAGCATGACAGTGCTGCAGCACTGCAGTTGTGTCCTCAAGAGGTATGTACCTCCTTAGGATTTGGTCAGCTCCTAGCTTAAATAGAAATGGATCATCCCAAAGGTAATTGTTTGCATTACTGAACAGTTTCTTTCTTTGGTTTCTGTTATATTCAGGTGGAATGATCCCAACAGCTAGGTAATTTGCAATGTCAGCAAACCATGGTGTTGTAGCATGCTGCAGCACCAGTAACTGTTCATCAGGGAACTTTTCATTTATCTCAATTAAAGGTCCCTTTCCTTTTTCTAATATGGACAAGTGATCAGCAGCTTGGTTTTCAGTACCTTTCCTATCTATTATTTCTAGGTCAAACTCTTGTAACAACAACACCCACCGAATTAATCTTGGGTTTGCATCTCTTTTAGAAATTAAGTACTTGATGGATGCATGGTCAGTGTGAATTGTAACCTTGGTCCCCATCAGATAAGATCTTAATTTTTCAAAGGCAAATACAACAGCCGATAATTCCTTCTCAGTGGTTGTGTAGTTAACTTGTGCTACATTTAGAGTTTTACTAGAGTAATAGATAGGGTGAAAAATCTTTCCTTTCTTTTGTCCCAAAACTTCACCAATTGCCCAATCACTTGCATCACACATGAGTTCAAATAGTTGTGTCCAATCAGGTGTGATCACAATAGGTGCTGAAATCAAAGCTTGTTTCAAAATTTTGAAAGCTTCCCTACATTCATTGTTGAAATCAAAAGGTTGGTCATGCTACAGTAGTATACAGAGTGGCTTTCAAATTTTTGAAAAATCTTTTATAAATCTTCTGTAAAAGCCAGCATGACCAAGGAAACTTCTAATTCCTTTAACATTTATAGGTTCTGGAAGTTTTTCAATGACTTCTAATTTTGCTTTGTCAACCTCTATCCCTCTATTTGAAATTAAATGACCCAAAACAATGCCTTCTTTGACCATGAAATGACACTTTTCCCAATTTAAAACCAAATCAGTCTCTTCACATCTTTTAAGGCTTTGTTCAAGGTTTTTCAAACATTGTTCATATGAAGATCTATAGACAGAAAGGTCATCCATGAATATTTCCATAGAGGTTTCCAACATGTCAGAGAAAATGGACATCATGCATCTTTGGAATGTGGCAGGTGCATTGCATAGTCCAAAGGGAATTCTCCTAAAGGCAAAAGTACCAAAAGGACAAGTGAAAGTGGTTTTCTCTTGTTCCTCAGGTGTTATGGCAATCTGGTTGTAACCAGAATATCCATCTAGGAAACAGTAATACTCTTTACCAGCTAATCTATCCAACATTTGGTCAATGAAAGGCAATGGAAAATGGTCCTTATGTGTTGCTTTGTTAAGCTTCCTATAATCCATACAAATTCTCCATCCTGACACTACTCTAGTTGGGATCAACTCATTCTTTTCATTCTCAACAACTGTCACACCTCCTTTCTTAGGGACACATTGGACAGGGCTTACCCAAGAACTATCAACTACGGGGTAAATAATTCCAGCATCTAACCACTTGAGGATTTCTTTCTTGACTACTTCTTTCATCACAGGGTTCAGTCTCCTTTGTGGCTCTACATATCTGAAATCTTTGTCTTCTAAAATGATTTTGTGTTGACAGATTGATGGACTAATGCCTTTTAAGTCAGAAATTGTCCAACCTATGGCCTTAGTGTGGGCTTGAAGCACTTTCACTAATTGCTCTTCCTGTTTTGGTTCTAAGGTTGCTGAAATGATCACAGGTAATTTGTTCCCATCACTTAGAAAAACATACTTAAGATGGGAAGGAAGTTGTTTTAGTTCAAGGTCTGGTGGTGCTTCAATTAATGGTAAGGGGTTTTCTTTTGTATTCTCTTCCAACAGCTCATATGCTGCCACAGGCTGCAGCATCGGTTGTAGCATATCATCACAGTGATTGCTATCATCCAAATCATCATCATCATCATCATATTCCTCGTCTAAGTCATCTACATTTAAGTCATCATCATTATGCTCATCATCCTCTAACTCATCCTCTTCTAGGTCATCATCTACCTTTTCACCTAGAATTTCTTCTAAGGTTTCTTCTTGACACCAAGATTCTACAGAGCTTAGGACAGAACATTCTTCCACTTCATCAGGGTATTTCATGGAAGTAAAGACATTGAAGGTGACATTTTGGTCTTGAACTCTCATAGTCAACTCTCCTTTTTGGACATCTATGATGGCTCTGCCAGTGGCTAAATATGGCCTTCCTAACATAATAGGAGTTTCTTTGTCAACCTCAAAGTCTAGGATGATGAAGTCAGCAGAAAATATGAATTTGTCTACTTGCACTAAAACATCCTCTATCTTTCCCTTAGGATAAGCTATGGATTTGTCAGCTAACTGTAAGGTCACAGTGGTAGGTCTAGCCTCTCCTATTCCTAGTGTGTTGAAAACAGACAAAGGCATAAGATTGATGCTAGCACCTAGGTCACATAATACTTTTCCAACCTCTTTTCCTCCTATAGAACAGGGTATTGTAAAACAACCTGGGTCTTTCTGCTTAGGGGCCAGTTTGTTGGTCAAAAGTGCACTACAACCTTCAGTCAATGACACAGTATCCTATTCAGTTAGTTTCTTTTTCTTGCTCAAAATGTCCTTAAGGAACTTGGCATAAGTAGTCATGCTCTCAATTGCTTCAACCAAAGGGATGTTGATATGCAATTGCTTGAACACATCTAGAAACTTCTTGAATTGTAACTCCTCTTTTTGATTCCTTAACCTCTGGGGGTATGGAATGTTAGGGGGTACTTGTGTGACAACAACCTTCTTAGGCTCAGAGGTGGATGGAACAGTAGGTGTTGCTTGTCCAATTACTGTTTTTGGTTTTTCAGATCTGTCAGTTGGTGCTACAGTACTGACTGTAGCATCAACTGTAGTTGACTTGTCTTTCTTGTTATCACTAGGGAATAACAAGGGAAGTTCAGATCTATCAGGTATCAACACATATTCAGAAGATGATGTGGGTTCAACAGGTGTAACAGCAGTATGGTGTACCACTATAACATCCTTTTCTTTGTCTGTGTCACTAATAGTATTAGGTTCTTTTTGGGTTTCAACTAAGTCTTTTCCACTCCTAAGGGATACAACCTTCACATGTTCCTTGGTTGTATTCTTGGGAGTCTCAGTATCACTAGGCAAGATTCCAACAAGTCTGTTTCTCAATTCCAATGAAATTTGTCCAATCTGTGTTTCCAAAGTTCTTAAAGCAGTATTTTGGTGATTGATTGTGGAATTGGTGTGATTTATAAAGCCTTTCAACAATGTTTCCAAAGAAACAAAAGAATCAAAATTTTGACTTGGTTTACATTGAAAAGATTGTTGATGTTGCTGACTTTGAAAAGGTTGTTGGTTTTGTTGAAAATGACCTTGAGAACTACTTGGTTGGTTTTGAAAATTTGAAGTTCTTTGTTCTTTTGCAATAGGTGGATTCAAACAAGGACTATTCCAAGAAAAATTGGGATGGTTTCTCCAATTTGAGTTATAGTTGTTTGAATACTGTCCATTCCTATTATGCACATAGTTTACAGATTCTGAGTTCTGGCTACATTGGTCATAGGTATGTCCTTCACCACAGACTACACATTGTACGGGCAAAGGTTCATGAACAGATGTTGCAGCAATAGTATTTGCACCAGTGGCAGCAGACATGTTTTTAATCATGTTGGCCATTGAAGTGAGTTGTGCAGTATGTGCAGTATAAGGATCTATCTCATGAATTCCTGCAGTTTTTCTGGGTACTAGTGCACATGGATCAGACCAATAACCATTGTTGCTAGAAATCTTTTCCAAAATCTCATAACCGTCATTATAGGTACTAGAGGTGAAGGCTCCTCCTGCTGTAGCATCGAGCATCTGTTTAGCAGTGGTATTTAAACCATTGTAGAATGTCTCTAGTTGTATGCAGTAGTGTATGCCATGGTGAGGGCGTTTCCTTAACAACTCTTTAAACCTTTCCCAAGCATCCGGAATAGCTTCATCGTCCATTTGTCTAAACATGCTTATCACATTTCTAGACTTAGCATTCCATGTTGGTGGAAAATATTTTTTTAAAAATCTTTCAGCCATGTCATTCCATGTTTCAATAGAATTAGGCTGCAATGAATTATACCATGATCTTGCTCTATCTCTGAGTGAAAAAGGCAACAACTTCAGTCGTAAGGCTTCATAAGTTACTCCACTGAGTTGGAAAGAATCAGTGATTTCCAGAAAAGTTTTGAGATGTAAATGAGGATCTTCATATGGCATGCCACTGAACTGTCCACTGGATTGTAACATGTTAAACATTACAGGTTTTAGCCACTGGGTGTCAGGCGAGCGGCGCGTACTTGCACGTTCAAAGATTTTCTGGGTTGCCGACCTCCAGAATTTAAGGGCTCGGACAATCCCCTAGATTGTATGGGTTGGGTTCGAGAGATGGTGCAAGCTTTTAGCTCAAGTGAATGTGGGGAGGGGCAGAGGGTTATCTTTGGTTCCCGAATGTTACGGGGTATGTCTCTTACTTGGTGGGACGTGTACTCTGCTTCGCTTGAGCCGACTATTCTGGATCAACTGTCTTGGTCTACCATCAAAGAAAAACTGCTAGAGGAGTACTGTAACGAGAGGTCGTTGGACCGAATCATGGAGGAATTTCAGAACTTAAAGAAAGGGGGGTATGTCTGTGAAGGAGTACAACCATCTCTTCATGGACAAGTTGGGTTTTGTGGGACGCTTGGTCCCGACAGAGAAAGATAAGATCAAGGCTTACATCAAGGGCCTCCCATCGGACATGATGTCGATGGTGCGTGTAACAAATACCTCCACCCTTCGGGAGGCGATGGAAGAAGCTCAACTCATGGAGGATGCTTACAGTCTCGGCAGGGATCAAAGTGGTCGCCAAGTCGAGAAGTGGAAATGGGAGGGAAGCTCGATGCCCTCAAAGAAACCTTTTTATGCCAACAACAACGCTCAGCGGGGAGCCGATCCTAGACGTGATGCCAAGTGGTGCTCCAAGTGTCGAAGCAAACATTTCGGCCCATGCAACTTTGTTCCTGGAGTGTGCTACAATTGCGGAAAGACGGGTCACACATTTCGAGATTGCCCTCTTAAGGGGCAAATATGTTTCGAATGTAAGGAACCGGGGCACGTAAGGGCGGAATGCCCGAAGCTCAAGACCGGAGGTTATGGCGGGAAGAAGTTGGAACCCCCGCGGTCGACCGGAAGGGATTTTCAGATGTCATCAGAGGAAGCTAAGGCATCGACTGATGTGGTGTCGGGTACATTCTTTCTAAATTCTGTACCTACACGTGTGTTATTTGATTCTGGTGCTAGCTACTCGTTTGTATCCGATTTGTTCTGTCAAAGGCTTGCTATGTCTAAGAGAATGCTATTGTTGTAGAAATAGCAAATGGAGGTCAAATTTTAATCCATAATATCATTAGAGATTGCATCTTAGAGCTTGAAAGGAAGAAATCTCCCATTAACTTATTGCCTATGCAAATTGGCGGGTTCGATGTGGTTGTGGGTATGGATTGGTTATCAAAGAACCAAGCCGAAATTGTATGTTCCAAGAAACTGATTCGATTACCCGTGGCAAACGGAGAAGCGACATTAATCTACGGAGAAAGAAGGAAAGGCGATGTGGCGATTATTTCAGTGATCAAAGCTAGGAAGTGTTTGGCGAAAGGATGTTTATCTTTCCTGGCTTATGCTATCGATACCAAACTCGAACAACGAAAACTAGAAGATGTTAGGGTGGTGCGCGAGTTTCCCGATGTGTTTCCGGAAGACTTGCCCGGTTTTCCACCCGATCGTGTAGTGGACTTCCGTATTGACCTTATTCCTGGAGTGGCTCCAATTGCTCGAGCTCCCTATCGTTTGGATCCTACCGAAATGCAAGAAATGATGGTTCAACTCCAAGACCTTCTTGAGAAAGGTTTCATCCGACCGAGCTCGTCACCTTGGGGAGCTCCGGTTCTGTTCGTCAAAAAGAAGGACGGTGCAATGAGAATGTGTATCGACTACAGGGAACTGAACAAAGTGATGGTGAAGAACAGGTATCCGCTTCTGAGAATTGATGATCTGTTCGATCAACATCAGGGAGCAGGTTGTTTCTCAAAGATGGACCTTCAATCGGGGTATCACCAAGTGAAGGTAGCAATGAGAGACATCCCAACGACGACATTTAGAACACCCTATGGACACTACGAGTTTCTGGTGATGCCAATCGGCCTAACCAACGCACCGGCAATATTTATGGACTTGATGAACCGTGTGTGCCGACCGTTCCTTGACAAGTCAGTAATTGTGTTCATCGACGACATCCTAGTTTACTCCAAGAATGAAGAAGAGCATGAGTAACATCTCTGTGAAGTATTGGATGTATTAAGGCGAGAAAGACTTTACACGAACTTTTCAAAGTGCGACTTTTGGCTCCCAGAGGTATAGTTTTTGGGGCATGTGGTTTTAAAGGAAGGAGTAAAAGTGGATCCCGCAAAGATTGAGGCGATGACGAATTGGCAACCTCCCAAGAGTCCGTCTGAAATCCGAAGTTTCCTAGGCTTGGCAGGGTACTACCGGAGATTCATTCAAGACTTCTCGAAGATAGCCTCGTCATTGACGACCTTGACTCGAAAGAATGTGAAATTTGTGTGGATCGAGAGGCAAGAAGAGGCGTTCCGCACCTTACAAAAGAAGCTTTGTGAAGCTCCTATCCTATCCTTACCTGACGGGACGGAAGATTTTGTGGTGTACAGCGATGCGTCGAAGATGGGTTTGGGGTGTGTCCTTATGCAAAGAGGGAAGGTGATCGCTTACGCATCAAGACAACTTAAAGTGCACGAAGTCAACTACCCTACTCATGACTTGGAATTGGCAGCGGTGGTGTTTGCACTGAAATTGTGGCGACACTACCTTTACGGTACGAAATGCACTCTTTACACCGATCACAAGAGTTTGAGGAATATCTTTGACCAAAAAGAGCTAAACATGAGGCAGCGGAGATGGTTGGAGCTGTTGAAGGATTATGACTGTGAGTTGCTCTACCATCCGGGTAAGGCAAACGTTGTTGTCGACGATTTGAGTCAGAAAATCTGCGGAGGAAATTCTCGTGCTACCTTTGCACAGATTGAATTAACTTCAACACTCATTGACAGAATCAAGAAATCGCAAGTCGAAGCCCTGCTCGAAGAAAATCTCAAAGGAGAAGTCATGGCAAAACAACACCTTTTGTTGACTGAAGATAGTCGAGGGGTGAAACTTTTCAATGGGAGAATTTGGGTGCCTAAGATTGGGGGTATTAGAGAACTTCTTCTCGAGGATGCCCACAAGTCAAAATACTCCATTCACCCAGGAAGCACGAAAATGTATCGAGATTTGAAATTGCATTACTGGTGGCCAATCATGAATCTTGATGTGGCGCACTATGTGGAGCAATGTGTAACTTGCTTGCAAGTGAAGGCTGAACACCAAAGACCTTACGGAAGTTTGCAATCCTTGGAAATTTCGGAATGGAAATGGGAACACATCACGATGGATTTCGTGACGAAGCTGCCAAGGACCTTGAAAGGTCATGACACCATTTGGGTTATAGTAGACCGCTTGACCAAAAACGCTCATTTCTTGGCCATGCAGGAGACCTTACCAATGGATAAATTGGCGAAGTTGTACATCGATGAAGTAATATCCCGACACGGTGTGTCGCTATCTATTGTCTCTAATCGGGATAGTCGGTTCACGTCGCATTTTTGGGACGGTTTCCAAAAGGAATTGGGTACACGTGTGAAGTTGAGCACGGCCTACCATCCTCAAACTGACGGCCAAAGCGAGAGGACAATACAGACTCTAGAAGACATGTTGAGATCGTGTGTGATCGATTTTGGGGGTAGTTGGGATACGCACCTGCCTTTGGTAAAGTTCGCGTACAACAATAGCTACCACTCAAGTATTGCAATGGCACTGTTTGAGGCTTTATATGGACGTAAGTGTCGAACTCCCGTGTGTTGGCTCGAAGCGGGGGAGAAACAATTTACCGGACCCGAAATCGTACAAGTAACTGCCGACAAGGTCAACCAGATTAGAGAAACGTTAAAAATAGCTCAAGATCGTCAGAGGATGTATGCAAATAAGCGGAGGAAACCGATAGTATTTCAAGTGGGAGACAAGGTTATGTTAAAAGTCTCGCCCTGGAAGGGGGTAGTCCGCTTCGGAAAGAAAGGAAAGTTGAGACCGAGATTCGTTGGACCATTCACAATTGTAGCGCGTGTTGGTGAAGTGTCCTACAAGCTTGACCTACCCGAGGACTTGCGTGGGATCCATCCCACCTTTCATGTGTCAAATTTGAAAAAGTGCTTGGCAGAAGCAGATGTGGTGATCTCTTTAGACGACATCCAAGTGGATGAAAAATTGAACTATGTTGAGGAACCGATAGCCATTACAGACCTCAAGGTGAAGAAGTTAAGAAACAAGGAGATTCGACTGGTGAAAGTACAGTGGAAGTTTCATAAGGGACAGGAGTCAACGTGGGAAGTAGAGGCTGATATGAGATCTCGGTATCCCCATCTTTTCGACAATGGAATTCCGGGGACGGAATTCTCTTGAGGGGGGGGATATTGTAATATCCAGATTCAAAATTTAATTAATTTTGGAGTTGGGTGAAAAGTTGACCTTTACCCAAAGTTCAAGGGAGTCAAATGTAACTTGGGTTATATAAATACAAATCAACCCTGAGATATTTTCAAAATATCTCATTTCTGATATTTTGTTTCTGGGAGAGTCAAAGAGAAGGAAGCAGGGAGAAGAAAAGGGGATCGATCGTTTCGTACAAATCAAGGTACGAATCTAGCTTAAAGTTTTGATATGAGTGTATTCTGCCGTATAGAATCTCGTTGTTAAGGTTTTTAACCGTTTCATTTCGAGATTTACGTATTTTGAGTTTGGATCTGGGTTCTGAGAATGTCTCCTGCGTGTTCTTGGTAATCATCGAATAGGACCGGGAAGAAGGTCTCGACCGGTAGTGGTCTCGACCAGAGTGTGTAGTGTGTTGTGTTTTGTATTCAAATTAGTAAGTCAGTGAGTTATCGATGTTTTGGCTTACCGATTTATCGGTGTTGTCGTAGGTAGCAATCGTAGAAAGCGGACTTTAAACAGGAAGGAATCTGAGGTGAGTCTTTTAAACTAAATTCGTCTGTATTATGAAAGCTATGTGATAAATGAATTTGTTTAAATGTGGAAAATCACGATTTTAATATGGCATATTGTTGATGGGTAATGTTTTCTAAATCCCATCATTTACAACATTATTTACAAGAATCAAGATTTATTGAACGGAACCATTGTTCATATGAATTGCCTATATACTTGATTTAATATGAGTATTGTTATGAAATGACATGCTTTGGCTTTGAGTCTTTGTGCAATGGATCCATAGGCACGGTGTTCCTATGTCCCCATTTTGGGCATTTGGTTCACGTTTTAGCACGGAATAGGCATCGGGTTGCCATGATAAGTAAGGTGTGGGCCTATACGGTCAGGCAGCATCTCATGGTGTAGTAAGGTGTAATTCCATTGTGTGCTGAGTTCCCCTGTTTTGGAACTCTCAAGAATAGATCCAGAGGGGTTGACTTGATGCTTTGAGCAATAGATCTAGAGGGGTTGAGCTCGTTATGTGATTTGGTGTTATTTGTACCATGTTTAACCACTAATGGTTTATTTGATTTCTTGACTTAGCTCATGGCTATACTCACCGCGTGACATCGAATTGGGTTTAGTATTCCCTTTTTAATTGGCTTGTTCTCACTAGGCTTTAGCCTAACACTTGCTATTGATTGTCTTGTTGGCAGGTCATCTTAGCAGTGGGGCATGCCAGGATTGAGGGAACGACCTTGGGGTCGTGAGTGGTCTTTTTGAGGATATCTAGTGACCATCGTACAGTAATTTTTAAAGATACACATTTTGGAAGGATAGCGAGACCCGACCCTAATCTAGTTAACCAATTGTAGATTAGTAGGTTGTCGTCTTATGCTTCATTATTGACCATGTTATGTATACCCTATACCCCGTTTGGGATGATTTTGTATCTTGGAATTGTTTTTATATATTTCGCAGCCTTAGTCTATTGCAGAATTTTCGAATTTTATTTCCGCATATTTTAGGGCGTTACAATATATATATATATATATATATATATATAGAATAAATTACATAAAATTTTAAAAATATTAAATATTTAACCTTTTTAAAAATGTCGACAAAACTTTTCTAATGGTGCAATTTATAAAATGAAATATTGTTAGGACTTAAAATCATGTGCGTTGAAAGTTGTATAAAACATTTATAAGGGGGTAAATTGTATTTAATTCATAGTTTATTGGGTAGTTGGGCCTAAAGCCCATTAGTCTTGTACGCGCCATATATAAGGCGTGGTTTAGTTCATTATTCAGTTGTTTTTTCATAATTATTCTAGTCAATAGGTTTACATTTTGTTTATCAGAAATTCTCTCTGTAAACCTAAACCTTTATTGAATATCAATCATATGACTAGAAGTTGTGGCACATTTATTGTTCTTCATTGATTATATTGTTCGTGATTGCACTGTAACTGGGATCTACAATTGGTATCAGAGCAGGATCGAATTAATTTTTATTCGATACGATCAAAAGGTTTGTCTAAATCCCTATTATCGATTTTTTCCGTTTTAATCAACTCTCGTTCAGCTGTTTTTCATAATCAAAAGTTTTAGTGGTTTGTTTGCTTTATTTGTCAACTGAGGTTTGTGACTTATATTTAAATCGTGGGTCGGTGATTAAAGAATTGGTAATAGATTGGCGGTTTCATTGATTGTTGGCGGGGCATTGAAATAAATTTATCGCAAACTGCAAATATTGTTGATGTCATTGAATCAATAATTTTGAGAATTTGATTGGATGCGAAACTGTTAGTAATCGGTGGATGCCAAGATTGATAAGGATTAAGTGATCAAATTCTTAATTTGATTTTCAATTTGATTTCCTGTTTATTTGAACTGGCGGCTGTGGGTTAAATCAGATCCGCGTCTGTTTGATAAATTGAAATTGGTGAAAAAAAATCAATTGTGGTTGGTTGTTAAATTAGTAGGGCGGCGGGTGAGGATTCTTTCTTCATCGCATATATATAGAGAGAGGTTCAAGGGAAAACCCTAAATAAATGAAAAACTAAAAAACATCTTATCAACCGTTAGATTAGATAATCTGATGGATGTGATTAAATGGGAGGTTACAACAATATTTTTTGAATTAAAAAACTCTAGTCCCCTATTTTTTATCCGAAAAAAGAAAAAAAATAAACAAAATTCGAGCGAAATAAATTACACCAAAAAAACAATCATATTTTTCTCGTTAATTTGACATCCATATTGATATACCTTTTCATCCATTTTTTCGTGGTTTTTCGGTTTTCTATTTATTTAGGGTTTTCCCCTGAATCTGACCCTATCATGCGAGAAGTTAAACATTTTGCGAGAAGGCGAGAACTGTTTAATCATATATGATTACACGCCCTGTAGATGTGTTTAATCATATATGATTAAACGTCTATGTATTGTCAATATAACATATGTTTAATCATGTATGATTAATCTTGTGTATCATAGGTGATTAAACACTTCTCGCTTTCTCACAAAATATTTAGCTTCTCGTTTGAACCTGGCCATATATATATCACATATATATATATATATATATATATATATATATATATATATATATATCACATATCTATCGCTAACACCTAAAGCTAAAGACCGTAAACGCCCGCAGTGAACTATCTCCCAGGTCTTGACCGGTATCCCTATCTCCCGGTATTCAAACGACCGGTGCCTCGCCGCCCGGTCCCTCCCCGACCGGTGTCTCCCCGACCGGTCCCTTGCATCTCCCGGTTCCATACTTCGGTTGATTCGGTCATCACAAAAGTTTAAGCTTTTCGATCATTTTTTTGAAATTATTTCGGTTGATTCGGTAGTGATCGTGGACGAACTTTTCCGTTTTTAAATCATTAAGGGTTATTTACAAAGCTTAAACGATCGATTTTGATCGTAAAATTTTCACCCATATCAAGTTTTTAAATTCTCGTTTGGTTTCTGAAAAATCTTCGGTTACTTCGTTCAAGAGTTTGAGAGATTTTTTCGAGTTTTAATCAGTTGAGGGAGCTTAGGGGACATAAACGATCGATTTTGGTCGAAAAGTTTTAACCCATACCGAGTTTTTAAGTTTTCGCTCGGTTTTCGAAAAGTTTTCGATTGGCTCGTTTGCGATCGTGGGTTGACCGTTTGAGTTTTAATCTGTTAAAGACTGATCAGGGAGCTTTAACGATCGTTTTGCATTGAAAATTTCTAACCGTTTTCGAGTTTTGCAGGTGTGTCTCGTTGGAGAAGATGATGAATAGTAACTAACGAATTTCGTTAGTTTGCCGTTAAATTCTTTACATTTTGGTCCTTTTCCGTTAAGTCTCCGTTAGTTCAGTTAGTGTGTTAGTTTGGTTAGTTTTATTTCATTTTTAGTCCTTTTTCAGTTAGTTTTTAGTTAAGTCCGTTAGAAGTTTTAATTTTTACACTTTTAGTCCCTCTAGTTAGTAGTTTTAGTATTTGTCATTTCTAGTCCTTGTTTTTAAGTTTAATTTTATTATCACTTTTAGTCCTTGCTAGTTTTTAAGTTTTAGTTACTGTCACTTTCAGCCCCCGTACTTCAAGGTTTCAGTCGTTTGTCATTTGTGACCCTAAACTTTCAAGTTTCACACGTTGTCACTTTTGGTCCTTGCACTTTAGAGTTTCATCTCTTGTCAAGTTCAGTCCCTGGACTTTAAGCTTTCCAAGTAACAATGAGTTATCTACAAATTTCTCGGTTACAGGACGACAATGACTGGCTCAAGCGCAGGAATAAAGATCTTGAACAGATGTTAGAATCTAATTCATATTACCCTTCATTTTTTAAACAAATAGACTCTCTTAACCAAGAGATTTCAGATCTTGAAAGAGCAGTTGATATAAAGAAAAAGGATCTACATGAAGCTTCAAAGAAAATATCTGAACTTGAACGAAAAGTTGCAGATTTTGAAGCCAAAGAAGAGAAGTACCTGATGCTTGAAGAAAGAGGAAACATGTTGGAGAATGAAAATCTCGATCTGACAAAAAGACTTGTTGCTTTTGAAAAAGAAAAGGTTGATTCTTCAAATGAAAGAAAGAATTTTGAAAGAAAGATTCTTGATCTTTCAAAGAAAGTTTTTGATGAAAGAAAGGTTTTTGAGCTTCAAAATGCGAAACTCTCTCAGCAAGTTTCTGATTTTGAGAAAGTAATAATCTTGGAAAGAGAAAAGTTTGTCAAGGAGAAAAAGGAAATTGAACAGAAGAATGTTGGATTCTTTAAAGAAATATCTGGTCAGAGAAAGGATGCTGAAAAGGGATTTGAAGAAGAAAGAAGCATGTTTGAGGCTGAGATTAGAAAGATGACTGTCAAGTTATCTGAACTATCTGAAAGTGCACTGAAAGAGAAGAAAACGAAGTATGAATGCGAGACGAAGATTGACCTTCTCATCAAATAAAGAGACAACTTTGCTTCAAAGATTAAAGAGCTTGAAAAGACAGCCTCAAGTTTAATTCAGAAAATTGTTTCTTCAAAAAGGTCCGTTAAATCTTCTGATCAAATTCGTAGTACTAACATTTTCTATGATAGAAATATAGATGGATCAGGTACACATCTAAGAAGAAGGAGATACAAAGAAGAAGAATTGGTCTGGAGAAAGAAACCAGTTGAAGATGAGAAGAAAGATGGGAAGAAAGATGAGTTGAAAGGAAAGAAATCATGTGTGCATACACACAAAGCCAAAAAGAACAATGCGCGTAAAGGTAAACTTGATCATATCTACTCGAGAGATCAATTAATCAAGTTGTCAGGTAAGAAATACTATTGTTCTTATTGCCGTACACATGATCCTATTCACAAGACTAGTGATCATTACTGGTATGGTTCTTATTCCATTACTCCCATTCGAACTGCAAATACCAGTGGGTACCAAAGCCTAAAATTGATTCTATGTTGCAGGCACCTACTGTCAAGAGGGAATAGAAGAACTAAGGCTTCTAAGTAAATCAACTTAGAACCCGTACTTCAACGGAGTTTGACTTCTAGACAAAACAGTCTAGGACTCGTACCTCAAAGAACTATGGCTTTTGAACAAAACAGTTCAAAACCCAGACTTAAGTGTCAAGATTATGGTTTCTGATTATAACAGATCAGGACCCATTCTTCAATGTTCAGATAAGGATATTTTGTAAATATCCAGGGGGAGCTTATCTGACCTAAATCATTTTATCATGATTTGAGGGTGAGCTTAAAGGTAAATATCTTCTGATCTAGATCTCTGATTGTTTGAAAGAAGAACAACTTTCGAACTGAAAAACGTTTTTTTGAAATGTTCAAACCACTTCTGGTTCTCAAAAGATTTTATTAATTTAGAAGTGTGATTTTAAATGTTTTTCAATTTTTAAGCATTAATGTTTAACTGACCGTGTGTTTCCAAAGATAAATACTTGTGTATTATCTTTTCAATATACTGTCAAGTATTCATAACACCGGTTCAGTACTTCATTTGAAATTGTTATTACCATGTCTCATAATGAACCAATTTTTCGATGGTAATACTCCCGTTTGCTTTCAAATATTGTTGAGCATCAATCATCATTTCCAAATTTGTGCTTTCATTGCTAAATTGTTTATATTTGTTCATATAAACAAAATATCCAGTTCTTTGATACCCTAACCATTTTATTTGATCTGATTGATACATTGTCAGATTCTCAAAACAATTCTCTTGATTTCATTTCATTCATTCAATATCTTTTTAGAAATTTTTGTTTTGAGAAATCTTCAAAGTTCAATTGCTCAAATCTCATGAGCATACATTTTGACAATGTTATCATACATTTTGTACTTAACTGTTCAGTTAAACTATTGAGCAACTATTCTTTTTAGGACTTACATGGGATTTGTGTGAGAACTTAAACAGAACTTCCATGGATTCACGTTAACTAGTGTTTCCTACCCCGTAAGTTATCCTTGAGTGATTGAGCGGTGAGGGGTCTTAAATCAAAGAGTGGGGGAGATAACTCATCTGGTTGAGTTTTTCTCATTGTGCTGAGCGGTAAAATGTAAATGAGAGTTTGGTTAGAAGTGAGCTTTAATGACAAAAAGAAAGAGGGTGTGCGAACAGAGTTAAAAGAATATGAAAACTCTGCACCAAACACTTTCTGAGCCAGGCAACCACATCTATTGATTGGTTCACATTCTTTGGTGACCATCATTGAAACATGCAGTGAGCCCATGCCAACTCTTGTTTTTACCCCACCAACCACTCGTTTCTTTCTTAACAAAGAAATGTTTCATTTTCTTTGGGGACGCAGCATATCTGCTATCTAGTCTTCGCTCGGAAGATTTAGATATTGAAAAAGAAGGAAAGTTGCCCCACCTTCGCACCTCTTTCATTCACATTGAGTTTGTGTAATATCTGTTGTTGTCTCAACAGTTTACACATTTTTGAGCCTGAGAAAGCTAAGTAGCTTCAATCATTCTACACTTGCACGTACACACAAGGAATGAGTTTTCTTGTCATAACATTCATAGAAAATTACTTTGTGGATTTTCAATGATTGAATGGAAGCACTGGGGGAGTGAATATCACAAAAGCTCATTTCCAAAGTACATCCGTTGTACAAAGTGGTTCTGTGCTACTTACAGGCATACTAACTTTATCATTTGTTGATTCAGGTTTACAATTCCTATTATATCTGAATTTGAAAAGATTCGGATATATACATTTCATGAATTGACGGATACTCAGATCAAAGGGCGGAGAATGTCAAATTATCATAAAGGGGAGATTGTTAGTTTATCACAAAGGAGGAGATCAAAGAATGTGTTGAAATTGAAGAGTTTTGATGATCATGATGTTCACAATCATCAAAAAGGGGGAAAGATTTACAAAGTTCAATTTCAAAGTCAAATCTTAAATCTGAGGGTGAAAAGCTTTTGGATTCAAAGATTGCAGCAGGAAATATTTTATTGGTTCTTCTATCCCGTATCATGTGGTGTCTGCTACAAGTTTGTACCTCCTACGCGCTGATTGAAACAAGTTCTTAAGCTGAAATTTTATTCAACTCACGGTTCAGAGACAGATTTTTTGTTTTAAACTGAAGATGCACTGTGGAATGTCACGTAACTCGCACATTATCTTTCTTGTGTGCTGATCCGATGTGTTGAGTTTCTACAGTTGAAAGCTGCTTGATAGTGCATTCAGTCGAGGCTATTGTACATTGAATCTGGTTACAAAGTTGAAACTATGAATACCAAGAACTTTATTCAAGGGAGAGTTTGGAAAAACATGAAGACATGAAACATCAAAGTTCCTCAAAGATTCAAGAGGGAAAGAAGATCAAGGCATGAAGATTTCAAGAAGATAAATGTCTTATTCAACTTTAGGGGGAGATTGTTAGGACTGAAAGTCTTGTGCATTGAAAGTTGTATAAAGCATTTATAAGTGATTTCATGCTTCCATCATTTTTACATCATCATTTTAAACTAATCAAACTTTAATAATAAAGAAAAATACAATCACACATTAATTTTATTTCAAACTGATGCTTTTATTTCCAACGCGAATCTGGGTGCAACGGGTCATGTTCGTATGGATCGTAAGGTTCGTCATTGAGGAAAACATAGTCATCTTCGTTGTCGGAAATGTCAAAGTCATATTCAGAGGAATCAATGGATTTGGCAAGGTGGGTGTTGAACCATTGATTGAGCGTCTCTTTCCATAATGCCACTTCAGGGTGTCTATCTGGCCATATCTTTACACCTTCCATTACCTGTGTCGGGATGTTGTGAGGAGCCACATTGTTTGCAGACGCCAGATCGTTACGTATCTCCAAAAGTTTCCGGGTATGATTAACCTGGAAGGATCGGCTGGCTGGGTTGACATCATGCCAAGTATGGATGAAGGTTGTGGGGAAATGGTAAATCAGCAGTTGTTTGTTTGTGAGAGAATTTCCGGGTATAAAGGAGCATGGTCTTTTGAAGCAGATTAGCACGTAAGTTTTGTGACTTACATGCAGTCTCTGGATCCATTGATGGACCGGGAGGAACCATTGGAGGACAGTGAACAGATTCTTTTGTTCAGGGGGAACGTGCTCAAACTGACACTGAAACATGTATGTGAACAGTTTGCATGCATTGAAGGAGATGGCTATGGTAAGGGTTTCGAAGAGATACCAGAAGAAGCAGAGTGCTTCTTTAGGAAGCCTGAATAGTTCTTGGATATGGAAAATGTTGAGGAAAGGGTAGTCAGGATGAAACATGTAATTTTTCATGAAGGGGCCATGTTTTGCAAGAAGGACATTATAAAATGTCTTACAATTCAGTAAGGACCTTTGGCTTAGGGTTAAATCGGCAATGACTTCAGTTACCTCTTCAGGGAGATCTTGGGTGGTTGTGCGAGAAGCTTCTTGTGGAGTAGATGAGTTGGAGTTGGCTTTATCCATAGCAAACACCAATGGGATGACCATGTGTTGGGGAACTCTTTCAGGACCACTATATTTATAGTGTTTTGGCCTTGACAGAAAATCTGCGAGAATATTTTTTGACCCTTTGATGTGTTTTACTGTAAACTTCCACTGTGAGAACCAATTTGCCCACCTTAAAAGTTGTGCCTCTGGAAGCATCTTTCTTTTGAATTGGAGCATGCATGGGAAAGAGGACATATCCATCTCAATCTGGAAACAGTGACCGATAAAATGGAATTGGAATTTTTCTATTCCTCTTTTGACTGCTAGAATCTCCTTGAAAGTTGAATGGTAGTGTTGCTCTGAGGCTTTGAACGTGCCACTCTTGTAACCATAAATTGTTCTGACACCTTTGTCATCTTGTGCAAGTAGAACTGCTCCCCAGTATTCGTCACTCGCATCTGTCTGGAGAATTCTTTTGTCCGTAGTAGTGGGAATCTTTAGAGGTGGCATCTTGTCGGCTAGTTGCTTTATAGCTTTGACAGCTAATGTTTGTCGTTCAGCCCAAAGTGATGGTTCCTTTTTTAGCATGGGGAATAAGTGTACAGTATGGTGTGACAGCTTTGGCAAGAAATCGGCCATGTAGTTGACAAGACCAAGGAACTGTTGGACTTCTTTTTGTGACGAAAGCACATCTGGAAACCTGTGGAGCTCTTGAGCGATATGGGGTTGTGGTTGATATTTCCCATCAAATATCTTCATTTCAAGAAAGTTAATAGAGTTAACTCCTATCTCCATCTTCTTTTCAGATAGCATAATGCCATACTGTTGAATTATGGAAAGAAACTTCGAGAGTAAGCTTATATAGGAATCTTCGTCTGGAGAAAACAGGAGAATATCATCAATGTAGACCAGGGAATTTTGGAGAATAGGCTCAAAGATTTTGTGTAACACCCTGAGTTTCGAGAGGTGTCAATTCAAGATTAATACAGAAACCGATATATCAAGGAAAAATAAGATATTTAATTTTGGACTTGAATCCTGGATTTTATAGTTTAGATAGATGAAGGATTCAATTAGGAGTCCAACGGTTCTTTCCGAAGCAAAAACGGAGCTATAACGAAGAAGTTATGGCCAAAACAGTGTCGGTACGTACTCGGCTATAGTGCCCAGCGATTGTGACACTGTCAAAATCGTCTGTCACAATCTCCAGAGCCCGAAAACTCTCGGTACAATCTCAGTGATTGTGCTCGGAGATTGTGACATTGTCACTATAGCCTGGCACAATCGCCTGGAGGTATCAGGGTGTTAAAATCGCGATTTTCAGCCTCAAACTTCATTTCTTCATATCTTTCTCATCCTAGCTCCGATTTGGGTGATTCAAAGTGCTACAGTTTCGTTTTTGAGAGCTCTTCAAGGATCTAGAAAGATATTGGAGGTCTATTGGAGTATACAAGAGTATTTTGTGGTGGTAAGCTCCTCATCTCTCCCATTTCATCTTCTTCACTAAGTTTTCTAGGGTTTCATCCACCCCTTTGTTCTTCCTTTCATAGATTGGAGATTTGTTGCCATTTTGGTGAACTAGAAATGTTTTGGTTGGTGGATTCAAGCTTGGGTTAAGGTATTCTTCTATCCTCTTCGGTTATGGAAGTTAGGGTTTCAGTATTAGTTGAGGTATTCATGTACATGGTTTGGGAAACGATTATTTGTGGTTGATTATGTATATTTATGGTTGAATATGTATGGATTTAGTTTTTGGAAGTTTGGTCTTGAAAATCCAAGTGTTCTTCAAAGGAGCTATAGTTGGGGGAAATTCTAGATTTAGCCTAAATCTAGCGAGGTGAGTTCAAGTTGATTTGTGAAAACGGTGTGCATGCCAAAATGTCCATTTTAAAGTGTTTATGTGTTTTACATGAAATTATCAAATGTTGGGTTATTGGTTAATCTTTGATTATTTGAAGTATTTAACTTTATAAACTTTACATAACACCACATTTGGGATTTTTGGGCATTTTGATAAAGGGTCACAAATGAATGTGTTTTGAGGTCTTATTGCATAAATGGATCTTTGGTCAAAGAAATACACTTTTAAATGTATGTCGGGTTTTATGCATCATCATGAAATGGAGTGTTTTATAAAGTATTACTTACACATCTATGTGAGATACTTGAAAGAATGTTTATAGTCTCATTTTATGATTTTCATTTTTATCAGCAGTTAAATTTGGAAAATGCATATTGTGTGTTATGAGTTCATTTGAAAAATAGGTTACTTCAACTAATGTCGAGTTTTGAACTAATCTTACTTTTAGTCGTTGTGTTTGCGTATCCGTTGGTCGAGTGCGTTTATCGTATTTTTATTACATTTATCAATGGGTCAATGGGTTGCTAAGTTGGCGGCTTGGTATTTTTATTTGATTGGAGTCTTTGGACAATTGTCCAGTTTTGGTAGCTCGACTTCGAGCCTTGTTGGGCCTTATGCGTATTATTTGGCTTATTGGATGCATTTGGGAGTCATGACCCCGTATTTGGTTTATTATTGTTCCGACGTTGGGACGATTAGTTTTCCACGTCGAGGCACGTTAGGTTCCGGGTGAGGTTTAAGTCCTACGTGCTGCACGTTAGGTTCCGGGTGAGGTTTAAGTCCTACGTGCTACGCGCCAGGTTCCGGGTGAGGTATAAGTCATGCGTGCTCAAGCATTACGATATTGGATGAGGGGCTCGACATAGGAACCCGACGGGGTTGAACTCGAGTTTCCGTGGGTGTACGTTTAAAGCTACTGAGCCTGACATCCCTTGCGTGTACTTTGTTTATATGACTAGTCATAACAACATAAAATGGGCTTACTTTGTGGACCGTCACATTTTATGGAATCGGGAATCCCCCGTCACCGAAAGGTGTTGTTTTTGGGTATTGAGTTTTATTATTCAAGTTTTCGGTGACGTTTTGTATTATTGGGTTTTACCCTTGATTTTTGTGGGATGAGTATTATGCCCCACCCGTGTTTTGGGTGTCTTGGGATATAAGGTTTAACCGTATCTTCATAAATGGAGAGTTCAAGTTATATTTACGCTTTGAGTGAGTTTTGGGTTAAAGCTAATTTATAAATGGGCGGCTTACATTGGTATTATCATCTTTGTAGTGGTTGGGTTTGGAAAACGTCCAAATTTGTGTTCTTTGTTTAAAATGCATATTATTGGAAAATGAGTCGTTTTCACATGTAAGACGTATCATATTGAAGGACTACAATTGTTAACCGCATCCTTTTATTTAAACGATTATTTTATATATGTTGAAAACTCTTGAGCTCACTAGGCGTCAAGCCTAACCTTTTTATTTGTCGGCATATGCATCAGGTTTCAAGGTTGGGAGTTGGTCCTAGCAATCCTATGAAGACTTGAGCCTTAGCTCTGTGCAAATGTAAGTAGTTGGGAAGTCTTCCGCAACGTTGGAGATAGTAACTATTATGGGGTTTTAGTAGCACCCGTCCTTATTATAGACTTTTGTATATAATGAATGGTTGTATTGAGGTTAAATCTTAATTTGTGGTTGTAGATAATTCCTTTATTGATGTATTTAGAAAATTTTAAATAAGTTGCTATTTCCATATTTGAGGGTGTTACATTTTGACCATTGCCTTTTGGAATGCCGTAGGGGCATTTTTTAATCCAAATGGCATAACGTTCCACTGGTAATGATGATCTGGTATGCAAAAAGCAGTCTTCGGCCGATCGTCAGGATGTATACCCAATTGCCAGAATCCAGCTTTAAGATCGAATTTTGATAAGACCTTTGCATTTGCTAGAGACTGGAATAATGACCTTTTCTGAGGTAGGGGAAATTTATCATCAGCCAAAAAATGATTAAGTGGCTGATAATTTATGACTAGCCTCAATTTGCCTCTGACTTGTTCACTTCTTTTATTGCCATAAAACGCTTCACATGCCCATGGTGAAACCGTGGGTTCAATGATGCCTTGTTGAACAAGTTCTGGACATTCTTGGACTGCTAGTTGGTAATGGTCAGGGTTCATTCCAGGATGGCTTGTCCTTGTCGGGTTGACGTCCTCGTTTTGTTTGAACGGTAAGGTAACAAAAAACGAAGGATTTAACCATAAAGAGTTTTTGCTTTTTGTGAGAAACTCTGTATGACTAGAAGCACATGATGTATGGATGATTTGTTGTTTAAGGGCTTCTATAGTGAGTGTGGATGCCATATAGAGTTTGGGCACGGAACTCCAGGGGTTTAGGTAACTTTTTTATCAGAGACCTTGCTCAGCAAACCTTATGTTTGGCAAGGTATGAAGAATATCGAATCCGATGAGGAGATCTTTACCGTGGGAGATTGATCCTAAGAACCTGTGTCTTACCACACATTTTGGAAATAACCGGATATGGATTGGGACACTGATCTTGTAAATAACAAATGTATCACCACTAGCTGCTAGGAACCGCTGATAATGTGGTTTCTAGTAACTTCTAGGGAGAATTTTCGGGTTTAGTATTGAGACCGATGATCCTGTGTCAAAGAAGGCTATGACCAAAATGGGTTTAGCATATTTTGATGTGAGCAGGTGGACTTTAGATAAGGGCGCAGGTTGAGGTTTTTGTAAGGGTAAAACTTACGGGAGAAAGGAGTGAATAGGAAGGGGGTTTGTCATGAACACTTCGATATCAGAGTGTTCATTCGAATGGTCTGGTTCGGACTCTTCATCTGATGATGAATCGTAATATGCTATGGTGCATATTGTGTGATCATCTGGTTCATCGTCAAGGGAGTACAGGGACTCCAAATCAGAAATGTCCACAGGTTCGACTTGATTAAGACTCTAAATCAAAGCTTGAGACTTTCTTTTGTCTTTGCAATCTTTTGCAAAGTGTCATTTCTTATTGCAAATGTAACATCTGTCAGAAGTGCGTCCTCTGTGTGTTTTCTTCCTGATGAACTTCCATTTCTTCCGTGGGAAACCCTTGGTGGTTTTCCTTCTGGAAGAGTCAAAGAACTTCTTGAAATGGGACTTCTTCTTTGTACGAGAGCAATCACAGGAAGATTTATCTTTGCATTTGATCTGGAGGTATTTTTCATCACAGGCTGAACCAAAATGTTTGTCAGTTTTTTCAAGTTCGTCCATGAACTTTCTTAAATTAAAAAACTTGGCAAGTGCATTGAGCACCATTTGATATAGGGCACCAAGTGTGACATTAGCAATCGAGATGTTTTTTGACTCCAATGATCTGAATACCTCACTGGCAAGAGATTCTGGGAAAGAAATTAGAAAAACTTGCTTGAGGTTGACATCATCAATACCTTGCAGGCAATAAAACTTGTTTGACATGCGATTGTAATGTTCTTCAAGGTCCTTCTTTTGGAATGAACAACATCTCATTTTTAAGAATTCCTTCCTTGCTTGAGCGATGTGTTCAACTGGGTTGCCAATGAACTCAGCATAAATCATATGCATGAAATCTTCAGGAGATTGTGCTTGCTGGATTTGCAATTGTCGATACTCTCCAAGACTCATGTACCAATCTCTGAGACGACCTTGAGTTCTGGTTAAAAACCTTTTAATCACCATGTCCATGTCATAGTACTGGAGTTCAGCTGAGCACCATGTCAACATCTCTATACTTCTATCTCGCCATTATGAAGGAGGAATATCATCGAAAGTAAACTTTTGACTAGAATCTGACTTTGAAACTTTGGCTCTTCTTTGTGGTGCAGGTTGGAAGGTTTCGTCGTCTTCTACTACATACTCGTCATCAAAGTAGTTGCGAGCTGTAGACGATTATGGATCTGCCATGAACAAATATTCAAAGGCTCCAGAGAGGTCACTTTCTGCATGATCTGGAGGTGTTGTAACCAAGGGTGCAACAAAGGGTGAACTAGAGGATGTCTCTTTTTGGGTTAGGTTTTGTAGGAATGATGAGATCGGATTTACATCTTCAATGGGGAGGACGTTCGGTCTTGAGGAGGCTGTGGCAGAGGTGTCATCAACAAATACTTGTGTTTCACTTAAGGAAACCATTGGGGCTTTTTCAAATCTCAGGGAGATTCGTAAAGCTTTAGCTCTTCTCTTTTCTTGTTCTTTGGACCATAAAGAGAGTGATGGGGATTTTTATGGGAAGGGTGTGAGTGGGAGTGGTTGTGGATCAAAGGATGTTCCAACAAAAGGGGTAGAAGACAATGTCCACGGATCATCAATTTGAGTTACTACTCTTTGCTGCTTATGTTGCCTCTCCAAGTCAATGAGTTGTGATTTTAAGAACTTCATCTCAGCTTCTTTCTTTGTAAGATCACTAGAGGCTTGAGAGTGAGGAATTGTACGAACTATCTCAAGAAGTTCTTTGTAGAGTCCTTGCATCTTCATCTTGATTTCTTGGATCATGTTTTCAAGGGATCGTACCTTCGTAACAAGATTTTCTTGTGTCTGCAAGGATCTTGTTTGTTGCATAAGGAGAGTTTGGAGCACCTTGTTCTGGGCAACAACATTCTCACTTTGCCAATTAAGAATAGCTTCAGCAGGACTGATCTGAGTAGCTATCCCCGTGGGACCTATGGTTATGGGGTTTTTGATCTTCCACTCATGCTTGGTTCTTTGGTTTGTGTCTTCAAACGAGCTTAAAGGTGGGAACTCAGCCTTATATTCAGATGATGTGGTTGCGGGGGTAATAACACAGCATTCTTGAGCTCGGCTTGGAGGATTTGGAGGAGCTAGATCATGACATGACTTAAGGGTTGATATTGGTGAATCTTTGTAAAGGACATAGTAGTCAAACTTGCCCGATGGTTCACCAAGGAGTCCTACAGCAGGATCTCCTGATTCATATCTTTCCTTCAGCTTTTGTTGTGATATGTTCTTCTTTTTCTCTTGGTTGTTGTCGTTGTATTCAATCCGGTATGCTTCATCAAGACAGTCCTGGCAATCACAGACATCATACCATCAATGCTCAACTTGTTTGACTGGGGCTGGAGCCTGAACTGGCTGAACCATATGGATGGTTGGGAAGATGTTCGTCTTCTGTTGGGAGGAGAAATTGACCTCGACAAGTCCGTTTTCATGGCGGATGAAGTCTGGTGCGGTAGTTGTCTGGACAGGGGTTTGGTGGATCTGCTCATAATTCGTTACCCACTTTTCAGGGAGGAGTTTTAGTAACTCTTCTCTGGACAACTGTCTGGGAACATATGTACATGTTGGTGTTGCACATGAGTCAACATTAATAAGAAGTGCATCCCCAGCGTGTTCTTGATCCGGCACCATGATGTTGAGAGAGTGATTTTGAACTCTATACGCCATTTGGTAGTGGAATGTTGCATGGAAAGTGTTTACTTGGGGAGTACCCCCAATTTGAATCTGGGCCTTGAGCGCTGTGTAGAGTGAGGGGTCATTAAGAGGCATATTGAAGTTGGGGTAAAAGGTAACAAAAATGGTTCCAGCGTTTAAGGTGGTTTGTATCGTTCCTATGCAAGCGTGTTGGTACTCTACAAACCTTGTGTCTATGAGGGCTATTCGGGAAAAGTCAGGGAGACCTTTTCTACCATGGAAGGTAAGGGATAATCTGATAGCACCAAAGTGGATATGAGTATACCCTTGGTCCATACAGTGTCTAGCGAGATCTGGTGGAAGGGACAGAGTGACCATATGTTCTGAACTGGTAGCTGGGAGTTGGTGAGAGTCAAATTTAGAGGCTTGGACAAACTCTTTAATGTGTTGATTGGAAGTAGATCCTATTAATTTTTTGACTTTTCTTGCAAATGAAGTATTAGGTTTAGAGAATACAGAATAAGGGTTAACTAAGGGCATACTGGTAATAGGGATTTTGGAGTCATCAGGTACATAAGAAATCTCATATAACTGATCTATTTTTGAGGCAGAGGATTGTCTAAAGCTAGAGGAAGATCGTGACAGACTGGATTTTGGGTTCATGATGGGGTTGAGACGGATATTTGTTCTAAAGGCACTACACAACTTTTGATCTTGTTTTACAGAGGTTGGTTGCGACTTCACTCAACGTCGTCTTACTGACTCTATTTAACAAGATAAAACTTAAGGAATGCTTAAGATAAACTATCTGGTTGTTCTTTAACCTTTTATCTGTAGAATGATTTTCTGATGTGAACGATCTGCAAGGCGGAAGTCACAAAGCATACTAATCCGATTCTTTAGATATAGTAAAGAAAGGGTGTGGACGGACAGGATAGAGGTTAGGCTCTGATACCAATTAGGGGTGAGGACTTAGGTATTAGGGTGGAGGACTGGCGGTCTTAGGATGGAGGATTGGAGGACTTAGGGTGGAGGACTGGCGGACTTATAGTAAAAGTAATCTAGCCTAAAATAACACATTTGGTCCCTTAATATAAAATGACCAATATACCCATCATGTGCAGTGCACATGATGCTTTAACGGTTGGAAATCAAACGGAGTTAGTTTTAGGGACCAAACACGTTATGAAATTCAAACCACGAGGATGCAAGCCATAGATATTTCATTTTAGGGACCCAAAGTGTTAAAACCACCAAACCCTAGGGACCAAATATGTAATTCACTCTTTAAAAAAATTAAAAGGCCGCCGAAAATCCAAATCGATTAGATTTTGGGTTTTGATTATTAATGGATCTATATTCTTTTTTGTTCATCTGTTCTGAAGATATATAAAAGAATCATCCCAATGTGAAAACTTTATGATTTACTGTTTTGATATTATTCTGAAAGATATAAAAGAATCATCCTTATGATTTTCTGTTTTGATATTGTTCTTCTGTGGATGAGTATGAATGTGTATTTGTATAGGAAACTTCAAATAAAATTAATAGTAGTGTTCAATTAAATTTTTTTTAATAAAAAAACAGATTTTTTTAATAAAAACCATATTTTTTTTATTAATTTTATTAAACAAAAAATCTTATTCTTTTTATTAAATAAAAAAGTTTTTTGAATATTTTAACTAAAATTTCCGGCGGATAATCCGTCGGAAATTTTATTTTATTTAGTAATTTTTTTTCCAAAAATTTTTTTTTGGAATTTTTTTTAATTCTCCGACGGAAATATTCGTCGGAGATCTGTCGGAAATTCGTCGGAAATTAAGTAATTATAATTAAGTTAAATATTAAAGTAAGAAATTCTAATTTTCCGGAAAAAAGTTCCGGCGGATTTTGGCCGTCGTAAATCCTCCGGAAAAATTTAGTCCGCCGAAAAGTTCACCGGAATTTGTTGTTTGCGGCGCCCATTTTTTCGTCGGAAAAAATCCGCCGAAAAAGATGCTTTCCAGCGGATATCCGACGGATTTTTCCGTCGGAAAAAGTGTCTTGTTTTGTAGTGATACTACAAACGGTGCTTCAAAAACACTTCATATCATTAAAATTGGTACTAATAAATACTACAAACGGTGTTTCCCTAAAACGTAGTTTATTAAATTTTTATAAATAAATAAAATATATTTTATTAGAAAAATAGCGGGTACCCGTCGGTTCCGGTTCTAGGTACCCAGCGAAACCGGGTACCCGGTCACAAAACCGGTCCTGGCGGGTACGCAACGGGTAATGGTCCCAAAAAAATGAGAACCGGAACCGGAACCGGTCCCGATCGGTTCCATATTTAGGAACCGGAACTAATCACATCGGTTCCGGTTCCAAAACCGGTAGTTCCGAAGCGGTTCTGGTTCCGAAACCGGCAGTTCCGAAGCGGTTCTGGTTCCAAAGGTGGGTACCCGCTTCCGATGCTCACTGCCTCACCCCTAATTCCAAGACCACCTTTAAATAAGAGAAATCTTTGGATTTTGTAATGTGTTCAATACTGAAATATTTCAGTTCTAGTTTTGTCGATTTGCGACATTGTTATAGTACGTGTCTAGAAGTGCATGTGTGAATATGATGTTAAACTCAAGTTAAACCATTCATATGGTATCCTAATATGTTAAAAAAGGATTTTTGTTGTCATCTTATATGAAATGAGAGGCTTCAAAGCCATTGATATGAAGAAAAGAAAAAAAAAACAAATTGTTGTTGGATTAAATCAATTAATCAACGACTTTGATGCATGTAGCATGATAAATCATTGCCCATATGTTAACAAATAGATTTTACAGTTGTTAGTGTGAATTACATAATGTTGTTGGGTTGAATCAATTAGTTAATTGACCATCTAGTATTTGTGTTAGAATTAACACGATCGTGTGGGATTTAACAAATTAAGTACGTTTTGTAGTTTGTATTAATAAAGTTTTATGAAACGGTTAGTATTTGACCTAGTGGTATTGATATACATCCATATCAGTACGAGTTCAATGTTAGGTTGATTTTAGAAGCTTAAGGGATCATGTGAGTTTTCATTTGTTTCCCAAACGAGATACATGGCTAGTATGCTTTCAGAAATATATGTGCAATGTTATGTATTTACGATTATTTAATTGTGTTAGCAAGTTACAATCATGTTAAAGTACCAATATGTTATGCATGAGAAGTTATTTTTTGATATGTGTAGGAACTCAAACATTGAGATGTCTGATTAGTATCAAAGAGTCGAGACAAACCCTTTGTTAAAAGGTAAGCACGTTTATGCCAATCTTGTCTTTGTTTCTAACTTATTCTGTTTGTGTGTAATATTTGTAGGTGTTAAGGGACTGATTTTGTACGTAGTTGATTCTGGTGAAATTGAGGGATTGCGCCTCACTATTGGGAAAAGATGGAGGTTAGCGGAGCAATTATAAAGAGAAGAGGGGCTAAAGTTGGAAGGACCGAATTGCAAATATTCAATTAATATAAATTAGGTGGCTTAACCTAACTTTGTTATTCGGCTCATTTTTCCTTTTCACACAAACGAGTTTTCTCTCAGTCTTCTTATGCATTTCAGTCTAGATTTAGGGTTTAGTTTGTAATACATATCTTCAAATCTCTTGAAGATATATAGTTTGTAATTGTTGTATTGTATTTTAGTAGTTGTTTTCTAAATAAAATGTATTTTAAGATGGTATCAGAGCCATCGATTGGTGGTATTTCTCACCTTTGGGACTGAAAAAGGTATCATATGTTCTTCTTCGTTTCTGTTAACATTTTTGTTTCTATTTTTTCGACCTCGAGATGGTTCTCAAATGACTGAGGTCTAATATGTTCTTCTTCATCTCTGTTATCAATTTCTATTTCTGTTTTTCAACCTCGAGATGGTTCTCAAATAACGGAGGTCTAGTTTGTTTTCTCGTTGTTCTTTTCATTTTTCTTTTCTCGATCATATATTCTCAAGATCTGACTTTATAGATCTTGTCTAGAGTCTATTTCATCGTAGATGCGTTTGTTTTCGAGATATCATCTTTCTCCAGATTTGATCTTGTAGATCTCATCTTGAGCCTTTGTTTTTCTTCATGAATTTTTTCTTGTTTGTTATTTGTTCAAACTCAAAAAACTCAGATCTGATCTGTTTAGATCTTGTCTAAGTTTTTCTCTTCATGTTTTTTTATATCGTTTTCTCAAAACGTTTTATCATTCCTTTAGTGTTTGTTCATGCTTATATTCATTTTTAGCTCACTCTCTCAACTGAGTTATGGCTCTATAGATCTGTGGTTGAGAGTCATTGTGCCTTTTTTCAAATTTCCAAGTTCTTTCTCGACCTTGAACATTTGGATATGATCTTTGTCGATCTTGTCCTTTTGTTTTCTTGTCAACAACTGTTTACTCTTGTTTTTTTCTTTTTTCATCTAAGTTCCTTGTCGGCTTGTTCATCTTTTTTGTTCGTAAGGTCTGAATTTTAATGTTGTGGTTCAGATCTGGTTTTAGCTGATAAGATCTGGTTCTTCCTTTTTTTTCTTCAGTGTGGTTTTTTTTGTTTAGGATTAAAACTGACGAATATTGTTCATATGAAGTGAGTCAAGAACTTTAGATCATTTAGATATGTTCTTCGTGTGTGACTTGCAGAAGAATCTCGATGCTTATTTTGACTAGGTCCTAGTGACATGAGCCTTTGTTGAGGTTTTCAGCTCAGTTGTGATCTGATTACTCATTGTTCTTGGCCATTAAAGGATTGTATGGTCACTTGTTTGTCCAGGTTGTTGTATCTGGTCAGATCTGTGGGTGTTGTTGTTCACTCACTTTGGTTCCTTGTTAAGGTTTCAGGTCTGCTTATTCCTTCCGCTGCTCTCTCTCTCTCTCTCTTAAGGATCGATTTGTAAGTTGTTTACGTATTCTCTGTCAGGCTCTTCTTTCTCTATAAGTTTTTTTCTTCCTTATCTCTTGTGTTCCCCCTCTTTTGTTTTGGGCCCTGAGTTGTTGGCTTGACCTACCACCTCGAGTGGCAAGGAATCCTGTCTCTAAGCAACTCAGGTTTTGTCCGTTTGTGTGGTTTTTTTTTATCCTGAGTTGTCACTATGACAGTAGCCGAATCCTCCAAAAAGCCAGAACAACGATAGTTGATTGCCAAACTGGACTTTGGGGATCCGTTATACCTTTATCCTAGTGACACTTCACGAGCCTCTATTTTGTCAATAAAACTTAATGGTACTGAGAACTATAAAGTGTGGTCTTGTGACATGATACTAACTCTTGAGACTAAAAATAAAATTGGCTTTATTGATGGTACGGTTGTTAGATCTGTTGATAATGATGTGTTGGCTAGGCAATGGGATCGTTGTAATTCTGTTGTTCTATCTTGGATTCTTAATTCTGTTTCTGATGACTTGTTTGTTAGCCAAGTCTTTTCTAGAGTAGCATCTGAGGTTTGGCTTGAATTGAAAGAAACTTATGACAAAATTGACAGGTCAATTACTTTCAACCTACACCAGAAAATTAATTCTTTGTCCCAAAATGGGGCTCCTGTTTCTGACTACTATCATAAATTGAATGCCTTATGGAAACAATTTGATGCATTAATCAAACTTCCTTCTTGTACATGCAATGCTTCTCATGATTTCACTAAACATAGTCAGCTGATTAAATTGATGCAGTTCCAGATGGGGTTAGACGATGCATATGTTCATATACGTAGCAACATTCTAACTACTGATCCCCTTCCCTCTGTTAAGACTGCCTTCTCTTTGGTTTCTCGAGAAGAGTCACATCGCGGTGTGACTCGATCCTCAGATCCGAAAAGTCAAAACACAGCCTTCTTTGGAAAGGCTAATGAAAATAAGAAAAAATCAGGTAAACCTACTCTTGTATGTAAGCATTGTGGTGTAACTGGGCACACCATAGAAAGGTGCTATAAACAGATTGGTTTTCCAAAATACTTTCAATTTACTAAGAATAAGAATTCTTTTAAACCGGCTTCAAACAATGCTTGTTCTACTGACAATCCAGCTAGTGGTCAAAATTCTTCCAAAACTCTTACAGAGGATCAAATCACAAAGTTACTGTCTCTTCTTGATCATAACCAGACGAAAAACATTGTTGTCAATATGGCAGGTATGTTTTCTATAAATATGACAAAATCTACTAATTCATCTAATATTTCTAGTCATGGTTGGATTATTGATTATGGTGCTAACCAGCATATGACTTCAACTACTTCTTACCTTGAAAATGTTGTTGACATATCAGATTTAAATTTAAAAGTAACTCAGCCTAATGAAGCCAAAATTAATCAAATAGGAAATTTTAGATTGAATGATAAAGTTGTTTTGTTTGATGTTCTTGTTATTCCTGAATTTCATGTTAATCTTCTATTTGTTCATAAAATTGCTAGAGATAGCAAAATTTTTGTTGGGTTTGATGAGTACAAGTGTTACCTTGTCCAGGGTTCTCCTCACAAGAAAATTGTGGGGACTGGTAGCGAACAAGGAGGCTTATACTTCTTTGATCGCTTGTTTAAGGGTGAGTCCTTTATGTCACCTAAAACTAATATGTCTATAGTGTGTTGTGTCTCTCGTCAATTGTGGCATAGTAGACTTGGACACCCTGTTGATCAAGTTTTAGGAATTTTAAAGGACACTCTTAATCTGGGTAATGATCATAAGTCTCTTCCTTGTGATATTTGCCATAAGGCAAAACAAACAAGAGACAAATTTGTCTTGAGCAATCATGTCTCCAAGGCACTAGGAGAATTAGTTCACCTAGACATATGGGGACCTTATCGGATTCCTAGTAATGAAGGTTATAGATTTTTCTTGACTATTGTAGATGATTATACCAGGTCTGTCTGGGTTTATCTATTGAAAAGCAAATATGAAGTCTTTGACAACATTGTTGCATTCTACAACTTGCTGATCAATCAATTTGGAAAACGTGTTAAGATTTTCAGGAGCGATAACGGTACTGAGTTTTTTAATAACAAACTAGGTGCGTTTTGTAAAACTAATGGTATTATACATCAAACTTCTTGTATTTACACTCCTCAACAAAATGGAGTGGTTGAAAGAAAACATAAACACTTGTTAAATGTGGCCAGGGCTTTAATGTTTTAGGGTAATATTCCGTTAAACATGTGGAGTGAGTGTCTTCTGACTTCTACATATCTAATAAATAGAACTCCTTCTTCTGTGTTAATTGGTAAGTGTCCATATGAGTTAGTATTTGGTTTTGCACCTGTATTATCTCATCTTAGAAATTTCGGATTTTTGTGCTTTGCTGTTAGACCCAATGTTTCAGATAAGTTTTCATCACGTTCTGAAAAATGTGTTCATCTTGGTTACTGTAATTCAAAAACGGGGTACAGACTCTATAGTTTGGACTCAAAACAAATCATTGTTTATAGAGATGTTAAGTTTTATGAAACTATATTCCCTTTCAAAATGAGTTCAAATCAACCAAACTATGAGTCTAGTGATATCAACTCTTTGAATTTCTTTGATTCTGTTTTGTTTCAGACTAATGATTTTATCTCTAAACTACCCTATGATGAAACTAGGGTGATCCCTCAAAATGGAAATAAAATTAATGAGAATGTCCCTGATACTTCTGAGTCAAGTAGTAGTGATCATTTGGGTAGTAAAAATAGGGTTGTCGAATCTTTGGATCATGGTAGTACTAATAATGAATATGACAGAGTTGTCGGATCTAGTGATCCTGGTAGCACTGTTTCTGCCAGTGACTCACGTGCTATTAATTTTCGTCGGCTTACTGTTCAACAAAATAATGATGATATTTTGAGGGCACCTTCTGAGGGAATTGTTTCTGATCAATCAAATCTTCGTAAGTCTACTCGATCTTCGAACTTACCTCGTCGC
Organism: Arctium lappa; assembly: GCA_023525745.1. Lineage (NCBI taxonomy): Eukaryota > Viridiplantae > Streptophyta > Magnoliopsida > Asterales > Asteraceae > Arctium > Arctium lappa. The sequence continues at coordinate 42,049,014 of CM042047.1, read as the reverse complement.
TTTGATGACTATGTCGTTGAAGGGAAGGTTAAGTATGGGATAGAGAAGGTTGTGTGTCAACTTTGAATAAGTCTTTTGAACCTGAAAGTTTTTTGAAGCAAGTAAAGATCAAAACTAGGTTGATGCAATGAATCTTGAAATGGAGGCCTTGTATAGAAATGGTACTTGGGTTTTAACCGATCTGCCTCCTGGCCGAAAGCCTATAGGGTGCCGGTGGATTTATAAGATTAAATATAAATCCAGTGGTGAAATAGAAAGATATAAGGCTAGGTTACTTTCTAAGGGTTATAGTCAACGTGAACATTTAGACTATGAGGAAACCTTTTCACCTGTTGTTAAAATGGTTACTGTCCGATGTTTCATTGCTTTAGCTGTTCAAAATCTGTGGCCTTTATGTCTACTGGATGTTAACAATGCTTTTCTTTATGGCGATCTTGTTGAAGAAGTTTATATGTGTTTACCTCCAGGGTATTTTTCTTCTAATGATAAACGGGTTTGTAAGCTTGTTAAGTCCTTGTATGGACTAAAACAAGCGCCACATCAATGGTATGAAAAGTTATTAACTTGTTTAATTGAGCATGTGTTTATTCAAAGTACTAGTGACTATTCATTATTTACAAAATGTTCTGATAATATTTGCATTGTTCTTCTAGTGTATGTTGATGATATAGTAATCACTAGTAATTCATGTCCTGAAATTCAAAAGGTCAAGGATTATTTACAATCTAGGTTTAAAATAAAAGATCTTGGTTTTTTGAAGTTCTTTTTGGGAATTGAGATTTTGGAAACAGACAAAGGTATTTGTATGTCACAAAGAAAGTATTTTCTTGAATTATTAAATGACTTCAGATATCTAGGTTGTAAACCCATTAGTACACCCATGGACATGAACTTGATAGTAACTGACTCGGTTGGTTCTGAAACAAAGGATCCTTCTTTAAAGGATTTTACGGGGTATCAAAGATTAATTGGTAGACTTATATATTTGTTAGCTACTAGGCCTGACATTGCTTTTGTTGTACACTGTTTGAGTCAATTCATGCATTCACCTCGTCAGTCTCATCTAAACTTGGCTCTTCGAGTACTTAGATATTTGAAGGCTTCACCTGGTAAGGGTATCAATTTCTCTTTGTGACCTAATTCTGATTTTAAGCTTTTAGCATTTGTTGATGCTAATTGGGGAAAATGTCTGTCAACGAGAAGGTCTGTTACAAGATACTTTCTTTTTTTGGGTAACTGCATGATTTCGTGGAGAAGTAAGAAACAACCTACTGTTTCTCGCTCCTCTGCTGAGTCTGAATATAGGGCAATGGCTTCAGCCCTTTGTGAGATTATCTGGGTGCTTAGTATTTTAGTTGATTTAAAGATAGATAACCTTCTTCCGGTAAACTTAAACTGTGACAATAAGTCAGCTATACAAATTGCTAACAATCTAGTGTTTCATGAAAGAACTAAGCACATAGAGATAGATATTAATCAAGTGAGGAATAAAATCTCATCTGGAATGTTGAAAACTGTAAAAGTTGTATCAACAGAAAATCCAACTGATATATTTACAAAATCGCTTGGTGTGAATAGCATCTCTATCTCATTTCTAAATTAAACATGTTGGATCTTTTTCATAACCTAATTTTGTTATTCGGCTCATTTTTCCTTTTCACACAAACGAGTTTTCTCTCAGTCTTCTTATGCATTTCAGTCTAGATTTAGGGTTTAGTTTGTAATACATATCTTCAAATCTCTTGAAGATATATAGTTTGTAATTGTTGTATTGTATTTTAGTAGTTGTTTTCTAAATAAAATGTATTTTAAGACCCAAAGTTATGGTGATAACTAGTACATGCCAAGATTATTTGTATGAAGTCAAGTAAGCGGAATAATGGTCATCTCCACACCATTCAGAAAAGTTATAGGGCATCCAATACAGTATATGCTTTGTTTATGCACCAGTATCTACAACAACATTTAGTATTTGCATGATATGTTATTCAAAGGATTTCGAAAAGTAAGAATTATATTTGTATATAATATATCAATATAGTATTGTATAACTTGCACGAAACATTTTACATTATTTTTCATATGCAAACCATGAATTCAGTAAGCTTTTTAGCTTTACTAGTGTCATGTGTATTCCAACAAGTAGTTCAAGGGCAAGGGAAAAGTTTAATCGATCCTCGACAGTGCTTCCTAGTTTCAAAGTTTTTATTTGTTTTAGTTATCTAGTTTGGTAGGGAATGAACTAGATGTTTCGAACATTATTGTTTTAAGACATCCGCTATAAGAGTTTGGTTTCAGTTTGTGAATTATTATTTAAGATTTTCTAATATCCAGATGTTTTAGCAAAAACTAGTAAATAGAGAATGAAAATTTGTACAAGTCCTCGTTAAGAAAGAAAATCTGAAATTTATGACTGAACAAAAAGGAAATTACAATCATTTGTAACAATACATACTTTATGACTGAGATTTATGACTGAACAAGACCCCTTTTGAAAGTTTCGTATAAGTCCTCGTTAAGAAAGAAAATCTGAATAATTCTTTTTTCCTCTCTATAGAATATATCAATTAACTTATTACTTTGACCATAGATTCGGGAACAAGACCCCTTTTGAGAAGAAAATTTGTGTGAAATCATTATTCAATTAGATTTGGGAACAAAAACACTGGGTCGTTTACCTAAATACTTACCCGGTAAGTGCTTACCGTAGAAATCATTATTGTAATTTATTTTATGGGGTAAGATTGTAGTACATCAAAATAGTATCAAATGCAACAATTTACCCGGTAAGCGCTTACCCGGGTAAGAGTCGTCACCATCACTTATCGGGTAAGACTCTCTATTCTTATCATTGCTCTTACTGGGTAAGATTTTTGGCTCTTGCCATGTTCATCCAGTGAGAAAAATTACCGGGTAAGTGTTGAGTAAACGGTCCCTTAGACACAAAATAAGGTCGAAATAAATAAAATGTAGAACCTGAAATATCATTGAACGCGAAAGTATACATGTTGAAATCACCATTTATATAGCTTGAGATTTGAAAGGAGTGAGTAGCATTAAAAAAATAATTCAACCATCCTATTTATATATTTCCAAAATAGTAAATAATGCTAATAAAACCACTTGTTTTATGAGATATTACATTTATTTTGTAAAAAAATGTACAAGAATTTGAAAATATGTTGTTTTAATATCTAAAGTAGACATGCAAAAATAGATATTTTTCAATTATATTTTAAATATCTATACTATATTATAAAGCATGGATAAAAAACTCTTAAATACAAATTATTAGGCACAAGGTACCATCATTTTATGCAAGATTTTAAAAATCTCTTAATTTGCAAGTATCAAAGCACAAGATACATATTACTACTGCAGACTTCTAACACCCACCAATTTGGTATGTGCAGAGCCTTCCTTTTATGCAGATATTTACATGTATCATTATTAATTAATATATTATATTACTATAATTTTGTTTTAATTATATTATTAAATATGTAATTGGTTATTTTTTCTAGATGTCATTAAAATATATAAGATAATAATTGAATTCTAACAAAATAATTAATTTTTTTATATAAAAAACATTATATTATTAAGCCTAAATTAAACAAATTTATAAAAAAAACATTATCACTTTCTTAAAATCATCCAAAATCGTACTGTAAATCAACAAAAAAATAAAATGAAACATTAAAATCGTGATATATCTCGCTGCATTGCACGATTACGCTTCTAGTATGTAACTAAAATAGATATTTTTCAGTTATAAACCCTTGGATAGATTAGACTTAAACAATAGACCCATATTGTAAAATAGAAATTGAAGGAAAAGACACTTTATTCACGTAATTTATCCAATGTTTAATATAACATATAAGATTTGTTGATGTATCCACTCTAAAGAAATAACTTCTGAGAGTATTTTAAAAGAACTAAGCGGTTGTTTGGTTGATGAAATTGGAACGAATTTGAAGAAATTGGAATGACCAATTCCATGGAACAAATTCCAAACCTATGTTTGGTTCACGGGATGAAAGCGATGGAATCTTTCCAATTCCATTAAATTCTACAATTTAAGAAATTCATCATTCATTGGCTTAAGTAAATAAATTGAATTCCTACCAACCAAACGAGTGGTCAAATTCCATCAAATTTCATTCCAATTCCTTCAAAGTCAAATTTCATTGATTAATTTCAATTTCATTAAATTCAATTCTGCAAACCAAACGCCCCAGTTCCAAATTTGATTTTATGTTTCTCGTATTTCTTGTAAATTAATCTTTTTGTTTGATTCTCCTCTATATATACATACATATTACACCAAAAAAATATCATTTAATCATCTTTACTGTTAGGACTAAAAGTCCTGTGCGTTGAAAGTGGAATAAAGTATTTATAAGGGCTCAATATGTAATTAACTAATAGTTGTTTTAATTAGATGGGACCAAGCCCATAAGCCCGTCAGGCCTGTGTGCCTAAGTATTTAAAGTTGTTTTCTATTTCATTTGTAAGGTGAGAAGTTCATAATTTCATTATTCAGTTTTCTAGTCATTAGGTTTACAAACCCTTATCAGAAATTCTCTCTGTAAACCTAAACCCTTTGAAGTAATATCAATCATATGACTAGTTGATGTGGCCTATAATTTGTTCATCTTTGATTGCTGATTATTCTGTTTTGCACTGCACTGGGAGTATCAGAGCAGATAGGCAAAAAGGTTTGATCCAGTAAAAAGGTTTGTCTAAAACCCTAAAATCAATTACTTGTGATAATTGCTTTATTTGCTTTAATTGATTGTTAGTGTTTGCATTCTGTGTTTATCTGATTAATCGATATCTGCAAAGTTAAGTTTTTGTGTCTGTGATTCGATCGAAATCTCTTTTCTAAAAAATTTAATAGCTATCGATCGAATCTGGAAATATCATGTATTTGCAAACTATTGGTCTAAGTGAGTTCTCTGTGTTATCATCCGGTCGATTTGTTTATTGATTATTTGTGTTTCATTCGATCGAAGGATCGAAGTTTCTATGGTTTTTGATCGCATCAGTTGAATTGATTTATGTTGGTTTAATTGTGTTAATCGGTCGATTAAAGTTTCTGGGTTTGGTTTCGGTCGAATCCCGGAAATTCATCGTGTTCTTCGGTCGATTCATCGTGTTTATCGGCCTTATATGTTAATCGATCGTATCTGTTACGTGTTTATCGATTTTATTGTTTTGACCAATAGTTATTCGACCCGAGCCTTCGATCGAGAGTTTGTAAACACTGGTCCTTACTTCGACCGGGTAGTTGTGATCTCCGGTTATTCCCTTCGACCGGACCTTAGCATTCCCCGGTCTTTCCCTTCGACCGGGTAGGTGCATCGACCGGACCTTAGTGGTTTCCGGTCTAGCATTCGACCGATACTCGGCTATTTCGGTCTTCGTCCTTCGACCGGGTACTTGCTACTCCGGTCTTGCCATTCGACCGGGTACTTGTTACTCCGGTCTTACCCTTTGACCGGGTACTTGCTTACTCCGGTCTTTCCTTCGACCGGTATCTTGCATATTCCGGTCTTTGCTTGACCGGTACGTTGTTTATACCGGTCCTTTGGTTCGACCGGTACCTTGCTCGACCTGTGTTTCTAAAAAAAGGGTCAAATTTTTTGTCTCACGATCATTTTGCAGTGCATTTCTTTTAGCCCCCGTACTTCAAGGTTTCAGTAGTGTGTCCTTTGTGACCCGAAACTGTCAAGTTTCACAATTTGTCACTTTTGGTCCCTGCACTTTCAAGTTTCATCTCTCTTCAAAGTCGGAGCGAATACATTCTATTCGAAACGATCAAAATGGTGTACCTACCAAGGCTGCAGTCCAAAATAGAATATGAAGAGTGGAAAGTTCATTTTTTGAACTGTGTGGACGAACATGAGGTGGGTCCCTACATCAGATTATCTTTGACTGAAGGGGAGATGCAATCCCAGATTCCTACAGAAGCTTCACCTGTGGAAAAGGAGGAAAGAGAGAGGGCTAACAATGTAACTCGCAATTATATGACAAGTAGTATCTCTAATGATTTTTTTCGTGACATTTTTAGTGAACTTATTGATCAAATAAATACCAACAAAGTGACAGGAAAAGAGTTGTGGGATTGTACTGAATGGTTGGTGTTAGGTCCAAATGAGATTTTAAAAGGAAGAAAACTGGAAGCTGAAATCTCTGAGCTAAAAGGAAAGATTTCTATTTTGGAAGCTAAACCTCAGCAAACAGTCTCTGTTCAAAGATATGAGGAAAAGATCTCTGAACTGAAAGATGTAAATGCCGATCTTCAAAAGCGAATATCTGATTTGGAGCAAAAGCATGCTAAAAATAAATCCGAGTTTGAGAAATCGTTCGCAAAGAAGTTCTCATTTTTCGAGAAAATGTGCAGATGAGAAGAAAGAAGTTGAGCTGAAATGCATAAAACTTTCTCAGCAAGTTTCTGATTTTCAGAAAGTAATCATCCTTGAAAGAGAAAAGTTTACAAAAGAAAAGAAGGTCATTGAACAAAAGAATGTGGGATTCTTCAAAGAAATATCCGGCCAACAAAATGATGCTAAGAAGGGATTTGAAGAAGAACGAAGCATGTTTGAGACAGAGATCAAAAGGCTTACTGCCAAGTTGTCTGAACTATCTGAGAAGGCACTAAAAGAGCAGAAAACGAAGTCTGAGTTCACGAAGAAGTTTGACCTGCTTGTACAAGAAAGAGACAACTTCGCTTCAACGATTAAAGTGCTTGAAAAGTCTGTATCAAGTTCAAATCAGAAACCTGTCTCTTCACAAAGGTCGGTTAAATCTTTTGATCAGATTAGTAAGACTAATATTTTCTATGATAGAAATATAGATGGTTCAGGTACACATCAACGAAGACGGAGATACAAAGAAGAGGAACTGGTCTGGAAGAAGAAACCAGTTGAAGATGAGTTGAAGGAAAAAGAATCATGTGTACATGCGTTTAATGCCAAAAGGAACAATGTGCGTAAAGGGAAATCTGATCATATCTATACGAGAGATCAATTAATCAGGTTATCAGGTAAGAAATACCACTGTTCTTATTGTCGTACACATGATCACATTCACAAAACCAGTGATCACTTCTGGTATGGTTCTTATTCTATATTCCCCACAAGAACTGCAACGAACATTCGAGGACCCAAATACCAGTGGGTACCAAAGCCGAAAACTGATTCTTTGTTGCAGGCACCTACTGTCAAGGGGGAGTAGAAGAACAATGGCTTCTAAGTAAATCAGCTTAGAACCCGGACTTCAACGAAGTGTGGCTTCTGATCACATGACAGATCAGGACCCGTTCTTCAACGTTCAGACCTGGATATTTTGCAACTATCCAGGGGAGCTTAAAAGACCTAAATCATTATATCATGATTTGAGGGGGAGCTTAAAGGTAAATATCTTCTAATCCTATATCTCTGAGTGTTTGAAAGAAGAACCACTTTCAAGCATGAAAAACGGTTTCTGAAATGTTCAAACCACTTCTGATTCTCAAATGATTTTATGAATTTAGAAGTGTGATTTTAAATGTTTTTCATTTTTTTAGATTAATGTTTAACTGACTGTGTGTTTCTAAAGGTCAATACTTGCGTATTATCTTGTCTTTATACTGAAACGTATTTACACACACAGGTTCAGTACTTCATTTGTACTTGTTATTACCATGTCTTATAACGAACCAATTTTTTCGATGGTAATATCCCGTTTGAAATTCAATGTTGTTGAGCATCAATCATAGGTTCTAATCTTGTGCTTTCATTGCAAAATTGTTTATATTCGTTCATATAAACAAAATATCCAAATCTTTGTTACCCTAACCAATTTATTTGATCTGATTGTTACATTGTCAGATTCTCAAAACAAATCTCGTGATTTCATTTCATTCATTCGATATTCTTGTTTTGAGAAATCTTCAAAGTTCAAATGCTCAAAATTCATTCATATTTTTAAATGAGCATATATTTTGACAGTGTTATCTTATATGTGCTTAACTGGTCAAGTTAAACTGTTGAGCATACATTCTTTATAGGAATTACATGGGATTTGTGAGTGAACTTAAACAGAACTTCCATGGATTCACGTAAACCAGTGTTTCCTACCTCGGAAGTTATCCTAGAGTGATTTGAGGGGTGAGAGGTCATAAATCAAAGAGTGGGGGAGATAACTCATCGGGTTGAGTTTTTCTCATTGTGCTGAGCGGAAAAATGAAAAAGAGATTTTGGTTAGAAGTGAGCTTTAATGTTAAAAAAAAGAGGGTGTGAGAACAGAGTTAAAAGAATATCAGAACTCTGCACCAACCACTTTCTGAGCTGGGCAGCCACATATTCTGATTGGTTCACATTCTTTGGTGACCATCATTGAAAAGGCACCTAGCCCATGCCAACTCTTGCTATAACCCCACCAACTACTCGTTTCTTTCTTAACAAAGAAATGTTTAATTTTCTTTGGGGACGCAGCATATCTGTTATCTAGTCTTCATTTGGAAGATTTAGATATTGAAAAAGAAGGAAAATTGCCCCACCTTCGCACCTCTTTCATGCACATTGAGTCCGTGTAATATCTGTTGTTGTCTTAACAGTTTACACAATTTGAGTCTGATCAAGCTAAGTAGCTTCAATCATTCATACACTTGCACGAGCACACAAGGAATGAGTTTTCTTGTCATAACATTCATAGAAAATTCCTTTGTGGCTTTTCGATGATTGAATGGAAGACCTGGGGGAGTGAACATCACAAAAACTCCTTTACAATGTACATTTGTTGTACAAAGTGGCTTTGTGCTACTTACAAGCATACTAACTGTTTCATCTGTTGAATCAGAGTTACATTGTCCATTATGTCTGAATTTGAAAAGATTCGGATATATACATTTCATGAATTGACGGATACTCAGATCAAAGGACGAAGAATATCATATTATCATAAAGGGGAGATCAAAGAATGCGTTGAAATTGAAGAAGTTTTGATGATCATGATGCTCACAATCATCAAAAAGGGGGAGAATTTTTCAAAGTTCAATTTCAAAGTTTTGAAGAAAGAAAGTTTGTTTTTCTGAAGACGGTCTAAAGATCAAAGAGATGAAGATATGAGTTTAATGCTAAATTTGTTTGTCTGAAGACAGTGAAATTTTCAAAGTTTGTATTGATTCTTTCCCGTATCACGTATCATGTGGTGTCTGCTACAAGTTTGTTTATCATTCCTCCTATGCGATGATTGAAACAAGTTCTTGAGAAGAAAACAAATCTATTCAACTCGTGGTTCAAAGACAGATTCTTTGTTTTAAACTGAAGAAGCACTGTGGAATGTCAAGTAACTCTCACATTATTTTTCTTGTGCGCTGATCCGATGTGATTGAGTTTTTACAGCTGAAAGCTGCTTGATAGTGCGTTCATTCGATGTTACTGTACATTGAATCTGGTTACAAAGTTGATACTATGAAGACCAAGAGCTTTATTCAAGGGGGAGAGTGAAAAGACATGAAGACATGCAACACCAAAGTTCTTCAAAGATTCAAGAGGGAAAGAAGATCAAGGCCTGAAGTTTTTCAAGAAGATAAATGTTTTATTCAACTTTAGGGGGAGATTGTTAGGACTAAAAGTCATGTGCGTTGAAAGTGGAATAAAGTATTTATAAGGGTTCAATATGTAATTAACTAATAGTTGTTTTAATTAGATGGGCCCAAGCCCATAAGCCCGTCAGGCCTGTGTGCCTAAGTATTTAAAGTTGTTTTCTATTTCATTTGTAAGGTGAGGAGTTCATAATTTCATTATTCAGTTTTCTAGTCATTAGGTTTACAAACCCTTATCAGAAATTCTCTCTGTAAACCTAAACCCTTTGAAGTAATATCAATCATATGACTAGTTGTTGTGGCCTATAATCTGTTCATCTTTGATTGCTGATTATTCTGTTTTGCACTGCACTGGGATCTACATTTACTTTGACATCCATTTTGATACATTTTTTATCCGTTTTTTCTTGATTCTTCGGTTCTTTTATTTTTTAGGATTCTCTTATCTCATCCCCATATATATATATATATATATATATATGGGGTTGGGTTCCGGTGAAAAGTTGAGGTTAACGTGAGAAGCTTGAGAAATGATTATCAACCGTTGGATGGGAAATGGACGTACATTAGCATGAGATGCATTGAATCAATTCCCTTATAAGGCGCAATTCATGAGAGGACGTGAGATTAAAAGTGATCAACGGTTTAGATTCACTTCTCATGTTAACCTCAACTTCTCACACGATCATTCGCCTATATATATATATATATATATATATATATATATATATATGTGTGTGTGTGTGTGTGTGTGTGTGTGTGTGTGTTGGCAAAATGGAGAAAATGCCATGAATACATTTTTATCATTTTCAACAACAATGATGTTCCTAAAACGAAAACACACGTAAACATAGACTCTGAATAAAAATATGCTCTCTTATTAAAAACCAACGCAAATGGATAAATCCCAATTAGAAATAAAAATATAAAAGGATCATGGACTCCAATACATACGAGTCTCATTTCTTCTAAAGCCAAAGAGACTTTGAATCCCTTTTCTATGCAAAAAATCTGTGCATATTAATTACACATTCATAGAAGCTTATAAAGTTGATATGCTGGTGAATGGTTCATCTCAAAACCAAGTGATCAATCACAAAAAAGTAACTGCCTACAAAAACAAATGATGCAACTCCACTGCGAGCCATTCGTAACCAAATCCCACGAAAAAGTATATTTCTATCTCGAGGATGGATACCTGTAAGTCTCTCAAACCTCTTTCCTGGCAAACTCCATTTCAAAAACTTCCTCTCCATGCTAATATACTGAAATTCAAACACCAAATACAACGATCATTCCTTCAACCAAGGATTTGGATTTGGAGGAATTTGGATTTCGGAGGATTTGAAATCCCGGCCTATTACAAAGGAATTCCAAATCCATCATTTAAAGGATTCTAAAAGGGTCAAAGGATTTCAAATCCGGTCAACAAAATCCATTCCTGTAAACCAAACATAGGATTGGAATGGATTTGAAATCCAAATCCCTCCAAATCCATTCCAATCCCGCAAACCAAACACACCCTTAGCATCTTCCATCTAAAATGTCGGATTCATTGTTTGCATAATCAGCCCTCTCTACATGACACCAAGTTTTTTCATTTTGTGTGAAATTTCCATTGGAGGCACAGGCCTCGACGAAAATTACAACGTACTGATTTGAATGATTTCTCATGAATTGAGGAGTAAGATCCATGCGTGTTAAACCATGACATCAACCATTCTGTTATAACAAATTTAGACGCCACATATACGGTTGAGATCTCAAATAGATGTATGTCATCATCTAGTTTAATACCCTTCCATTTGACTATTGATGACCACTATCATTTTCAATCAATGAAAAGAAATATTCTCTCAACAAAGATACCGTATCAGATTTGAGAAAATAACTTCCTTTTCATTGATTGAAAATGATTATTACAATGGTCGTTTATCGTCAAATGAAATGTAGTAAACTAGTAAAATGGATCCTGAGCATACATCTATTTGAGATCTCAACCATACATGTGACCTCTATATTTGTTATAACAGATGGGGTGATGTCATGGTTTGACGATGTAAATAATATGTTGATAAATTTATAAGAAGAGAAAATACCTTTGGCAGCACAAGACACTGTGATCGACATTTGGCAGTGTCAAAAGAATGGGATGCTGCTGCAGCAATCGAGCCTGAAAATCCAGCTGCCATACTAACAGCTAAAGGGTGTAACGGGCCAATCTCTTCATCAGAGCTGAAATCAGCAAAAAGATTTTGCAATCATATTAAAGAAAAGTTGCAGTTTGAAGATCAGGCTTGTTTGCTTTAATTCTTTGTATGTGTCATTAGGTTCATCAGCATGACTCCCAAGTATTTTATCAAAAAAACCAATAAACTAACTGAACTTATTTCCTGCAATAATCATACGATTGGAATGGCTAAATGCGACATCATTAAAAGTTGTAAACAATTCAAACTGAAACAAGCAAATGTCATATGTGTATGCAAACCTTGGTATCGGGTTCATCCCCACAGCCTTCCAATCCAGCATTGCACGATGTAGAAATTGCCAACTTGAAAAGAATACACCACCAAAAATGGAATCACGAACTAACCCTGATCTGAGACCCCTCCACAACGCACCCAATCCTTCTAATGATATGACATCTGTGGGCCTGCTAACAAGATAGACGGGTGGGGCCCGCCCAGTCCCAGTGACCATCCATGGGTATTCTTTCAGGGAGCTAGTCAAATTTGAATGATTAGTGTTTAGGGTGGACAAGAGACCGACGGAATGGTTCAGTGCCTTGACATCTGGAGAATACCCACGTAGCAGTTTTGCAATTGAAGATGATACAGCCGTTTTTTCTGCAACGGTGGAAGAGTTTGGAATACGAGAAGCAGTTGTCACCTGTGCACGAATTGAAAAGAGCTCAAAAGGAGAGCTCATGACTGATTCAACAGCACCTGCTGCAATTCCTGCCATAAGAGCTTCTGAAACGTACACATAGTTGTCTTTACGGCCATCTGCATAAAGAGCATGTGCTGCTATGATCAAAATGTGATATGCGAAACTTTTGAATGCAGAAAATATAACATACAACCAAAGGGTCATTAGCTCAGCGGCATCCAGGTTATTCGTAAATCCTAGCCTCCAAGGAGGTCATGGGTTCAAACTTCACCATAGGTAAAGAATGTGCGTGAGTATTTTCCGTATATAAATATATACTTCAATATTATATATATATAGAGAGAGAGAGGGAGGATCATGCGAGAAGTTAAACATTTTGCGAGAAGGCGAGAAGTGTTTAATCATATATGATTACACGGCTTGTAGGTGTGTTTAATCATGTATGATTAAACGTCTATGTATTGCTAATATAACATGTGTTTAATCATATATGATTAAGCTTGTGTATCATATATGATTAAACACTTCTCGCCTTCTCGCAAAATGTTTAGCTTCTCGTTTGAACCTGCCTCTATATATATATATATATATATATATATAACTACAATCGATTAACTGTCCACAATACTACAAGTATATGAAGCTATCCAGAAAGTCAGGAACAATAACAATAGGAAGTTACTCTACTAACCAATAAGTATAATGCCAAATAGATGAACAATCCACCTTTATAGAAAGCTGTCAGCAATTCATAGGTACCAAAACGTGCTCCCACGCCCAAGATTCTCCCTAAAGCCAACCACCCAAAACCATTGTACAACCCTGCAACAATATAGAACATATAACAGGAGCTCAGTTAGCCTGACACTGCTACATGTATGTTAAAAAGGGATTCACATTTTAGTATTAAGCTATTAATGGATGACCATCAGATTTAAAGCAAAAAGGTCATACACAAAAACATTGCACAAGAAATGAACTGAACTGCAAGTTTATGTGCACGAACTATCAATTCCTCAATGAAAAAAAATGAATGGTTAATTTTGTTTCTATTAAAAAAACAATCAATCTTTGTAAAGAGTAAATCTAGATAGACAATGAAGCATTTGCGTATTCTTGCTGGCGCAAATAGTTCAAGGGTGTGTTTGGTAGTTGGACTGGACTGGACGGGTGAAAGTGAGATAGACGGGTGAAAGATTTGTGGAAAGTTTTAGTGTTAAAATTTGATATTGATAGTTTAGTAATTTACCAATCTTGTCTCACAATCTCCCTGATTCTTGTTCCACCAAGTTTGGCGGGATAGAAAACGCATTTTTGTCCCACTCAGGTCTTCCTAACATTTGGTAATGATGCTGATTTCATAATATTGGGCATTATTTCCCCACAATTGAATACATTGCTAAAACCTTCAAATTAGACCTTGTAACACCCAGAAATCTTAGGCAAGTAAATCCCAAGGTGTGTGTTTTTTCTAAAAAAAATAATTAAAAACGTTATTAATCAATTATATGGATTGAGTTTTTATTTTAACTTTTAATTAAAAAGGTATATTAAGAAATTAGGTGGAGTACGTTTTATTTTAATTAAAAAGTTTTATTATTAACTAAAAACTTTAATTATAAATTATATGGATTTAATACGTTTTAAGTTTAAATTTAGAAAAAAAAATGAAAAAAAATGAATCCACTAACTAATAATCTCGATAAGTGGGGTTTATTTTTGTAAATGAGAAAATGTATTTAAAATACACAAAAATTTGGATACTAGTGAGTGGGCCTCCCCGGGCATGAAATCCAAGCCCAGACCATGAAAGGAAGTTAGATGGGTTATTTGTTTGTTGATGCATGCCAGCGACTAGGCCTGCATGACCCCAGGTCGCATGGCCCAAGTCGCATGAGAGGTTGTTTCCATTTAAATCCAATTTTCAGCTTTTCTTTCTCATTTATTGCTCATTCCTCCTTCAAGACTCTTCACCAAAATTTTAAGTTAGCATTTAAAGTCATAAATTCATCTTCTCCATCATTTGAGAGCTTCTAAACAAGAAGAGCAAGTATTTCTTCAAGATCCAAGTTCATCTTCTTCAAAGCTAGGTTTTTACCATTTTCTAGGTTTTCTCCAAAAATCTACAAGGTGAATTCCAAATGTTTTGTAAAACTAGATACATGCCTAAATGTGTTTATCTAACATCATTACATACTTTATTTCAACTAATTACTTCTCCTTTGGTGATCTCATACCCACATTTTGATGAATTTTGGGCATTTTTGGTGTGAATCATTATAGTGGGGACTTGATGAACAATATTTTTATACTTTATATTGGATTGATTATATGGAACCTTGTTTGTATTTTGTCATATTTATGCAAAATTACATTTTATGGAGTATTTGACCTAACTTGGGGATCTTGTCATTATATGATAATTTCATGTTTATAAGTAGACTTATGGAATTATGACGTGGTTTTTATACATTATCTATGGAAAATATCTGGTTATGGAATTGTTGGACATTTTTCCCACTTGAGATTTATGACTAAATGGACTTTCCAAGTAGGCACTAGGAGGGTTGAATCTTAAGGTGTTACATTTGGGGTAGACACTAAGATCTCCGCCGCTTGAGGTGTTACCTTAGAGGTAGACACTAAGTGTGTCGAGCCTTAGGTGTTATTCACAAGGATAGAAATTAAGAATACCCGACTCTTGAGGTGAAACTTGTTAAGTGGTCGTTAGGACACTTGGACTACACGTCTTAAAGTGTTATGCGACAACATTGTTGAGCGACATACTTTTGTGTTCCCGTCACTCTCAATGGATACGAGTCTCCCCCGTTGATTCCACCTAAATGTTGTATTTGGCTTACAAATTGTTTTAACTAATGATATTGAAATTGTCTACTTCATGTTCATACTCACTAAGCTTTTTGACCTAACACTTGTTTTGGTGTCGGCATGTATCTCAGGTTCTAGTGACGTGGTCGCTAAGAAGGTTTGACCGGTCTTTTAGAGAGAGCTTGGGAGCATTTTGAGAAGCCACCTTTTGAAGTTACTTTTGGCAATTTAGGAGACACCCGATTGTAATCTTATTCTTTTATGGAATTAGATTAGGAGGTTGTTATCCTCAAACGATTGGTTTACAAATTGTAAATTTATTTGACGTATTCTAAGTTCCCTTTTGGGAAAGCTCGTATTTTGATATTTATATACCATGTTCCGGTTTTTATTCGGAAATTTTGTAGTCCCATTTTTGGGGTGTTACAGACCTAAAGACATCAAATTAATCAAATCCTCAATGTTTTACTTTGCCAATTTTCTAAGCAATGTTGATGATTTTAGTGTCACCGGTCATTTAAGCGTAATTGGAAACGAGTGCCAATGGGGTTTCATACTGTGATCTAATACAAGTTAGGCGGTGCGGAGTGCACACTTGTATATAAGATGATTTTGATCCCGGACACGACGAAATGGCAGTGGTCAAGGGGTCGAGGCCCCTTGCGGGGTCAAGAGACAACGCCCCTGGTGGTGTTCCCATGAGGTTTGAGGCAGCGCCCCAAAACCTCTACAAAATTTTGGACTTGGAATGCAGTGGAAAATGTGATTAGAATGAAGGAATACTTCAATTCTAATCAGTTTTGAGTTTAGATCAGGTAGCATGTTTTCAGACTTAGTACTCGGAAACTTGGACCAGAGACTCTGGTTAGTCAGACTAGAGGCTCTAGTTGGACTATCTCTGGTCGCATGCATAAGGTATCTAAGGGGTTGTTTACCAAATTTTCTATCAAGTCCTGTATGGATGAATTTATCTGTCTGGGTAAATTTGTCTGTCCGGATAAGAATGTATTGTTGTTCCTTTTGTTTTCCTGAATCAACAATCTAAATGACAGAATTGACCATTTTACCCCTCAACGAACTAAACAATGTTTAACAAATTACAACCAACATTATTGAAGGTCCATCTTGAAAGCCATCGATTTCCATCAAATATTGTTTCAAAATCAATCAAACTCAACACATTCATTGAAGGTTCGGACAACAATCACCCATTGATATATAATAATTCATACCAACAGAAGAACCTTAATTCATAAGAACAAAGAACCCTAAAAAACAGCAGCTTGGTTCCTAAAAATTGAACTTCAAAATCGAAAAATTAAAACAGTAGCAAACAACTGAGGAGAAACTATAGCAAACCCACATAACAGGTAGAATCAGTACAGAGAAGAGCAGTGATTCAATTTTTGGGTAAGAAGTTGGAGTGTTGGAGAGAAGATGAACGGAGAAGAGAAGAGAATGTGAGGGGAAAAAAAGATAAAAGGTTAAAGGGTAGAATCGATACCGAGAAGAGAAGAGGGATTTCGCGAGGGAAAATCACAAAGAAGAGAAATCGAAAGGAGTAGAATCAGTACCAAGAGAGAGGTCGTGGAACTTGCTCGTTGAGGAAGGGGAGATCAATGTCGTGAAGAGAGGGTTCAGGGGAAAAAGAGGGAAGCAATGATGGAGAAGGAGAAGGGGGTTTCTATTGAGCGTTTTTATCAAGGGGTAGGAGTGGTAATTTGTTGGCTGAATCTAGACAAGTAAGGTTTCTTGGCTGTGCGAATAAAACAAATATTTTTTCATTAAGCTCTAAGCAAACACCCTGAAATGGTTGTCCGTATAAGCCCATAAACCCATTAAGATGATTAAGTCAAAAGTAAACAGCCCCTAAGTTGGTCGGCTATCTCTGGTCGACTAGTTGTACTTGAGATGTCTAAGCTACATCTCTGAACATGTGTGACGAGCTCTGGTCTCGTGTAACCAAAGCTCTGGACTTGCACGTCCAGAACTCTAATGCAGTTATAATCAACCAATGATCTTATCCAAAAACGATTATAACCGTCTAGAACTGTTAGTAACTTGCCATTGTCGCCGTTTTAGTTATTTTTCCTCCTTTTTCAAATGGAGGTAGTATATAATACGATATACTTATGTTATTTGGAACTGACGAATTTGAAAAACCTTCAATATATTCTCCTGTAATTTTGCTCTCGATTTTGTGCCTAAAATCGAAAGTGTTCTCGAGTCTTATCCCATATTGAATTTCATGAAACCCAGACATAGGGTTGAAATATCAATTTGGAAAGTGAACTCACACGATTCTCAAGCAATCCAATTCTAGATCGACATATTTACCCTATTTTCCCTACCCCGGTTTCTAACAAGCTGAATATCATTCTCAATGTTCAAGTGCATATTGTAATACACTAATAAAGCCTTGAAGTCAAGAAGTCAAGAAGGCAACTTTTCTAGAACTTAAATCCATGCTGTGTGCCAAATTTGAAGTGCTTGTATATAATAAGAACCAGTGAACTACTAAGCAATTTAAGGCATTTGATAATTGTTTAGTATAAGCAATTTATCGCATTTGATAATAATTGTTTACTATAAGCAATTAACGAACTCCGGATACAAAAGATTGCAAACAAACGGCTAAAACTCTGATCCCTAATCAACAAACTTTAGGCAAAATTACCCGAGTTGCCAGACAATTTGCGAACTCGATCAATCACCTGAGCGGCACTCCACTGTTTATCCGGGCCTGATCCAACCTGTTAGTAACCCCACATTAACAATGGAAAGAATAATCCAGTAAATGATTTTTGATTCGTTTCCATAATAAGATCAAATAACGATTATCAAACTTGAAGAAGCGAAACAAAGATAAGATTACGAGAAAGGTGTAAATCTACGCATAAACAATCAAGGATTTGTAAATTAAGATTTAACCCAAACCTGAATAAGGGTTTTGATTGTCTCCAAAGGGTAAGTGGCAGCAGTACCTAATGTTAAAGCTCCTGCACCTGCCACTGCGTGGATTGCAAATGTTTGGTTCTTTATGAAGTCTTCCATTCGAAACAAGAAGAAATGTAAGAAGAACAAGGGCGAAGATGAGAGGGTTTTAACTCTGGAATTTGATTTAGGGCAAAAAAGGGTTTAAACCCTTCCGATTCTTGTTGCAGTAATTAAATACATAAATGATTTTGCATTTTAATTCCTACAAGAGCAACTCTAATCTTGACACCAAATAAAACACCAAAAACTTAACTACAAGTATCCTTTAAAAAAACACTAAATTTGTAAACCCCACGTTAAAATAACATATTTTATTCACAATTACAATTTATTTTTAATAACCATAAAAAAAAGGAATATAAAAAGAGGAATACGGTGTTGAGATGTGGGCCCCGAGAAAAATGTCGGTCAACAAAACCCTGGCATATTTGCCGTTCATATCTCTTGGCCGGTAAAAGTTTTTCAAAAATAGCGGCCGGTTGGAGGGCAATCTCCGGCATATATGACACTTTGCCGGACGATTGGAGATGCTCTAAACCAAAAGAAATATGCGCTACCAAACAACCAAACCAAAACAAATTTCCTATATCTCACTTTTTTATTTTACCCTTTAAAAATGTATAACTATTTTTTTTTAATTAAGAAAAAGACAATTTTATTCAATTTTAGCCGTTAATCTTATAGAGAAAATTTTGCTCCATCTCATTTGAAAGTGAACACTTATTTAATGACAAACTAAAACAGTAACGTAGCATTTATTTTGAGACGAAGAAAGTAATAAATAGTGGGAGGTCGTTCCACAAATAGTCATAAATTGAGACATGAAAGACTAGGGTGATTTGGCCACATTAGGTGTTTTCGATGAGGAGGCAATCGTCCGGCGACGGTGGAGGAAAACAGATCGATGAGGAGGTAATCGCCGGCGACGGGGAGATCGATGAGAGAAGACAAACCTAAAACATTTGAGAAGAGATGGATGGCAGATCTGATGTTTGTGGAGATCTAGGTTAAATGGGGATGAAGATAATAGGAGGTGAAGTGTGAAGGGTAAAAATGGAATAAAAAGGTGAATAAATGGCTGAATACAAAGGACCCTATTTTTCTAGCTGACCGATTCAGCCATCGGCTGACCGAATAAGCCAGTTCCGAACATATAGATATGGTTGTGCGAATCAGCCATATCTATCATACATCCCATTAAGCCGCAAACGAACAGGACCTTAGACCCCCCTATACCTAGGTTACAATTTCGTATACATGTTTACGTTTGTATGTTTTGATTGTTTGAATGTTTTTGTTTTCGTTTCTTTCTTCTAACTTGTTTTTCAAAGTTTAGTAACGTCTTTATTGTTTTTGACTTCTTTTTTCAAATGTTCTTTTCCACAAATTTAGGGGGTGTTTGGTTGGGGGTATTAGAAGGTAAGGAATGAAAATGATACTCATTGATAATGTTTGGTTCAAACAAGGAAATGAAAATGGAATGATTAATGGTGTTTGGTTTCAATTAAGTAATCAATCATTATAATAGATTTGGTTAAAAATCATTCCTCCCCAAATTGGGGGGAATAAAAAAAAATTCTAGTTTGTCTCTGACATTCATCGTGAACCCTAGCCCACCACCAACATATCACCTCCATAGCACACATGAAATCAAGAAGATTCCGATCTGGTTTTTTAAAGAAGATTTAGTTTTGACTTTTCAAGTTCGCATCTAAAGATGATTTCGATTTGGTTCATCTTCATCTTCGTTTTTTTTTTTTTTTTTTTTTCAATTTAATGGTTGGAGATGAAATCGAGAAGATAAATATGGAGATCTAAGTGGCCTCTTCGAAGATCTGAGTAATCTCTTTGACATATTTGAGTGCCCTCTTCAACCGATATGAGTTCCTCTTCAACAGATCTGAGTTCCTCTTCGTCTTTCTCTATAAATTATTGTATTTTTTGATTTTGTGTTCGGAGATGAAATCAAAAGGATGAAATAAGAAAAATGGAGATGAAATCAAGAAGATGGTGTTGGAGACATTGTGTTTTGATGTGTTGGAGATGATGAAATTTGTTGTAGAAAAAGATGATGTTGGGCGACGAGATGTTTGCTGATGAAGATGAATATGTTTTTTTTTTTTTTGACAGCAGGAATGTGTGCTGTGATAGAAGATGAACATGTTTTTTTCTTTTTTTTACATTAGGAATGTAAGGGAATTCATGATAATATAATATAATGAAATTCCCATTCTATCCCACTTTCATTATCAATCCCATTTTCATTCCTTGAAATGAACCAAACGCCCCCTTAATCTCATTTTTTTTTCCAATATGAAACAGTCTTTCTATTTTTTTGGAAGAAGCTCTGGTCTTTATATATCTCATCCCTCCTCGACCCCATCGAAGTTTATTTGGTTTTACTATTTCTGCAAAGACAGGAGTATACGTTAAGAAAGATGACCAAACTATGGTTGTTGGCCCAATATTATCATGTAACCCAACCTTTCCGGAGGTTAAAGATTCCAACTTCACCAAATGTGAGGCGTTGTTGGGAAAAATGACCAAATCAAAAGCGGAAGATGATGTCTAGGAGATGTAATCTCTGATGATATAGAGAAGATAAGTTTTGAGACGTAAATGAAATATCATATCGATAAAAATATGTAAATCAATGAAATATCGAAGGCGGAAGATGATGTCTAGGAGATGTAACCTCCACCATACTCGATTTATATCATAATGAAGATAAAAATACGTAAATCAAGCCTATGTATTCGGATTTATACCATAAATTATGTATTACAAGATACAATTACAAAAAATTAACACCAAAGAATGGCTTATGTGTCATTGAAGAATGGTTTTGCTACAAGGGAAGGGAGGTCACATGCCAAATCGAGCACGACCCCAGATCCAACGAACCGGTCTAAGCAATGGTCATGGCAAAACCGTCACTTGGTCCGCTGGGCACAAACCCACTGTCTGTTGGTCTCCAAGTCATCTCCGCACACAGTTGGTATGTGCCACCTGCCTCGTTCCGACTCCTGCAATCACGTCGTTAAACCTCAATTATACATGCATATACCATTCTTGAGGGTTCGTTTGGTAGGCAATCAGTACTGGACGGGATTGGACATAATTAACTGAACGGGCCAAGAGTGAGGTAAGAATTATGGAAAGTTTTACCAAGTTTGTCTTGGTTCCCAGATTTTTGTTCCACCAATTTTGGTGGGAAAGAAAAAACAATACATTTTTGTCCTACTCAGTTCTCCGGTTCAGTCTAACGCAACACACGTGGGACAAGTTTTTTTTTTCGTTTGGTTCGTTTCAAGAAATGGAAATGAGAATGGGAATACTTTCATTCCCCCGATTTGTTGAGAAATGCTTCGTTACCTAGCCTATGGTAATGACTGTTCCATTGCATCAAACTAGACACCATTGATGATTTCCATTTTTTTCATTCCCCGCCCCCTTGTTACCACCAACCAAGCACCCCCAAAACAATCTTTACATGTTTGTCGTACATGAACACTTTTAGCATTTTTCTAGCGAATAGACTGAGCTCAAACAAGCAATCAATTTTGAGGGAATATACAATGCCACAACAAAACTCGCCTGAATAACAATCGAGTATGGTGGAGGCATGTGAAATTGAAGTCCATTGCTTGTAAGCGACAATCGAACCTGCAAACAAACATAAAGAACCATGTTGTAACTCAAATGATGCTTTACCCGATCACTTTGATCACTTATCAGGTTGTGTTTGGTATGCAAGGTTTTAACTTAACATGGGTAGTTTAGTAATTTACCAATTTTTTCTCGTCTCCCTTCCTTATTTTTGTTCCACCTATTTTGGTGGGAAAAAAAAAATGCAACATCTCATTTTTTTGGCACTTCTCAAGCTAAAATTTCTTATTTCCCATCGTCATCGTTGCAACTTATTGTTGATAGAATATGACATACACAAGACGCCATTTTGAACCACCTTTGGTTTAACTAATGCTCCACCCTCGTTTCAAGATTTAATGAATGAGATTTTAATGTTTTATAATTTTGGTCCAAACGACTCTCCCTATTTTATCCTTGATCGGTGGTATTTTAGACATCTGACAAATAATCGATCAATGATATGGAGACCATACCTGATGCTTTTCTTTCCATCTTGGGAAGAAGTTAGTGCCTAGCAATTCAAATAAGTGATCTCGCATCTCGTCATTTGTCACCAGCAAACACTTGCTACTTATAGCAGCGTATAACCAATACCTGGGAAAGCATCCGAGTTTTAACCCGATATAACATCCATCAGAAAACGAACGTTTGTCAAAAAATGCAAAATAACAAAAACGCCTGATGCACAACAATCCTTATGAAAATTATATGCTTTAACCAAATAGCCGGAGTCTTCACAAAAACAACCACTCTATACCCTTTGGGATAGAGGTCAAGTCTGCATCCATCCCACCCTTTTCCCTGACCTTACTTTCAAGAGGGATATACCGGGTTGGGTTGGGTTGGTTGGTTTACACTAGCGGGTTGTTGGTTGGTTTCATTAAGGGGTTGTTTACCAAATTTTCTATTAAAGTCCTGTATGGATAAATTTGTATGTCTGACTAAGTTGGTGTTGTTGTTTACTTTTTTATCTGAATCATCCGTCTAAATGACATAAATGACCAATTTACCCTTGAGTATGAATTATGCACTATTTGATAAATTGTTGTATATTGTTTATGATATGTCTGAAACATAAAAATTATTTGAACATAAAAACATAAATTCATTGATATCATCCAAAAATCAAAACATAAACATTGTTTAACAAATTTCATATCACAATGCTAACATAAAAAATGGGTATTATGAAACAGTTTACATCAAGATTTGTCCTTGAGCATTCATCGAATATCACATTGCAAAAGATCAACCCACCACAACACCAAATTTGTATTTGAGCTTTCATTGAACTAGTTTAATAGAACCCTAAAAAACTCAACACGAAAGAACCCTAAAAAACAACAAATTGGTTCCTAAAAAACTAAATACAAAATAATCCTAAAAAACTCAAAACCGAAGAACCATGGAAATCGATCGTCTACAAGATCCTAAACAAAAATCGAACTTACATTGACAGATTCTTGGAAATCGAACACAAATAGAAAAACCCATGAAAATCATGAAAAATCCATGTAAATCGAACAAAAATTGAAAAATACGTGGAAATCGAACTTAAAATCATGAAAAATCCATGGAAATCGAACACAAATAGAAAAAATCCATGGAAATCGAACTTGAAAATCATAATATCCACCTAAGAAATTGAAAAGTACATGGAAATCGATCACCTACGAGATCCTAAAAGAAACACCAAAGAAGATGATATAAAGCCTGATACCTTGAAATCAATTAGGTTGAAGTTTATACCTTAAAAGGATTGGAAGGAAGAGAAGAATAGGTTGTTTACTAATGATTCGGTTGGAGGAAAGGAAATGGAGAATTGGAGATGAAGAAGATGGGCGAGTTCTCAGTACATGCGCACCATGTTCTTGTTTTTTTGTTTTTAGGGGAAAGGCATGTGAACAAATCAGGGGCAAGGGGTGTAAAATGGTCAGCTTAATGGGGACAACAGCCCCTTCCAAGCTGAGCGAAAAAGCCAAGGGTTGTCCGATTAAGTCGTAAGTAAACACCCTATTTTGGCTGTGTGAATAAGCCAAATAGACCAATAAGCCCAATTAAGCCACAACCCACAAGTAAACAGCCCCCAAGTCATGTATGGATAAAGTTGTCTGTATGGATTAATCTGTCTGGATAGATTGGGAAGGTTTTTGTTTGGGAGGGTTTTTTCATAGATGGAAGGAACGTGTTTTTTAATTGGGAGGGGTAGGTTTGGAAAAAACACGGCTTTCTACATAAAGCTCCCTCTATAAACTTACTGAATATGCACTTTCTATATCATTAAGCCACTACCAACAGTCATGTATGTATAGTTGATTGAATAAGTTGTGAGGACCATTAAGTTTAATAACAAACACACCCTAGGTGCAGTGTGCATAGGAGAGTAGATGAGACAAGCCGGCTACTTGAAAAGCTCAACCCAAGCCAAACTTACTCGTTTGACCATTTGGGCCAAGCTCAAGGCTAGTTTTGCTTAGGCTCGCAACTTGGCAAGCCTAAATGAGTGCAGCTTGTATGAGCCACAAGCCGTAGTGTAGTTTCTCTTTTGTTAGACCACTAGTCTGAGTCTCTTGTTGACTTCCAGTTATAAGTTTTAAAAATAGTTTAACGTTTAACTTTTTGAATTTTAATTGTGTACGAGATCATATGAACCAAGCAAGATCTGTGCCTATACAAGCATGCATAAAAAATTGAGCTTATTCGAGCCAACTCATGGCTGTAGGCTGTAGCATATACGAGCCTTCACAATCCAATAGAAATTGACCCATACGAGCTAAGTCGAGCCCCAAGCCTTAAGAGAGCCAGGTCTCGGCATAAGATTTTCAGGCTTGGTAAGCCGCTAGTAAAGACAAAGCCTAGATATTCTTTCATGAACTCGACTTCGATTTGACCAAGCTTGGCTACGCTCGACTCACAATTACCCGTGTGTGCACAAGCTATTTATTTTAGTGTATGCGCTTTAAAAGAATAAGTTTTTACCAATCATCATTCGATCCTTGTGGAGTAACATAAAGTGCCCCCGACTCATTCCAATGCTGCAATGCCGTTTTATTCCTTGGATTCCCGGTATGTTGACCTTTGACTCGACCACTATGAAGAATGACAAGTGGTAACCTATTTGATGGACTCAGTTTACGTGCTGAGTTGACTGCAAATTTAAGCTGCAAAAGAGTTCAAATCATGCTGAGTAGAATGTATGCATGTCGTGACATGTGTTTATGATAATGTAAGTAGTCTAGTTTAGGCCTTGCGCCTATTTTGCACCTGATTGAAGTCGAAATAGTTCTTGAGATAACCCACATTTGCACCATCCACAACAGCATCAAATGGACCATGCTTTTGAAGCCATTCCTGCATAATTTTGTTTAAAATCATAGTGTAAGTTAATTTAATTGAAAAACAATTAATAGTTAAAGATTAGTAGCTCTCAAAACCTAGAATGCTGTGATCATACCTGAAACCGCAAAAAATCGGCTCTTGTCTCTCGTTGGCAAGCCAAAGTACTCAAAGAACTAGCAAAATTTTCCGTTTCCAAAGGATCAAGATCAATGCTAACAAGCTTTTCACCACAAGATTGGCAAACACCCGTTTCATCCATCTTCGTCCTCGTCACTCGCCATTTCCCATTCCCGAACCACCCTTGCCCATGCCACCCGCCCCCACGTTCCAAAACCGCTTCTCTAACCTTATCCACATCCCAATTCACCTGACCCACAACCGTAGCTCCATCTGAACAAAACCAATCCTCTATCAACGCAACCGTATCTTCACTCACCCGCCTAACCGTAGCCCTTAATCTATGCAACATTTCGTATACTTTATCCGCTCTTCCCAAACGGGAGCTAACCCCCAAAAGCATTGCGAGTTCGGCCTCTTCAGCCGCAACCCCGTTTTGGATCATGTAAGCATCAACCTCATAAGCCTTATCAGCCATCCCTTTCTTGCAAAAACCCGATAAAGCCGGCACGTAAGACCGAAGTTTAGGCGAAATCCCGCTTTCCTCCTTCATTCTTTTCACCAAATTGAAGGCCATTTCAGGGTCTTCTTTAGCAGCAGCCAATCTAGCCATGGTGGTAAAAGTTGCTTCATTTGGGATCACTTTATTCTCCATTTGTTTGTATATCTCAAAACCCCTTTCTAAGTCTAGATGAGTGGCACTAGAAGAACATAAATACAACAACTTATTGTAATGCTCGACGTTGAGTGGGACATTGTTGATTAATGCTTCTTCGTATAGACGAATAGCTTCTTTGGTATCGTTATCTCTAGAACAACTGCAAAGTTTGGAAAGAAGGGTACCAGATGGGGAGTTGCGACGGGATCTTCTCTCTGCTTTGATGCCCATTTGGGATTGTTGTCGTTCGCTGCTGTTGTGAGAACGGGGTTTTTGAATCGGAGCTGATCGATGACGGTCATTGGGCACGGCGGCGGCGGCAGCAGCGGCGGCGGCGGCGGCGGTGGAGAGGTGTTGAGAGAGTCTGGGGGTGATGAGGTTTAAGGGTTTTGAACGGCATGAAGACCAATTGAGGAAGAAAGATGGGGTTCTTTTGTGGGTGATGAGGAGGGTTTTGAGCATGGAGGGAGAGAGGTTGAAGGTGGGTTTCAACAGCATTGTGGGGGGTTAAGCATTGAGGATACTGACCGGTAAAATTTATAAAATCATCTTATATAGTTGAGTAAGTTACAAATTTAGTTCCTATGGTTATTAGAATATTATGGATTAGGTCCTCAAACAAAATAACTACATGTATTGTCATTGTTGTTTCATTTTTGTTATGAATCATGTTCCTACCTCTAATTCCGTTAACTTTAGCTCTGTTAAGTCGGAGACATTTTGTTCGGTCTCATTTTCTTTCAAGTTGTATTATAAAAATAGTTATATATATAAGCAGATGTGTGAGAAGTTGAGGTTAACGTAAGAAACGTGAGAAGTGGATCTGAACCGTTGATCATTTTTAATCAAATGTCCTCCCATGAATTGCGGCTTAGAAGAGAATTGATCAGGTGCATCTCGGTGCATCTCATCCTAATGTGCATATATTTCTCATCCAACGGTTGATAACCATTTCTCATGCTAACCTCAATCTCTCACCGAACCCAACCCTATATATATATAGGCGAATGATCGTGTGAGAAGTTGAAGTTACAGTGAGAATCATGAGAATTTGATCTGAACCGTTGATCACTTTTAATCAAATGTCCTCCAATGAATTGTGGCTTAGAAAAGAATTGATCTGGTGCATCTCGATGCATCTTATCTATGTACATCCATTTCTCATTCCAATGGTTGATAACCACTTCTTACGTTAACCTCAACTACTCACCGGAACCCAACCCTATATATATATATATATATATATATAGAGAGAGAGAGAGAGAGAGAGAGAGGTGGGTTCAAACGAGAATGATGCGTATTTAAAAGAATAAAGGGACAAATCTCATCCTCTAATTAGATTCAATCAATGGCTGGGATAATAATGGCATTTTGTGTAATTAATAAAACTAAAAAACAAATTTCCAAACATGGTCAAATTATTTTTGGGGTAAAATGGGAATAAAAAATGTTAATATGATATGTTTTACGAATTACATGTGCTATAAATATGGGATGAGCATCTTATCAAATTTGTTAGGTCAATCATTTCCTAAAATCACTCACTCGCCACTTTCATAAAGTTGAAAAGAAATAGATGAAAAGAAAGAGAAAAACCAATCATTTCCTAAAATCAATCATATCCTAAAATCTCAGACCAAGTTTTGATTATGTGGTTTACCATATTTCAACATTCTATCCTAATTATTCATAATGTAATCATCTATGATTATATGATGCACATTACCATTCAAGATTAAGGCAATTTATTTATAGTACAATCACATATGATTATGAGATGCTACTATAATTAAATGTGCTGCCCAAATTATTCATATTATAATCATAAATGATTTTGAACTACATAATATACTTAAAGTTTATGTTCAATTTCCATAACGTATAATCACAAATGATTTTAAACTGCAGAATATACTTAAAGTTTCTGTTCAATTTTTGTAGCATATAATCACAAATGATTTTGGATTGCAGAATATCCTTAAAGTTTATGTTAAATTTTTGTAGAGTAAAACACATACGATTTTGGAATGCAAAACAACATTTTGTCCAATTTATGTATACTATAATCATAGATGATTTTTGAATGTACAAGATATTTAGACATTATGTCCAATTTCTGTACAATATAACCATAGATGATTCTGGATTGAAAAAAAGTATCCAATTTCTGTACAGTATAATCATAGATGATAAAAAAAAATACACTTAAACATTCTGTCTAATTTCTGTACAATAAAATCATAGATGATTTTGGCATATAGAACATACTTAAACACTATGTACAATATAATCATAGATGAAGCGTATATCAATGGAGGCATGATTCTTTTATGGTACGTATATCAACGGTGGCACAATTCCATCAACTATATGCTTATACTCTTTGGCTTCGCGTAAAATCGATTCGTTTGATGACTCCATTGAAGAGACGAACACCAATTGAACTGCTATGGTTTGATGGCTTCATTGAAGAAAACGAATTACAGGTTGAAGAAACGAAGATGGAGAAAACAAATTACAGAAACGAAGATGAAGAAAACGAATTATAGAAACAAAGATGAAGAAAACGGATTATAGGTACGAAGATGAATGCTTATACTCTCGGCTTCATGTGAAATCGATTTGCTTACCTGTAATTCGTTTGATATTGAAGATACGATCACCAAATAAACTTCTATCATATACTAGTTGAATAAACTGTGATTTTGTTGAAGAAGTGAAGATGAAGAAAACTTCTATCGAATTGTGTGATACTCAAACTAAAATAAAGGATTTGCTTGAATTAAGGAAATTGATACGTATGAATTTGATATGAAAGTAGAATTAGAATACCTTGATTTTAGGAAGTCAAGTATATCCTAAATTAACCCATAAAATAATGTTGACCTTAATACCCTTTTTAATATGATTTTTGGAAATTAATATTTTCGGAATTATTTTAAAAAAATGATTGGCTGAGAGTTGTTCCTTTGTTTTTTTAAATAGTTAGCATTCTCGTTTGATCCTCCCTCTCTCTCTCTCTCTCTCTCTATATATATATATATATATATATATATATATATATATATATATAGAGAGAGAGAGAGAGAGAGTCCTTTTGTTAACTAACAAAGTAGTGTTAACCTTGTTAACCTATATGGACCAATAGGATTTTAATATTTTTCTTTATTTTAGTAAACACATAGGGCATTAATTAGGGGTAGTTTAGGGAATTTAAGGATTAAAACTGGTTAATAATAATATTTACATCTCTAGATTAACATATGGATAAATATAAAAGTTATTTTTTTAGATTTTTTTTAAAAAGATTAATCATATTATTCATCTTGTTGCTAATTCATAGCATCATATTCACGAGTTTGTTTCCTTGTTAAAAAATTCATATATGCTCCTCAAAACCCGATTTCATATATGCACATCCAACCATTTATACTCAATTTCATATATGCACATAACTTTTTTTGTCACCCACCTTGTTTTACACTTAATGAGAGAGGTTCATATACGCACATAAAACACAAGTTCATATATGTACATCAAAACCCAATTTCAAATATGGTCATCAAATCACATTTCATATAGGCACATCAAACACAAGTTCATATATGCACTTCACACCCCAATTTTAGAAACTACCATTTTAGACATGTCGTGAAACAAGGGTGTTTTCTTATTAGTTTTTCTATTACTTGACTATTTTGCCCCTCTTCATATATGTAAAGACCCTTGTCATACATGGTAACCATTTAAATATTAAAAAAATTTGCTTTAATCTAAGCCATTGATTTTGAAGATGAATGGTCCTCATCGGTTAACAAGGTTAACACTAAAACCTTGGTTAACAAAAGAAGGAGACCCTATATATATATATATATATATATATATATATGTGTGTGTATATATATATATATGTGTATATATATATATGTGTATATATACATATATATATATGTGTATATATATATATATATATATATATATACTAGTGGTGTACCCGTGCGATGCAGCGTGGGTGAATCACAATTCCGAAACATTAGTTTAGCCATGAATCATGTTTCTTTATCACTTTCGATTTTATTTCATGAGTTTGCGTGGTTAATTTGCAAGTCAACTAATATATAAAGTTGAAGGATTATATGGTGTATTAGCAAGATCGAATGGAAAAATAATTTCACACGTAATAGGCTTCTAAACCCATATACTCATAATTGATTACAAAACTTGAAATTCTTGACTGAATAAAGAAAATACAATCATTTGTAAATAATGCTCATCCGTATATCCGGAATATTGTTTAGTTTTCGTGATGCAATCATCCATAAATATTTCCTGCAAAAAACACGCACTGATTTTAATAGAAACATATGGTACCACATTTGTGATAATATAATTGTTGATTATACCTTATTCATCACGTAAAACTTCTTGATAGACGACGTTTGAGGTGTAGACTCCGGCACGATTGAATTTTTTCGCAGGCTTCACTAACACCTTTGTATTTCCCCGTGATATCCCTCTGGACAACGCCACGTAAAGTTGTCCATGTGAGAATACTGATTCCGGTAGATAAACACCTACATTCGGAATTGTCTGGCCTTGAGCTTTATTGATAGTCATAGAAAAGTTGAGCCGGATTGGAAATTGTTTTCTCTTTAGCTTAAATGGGAACATGTTATCTTCGGAAGGACATAACAATTGAATTACCAGTTTAACCACAAAAATTTTTGGTTGTAACATTTTAGTTTAGCACTCTTGATTTGTTCTCATTTTAGAAAGGAATCCAGTCATCTAAAAGGGTGTTTTAAAATTTACTTGAGCACATAAAAAGATAATATTTTGCTAATATGCATACAATATTCATAACTTTGTCGGAAGATTCACAGTGGGTGGGCTAGTAGCAGTGTATACTATCTTTTGGGCGTGTTAGAACTGTATGGAGATAGAGCTCTTGATATTGCTCTAAAAATGACACTATCAGTTCCTTTGGCAGGCTTATAGGAAGGTATGTTGATCTTTGTGATGCTGTCATGCTTTTTGGATTTCTTTTTAGGAAATTGGATCAACTTTGGCTCTATCTATACTGCCTTAAAATAATATCTAAAGCATAAAGTACAACTGTTTTATGCATTAAGTCTTAAAAGCAATATTTAAACACAAGGTACAAGTGTTTTATGCATTAAGTTTTAAAAACACTATTAAGACACAAAGCGGGATATCCACAATTTTGGAACAGGGTCAACGTCACATAGGATGCACACCATGCCACATCCAAAAAAACCACACCCCAAAGCACTAAATGGGAATTTGGCAATGTTTAGAAGCATCCTTGCTTCCTAGATTTTAATTGAATATGCTAGGATATTTTCCCAGTGATTCCATTTTATTTCCAAAAAGAGGCATGAGTATTGCAATCAAGTTTTAATCAAGTTTTCTAATTGCATCGGTTCCCGGATTTGTAAGAGTTGACTTTTAAAAACTAACATTAGGTGGAATGTGGAAACATTAAAGAGCATAAAAACTTAAAAAATTCCATCTAACGTAATCTTGAAATGGAGGACTACATTATTGGATTCCTCATGATACAAACTGACAGTACCTTTTTTGCACAAGCACTGATTGCAGTAGGACTTGGGGATTCCAGATCTAGATAAGAAGCTGCAGAAAAGTTGGTGAAGTTCTATTAGAGCAATCTATAAGTTGGATAAGAAGCTGCAACAGTTTCACCCAATTTTTTCCTTCTTAGAGCAATCTATAAATTGCAGCAAACTCAGTTAGCAGATTTTAACCAACATATATACTCTTTAAAACAATTATAACATCTCACCTTTCCTGTTCTTGTAAGCTCTTTGATTCCAAACTTGTTTCGATTTGCTTCGATTATAATTGTTGCCTGCAGAAGCAAATGAGTGTGTATGTGCATACACAAGTCTAAAACCAAATGAATAGAAGAATTAAATCATCATGTAATTCATACAATAAATATATAAAATAAGCATATACTTCAAATTACATATACCCAAATAGACCCCCCCCCCCCCCCAAAAAAAAAGGAAAAAAATTGGAGGGAGGGGGGGGGATTTTCGAACAAGGTTAACACTGGAGTAATCCTCAACTTGATTTGGTAAGTACATGGAATAATATTCAAGAATCTAAAATTATGGTCATGTTTCATAACCTGCTAAAGTTTTCAAATATCACAGCCAGGATGACCACTTTATAAAGATATTTTTCAGTTGGTTTTTTTAATAAAACCTTTAAATTTGCAAATGTGAAACCTAGTCTAATTGATAGCTTACAAATTTATAGAACATACCAACTTCTCCACCATGTATTCGGTTCAATCTCCATGGCTAAAACTTCTAGAATCCTATACAGGTGATGGAAAAGTTGCTAGCTTATCACTTATGTGACTTTTTTCGGCAAGATTTAAGAAATCCCACATGGTTTTTCTCAAGTACAGAGGCATGTGGGAATTTGAGGAGAAAGAAATAAAGGGTCATTCGGCTTAAGAGGCCAAAGAGAATATTGAGCAACGTTTAGCTTTAAAGAGGTTTTGCATAGGACATCAATGGCTAAAAACAATTATTAATTTAATAAACCATCTACAACTTGGTAAGTTGCTAGGCACATTTTGTAATTGTCCAAAAACTGCTACTCATAGTTAAAAGTTGTTGCAAGTGAAAAAAGAAGAAGGCTTTCTGGTAGGATGTTACCCAACATGACCCAAACTCTTTTTTACAGAAAAATCATAAATTTCATCAACAACCAACCATGAAATACCTAATAGAAGCTCTCTATCTTGATTTAAACACATACACAACTCATATCGAGCTCTGTTTTAACTGCTACTCATAGTTAAAAGTTGCTGCAAGTGAAAAAAGAAGAAGGCTTTCTGGTAGGATGTTACCCAACATGACCCAAACTCTTTTTTATAGAAAAATCATAAATTTCATCAACACCTAACCATGAAATACCTAATAGAAGCTCTCTATCTTGATTTAAACACATACACAACTCATATCGAGCTCTGTTTTATTGTTCATATGAACAGGTTTCAATTCGTGTGGGAGAAAGAGATTGTTTTGACCTTTTTTTGCTACTAAACTATGAAGAATTTATATAACAACAGAAGGTGAAAATAGGAACAAGAAAAAGGTTAGTGATGAAGTTTATGAAACTTGGTTCAAGGCCCATTTTTTCCTACTAAACTATGAAGAATTTATATAACATCAGAAGGTGAAAATAGGAACAAGAAAAAGGTTAGTGATGAAGTTTATGAAACTTGGTTCAAGGCCTGATGCTTTTTACACTGCAAATGGTGTAAGGTAAGCAAAAATTTACTCTGTTTCTTTCACCCCATTCTAAATTGAAATAAAAAATTTGGGAGTCGTTTGGTTAGAACACGATAGTGAAACCAAATCAGGTTGGGAAAACAAAAGGCGAAACCAAACCATCCCAGGAAAACAAAAAATAGAACACGACAGTGAAACCAAAACACAAGAAATAAGATGCTACCTCAATCGTGAACCCAAATCAATCTTGAACCCAAATCAGCTGCAATCGTGAACCCAAATCAGGTGAAAAGAGAGAAATAGTAGATTTTAGGGATGAAAATTCAGAACACGATAGTGAAATCAAAACACAAGAAATAAGATGCTACCTCAATCGTGAACCCAAATCAGCTGCAATCGTGAACCCAAATCACCCAAATCAGGCGCAGAGAGAGAAATAGTAGATTTTAAGGATGAAAATACTTTGAACCCTAACTCTTGATTTATATCTTCTTCCATTTATGCGTGCAAGGTGAAGAAGAGGAGTATGGCTGTACTGTGGGTATGGTGTTGCAATCGTGAAACTGATTTCGTGGGTATGGCTTTACTGCGTATGGCTTTTAGAAGAAACTGATTTCGTGGGTATGGCTGTAAGAAGAAATTGATTTCGTCTAAAATTGACCAAAGGTACATATGCATTGAGAGTTTGTACCTTATGCACAAACACTTGTTTTTAAGAGATTTTTGAAAATCATGCTAAAATTGGTAGTACTACATGCTTAAAGGGTTGTATTTAAGACAATAGTGTAAATGTATATTAAGGTAGTAATATATATATATATATATGGTTGGTTTTTTTTGCAAACCATGTATTTTGTACAAACTCTACAAACTAATCAATACCATCCAAACTTTTCATCAACGGATGGGATTAATTCAATGGCAAAATTAGTAATTACCAATTATTTTTGATTTTTTAATGATATTAATGATTCGCTAAAGGGTAAATTTGGAACAAAAATGCATATTTCATCGATTCGAAATTGGAACTGATTCTCCGGGATTCCTAGCTTCCGAAAATAACGCCGATGAAAAGGAAGTGGTTTATGATAAAGCAAATCAGCAAGAATATAGAGAGGATTTTCGATATTCTGATACCATTTGCCGAAGATTTCATCTCCAGAAATTAGCAATGCATCCGAATCAAGGTTTGATTTCTCTGATATCTCTCGTGTACACATTCATCGGCGTCTCCATTTACTAAGGGTTTATTGTTGATTTTGCAGTGCGAAAGCCCTAGGATACTGATGAAGACATCCTTCTCAAATTTCAAGAATACGGATGAAAACATTGTTTTGCTCGATGAAGAAGATAGTGATGATTTCGCGATTCAAAATCGGACCGCTAAACAACAGCCATTACCACGCCAAAGAAATCAAAAGAAGGTCGAAACTGATTCAAGCCCATCAACGGAAGGTATAACATCCATTTGTCATTTCTTAATGATTATTAAATCCTTTAGTCGAAGTTGTTGGCTAAATCGTTTTCGTAATTTTTAAATATTTTTTAAAGATGATGAATATTTAGGGTTCAGTAGTGCCCTAATTCGTTTATCGGGCTAACAATCCAACTAGGTCGTAGAATAAATTTTTAATTTTTGCACCACATGAACTTTACCTTATATATTTACAGTAAGTGATATCATGAATTGTCAACTATTTAATTTTTTGAACTATGCAAGCAAATTCCATAATCCAGATGTTAAAGATTCACCAGCAACAACAGTGTGAGAGTACTATAAAAAGTAGTTTAAATACATGAAATATAATTTTTAAACCTGATGGATAACTATGGGATGAATATTGCAATCATGAATAGATTACATAAAACCATAATACATGATTAAAGGAACTGTACTCAAATAGGTGTAGTAAATAAATTGTGCATTGGGGACCAATGCATCATGAATAATATATTCATGGTGCTAGGATTCATACAAGAAACTATAATTCAAGTAAGGAACTCTAAATGGAACAACATATAAGGAAGAATAATTCATGATTAAAGAAAATGTACTCAAGTAGGTGTAGGATATAAACTAGGCATTGTGGATCAAACCATCAAGAATAATACATTCATGATGCTTGGATTCATGAATAAAAATATTCAAGGATCATGAATACCTCACTCAAGAAGAGTTGAAATGGTATTTGTGACCAATGCATCATGAACACTACCTTCATATACTCCACACAATCATAAAACATTTAGAAGAATTGCCTTCTACTACTACACCAAAACATTATGTTTGATAGATCTTATGCATTCTCAACACATTGGGGTTTTAATTCATTACAGAAATAAATGGAACAACATATAAGGAATAAAGTGTGCATGATTAAAGAAATTGTACACAAATAGGTGTAGGGTATAAACTGTGCATTGTGGACCAAAGTTGCATGAATAATATATTCATAATGATCGGATTCATGAATAAAAATATACACGCATCATGAACACCTCATTCATGAAATTTAAATATTGTGTATTTGTGACCAATGAATCATGAACACTACCTTCATGTACTCCACACAATCATGAACATTTAGAATAACTGCCTTCTACTACTACAACCAAAACATTATGTTTGATAGATCTTATGCATTCTCAATACATTGGGGTTTAAATTCATTTCAGAGAAAAAAAGTAGATCATTATCATTACATAAACTGCTATTAACAGGAAATGCAACTGCATCAGTGGTGGTACTTGGGACGGACGAAACAATATCATTTCGAAGAGGGAAAAAGAGACGAAAAGGTAAGAAGTTAATGTGAATAAATCGATACTTATTTCATACTTTTCCAACAATGTATCATATGCACCATTGATGAAATATTTACGAATTTAACAAAAACCAGTGAGGTGTTGGATGGAAAAAGGGAGTCTGGTAAGCATATTCCCTCTTTACAAATATGAAGAAATTAGTTTTCTCCATTGACTTCTTTAACATTTAATTAATGATAATTAGAAGGTGTGGAAACATTAATGAAAGATTTGACAATGGACGACAACGAAGATACTGAAGAAACCAATGAAGGTGAGTTCGATTCAACATCTACAAAACTTTGAATTTATCAACATGAGATTGATTTGGGATGTATCAAATGGTCTAGGAAAAAGGGATCGTATGATGACACCAGGGGATCAACCAATGAATATGGACACTGGTAAAAAGTAATTACATACACAGGGTTTACGAAATTCAGTAAAACTTATACATATAAAATAATTTATTTGGATTTTGATTTGCAGCATCAATATCAATGAAGGAAGAGTTGAAGAAACATGGTTCCATGCGCAACAACCAAACTGTTGTCAGTGAATCATTACAAGATAATACATTAAAATACTGCATTGAGGTTGGAAGTTCATCGAGGGTAACGAGGAGCCAGAAAAAAAGAAAGAAATTGAGATAGACAGGACGCCAAAGAAAGCTAAACGTCATCTCCCCAACATGGTGCATGCAAAACCCCAAGTACGTATACTCTTCACATAATAAACTAGTTTATTTCTTTAGAAATCAAAACATTGGTTTGAGTATAATAATATTTTCAGTATAAAACTATTATCAAGGAGAAGGATCCAAGAGAAGTACCAGAATAAGAACAAGCCCACTGGCACGTGAAACAAAGGTCAGCGTAAATAAGCCAATTCTGAAGGAGGTGGGTTCATCAAGTTCTAGAAAGATAAGAGTTAGTGTGCTAAGGACAAGGACATCACCACGCACATTACATGACACAATAGTGGCACTAAACATAAGTAACACCCCTGAAATTTGAAAAATTCAGAGAATTTAAAACTTCCAAAAATCCCTTAAATACATAACTTGAAATGACAAATATCTAAAGTTACATGGGAACAAACACAACAACAAGTATCAGAGTTCAAACAGGACTATCTAATCCCACAAACGGGAACAAAATCTGTCGGGTGCTACTAAAACCACCAAATCTGCTATCTTCTCAAAATCGGATGACGTCACTAAAGCCATCCTACTGGAACTTCTACCAAGCTCCATTCGTCACTCATATCCACTTGATATACATGTCGATAAGAAAAAGTGTTAGGCTTAACGCCTAGTGAGTTAAATAAGTTTTCATCATATAAATTGTAAGTTCATAACACGTTTAAAACGAATATTCATTCTAAAAACAACCGTTCCTGAAATATAACTTATAAAAAGGTTTAGTTTACAAATCGTGTCGCTTCCAATGGCAAACACCCTTTTTAAACACTCATTTAACATCCCAAAACGCACGCACGATGTATTCCACCAAAATATTATTTGTATACATAAAATGGTACGTTTTCAACACCGAAAATATGGGTAAGGGAATACCCGAAAATAACACCTTTCGGCGATGACATCGAATGTGGCGGGAACACAAAGTTAAGCCACTTATTAACGTTCACGAGATTCACTTCGGGTCATGGATCCCCGTATTCGACTCCTTTGAGCAACCACCGCAAGATACATCAACTGACCCTAGTGTCTACTCGACCTCTAGATGAGTGTCACCACAAAAGTCACAATTCCCCGTATCCGGCTCACCATAGGCACCACCGCAAGACTTAGCTTCGTATACGACTCTCCAAGAGTACCACCGCAAGCTTACATAAAAACATGACTTGGGGACCACTCAAACATGGACATCAAAACTCCAAGATGAACAAAACGACTCCCATGCCTATGGATCCATTTTATTACAGTCTAAACATTACATGACTCCAAATGAATGAATTAAAGCATTCAAAACATGTAATAACCAATATTTATACAATAATTGTTTTTCCATAAAATGCTCCATAGTGAGCCATTTAAACTAGACAACGTCCCAAAACTCTTTAGAGTATATGACAAGCCATACGGCATCATAAAACATTTGGCAAATAAGTAAAGTCAATATGACTACATAAGTCGATGTACAACTTTCCCAAATCTGGTATTTTCCTCCAAGTATAATTGGCCAAAGGCCCAAACCATAAGACTCACATTCTTCCAAAATATACATAAGGTCAAAGAATGACCGTTTCCAAATACTCACACTTTTAAAGCAAAAGGCGTAAAGTTCCAATATTCAAAACTTATAAATTTGGTGAAATCCCAAAAATAACCATAACTTCAAGATGGCCCATAAACACCCAAACTCATATGACAATTCCAAATAAGATCATTTATAAACCCAAAATTGTACTTATAAGAAATAAAATCCTTGTTTGGTCCAAATCTTCCAAATATCCAAAAAAAACTCTTTTTGTAAATTAAATCCCCTCATTGGCGACTAAAACGACCATTCACACTTAAGAAAAACCATTTATAACACTTGATATCTCAAATAAGTTCAAATACTAGGTTATCCACAAAACTCATCAAATATGAAGGGAGCACATAAAATGGGTTCAATATCCCAATACATTTTTGACATGTATATAGTTTTGTAAAGCAACTATAACTCACCTTGCTAGATTTAGACTAAATCTGGGGTTTACCACAAATCTTGAGTTTCTTAGATGAGATGTTAATTCCTTCCACTAGCTCCAAATTTTCCACCACAACCTTAGCTACAAACATTTCTAGGTTAAACCAAGACCCAACAATGGAAAAGGAAAGAGATCCATAAAACCCTAGTTTCTTAGATGAAGGGAAAGAAGGTTACCTTACCTACAACTTGAATCCACCAACAAAATACTTCTAGGTCACTAATGAGAACCTCAAACCTCAAATCTTTAAGAGAATGGAAAAGGTCTTGAAGAGGGTTTGATAAAATCCTAGAAATTTGGTGATGAAGATGATAAAGTGAAGAGACTTGAGCTTAAGCTTCCAAAACCTTGTCGGATGGTGATGTGTCACTTGAAATCCCAAGTTCTTGAGTCTCAAATGCTCAAAATTAACAATGAAGGTAAAGGGATTCGGTTTAGTGAGAAAATAAGGGAGTATGGGTGAAGAGGGTAGCAACAAATGAGAGGAGATAGACAAAAATAGGGTTTATAGGCTACTCCCCCCTCCCCGACCACGACTATGATCGGCGACTATGCCTTTGGCATAGTCGCATGGCATTGTCGCCCGTGTCCAACCACCTGCGGTACAAGATCCGCGATATTGCCCACGTCAACTCTTGATAAAAACCCCACCAGTTACTCATTTTCTTCTCAAAAAGAAAATGTTTCATATTTCAAGGGGACGCAACATATAATCTATCTGATTTTCATTTGGAAAATCTGGATATTGAAAAAGAAGGAAGTTTGCCCTACCTTCGCACTTCGATCATGCACAATAGAGTATGTGTTTAACTGTTGTTGTCTCAATGGTTTACCCAATTTTGAGCCTATAAAAAGCAATCATCTATGCTTAATTCTTTCAAACACAAGCACGTACACACAGGAAATTCGTTTTCTGTCAAAACGTTCATAGAATATATTTGTGTTATTCGATGATTGAATGGAAGACCTGAGGGAGTGAACATCAAAAAGCTCATTTCCAATGTGTATTCATTACACACAGTGACTTCGTGTTACTGACCGGCATCTTAACTGATTCATTTGTTGATTCAGGTGTTACACTCATATTTTGTCTGAATTTGCAAAGATTCGGATGAATATCTTTTGGATCGATGAATAGTCAGAGGCTCTATGGTAAAAGATCAGTGGTTAGATCAGATCAATGACATTTCTTGTGCAAGTTTTGATGATTTCAATGCTCCAATCATCAAAAAGGGGGAGAAGCAATCAAGAAATGTTTGAGTCAGAAATGAATATGTTCAAGAAATGCAAAGTTTGAAGAGAGTTAATTGCAAGTTTTTGATTCATATTGTGAAAGTTTGTTGAAAGCTGAAAGAGAAAGTTCAAAGATTTCAGAATGGTTGCTGAACTTTACTGAAATTTTATTTGAAGACAATTTGCTGAAGCAAACTGAGCAGAACTTGAAGATAATTTCTTTCCGATATCTGAAAGAGGTTTTACAACCTTGGGGAGAATGTTACTATTTTTGAAAACAGACTTTGGGGAGATTACAAAAGTTTTTGAAGACAGATTTATCAAAGAAAGAGAAGATTGCTAAGTAAAAGAGGAGATTTAATCTGATGATATTCTGACAAAGTAGGAGATTGCTTAAATGCTTATTTTTCTGAAGTCTATTCTTGTTGAAAGAGATCTACAAGGAGATTGTATTTTTGTGCTTAAAGAGGGATATTGAATTGCAAAATCTTTTAGTAATCTGATGATATTCTGACAAAGTAGGAGATTGCTCAAATGCTTATTTTTCTGAAGTCTATTCTTGTTGAAAGAGATCTACAAGGAGGAGATTGTATTTTTGTGCTTAAAGAGGGATATTGAATTGCAAAATCTTTTAGAGATGATCTTGAATCCAAAGGGGGAGATTGTTAGAACATATTTGTTGGATACAAGATCATGAAGGCAGAAGATTGAAAGTCAACCAAGTTAAAGCTCAAAGTCAACTCTCAAAGTCAAAGTCAAAGTTTCTTTGTAATAAGTCAAAGTCAAATGTATTGTATCTTGTTTTGTAAATGTGTTGTATGTGTGTGTTGTTTTGCTTTAATAGACATATGACTAGAATAGTTGTTGTAGTTGTTGGAAGTTAGAAGTCAATTGTAATACGCAGAACAGAGTTCTCGAGAGAGAAAGTTCGAGAGAGCTTGTATACGAATTCATTAATTGGAATCAAAACAGGTTGATTGTTAATCTGATTGTTCATCTTGTTAATCTTTGTTAATTAGAACTTGAATCTTGGGACATAATATAAGTATTTTGGAAGTTATTTGGAATTCTATTGCTTTCGGTTTTTCTAAAATCATTTTGCAAAGGTTGTGTTGTGAAATTTATTTCCATCCGTGGTACTCTTTTGTTCTTTCCAGATTTCAAGTTAGTTCTCTCATTTTCAAAGTTAGTTAATTTTTGGTTACTTATTCGGTTACAAACTCAAGCTTTTACTCATCTTTTCCAACCAACATTCTTCTAAAGATTAAAAGTGTTCTCCAAGTTACTATAAATCAGTTTTCTACAAGTTCCAAGGCTAGAAATCATCTTTTGTAACATTACTTGGGCTGCAAGTTTCGTAGCTTGAAGCCCAAGTTACTGCAGCGGTACTTAGGGGTGTAAACGAGACGAGACAACTCGCGAGCTACTCGAGATCAACTCGGTCAACACTCGACTCGAATAGGCTCGACTCGAACTCAAGCTCGACTCGACATACTAACGAGTCGAGTCGAACAACCTAATACTCGACTCGATAAGCTCGTGAGATACTCGAATATATATATATATATATATATATATATATATATATATATATATAATTTATATTATAATTATAATGTAAAAAAACTTAATAATAATTATTTTAACACAACATTAAGATAATAAATGAAAATTGAAAATAAAATTTTAAAACCAAACACTCCAAAAAAAAAAAAGAGGAGGTAATTGAAAATTTTGAATAATAAATACATTTTCAATTTTCATTAAAAAAAAATTAAAACCCTAGAATCCATATGTGATATGTCCATACGCCTCTCTCACTTTCAATTTCCAGCCGCCTCCATCCCTTGATCAGGACCTCTCTCTCTCTATCTGTATTGGAAATCGCCGACGACAACAACGATCAGACTTCCGCCGACCGGACTTCTACGCCGACGACCGGACTTCCTTACGCCGCCGCCACCGCTGACGGACCTCTTTCCGTCGACGAAATCTCTTTCTGCCTCCCTCTCTCTGTTGGAAACGAGTTGCTCCTTTCTCTTTGTATGTTGCTCCTTTTTCCTTGTATGTTCTAGTTTACATTAAATTTTGTATGGATATATACACAGACTTAAATTTGTATGGATTAAATTTTGTAAATTTTCCTTATATGTTGCTCCTGTTTCCTTGCATGGATATATACACAAACTTGTAAGTTTTGTGAACTCTAAAAGCGGATTTGGGATGGATATATGAAATCAGTAAGAAATCAGACTTGATATTCTCTAGGATGCATATATGAAATCAGACTTGGTATTTTGTTTTGATGAATATTCGAGTTGATATCACTACAAAATTTTTGACCTTTTCCGACGGCCAAATCCACCGGAAAATCCGCTGCAAATAGTCATTTTCGGCGGATTTAGTCCACCGGAAACAGGGCGCCACAAATCATTTTTTTCGGCGGCATTTTCGGCGGATTAAAATTTTCGGCGGATTAATTCGCCGAAAACCGACCCGAATTTTTTTAAAATTTAAATGATTTGATTAATTAACAAATTTAATTTTAATTATTTTCAGCGGATTTTCGGCGGAATAATCGGCCGAAAATAGTTATTTATTTATTTTTAATTTATTTATTTATTTTTATTTTTAATTTATTTATTTGTGGCGGAATATTCTGCCGAAAATCTGCCGAAAATAATCCGCCAAAAATATTTATTTATTTATTTATTTGCGGCGGATTAACGACGACTAAGTGACAGCGACGTTTACCGACGGAACGTTAAAAAAATAATTAAAAATACAAAAAATCTGTATAAAAACCTATTAAAAAACATTGGAAAATTCATATGCAAAAACTATTACAAAACACTATTGTCTTTAATACAATATCATCTCAAATCTGTAAACTAAATTCAATGTAGTCTGTAAACTAAAACATTGGTAAGTGGTGTTTCGGGTCTTCTCTTTCGTTATGAGCTCCATTCTTAGCTTTGCACGCCCAATCGATCTGCAACCACAAAAATAGGATATCTATGTTAATCAAATAAGATCTTGAATTATTCCAATTAACAATCAATCATTAATTCGAGATTCTAGCACAACCGTACACAGTTAACGGTAATAATTCAAACATACCAATTTGGTATAACATCAAAATAATAACCATTCATCAATATATACGTTTCAGTTCGAAAATGGTTAAAAGAAAAACTCACCTCGATGACGACAAACGAGAAATTTAAATTTCAACCGAGACGACAATCGAAACCGAACACTTGAAAATCTAAATCAGGTTAAAAGCCTAACTTGATCCGTTAAAAGCCAACTGGATACGTTAAAGCCCAACGTATCCATTAAAGCCATACTGGATCAGTTAAAGCCCAATTGTACCCATTAAAGCTAAACTGGATCCATTGAAGCCCAACTGGGAACGTTAAAGCCCGTCGGAAATCCGTTAAAGCCCAACCAGATCCATTAAAGCCCAACTGGATTCATTAAAACCCAACTGGATACGTTAAAGCCCAACCGGATCCATTAAAGCTCAACCGGATCCATTAAAGCCCAACGAGGTACTTTAAAGGCCAACTGTGTAGTTAAAGCCCAACTAAATCCCTTAAAGATCAACTGTATCCATTAAAGCCCAACTGGGTACGATAAAGCTCAACCGGGAACGTTAAAGGCCAACCTGATCCGTTAAAACCCAACAGGATCTATTAAAGCCAAACTGGGATCTGTTAAAGCCCAACCAGGTACGTCAAAGCCCCACCGGATCCATTAAATCCTAACTAGACCCGTTAAAGCCCAACTGGGTACGTTAAAGCCCAACCGGGTATGTTAAAGCTCCAACTGAATCCGTTAAAGCCCAATTGCATTCATTAAAGCCTCACCGGATCCATTAAAGCATGACTGGATCCATTAAAGTCCAACCGTATCCATTAAAGACCAAATGGATCCATTAACACTCAACTGTGTATGTTAAAGCCCAACTGTGTATGTTAAATCCTAAGTGGATCCGTTAAAGCTCAATTACATCCATTAAAAGCCTCACCGGATCCATTAAAGCCTAACTAGATCCGTTAAAACCCAACTGGATCCGTTAAAGCCCAACTGGGTACGTTAAAGCCCAACCGGGTACGTTAAAGCTCCAACTGAATCCGTTAAAGCCCAATTGCATCCATTGAAGCCTCACCGGATCCATTAAAGCATGACTGGATCCATTAAAGTCCAACCGTATCCATTAAAGACCAACTGGATCCGTTAACACTCAACTGTGTATGTTAAAGCCCAAATGGATCCGTTAAAGCTCAATTGCATCCATTAAAAGCCTCACCGGATCCATTAAAGCCTAACTAGATCCGTTAAAGCCCAACTGGATCCGTTAAAGACCAACTGGGTACGTTAAAGCTCAAATGGGTACGTTAAAGCCCAACTGGATCCATTAAAGCCCAACCGTATCCATTAAAGACCAACTGGATCCGTTAAACTCAATTGTGTCCGTTAAAGCCCAATTGTGTATGTTAAAGCCCAAGTGGAACCGTTAAAGCCCAAATGGGTAC
This sequence comes from Arctium lappa, assembly GCA_023525745.1. Lineage (NCBI taxonomy): Eukaryota > Viridiplantae > Streptophyta > Magnoliopsida > Asterales > Asteraceae > Arctium > Arctium lappa. The sequence continues at coordinate 42,004,344 of CM042047.1, read as the reverse complement.
GTTAAAGCCCAACTGGGTACGTCAAAGCTCAACTGGTTACGTTAAAGCCCAACCGAATCCAATAAACCCCAACTAGATCCGTTAAAACTCAACTGTGTATGTTAAAGCCCAAGTGGATCCGTTAAAACCCAATTGCATCCATTAAAGCCCCATCGGATCCATTAAAGCCCAATTGGGTACGTTAAAGCCAAATCGGGTACGTTAAAGCCACAACTGAATCCTTTTTTCTAAAAGAATAAACATTTTTTATTTTTTAAATATTATTTTCGGCGGATCATTTTTTTAATTTTTTTAAAAAATACAAAATATCCGCCGAAAATCCGTCGGAATCTTTATATTTTTTTCGGCGGATTTCCGACGAATTTTTATTTTTTTTAATTCTTTTAAAAAATAAATAATTAATCATTTTCGGCGGATTTTCGGTGGATTTTAAATAATTTTTTTTAAAAGAATAAACATTTTTTATTTTTTTAAATATTATTTTCGGCGGATCATTTTTTTAAAAATACAAAATATCCGCCGAAAATACGCCGGATTTTTTTTATTTTTTTCGGCGGATTTCCGACGGATTTTTATTTTTATTTTTTTTAATTCTTTTAAAAAATAAATAATTAATCATTTTCGGCGCATTTTCGGCGGATTTTAAATAAATTTTTTTAAAAGAATAAACATTTTTTTTAAATATTATTTTCGACGGATCCTTTTTTTAATTTTTTTTATTAAAATACAAAATATCCGCCGAAAATCCGCCAGAATTTTTATATTTTTTTCGGCGGATTTCCGACGGATTTTTATTTTTTATTTTTTTAATTCTTTAAAAAATAACTAATTAATCATTTTCGGCGGATTTTAAATAATTTTTTTAAAAGAATAAACATTTTTTAAAAAGAATAAATAAATTTTTTAAATAAATTTTTTTTAAAAGAATAAACATTTTTTTAAATATTATTTTCGGCGGATTCTTTTTTTATATTTTTTTAAAAATACAAAATATCCGCCGAAAATCCGCCGAAAATTTTATATTTTTTTCGGCGGATTTCCGACGGATTTTTATTTTTTTTAATTATTTTTTTAATTATAATTAATTATTTATTTTCGAATTAAATAATTAAAATCCGCCGAAAATAAATAATTAATTATAATTAATAAGAAAAAAATTAAAAAAAATTATATTCCGTCGGAAATCCGCCGAAAATAATAGATTTTAAAAAAAATATAAAAAATAAATAAATTTCCGGCGGATTTCTGGCGAAAGTCAAAGTGGGTTGACCCGTTTGACTTCCGTCGGAAATCCGCCGAAAATTTCCGGCGGAAAAATCCGTCGGAAAAATCCACCGAAAAAGGTCTTTTATTTAGTAGTTTATTTTGTTTAGTTATCATTCTATCATCGATTTCTTTTGTTGGAGCTATAAACTGTTAGCTACTTTTTGTGACTAATTTGGTTATTTAATTTAATGTTTTAGTTGGAGCCTGTTTTATTTAATGTTAGATTGTGCCATCAAGTTTAGACAGGTATTTTCTCGATATGCTTTGCATGACCGTAGTTATACTTCTTGTCCCGATGAAGAGGAGTGGGGTAAAATTGCAAAATTGCTTGATATATTGAAAGTGTTTAAATATGCTACTAACTCAATATCCTGTTCTGAATATCCAACTTCTAACTTGTTTCTTGCTGAAGTACAAAGGATTAAAGTTATGTTGGATAAACAATCACAGTCGAACGATGATTTTGTTAAAACTATGGTAGAATACATGAAAGTGAGATTTGATAAATATTGGGGGAATGTAACACGTTAATGTCGATAGGGACCGTGTTAGACCCTAGACTGAAAATGAGAGCTATAAAGATTGCATGGCCCAAAATGTTTCCTCCAAATGTAGCTCACGAAAATATTAATAAAGTCAAGGAGGTTATATATGAGCTTTTTGATGAATATGTGAGAATGTATTCTTCTTCTATCGTGGATGAAAGTGGAGAGTATGAATTTGGACCCAATACTCGTGAAGAAAATGATGGGTCTAGTGGTTTATCTGAACTTTTGTTAGATGTGTTTAGTGGGGAGACATCGGTAACCCGTGTGAAATCTGAGCTTGATATGTATCTAGAAGAGTGGTGTTTTTTTAGTCAAGACCACAAGTTTAATGTCTTAGCTTGGTGGAAGGAACATTCAAACAAGTTTCAAATTTTGTCTCGAATGGCTATAAATATCTTGGTCGTTCCTATCACTATCGTGGCTTCGGAGGCAACTTTTAGTGCCGTTGGTCATGTAATATATTCTTATAGAGCTTCTCTTGCTCCGAAAACGGTGCAAATGTTGATGTGCACGGGTGATTGGTGTAGATCCCTCCATGGAGTGAAAAGGAAGAATAAGGTAAATTTTTAAATATTTTTAGTTATTTATCTTCACTTTTAATAAGTATACTAATTTGTTTTTATTTTTGTTGTAGGAGAGTGAAGAACAACCAAAGGAAATATTCATTTCAGTACAAGGAACCCGACAATTGAATTGAAATGAGACCGATTTTAAATTATCGTGTTTTGATGGATTTATAATGTAGTTGGTTTTAGTATCGTAATTTTCGTGACTTAGTTTTGAATTTTGTTGTAACTTGCAACTAGTTTCGGTTTTATTTTGTGTTTGGTTGTAAACTACAAATTTTCTGGAATTTTTTTGTTGCTAATGTACGTTTATTTTCTGGATTTTTTTGGTGCTAAAAAACGAGTTCGAGCTTGATTCGAGCTTGAAACGAGTTCGATTTCGAGCTTGGTTCGAGCTTGATTCGAGCTTGAAACGAGTTCGAGTTTGAGTTCGAGCTTGGGAATTTGTTATCGAGTCGAGTTCGAGCTTGGATTTTCACTACTCGCTAGCTTTCGAGTCGAGTTCGAGCTTGAGATTCTTATTTCGAGTTCGAGTCGAGCTTACTGATACTCGAGCTCGACTCGCATCATTTACACCCCTAGCGGTACTGCAATATTTTTCTGATTTTTCCTTATTGTCATTTTCTGTTTTCATCTTTACATTTCTGCAATTTCCATTACTATCATTTACTTTACTGCATTTTACTTTACTGTTATTTACATTCCCGTACTTTACTTTTCAGCAATTTTGCTTTCCAAGTTATTTACTTTCCTGCAATTTTACTTTCCAGTTATTTACAATTCTGCAATTTTACTTTCCAGTTATTTACAATTCTACACTTTACTTTCAAGTACTTTAATTTCCTGTCATTTACATTTCAAGCTATTTTGAGCTGATCTCCTTAGCTTGGGGTGTAAGGCAGAGTTAAGACCAAAATGGTGTGAAAGTAAAGAGGTGTATCAAATATAACACAATTATCTACTATTTATCTTAGGTGACTAATGTTTCATTGAAGATTACATTTAAATTAATTGACAACTAGTTTTGTGTATGAAAATCCATTAACTTTCAGAGTTAAGATAAATGCAAAAATCTGAGATAATATGACAAGGCTATAAATAGCTATAGCATCTGACAAATGCTATACTCATACGGTGTAGGATGGTAACACTGTGCTGTGATAGGATTCACGAGGTCTAACATAAATGATATCTTATCGATAGCACGTAAAACTGTGTGTACTCCTGGGAGGCCGTCTGACCCGATAGTTGATAATGTGACAATATTATAGGATTATCCTGTAGGATTGTCCAGGTGTTATAACATCTTTTTTTTAAATTACTACATCACCTGTGAATTAATCCTGTAGTACTAGTAAGCCCAAGCCCATAGCTAAGCCCATTAGTAGCCCAACCATTCCCAAGAGATCTGATTATCCATCACTTTTCCCTGATGAACCTGAACCAGTCCAAAAGCTCAAAGGAAGTATTGTAATTGATGTGTCACACTCTGGTGGCAGTCCTATAGTACCTTCTCATACTAGTCCTATAGTACCCTGTAAGACTAGAAAAGAACCTGACTTAGAACCCAACTTGCAACTTGTTCAGACACCTATCCAAGCTCCCATTCCAGCACCTACTCTTCCTAAGACTCCACCATCTACTTCAGTTGGTCCTTACATTCCTTATCCCCAAAGGTTAAGGAATCAAAAGGAAGAACTTCAATTTAAAAAGTTTCTTGATGTTTTTAAACAACTACACATAAACATACCTCTGGTTGAAGCCATTGAGCAGATGCCAAGTTATGCAAAAAATTTAAAAGACATTTTGAGCAAAAAGAAAAAGCTGACTGAATATGAGACTGTAGCTCTGACAGAAGGATGTAGTGCAATGTTATCCAGTAAAATCCCTCCAAAGCTGAAAGATCCTGGAAGATTTACAATCCCATGTTCCATAGGAGGAAAAGAAATAGGAAAGACCTTATGTGACTTAGGTGCTAGTATTAACCTCATGCCTCTCTCTGTTTCCAGTACTCTAGGCATAGATGAAGCTAGGCCCACAACAGTTACCCTCCAATTAGCTGATAAGTCCATAGCCTACCCAAAAGGAAAAAATGAGGATGTCAGGGTCCAAGTTGATAAGTTTATATTCCCTGCTGATTTTATCATCTTAGACTTTGAAGCTGACAAGGATGTTCCCATCATTCTAGGAAGACCTTTCCTATCTACTGGAAGAACCTTGATAGATGTCCAAAAGGGAGAATTGACCATGAGAGTCCAAGACCGGCATGTGATTTTTAATATGTTTGATTTCCTCAAGTACTTGAAGAAAAAGAAGAGTATTCTACTTTAAGTTTGATTGAGACCTGGTGTCAAGAAAAAAGTTTGGGGAGGATCCTTGGGATAGTTGAATCTGATAGTGATGAAGAAGAAAAAGATTTTGATGACCTAGATGTACCACTTGAGACTGCTGTTTTTGAAGTATTAGAAAATAAGGATAGGAAAACCCTTGTTCCTTCCTTAGAAGTTGCACCAGACTTAGATTTGAAACAACTTCCCTCACACCTGAAGTATGCCTTTTTAGGAGAACTAGGGAAGTTGTCTGTCATTATTTCATCCACATTAGAAGCTGATCAAGAAGAAAGGTTGGTCAATATGCTAAAACTCCATACCAAAGCCATAGGATGGACCATTGCTGACCTAAAGGGAATAATCCCTACAATTTGTCAACACAAGATTATCTTGGAAGACAAAGATTCCACCTCAGTTGAGCCTCAAAGGAGACTTAATCTTGTGATGAAAGAGGTAGTTAAAAAGGAAATTTTAAAATGGCTTAATGCATGTATAATCTATCCTATTGCAAGTAGTACATGTGTCAGCCATGTGCAGTGTGTACCCAAAAAGAGTGGAGTTACTGTAGTACCAAATGAGAAAAATGAACTTATACCCACTAGGATAGTATCTGGTTGGAGGATCTGTATGGACTATAGAAAGCTTAACAAGACCACTCAGAAAGACCATTTTCCATTACCCTTTGTAGACCAAATGCTAGACAAATTAGTTGGGAAAGAGTTTTGTTGTTTTTTAGATGGCTACTCTGGTTACAATCAAATTGCCATTGCACCAAATTACCAGGAAAAGACCACCTTCACATGTCCTTATGGGACATTTGCTTTTAGAACAATGCCTTTTGGATTATGTAATGCTCCTGCTACTTTCCAAAGATGTATGATGTTTATTTTCTCTAACATGTTAGAACAATCCATGGAAATTTTCATGGATGATTTTTCAGTTTATGGGACATCATATGATCTATGTTTACAAAACTTGGAAAAAGTATTAAAAGATGTGAAGAAACTGACTTGGTTTTAAACTGGGAAAAATGTCATTTTATGGTTAAAGAAGGCATAGTGTTAGGACATCTCATATCCAAAAGAGGCATAGAAGCTGATAAAGCAAAGTTGGAAGTAATTGAAAAATTACCTTAACCAACAACTGTTAAAGGGATCAGAAGTTTTTTGGGACATGCAGGTTTTTACAGGAGATTCATAAAGGATTTTTCAAAAATTTCAAAACCTCTCTGTTTATTATTACATCATGACGTTTAATTTTAAGGAAGACTGTAAAAAGGATTTCAACACATTGAAAGAAGCACTGGTCACTGCTCCTATAGTAATAACACCTGATTGGACTCAACCCCTTGAAATAATGTGTGATGCTAGTGATTGGGCAGTGGGAGCAATGTTAGGTCAAAAGAAAAAAAATATTTCACCCCGTATATTATGCTAGTAAAACTTTAAATGAAGCCCAGATCAATTACACCACTACTGAAAAAGAATTATTAGCTGTGGTTTTTGCTTTTGAAAAATTCAGATCATACTTGATGGGTGCCAAAGTGATTATTCATACTGATCATGCAGCCATCAAGTATCTCATTGCTAAAAAAGATGCAAAGCCTAGGTTGATAAGGTGGGTCTTGCTTTTGCAAGAGTTTGATCTGGAAATCATTGATAGAAAGGGTGTGGATAATCAAGTGGCTGATCATTTGTCAAGATTGGAAAAACATGATAAACATGTGTATGATGGTGAGATCTGTGAAGTATTTCCAGATGAAAGAATTTTGGCCATTCAACATTCTGCAATACCTTGGTTTGCAGATCTTGTGAATTATCTTTCCTGTGGGATTATTCCCAAAGAATTCAATAAACACCAAAGAAAAAATCTCATTTTTGATTCCAAAAAATATTTATGGGATGACCCATTTTTGTTCAAGATTTGTGCATATCAGATGATAAGAAGGTGCATACCAAAAGAAGAGGTGACTTCAGTCCTACAACATTGCCATGCTGGAACATGTGGAGGACATTTTGGAGGAAGTAGGACAGCAACAATGGTTTTTCAATCTGGGTTGTTCTGGCCTACTTTGTACAATGATGCTCATGACTTTTCAAAAAGTTGTATGGAGTGTCAAAGGAGTGGAAATATCTCACAAAGAAATGAAATGCCTTTAAATGGAACTAGTGCGGAAACCGCACGTTGTGCGGTAGCATATGAGTAGTTTAGGTAGTAATATGTAGATTGCCCATTTAAATAAATATATAAAGATTTAAAATACTTAACTCTAATAATGACACATCTCATGTCTTTCATATTTCTTTTATATACATTATACATAAAGATGTTATATAAATACCTTTGTTTTGCAAAAGAAATGTAGTTATTAACCTTATCATTTTCAAAAAGAAAACACCATCTTATCATATACCTACATATATTCTTCAAACTAAAGATGTCTCCTTAATATGGGATAACCAAAAACGCACTTTATATCAATATTTTAAAATAGTTAACTCTCATAGAGGGGGGTTATTATGCAACCCCTTTACATGATACAATCATTCAACCACTTTATCCACCACTCATTTTATTTTCAATTTTTTCAATTTTCTTAATTACATAAAATGAGTGGTGGATAGATGAGTTGCATTTGAACGCCCCTCAAATTCATTCTTTAAACTAAAGATTTCTCATCAATGAGGGATAACCAAAATCACACCTACTTCAAGATTGTAATATACTTAAATTTTATAAGATTTTTTATTTTGTATAGTTAACTTGTTTGCAAAAAGAACATTGGTGAAAATGAACCAACCCGTAAGTTTTGAGGATCGACCAACTTCATGAGTTTAGAGGATCAGCCAATTAGAGCCAACTTCATTACTTATAACAAAGGCATCTCAATCCCCTTCATATGTCAATCATTCATTGTCAATATTTCATCACTCTATCAATGTGGGATACACAAAACTTAACCACAATTCAAGAAATGATGAATACTCATTCCTTAGGATGTCACCTCATTCTTTGTGGGTTTTACTTTAATATATATAACGGCCGTTAGTGGGAGGGATCAAAATCAAAAGGAAATGACAAATGTGAGAGACCAAATCCGAGTTTCGATAGTTTAGGGACGATATCTATTAAAATTGACAAATGTTAGGACTAAAAGTGAAGTTTACTCTAAAGAAACTGAAAGGTTAAAACTCATTTAATGAGAACCTTTTTATTTAAAAAAAAAATCAAAATCATGAGAAATTAGAAAAATGTGAATGAAGGTCTCTCATTATGCCACCTAAGCAACTCCACATTTGCTTTTATATAGATATAGATAGATAGATTGATTCTAGAAGTAGAGTTATTCGATGTTTGGGGCATAGACTTTATGGACCTTTTCCTCTTTCCAATAATTGTGCCTACATTTTGGTAGTTGTAGACTATGTGTCTAAGTGGGTGGAAGTTGTGGCTTGCCATTCCAATGATGCTAGGACAGTTGTCAAATTCTTGCAAAAGAACATACTCACTATATTTGATACACCCCGTGCTTTAATTAGTGATGAAGGCACTCATTTTGTAAACAATTTGCTAGAAGAAGTCCTTAACAAGTACAACATTCAGCATAGGGTGGCTACTGATTACCACTCTCAAACCAATGGTTTGGCTGAGTTGTCAAATAGGGAGATAAAAGGAATATTAGCCAAAGTAGTCAAACCACACCGAAAGGATTAGGCCTCCAAATTGGATGATGCTCTGTAGGCCTACCGGACTGCTTACAAAACCCAGGAATGTCTCCTTACAAGTTGGTTTATGGAAAGGCTTGTCATCTACTTGTGGAATTAGAACACAAGGCCTATTAGGCCATCAAGGAGCTTAATATGAGTTTGGATAAGGCTGGGAGGAAAAGAACTTTGCAACTCTGTGAACTAGAAGAACATAGGAACTTTTCCTATGAAAATGCTAAACTTTATAAAGAAAACACAAAAAAATGGCATGATAAAAAGACTTCAGTGAGGGCTAGTATTAGCGTATGAAAGTCTTGGAAAGTAAATGTATTTGATTTGTATTGTAAAGGCCTTGGGCCTATTGGGCTTACTTGTATTGTATGGGCTTGGGCTTAGAGTTGTAACAAGGTAGTGATAGTTGTGGACTATAAATAGATGTCTTGAGTTGTAATTGTTTCATAATTCCAATTAATGAAAATGTAGTCCTTAAGAACTTTCTCTCTCTAGATTAGATTTAATTTCTCTCTCTAGAATAAATAGTCCTTCTCCTATCCAAACTTGTTATACAAACATGAAATGATCCATATTTAGGACCTAACAAGTGATATCAGAGCCAAACGATAAAATCTTATCGAAACGATTATCGGATCTCGACATTTCGTGTTTTTTAGCCCGATCTACATGTAAGTGCCTTCATATCTCATTTTCTCTTCAAGAATTCTCCTTATACGATTACAGATCTACTACAATTTTAAATTTCGTTGAGTTTTGAGGTTTTTCGAATTTTTCGTTCGAAATTTTCGGTGTTCTTCGCGTCAAATTTTTCGATCCGAAATTTTTCTTGCATGAGGCGATTTGATTTACATAGATCTGTTCGTTATCGAATTTCGAGAATTCTACATCTTTTATATTTGAATTTCGATGAAAAACGAGCTAGATATGAGCTTCGAAAGTATGTTCGCCGGAAAATCTAGATCTGACCGGAATCTCGCCGAAAAATTGAGGTTTGAGATTAAACACTGTCATATCTCGTTCCAGATCTGTTCTACATGTTAATCTTGATTATTTGATGTATTTTGAGCATAAAAATCAAGAAGTTTTGATTAGTGAAAACCTCTCGCCGGAAAAACGAGTTCGCCGGAAAAGTTACTGTTAATTGCCGGCATTTCGAGGTTTGATCTTAGATACTGTCAAATATTCGTCCATATCTGTTCTATAATGTCTAGCAATCGATTATTTGTTGTTTGTTGAAGTTTGAACACACAAAATCGAGAATACTCTGATCCGTTTATTAGCCTCGCCAGAAAATCGCAGATGGCCGAAATCTGGACTGTTTCGCCGGAATATAACTGAAAATTTGGCCAGATCTGGTTGTGTGTTCATGTCAATCACATTTGTAAGGTAATTACATGTTTTTCAGAATGAATTCGAAGTTTTTGGTAGATTGGATGATCTCTCCGGAAATTTTCTGTTGGATCGCCGACGTACATATATCTACGCTGCATGAAATTTGTTTGCAGAAAATGTTCATTTCAAAGCTTATGGATGCATTTAGATGCAATACATCGCTGTTTTGATTGTTATTTCATGAGGCAAAGTGAAGTTGAAATCAATAGTTCACGTGATTGTATGTGTGAAAGTGAAGATGAATAGTAATTAACGGACTTTCGTTAGTTCCGTTAGTTTTCTAACATTTTTGGTCCAAAATTCATTAAATTTGGCCAAAATTGTTCCTCATTCCCTATTTTATAGTGTGTGAATTATTGTTCCCTCTTCGAGCATCTCGTTTACGACTCTCAAGCCGAATTCCTACTCGACTCGCGGTTAACGACGGTTCCTTTGTTAAAAACTAAGGATGCACTCGGTTTGTCACGTCAAATTCATTCGTTATCATTCTTGTGGGCTTATCAGAACGAGTTGGGTTTCTACATTTCGTTATGTGTATCGTGCACTTAGTCGAGCTTATGGTGTACATCGGATCCGGTTTTAAAGTCGAAAACGTGAAGAATGAGAGCAACTTTCAAGCGGGAGCCGAGCCTAAAATTGTTAATGCATGCACTAAAGTTTTTTCAAGCAAATCAAGGGGGAGAGGAACTTGAAGCTTGAAGATGATTTACTTTTAAAACTTTAGGGGGAGAATATTAGTGTATGAAAGTCTTGGAAAGTAAATGTATTTGATTTGTATTGTAAAGGCCTTGGGCCTATTGGGTTTACTTGTATTGTATGGGCTTAGGCTTAGAGTTGTAACAAGGTAGTGATAGTTGTGGACTATAAATAGATGTCTTGAGTTGTAATTGTTTCATAATTCCAATTAATGAAAATGTAGTCCTTAAGCACTTTCTCTCTCTAGATTAGATTTAATTTCTCTCTCTAGAATAAATAGTCCTTCTCCTATCCTAACTTGTTATACAAACATGAAATGATCCAGATTTAGGACCTAACAGTCAGAAAGTCCTTTTGTTCAATTCAAGATTAAAACTTTTTCTTGGAAAGTTAAATTCAAGATGGACTGGACCCTACTGTATTGCTAAGGTGTATCCCTATGGGGTTATTGAACTCATTAATCCAGATAGGGGTACCACTTTCAAAGTCAATGGGCACCGAGTGAAACCTTTCTTTGATCCTATCCAAATCCCACAACAACCTCCAATGGTTGTTGCCTCAAATAATTAAAGAAAAAAAAAATTAGATTTGTAAATATTCCCTATTATTTATCTTAGCCTTTTCTTTTAAAATTGAATTTTGGAATTTTTAGATTTTAGTAGTATTATTATTTTAGTATTATTCTTAGTGTTAATATTAGTATTAAGTATTAATTAGTATTAATGTTATTAGTATTATTTTTATTTTTTGTTGTTTTCTAATATTTCTCTCTACAGTTGGGTCGTATTTAAACTAACTGGGTCCCTCCGATTTATTACATATATCTAATTGGGCCCAGATAACGTGTCTTTTTTGATTGTTGGGCCATTTTCAGATTGACAATCCAAATTGGGCCATTCGAACAAATAAGGAATTCAATTATTTCGGCCCAACTTTGGTTAATTGAGTTAATTGTTTAAATTGGGCTTATTTGTTTTTCTTTGTTATCTTATGTAGGCCCAAGAACCGATCCATATCTCCTCTCTGTTGTTTGATGCTCTCCAACGGAAAAAAGAGGTAGGACATCATTGCTGACATCATCCTACGACCCATCTCTTTTCAGGCAGAGTACATCGCAAACTGTACCATTTCCGGCCAAACACTCCGATTTTGGTACGATTGAAGGTGCCAACTGTTTCTAAACTCGGTTATCCGCTAAAATCTTTCATCAACTGTATGATTAACCATCGAAAACCACCAAATTTGCTCTGAAAACCGAAGCTTCCTTTCCTTTTATTCGAATCACATCACAACCCTCTTTTCACAAACCTTTCTCTCTAAGTTACTGAGAAATCGATTCTTTCTCTCCAAGTAACAATCCATTCCTGAGTTCTCTAAATACCCACCCTAGTTCGATTTCTATGGCAATCACCAAGTCGAAGCCTCGTAAGAGAACGAGTGTAGAAATGAAAGGGACTGAGTCTTCTTCTGAGAACAATCCCAACAAACAGTCTTCTCCTTCCAAGAAGATTGCAAAGGAAAAACACCACCGGCGAAAAGAGTCACTAGGAGTTCTAGTCGATTCAAAACCAAATCGATGACAGAAGATGAAGGCTTTGTTATTGCTTTATCCGAAGATTCAAGGGATCAGTCTTCAAAGGAAGTCACTTCAGGGGCTATGGTGTCCAAATTATCGACCACTGCCCTGGACGCACTCACTGCAGTCGCCGGAGCACAAGTCCAGACACCGGAGGCTTCCCATGTTCAAAATGCGATGATCATTCCCACAGAGGCTACCAGTGTTGCGTGAACCCTTTTCCAATCGAAGGTAACAATTTCTCTACTCCTCTCTAAGTGCACCAAATCACTGCCATACCCAACCTCTCAACCATGGCACAAATCAGTACCCTTAGGGCATCCGTGGACAAAGCATTTGCTGCCATGGATGAACTATTGGGTCGAAGAGAAATCCAAACCACCCCTGCAATCACCACCATTACTACCACTCTTGATACACCCCCTGAAATCCCAGGAAATCTTATTACCAAACCTACTGAAAACCCCTCTGTTGATGCCTCTATAACACCTGAAACCACCATACCCACACCCCTTACCACTCCTATTCCCACTCTTTTAAACACCCCTTTGATCACCCCTGTTGCAACCCCTAAAGCTACCAAAACCTCTCCTCTAGTTTCCCCTTCCAAACTCCCAGATGACACACTCTCCGAACTGTTGGGGATTGATCTAACTCCGTTACCCAAAAACCAAGATCAAACCTCTGTGAATCCCACACCCCCTATCCAACATCAACTTGTAGATAAGCCAAGTGAGGATACATTGGAACCAAGCCCAGAAGCATCCCAGAATACTGAATCACTTGGAACCCCTGTGAACAACTCTTCTTTGAAAATGATAATTGATAGCCCTGTTGATGAAGCTCCACCATAATTCAGTCCAAGGAGAGTTGAGCATTCACCATCTATGAGCCCCATATCACTTGTGCTCACTATTACCACTCCACCTACTGCTGGAGATGCACATGATGATGTGGATATGACAAGAGTGAAGAGGAGAACAGTGTACAAGAAGAAGCCTGCTGCTAAGAAGAAGAAGAGGCAGGCTAAGGAGGTGGAGATTGCATAAATTACAGAGGTGTAGGACATTTCTCCACCAAAGAGGATCACAAGACAAGGAGCCTAATCCATGGCTCAAGCTGAAGATTCCAGCAAGGCAGTCCTACAGCAGTCTCCTAGTATTGCTGGAGGAAGTAAAGGTAAAGATTCTTCCTCTTTGAGAGACAGTTTATTTAGTTGTAAATTGGCCCTAAGAAAGTACCCCTCTTTTGCTGAGAGATTGGGACAACCTCCTAAAGGATTTCCCAAGGAGATCATCAAGGCCTACCCTTCCATTCAATCTATAATAGATGTCGTAGGGTGGCATAAATTGTGTGAGGTCCCTGAGAGTTACAATGAGGATTGGGTTAGGGAATTTTATACTGAGGTGGCAGTAATAACCAAGGCAGAGTTAAGGGTGATAAAGACCAAAGTCTCCTATTCTCCCAAAGCCATAAATGCATACCTAGGCTTGACACCCCCTGAAGATTATGAGTTTGACAGAATGCAGGCTGTGGTGTCAAATGAGGAGTTGAGTGTTATCTTGAATAGGCTTGCAGTTGAAGGAGCCTTTTGGAAAATAAAGGGTAGGTCTAGAACCCTTAAAACCAAACTCTTAAAGCCTAAGATCAACATCTGGTGTTACTTCCTTAGGCACACTCTCCATCCCACTACCCATGATACTGACATTTGTATGGAGAGGGTGTTTATTCTGTATTGTATCCTAGAGCATAAGCCATTTGATGTAGGGAGGCTTATATGTGAGAATATAAGAGGATGTTTAGATAGGACCAATGGTCGGCTACTTTATCCTTCCATCATCCGTGGGCTAATGGCCCAAGCGAATGTAAGGACCCTCACTACTGATTCTTTCACAAAAGAGAATAACAAGATGGTTAAGAAAACACTAGATAGGCTTATGAGGTTCACCAACAATCCCAAACCCCCAAGTATTATTGAAGCAGTAGAGGAGATGAAGAACACCATTATGGGAGAAGTTCAGAAGGCAACAACAAAGCTCAAGAAGGCATTCAAGGCAAGGACTGACAAGTTGAAAGGCAAGATCAATGGACTCCAGGCTGAGGTAAGTGCACTCAAGGAAGAGAGAGTGAAGTGGATGGAGTATAGAATAGAGAAGGACAGAGTGAAGAAGATAGAATGGCAGAAGATGAACCCTGACAAGCAGATGATACTACCACCCTTCCCTACAGTATGCTTGCAGAAGCTTGCACCCACTCCTACTTGCTCTGAGTAGGGCATGTTATGTCCTCTGCCCCTTTTAGTTTTAATTGTCATTTTACTTATGATTTGCTGTTTTTAGTAGTAGTCTTTTAATATCTTAGAATGTGTATGTCCCCTTTAGGACTATGTGCATTTTTAGAATGTGTATGTCTCATTTGGGACTGTTTGCATGTTTTAGAATGGGTATGTCCCCTTTTGAAATTTATTTTCTGTTTTATGTTTTTTTGTGTGTCTAGATAGTTTAGTTGATGTTTATTTTTGGTAAAAAGACATTTGTTTGGATTTGTGTTCTAGAAACAGGTTTAAACAGTAGATTTGAACCACTTTGAGTCCATGATTAAGTCATGTTTTGTTTAGACTCTTTGTTATTTTTAGATTGTGTAGGTTATGTTTTTACAAAAATGAGAGTGAGGATTTAAAACTCTCCATTCTCATCTTTGTTTTTTGTAGATCCCAATACTAACAACAATTCATGATACAAAAATAAGAACAAGATGAGAATGGGAGAGAATACCTTTTATTCACATTCAATGTAAAACTAAGAACACAAACCTAGAGAGAGAAAGGGTTTCTCTCTCTAGAAGTCACGATCTCTCAAAACGGCTACATTATGAATAATGACTTAGATTTTAAAACCCTAAACACAAAAACTATATATAATCTCCCAACTCCTTTGTTTTAACCTAAAGCCCAAACCCATTTACATTAAAGCCCAATACAATTTAAACTAAACCCAATACAAATATTAATTATAAACCCCTTTACAAAACTTTCTAACTTGGACAATCTATGTCCTAACAATCCCCCCCTAAAGTTTTGTAAAGGAATCATCGTCTTTGAAGCGCCAGCTCTTCTCCCCCTTGATTTCTTTGAAAAACTTCAGCGTTGCGCATCTTCAAGATAGCTCAGGCTCCCCCTTGAATGAAGCTCTTATCCTTCAAAGTTTCAACTTTAATACCAGATTCGATGTGCGCAATAACCTCGACTGAGTGCACTAAAGACAACTTTTATCTCTAGAAAACCCAACACATTCGTTATGCCCACAAGAAAGAAATGTGTGAGTTTTGCGTGACATCCACAGTGCATCTTCAGTGTATAACAACGAATCTGTCTTTGAACCACGAGTTGAATAGGAGTTCAGCTTAAGAACTTGTACTGATCAACTCGTAGAGGAAGCATATTGTAGCAAACACTACTCGGCAAGGGTTAGAAGAACCAATCAACAATTGTCGAGAAAACCCAGACGAGAAAATTCCGGAACAGATACAAAAATATTTCTCGAAGAATCTGTATCACGGATCACACGGTCAAAACACAAATAAATCTGGAATATACACTATTCGGAACAATAATCGATTCTCGAGAATTGAAAAATAAAATCTTCAAATTAATATCCGGTTGCCATGTAAGAAAAAAAAACTTATTCACTTAAGCCTAAACATTTGATTGGTTTGCCCAAAAAAATATTCTGTTGATAAGGGTTAACTCCCGGATGCAAAACCAAATTGACAAATCCCGGTCACCAAAGTGACTCCAAAGTGAACCAACAGCTGCCGGTCACAATCTTGCTTCCATCGACCACTTATCATGTTAGCAACCAATCACATTGGAAAAAACAAGGATGGTGCGCTGCCTTTTTTTTTTACATCTATACCTGGATGGCCTTTCACATTGTAAACCCACAGCCGCCATATAATTAAAAGTTAAACCAAATTGATACCAGCCGTCGATCAAAGATTAATTCCACCGACAAATTCATATTTATAAACAATCCACAACCGGCGGTCATATGGTTTCCACCGTCAATTGATACACAACAGCCGCTGCCAATTGCCATTCTCAAATAGTCAAATTTATTCAATAGCCGCCGGTCAATTGCAATTGTAATCACCGAACATAAAAAAAAAAAAAAAAAATCAACCGCGGTTATCATTTAACATCAACACAACCTTCAATTAAATTTATGGAACCACCGTCCCATTAGATTTTAGCATCCAATCACGTTGGAACTTCATTATCACTTGTTTGTTGTAGCAATTGTTAGTCCTCCAACCATTATCTTTAATTATCAACCACTCAAATTTAGCTCCAAAATCTTTTTTATTCAAAACAACAATTTATCAAAAAAAACGCCGATGAACATGAACCGTTGAAAATTGATCGAATCAAAGAAAATTTTCTTCGATACGGCTCTGATACCACATGTAGATCCCAATACTAACAACAATTCATGATACAAAAATAAGAACAAGATGAGAATGAGAGAGAATACCTTTTATTCACATTGAATGTAAAAATAAGAACACAAACCTAGAGAGAGAAAGGGTTTCTCTCTCTAGAAATCACGATCTCTCAAAACTGCTACATTATGAATAATGACTTAGATTTTAAAACCCTAAACACATAAACTATATATAATCTCCCAACTCCCTTGTTTTAACCTAAAACCCAAGCCCATTTACATTAAAGCCCAATACAATTTAAACTAAACCCAATACAAATATTAATTATAAACCCATTTACAAAACTTTCTAACTTGGACAATTTATGTCCTAACACTTTTCTGTTTCATTTTGGGCTCTGATTTTTTGGAACATGTCCTAAGTCTTGCCTTTATACACAAGCTTTTCATTCACCACGTGTTCTTAGCAATCTGTTTTGAAATCATAGCCATAGTAATCCCATGAACGGTCATTTGAACAAAGGACTAGCATTTTTGAACTTTCCAACAGTTTACTGGATTGTTAGGCTTAGTTGTCATTAGGCCACACTTTCTTTGGGCTTCCATTCAAAATATTTTAAGCCCATTTGTTTACTTAGACAATGAGGACACTTGATGAGGAATTCGCACACAACTATATGCGAATTTTGAGAAATTCGTATGTGGCCATATACGAATTCTTGACTTAAAAATTTCTTGATTACCATCTTTTCGCATGAGCTTTTTCCACACAGGGTGATACGAATTCTATACTTAGAAACTTCCAACTTTCTATGCGAAATCCTAAGAATTCGTATGTAACCTTAAGCGAATTCAAGGAATTCGTATGCTTCTATATGCAAAATCCTTACTTTTCGCACATAGATTGATGTGAAATCTGTCCTTAGAAATTATTCTTCCAACTTCTCGTACGTTGAAGTATGCGCAATATGTACAATTCGCACACAAGACTTATGCGAATTCTCCCCTTAACTTTTTCACAAAAATCAGTTTTATGCGAAATTCTCTGCAAACAAGGTCACAATGCGAGTTCTTCGTGCGAAATCCATAGATATTGCGAGTTCTTCATAGATTATGCGAGTTCTTCAAGGTTCGACCCAAAAACACTTCAATCGATCCAAAAACCCATTAATCCTTCGAATTCAAGTCTGAAACTTTGTCAATTTGCTCACGTATACATTCTGAACAAATTTCTATGACTCAATTTCGATAAAAGACAATCAAATTACACTTTCAACTCAAGAACAGTGATTATAACTCATGCGACTCAAAAATCACAAAAACATCAAATTGACCAAAATTTACAGTGCAAATGTGTTTTAAACCAATATAAATTCAATCTAATACATCATACGAACACCATAGACTCGATTAAACTCAAAATTACAATCTAAATCACAAAACTCGATCAAAACTCAAATAAACAGGGTGCGGAGACATTTCTTGAAAATTTCAATCAAATTCTTCTTTGACACCAATTGTGTGTCCCACAATAATAGTTCTAAACAAGATTATCAACAACAAATTCAACTCAGATAGTCATATCTCATTGATTATCAAATTCACAGTTTACAATTTCACTCACAAGATGCTTTCTCTCTCTAATATTTTCTCTGTCTACGAATGCTCTCTTAGTTCCACTTACACGCTTAGTTCTACACTACAAAGACAAAAGTAAAACTATTTATACTATAGTACAAATACAAGACAAAACTAAAAAAATAAACACTTTGACTTATTACAAAGACTTTGACTTTCGCAATGAAGGTTTGACTTGAGCTTTGACTTTAATTCCCATGATCTTGGATCCAACATATTTGTGCACTAACAAAAAGCATACTTCTCACCCCATTGTGAGTGCACTCTCAAATCACTTCAAAAATGCCTTACCCCTTTGTGCCTAACTTTAGAAATATGCAAAGTGTCATAGAAAAGTCCAAAAGAGCAAAAGCTCTGTTTTCTTTGCATACTTATGTGTCAAAAGACAACAAGGGTCAAAAGAGACCTAAAGATTCACCTAGTACCTCAATATGAGATGAATGGTAGAAAAATTATACCATTGAGTGAAAGGTGAGCTTATGGTAAAAGGCATTGCATTTCAAAAGAAAGAAAAAGCCAAATGCATTCCCATTTCAAATTTTTGAATGCCATGATATATTTGGTTAATATAAGGTAAGCCTAGGACTGTTTAGGATGATATGTTTTGAGATCAAATGATAAAGCTAGGTTTATGAAGGGCTATGACTTTCAATGTTGGTGTTGTGAACTTCAAGTTCATGTGCATTATGGTCTTGATTTCGGCGTAATCCAATTTTTTTTCTCATGTTTAGGAACTTTGAGTCTTTATTTTACTTATTTTTAGTTGCTTTGGGACAAGCAACGATTTAAATTTGGGGATGTGATAGTGTTAGTTTATTAACCCTATTATGTCACCTTTTAGTAGATTTTACACTTGTTTTATTTGTCCAATTTATCCCTATGTGTCTCTTTTTAGTGTTACTTTAGGCTTTTTAGTAGTCCCTTAGGTTTGTGTTTAATCTTGTTATTTTCCAGTAATATTTGGTCTAATTTAGATTTAGATGTTTATGTTTGTAGATGATAGAAAAAAACGTGCAACTTCCTGGAAAATTAGAAGAAGTCTGATTTCAATGCTGGAGGATACGCAACTGGACTGCTATGCTTTTGGGTCGCCGCTGATGATTGGGCCGAAGATGGAAGATAATCGGGCCAAACCCTTATGCTTAAATCAGAATTTTTGAAAATTTCCATGGGCTTACCTCTAGTTATTAACTTTTGTGTAATTTTAATTATTTTGGACCCAAGTTTGCTTTAGTATAAATATGTATGCCTTGTTATGGTTTAAGAGAGACTTGAACATCCAACACTAGACCTCGTCTAGTGTTTTAGCTTTAACATTCCTTGTTTGTCGTTAATTTCGATGGTGGTTTAATACAAAAGTATTTTGGAAGTTATTTGGAATTCTCTTGCTTTCGGTTTTTCTAAAATCATTTTGCAAAGGTTGTGTTGTGAAATTTATTTCCATCCGTGGTACTCTTTTGTTCTTTCCAGATTTCAAGTTAGTTCTCTCATTTTCAAAGTTAGTTAATTTTCGGTTACTTATGCGGTTACAAACTTAAGCTTTTACTCATCTTTTCCAACCAACATTCTTGTAAAGATTAAAAGTGTTCTCCAAGTTACTATAAATCAGTTTTCTACAAGTTCCAAGGCTAGAAATCATCTTTTGTAACATTACTTGGGTTGCAAGTTTCGTAGCTTGAAGCCCAAGTTACTGCAGCGATATTGTAGTATTTTTCTGATTTTTCCTTATTGTCATTTTCTGTTTTCATCTTTACATTTCTGCAATTTCCATTACTATCATTTACTTTACTGCAATTTACTTTACTGTTATTTACATTCCCGTACTTTACTTTTCAGCAATTTTGCTTTCCAAGTTATTTACTTTCCTGCAATTTTACTTTCCAGTTATTTACAATTTTGCAATTTTACTTTCCAGTTATTTACAATTCTGCACTTTACTTTCAAGTACTTTAATTTCCTGTCATTTACATTTCAAGCTATTATGAACTAATCTCGTTAGCTTGGGGTGTAAGGCATAGTTAAGACCAAAATGGTGTGAAAGTAAAGAGGTGTATCAAATATAACACAATTATCTACTATTTATCTCAGGTGACTAATGTTTCATTGAATATTACATTTAAATTAATTGACAACTAGTTTTGTGTATGAAAATGCATTAACTTTCAGAGGTAAGATAAATAAAAATTTTAAGATAATATGAGAAGGCTATAAATAGCTATAACATCTGACAAATGCTATACTGTAGATCCCAGTACAGTGCAATCACGAACAATAATCAACAATGAAGAACAATAATATAGCCACAACCTCTAGTCATATGATTAATATTCAAGAAAGGGTTTAGGTTTAAAGAGAGAATATCTAATCAGTAAATGTAAACCTATTGACTAGAGAATTATGAATAATGAGACTAAACTGATAAAAGAATTAATAATGCCTTTATATACTTAGGCTTACAATCTTGATGGGCTTATGGGCTTTAGGCCCAACTAACTAAATAAACTTTAGAATAATTACAATAATTCACCCTGAACTTCTTTTTAACATATAAAACATCCTAACAATCCCCACCTTTAAATAGAAGTTCGAAATCACGCCAGTTTGGAACATATGTCTTTCGAAACCCAAAACTGATCTCGAAATATCGCATTTGCGTTATGTACTCCAGCGGATCAATGATAACACCCAGTGCTTGAAGAACAAGTTCCTTGTATTTCGGATCCAATGTCTGAACTCCTTTTTCATCTTGATCAACAACACGCTTCAACTTGTCTTTAAGCAACATCAAAGTACCATCGCAGAATCTGGCAATCTGACTGAAACGGATAAAACGCGTATCACCTTTGTTGTTCGCGTATGTCATGTCGAGTTCTGAAAACTTAAGAACTGTGAAGGCTGGTACATTCTGGGCATCAGAAGGAATCCTCAAATCAGGTTTAAGCAAATTGATCTTCGGTTGGTTGCTTTCTAACCCAATCTGAAAATCTTCTACCGAGGCAAGCTTCATTGCACACTTCATGTATCTCTTGACAATTTCGAGTGCATCTGTAACTTCCCCTGGTCTGATAGTTCTGGTCTTAAAGTCTCTAAGCAGAAATAGCAGATCTTGTGGTTCAAGACGTGGAAAATCAGCTTCAGAAAAATTCCACTTCTCACCATCTTCTCGAGTTACCACAAAGTATGAATACTTTACGCCCATGAAGAAACAAGCGTGAATCTAATCGACAGATGTAATTCGGAGCTTTGTCTTTCTGTACCTATCTTTGAAGTAGTTATACACAAATATAATCTCACGCTGCTTTTCCTTGCTTTTCATCGACTGTAGACCATGAACCACGACTTCATCATATTCACGAATCCAATGGGCAAAGATCTTCTTCTGGTTTTCTTCCAGAAATGGAACTTTAATTCTGACTCTTTCCCACTTGGATGGCTTAGCTGGAGGAGTACTATCTGTTCTCAAAACTGGTTATGCAGGAGGAGATCTAACAAGAATATCTGGTTAAGGAAGATCAGTGATCTGCAGCTGTGTAAGTCAAAAGCGGAACCTCGACAGAAGGTTGTATGACTGACTGATAATCTGGAGCTGTAAATTCGGAATTGATAATCTCATCAATCTCGTTTTGAAGGACTACCAGTGCTCTTTCGGTGTTGGCTTGTTCTTCTGTCGGGTCTGAAACAGAATAAGGATCGACGATCAAAGCCCAGTTTTCAGGATCTATCGGTGAACCTCCATCTTGTTCCTCAGGCTTTTCAACCATTGGAATATCATATAAAACCAAATCCGTCAGTTTTCTCCTGTGCCTGTCCTTACCCTTCCGGTTGAGTACTAAAACCCGAAGCCCTTTCTGTTTCCACCTGAACTGTATCCACTGACTGTGTCTCCGGCTCGGATAGTCTTTGGCGCTTATCCCCCTCATGGTGATCAGGATCATCCTGGTCATCATGTGCTTGGCTGCGGCAGGTGTCTTCCATGGATGATAGTCATTCAGTCAATACAGCTACGGTTTGCTGCAAAGACTGAAGGAGTGCTTGTTGATGCTTGGGGGGATGGAGTAGGTGTAAATGCTTGGGCACTAAGTAAGAAAATTAGATCAACATCTTGGGTAGGTTCGTTTTGAGATTGGGCAAGTAGTTTGGCAAGGAGGATGGACTTAAGGTCATCGATAGACATGTCAGTAGCAACAGTAGAGGGTTGTGGTGTAGGAGGTAGTGGTTCAGGCTCAGTAGCTGGAGCTTTGCCTTTGATGAGGCGTTTCAGTGCATCTACCTCCTCCCTCATCTCGGAACGCATAACAGAGTGGACAACCTTTAGGGCGCCGTCCAAAAATTCCCTTGAGACGAACTCTGGGTGAGTAACTCCTGGGTTACTTAGACTTCCAGTTGTGGTTACGACTGTAGAAGTCGAACCGCCTACGTTCACAGCTGGCGTGATGATAGCTGTGGTAGGACTTCCACCCAATCCTCGTAAACCAACCGAAGCTTGAATTACTATAGGTGTTCCGGCCGGGCTACTAAGGCTTCCAGCAGTAGCCGAGAAGGGTACCTGTGTCCTAGGAATAGGAGATATAACATCAAAGGGCTTTAGACTCTATGCACCCAAAGAAGTCGAGGACGGGGGCAGCTGTCCTCTTGTTTCAATACCAGAACTCTCCAAGCGAGAGACCGGTAGCGTATGTGCTAAATCCCCATGAGAAATTGAAACCACCATCTGTTGAGAGATGGTGGAGTGGCTCGGGGGGGGGGTGTGCAGTTGCGTTGCTAGGTCCACGACGACTCCTTCAATACCCTGTCTCAACACATGAGACTGGGTAGCAGATGTGGCTACCTGGCTATATGAGGTCAGGGGGAGGTCAACCATGGACGGTTGCCTCATCACTCGTGAACGCTCAGTATCAAATTTGCTCTTTCTTTCCCTCTCTCTGCTCGCAATATCATGTTCGACTATAACTCCCTCCGCTCTCCTTGTCTCTCCAAGTGAGGGCTCATCATCGTCACCATCAGAGTCAGAAGACTCATCACTTGATGCCGATGCTTTGGTGGCGGAATCCGACTGATTTCCGGATTGATCTGTCATTTCCTCAGATTCGTTGGCAGAAGAGGACTAAACGTGTGCGATTTCAGTAGCGGTGTCCTCTTCTACCATCTGAGTGGCTGTCGGTGAAGGCGACCGTCGAGAAGTACTGGCTTGGCTTTGTCGAACGGCGCTGCCCACTCCAGATTCCCTCACAATATTTTCGCTCAGCACACCCTGTCCGGGAGCCCCAGCCCTCCGGACTCTACCGCCTGTCGTACGTGGACCCTCACGCCGCTCAGGTCTCGCTCCCTAGGGAGGTCCTTCCAGTTCTAGATGGACCATAGGAGCTTGTAGGATGTGTGTGCGCCTATAATCTATCACACTCAGCGCCGTAGGACTAGCGTAGGCCAGTAACCCGTCTGGATTAAGTCTGGCAACTAGTCCTTCTGGATTAGGACGGGTTGGGATTTTATGAGTCTGGTTTTGCGGACATGTCGGGTGCGAAGATCGGCGCGCAATGGCAGGATAAAGAACCATGAAGTTGCAGATGATAATCTGGAGAAAACGCATGAACGGAATGAAGTTCAGTCTTTTCGTCGCGTTGTCTCTGACTTTCTGAACTAACTCGAACCAGAGGATGTCGGCGTAGTCAGCATGGCGATGGAATGTCACGACATGGAACAAACGAAGGATGTTGATACTCGATTGATCGATGCCTTTCGTGATAGCCGAAAGGCACCGATTTAGGTACGTGAAGAGCGTGTACCAAATAGTGGTGAGGTTTTTCCTGTTGAATCCAGGTGGAAGGCGTAGAATCGAGCCGTAACCAAGGGACTGGATGTCGGAGCAGAGAATTGCATCCAATACGATTGGGTCAAAACTATCTCTCCCCGGAAATGCAGTGGCGGTCGGCAATTGAAGGAACTGTCGGAAAAGATCTCGGGTGAGTAGTACGGACGTGTGGTCAATCCGACCCTCCAACTGGAAGCCATCGTTGGCCTCCAGAGGAGTAAGAGAACGCCAGAATTGTTGCAAGTAAAGGTGGGGAACTTCAGCTGTCTTCGTGAGTGCATAAGAGAGAGGGTGGCCACGAAGGATCTCGATCATCACCTTATATTGGATTGCAGGTTGGGTGACGTTGAGATGGAAGTTGTTAGGCGTGAGCGGAAGGAACTGATCCTCAGGAATCAGTTCGGCATCAGCTATGGGGTCAATCGCCGGATTCGTGTTGTGAGCCATTTTACCTGTTAAGAATAAACATGTTAGAACTTAGGTACATTCAAAGCAATATGCCCTTGGAGTTATCCGGTCAATGGTTTAAACCCATAACCAAGTCAAACTCCAAGTCGTTGAACAATTCGAACCCTAATCCGTGAACCAGGGTTAGAACCAGTACTTACAGCATGCAACAGAATAAATTAAGCCATTTTAAGTTTTCGGAAGCCCAACTCTCATCAAAGATGCAACTCACAGCTCAAAAAACATAACTCACAACTCATAAATCACAACTCACAACTCACAAGTATATAGATATAACCTGTGAATCACATAAGCAACTCATAATCAGATATAACTATGAAGCACAGAATTAACTTAACATCCAAAAGAAAAACCGCCAACCAACAGTTTGCCAAAAAAAACACCCAACCGACCGGTATCAAGCATCGACCGGGGTCA
Source organism: Arctium lappa (assembly GCA_023525745.1). Taxonomy (NCBI): domain Eukaryota; kingdom Viridiplantae; phylum Streptophyta; class Magnoliopsida; order Asterales; family Asteraceae; genus Arctium; species Arctium lappa. Next base: position 41,979,474 of record CM042047.1, on the reverse strand, counting down.
AGCCATCGACCGGTAAGGGTTGCGACCGGTAAGTGATGCGACCGGTAAGGGATACGACCGGTGTGGGGTGTGAGGGTTCCGGGCGACCGGGGTTTTCTACGACCGGTGTTACCTCGGTCGACCAGTGTCACCAGACGACCGGTATCGGCCGAGACCGGTATGGACCTCGACCGGTAAGGCCCATTCGACCGGGGTCGACATAAATCGACCGATATCGACATTTATCGACCGGTGTCAACATAAACGACCGGTATCTACCAATCGACCGGTGTGAACCTTGTCGACCGGTGTCAACTCAATCGACACCAATCAGAAAATCAGATTAATCAAAATATGAATCGATGTTACCCATTCAAATGTAACCAATAAAACCAAGAAATCATCGTTAACCCATATCTAGAAACCCCACTATCGATTAAAAAAAATGGAAACCCGTAAACACACCCCGGGGACAAGTATTAACCTACGGAGACCGGTGGGCGAGAAACCATCGATCGGAGGTCGAATGACCTAAATCGATAGAGAGATCGAGGTAGCGTGAGAACAGGGAGGAAGAAATATGTACCTGTCGATCGATGGAGAGAGAGAAATCGTGCGAGAGAGAGAAAGATCGATAGAGGCGATAGCGATAGAGAGAGATCGAGAGAAACAGAGAGAGCGAGACGAGATAGATTTGGGAGAATGAGGCAAACGATGAGTCCCGGGGATTTAAACACCCCGGGTCGCGGGTTTAGGTCACCCTGGTCGGGTCAATGTTTGGGCCGAGGTCGTTTGGGCCGGTTACAAGTTTGGGCCGGTCTAAAAACCAATTAAAAATGTTTTTTTAAGAAAAGAAATTAAAAACAAACTAAATTAAGATTAAAAACAATCGAAACTAAAACAAACTTAAGAGAGAAAAGAAAATAAAAACTAAAAAAAATATCAAAGGATCGGGGAAAATCAAAAAAAAATTATCCGGCTCCCCCTCAAATTGGGATTCACTTAGACCTGGCAAAAACTGACACGACACGCTAACTCGACACGAACTCGACACGAAATAAACGGGTTTGGGTAATACATTTCAACCCGATTAAGTAAACGGGTTGACACGACACGACACGAAAATTAAACGGGTAAGGTCAGGGTCAAAAATTTCAACTTGAAAATGACCCGAATAACCCGTTTATATATGTATATATTTTTTTATAAGTTTTCTTTTTAATGCTTTGGATTTTTAATGTTTTAGATTTGGTGAAAACTTATAAGTTTCAACTCTAAAATTTGGATTTATGATGCTTCCATTTGAATTTTGGATTTGTACTTTTTTGTGAATTTTTTATTTTTTATTTTTAGTTTTATAAATGTTAAACGGGTTAGGCGGGTCGGGTTAGGGTTGAGATTTTTTGACCCATTTAATAAACGGGTCGGGTTAGGGTTAGGCATTCTTAACCCGTTTAACTTTGAACCCGACACGAACCCGACACGACACGACACGTTTTCCAGGTATAGATTCACTTACGAAAAACGATTCTCGATCCCCCTTGATGAATACCAAGAGAGAAACTTACCTTCTCCCCCTCGGACGGAGGACTAGAGAACCTTACCAAACATCTTGCGATAGTGCTCCCCCTTAACACATGAACAACTTCGAAAACTTTACCACAAACGACTTACTCTATAAGTGACGAACTGCTGGACTGCAAAAAATAATAAAACACCACGAAGAACAAAGAAACACACGAGAGAAAAAAATAGAAACAAACAAAATCTAATTTATTAATACAGAAGTTTGAAACTTGCACAGAACTCAACGAGTAAAATGCAACAACCAATGAGTGTGAATATGAGCATCTAGAGACAAGTCACTGGGGCATTAGGTCACAGTCATTCGTTATTGAATGAAACTCGGCTAGGTCTGTAGAAACGTCAAACTTTCAGATTCAGCATACCTAGCTTGGACACAAGATAATTAAAACATTTTTCATCCAAGGCTTTGGTAAAAAGGTCTGCTAACTGATGTTATGTATTAACAAAGGAGTTCGATGGTACCTCTTTCCACGTGGTCTTTTATGAAATGATAGCGCACATCAATGTGTTTCGTCTTCGTGTGTTGGACGGGATTGCTGGATATTGCAATGGCGCTCTTCGAGTCACAGTAAATGGGGATCTTCGAATAGTGAAAGCCATAGTCTTTCAGCTGGGTGCACATCCAAATAACTTGCGAGCAGCAGCTGGCGGTTGCGACATACTCTGCCTCAGCGGTAGAGGTGGACACGTAGTTTTGCTTCTTCGAAGCCCAGCTGACAAGACGATTACCCAAGAACTGGACATGTCCTGACATGTTTTTCCGATCCAGTATGTTTCCGTCATGGTCAGCGTCTGAATAAGCTGTCAGCTCAAACCCTGTCTCTTTCGGGTACCACAAACCAAGATCAACAGTACCTTTTAAATAACGAAAAATACGCTTAATTGCAGCTAAGAGACAGGCCCTTTTGTTTACCTTAGGGTGAGACAGATAATACCAAAAAGCAAGTATACAAATTGGTACTATGTCACCTTACAAGTAATAAAATGGTAAAGATACCAGATATCGTCCCACAGAGATTGGATTAAAAAGTGTGTTAAAAGTATGATGAAAGATGAGATTTCAGATGACGACTTTGAAGCAATATTTTGGAAGGTTGGTTAACACAGATTTAACTAAACAAGAATAAACGAGAAGCAAGGGTGTAAGACTTTTGATGGTATGTGGATCCAAATTCCAGTGGGTCAATGCTACAGCACCTGTTATAGCATGATGCTATTTGAGTGCTGCAGCATGCTTCTGACTTTAACTAGTTTCATTATCGATTTTAAGACACGTTCCTCTTGGACTCTTACCATCCCATTATTCCAGTAGCTATGAATCATTTCATCTCTGAGCAAAATTCCAGATAAGGGAATGATGGGAATGGAGTTCTCAAAATATACGGCAAAACAAATTCTCTTTGTTAAAAGTTACTCTTTCGACATAACCCCCGTACCTCCCAAGTTGATGTATTCCAAATAGCTTATCTCTAAGTCTATTCCATTTTAACCCTTTGAAAAAGTGACAACTTATCAAGAATGGATCATTTTAAATGACACAAGTAACAACTCTCGTTGCAAGTAACTCTTTCGATATTACCTCCCATGTCATTCAATTTGACGTGTTATTCAATGGCCTATCTCTAGGTCCATGACACTATCACACTATCAAAATAATCATTTTGTCAAAGAGTTTTGTTATCTTGATAAAACTTGAGTTGGAATAATAAAATTTCGTTAAAGTCACAAAAATACTCACTTTCTTTTATATCCACATAACCACCCTTTTGCCTCACACCCAAGCTAGATGATTAGCTATTCATTACAATAAAGAAATAAAAACTACTACTAAGAATTACAACGATAAACATAATGGAAATTGCTCTTGAAATGTAAATGACTTGGAAGTATATAAATATATATATATGTGTGTAACTAAAAATGTAAAGACGAGAATGTAAATTACAAGGAAATGGAAATGACAAGAAGGCAAACTTGAAGATAAATACAATAAATTTTAACTACTAAAATCTAGAACAAAAGAGAAAAGGAAAGGCTATAGATGCAAGATGAAGAAAGAATAATACAACTAAAAAGGTGCAGGTGCTGTTTCAATGTTGCAGCATGCATATTCAAACATGAAGGTTATATAAAGAAGATGAAGAACACGATGAAGATCATAAGAACATAAGCATGGATTCTGGAAATTAAAAGAACACGGTACTGGAAGGTGACCAGTTCGTGATTTGGACAGAAATTAAAAGGATTACATATAACAAGGTTGAAAGCTTAACATAAAATATGAAGAGCAAGATGAAGAACATAAACACTAATACTTGAAATTAACTAAAAAGTGGTTCAAGAACAACCCCAAGCTACCGTCGATCAGATGCAAAATACTTGAAAGAACATAATCTAAGATGATAAGAGATGATAGGAGAAGATGTGGGTGATGTCCCCTTAAGAGCAACTAAGCACTCCTTTTATAACAAAAGGGAGTGGCAAACTTGCAATTTTAAGGGGAATCTAATTGTACTTACCTAGTCTAAGCCTACTAGAACTACCAAAGTTTGTCCCCATTTAACCAACATATTACAAACCATATTAACTAATGTTTAGAGGTTACAATCAGATTAGTTCCATGCCAAAAATCAGATTATGCTCCATCCTTTTTGATTCTTTCATCCAAAACCATCAGCTCCATGCTGTTCTGATGCTGCAGCATGCCCTGTTTCCAAATAGATTTCCAAAAGATAACCAAATTTAGCCTACAATCTTAATAAAACAAGTAAACCACACAATTTAAGCTCCAAGACACAATAAATGGAAAATAAGATAGAAAATGACTCAAAGTGGGATTTGAAAATGAAAAATCTATCTAAAAAGGCTAAAAGAAAAGGGCTTAAGTACTCAAAATTGAGTACTTATCACCACCCCAAACTAAAAACTTTGCTTGTCCCCAAGCAATACAAAGAACAAAAGAAAAGACATTAAATGTGAAAGTTTTGCATTGGAATACATTAGGTGTATATCATGAGTTTGAGCATGCCAAGTCTACATCATATAGCCTTTCATAAATCCAAAGTAACCAACAATCTCATCCTATGTGCTTTGACATGAACCATATGCTAGCCTTATATTCTTTTTGTTATGGACACACATCCTACATCACACCTCTTTCATGGCTTGAGTGTATGGGTTTCTCTCTTTTGGCTCTTTCTTTCCTTTTCATGCCTTTTCTCACACATGTACCAACATTTGAAAATTTTTCAAATTTTTGTGCATTTTCTGTTGGTACATACACCAGCCCCTATGGGACTTTTGTGGTGTTGATTTGCCACTTTTCATGGCTTTTCTTGTGCCATATTAGACACCCACCCACCCCAAACTAAGAATTCTACAATGTCCTCATTGTAGGAGAGAAGGGTGTTTCTGAAATTGATATTTGGGTGGCTAAGGTGCAAGAAAAGAATGAATGCCAGTGAGTGTGATATGTATAGAATGTGGTCCAAAATGTGTCCCAAGCAACTATTAGGCTAGTTGTAGCATGCATTTCTTCTAATAATGAGATGTGGACTCATAAAATTATTATGGATATACAACTTAACTAATCATAGCAACACATGATCCAATGCAAACAAAACAAACCTATAAAAATTAAAAGACTCATCCCAGACTAAAAACTAAAATAAACAGATATGGAGCAAAAACAAGGTGTGATTTAAACCTGTCCTACTCAGGTTGAGTAGGCTGTTTGTGGCCAACAGGGGCTGCAAGTGAGACTGCTAAGAGGCTGGAGGCTGCAGCACCAATGTGAGCACTTTCTTCTGCTGCCAATTTGACCTTCAAATCTGCTATCTCTCTCTTCTGTCTTTTCATCATCCTTTTCAGCTTCTTCACTTCTGCACTCTCCTCCTCTTGATCCTTTCTCATTCTACTATCAACCATCGACTGCACCTCCACCTTGAGATCTTCTAGCCTTTCTATGAACTCATTTCTTTGTTGAAGGACTGTGTCCATAAGATTGCTATTTTGAGCCAAGACTTCTTGCATCATTCCCACCATCTCATTGGCCCCAACACCCTTTTCTTTCCTGTCCCTCAGCCTCTGGACTGCCTTCATATCCATCTGGAACCTTTCTCTTTGTTCCTTGACCACCAAATCATCAATATACCTTGGCACCCCCATCTCAGTTAGCAGCTTGGTTAACATCCCAGGGAAGTAGAACTTTCCCCTGGATTTTGATCTGGTAGAGCACTCTCTTATGCTCCTCATAATGATCCTTCTGAAGTTGATGGTTTTTCCTGTCACAAGACAATAGAGTAAAAGCATCCTTTCCACAGTAATGAAGGTATCATGAGAGGTTGGTGAGATGGTGTGCCTCACAAAATTGATCCACACATTAGAGTCAGCTGTGAGGTTTGAGGCTCTGAAGGTCCTTAACATCAGATTTGCATGGCTTTCCCAATTAGTTTTAGGCTTTCCCAAAACTGCAACCACTTCAGCAAGGTCACTGGCAGTGGCCTTATGCACAAGTGCATAATACTCTGTTTTCTTTGGTGGGTTGAGTTCTAGGAATTGATTGATTCTTTTGGCAGTGAGGTGGACAGTGGTTCCTCTAACATGGATTTTTGAGGCTGAGGTGACAGACATCTCACAATAAAATTCTCGAATAAGGGTGAGATTGTAGGAATCATACACATGGCACAACTTGCTAAGACCTTGGGTGTCAACTACTTGCCTTATGAAATGGAATTCCCTCATACTATGTTCATCTATTCCTCTCTCAGGGAATCCAATTTTTGTTTGAAATTTAGGCCACATCTTGGCTGCAGCCTTGGAGCTGAACCCATTGTGAGGTGAGGTAGGCCTTGGCAACAGAGTTACAACAGGTTCCTCTCTTCTCTTTTTTCCTCTCACAGACTGCTCATGCTGCAATGATGCTGCAACATAGCAGTTGGTATCAGTGGGTTTTGTTCCAGATGGTTCCCCTTCAACTATCACTTTTTTGGTTCTCTCACTCTTTCTAGTCCCTTCCCTGATGGTTTTCCTGGCAAAAACCTTTCCCAATCTCTTTCTTTTCTTAGTTGGCTTGACTACCACTGACTCTTCTTCCTCAGTCCACACAACTTCATTCAAAGGGAAATCCATAAATGGGTCCTCATGGTTTTCACCTATATCTCTATCCACATTCATATTTTCAATGATGGTTTCCTCACTTCTTCCTATCCCAATGTCATCAATAGGGTTCTCAATATTTTTTTCAATAGTAAATCCCTCAAATGGGTCAAGACTCTCAACAGTCATTCCTACTTCTTCAACAGTTGGTCTAGGCATTGGGTTAATGGTGACCATTTTTTCAGTAGAGTTCAATGGCCCAAATGAGCAATCGAACTCAAACTTTCTGAAATGATCAACATTCACCTTTGTTGAAGAGATAGGCATTCCAGACTCATCCTCCGAACATGAGGTGATCAGGCCATCGACCATAGATTTTTGAGCAGGGGAAGATACCTGAGATTCTGCAATGGTAATGAAGTTGGGATGGAGAATAACCGCAAATGGATTACTTTCTGGAATCTCCCCTGTTGTTGTCGCTCTGTCCGAAATTTCTTCTCTTTCGGCCATTGGAGAACCCTCGATGTCAGAAGCATTAGGGAATAGGGTCTGCGGAGTGAGAATGTGGAGGAATGGTCGAGTTTGTGCAGGGCTGGAGTTGTCTTCCGAAACCGTTGAAGGTCGAGGGTTGCTCGCGTTCGGGCTTTGCTCGACAGCCCTGGTTCATTGGCTTCGTCTTCTTCCTTCGCTATTAGGGTTTCGAGCCGTGGCTTTCTTTATCTTTGCCATGATACAGGTTGAATCACTGAGAAAGGGGAAGAAGATGGTGGTTCTTGAGAGTTGTTTGGCTTGCGAGGGAAGAGATAGGGAGTGAGGAGAGTGGGAGTGAGAGTGAGAGAGGGAACGGTTAATCAAAAAGAGGGTTTTCTGGAAAATGAAAAGACAAAAGGTGACTTGATGGTGTCCTTATCTGATTTAAATTAGGGGATGCAAGCTGTGATTTAGGTGTAACTTGGGTAAAGACCATTGGGTTTTTAAGGAAAAGTACAAAAAGGCATCTTTTGGAGGTTTCCTCATCATTGGAGCTATAAATTAGACATAAAGTCTAAAATTAGCTAAAAATATGATTTCACCCATTGTACTTTCCTTAAACAAACCCCAAAATTTTTATCTGATATAATCCCCAAATTTTCAGCTAGACATTCCCTTTTTCTTTGAAGACTCAGATTTATGGTGCTGTAGCATTGGAATAGCATCCTCTTCTTTCCTCCTTTTTCCTAAATTAAGGCTGCACACTAACAAACAGATTACACAAGACTAATAAAGAAAATTGCTAAACTAATTAAACAAAGATTATTTACACAGATTGTGGAACTTTGAGATAGTTCCCATCTTTGATTGAAGCTTTTTAGCATAGAGTGACCATCTCCACAGAGCTATGCTGTGGAGATGCTACAGCATCATGGTATAGCTTTACTCTCTGGCCATTGACTTTGAACACACTATTGTTCTCCGGATTGACTAAGTCTACAGCCCCATATGGATATACTTTGTGGATGAGAAATGGGCCTGACCATCTAGACTTAAGTTTACCTGGAAACAATTTCAGCCTAGAATTGAACAAAAGACATTTCTGGCCTGCTTTTAACTCTCTGTGCCTAATCCTATTGTCATGCCATTTTTTGGTTTTCTCTTTGTATAACTTGGCATTCTCATAGGACAAGTTCCTATGTTCTTCTAGCTCACAGAGTTGTAACTTTCTCTTGTTTCCAGCCTCATCTAAGTTCATGTTCAATTCCTTTATAGCCCAATATGCTTTATGTTCAAGTTCCAAAGGGAGATGGCAGGCCTTTCCAAAGACTAGCTTGTATGGGGACATACCCAAAGGTGTTTTAAAAGCAGTTTTGTATGCCCATAAAGCATCATCTAGTTTGAAAGCCCAGTCTTTTCTGTTTGGTTTAACAACTTTTTCAAGAATCCCTTTTATTTCCCTGTTTGAGAGCTCAGCCAAACCATTGGTTTGTGGGTGATAAGCAGTGGCAACCCTGTGTTTCACATGATATTTTTCAAGAACTTTACTCAACAAATTGTTTATAAAGTGGGTACCCTCATCACTAATTAGTGCCCGGGGGGTACCAAACCTTGTAAAAATCTGTTTTTGTAAAAACTTTACAACAGTTTTAGCATCATTAGAAACACATGCCATTGCCTCTACCCATTTTGAAACATAATCAACAGCAACTAAGATATATTGACAATTATTTGAAGGGGGAAAAGGTCCCATAAAATCTATTCCCCAAACATCGAACAACTCAACTTCCAAGATCCCATTCAAAGGCATTTCATTTTTCTGAGAAATGGAACCACTTCTCTGGCATTCATTACATCTTTGAACAAAATTATGGGAGTCTTTAAAGAGAGTTGGCCAATAAAATCCTGATTGAAGCACTTTAGCTGCTGTTCTTTGGCCTCCAAAATGTCCTCCATAAGCTGATTGATGGCAATGCTGTAGAATTGCTGCAGCTTCAGTTTCTGGGATACACCTTCTCAACAATTGATCTGTACCAAGTTTAAACAGAAAAGGATCATCCCACAAGTAAAATTTGCAATCATGGAGAAATTTCTTAAGCATGTGATGAGTATAATCAGAAGGTGTGATGCCACAAGCCAAATAATTTGCTATATCAGCAAACCATGGAAGTTGTGCCTGCACCATAAGAATCTTTTCATCAGGGAAAGTCTCAGTAATGCTTCCACCTTCCCTACTTTCAACAAGTTTCTCTAACCTGGACAAATGATCAGCCACTTGGTTCTCAGTCCCCTTCCTATCAACAATCTCTAGGTCAAACTCTTGTAATAACAAAACCCATCTTATCAGCCTAGGTTTAGTATCTTTCTTTGATATCAAATACTTAATGGCAGCATGGTCGGTATGTACAATGACTTTTGCTCCCATCAAATATGATCTAAACTTTTCAAATGCAAAAACCACAGCTAATAATTCTTTCTCAGTTGTTGTGTAATTAATTTGAGCTTCATTTAGGGTTTTGCTTGCATAGTGGATGGAATGAAAAATTTTCTCTTTTCTTTGACCTAATACAGCACCAACAGACCAGTCACTGGCATCACACATGATTTCAAAAGGTTTGTCCCATTCAGGAGCCACAACTACTGGTGCAGTTACCAGAGCTTTCTTTAAAGTGAGGAATGCATTTCTACATTCATCATTGAAATCAAACTTTTGGTCATGCTGTAATAATAGACATAAAGGTTTTGAAATTTTTGAAAAGTCTTTTATAAACCGTCTATAAAATCCAGCATGGCCAAGAAAGCTCCTGATACCTTTGACAGTTGTTGGTTCAGGTAGTTTTTCAATTACTTCAAGCTTAGCTTTGTCTACCTCAACTCCTCTTTTAGAAATTAAATGACCAAGGACAATCCCTTCTGTTACCATGAAATGACATTTTTCCCAATTAAGGACCAGGTCAGTCTCCTCACACCTTTTAAGACTTTGTTTTAAATTATCCAAACACTGATCAAAAGATGAACCATAAACAGAAAAATCATCCATAAATATTTCAATGGATTTTTCAAGCATATCGGAAAATATGGACATCATGCATCTCTGAAAAGTGGCAGGAGCATTGCAAAGTCCAAAAGGCATCCTTCTGAAGGCAAAGGTGCCATAAGGACAAGTGAAGGTAGTCTTCTCCTGGTCTTCTGGTGCTATGGCTATCTGGTTGTATCTTGAGTATCCATCCAAGAAGCAGTAGTACTCTTTTCCAGCCAACCTGTCTAACATTTGATCAACAAAAGGTAAGGGAAAATGGTCCTTTTGAGTAGCCTTGTTCGGCCTACGGTAGTCCATGCAGATTCTCCATCCGGAGACTATTCTGGTAGGATGAGTTCATTCTTGTCATTGGAAATGACAGTGATCCCTCCCTTCTTAGGTACACACTGGACTGGACTAACCCAAGAACTACTGGCTATTGGGAAAATAATTCCTGCATCTAACCATTTCAAAATTTCCTTTTTCACTACCTCTTTCATGACAGGGTTCAGTCTTCGTTGTGGCTCTATGGAAGTGAAGTTCTTGTCTTCTAAGATGATCTTATGTTGACAAATAGAGGGACTAATCCCCTTAAGGTCAGCAATAGTCCATCCTATGGCTTTTGTGTGCAACTTCAACATATCTACTAACTTCTTTTCTTGATGCAATTCTAGGGTGGCAGAAATAATGACTGGCAGTTTGTCTTCTCCTCCTAAAAAGGCATACTTCAAGTGAGATGGGAGTTGTTTCAACTCCAGGTCAGGTGGTGAGATTATTGATGGAGTAAATGACTTTTGTTCATTACTTTCCAGCAGCTCAAATGCTGCAGCATCCAAAGGGACAAACTTTTTCTCCAAGGTCTTATCATCATCATCATCATATTCCTTGTCTAAGTCTCCCAAGGTCAGGTCTTCCTCATCCTCCTCTTCTATCCTACAGGTTTGCTTGACTCCCTCTTCATGACACAAGTCCTCAATGACACCCAGGCTTGAGCAGTCTTCTAGATCACTAGGGTATTTTAAAGAATTGAAGACATTGAATGTGACTTTTTGGTCTTGCAGTCTCATGGTCAACTCACCCTTCTGGACATCTATCAAAGTTCTACCTGTAGCTAAGAAAGGTCTTCCCAAAAGTATGGGAATATCCTTGTCAGCCTCAAAGTCTAAAATGATAAAATCAGCCGGAAAAATGAACTTGTCAACCTGGACTAACACATCTTCAATCTTACCCTTGGGATATGCAATGGTCTTATCAGCTAGAATGAGTGTGACTGTGGTAGGTCTGGCCTCTCCTATGCCTAAGCTTTTGAAAATGGACAATGGCATAAGGTTGACACTAGCACCTAAATCACATAGTGCCTTCCCAACCTCTTTCCCACCTATGGAGCAAGGAATAGTGAAACTCCCTGGATCTTTTTGCTTAGGGGGAATCTTGTTGGTCAAGAGAGCACTGCAACCTTCTGTGAGGGAAACAGTCTCATATTCATTCAATTTCTTTTTCTTGCTCAATATGTCTTTTAAAAACTTGGCATAACTGGGCATCTGCTCAATTGCTTCAACAAGAGGTATGTTGATATGCAATGCTTTGAAAACATCCAAAAATTTCTTGAATTGCAATTCCTCCTTCTCATTCCTTAACCTTTGGGGGTAAGGAATGTAAGGGGGAACTGGTTTGATCACTGCTTGGTTTGATTGTTTTGAGCAAGATGGCTCTAGTATGCTTTTGGTCTTGGTTTCATTAGGTGAAATCACAACTGTTGTCTTTGGATTAGTCAAAATTGGACTTGAACCTGTGATCTTAGGATCTTGATTTTCTTCTTGAATTTCTGGTATTGGAATTACATGGATCTCTGGATCAGGAATGGACTTTGGTGTTTTTTCAAAATCTGTTTTGGTTGTTGGTCCAGATTCCTTTTCCACAGATTCAGGTAATTCTTTACCACTCCTAAGTGTGACAGCTTTCACATGTTCTTTTCCAGGAGCCTTGGGTAATTCTGTGTTACTGGGCAAAGTGCCTGAGGCTCTGTTGTTCTGATTAAGTGCAATTTGACTTACTTGTGTTTCCAAACTCCGGAGAGCTGCTTGTGTCTGACTCATGAATCTTCTCATCATTGCTTCAAGAGAGAGATTTGAGTCATCTTGTGGAGGTGCATGATGTTGATTTTGAAAAGGTGGTTGAGTGTGCTGATTGTTTTGAAAACCTTGACTACGATTATTCTGATGATGATTTCCCTTGTACTGGTTTTGAGAACTACTTGCTTGATTTTGAAAATTGGAGTTCCCTTGATTTTGAAAATTGGAGTTCCCTTGATGCTTTGGTGCTGGTGGATTCAAACATGGACTGTTCCAAGAGAAGTTTGGGTGCTGTTTCCAGCTTGCATTGTAGTGGTTGGAGTGGGGAGCAGGTCTGTTTTGAACAAAATTTACAGATTCAGAATTATGTGGACAGTTTTCATAAGAATGCTCTCCACCACAACACACACATTGCACAGAAAGAACTGCTGAAGCAGGTGTAGAGACAGTCGTCTGTGTTCCTTGACCCGAAGTTAGATTTTTAAGCATGTTGGTCATGGAAGCAAGCTGAGCTGTCAATGCAGTGTATGCATCCACATCATGCATTCCAGCAGTTTTCCTTTGAGTTTGGGCCCTTGGATCAGCCCAATGTCCATTGTTTGTTGAAATCTTTTCAAGAATCTCATACCCGGCATTGTAGGTATTAGAAGTAAAAGCCCCTCCTGAAGTCGCATCGAGCATCTGTTTTGCATTAGGAACAAACCCATTGTAAAACGTCTCGAGTTGAATACAGTAGGGAATGCCATGATGAGGACACTTTCTCAACAATTCTTTAAATCTTTCCCACGCATCCGGAATAGCTTCATCATCCATTTGTTTAAACATGCAAATCTCATTTCTGGATTTGGCATTCCGGGTAGGTGGAAAATATTTTCGCAAAAATTTTTCAGCCATATCACTCCATGATGGTACTGAACCTGGTGCTAATGAATTGAACCAAACTTTTGCCCTATCCCTTAAAGAAAATGGGAATAGAGTGAGCCTTAAGGCATCAACAGATACTCCAGGGATTAGAAAAACATCGGTGATTTCCATAAAAGATTTTAAATGCGAATGTGGATCTTCCGATGGCATTCCAGAAAATTGACCATTGGCTTGCAACATATGAAACATGATGGGTTTTGGTTCAAAGTGCAAAGTGTCTAATTGTGGCCTAATAATCCCAGAATTCAATTGCTCGAAATTAGGAATTGCATAGTCCATAATTCTTCCATATTTTGAGTTTGCAAGATCAATGATATTTTGTGGTTCAACATTACCAACAGACCCGGCCTCATCTTCCTCATCATTATGATTTTGGTGATTTTGAAACTGATGAGGTGGAGGATTTCCAAAAATTGGTGCATTATTTGCAAAAATTGGCGGCGGCCTGATTTGATTCACTAAAGGTGGTCTCATTTGATTTTCCAAAGGTGGCGGTTGATTTTCCAAAAGTGGTGGTCTAAGATGCATGTTTTCAAAGCCCGGGGGAGGTCCTTCCATATTGAGAGGATTTATGTTTTGAAAAATTCTTTGAATTCTCCTTCTTTGACGGAAGGTTCTCTCAATATCTGGATCTAACTCAAAAAGTTCCCCGCGTTGTATTCTTGGCATGCACCACTTTTAAAAATCTTTTGAAATTCCCAAAGGTGGTAGAAAAACCAAATCTTTTAAAATACTTTACAAACACTTTTGACTTGCCAATCCCCGGCAACGGCGCCAAAAACTTGACAGGCCCTTTTGTTTACCTTAGGGTGAGACAGATAATACCAAAAAGCAAGTATACAAATTGGTACTATGTCGCCTTACAAGTAATAAAATGGTAAAGATACCAGATATCGTCCCACAGAGATTGGATTAAAAAGTGTGTTAAAAGTATGATGAAAGATAAGATTTCAGATGACGACTTTGAAGCAATATTTTGGAAGGTTGGTTAACACAGATTTAACTAAACAAGAATAAACGAGAAGCAAGGGTGTAAGACTTTTGATGGTATGTGGATCCAAATTCCAGTGGGTCAATGCTACAGCACCTGTTATAGCATGATGCTATTTGAGTGCTGCAGCATGCTTCTGACTTTAACTAGTTTCATTATCGATTTTAAGACACGTTCCTCTCGGACTCTTACCATCCCATTATTCCAGTAGCTATGAATCATCTCATCTCTGAGCAAAATTCCAGATAAGGGAATGATGGGAATGGAGTTCTCAAAATATACGGCAAAACAAATTCTCTTTGTTAAAAGTTACTCTTTCGACATAACCCCCGTACCTCCCAAGTTGATGTATTCCAAATAGCTTATCTCTAAGTCTATTCCATTTTAACCCTTTGAAAAAGTGACAACTTATCAAGAATGGATCATTTTAAATGACACAAGTAACAACTCTCGTTGCAAGTAACTCTTTCGATATTACCTCCCATGTCATTCAATTTGACGTGCTATTCAATGGCCTATCTCTAGGTCCATGACACTATCACACTATCAAAATAATCATTTTGTCAAAGAGTTTTGTTATCTTGATAAAACTTGAGTTGGAATAATAAAATTTCGTTAAAGTCACAAAAATACTCACTTTCTTTTATATCCACATAACCACCCTTTTGCCTCACACCCAAGCTAGATGATTAGCTATTCATTACAATAAAGAAATAAAAACTACTACTAAGAATTACAACGATAAACATAATGGAAATTGCTCTTGAAATGTAAATGACTTGGAAGTATATAAATATATATATATATGTGTGTAACTAAAAATGTAAAGACGAGAATGTAAATTACAAGGAAATGGAAATGACAAGAAGGCAAACTTGAAGATAAATACAATAAATTTTAACTACTAAAATCTAGAACAAAAGAGAAAAGGAAAGGCTAGAGATGCAAGATGAAGAAAGAATAATACAACTAAAAAGGTGCAGGTGCTGTTTCAATGTTGCAGCATGCATATTCAAACATGAAGGTTATATAAAGAAGATGAAGAACACGATGAAGATCATAAGAACATAAGCATGGATTCTAGAAATTAAACGAACACGGTACTGGAAGGTGACCAGTTCGTGATTTGGACAGAAATTAAAAGGATTACATATAACAAGGTTGAAAGCTTAACATAAAATATGAAGAGCAAGATGAAGAACATAAACACTAATACTTGAAATTAACTAAAAAGTGGTTCAAGAACAACCCCAAGCTACCGTCGATCATATGCAAAATACTTGAAAGAACATAATCTAAGATGATAAGAGATGATAGCAGAAGATGTGGGTGATGTCCCCTTAAGAGCAACTAAGCACTCCTTTTATAACAAAAGGGAGTGGCAAACTTGCAATTTTAAGGGGAATCTAATTGTACTTACCTAGTCTAAGCCTACTAGAACTACCAAAGCTTGTCCCCATTTAACCAACATATTACAAACCATATTAACTAATGTTTAGAGGTTACAATCAGATTAGTTCCATGCCAAAAATCAGATTATGCTCCATCCTTTTTGATTCTTTCATCCAAAACCATCAGCTCCATGTTGTTCTGATGCTGCAGCATGCCCTGTTTCCAAATAGATTTCCAAAAGATAACCAAATTTAGCCTACAATCTTAATAAAACAAGTAAACCACACAATTTAAGCTCCAAGACACAATAAATGGAAAATAAGATAGAAAATGACTCAAAGTGGGATTTGAAAATGAAAAATCTATCTAAAAAGGCTAAAAGAAAAGGGCTTAAGTACTCAAAATTGAGTACTTATCACTAAGTGAGCCCCCTTTTAGGTTTGGACTGAAATCTTGCACACAAGAAAGTCGAGAACATAATATCTGGCAGGCTAGCCGTCAAGTACATCAGAGAACCTATCATTCATCTATAAGTTGTAGCATTTACATCCTTTCCGTCAGGATCGGAGTGTAGCTTGATACTGGTAGACATGGGGGTTTTCATAGGTGAAGAATTTTCCATCTGGTATTTCCAAAAAATATCCGAGATGTACTTAGATTGATTAATGAAAATTCCTGTTGCTAATTGTTTAGCTTGAAGACCCAGGAAAAAATTCATTTGCCCCATCATGCTCATTTGAAAATGTTTACACATGAGGGCTGAGAAGTTCTGACAGTACTTGGGGTTTGTGGAGCCAAAGATTATGTCATCGACATAGATCTGTACAAGAATAATATCGCGCTTTTCTCGTTTAATAAAAAGAGTTGTATCTATCTTACCTTTAGAAAAGCCATATTTAACTAAGAAGGATGAGAGAGCATCATACCAGGCTCGTGGCGCTTGCTTGAGACCGTATAAGGCCTTGTCAAGAAAATAGACATGATTAGGTTTTTCAGAACTCACGAAGCCTTCGGGTTGCGAGACATAAACTTCCTCCTTGAGAACGCCATTTAGAAACGCGGATTTCACATCCATTTGAAAGACGATGAAGTTCTTGTGAGCGACGTAGGCAAGGAACATGCGAATCGCTTCAATGCGGGCAACCGGTGCAAACGTCTCATCGTAATCTATACCTTCTTGCTGGTGATATCCTTTATCTACTAGACGCGCTTTATTCCGGACTATTATTCCATTTTCGTCCTTTTTGTTCTTGAAAATCTATTTTGTCCCAATCACCGTCTTATTCTTTGGCCGGGGAACAAGACGCCATAATTTGAGGCTCTCAAATTGGTTGAGTTCCTCTTGCATAGATATCACCCAGTCCGGATCATTCAATGCTTCAGAGACGGTGGAAGGTTCGATACGGCTGAGGAACGAAGAAAATAAGCAGTCATTCGCGGTGGTGGATCGAGTCTGAACAGGTGAATTGGGATCACCGATGATCTGATAGAGGATGAGCTCGTGTCCACTTGGTGGCATGTGGAATAGGTTGATATGTCTGTTGAGAAGTATCAGAATCCACATAACCACCGGGGGGTAGATCCTGAACTACTTCGAGGGATGACGGCCTGTGGGGTGGAAGCTCCGGGGCTGGAGTCGGGCGTGAAGCCGAGGACGACTCAGCAGGTGATGACGCGATGACAGTATCCGGGATTACCGGAGAGGGAACTTCGGTAGCACCTTTAGCAGGGGTTGGTTCAAGAGTTCCAACTGCTGCCGGTGCGTTAGGAGGAACTTGAGAAGTAGGAGGGGAGTCAGGCAAGGTTGAATCACCTGAATCTGATGGACCAGTGACCTGGGTCACTTCTGGTGCATGAGCATCATTCCTGTTACATGATATAGCATTAGGCATGGAAGGAAAATAATCAACATAAAAATGCTCATAAAGTAAACTAAAATCTGAAAGATGTGCTCTTGACGTAGACGCTTGATTTGGATCTACTTGAGATTATGTAGATCCTGAACGTAATTGTCCAGAAGCCAACACACCATTTAAAGCGGGTTCTGAACTGAGGTGTTCAGAAGCCATATCAGCGGCCTCGTCAAAAGTCACGTTTACACTCTCAACGACGGTCTTTGTCCGTTTGTTGTAGACTCTGTAGGCTTTGGCTTGCTGTGAATAGCTGATGAACACTCCTTCGTCTGCTTTTGGGCTGAATTTTCCGAGATCATCCTTGTCATTCAGTACGAAGCACGTGCACCTGAAAGCATGGAAATACTTGATGTTCGGGATACGATTGTTGATGATCTCGTATGGGGTCTTGTTGAACCGCTTGTTGATGATACTACGGTTTTGAGTGTAGCATGCGGTAGCAACTGCTTTTGCCCATAAAAATAGCGGGAGCTTGGACTGAGATAACATCGTGCGGGTGGCTTCTACAAGAGTTCGATTCCGGCGCTCTACTACCTCGTTTTGCTGACGAGTACGAGCAGCTGAGAAGGTATGTGTGATGCCCACTGAAGTTAGGTAACCGGTGAGCACTTGATTCTTGAACTCTGTGTCGTTATCCGTCCTAATGGTCTGGACTGATAGGTTGAGACTGACTTGAATGCTCTTCAGAAGAGAAATGATCAATTCGGGGGTTTCATCCTTTGAACGAAGGAATCTGACCCACGTGTAGCGAGAAAAGTCATCAACCATCACCAGGACATACTTCTTGTGATTGATACCCTGAATGCGCATTGGTCCACACAAATCCATATGAATGAGTTTAAGGGACCGAGAAGTACTAGGAGTGGCTTTAGGCTTGTGAGAAACCTTCTTCATCTTGCCCATTTCACAGGCGGCACACAAATGATCTTTTTCGAACTTAAGATCTGGCATTCCCTTCACGTGTCCACCGAGCACCAACTTATTGATAGTCTTGAAGTTCAGGTGCGAGAGTCTATGATGCCATAAACAGTTTTGTTCGGCTGAGGCTTTGGACATCAAACAAACTTCCTTATCTGCTTTCAGAGACGAGAGGTCAATCGTGTAGAGATTTGTGCGACACGTTCCAGCAAGAATTTCTTTTCCATCTTCAGTCCGAACGCTGCACCTTTTTGCTTTGAAGGTGACCTCTAGATTGTTATCGCAGAATTGACCGATGCTGAACAAGTTGTGACCAAGACTTTCGATGTAGGACACTTTCTTGATTGTGAGATTATCCTTAACGATATCGCCATAACCCATGATGGGAGAATAGTGATCATTCCCAAATCGCACATTTCCACAAAACTTCTCGATGAAGTTTGTGAGAAGCTCCTTTCTTCCGGTCATGTGCTTGGAGCAGCCTGAATCTAAATACCACACATGACCGTCCTGTAAAACAAGTTAATGCTTTTTAGGTACCCATTAGTAAATGGGTCCTTTGGGGTTAGACTTAACACCCGACTGGGAGGCCCGTTTAGACTTGGGTTTGTTTCTATGGCGGAGAACATCAAAATTAGAATGAGAATTAGACACATGATAAGAACCAAACCAATCAGATGCAAAACGACGGTCAACAAAATCATTCAATCCACAGTAGGAGCAACAAAGACAATCATGAGACAGTTGAAGTAATTGTGGAATTGAATAAACTTTTAAAGGTAAAAATCCATTACATTCAACCAAAGGTTTAGAATTAAAAACATCATGACTGTTATTGTTTTTCCTAGAATTTAAAACTGGATTAACTAATAATGTCGTCGTCGTGTTCTCCTTAGACTTCTTAGCTACCCACGCATATTTGACTTCTTTGCGTCGACCAAAAGTATCTGAAATACCGTTAAACCCATAGTCAGAAGATTTGAATTTTGATAATTGTTGCTTTTTAGAGCGACGGGTCTTTTTCTTCTTCTGTGAACGTCTTTTGGATTTAGAATTTGAAGAATTATTCACAGAAGAGTTTTGTGGGGCAGATGTGGAACATTCACCCTTGTAAAATTTTACCGGAGACTCACAAGAAGAAGTTAGAAAATCAACGTGACTTGGTAGAGAAGGTTTAAAATCAAATTGGTCCAATTGACTATCTAGGCACACCTCAGAATTCAAGAATGCTGAAAATTCCATTTCCTCATCAGAAGGAGCCTTATTACTTGATGAATTCAGGACATCGGAAGGATTTGTTGTAAGCGGATCAAAGGCGGAAGTGGTTTGAAAATCAGAACAATGATCCGGGTGAGGCTCTTTTCCTTTGTTTGAAAGAGTTGGTGACGAGTCACCCATAAAGGCTTTACAGAAAGATGTGTCCGAGGGTGGATAGGAATTTTCAGACAGATGAATTTTCTCAACTTGGAGAATTGTAGGCTTAGCTTGAGGCTCAGCCTTGTGAAATCTCTCTTTCATCCGATCTGCTGCCAAAGCAGCCAGTTGTGAAGTTAGCTTCTTTATTTCTGTCTGAAAGTATTTCTTTTCCTCCTCCGACACAGTTTCCTTTTTATCGGAATTGAGACACTCAATTTGGGATAAAAGCTCTTGTTTTTCCTTTTGAAAAATGTTTCTCTCCTGTTCAAATGACTCTTCTAGCTGAACAATTTTCTTTTCTAAAATCAGAGGTGGAACATAAACTTTATGGTCTAGTGGTTCCTCCTCAGTTTTAACGGTTTTAGCATCTAGTTCAGCTTGAGTGTAACTTCGAAAATAGTCGTTTGACAGGAAACATGGTTTTTCATCGTTATAAGACGCATTCAAAGAATCATAAACAATAGGAAGTTGCATTTTGGTAGAGTTCTTCCTTCGCAAATTGTCCTCTTCCATTTCCTCATCATCAAGTGGTTTGGTCCAATTGATTTTGTATTATGGATAGGTTTTGTCAATTCCAAGAAATTCGAACGCATATAACGTAGGAACTTCGGATAAGGCATTTTTCAGATAAAATGGGTTATCGTAACCGATACCCGTATCCGCATACTTGGGTTCTTTTGGTGCAATTAGATTCAGCGTTTGATGAGATTGACCAATTTTATAAAGTTTCCGTTCAAGATCCTTTAATTGATTAGATAACCTTTGATTTTCATTTTTGTAAGCCACGCTTTGAGTCACAATATCAATTTTCTCATTTTCTGACATACGTAGCTCATAGGTAAGGTCATCTACTTTGGTCTTTAATTCTTTTGATTCTTTTGAACAACTCTCACACTCTTCTTTTAAGTTAGAAATTATGCACAGGCTGCCAACAATTTCTATGCTTTGTTTTTCAATACATTCAGATTGTGCAGACACTCGTTTTTTCAGAGATGAGATGAGTTGTTCATTTTCTTTAATGGTTAGCTTGCAGGAGTCTAATTTGTGCACATTGATTTGCATCTGTTCAATTAAGGCTTCTAGGTAAGGAGCACATACCTGACATGGAGAATTACGATCATCATCATCAGAATCGGACTGTGCTGAATGCTTGCCCATGAAACATAGATGTGCTTCAACATCATCATCTTCTTCATCAGATACGTTCAGCCAGTAGTCATCTTGCCATGAGAGCCTTACCTGCTTCCTTTTCTTTGGCCAGCAGCATCTTGGCTTTGTAGTAATCCGAGTTGCGCACGACAAGCTTGCGACAATCTTTGGCAAAGTGCCCTAACCGACCACAGTTGTAGCATTTGATCGGCTCCTCTTTTGCTCTTTCTTCACGTCTCTTCTCAGTCTTCTTTCCTTCTTCAACACGTCTCTTCCCGTCATACTTCTCTTTATTATCACGACGATTGAGAGGAGTAGTGGAATATCTTTGCTTGTTTGAAGACTTATTGAAGAACTTCCTCTTCTGAAACGCTTGAGTCAAGAACAACACCGCTTCTTTAATCTGAGTGTATTCTGGATCTGAGTCACTGTCAGGATCTTCGGGTTCAGAGTCACTTTTCACTGGCTCCTTTTCAGACGAGCGACTGACAGATTTACCTCTTCTTTCTGAGACAAGTGCTAACGGATCAACTATCGGCTTTTCATCTGCTTTCTGATTTCCCATCAACTCAAGAACTTCTTCTTCATCCTGGAGCAGCATTTCATAAAGTTCATGTAGAAGAAGCTTCTCCAGGGTTTGAGTATGACGGATATGAGAGACGAACGGTTTCCATTCAGGCTAGAGGTTGTTCATGAACTTGATGTTGTTCTCGGTGTCCGTCTTCGTGATCTTGTTTTTCTGCAGATCTTTCAGAAGCATGTTGAACCATTCCTAGGTTTATGTGAGCGTCTCGCCTTTTCTAGCTTTGAACCCATCATATCGGGTGATGCAATTTGTCACCTTCAGCTGATTGTTTATGTGGCTCCCTATCATCATTTTCTCAATCTGGTCCCACATTCCTTTTGCAGTCTCCTTGTAACTATCGATGCAGGCATATATGTCGTTGGGTAGACTTTGTAGAAGATAGGACTTTGCATGCTTTTCAGCCTCATACATGCTCTTTTCTGGAGGGGTAAACTCACCGAGAGTTTTCCGAACATGGCTTTCTGGTCGACCTTCATCTGGGTTTCCAGGCAGGACTTTCATTGGCCAGGGTTGCGGCCCCTCTTGCAGACACTTGAGTATATCCTCGTAGTTTGATTTCGCTTCGATAAAGTTCATGAAGCGATCATGCCATTGTGGGTATTCACCCCGATAGAGCACCGGGGGTTTTTGATCTGAACCGATAGCTAAGGCGTCTCTCGAATTCATCTTAACTCTTTAAACTTAAATAGCACTGTAGCGATCGTGAGACAAACAGGATGATATATATATATATATATATATAAGCAGGACAAGGACCCGGTCGAACAAGGACCCGGTCGAGCAAGGACCTAGTGGAGCAAGGACTCGGTCGAGCAGGATCTCGGTCGAGCAGAGGTCCGGTCAATAAATTACCGGTCAACAGTACCGGTCAAGTGCCGGTCAACTGGGTATCGGTCAAGACAAGTTATCGGTCGAACACAAGGTACCGGTCGAATGCAAGGTACCGGTCAACTGGGTACCGGTCAAGACAAGTTATCGGTTGAACAATGTACCGGTTAAGGCACCGGTCACAGAAGCTCCGGTCAATAAAGAACCGGTAGACCAAGGTATCGGTCAACAATGTACCGGTCACGTAGGGTATCGGTCGAATGAGTCTGATCGAAGATAATACTTATCAATTAACAGATCAAATTAACACCGATAAAATCGATGAATCTGAGTCGATCGAATTCAACCAATTGACCCAGAAAATCAATCGATCAATCAACAAATTTTGCAGATTGATAAACAACCCAGAAACCTCAGACCGATTAGAAATTGATTTTTCAAGACACAAATCAATCGACTACTGTTTTTCTAGAAAAAATTCGATTTAACTCAGAAAGCGATTTCACAGAACTTAAGCAAAATTGAATCGACCGATCTTTTACCCAGAACCAAAAATCGATTTTGCAGATGAGATTTTTGAGCTGATCGATAACACAGATAAGAACAATTTTAACCGAGAAATCAATCAAACACAGATAATCCTACACTCATGCAGAATAAATATGATTAAAACAAATAATCGATTGAAGGGTTTTAGACAAACCTTTTTTGTATCAAACCTTCTGTCTCTTTGCTCTGATACCAATTGTAGATCCCAGTACAGTGCAATCACGAACAATAATCAACAATGAAGAACAATAATATAGCCACAACCTCTAGTCATATGATTAATATTCAAGAAAGGGTTTAGGTTTAAAGAGAGAATATCTAATCAGTAAATGTAAACCTATTGACTAGAGAATTATGAATAATGAGACTAAACTGATAAAAGAATTAATAATGCCTTTATATACTTTGGCTTACAATCTTGATGGGCTTATGGGCTTTAGGCCCAACTAAATAAATAAACTTTAGAATAATTACAATAATTCACCCTGAACTTATTTTTAACATATAAAACATCCTAACAATCCCCACCTTTAAATAGAAGTTCGAAATCACGCCAGTTTGGAACATATGTCTTTCGAAACCCAAAACTGATCTCGAAATATCGCATTTGCGTTCTGTACTCCAGCGGATCAATGATAACACCCAGTGCTTGAAGAACAAGTTCCTTATATTTCGGATCCAATGTCTGAACTCTTTTTTCATCTTGATCAACAACACGCTTCAACTTGTCTTTAAGCAACATCAAAGTACCATCGCAGAATCTGGCAATCTGACTGAAACGGATAAAACGCGTATCACCTTTGTTGTTCGCGTATGTCATGTCGAGTTCTGAAAACTTAAGAACTGTGAAGGCTGGTACATTCTGGGCATCAGAAGGAATCCTCAAATCAGGTTTAAGCAAATTGATCTTCGGTTGGTTGCTTTCTAACCCAATCTGAAAATCTTCTACCGAGGCAAGCTTCATTGCACACTTCATGTATCTCTTGACAATTTCGAGTGCATCTGTAACTTCCCCTAGTCTGATAGTTCTGGTCTTAAAGTCTCTAAGCAGAAATAGCAGATCTTGTGGTTCAAGACGTGGAAAATCAGCTTCAGAAAAATTCCACTTCTCACCATCTTCTCGAGTTACCACAAAGTATGAATACTTTACGCCCATGAAGAAACAAGCGTGAATCTAATCGACAGATGTAATTCGGAGCTTTGTCTTTCTGTACCTATCTTTGAAGTAGTTATACACAAATATAATCTCACGCTGCTTTTCCTTGCTTTTCATCGACTGTAGACCATGAACCACGACTTCATCATATTCACGAATCCAATGGGCAAAGATCTTCTTCTGGTTTTCTTCCAGAAATGGAACTTTAATTCTGACTCTTTCCCACTTGGATG
This sequence comes from Arctium lappa, assembly GCA_023525745.1. Lineage (NCBI taxonomy): Eukaryota > Viridiplantae > Streptophyta > Magnoliopsida > Asterales > Asteraceae > Arctium > Arctium lappa. The sequence continues at coordinate 41,955,194 of CM042047.1, read as the reverse complement.
GCTTAGCTGGAGGAGTACTATCTGTTCTCAAAACTGGTGATGCAGGAGGAGATCTAACAAGAATATCTGGTTAAGGAAGATCAGTGATCTGCAGCTGTGTAAGTCAAAAGCGGAACCTCGACAGAAGGTTGTATGACTGACTGATAATCTGGAGCTGTAAATTCGGAATTGATAATCTCATCAATCTCGTTTTGAAGGACTACCAGTGCTCTTTCGGTGTTGGCTTGTTCTTCTGTCGGGTCTGAAACAGAATAAGGATCGACGATCAAAGCCCAGTTTTCAGGATCTATCGGTGAACCTCCATCTTGTTCCTCAGGCTTTTCAACCATTGGAATATCATATAAAACCAAATCCGTCAGTTTTCTCCTGTGCCTGTCCTTACCCTTCCGGTTGAGTACTAAAACCCGAAGCCCTTTCTGTTTCCACCTGAACTGTATCCACTGACTGTGTCTCCGGCTCGGATAGTCTTTGGCGCTTCTCCCCCTCATGGTGATCAGGATCATCCTGGTCATCATGTGCTTGGCTGCGGCAGGTGTCTTCCATGGATGATAGTCGTTCAGTCAATACAGCTACGGTTTGCTGCAAAGACTGAAGGAGTGCTTGTTGATGCTTGGGGGGATGGAGTAGGTGTAAATGCTTGGGCACTAAGTAAGAAAATTAGATCAACATCTTGGGTAGGTTCGTTTTGAGATTGGGCAAGTAGTTTGGCAAGGAGGATGGACTTAAGGTCATCGATAGACATGTCAGTAGCAACAATAGAGGGTTGTGGTGTAGGAGGTAGTGGTTCAGGCTCAGTAGCTGGAGCTTTGCCTTTGATGAGGCGTTTCAGTGCATCTACCTCCTCCCTCATCTCAGAACGCATAACAGAGTGGACAACCTTTAGGGCGCCGTCCAAAAATTCCCTTGAGACGAACTCTGGGTGAGTAACTCCTGGGTTACTTAGACTTCCAGTTGTGGTTACGACTGTAGAAGTCGAACCGCCTACGTTCACAGTTGGCGTGATGATAGCTGTGGTAGGACTTCCACCCAATCCTCGTAAACCAACCGAAGCTTGAATTACTATAGGTGTTACGGCCGGGCTACTAAGGCTTCCAGCAGTAGCCGAGAAGGGTACTTGTGTCCTAGGAATAGGAGATATAACATCAAAGGGCTTTAGACTCTATGCACCCAAAGAAGTCGAGGACGGGGGCAGCTGTCCTCTTGTTTCAATACCAGAACTCTCCAAGCGAGAGACCGGTAGCGTATGTGCTAAATCCCCGTGAGAAATTGAAACCACCATCTGTTGAGAGATGGTGGAGTGGCTCGGGGGGGTGTGCAGTTGCGTCGCTAGGTCCACGACGACTCCTTCAATACCCTGTCTCAACACATGAGACTGGGTAGCAGATGTGGCTACCTGGCTATATGAGGTCAGGGGGAGGTCAACCATGGACGGTTGCCTCATCACTCGTGAACGCTCAGTATCAAATTTGCTCTTTCTTTCCCTCTCTCTGCTCGCAATATCATGTTCGACTATAACTCCCTCCGCTCTCCTTGTCTCTCCAGGTGAGGGCTCATCATCGTCACCATCAGAGTCAGAAGACTCATCACTTGATGCCGATGCTTTGGTGGCGGAATCCGACTGATTTCCGGATTGATCTGTCGTTTCCTCAGATTCGTTGGCAGAAGAGGACTAAACGTGTGCGATTTCAGTAGCGGTGTCCTCTTCTACCATCTGAGTGGCTATCGGTGAAGGCGACCGTCGAGAAGTACTGGCTTGGCTTTGTCGAACGGCGCTGCCCACTCCAGATTCCCTCACAATATTTTCGCTCAGCACACCCTGTCCGGGAGCCCCAGCCCTCCGGACTCTACCTCCTGTCGTACGTGGACCCTCACGCCGCTCAGGTCTCGCTCCCTAGGGAGGTCCTTCCAGTTCTAGATGGACCATAGGAGCTTGTAGGATGTGTGTGCGCCTATAATCTATCACACTCAGCGTCGTAGGACTAGCGTAGGCCAGTAACCCGTCTGGATTAAGTCTGGCAACTAGTCCTTCTGGATTAGGACAAGTTGGGATTTTATGAGTCTGGTTTTGCGGAGAAAACGCATGAACGGAATGAAGTTCAGTCTTTTCGTCGCGTTGTCTCTGACTTTCTGAACTAACTCGAACCAGAGGATGTCGGCGTAGTCGGCATGGCGATGGAATGTCACGACATGGAACAAACGAAGGATGTTGATACTCGATTGATCGATGCCTTTCGTGATAGCCGAAAGGCACCGATTTAGGTACGTGAAGAGCGTGTACCAAATAGTGGTGAGGTTTTTTCTGTTGAATCCAGGTGGAAGGCGTAGAATCGAGCCGTAACCAAGGGACTGGATGTCGGAGCAGAGAATTGCATCCAATACGATTGGGTCAAAACTATCTCTCCCCGGAAATGCAGTGGCGGTCGGCAATTGAAGGAACTGTCGGAAAAGATCTCGGGTGAGTAGTACGGACGTGTGGTCAATCCGACCCTCCAACTGGAAGCCATCGTCGGCCTCCAGAGGAGTAAGAGAACGCCAGAATTGTTGCAAGTAAAGGTGGGGAACTTCAGCTGTCTTCGTGAGTGCATAAGAGAGAGGGTGGCCACGAAGGATCTCGATCATCACCTTATATTGGATTGCAGGTTGGGTGACGTTGAGATGGAAGTTGTTAGGCGTGAGCGGAAGGAACTGATCCTCAGGAATCAGTTCGGCATCAGCTATGGGGTCAATCGTCGGATTCGTGTTGTGAGCCATTTTACCTATTAAGAATAAACATGTTAGAACTTAGGTACATTCAAAGCAATATGTCCTTGGAGTTATCCGGTCAATGGTTTAAACCCATAACCAAGTCAAACTCCAAGTCGTTGAACAATTCGAACCCTAATCCGTGAACCAGGGTCAGAACCAGTACTTACAGCATGCAACAGAATAAATTAAGCCATTTTAAGTTTTCGGAAGCCCAACTCTCATCAAAGATGCAACTCACAGCTCAAAAAACATAACTCACAACTCATAAATCACAACTCACAACTCACAAGTATATAGATATAACCTGTGAATCACATAAGCAACTCATAATCAGATATAACTATGAAGCACAGAATTAACTTAACATCCAAAAGAAAAACCGCCAACCAACAGTTTGCCAAAAAAAACACCCAACCGACCGGTATCAAGCATCGACCGGGGTCAAGCCATCGACCGGTAAGGGTTGCGACCGGTAAGTGATGCGACCGGTAAGGGATACGACTGGTGTGGGGTGTGAGGGTTCCGGGCGACCGGGGTTTTCTACGACCGGTGTTACCTCGGTCGACCAGTGTCACCAGACGACCGGTATCGGCCGAGACCGGTATGGACCTCGACCGGTAAGGCCCATTCGACCGGGGTCGACATAAATCGACCGATATCGACATTTATCGACCGGTGTCAACATAAACGACCGGTATCTACCAATCGACCGGTGTGAACCTTGTCGACCGGTGTCAACTCAATCGACACCAATCAGAAAATCAGATTAATCAAAATATGAATCGATGTTACCCATTCAAATGTAACCAATAAAACCAAGAAATCATCGTTAACCCATATCTAGAAACCCCACTATCGATTAAAAAAAATGGAAACCCGTAAACACACCCCGGGGACAAGTATTAACCTACGGAGACCGGTGGGCGAGAAACCATCGATCGGAGGTCGAATGACCTAAATCGATAGAGAGATCGAGGTAGCGTGAGAACAGGGAGGAAGAAATATGTACCTGTCGATCGATGGAGAGAGAGAAATCGTGCGAGAGAGAGAAAGATCGATAGAGGCGATAGCGATAGAGAGAGATCGAGAGAAACAGAGAGAGCGAGACGAGATAGATTTGGGAGAATGAGGCAAACGATGAGTCCCGGGGATTTAAACACCCCGGGTCGCGGGTTTAGGTCACCCTGGTCGGGTCAATGTTTGGGCCGAGGTCGTTTGGGCCGGTTACAAGTTTGGGCCGGTCTAAAAACCAATTAAAAATGTTTTTTTAAGAAAAGAAATTAAAAACAAACTAAATTAAGATTAAAAACAATCGAAACTAAAACAAACTTAAGAGAGAAAAGAAAATAAAAACTAAAAAGTTGAGTGCTAATTAGACGCACGCGAATGATCTATTTATTCGATGATGTCTTCCGCTTTTGGAGATAGCGTTAATTATTGGGTTTTAGTAACACCCGACCTTAATCTAGTCATTATATAAGACTTGGTTTATTGTTTGTTGATGTTAAATCTAGAATTTTCTATTTGAGGTAATCTAAGTATTGATTCATATAAAGGGATTTATCCTATATTTGATGTATTCATGAAATTTTAAATTAGTCGTTCTTTCCAAATTTGAGAGTGTTACAATCTCTCTCTTGCTTACTCTTTAATCGGTTTCTTTAATCAAGATATTTTCTTTAATCGGTGGTTTAGGAACCATTTATCTAATTTTGGGTTTCTTTAATCACGATTTTTTTTAATCGACGTTCAATACCAAGGCCGTCCCTAGGGTTTCTCATGCCCTGGGCAAAAAGGCTAAATAATGCCCCCATTATGTAAAAATTACAAAGAAAACAAAATATTTTTAAAGACAGATTTTTGTTATTGTTATTAAATGATAATGTGTTCTTTGTAATGCGTATCTTATAATTATATAATACTATAATGTAACATCAAGTTAAATTGAACTTTAGAGACTTGCATATAATAATAGTTGTGCTCAAATTAATTGTATACAACCATATAGGATGTTTGGTTTGTCTTAAAACTTAAGGAAACTTAATACTATATTTGTATCATATTTTTAATATCCAATCATCCTTGAGTAGCGAGTGTTATGTAGTCTAAACAACCAAATATAGCCTTAGGCGACAAACCACACTAGGGGTTACAACAAAATTGGATTGATGAGATTCAACATCGAATAAAAATATAAAATAGAATTGTTAGGACTGAAACTCTTAGTGCGTTGAAAGTTGTATAACGCATTTATAGAATTTAATTATTATTATTTAAAGCGTTGTAAAAGCCTTAATTGTTATTGGGCTTAGTATTGTTTAATGGGCCTTGGGCTTTAGGTTTGGGCCCTTGGTATAAATAGTTTGAGATTAGGGTTTTGAAAGGAGGGAATGGTCATAATAGGTTTACACGTATACATCAGAAATTCTCCCTGTAAACCTTAAACCCTTTATTGATCAATCTAATCATATGACCAGGTTTTGTGATTCAATCTTTGTTTATTATTGATTATTGCACCGTATTGAGATCTACAATTGATATCAGAGCCAAATCGAATCAATTTTCATTCGATACGATCAAAAGGTTTGTCTAATCCACTCTAGTTTATCGACTTCTGGTTTGATACGGCGCCTCCTGTGTTCTTGGATTTCTTAATTTTTTTTTGGTGCAATTAGAGTGTTTTGATCCATTTAAGTGCAAAAGATTGTTAGATTTGTGGTTAGAAACATAAAGCAAACATCAATTTTTTTTGTTAATTTGATCAATTTGGACAATTTGATTTTTTTTGGGTCGAGATCTCGAAAATCGTGTACCGGAATTAACTTTGGACCGGGAGTTTGTTTGATCTGGGAGTGTATGTAGAACCGGGACTTGAAGTGTTCCGGGGGTTTGATTTCTGTGAGAGTTTCATTGAGCCGGGAGTTACAACACTTTCATCCGGGAAATTTAATTTTACCGGGAATTACCGGGAATCATTTTGATCCAGGAAATTCATTCCACTGGGAATTGAATTCATCCAGGAATTGCTTTAATTGAATCTACCAGGTTTCAAATTCCCGGGTATAGCGCGTGCACCGGATTTTGCTTTGGAAATTTTTATCGGATATTGATGTTATCAACCTGGAATTGATATTGATTGTTTACCGGGAAAACAATTTTATCTGGGTATTTCAAGAAACTTCATTCTTTAGACAATATAATTTCAGTTGGTCATCTGGCTTCGTTCCCTGATCGATCCATCTTGGAACAATTTCAAGCTTAAGTTGTTAATACTTGCTCTCTGTCACGTTCATCATCATCCAGTAATCACATCCTCAGTCGACCGTCTCTCAGAGGATTTTTTTCATTTGGAAAGATAGTAGTTGCTGTGGTTTTATGTGAATTCAGTTGTGCTTAAAGGTTTGCTTAAGGTTGAAGGAGATCTTAAAAAGTTTTCGTTTTTTGATCGGTTTTTCGAAAAGTTTTTTGGTTGATTCGGTAGTGATTGTGGACGAAGCTTTTCAAGTTTAAACTGTTAAGGGTTGTTTACGAAACTTAAACGATTGATTTTGTTCGAAAAAGTTTAACCCACATCGAGTTTTTAAGTTTTCGTTCAGTTTCCGAAAAATTTTTGGTTGCTTTGTTTTTTATCGTTGGTTGATCATTTGAGCTATAAACTGTTAAGACGTGTTCACAAAGCTTAAACGATCGATTTTGGTCGAAAATTTGTAACTCACGTCGTGCGTTTGAATTTTTGATCGTTTTCCAAAAAGTTTCCGGTTGGTTCGTTTGTGATCGTGGGTTGACCGGTTGAGTTTTAATCTATTAAGGAGTGATCAGGGAGCTTTAACGATCGGTTTGCATTGAATATTTCTAACCGTTTTGAGTTTTTGCAGGTCGTCTCAACGAAGAAGACGATGAATAGTGTTTACGTTAAGTGACGGTTACATTCTTTACATTTTGGTCCTTTATCCGTTAGTATAGTTAGTGTCCGTTAGTTTGTTAGATTAGTTAGTTTTATTTCATTTTTTAGTCCTTTTTCAGTTAGTGTCTAGTTAAGTCCGTTAGGAGTTTCAAAGTTTACAATTTTAGTCTCTGTGGTTGATAGTTTTAATTTATGTCATTTTTAGTCCTTGTAATTTTAAGTTTCTTTTTGTGTCACTTTTTGGTCCTCGTAATCGAAGGTTTCAAAGTTCGTCATTTTTTGACCCCTGAACTTTAAAGTTTCAAAGCTTTCAATTTGACCCCTAAACTTTCAAGTTTCACACTTGTCACTTTTGGTCCTTGCTCTTTAAAGTTTCATCTCTCGTCAAATTTAACCCCTGGATTTCAAGTTTTTCAGGCAACAATGTCGTGTCCAACTTATTCTGAGCTAAAAGGGAAAGTTTCTCGTTTGGAAACTCGAGTATCATCACAGTCTGAATGACTTGATAAGCAAAGTGTAGAACATGCTGGAAACTTGTGCAAAATTTCAAATCTGAAGAAAGAGTGTGAGAGTTTTTCAGAGGAGTCTAAAGAGTTAAAGACCAAAGTAGATGAACTTACTTACAAGCTTTGTACGTCATAAAATGAAGAACTGAGATTGTTAGTAAAAGCCTTTCTTGTAAAAATGAAAATAAATGGTTGACTAATAAGTAAAGAATCTCGAACTGAAACTTTATAAATTTGGTCAAACTGATCAAATAATTCCTCTGAACGCACCTAAATAGTTCAAGTTCTTTAATCTAAAGGAGGGTTTCAGTGACGATAACCCCCATTATCTAAAGAGAGCCCTCTCCAAGGTACCCACTTTATATGCTTTTGAATTTTTGGGATTGGACAAGACTTACCTAGAATACAAAATCAGATGGACCAAGCCACTTGATAATAAGGATCCGGAACTGGAAACTTTGAGAAGGAAAAATATTGTCCCGATGCAACTTCCTTTTGTGTATGACTCACTAAATGCGTCATATAACAATGCTAAATCCACTTTTCTGTCAAATGACTATTTTCGAAACTATTCTCAGGATAAACTCGATTCAAAACCCATTGAACTTGAGGAGGAATCGATGGATCACATGATCTATGTTCCACCTTTGATTTTAGAAAAGAAAATTGTTCAGCTAGAAGAGTCATTTGAACAAGAAAGAATCAATTTTCAAAAGGAAAAACAAGAGTTGTTATCCAAACTTGAGTGCGTCAATTTCAATCAAAAGGAATCTGGATCTAGGGAGGAAAAAGAATACTTTCTGGCAGCAGATCTGCTAAAAGAACAACTTCACAAAGTTGAGCTTCAAGCTAAACTTGACTTACTCCAAGGGGAGAAAATTAATCTGTCAGAACATTCTTCTACACCCTACCTCTTCCTGTAAAGATTTTCTGGGTGATCCTTCACCAAATTCTTCTGATAAAGGAAAAGAGCCTCAGTTGGAGTGTTTCAAAAAGGATCGCCATTATGATTTTCAAAATGCTTCTGCAAATGATCCTTTGAAAAGCAAAAATCCATCCAGTTTCCCAAATCCCACAAGTGATAATGCCACAACTGATGAGGAAATGGAATTCTCAACGTTCTTGAATTCAAAGGTATGTTTAGATAGTAAGTTAGACCAGTTTGATTTCGATCCAAAACTTCCAAGTCATGTTGATATTTTGAATTCAACTTGCGAGCCACCGGTCAAATTTTATAAAGGTGAATGTTCTACATCTGCCTCTCAAAAGGTTTATGTGAACAAATCTTCAAAGCAAAAATCTAAAAGACGTTCACAGAAACAAAGAAAGACCGACACCTCTCACAAAAGACATACTTACTACTCCAGTTCTTCTGATTGCGAGCTTAATGATTCTCTAGATAATCATTTTTTTAGAAAAGTAAAGATGGTTTGGAGAAAGAAACCAACTACAAAAGACAGTGAAGGAAACAAGTCTCGTGATTCTTCTGTAGTTGATACAAAGTTATCTATTTCCAAGACTGATTCACATACTTATGCTTATTCTACAGGAAAATTGATCAGTCTAAACCGAGCAAAGATCTGTTGCACTCACTGTGGAAGTAGTGACTTGTGGATTCAAGATATGCTAATAGCTGGTATGGTACCTATAGTATCCCCAATCCTCATTTTCATAGAATCAAAGCAAAGGCAACTAACCATTAAGGATCCATCAAAGCATGGATACCAAAACCAAAATCTTTCTAATCTGTTTTTCAGGAATGTCAATGTGTGATTTAATTCTGATTATTCATGTCATATGACTACAATAAAGGGTTATGCCACATTTGAAGGGGAGTATCGTGTTTGTTTTCAATCTTTCATCGACTTCTGAACACTTCAGTTCAGGACTCATTCCTAAATGTTTGACTTCTCAATGTTTACATCAATGTTTCACTTTGGCAAGTTAAAGTAGTGTTAGGGCTCATAAAGTTTCTATGGCCAATCCAGAACCGGAAGGACTTACCCAAGAAACACATCCAATTCATAGATATCAGTGAGGGGTCTAGATTGATAGATGAGTTCGGAGTGAAAAGAATATGGTGAGGATGTGACATGACTTAAACGAATTATTGGTCCTTACCAAACCGAGTCAGTTATCCGGGTTACCACATAATCTATTCATTCTCGTTCTTTGGAGATGGATATTGAAACAAACATGGACCCAATGTCGATAACTCGTGTCACCCCACGTAGCCACTCAAGTATCTCACAAAAGATACTGGTTTCATATATTCACGAAGATTTAGCACATAATTTATCTATTTCTCACTCGGAGGTCTTAGATATTGAAAAAGGAAGACATCAGCTCCGGTCTCTGAACTTCATATTCTAATCACCGTGTCTATTGATTTCTAACCTACGTCCAAGGTTAAATCAATCTTTGAGCCTAATCGACATGATTATATTTCTTTCACACACGCACAAATCTTTGTGATTCCAATCGCATATCTTTGTGATATTGCCGGAACAGTTTGAGAAGTAATTTTTTAATATTTTACTTCGGTAATAACTGGAAGTCCTATCATAGATACCCATTGCCAACTCTGAAAATAGGCCACACAATTATTTTTAATTGTTGTGAGAACAGTTACTATTATGTTTCTGTGTTAGCTGTTACCCTTGGTTACTAAATTGTCTTATCTAATCTTTTGCTACTCATCCGGTTAGTCTTTGAAGATACATGATGCTCAGGATGCTCCTAATCATCATGAGGGGAGAACGACACACATTTCAAAGACACAAATTATCGCGTTGAAGGAGAGTTAGCAAAAGTTGAGGAGGAGTAACGGAATTTCTTAAATCTAAGGTTGAAAAGCCATTAGATTCAAAGATTGCATTTCTTCTATCCCTTATCATGTGGTTTCTGCTACAAGTTTGTTCCTCCTACAAGCTGATTGAAACAAGTTATGAAGATGAAATCATATTCAACTCACGATTCAAAGACAGATTCTTTGTTTTTAAACTGAAGATGCACCGTTGAATGTCACGTAACTCACACATTATCTTTCTTGTGTGTTGATCCGATGTGTTGAGTTTCTACAGTTGAAAGCTGCTCAATAGTGCCTTCAGTCGATGCTATTGTACATTGAATCTGGTTACAAAGTTTAAATATGAAGACCAAGAGCGTTATTCAAGGGGGAGCTTGAAAAGACATGAAGACATGCAACACCAAAGTTTTTCAAAGACTCAAGAGGGAAGAGAAGATGAAGTATGAAGTTTCAAGATGATAAATGTCTTATTCAACTTTAGGGGGAGATTGTTATGACTGAAATTCCTAGTGCGTTGAAAGTTGTATAACGCATTTATAGAATTTAATTGTTATTATTTAAAGCGTTGTAAAAGCCTTAATTGTTATTGGGCTTAGTCTTGTTTAATGGGCATTGGGCTTTAGGTTTGGGCCCTTGGTATAAATAGTTTGAGATTAGGGTTTTGAAAGGAGGGAATGGTCATAATAGGTTTACACATATACATCAGAAAATCTCTCTGTAAACCTTAAACCCTTTATCGATCAATCTAATCATATGACCAGGTTTTGTGATTCAATCTTTATTGATTATTATTGTTTATTGCACCATACTAAGATCTACAAGAATAAATAATAATCTTCGAGAATCATATTTGTGACTATGGAAATAAAAAGAATAGTTGAAACTATGTAGTAATCCAAATTATTTCATACATAGTTTGATTTTAGAAAATATAACAAAATATGTTTGTGGTTTCGAGTTGAAATTAGTTAGTTATCTGAATTGTTTCATTTATAGTTTGATCCTACCAATTCACTGCAGAAAAAAAATGTTTGGTGAAAAGAATAATAAAATTTCAAATACTATACATGGTTTTCCAAAACAAAAACACATACGAAGTATTAATTGTTGAATATGATTAATTTTATTTTGGTTCAGATAAATAAGTGTTGCCATGAAAACAAGACAAAAGTTAAAAAAAAAAGAAGAAATATAAGAAAGTAAAAAATTAATCAACAAGAAAAGTAATAAGATAAAAATAGGAGAAAAAATATCAAATTGTATCAATAGCCTATTGGTAAGGAGGTGTTTAGATATCTTAGAAGTTTAGAGTTTGAGTTTAGGGTCTCCACTTTGAAACTTTTTTATTAGTAATAACAATAATACTGGGCCTAAATTGTTGCCCCTTGGGCTTTGATGCCCTAGGTCGTCGCTCTACCAGCCTACCCATTGGGCCGCCCTGTGAAGAACCAATTTATCTAATTTTGGGTTTCTTTAATCAACAATTTTTTCTTTAATTGGTTGTTTAATCAAAAAAAATTTGGTCAAAACCATTTATCTAATTTTGGGTTTTTTGATTTTTAATCAAGATTTTTGTCAATAACTCATTTATCTAATTGTGGGTTTCTTTAATCAACATCTTTTTTTCTTTTTAATCAAGATTTTGGTCAATAACCCATTTATTTAATTTTGGGTTTCTTTAATCAAGATTTTTTCTTTAAACGGTGGTTCAAGAACCCATTTATCTAAACTTATGTTTCTTTAATCAATCTTCAATCGGTGGTTCAAGAACCCATTTATCTAATTTTGGGTTTTTTAATCAAGATTTTGTTTTTTAATTGGCGGTTTAATAAAAGATTTTGGTCAAAACCCATTTATCTAATTTTGGGTTTCTTTAATCAAGATCTTTTTTTTAATGGGCTATTTAATCAAGATTTTGGTCAAAACCCATTTATCTAATTTTGGGCATCTTGATTTTTAATCAAGATTTTGGTCAAGAATCCATTTATCTAATTTTGGGATTCTTTAATCAAGATTTTTTTTTCTCTAATTGGCGGTTTAATCAAGATTTTGGTCAATTTATCTAATTTTGTTTTACATACCCCAAATGCAAGAGAAGGGAACAGTGCATCTCAGATACGGGAATCGCCGTCCAATGTAAATGTTTATATCAATTTGCCATTTTCTTGAAAGCTGATATTTTTGCTCTTTTTTTGAGTGGACTGGAATTTTCAGTGTATGTCTTTGTTAGGAAGAGCGGGTCATAGGGTATTTGGTTTTTATCTTTAAGTTTGGTCGTTATTGGATCTTGGCAGATTGGTAGAAAATAGAAACTAAAGGGAATTTAAAGGAATTTATCGAATTAATTGTTGTATCTATCTGGCATGATGCAGATCGTACCAGATAAACAATGTGGTCTAATCACGAAGTTTTACTACCAACTGAGGAGGTTCGTCTTAGGAATTTTGATTGGAACACCATAAAAGAAAATTGAAATACAATGGTCACAAATTATGTCAATGAATACTCTAAAGCAAGAAGACGGAAAGAGGTGTCTTCAGATTGAGTTGAGCGAACTCCCAAGATTTTTTCAACAAGTGGATGATGACACTACAATAAGAACTCAATGGTCTACCTCAACAGACTTTACTGAGGGGTAATTATCATTCTGCCGGTATTTACTTCTCGAAACTAGCTTGTTATTAATTGATAGCATATATATCGTAAGTGATTGTTATTGTTGTTGTTGTTGTTGTTTTTCTTGTTTACAGGAAAATTAGCATTTCGTTTGAAGCGGGTGTATTGGAGAATCCACTGTCTACCCTTGTTCGATGTGTAGGGGTGTTCATCTAAACAACCAAACCACCCACACCACACCACAAAGCGCGGTTTAGAACTTCCGTGGTGCGGTTTGGATTTTTACCAAACCACACTATACGGTGCGGTTTGCAGTTTTGAGTTATCAAACCGCGGTTTAAACTGCACAATACGACACCTCACATTGTATATATGTATATATTTTTTAATTTTGTATATCACACACACATATCCTAAAGGCACCGGTTCATGCCCCTCCGCCTTCCTTCATTACCGCTGATCGAGAGTCCCTACAATTGGTTGCGGATTTTGTGTTTGAAGCAATGAAGGTCATACTTGGCCTTGAGATTTTTGCCTTTTTTTTAATAAGACCCCTTGTAAGCTTCCAGTTTTGCGTTCCACTTTGTCGCCACAGACACCAAGAAATGGATCAAGCTACGCTTAAACAATTAAGGCCATCAATTATGAATACTATTTCACTTGAAAGTAGATCTTGGCAAGTTCGTAGAAAATAGAAACTAAATAAATTTATAGGTATTTATCGAATTAATTGTTGTATTTATCTGGCATGATGCATATTGTAGCATATAAACAACGTGATCTAATCACGAAGTTTTACAACCAACTGAGGAGGGTCGTCTTGGGAATTCCGATTGGAACACCTAAAAGGAAAATCGAAATACAATGGTCACAAATTATGTCAATGAATAACTAGAGCAAGATGACGGAAAAACGGTGTCTTCAGATTGAGTTGAGCGAACTCCCAAACTTTTTTCAACAAGTGGATGATGGCACTACAATAAGAACTCAATGGTCTACCTCAACAGACTTTACGAGGGGCAACTATCATTGTGTCGGTATTTACTTTTCGAAACTAACTTGTTATTATTTGATAACATATATAATTTTAATGATTGTTGTTGTTTTTTTTGGGGGGGGGGGGGGGAAATTAGCATTTCGTTTGAAGCAGGTGTATTGGAGAATCCACTGTCTACCCTTGTTCGATGTGTAGGGGTGTTCATCTAAACAGCCAAACCGCATAGACCGCACCACACTGCACCGTAAAGCGCGGTTTAGAACTTCCGCGGTGCGGTTTGCGGTTTACATTTTTACTAAAGCGCACCTATACGATGCGGTGCGGTTTGCGGTTTTGAGTTATCAAACCGCTGTTCAAACCTCACAGCACCACACATTATATATATATATATATATATATATATATATATATATATATGTATATATTTTTTAATTTTGTATATCACACACACATATATGTATATATAGAATAATTGCAATATTTATGTAATATGTATTTATGAATGGGAGGTGTTGAATATTTTTATTTTTTGGATTACGGTTACGTTTTTGTTGATATAAGATGAAGTTTTAATCTTATAATTATTGAATTGTAGGTGTAAAATGCGTTAGGTATAAACCGCACCGCATTTCGCGGTGCGATTTGCGGTTTTGCTCCAAACCGCACCGCGAACACCCCTATCGATGTGACCCGTTGCAATTATGAAGTGAAGGGCTTTTCCATCATAGATATGTTTTTGCTTTAGTATCTCATTTGATGTTGGTAATGGATGTACATAACTAGACATCTCTATTGTGATGATGATGATAACTCTATGGTGTCGATAAGGAGTTTCTTGAGAATCTAGATCAGGAATTCTTTCATGAGGATTTGTTCATTACTGCTTGTTTTATAATGATCATGAGCCATCCAACCAATCCTATTACGACTTTCTTCTATCCAACCTCCGAAAACACTTCCCTCGTCCTTTGCTTCTCTACTCTCGTGCCTTTGAACATGCACCAGGTCATTACTCTATCTAAATTCAAGGCTAAGAAAACATTCTACTCTTAACTTTGAATGTGACAACAAACATATAAGATAGAATAGTCATGGTCTTCGAGATGGCATTAATATTTATAAACCAGATCATATATGTTATTTGACCGACTGCATCTATGCGGTTGGGCTGTTTTTGCTAACACATGATCTGTTGGCTCATTTTTGGGTTCGGTTTATTAAGATTTGTTCTAGACTTGTTGTTGTTGTTGTTGTTCTATTTCTTATGATTGTATTTATGTCATTGGTGCTTGATTTACACTGTGAGTAATGGTAATACATTCAGACTTGCGCTATATTTCTGGATTGTCATTGAAATCAATCTTCTTAAACTATGGACAGTTGTTGTCTTAAAGTGTGAGTTTGGTATTTGAGCTTATCACCTTTACTCATTTTTGGATTGATTTATTTATTGGTATGTATTTGCCTCCTTATCAGAGTTTGGTTATGATAATCAGAGTTTGGGTATATGATAATCATAAAGTTCTGATACCAAGACTCAAAAAAAATATTGGTAACTTATGATTATAGTAATATAAAAAAGTGGATGTTTTTATAAAACCAACTATTACAACAGTATAGTGTTATAATAATTGATTTTATGGTATTTAACAAAAGCAATAGGATTTTTTGATTTTTTTAAGGATTAAAATAATCACATCTAGAAAAATGGTTATCTTTGTAAAGAAATTGTAATATAAAATTATTTTACTACCATTTAATTTAGAGAAAAGTTTGGAAAAATCAAACATACTTTCATATTTTGAAATATTAAGTAGTTTTTATATATTTTTTAACAATTAAAATATTGTATTTATTGATATCGAACAAATTGATCATTCTGACTTTTAAAATCGGGTATTGTGATAAAATCATGGGGCAAATACAAAAAAATCAGAATATTTTCATATTTTGAGCAATTAGATGTCGTTTACTAAATGCATGCTTACGCTTACCGGGGTAAGCAGCTTACCAATATCATTGACCTTATTGATTGAGCATTAAAAGGACCGAAAAGTTTACCCAACGAGAACCTTACCCGGTGAGAGAAAAGGCAAACATCTAGAGTCTTACCAAGTAAGGGGCCATTTACCAAACGTTTACCCGAGTAAGCACTTACCGGTAAATTCAACATTATCACTTACTTACCGGGTAAAATTCTAGTCCACCAAAACGGTATCGTATGCAATAATTTTTCCGGTAAGCGCTAACTGTGATAAGAGTCTTCGCACTCACTTACCGGGTAAGACTCTTGGTCCTTGTCTTAGCTCTTACCGGGTAAGATTTTTGGTTCTTATCGTATTCATCCAGTAAGGTAATATGATTTGCTAAGAGCTTACTGGTAAGCCCAGGTAAGATTTTAGTCCACAAAAGTGGTATCGTATGCAACAATTTACCCCGTAAGTGCTAACCATGGTTAGAGACGACGAACCTCACTTACTGGTAAGACCCTCGGTCCTTGTCATAGCTCATACCGGGTAAGATTCTTGGTCCTTGCCATATGCATCCGATAAGGTAATGTGTCTTGGTAAGCGCTTGTGTGGTTAAGTGTTTGGTAAATGACCCTTGGGAAACGACTCTTACCCGGTAAGAGCTTAACGGGTTTAAGATGCTTTCCACCAATCCATTTTCATGTCCAAAATGTTACACAAGAAGGTGAATCTCTTACTAGTAAGCGTTTACCAGGTAAGAATTTGGTAAACGCCCCAGACATCTTTTTGAACGCATAAGTACTTACACATGCAAAAAAGAAAGGAATATACAATTTCCCTTTTTGATCTATCAACATATGTTTACCAGAGTACAATAAAATTAAAAGAATGTACTATTTCTATTAGTCATTCTAAACCATAACTTATAAGCAGATATGTACAAAAGTTGTGCCCAAATGGATAAGTCGAGAACCATAAATGAGGGAGCTGATTGCTTCCATGCCATCTTTTTTATCTTTTTTCTTTAACGTTATAAGTTAAGTAGTAATTATTTTTACCACAATAATATGTTTTCAACCATTTTTATGTCAGAATAGCTATAATGTTTGATTTTAGTAAGCAAAAGATTTATTTGTTCAAGAAAAATATCTAATGGCTTAATTACTCAAAATATAAATGTTTGTTAGAGTTTTTTTTAAAACCTTTTGCCTTTAATCCATGGGGTATTTAAATGTCTTTATTTAAAGAGAAAATTGCATCAAAATGGAACAAACTTTGGACTGATTCCTATATTAGGGAACGAACTTTCAAAGTCTTCATTTTAGGGCTTCAAACAAACCTTTGATATATTTAGGGTTTCATTAACCTTATGAGTTGCTAATGATGACATGATGAGTTGCTAATAATGACATGGCTCAAGTAAACATGACATTTCATATATACAATTTTTTTATAAATGTCAAGTAAGAATCTATGTCATATTCAAAACCAAAAAAAATGAAATAATGATATGGCATGGTGTCTTAAACAAACTTTGATTTTAGTTGCTTTGTAAATTACATTTCGTAGTAAATTTCATCTATATGGTCCATGGTTTTAATGTAGTAAAGTGTCCCAAACACCAGGATTTGTCTATATAGTTTATCAATCAAGTTTATCAACAAGTGTTTAGAACTTCTATACAACCATTTCTGTATTAAAAAGAAAAGTAAGAACATGAATATTCAATAATAACACAAGAACATGAATATCATTTTTAAAACCAAATTCGACCTAGAAGATGAACATCAACCTAATCCAACCCATTTACTCCCAGAATTAAAACATAATCATCATTTCCCAACACAAATTTACTCATATCAAAACACAAATTCACCATTTCACATACATAAACACAAACAGAAGCAAAAGAAAACTCTAAAAGTAAAATCCTAAATTTAACCCTTAATAAATATGAAGAACTATGGAATGTTATATAAAGTGATGATACTTTTGTGCCTCCATGTAATGTAGAGGTAAGTTTGACTAAACTAAGACCACGTTGCCCTTGTTCCCCCTTTCGTGACCGGCCTCTGCCTCTAAACACCAAATAGACTGGAAAGGGTATAATAAAGTTGAATGTTTTTGATAATTTAATTTTTATTTTTTAGTTATATATCAGGAGAGAAGAATGAAAACTGAGATTGAATAGAATCAAAGAAAATGAAAAAAGTACAACCAATATTTATGCTATAAACCTAACCCCAACCCCAACAATGACTAACTAATCAACTACGGTCTTAACAAACTAACCATCTTATATATAAAATAGACTAAATACCCTTGTTGTTACTGTAATATGCCCCCTCAAGATGGACGTGGAAACTATATATTCTTTAGGGCCATCTTGGATAATAAAGGTTGCAATGTTGCTCTCGTCAACAGGTTCGTAAAGATGTCTGCGAGCTGAAACACGGACCGAATAGGCATTAACCGGATAAACTTGTCTTCCACTTTCTCCTGAACGAAGTGACAATCAAGAACTATATGTTTAGTTCGTTCATTCAAGACGGGGTTTAAGGCAATCTGTAAGGCCGATTTATTGTCACAAAACAACATTACAGATCTGTCATGATGCATACCCAAGTCATGCAATATGTAATTGATCCATACAAGTTCACATGTTGTGGAAGCCATTGCACGATACTCTACTTCTGTCGATGACCTTGAGACTGTTGGTTGCTTGTTGTAACACCCCAAAAATGGACTACAAAAGTTTTCGAATAAAAACCGGAACATGGTATATAAATATCAAAATACGAGTTTTTTCCCAAAAAGGGGCTTAAAATACGCCAAATAAATTTACAAATTGTAAACAATTGGATTGAGGATAACAATCTCTTAATCTAATTCTATGGAAGAAATAGATTACAATCGAGTGCCACCTAAATCACCAAAAATCACTTTGGAATATGACGTCTCAAAAGTCCTCAAGCCCTCTCTACCGATCGGGTCAAACCTTCTTGGTGGTCACACCACTAGAACCTGACATACATGTCGACACCAAAACTAGTGTTAAGCCAAAAAGCGTGGTGAGCATGAACATGAGATATATAAATTCAATATGGATAGCAACAAAATATTTATAAACCCAATATGACATTTAGTTGGATTCAACGGGGGAGACATGTATCCATTGCGAGTGACGGGAACACAAAAGTATAGGCAAAGAGACATAATAGTATTGAATGTATTCTGATTAATATTATTGACAATAGACTTGACAACCTCTATTGGTTTATATACACCTCTATACATTAATAAGAATAATTAACCAGGAAGCTAATTACAGGAAAATACAATCAATCACCATTGATTGAGAACAATTTAATAGAATTCCTAATTATGTGGTGTTTCCATTATTAGCGTTAATACGCCCCCGCAAGATGGAGGCTCCGTTGGAGACTCCAATCTTGGAACGAAATAGAAGAAAGGGTTGGCGAGAAAGAGGCTTTATTAGGACATCGGGCAGTTGATCTTTCGAATTGATATGGAGGACTTTCAAGGAACCATTTGTGGCATGTTCACGCACAAAATGATAATCTAAGGCGACGTGCTTCATGCGAGAGTGATAAATCGGGTTTGCACACAGGTGTTGTCACAATAAAGGTTTGGAGTCATGGAGATAGGAACTCCAAGTTCTTTAACCCATAGAACCTCAGCTGCAACATTTTCTAAAGCTTTGTACTCGGCCTCGGTAGATGATCTTGAGACAGATTTTTGACGGTTTGACCACCAAGAGATGATATTAGGACCAAGGTATAGCAAATAAGCGGTCGTGGAGTGACCCCCATCAAATATTCCGCCCCAGTCAGAATCCGAGAAAGCAGTGAGATGTAATGGTGAGCCTCGTTTCAAGAATAACCCAAAATGAATTGTGCCTTTAAGATAACGTAGTACCCGTTTTAAGGCTTGCCAATGTTTTTGAGATGGAGCATGCATAAACTGAGACAATCGGTTGACCGCAAAGGAGATGTCAGATCCTGTGAGTGCTACTGTAGGGATCCTACAATCTGTACGGAGTTGGATCAACAGATTGAGTTCCATCATTGGAGTGGAACACATCGGATGAACTTAGGGGGGTGACAACCTCCTCTGCACCAGCCATGTGGAATTG
Source organism: Arctium lappa (assembly GCA_023525745.1). NCBI lineage: Eukaryota > Viridiplantae > Streptophyta > Magnoliopsida > Asterales > Asteraceae > Arctium > Arctium lappa. The sequence goes on along the minus strand of CM042047.1, from coordinate 41,935,491 downwards.
AGCAAGCATGTCATGTATATGATGATGTTGCGTAAGAAACAAGCCGGTGTTTGTTGCAATTATCTCAATGCCCAGAAAATAATGTAGCGACCCAAGGTCTTTAACCGAAAACCGATGTGCAAGTGCATCAATAAAGCGATCCAGAAAAGCATTGTTGTTACCTGTGATCATAATATCATCCACGTAGACCATAAAATAGCACATAATATTACCACGTGAGTAGATAAATAATAATGCATCAGCAAGAGACTTTTTGAACCCGGATTGCAATAGAAAGTTGGTGAGCTCGATGTACCATGCACGTGGGGCTTGTTTAAGCCCATAGAGGGATTTTCGCAGTTTGCAAATATGGTTGTGATGTTGGGGGTGAGTGTAGCATGTTGGTTGTACCATGAAAACTTCTTCACATAAGGTCCCTTGGAGAAAGGTGTTGTTGACATCTAGTTGATGCAAGGGCCAATCTTTGGACAAAGCAATAGAAATAATGGTTCGAATTGTTACCGGTTTAGCCACCGGACTAAAAGTGTCAAAATAATCCCGACCATATTGTTGTAAAAAACCCTTGGCGACGAGACGAGCTTTGTATTTAGCAACGGAACCATCCGGATTACGTTTAACACGGAAAACCCACTTGCAACCGATGGGAGTTTGAGATATTCTGGGAACAAGTTCCCAGGAGTGATTTTGAAGTAAGGCATTGAACTCGGAATCCATAGCTTCCCACCATTTTGGGTCATTTAGAGCTTGGTTGTGAGTGGTAGGTTCAAAAATGGAGGGGATGGGATGAAGGGTGAAGGTATTAACAAACGACGAATTAAAATATCGTTGGTTGGGTTTGCGAGTACGAGGTGGTGGAGGTGGGGAGGTGTAACACCCCGAATTTTCGTATTGTAATCTTGGTATTCTTGTGTTTAGCTTTTGTCGTTAGCACCCCGTTTGGTACCAAGTTTGGGTTTGGATTTTGGTGGTTTTGGACAAACCACAGTGAACTACGCGAGTTACACCGCGGCTTGCAAGCCACGGCATAACCCGCTAAACTCACTGTTGGGTTTCCATTTCAAGTAAGCGGGCGAGTTATGTCGTGACTTGAGGTCGCGGCATAACCCCCGAGATCCCCTGGCCGACTTAGGTGGGTTTTAGCCTAAAAATCTTTTAGGATAATATCAAAAATCAAAATATCTCAAGTCTTTCTCTCTCTCTCTCTCTCTCTCTCTCTCTCTCTTTTTCATTTGAGGTTCCTTCAAATCTTCCATATCTTGCTGTTATTAAGTGTTTCAAGCAAGGGTTCGGTATAGAAAGCTTATTCTTCTCAAAGGGGTCGATATATGGTTTTTCGGGTTTTCTTCTAAAACCTATTTGGTGAGTTCCTACTACCTTTTTCTAAACTTTATACATGTCAAAGGTTACATTTTGAACTCCTATATATCTCCACGTTTTTTGGATCTAAGTTTACTACATTTTGACATAACTTGAGTTTTTTGGGAGATTTTAGGGTTCTCGATCATTTTCAACTAAAATGATGGGTTCCATCTTATTTGAAGTAAAAGAGAGTTTTACTTGCACATTTATGTGAACATTTGAAATAATGTATATAAGTTCATTTTGATGATTTTCATTCTTACCAGAAGTTAAACTTGAAAATGCATTTTGTTTATAAATGTTATTTTGAACCATATGACTAACTATGGTTGGTCACAAATGAAATCGTGACAAGTCTAGACTATTACTAGTGGATCCCTAGGTATTTAGTCGGCTTATATTATTGGGATGTCTATTCCCCTTTTTGTAGCTATGGATGCATTTGATCCTCGGGGGCCATTTGGTACGGTTATGTGAGACCGGTTACTAGCTATGGGTCATAATGTAGTCCTAGTGAACGAGTATGACTGGTTTCCTCGAGGGCCCTCCCTCACATCTTAGTACGGACCTTCGTTGTTCGTGGCCATGGATTCCAAGTATTTATCTCACAACTCGGATTGTGGTCTACTTTTGTGTTCCGCCACAATCCTTGGTAAATCGGGTATCCCCCGTCATCGCAAGATGAATTTTCGGACCGAATGGTCCTTATGTGACAAAGATTTCAATTGTAAACTAAAACCTTATTGAAAAGATTTCCTTATGATGCAATTGTTTATATTTCTTGAAATTATAAACTGTATGTTCTCACTAGGCTTTAAGCCTAACACTTTTTCTCAAATGATATGTATAACAGGTTCCCTTAGCGATGGGTTGCCAAGGTCGTGAGTAACGAGCATGGTCTTAGAGGCATTTTTTATATGACTAGTATTTGATGTTGGGCAATTGTTTAAGTCCCATCTTTTGGTGATTTTGGGATGACAACCGATGTAATCTAGATAGTCATGTTTAGATTAGTTTGTTGTTGATCTCCGTATCCATTCGCAGGTTTTGTAAAGGCTTGGTACTTTTCCCCTTTTTGGGAGGTTAATACCAAATACAACTGTCATATTGTCAAATTTTCGAATTTTTAAATTACTCTATGATTTTAGGGTGTTACAAGTTGGTATCAGAGCTCTAGTTTAAGTGATCTAGGCATGAATGTAAGATGTCTAGACTTAGACTGAGTATGCTAAGCATTGATTTGTGAATTTGGGAAGAACTTCTAAGATGGGTTGGTCTTAGAGTCGACGAAAACTATAGTTATCGAATGTTGTGGCGATGGTAACAAGAACCTTTATGTATTGTATATTCATAATCTCACTCAGCTAATGTTATTATGAGAATATTTATACTTGATTGTGCTTGAAGTGTTGTTACTGTGACAATTGATGATGTAGTAGTACGTTCCTTGTGTTATTCTGTTGATCTGTCTCTTACTCTTTCCCATGCTTGTGTGGAAACCATTACTCAGGTATGGTGAACACACGTGGTCGTCCGTTAGGCGACGGAGACCTTCGCGATGTTAGTTCGCGCGAGCTTAACCCGGTGGTTAGGGTGCCAGTAGTCGTTCCTCCGGGCATGCCACTGATATTTACTGGGAAGTGGAGTTAGGGCCAAGAGTGGATTTGGCATCCACCAGCCCCGTTGTTCAAGTGGCAAACCCTCAAACTGATATGATGGCCAGCGTCATGTAAATGGTGACGTCGGCCATGGAGAAGCAGCAAGAGGCTTTTCAGAAGATATTGGAGGACTGGGACACGAGCCTCAGAAGGCATGAGGCAGTGGAGGAGAATGTGTTGGTTGGCTCTGGGGGCACCGGGTCAGATATGAGGAGCAAAGGGTCGTAGGTGCTCCGAGAAGTGGGAAGAGTTGTTCCTACAAATCTTTTTTGGGTTATGGACCACCAGAGTTCTCTGGTTCCGAAGACCCAGTTGCGTGTGTTAAGTGGATCCGAGCAATCGAACAGGCCTTCGGTCCATCCGAGTGTGGTGATGACCAGAGGATGAGGTTCGGTACTCAACTGCTCAGGGATACGGCGCTGACGTGGTGGAATGTTATCTAGTCCACCCTCTCCCCTACTGTTTTGGCCCAACTGACTTGGGGCGAATTCAAGGTAAAGTTATTGGAAGAATACTGCAATGAGAGGGCTATGGATCGGATTGAGGCAGAGTTCCGAGCGCTTGAGAAAGGAAATTTGACGGTGAGGGAGTATACCCGTCAATTCATGGAAAAGCTGGGGTTAGTGGGGAATGTGGCCTCAACTGAGAAGGATAAGATTAAGGCCTATCTGAAAGGTCTACCGTCGGACATGATGACCATGGTCCAAAACTCGAAGGCTTCTAACCTTTGGGAGACGATTGAAGAGGCACAGTTCATGGAAGAGGTTTACGCAAGGGGTAAACCGGAGAAGGCTGTGGCAATTGTTGAAAAGAGAAAGTGGGAGAACAGCTTAGTACCTCCCAAGAGGACCCGACCTTTTGTCGGAAGCCGAAGCTTCAGCGGTTATCAAGAAGCTAGATGGTGTCAGAAGTGCCAAACCAAGCACCACGGTAACTGTAGCACCACTCCTCAATCTTGCTACAAGTGTGGTAAATCTGATCACATCACCCGTGACTGTCCGATCAGGGGGCTTGTATATTATGAGTGAAAGACATCGGGGCACATGAAGAGAGATTGCCCAAAGCTCATGTCGGGTAGCGTGCCGGTGAAGAAAGAGAATCCATCTAGGGTTCCGGACCGAGCTTTTCAGATGACGGCCGATGAGGCCAAGGCATCTACTGATGTGGTATCGGGTATATTTCTTCTAAACTCCGTACCTGCTCATGTTTTATTCGATACGGGTGCCAGTTTCTCTTTTATATCTGAGTTGTTCCGTCAAAAGATTTCTATGCTCACTACTACTCTTGAGATTGCGTTAGTGGTAGAGATAGCAGATGGTAGTCAAGTTCTGATCCGCGATGTTCTGAGAAAGTGTACTCTCGGGATCGAAGGGAGAGAATTCCCGATCGATTTGATGTCGATGTTAATCGAAGGTTTTGATATTGTGGTCGGCATGGATTGGTTAGCGAACAATCATGTCGATATCGTATGTTCCAAGAAATTAATTTGACTTCCCAATCCCAATGGTGAAGTTGTTGTGATTTATGGTGAGAAGAGGAAGGGAGGAGTGGCAATAATCACCATGGCAAAGGCGCGCAAGTGCTTGGTGAAAGGATTCTCGTCTTTCCTAGCCTACGTGATCGACGCCAAGCTAGAGAAGTTAAAGCTGGAAGATGTGAAGATTGTACATGAGTTTCCAGATGTCTTTCTGGACGACTTGCCAGGGTTACCACCCGATCATCAAGTGGAGTTTCGGATTCATCTCGTGCCGGGAGCGGCTCCTGTTGCTAGAGCTCCTTACCGGTTGACGCCATCGGAGATGCAAGAGATGATGGCACAACTCCAAGAACTTTTGGAGAAGGGATTCATAAGACCGAGCTCGTTGCCTTGGGGAGCTCCGGTCTTGTTTGTCAAGAAGAAGGATGGCATAATGATAATGTGCATCGATTATCGTGAGTTGAACAAAGCAACAGTGAAGAACAAGTATCCGCTTCCAAGGATAGACGACTTGTTCGATCAACTCCAAGGAGTGGGGTGTTTTTCCAAGATCGACTTACGTTCGGGTTACCACTAGGTGAAGGTGAGAGAAGAAGACGTTCCGAATACAGCCTTTAGAATGTGTTACGACCATTATGAGTTTCTTGTGATCCCTTTTGGCCTAACGAACGTACCAGCGGTATTTATGGATTTGATGAATAGGGTGTGTCGACCATTCCTCGACAAGTCGGTCATCGTATTCATTGATGACATACTCGTGTACTCTAAGAGTGAGTTAGAGCATGAGCAACACCTTCGTGAAGTCCTCGATGTGTTGAGGAAAAAAAGATTGTATGCCAAGTTTTCCAAATGCGACTTTTGGATTGAAGAAGTTCAATTCTTGGGTCACGTTGTCACTCAAGACAGAGTGAAAGTGGACCCCTCCAAGATTGAAGCCATGATGAATTGGGATTCTCCCAAGAGTTCGTCCGAGATCCGAAGTTTCTTGGGTCTGGCAGGGTACTACCGGAGATTTATTCAAGACTTTTCGAAGATCGCTTCTTCCTTGACGGCTTTAACTCGGAAGAATGTGAAGTTTGATTGGACCGAAACACAAGAAAAGGCGTTCCAGATTCTAAAAAAGAAGTTGTGCGAAGCTCCAATATTGTCGTTGCTCGAAGGGTCGGAGGACTTTATGGTCTATAGCGTCGCTTCGAAGATGGGATTAGAATGTGTATTGATGCAAAGAGGCAAGGTAATCGCTTACGCCTCGAGGCAACTTAAATTACACGAGAAGAACTATCCTACCCACGATTTGGAGTTAGCAGCGGTGGTGTTCGCCTTGAAGCTTTGGCGACATTACCTCTATGGCATAAAATGTACACTCTACACGGATCATAAGAGCCTAAAGTATGTCTTTGATCAAAAGGAGTTGAATATGAGGCAAAAGCGGTGGCTCAAGTTGCTCAAGGATTACGATTGTGAGTTGCTTTACCATCCTGGTAAGGCGAACGTGGTGGTCGATGCGTTAAGTCGGAAGAACTATAGCGGAAGTATTCGGGCTACCCATTCGAGAATCGAATTAGTGTCTAGTATTGTTGAAAAGATCAAGACATCGCAGGTAGAAGCTTTATTGGAAGAAAATCTCAAGGAGGAAGTCATGGCGAAGCAGCGTTTACTCTTAACGGAAGATAGCCGTGGGGTAAAACTGTTTAACGGTCTTGTGTGGGTGCCTAAATTTAGGGGTAACCGTGGTCTATTGCTTGAGGATGCTCACAAGTCCAAGTATTCCATTCATCCGGGAAGTACAAAGATGTACCGAGACTTGAAGTTGCATTATTGGTGGCCAGTAATGAAACTTGATGTGGCGCGTTACGTGGAGCGTTGTGTGACGTGCTCGTAAGTTAAAGCCAAACATCAATGACCGTATGGGAGTCTTCAGTCCTTAGAGATTCCCGAGTGGAAGTGGGAACATATTACCATGGACTTCGTGACGAAGTTGCCTAAAACTGTTCGAGGTCACGATACCATTTGGGTAATAGTCGATACATTGACTAAGAGCGCTCACTTCTTGGCTATGCGCGAGACCTTACCGATGGACAAGTTAGCAAAACTTTACATCGATGAAGTGGTCTCGAGGCATGGAATACCCTTGTCGATCGTGTCAGATCACGACAGTCGGTTCACTTCGAACTTTTGGGATGGGTTTCAGAAAGAGCTTGGTATGCGAGTTAAGTTGAGTACGGCTTACAATCCACAAACCGACGAGCAAAGCGAGAGAACAATCCAAACATTGGAAGACATGTTGAGTTCTTGTGTCATCGATTTCGGGGGTAGTTGAGACTCTCACCTACCTTTGGTGGAGTTTGCTTACAACAATAGCTACCACTCGAGTATTGGAATGGCATCGTTTGAGGCGTTGTACGGGCGGAAGTTCCGAACTCCCGTGTGTTGGCTTGAAGCGGGAGAGAAGCAATTCGTCGGACCTGAAATCGTGCAAGAGACGGTCGATAAGGTCAAAAGCATTCATAAAAGATTGAAAGCGGCCCAGGATCGGCAGAAGAGCTATGCCGATAAGAAGAGGCGATCGATGAAGTTCCAAGTGGGCGACCGTGTGATGCTGAAGGTGTCGCCATGGAAGGGCATTATCAGGTTCGAAAAACGTGGAAAGTTGAGTCCCCGTTTCCTCGGACCTTTCAAAGTGCTTAAGCGGGTGGGTTTGCAAGCCTACCAATTGGAACTACCACCGGAGTTGAGCAGAATCCACAACACGTTCCATATTTGTTACCTTCGGAAGTGTTTGTCGGAGGAAGAAAGCGTCATCCCTCTCTCCGAGTTAAGAGTGAACGAAGGTAACCGTTGTGTAGAAGAACCTGACGCTGTCTTAGAGAAGAAGTCTAGGAAATTGCGTCATAAAGAGGTCACTATGGTCAAGGTGCAGTGGAAGCATCATCGGGGAGCCAACGTGACGTGGGAAGCTGAGGAGGATATGAAGCGGAGATATCCTCATCTTTTCGAGTAGTCGGGATTTCAGGGACGAAATCATTCCTAAGTTGGGGAGGATTGTAACACCCCGAATTTTCGTATTGTAATCTTGGTATTCTTGTATTTAGCTTTTGTCGTTAGCACCGCGTTTGGTACCAAGTTTGAGTTTGGATTTTGGTGGTTTTGGACAAACCACAGTGAACTACGCGAGTTACACCGCGGCTTGCAAGCCGCGGCACAACCCGCTAAACTCACTGTTAGGTTTCCATTTCAAGTAAGTGGGCGAGTTATGCCGCGACTTGAGGTCGCGGCATAACCCGCGAGATCCCCTGGCCGACTTAGGTGGGTTTTAGCCTAAAAATCTTTTAGGATAATATCAAAAATCAAAATATCTCAAGTCTCTCTCTCACTCTTTTTTTCATTTGAGGTTCCTTCAAATCTTCCATATCTTGCTGTTATTAAGTGTTTCAAGCAAGGGTTCGGTATAGAAAGCTTATTCTTCTCAAAGGGGTCGATATATGGTTTTTCGGGTTTTCTTCTAAAACTTATTTGGTGAGTTCCTACTACCTTTTTCTAAACTTTATATATGTCAAAGGTTACATTTTGAACTCCTATATATCTCCACGTTTTTTGGATCTAAGTTTACTACATTTTGACATAACTTGAGTTTTTTGGGAGATTTTAGGGTTCTCGATCATTTTCAACTAAAATGATGGGTTCCATCTTATTTGAAGTAAAAGAGAGTTTTACTGGCACATTTATGTGAACATTTGAAATAATGTATATAAGTTCATTTTGATGATTTTCATTCTTACCAGAAGTTAAACTTGAAAATGCATTTTGTTTATAAATGTTATTTGAACCATATGACTAACTATGGTTGGTCACAAATGAAATCGTGACAAGTCTAGACTATTACTAGTGGATCCCTAGGTATTGAGTCGGCTTATATTATTGGGATGTCTATTCCCCTTTTTGTAGCTATGGATGCATTTGATCCTCGGGGGCCATTTGGTACGGTTATGTGAGACCGGTTACTAGCTATGGGTCATAATGTAGTCCTAGTGAACGAGTATGACTGGTTTCCTCGACGGCCCTCCCTCACATCTTAGTACGGACCTTCGTTGTTCGTGGCCATGGATTCCAAGTATTTAGCTCACAACTCGGATTGTGGTCTACTTTTGTGTTCCGCCACAATCCTTGGTAAATCGGGTATCCCCCGTCATTGCAAGATGAATTTTCGGACCGAATGGTCCTTATGTGACAAAGATTTCAATTGTAAACTAAAACCTTATTGAAAAGATTTCCTTATGATGCAATTGTTTATATTTCTTGAAATTATAAACTGTATGTTCTCACTAGGCTTTAAGCCTAACACTTTTTCTCAAATGATATGTATAACAGGTTCCCTTAGCGGTGGGTTGCCAAGGTCGTGAGTAACGAGCATGGTCTTAGAGGAACTTTTTAGATGACTAGTATTTGATGTTGGGCAATTGTTTAAGTCCCGTCTTTTGGTGATTTTGGGATGGCAACCGATGTAATCTAGATAGTCATGTTTAGATTAGTTTGTTGTTGATCTCCATATCCATTCGCAGGTTTTGTAAAGGCTCGGTACTTTTCCCCTTTTTGGGAGGTTAATACCAAATACAAATGTCATATTTCCAAATTTTCGAATTTTTAAATTACTCTATGATTTTAAGGTGTTACGGGGAGGGCTCAGGAAAAAACAGTAGGAGAGTTGAGAGATTGGGTAGAAGGAGTTGGTGGAGATTGAAAGAGGTGATCAAGATTGGTATTAGAAGTATATGAGGGTGTAGAAGGTATATCGCTACTGTTAGAGGTGACAAAATTTTGTGAGTTGTTTGATGTGAAAGGGGACTCAGTTTTGGCCGGATTAGGTTCTAGTGGAGCAGCATAGGTGGTTTCAGTTTGTGTAGTGGGCTGAGTATTTTCAGTGGTGGTTAGAGTGTGTGGATGGGTCAGATGAGAAGTTTGGTTAGATGGCAGATTGGAATGTGGTGATAGAACAGGTTTGTCGGCTAGAAAGGTGGTTGGTGTAGGTAAAGGAGTAGAGGGTAAAGTGTTGGATTTGTGAGGGAAGACATGGTCCACAAATTAAACGTGGCGAGAGTGGAAAAGACGGTGACTCTTAGGATCGTAGCATTTGTAGGCGTATTTGGACAAGGAATAACCGAGAAAAATGCACGGTGTAGATTTTGGTTGGAGTTTTGAGGTGGAATAAGGCTTTAACCATGGATAACAAAGACATCCAAAATATTTTAAGGTTGAGTAGTTTGGTGTGTTCTGGATTTTAAAATTGAGAGAGATATTGAGAGAGATCAAGAATTCTCACTCTTATCGCCTTCTTTCTTCTTCTCATCGGAGTTATTTCACAAAAACTTGCCATGGTAAGGAAGAAGGGGGGGGGGGGAGGGGGGAACAGGCACACTTGGAGAAAAGACCTCACCATTTAAGAAGTAACCATAGAAACGATGAAATCCACTATTTCTTTATCATTGCTATTTTTTTTTATTTTTAATACCTAGTATAGTACAATTTCGTATTTCGAGGTGAAATGCCTAGAAAAAATAAAAAATCACTTCTTTCTCTCATTCAAAACCGTGCATGAGACTTTCATCTCACACGGCTCGGTTAATCAAATTTGATAGTGTTGGTCCCGGAGGTGCTTAACAAGTTTGTAGAAGGGGGGGGGGGGGGATTGAATACAAACACAGAAATTAAGGTTTAATAAATTGTTTATTGATAAATCAAAATACAATTTACAAGTTTGTTGCGGAATAAGATTAAGACAGACTCAATCTAAACAAACTTAAGAAACACAAAGATAATTGCACAAGAAATTCAGAGAATGGGGAATTTAAGAGATAGAAAACAAAGGTTTCTATATGGAGTTCAAGGATTGAGCACACCTTCAGATGAAGGGGTGAACTTCCTATTTATACCCTATGCATTAAATGCATGGCAGGGTACTTTACACGTGGCGTTCACAGATTGGCTTTGGGAGTCTGAATTTTGGGAGACATGCTTTCGGCCGGGTCATGAACAGTGTAGTTGACAGAGTTGTTGTACGTATGGTTGAAGAGACTTGTCCGTTCTGACACATCGTACATGTTGTGCAAGGATAGACAAAAGGAAACTTGAGGCATAAGCTTTGTGATCGATTGATCGCTGAGTATCTCTTCTTGCAGAGATAAAGAGGTTCAGCTATCGCTGAAGCTTTTCCTTATGTTCCTTCGCGTAATTGTAGAGTTATCTTTGCTTCACTGATATCCGCATCAGGTCACTAGAAGACTTCTCTTTGTTCAGCAGCTTCGTCTTCGATTCAGCTATGAACATATGTTGACGCGAGACTTGTCTTCAGGGATTACGTTGGCTGTTTACTTCAGAAACTATCAGTGATAACTGAACAGACTCAGTCTAATCACAGATAGTGAAACACTAATACATATAAATGTTTATAAGAAAGACTATCAGCGATAACTGAACAGACTCAGTCTGATCGCTGATGGTGAAACACTAATACATATTACAACGTAATTTTCACTAAGTATAGAAGAGGGTCTTTATCAAATCACTGAGAGAGTTTGGATCAACAATCTCCCCCTATTTGATAATGACAAAGTAACTGGAGAAAATTACTTTATAATTCAAAAAGATGGAATAATCAGGACTCGTAACATACATGTCCCAATTACTATTTTGAGGGATCTTTTACAGCACTGATGGAGTTAAGTACTTTACTGAAACTTCATTAATCCAAGAAGAGAATTACAAGGAATGAAAATTACAAGTACAAGTGAATAACTAACTACTGTAAGTACAACTAATAGATTACAGAAAAGACAACTAATCTATTAGCTATAAGAAGACTTAGGAGGATTTATCATATACTCAGGTATTTCTTCTCCTTTCTGTCTTCGTTTCAAAGATTCTTGGCTGATAATATCTTTAATTTTCTCAGCAGCAGGGAAGAAGTCACACCATAAGCATAAAAGATCCTTGAGATGATTCAGAGGACAGATAGGAATCTCAGAGACTCTTTGAAATCTGAGTTCCTCATCATCATCTCTGAAGAATATTCCATAAGGATTGTCAATTACTTGACCAGCTTGGAAAGGACCACCAGGAGGCAGAGATAAATCCAGAACTGAAAGATCAGGAGGAGGACCAAACAGTGCATCTCTTGAAAATTTGATAGAAGTTTCATTCCTGATGATGGCGACGTCTTCAGAGGAGGAGGACCCAATTCTTCTTTTGAGTTTCAAAGATTTGGGAGGAAGAGGAGATGGCAGCTTCAGTACAGAAGTGACTCTATTTATGAGGGCTTCAAGAAGTCCTTCAACGTAGCCTCTGTATGTAGATTTGGATTTCTTCAGCGCATCCCAGAACTCTATCCATTCCGTAAATCCGAAGCTCTCAAGTTTGGATACGTACATAGCTTTTTGGGTTCCATCCTCTCTGGTAATCTCCATGGTCACTGAGAGTTGATCCTTCTTCTTGTGACCAGAGATAGTCACGGCTGATATTGGAAGAAGATCAGAACGATAATCCATCTTCTGTTTACACCATTCGATAGACCTATCGTTGATCTCTTGTTCTTTGGAGCGTTCCTCTTCAATTTCTTTCAGCAGTGCAGCTTGAACTTCCACAGGTTTGCTTTTTAGCTTTTTGTCCTTGACTTGAGAAGATTGAATCTTTAAAGCGAGTTAGGCGTCTCGTCTGCATTCAGCGATCAGTTTCTCAGCTTTGGCAGATTCTTCTCGTTCAGCTTCAGTGAGGAAGTCGAGCTCTGAGAAGGATGTTTGAAGAGGGATTTTCAGCCGTTGACTTTCTAGTTGAGCGATCATTTCAACTCTTTTCTTTACCACTTCCTCTGACCAACGAGATGGTCGAGAGGGCCTTCCTGGATGGACCAGGGAATCTTCTTCTTCCTCTTCATCAATCTCAGCGATAGAGATTGGGATTATTTCTTCAGCAATAGTAGCTGGAATTATTTGTAGTTCAGAACCCTTAAGCAGGGGTGAGAACTGTCTGGATAGAAAATGAAGGAAAGAAGGGATAAGTGTATATTTTTAGAAAAAGAGAGATAAAGGCTACAAGGAAATTGGGGTTTGGAAAGAGTAGGAGAGTGGTACAATTGAAAGACATACCTGAGAAGGATGTTCCCCCTCAGATTGTGATCCAGTCCTCAAGCATTCTTCAGCGATTGGTTGCTTGTCTTTGCTTTGCGAAGGAGCGCTTGAAGATGTATCACCTCTCACCCCTGCTTTGACAACCTCTTGCGAAGTTGTCCCTGATGCGACGTTTGGCTTGGAGAACCACATAGATTGGTCTTCTTCATCGTCGTCGTCATCATTGGAGGGTTGTTCCTTTTCTTGATCAACAAGATCTAGATCATCTTCCTCTTCATCGTCTTCTTCCACATCATCTTCAAAGAGAAGAGAATGAATAGATGAGGGTTCTTTTGCCTTCTCCCCCTCTTTGTCATTATCAACGGCAGGGGGTTGCTCAGCTGCTGGAGTAGCTGTTGAAGCTTTTAGCACTTGAACGTCAGCCTCCAGACGCTTGATCCGTTCTTCAACTGTAGGGATGTCGCATGTGGCATCATGGATGAATTCCACAGCGATGTTGAGATTTGTCCGATCATCTTCAGTGAAGGAGGGAGGCAGCGCTGGAGCTGGTGCAGTCACCTTTTATAGAATTTGCTGAAGAAGTGACGTGCAGAGATCAACCTTTGAAGAGAGATCTCGAACTTCAGTGGTAAGAGACTCAAATCGCCCCTGAAAGAGTTGAGAGGACTCTCTGAGTTGGACGACTTGTTCTTCGACAGCTGAAAGTTGGGAGTTCTCAGCTTTGGATGAGCAGGTAGCTGTCAACCTCTTCAGCTCCTCACCAGCCTGATTGACGGCGCTGGTGGTGTCGTTAATGGTGTTGGTGAGAGCGTCCACCTTTTCTCCCAGACTGTTGACATGCGTGTCAACAGACGCCAAACTAGGACCTGAAAATAATGTTAGTTCAGATACGGGCTTATTTGGAGATATGGGGAAAGAAGTGTTTAGGATTATAGGTGTACCTGACGTATCAAACATTTTGTAGAACTGCAAAGATTCCTCAAACGTTTGATGTTCAGGTCCTATAGATAAAGAAGAGGTAGCGGGTTCAGAGACCAAATGAGAAGAGGGAAGAGTTATGGGGATAGAAGTAGGGTTGGGGTTAATCTCAGCGAATGAGATAGTAGGTGGGGTCACTGATGATGTGACAGCGATTGAAATCGCTGACACGGCTGGTTGAGTGACTTCTGGAGTTGTGGAGAAAAGACCCACAAATGCATCTAAGGTAGCTTGTTGAGAAGCTCCCTCAGGTATAGTACTAGAGGGTGTACTTTCCTTAGTCTTTTTGGCCTTTTTGGAAGGACCAATCGGACTAGCTGATGGTCGTTTGGAAGTAGTGGTAGTGACAGGGATAGCAGACGAAGGAACCGTCTGCGTGGTCGCTGAAAATGAAGAATGGAGAGAGAGACGAGAGCGAAGGAGAGAGATACTTACCTCGTTGGCGAGCGGCTTTACCTCCAGTGATCGTTGACCTATCTTGGCAAAAGTGCCATCATCTTTGGTGGGATAGGTGTTAGGATAGAGGAACTTGATGTACGTACATATGAAACGTACGTACGAGATCTTGGGATCTCGTTCAGGCTTCTCTAATCTCGACCTCAGGTCTTCAAAGATTGCAGTGGCGTAGTCAAAGTTTTGACCAGCGATAACGGAGTAGGCCATCTGCAGTTATGTTTTGCTGGCTTGATCCAGCGAACCACTCTTCCCGCTCATGCACTGAATTATGTGCGAGAAGATGAAGTTCAGTTGTGAAGGCATCTGAGCTTTGAGAATCTTGGTGAGCTTCTTGTTGGGAATAGAAGATCTCGGTTTGTTTTCCCAACAATAGCCCATTGCATCCAGAAAGGATATCAGCTCAGCATCAGTGGGGAGTGCATCGAACCCACTCTTTGGTTTGTCAGGGAATCTTAAAGATTTCCTGAGGCTAAGAGCGGTCATGCTCCCTGGCCCCAAATCCGTGCTGAAGGAGATAGCAGGGACTCGTTCACCTTTCTTGTTGGTGAGTTCTGTTGCATCAGCAGTGAACCAGAACTGCTGGAGTAGAGTTTTTGAAGGCTTAGGATCCACAGTGATCGCGTAAGCTATGCATGATTGTTTGAGAAATTCAGCAGCTTCCACCAGATGTGGGTATTTGTCAGCTTTAAAGTCAAGTCTTCCCAAGTGATTACATTTAGTAATCTCAACTTCAGTAATAGCGAATCGGACATGCTTGGAAGCAACTATTGAAGACTGTGCCATTTCTGTTATGGAAAGAAGCATAATAGAAGAAATGATTTAGGCTAAAAAATAGGAAGATGTTTACCAGATTCCATATTAGGAAAGAAACTGCAAAATATCGAGTTATTTTTAAGAATAGGAAAAAAATGGTGTTCTGGGTAGAAAGAATGAAGAACACGTTAAAAAAACCAAGAGGTTTTTTTTTTTTTTAAAACATAAAATCAGAAGGAGTGATCTTTAGTTTTTAGAAAAAAACGTTTTATAAAATCCATAGAAAACGAGTAGGATTTGTAAAAAGAATAAGAAGAATCAGAAAAACAATGCAAAACCTGTTTATCTTGGAGAAAAGTAGTTGCAGTTTCAATGTTCTGGGTTTACTTGCTTAAGTGTTCTTGAGAGAGAGTTTCTTGCTTTGAAAGTTTTGAAAGCGTAAACTGTATAAAGGAGAGAAGAATTCCTTTTATACGAAGAGAGAGAGGAGAGAGAAGGAATGAAGCGGGAAAAAAATCATCATGACATTGACACGTTCCATGAAGTTGATTGGATAGAAGAGCAACGGACGAACGTGTCAGAAAAGGCGTGTCGTGGATTATCCGCTCAAATGACATCATAGGAGAGAGAGACGTTTCATTTTTCTGTTTTGAAATTATCACTGAAGAAAAGTCAGCGATAGATTTTCCTTTTTGAAAGTATCCCTGATGGTAAAGATAGGGATAGATTTTCCTTTTAAAGGATCACAGACTAGAAATATCAGTGATTAATGTATTTTTCAAAAGCTTTTAATCATTTGAAGAAAGTTTAGTGATTAAAGTTTATATTTTGAAGAAAAACATCTTAACTGAGTTAAGATTCAGTTGAGAGAACATACCTGAGAGTCAGAATGTTTATCAGAGAGAGAACAATGAGGAGAACTTTTGATTACTGACATACTACATGAACGCTGAAGATTTACTCTTCAAGATTCAGCATTCCAAGCTCACTGATGAGAAAGTTGAACCTTGTCTCATCAAGAGGTTTGGTGAATAAATCAGCAAGCTGAAAGTCAGTAGGGATAAAGTGAAGTTCAATATCACCGTTCATCACATGATCTCTGATAAAGTGATATCTGATCTCTATGTGTTTTGTCTTTGAATGTAGCACTGGATTATTTGCTATGGCTATAGCACTAGTGCTGTCGCAAAAGATGGGAATTTTTTATAACTGAAGATCATAATCTAATAGTTGATTTCTCATCCACAAGATTTGAGAACAACAGCTTCCAGCGGCTACGTATTCAGCTTCAGTTGTGGAGGTGGACACAGAATTTTGCTTCTTGCTTGTCCAGCTTACCAACTTTCCTCCCAGTAGTTGACATCCACCAGTGGTACTCTTTCTGTCGAGTTTACAGCCTGCAAAATCACTATCAGAATAACCAGTTAGATCGAACCCTGAGTCTTTGGGATACCAAAGACCGAGGTTAGGAGTTCCTTTCAGATATCTGAAAATTCGCTTTACAGCGATCAGATGGGATTTCTTGGGTTCAGATTGATAGCGTGCACATAAACAAGTAGAGTACATAATGTCAGGTCGGCTCGCTGTTAGATACAGCAGGGAGCCTATCATTCCTCTATAGGCAGTGACATTAACAGGTTTTCCAGAAGGATCTTTGTTAAGTGTCAGGGGTGGTGCCATAGGAGTCTTCATCGCTGAAGTTTGTGTGAGATCAAACTTCTTCAGCATATCTTTAACATACTTACCTTGGCAGATAAAAGTACCTTTGTCAGATTGTTTAATCTGAAGACCAAGAAAATATGTCAGCTCACCCATCATACTCATTTTATATTCTTTCTTCATTCTTTCAGCGAAGCGAGTACACAGAGATGGGTTAGTAGAACCAAATATTATGTCATCAACATATATTTGTACAAGAATTATATGATCTTTTATCTTTCTGAAAAATAACGTATTATCAATTTTGCCACGTTCAAAATTTTCAGAGAGAAGAAAAGATGAGAGAGTGTCATACCAAGCTCGAGGGGCTTGTTTTAGACCATAGAGAGCCTTATCCAATTTATAAACATAATTTGGATACTTAGGATCATAAAATCCTGGTGGTTGTTCTACGTAGACTTCTTCATTCAGCTTTCCATTTAGAAACGCTGATTTTACGTCCATTTGATAAACGATGAAGTCTTTATAGACTGCATAAGCTAAGAATAGTCGAATTGCTTCGAGCCTGGCCACAAGGGCAAAGGTTTCATCATAGTCTATGCCTTCCTCTTGTCTGTATCCCTGAGCAACAAGTCGATCCTTGTTGCGGGTTACAGTTCCATGTTCATCTAACTTGTTTCTAAACACCCATTTGGTGCCTATTACAGTTTTATCAGATGGTCTAGGAACGAGATTCCAAACTTTGTTTCGAGAGAACTCATTCAGCTCTTCTTGCATAGCGCTGACCCAGTTTGGATCTCTGAGGGCATCATCAGTCTTCTTAGGTTCTATTAAAGAGAGAAAATTTACAAAGAGACAGATATTACCTGAGCTTCGTCGTGTCTGAATACCTGCTTCGAGATCACCAAGAATTTGATCTATTGGGTGATCTTTGGTCCATCGCTGAGCAGGAGCATGATTGCTTAACTCAGAGGTTGGATCAACAGATGGAATGTTTACTGATGATGACGTTTGAGGTTCATCGGCAATTAACTGTTGAGAAGGTTCATTAGAGAGATTTTCAGACGAAGATAGATTTAATGGTAGTAGTGTGTTTAGAGGTTCTGCTGAAACCCATGAGGTGGTTTCAGCGGTAGGATGTATAATGTTTGGATCATCATCAGCGGCTGAAGGATCAGAATGCTGATGGTTTGAGAAGAAAGGTTCAGTTTCTCTGTAGTGAGAAAGCATCCAAGCGTTTAACTCTTCATTGTCAGTAATTGGTTTAGAGTTCGCTGAGCGAGTTTCATCAAAAGTGACGTGAATTGTTTCTTCTACGGTTTGTCTTCTCTTGTTGAAAACTCTGTAGGCTTTGGAGATGGAGGAATATCCTAGAAATATTCCATCATCAACTTTTGGGTCGAACTTTCCAAGTTGATCTCTGTTGTTTAAGATAAAGCACTGACAACCAAAGATATGAAGAAAACTAATAGAAGGCTTTCTTCCAAGAAAAAGTTCATAAGCTGTCTTCCCAAATCGCTTTATTATCAGCGATCTGTTTTGAGTGAAACATGCAGTGTTTACAGCTTCTGCCCAAAATTGAGTAGGGAGATGAGAATCGCTGAGCATTGATCTAGCAGCTTCTATGATTGTTCTGTTTCTTCTTTCAGCGACTCCGTTTTGCTGAGGTGTTCTTACTGAAGAGAAGTTGTGAGAGATTCCCTTGTTCTCAAAGAAATTGTTCAGGGAACTGTTTTTGAATTCAGTTCCATGATCACTTCTTATTGAGCGAACAGTAAGATTGTTCAGTACTTCCATCTTTTTCACAAAAGATATTAGTTCTTCTGGAGTATCACTCTTACAGCGAAGAAAGATAACCCAGGTGTAGCGAGAATATTCATCTATAATGACAAGTGTATATTTCTTTCCAGCTATTGATTGGATGTTGACAGGGCCAAACAGATCCATATGCAAGAGCTGAAGAGGACTTGTTACTGAGGAAACTTGTTTCGACTTGAAACTAGCTTTTGTTTGTTTTCCTTTTTCACATGCTGAGCAGAGAGATTCTTTAGCATATGAGTGCTGAGGAAGACCAGAAACCAGTTCCTTAGATGAGAGAGAATTCAGGGTTTTGAAATTTAGATGAGAGAGCCTTTTATGCCATAGCCAGTTGACATCAGAAGAGGCCTTAGAGAGAAAACATACGTTATTAGTGATAGTAGAGTCCATATCTATTATATAGACATTTTCTCTGCGATGACCACTGAGAGCAAGTTTTCCTTTTTCATCTACCACTGAACATGCTTTCTTAGAAAAGTGAACTTCGTAATCTTTGTCACATAGCTGACTGATGCTTAGAAGGTTGTGCTTCAGTCCATCTACATAAGCGACTCTTCGAAAGGTAGTTGTCCCATTGCTAAGGACACCAAACCCTCGGGTAAATCCTCTTCCATTTCCACCAAAGGTCACAGAGGGACCTTTCTCTTCCTTGTATTCAGTGAGCAGGTCTCTTTGTCCAGTCATATGACGAGAACATCCACTATCGAGATACCAGATGCCCTTTGATCCCTGCATACATAAGGAAGATTAAGCGTTGTTTGGTACCCTCTTTTCAATGGGTCCTTCAGAGTTAGTGGATAAGGAAGGTTCAGCTGTCTTCTTAGCAGATGAAGATTCAGCTTCAGTGGTAATCTTCACTTTGGTTAATTTCTTAACCTTAGTGGTATTTTTCACCTTGGTTGATTTTTCAACCTTGGTGACCTTCTCAGCTTTAGAGACATTTTTCTTCACTTTAGCTATTTTATCAGATTTAGTGGCAGTTGGACATTTGCTTGCAATATGATCAGTAAAACCACAGTGATAACATTTTCTGTATCTGAAAATGGTTTTAGGACCAGAAGTAGAAGGTTTTGCAAGTTTAAGATGAGCAGGGCCAGGTCCAAGAAGACTTTTCTCTTGAGATCTGGGAGGAATTTTCATTTCTTCAGATCTCGGCGGTTTAAGGTCAATCTTTAGCTTTGGAGGACAGAGATCAAAGATTTCTATCACAGAGCTAGAGGATTGCTTAGCTGAAGGTTTAGAAGGAACTTTCAGCTTTGCTTTCCTGGTTGCCTTCTGAGGAAGGAGAATGGACTTTCCTTTATCCGAAGACTTAGTGTCTTTGGATTTTTCTTCAGGAATGGGATTTGAAGAAGAACAGGGATAGAATTGGTTATAAGAAGTGTCAAAGAAGGAGGTGACAAAAGTTCCAAACTTAAGCGAGGAACTTTCTTCCTTAGGATCGTCCTAAGGTGTCCAAAAACCAAGACCAGTTTTATCACTTTCAGGAGTTTGAGCATTTATTATCTCAGAAATCTTTTTTGATGATTTGCACCATTTTTCAACATGAGCCTTTTCTGCTTTTAGAGCAGCGATGGCTTGTTCGCGTTCAATGCTGATGATTTCATTTATAATGACTTGATCTTTCAACTTTTCTTCTAAAAGATTTAGTTCACTGATCTTTTCATGACATTTCTCTAGCTCTTGAGTTAAATATATATTTTTATTTTCAGCTTGAGTTTTGTCGTTTAGAGCATTATAAAGGTCAATTGTCAGCACATCAACAGCACGACTTCTCTCAGCTTCAGGCAGAGAGGGATTTGTAGAGATAGATACCTGAGATGATATGTAGCTCATAGAAGGTTCAGGTGGTTCTTCTACTTCTTCTTTAATCTCAGCCATGAGGCAAAGATTAGCGACTTCTTCATCATCAGAAGATGATTCTTCTGATTCAGCCGAGTCATGTTCTTCAGCGATGAGACCTTTACCTTTTCGCTGATAGCTTTTCATCTTTTGATATTTGTTCTTCAGCTTATGGTATTTGTCATCACTGGATCTTCTTGAGGTAGAAGGTTTGAAGACCTTTTTCGACCTGCACTCACTAGCAAAATGTCCAATTTTTTCGCAGTTATAGCAAGTGGCAGTAGCCTTATCAACCGGAGTTGATTTTGGCTTTTCAGTAAGAGAGAGAGGTTTACTTCTTCGGAAGTTACTCTTTCTTGCAAATCTCTTAAAAGAGTTTGTCAAGAGTGCTAAGGACTCATCAAACTCTGAAAGATCAGGGTCTGATAGATCCTCAGATTCAGAATCTAACTCAGTGATGGTGAGAGTAGATCGCTGAGATGGAATTATCTCTGAAGAGACTAAAGCAACAGGAGTGCTTTTGGAGTCTTTAGAATCTTTTACAAGATTCTTCTTCAGAAGATTAGATTGCTCATAGTTGAGCAATATTCCATACAGAGTGCTTAAAGAGAGAGTATGTAAGTCTTTTGTCAGCTTAAGACATATTGAATAACTGTCCCAGCTTTCAGGAAGACTTTCCAAGAATTTTGTTAGGACCTCAGAATTAGAATAGGTCCTTCCAACAGTTCTTAGGTCAATGATTAGGCAGTTAAACCGTTGATGAATGTCAGAAAGAGATTCATTCTTACCAGCGATAAAACTTTCATACTGTCTTACCAAGTTAATCTTTCGAGTCTCTTGGATTTCAGTGGTGCCCTCATATTGAACACATATGGTTTCCCACATTTCTTTAGAAGTCTTCAGATGCATGATGGAATGGAAAACTTCATCAGGCAGAGCCATTGAGATAATGGTCTTTGCTCTTGCATCTATGTCTACCTTCTTTTTATCTTCATCACTCCACTGTCTTATTTCCTTAACGACATATCGTTCAGGGACAGCTTCAGTGGTGGCAGTAGCGGGAACCGCAACTATAATTCTAACAGGTTCATAGGGTCCGTTTTCTATATATTCAGGTATAGTAGGATCCGCACCTTCAAGAAATAGCATCATTCGATTTTTCCATAGAGAAAAGTTATCTCTGCTAAATCGAGGAGGTTTAGAAATTGAACCATTATCATAGTAGTTTGTGTTTGTGTTTAGTGCCATTTTAGAATAGCAAGGAAGAGTATACAGCAAGATCTTGTTTATTAGTTTAAACAAACTGCTCTGATACCACTTGTTGGTCCCGGAGGTGCTTAACAAGTTTATAGAAGGGGGGGGGGGGGGTTGAATACAAACACAGAAATTAAGGTTTAATAAATTGTTTATTGATAAATCAAAATACAATTTACAAGTTTGTTGCGGAATAAGATTAAGACAGACTCAATCTAAACAAACTTAAGAAACACAAAGATAATTGCACAAGAAATTCAGAGAATGGGGAATTTAAGAGATAGAAAACAATGGTTTCTATATGGAGTTCAAGGATTGAGCACACCTTCAGATGAAGGGGTGAACTTCCTATTTATACCCTATGCATTAAATGCATGGCAGGGTACTTTACACGTGGCGTTCACAGATTGGCTTTGGGAGTCTGAATTTTGGGAGACATGCTTTCGGCCGGGTCATGAACAGTGTAGTTGACAGAGTTGTTGTACGTATGGTTGCAGAGACTTGTCCGTTCTGACACATCGTACATGTTGTGCAAGGATAGACAAAAGAAAACTTGAGGCATAAGCTTTGTGATCGATTGATCGCTGAGTATCTCTTTTTGCAGAGATAAAGAGGTCCAGCTATCGCTGAAGCTTTTCCTTATGTTCCTTCGCGTAATTGTAGAGTTGTCTTTGCTTCAATGATATCCGCATCAGGTCACTAGAAGACTTCTCTTTGTTCAGCAGCTTCGTCTTCGATTCAGCTATGAACATATGTTGACGCGAGACTTGTCTTCAGGGATTACGTTGGCTGTTTACTTCAAAAACTATCAATGATAACTGAACAGACTCAGTCTAATCACAGATAGTGAAACACTAATACATATAAATGTTTATAAGAAAGACTATCGGCGATAACTGAACAGACTCAGTCTGATCGCTGATGGTGAAAGACTAATACATATTACAACGTAATTTTCACTAAGTATAGAAGAGGGTCTTTATCAAATCACTGAGAGAGTTTGGATCAACAGATAGATTCCCATTATGAAACAAGAAGTTGTGGCCCGGAGGGATAATATCAACCGCTTGACGTAGCTCGACTTATGCCTCTTTTCATAGTCATACCTCACATAATGAATTTTATCTCTTTGATAGGGATAATAACAGTTTTTTATTGAAGTTAATAACTTGGCTTTGTGATAATTTAAAAAATACATAGTTTTGTGACAAGTAAGATAAGTCAATATGGGGCTTCCCCTTACTATTTCTAAGATTATCACAAGCCCTTTTTATAGGTTGTCCATGAATTACCTCAAATGGAGATTTTGAGTCAAGGATTTTGGTGGGGAGCCTGTTTATTAGGTATACAACAGTCTGAAAGGCATCTGACCAAAAATGAAGTGGGAGACCGGAAAAATGAAGCAGATCAAGTCTGGTTTCGACAACATGACGGTGACGCTGTTTAGCGATGCCATTTTGTTCCAGCGTGTGGGGAGGGGTAGTAAAGTGTGATATTCCGACCGATTTGAGGTAGGAGGCAAGACCTTGGTATTCTCCTCCATTGTCGGTGAACAATGAAATTAAAGGTATTTGAAAATATTTTTCCACTAACATTTTGAATTGGGGAAAAAGATGGGACACATCCGATTTTTGTTTCATGGGATACAACCAAATGTATTTGGAATAAAAGTTGACAAATATAACATAGTAACCAAAACCATCAATTGATTTTTTTATTGGACCCAAACATCAGAATATATCAATTGTAACGGTTTGTGTGCAACAAACGAGTTTTGGCCAAAAGGTAATTTATGACTTTTATTCACTAGAAAAGAATCACAATGATCATGAACAATAGATATATTTTTGGGGTTAATATCAAAATGCTTAATCAAGGAACGAAAAACACGAATGGATAGATGTCCCAGCTTTTGATGCAAATGAGAGAATGAGACTTTTGATGTGGAAATGAGTTGTGGAAGTGGTCCAAGGTTGTTGTAGTAGACATCATCGATGTTCTCCCCCCGAAGAAGTGGCGCCCCCATGCGAAGGTCCTTAACCAAAAAATGATAAGGAAAGAATTCAATGGAAACACGATTAAGTCTTACATAATTTAGCAACGGAAATAAGATTGTTTTTAAGTTTGGTCACACACAAAATATTAGATAGGAGTAAGGATCGTGAGGTAGTGCAAAGTTGGGTATTTCCGGTGTGAGTAATGGAAAGACGGTTACCATTGCCAAGTACGATTTCATCGTGTCCACCATAATCGGATAATGGGTGCAATAAGGAACGATCAGTGGTAATGTGATCAGAGGCACCTGTATCAAACATCCAAGATTGAGATGTTGGATTTGACCGAGGATTTGTAGTATTCACAACTGGAGCAGTTGTAACCTGATTTTCTTTATGGAAGTGTGCTAGCTTGCGACAGTCCTTTGTGTCGTGCCCGGGAATACTGCAATATTTGCAAAAAGTAGATGCACAAGATGATCGGTCACCCCTTGAATTTGAAGGTTGCCAGTTGGAATGATTGTTTTTATTGTTTGGGTTCCTGCTATTTCGGTTTGAATAGTTGGATTTTTCTCCATAGAACCGATTTGAATTCCGGGGATTTTGACGCTGAGTGAAGTTTGCAGTCAAAACCGAGTTAGGCTAGAACGTGAACCATGAGGTCCTCATCACTAACCGGGCTTTGAGCGAGTGCTAGTTCATCGGCTATGGTTCTCATCTCATGTAGGAAATCCGCAACAGGTCGGCCCCCTTTAGGATTTTTGGTGAGTTTTGACTTTAGGGATATTATGCGAGACCGAGAGGTGTTATCATAACTTGCATTGAGTCGATTCCAGGCTTCACGAGCAGTTTCAGCAGAGGAAAGTAGCGGTTGGATGGCATCCGAACAACTTCCGAGGATTGCGCTTATGATGATTTGATCCTGACGATACCATATAGTGTAATCAGGATTCGGTTTGGACTCAGCAAGAACCTTGGATGGTGGATTGGTCGTTCCTGTGATGAACGAATCGAGGTCCAACCCTATTAGGGTAGACAATACCTGTTTTCGCCATACTGAGAAATTTGAGGCCGTTAGCTTGATTGGGAAGTGAGTGTTCGTTGTTATTTGAACAACTGGTGATTGAGGCGCCATGGAGGTAGATTGAGAATGATGAAGGAGAATTATTTGCAGGTTATTCGATGATGGGTGGTAGGATCGGTGGCTTAGAGGAGCAAGTTTTTGTGCTCTGATACCATATAGGCAAAGAGACAGAATAGGATTGAATGTATTCTGATTAATATTATTGACAACCTCTATTGGTTTATATACACCTCTATACATTAATGAGAATAATTAACCAGAGTAATTCTAGAAAGCTAATTACAGAAAAATACAATCAATCACCATTGATTGAGAACAATTGAATAGAATTCCTAATTATGTGGTGTTTCCATTATTAGCGTTAATAAAAAATATGTCACTTAACAACGTTGTCGCGTAACACCTCAAGACTTAAAATCCAAGTGTCCCAATGACCACTTAACAAGTTTCACCTCAAGAGTTGGTTGTCCTTAGTGTCTATTCTTGTGAATAACACCTCAAGGCTCGACATACTTACTCCAAGGTAACACCTCAAGTAGCGGAGATCTTAGTGTCTCTCAAGTGGGAATAATATCCAACGACTCCATAGCAAGATAATTTCCATAAGTCATGTTTAAAACTACATCATAACTCCATAAATACATTTATAAACATGAAATTAGCACATATAGCTAAAATCCTCAAATTAAGTCAATAAACCCATAAAATGTGATTCAACACAAATATGTCAAAATACGAACTAGGTTTCATATAATCGTCTCAGATATAATCTAAACATAAAATATGGTTGACTCCAAAATAATGGCTCAACATAAAATGCTCAAAATATCCACACAAAAAAATCATCAAAATGGGTAAATATAATCAAATCATCCACTAAGAAGGAAACACTTTAAATAAAGCATGTAAAGATGTTAGATGTACACATATAGGCATGTATCTAATTTTACAAAACTTTTAGAACTCACCTTGTAGGGTGTTTTGAAGAAAACCTTGAAAAGGGGGAAACCCAAAAATGTAAAGGACAACTTAAATCTTGATAAATACTTGGAATAATGATGATTGGGGACTCTTAAATGCTTGAAGATGATGATACCTTTGCCTTAATTGTTTCTCCAAAAGAAATAAATGAAGAAAGTAAAGAGTTTGAAAATGAGAAATGAGAAGAAAACAAAAAAAAATCGGATTAAATGCTCCACAGGCCTTCGCGACCTAGGGTCGCTTGGCCTGGTCGCCCGACACTCCAACATGCAGTAGCTAAGGCTGCCGACCTAGGTCCTGAAATGAAAATCACGGGCGAGAAGGGAATAAGGCCAAAGCTGATTAGGCCATGTATAACAATCATCAATTCCAAAGACCACTAAGACTTAGGGGTTGTTTGGGGGTTGCTGAATGGTTTAGTGCAGAATGATTAAGTGGTCTGAATGACTAAGTGGTCTGAATGATTAAGAGGTTTTTATGATATAGTGTAAATATGGTTGTTTGCTAATTGTTCATAATGAAATCATGGCTCTTAATGGTTAAGAGAGGGTCGGGATACAAAATAATTAAGAGGATTTTGGAACCATTAAGAGGCAACACTTTTTTTGCCAAACAAGATTTATCTTTTAGCGATTTAGAGGTTGTCTCTTAATAGAAACATTCAGAGGTAAACAAACAGTCCCTTAGTCCACTTGATTTGTTTTGTTTACATAATTAAATCTCAATTTCCAAGGCCCAACTTCCTTTCAAATTCTAAACCAAAATATATGGCCACTAGTTATCCATCCATATTTAATTTAACTGACACTCTTTAATTAAATTAAAATACAACCCAAAATTAATGCGTAGTTTATAAATGGAACTTTTAATATAACATCAAACTTAATTCTTGTAATAATTGAAAACGTAGTCATATACTTTATCAAATAAAGTTCTTAACAAAATAAAACATAATTCACGTAATTAACTAATAGAACCTTGTAATAAAAAAAGGGCAAATTACATGAAAATGTAACCTACTTTGTATTGATTCCTATTTTGGATAACAAACTTTCAAAGCCATTATTTTGGTACCTGAGAAAAAATTATCAAACTTTTAAGTACCTGAACCGGTTTAAAAGATAAGTGGTTACCATGCTGATGTGACGAGTGACTTGTAATACAACTCATTATTTTTTTATGATGTGGCCAATTATTATGTATTTTTAATATAAAATTAGATTAAAATTTTTTATTTATTAAAATCTTTATATTATAATATTAAAATGAAAAGGGTTTCTCTTCATCTACAGACGCCCCCTTCCCAATTCAAACCCTAATTTGTTACGCTATCATCTTCTCTTATATCTACTCAAAAATCAGCTATCTGATACCCGTTTCAACTTTACAAACATCAAATATATCTTTATTTCTAATATGAGTTTAAATCCATGGTTGAGTTTGTTATTTTAGTTCTCACATCAAATCGTCGCTCTTTCCATCAGATATGGATTTATTTTTGTTCCATCACCCATCCATTGAATCTGGGTTTCTGAACTAACGAAATGCCGAGTTGGAATCCCAAAGTACAAGAGTGGTGAGATCTTGATGTTGATGAAGATTGATGGAGAAATTGCCCATCTGGGTTTTGTTCCTTCCCCAGACCTTGTGTAACAGACCATTATACATCTTTGAATCTGGATAATTTGAATGAGAAGTTTGAATGAGTTTTTGTAACTTCTTTGAAATAATAGTTGTATTACAAAATAATGAGTTGTATTACAAGTCACTCGCCACATCAGCATGGTAACCGGTTACCTTTTAAACCGGTCATTCCGGTACTTAAAAGCTTGATAATTTTCTCTAAGGTACCAAAATAAAGGTTTTGAAAGTATGTTACCCAAAATAGGAATTAACACAAAGTACAAAGTAGGTTACATTTTAATGCAATTTGCCCTAAAAAAAACTAAATATATTAAAAAAATTAACCCAAATAACTGATTAATAAAGTTTGTAATTAAATAATAAAATAAAACACACTCCACTAGGAATTTACTTATAATTTTCAGGTGTACAATCCTCCCCAACATGGAAAGCACATTTCGCCCTCGAAATCTTGTCTTAAGCGAATAAATGAGGATATCGATTCTTCATATCCTCTTCTTCTTCTCAAGTCACGTTTGCACCTCGATTATGCTCCACCATACTTTAACCAAAACCACCTCTTTATGACGAAGCTTTCTAGACTTTCTTTCCAAAATTGCGTCGAGTTCTTCCACATATCGATTATTCCCATCTACTCTAATCTTCAAGTGATAAAGAAAATTGAAATCAACCTTGGAGGATTCGAGTTGGTGAGAAACGTCATCAGCTTCCACATCGTTTGGGCTATTGATAAAATCGGTTTAATCAAAATTAGCACAATTTGTTAGAAATAAAATACAAGATAATGTTTGAACATGAGTAAACCACACCATATCACAGCTATTGATATATGTGATTAAATTCTGATCACAAATATAATAAACAGTAGCATGGCAACGACCAACGTTAGTGTTTTAAACCTCAACCCAAACAGCATCTTCAATTCCCTTTATATTAATTATTTTGCATTAACAACCACTAGACAAGGAGCCAATAATAATACCCGCATCCCTTTGAGACTACATAGAAACAATAAAAAAGAGCAGAAGCAGCAATAGCGCCTGTGAGCAAGCACTACTGATTCATAGAAAACCACCAGTTGAACTAAAAGTCATCAGTGGTAGCCATTGAAACCACGAACATAAACCAGGCACTAAAGCCAAACAGAAAAACCATCCACTGAATTTGAAAATGTCAATAATCAAAACCTTCATCAACATTATTTTCTCTTATACCTACAATACCCTCGTGTTTAATCATCAAATGAGATATTAATGACTATACCACAATGTTTTCAAGTGAAGACCTCCTAGTATCCATTCTCTCATAACCCGTTTAATAGGTGCATTCAATTTAGGATTAGTTATATAAACCAACAGCATAATCTTTACACATACATAATGTAAAATTTGTTAGTTAAACCAACAGGATAATTTGTACACATACATTAAAATGGATAGCAAATTCATGGATTGCAAGGCTTAGAACATAACAGAAGTAAAAGCTATTACCACAAACATTCAAACCAGGAGATCTGCTTGGTTCTCTGTGTGTAGAAATATAGGTTTTATTCTCATACAATAATTTAAATTTGAAAAGGTTATATTCAACACTAAACAGCTTCAAACCAATTTAGACAAAAGTAGAAAAACATGAAAAAAAGTGCAATGACATTAATGAAAAAAAATATATGAAAATTTTGATTGAATAATAAATAATCAAACAAACATATTCAATACTCCACATTCAGAGAAAAAAAGTATGCCAAAAGGATAAAACTTGTACCAACAAGTGACTTTCATAATTACAACAATTATTAAGGTTAATCCGAATCTTGTTGTCTTAAGAACTCTTGGCTCCCAAAATAAGCAAACCAAACATAATTTAAAGAGTTTCTAAATGTAGAAAGAAAAAATGACATACGAGTAAAATATTAAGACTAATCCCTATGATATTTTATCCTCTAGAGAAGAAGTCGACTATAACAACGTATGAATACAATTGACAAGAGCAATGCAGATGGTTACCTGGACACTCCACGAAGTAATCCACATTAGATAGATTGCCTCACCCAGAAATTGCAATGTGAAGTATACAAGTTCAGATTTAGCTTTCTCTCCTGAATTTCGATTTGAGATGTTAGTAAGTCCTAGTCACCATCTTTATATATAATTGGGAGTTCGTTTTCTATTTTAATGTGATTATACAGATGCAATGGCAAGTTTTGCATCAACACCTAGTAAGTGTTGAGTGTTCTCTCTATTACCCTGTAAAAGGGCCAGAGATCCACCTCTCTCTCTCTCTCTCTATAATCTCTGTGTAAATCAACAGAGTCCAGATCAAGCTCAAGATTGGAAACAAAATCCTCAAGATGATCCATATATGTGTCCATGACATGAACCAGATTTGAAACGACTTTACCTTGCTACTACTGAAACATCAAACATATTAGAGTACGACTTTGTGTACTCTTTCTGCATACCTTAAAGCTTGAAGCTTTTAACACTTCAATAGCTACTCCACTTATTTACAGTAAAGTATTGTCAATTTGCAGAATAATTGATGATGGAAAGTGTAACCTGCTCACTGAGCAAAACAAGTCAAGCATGCAACACCGTGTTTGAGATATTGATATACATATAACAATAAATAACATAAATAAACAAAAATCAACTCTTTCTCGTCTTCGAAAAAGTATCAAAATGCAGTTATATAAGCTATCACTTTTGCAATTAAAGATCAGCTCAGCGAAGGGAAAAGTGAGAGTATCAAAATGCAGTTATATGATCATCGACTTGATAATTTTGCCTAGTCAGGAAAAGACCCAACAGACATACAAACTCACTCTCTTGGGGCAGCAGAGGAAGGCAAGATTTATTAGGAGGTGGGGCAACTAGCTAGCCTTAGTAGTAAGGACGGAAGTCATACAACCTAGCCCCGGAGTTCATACATTTTGAATGCTTTCGGACGGCTAACTATCAATTTCTTTAAGGTGCTAGCTGCTTAGCTTTACTAGAAGGTCGATGAGTTGGGTCAATGTCCATGCCCTTATCTTCTTCAAGCCCTTAAGGCTAAGAAGTCAACTTCATAACCTTTTCCATTATCAGTAGCAGTAGTAGACGAATCGAGACAATAAAGATACACGTAGCAATCTACTTATCTACTTGCCTTTCAACCTCAGAGCATTCAGTTCATGTACCGCAACAGTCGACAACTTGGTTGGGGCAGATCTGCACAAACCCATTTTTGACCTATTGGTCCTAGTATCATAGGACCGAACGGCCTCCCCCTAATTACTAGACCGACCTGCTATAATAATTCCATAAACACCTAGCGAAGATATGGCAAACAAATAAAGTCGCCTTATGTTCGGATCTGACAATACCATACCATAATCAAAAGGTACAACGGCCCGAGCGAACCACACTTTACATAAATTTAGCCACTGGAGCCATTCTGAAAAGGGAGAAATTTGCACTACTTGGTGAAATAGGTTCTTTTATAATCAATTTAAAACCATCTGCTAGAGGTTGTAACAATCCAAACAATCCCACTACATGACCTTTCGACCTTGCACAAAAGCCATTACTTTACGTTCAGCTAGCACTAAAAAGGCTACTCCTAGCCCTAGTAGAAGTGGTAGAATTATTCCAAGTATTTCAATTGGAACTGCTATGTACATTTTCGATTTTCTATTCACTGATGATCTGGCCTAGTCGACCCGATCACGATATTTCACTCATGATCTGGCCTGGTCGACCCAATCATGATATAGAAGGATGGGACCTTTTCTCGAAAAAGAAAAGAGATTCCATTTCTTCTTCCAAGCCCTTCTTAGAAGATGTTGTCAGTAAGCTCACTTATCTTCTTCATTTACGAACATAGATAGATAAGAAAAGATGCCAGCCTCTCTTTTCTCGCGGAACACTCACTTAATGGAGCTATTTGAATTGGAAGACAACGACAAAAGTGAAAGGAGTTCTATTTCGTTGATCGATGTCAATAGGCCAAGAAATTTGTCCTTTGCTGAAAGCTCGTAGGGTATAAAGAATTGAAAGGTAGGTTTTGTCGGTGATTAAATGGAAAGGTCAGCTGGAGTGGAAACCAATCAAACTCAGAAAGATAGGTAGATTGAACGCGCTGAGGGAAATTCGAGAGATCCGGAGACATGGCCACTACCGGCCTACGCTCCTTGCAGATTACATAACACATGCTCTATGTTGTTAATATCGTATATCGGTGGTGTATCGGTCAGGGACCGATACACGATATATCGGAAATATCGGTGATATATTGGTCAAAAATATCGGTTCATATAATATTTCTCAGAATTATATAATATATATATATCAATAATTCAGTATGCAATCCATAAACTGATAAGAGAAGAAGTCGACCACTGTGTTGAAGAAGAGAAGAAGTTGACACTGTTATTACTTGTTTCAGACTCTCGGTCGAAGTCTGATGTGATGAAAAAAAGTAGTCGTATATGCTAAATTGGTAATATAAAAACCTAACTTAGATTAAAATAACAAAAACATAGGCCCATATAACTAACAAAAATATATAACTAACAAAAAAATTAAAAAAGCCCAACCTAGGATAAAAAAAAAGGCCCAAAACTAGGATACAAAAATATCGGTATTATCGGCCGATATTTTGGTCAAAATACTGGCGATATATCGGTCCATATCGCCGGCCAATATAAATACTGATATTTCAACACCGCTATTCTGAGAAGGAACGATACACGATATATCAGCTATATATATCGCGATTTTAACAGCCCAGCACATGCTAAGAGCTTCGATGCCTGTGCTAGAGGTATAGAGGTGGTATGCAGGAATCCAGCACAAGCCAGCTTCCGAGTTATGCCCGATTATAAAGCCTTGGCCATTTCGAGGGTGGGCCATGGATATCATCGGAAAGATCTATCCGAGATCTTAAAGAGGTCATATTTTTATCCAGTATAGTAGCTACGGCTCAACCTTCTCCACCTTCTGCCCTGAGTAGAAGTCGAGCCTCCCCAGAATGTGACTTCTACGGACGAGGTAATAAGGATATGGTATATTACTGTTATTCGTCCAGATATTATTGCTTATGCAGTTCATGTAGTGAGTCAATT
Organism: Arctium lappa; assembly: GCA_023525745.1. NCBI lineage: Eukaryota > Viridiplantae > Streptophyta > Magnoliopsida > Asterales > Asteraceae > Arctium > Arctium lappa. The sequence goes on along the minus strand of CM042047.1, from coordinate 41,903,313 downwards.
TGTGTCTGCTTCTACCGGTCCCGTCGCGGCATTAGGAGACATTCATTTGGTAATTCTGCAGAAGACCACATGCTAGGTAACGGCTCTTATGCCTTGCCAGCAGAAATCAATCCAGAGACCGTCCCCCCCCTATCGCTCGCCCAATGCTTACTATCGAGATTGGTTCGTCGGGCTTTACTCCCATTCCAAAGTTTCTGAATTAGCTTTAGAGATTGAGCAAGTGTAAAAAGTACAGAGTGATTTGGTTTGCGTTGCTTTCGGGTTATGTCTACTAGAATAACAACCCGTAGTCTAGTTGAAACCCTCTTTTACAAGATTACAGACTAAAATGACTCACTTTTTATCTGAATCTGCTTTCTCTATTGAGCGTTTCCTCGAAATAAAACGGCGAAGGAACGCCTTTTCTCTCATGCTATGGCTTTGCTTCCTTATCTGGGGAGACGTGACTAAGCCTAAAAGGGGCTAGACGGCACTGTCGACGCCTTATTGTCTTTCCATAGGAACTCCTAAAGTATACTTATGCATTTGAGTCTGTTCAGTCGTGCCTATCCCCGATAGTCACTCCTTCACTCACTTTATTTCCTTAGTTATGTGATTATGTGACACGTCTATCTTTGAAACTATTACCATTAGCTAAAAGACAGATTAAATTAAAGGTAAGGTCTAACCTTTAATAGTGGGTAAGGGGAGGTCAACCTGAATTGGTTGGCTCATCACTCGTATACGCTCAAAATTGTGTTTGCTCTTTCTTTCCTTCTCTCTCCTCACGTCTTCATTTTCAACTTGGACTCCCTCCGCTCTCCTTATCTCTCCGGGTGAGGGTTGGTCATCGTCACCATCAAAGTCAGATGACTCGTCACTTGGTTCCGTTGACTAGGTTTGAGATTCAGATGGGGTGGTGGATTGGTCGTTGACAGCTTCAGATTCAGTGTGGGAAGAGGACTAGATCTGTTCAGTTTCTGTCGCGGTGTCCTCTTCCTAAGTCGAAGAATCTGTCTGCGGTGGGGTAGGTGATCGGCGAGAAGTGTTGGCCTCGCTTGGTCTAACGGCACTGCCCGCTTCAGTTCCCCTTGCAATATGTTCTCTCAACACACCCGGTCTGGGAGCCCCAGCTCGCCGGACTCTTCCTCTCGTGCGTGGACCCTCACGTCTCTCAGATCGTGCTCCCTGGGGAGGTCCTTTCGGTTTTGGTTCTGGAGGGACGATGGGAGCAGGTATGCCGTGTGTGCGGCTATATTCTATCACACTCAGTGCCTTTGGACTAGCGTACGCCAGTTACCCATCAGGGATATGTCTAGCGACAATGTTGGTGATTTCATTTCGAGACGGAAGACGATGAGTGGGATGGTGAGGACATACCGTATGTGATGATCGGCGAGCTATGGTGGGATGGAGTTGCATATAGTTCCGAATGAAGATATGAAGAAAACACATAAACGGGATGAAGTTTCGTCATTTTTTTTTTGGTAAAGGAGTATCCCAGACCACTTTGAGAAGGGTTCGGACTAATCTCCTGGAAAACAGACCTATGGCCCACGGGCATTCATCTCGTGGCCACAATGCTGCGAGTGGGGCTCGAACCCGGACAACCGCTATGAAGTCCCCAGGCTCTTACCACCACGCCACAACCTTGTGGTCAAGTGTCGGACCTTTTGATGGGGTGGTGGATTGGTGGATTCGTCAATTTGTTGGATTCAGATGGGGGTGGTGGATTGGTGGATTCAGATGGGGTGGTAGATTGGTGGATTCGTCAATTTGTTGCGTTGTCTCGGACCTATTGATCTAGCTCGAACCATAAAATATCGGCGTAGTCGGCATGTCGGTGGAAAGCAACACTATGAAATAGTCGCACTAGGTTGGCACTGGTCTGATCTATGCCCTTAGTGATGGCAGATAAACATCGGTTGAGGTACGTGAAGAGAGTGTACCAGATTGGAGTCAAGTGTCGGCGGTTGAAGGCGGATGGGTAAGGGAGAGGCAACGCATAACCCAGAGAATGGATGTCTGCACACAGCATGGAGTCGGAGACGATTGGGTCGAGATTGTCTCGACCCGGAAAGAAGTCGGCGTTTGGTAGCCGGAGAAACTGTCGAAAGAGCTCTCGTGTGAGTAGAATCGGTGTGGTGTCAATTATGGCCTCCAGATGGAATCCATCTTCTTCTTCAATATGTGTGAGGGATTGCCAGAACTGCTGCATACAGCTGAGGAACATCTGCAGTCTCCGTGAGAGCATACGATAGAGGGTGGCCTCTGAGGATTTCGAGTATCACTTAATGTTGGCCTTGGGACTGAGAGAAGTCCAAGTGGAAGTTGTTTGGAGTGAGTGGGAGGTACTGATTTGGATGAATCAGGGCGGCGGTGGCAATTGGATCAATGTCTTGATTCGGATTATGTGCCATGGTACCTATGAAATATTAGACATGTTATTACTTGGCACTATGGAAAGAAAGGAATCCCATTAGTCAGTTTCCGGTTGATTATAGTCGTGTAGTTTCCTCTTAGTAGTGAAATTAGGATTTGCTTAAGTACACCTCTAGTGGGTTTGTGGTACTGCAATGAGGGCTATTGAGTCGGTCAATACATAGCAGGTAAGACCATGTTCTTAGTTATGTTAGTGGGCTATAATCAAGGGAGTAGATTACTTCTTTTCATGTATTTAAACTTTCATCTCTAATGAAAAAGTATGATGTTTTGCTAAAGTCTTCTAGTTTATTCTTACCCTAAAAGAATACTTATCAGTCTTTTTCAGTGATTTTATTATCAATTTAAATCTGAGATTTTTGCTTCTTTTAAGAAGACCCCCGTAAGCTTCCAGTTTTGTGCTCGACTTTGTCGCCACAGACACCAAGAACTGAACGGCACCAAGAACCGGTCATTCATGATCAAGCTACGCTTAAAGAATTAAAGCCATCAACTATGAATGCTATGTCACTTGAAAGTGGATCTTGGCAAGTTGGTAGAAAATAGAAACTAATATAAATTTGTAGGAGTTTATCGAATTAATTGTTGTATCTATCAGGCAAGATGATAAACAACGTGATTTAATCACAAAGTTTTATTACCAACTGAGGAGGGTGGTTTTTGGAAATTTCGATTGGAACACCTAAAAGGAATATTGAAATATAGTGGTCCCAAATTATGTCAATGCATGGTTTTCAAAATCGCTCGAGGCGAGGCGATCCAAAACCGCTCCTGAGGCTTAAGCCTCATGGTCTTTGGATGAGGCTTACGCCTCAATCGGTGAGGCGGTGCCTCGAGAGGCGGTGGTGAGGCGTAAGCCTCATCAGTTTTCTGTTTTTGTTACTGAAAATGGTAATCTGATGACTTTAGAAAAATATAAATTGTACTTCTATTTCTTATTTACTTTTTAGTATTTGTACTTTTAATAATTTAAAATTACAAAAAGTCTCTTTAGGGTGTACTTTCCTCTTCTCAAGAAGAAAGCAATAGCTGACTTTGCTTTTTGAGAGGTTATTTTCATCTTTATCGGTTCCTTTGCAAAGCCATAAGTCCCAACTCCATTTTTTTCATCTTTCTCTCTCAACAAGCTATACATTTTTAGCCTTATAACTAGTAATTTTATGACCTTATGACGTTTAAAATTTGGTATGGAATTATGTTTTGCTTATTATTAGTATTTATGAATTTTATTTGGTATGGAATTATGTTTTCCACCTTGTATTATACACACACATTTGTCTATATATATATATTATATACATATACACGCCTCGAGGCGTTACGCCTCAGACCGCCTCGAGGCTTACGCCTCGCCTCGTGGAGGGAAAACGCCTCGAATCCCGATTGGAATTTTTAAAACTATGTGTCAATGAATATTCTAGAGCAAGAAGATGGAAAGCGGTGTCTTCTAATTCATTTGAACAGTCAAACTTTTTTCAACAAGTGAATGATGGCACTACAATAAAAATTCAGTGATCTCCTTCAGCAGACTTTATTGAGGGGCAATTATCATTGTGACATTACTAACTTCTCGAAACTAGCTTGTTATTATTTGATAACATACATATAGTTAATGATTGTTATTTTTTTTTCCAGGAAAATTAGCATTTCGTTTGAAGCATGTGTATAGGAGAACCCACTGACTACTCTTGTTCGCTGTGACCGATGGCTGCAATTATGCAGTAAAGGGGCATTTCCGCCATAGCTCTGTTTTTGCATCTCATGAACGACAATGGATGTACATAATTGGACATATCTATTTTGAAGATGAAAACTATCTAGTGTTGACATGGAGTATTATGAAAATCTAGATCAATGTTTCATGAATTCTTTCATGAGGATTTATTTCATTTATGCTTTTATTATGATCACAAGTCGGTAAATGGGTTGACTTTATGCACACCGGCTTGTGATCATAATAAAAGCATAAATGAAATAAATCATCATGAAAGAATTCCTGAAACATTGATCTAGATTTTCATAATACTCCATATCAACAATAGATAGTTTTCATCTTCAAAATAGAGATGTCCAGTTATGTACATTCATTATCGTTCATGACCAACATTGAATGAGATGCAAAAACAGAGCTATGGTGGAAAAGCCCCTTTACTGCATAATTGCAGCCATCGGTCACAGCAAACAAGAGTAGTCGGTGGGTGCTCCAATACACCCGCTCCAAACGAAAGGTTAATTTTCCTAGGAAAAAAATAATCATTAACTATATGTATGTTATCAAATAATAAGTTATTTTCGAAAAGTAAGTACTGGCACAATGATGATTGGCCCTCAATAAAGTCTGTAGAGGGAGATCACTAAGTTCTCTTTATGGCGCCATGATTCACTTGTTAGAAAAAGCTAGGTCGTTCGCTCAACTGAATCTGAAGAGATCGCTTTCCGTCTTTTTTCTCGAGAGTATTCATTGATATAATCTGGGACCACTCTACTTCTATTTTCTTTTTAAGCGCTCCAATGGAAAATTCCAAAACTACCTTCCTTTGATGGTAATAAAAACTTTGTGATCAAATCACCTTGTCTATTTGCTATGATGTGCATCATGCCAAATAGATACAACAATTAATTAGATAAATTCCTACAAACTTATATTAGTTTTATTTTTACCAACCTGCCAATATCCAATTTTAAGTGAAATAGCATTCATAATTGCAGGCTTTAATTGTTTAATCGTAGGTTGATCATGAATGACCGGTTATTGGTGTTGTTCTGCTTGTGTTGGTTGCGACAAAGTCGTTTCATTCGCTAAAGAGCGCAAAACTAGAAGTTGCAGTTGTCCTAAACAAAGGTCCTCTTAAAAAAGGCAAAAATCTCATTTTTCAATTGATAATAAAATCACTGAAAAATAATGAACCTGCAATGAAAACTCCAAGACCACTTTTTACGATCAACAGTTGCCTTGGAGGATTCGAGTTGGTGAGAAACGTCATTCGCTTCCACATCGTTTGGGCTCTGTAAAACAAAATTAGATAACGTGGTTGATTAACAATTTTTCGATTGATACACAGATTAATGCTCACCAAGTTGCTATTTGCGTCACTGTATAGAAAATCAGAATCTTCGTCTTCCATGGAGTAAAAGGCAAATGGGAAATTGAAATGATATTAGGTTTTTTGAGCGTGTGGGTTATGTGGAACGCATTCGCAGTTAGCGCTGGAGTGTGCGTTAAGTTTCAAAGGAGGCAACCCCTTATTTATATACCTCTATTAATGTATATCAATGTATTATGGAGAGGAATGTGTATATTATATTCACAATCACATGTGTCATGGATCTGGGATTCAGAGATGTGTGGGCTATCAAGTTGATGATATTGGACCATGATATGGAAGCTAATTCTATGGCCTGGTAATTTTTATTTGGGCCTGACTTACCATGGTCAGTCCAATACTTTTATTAGAGGTTTTTTGGGCCTGTCCAAAAGTCCTTTGGTGGTTTAATAGTTTTGTCTATTATTTCATTTGTAATTGGGCTCCTAACTCTATTTGGGGGGTTTTAGAGTGAGGCCTTTACATATTTTTTTCCCGAAACATTTTTGGGACGTCATTTGTCCCCTGGGGTATGCCCCTCGTAATTTGTAGTTCCTCTGTTTTTTGAATAAAGTTTTTTTAGGGTTCCATCCCCTTTTCCCAAAAAAAAAAAAAAACTAACCTTTGAAAATGTGGTGGCAAGATCATTGAATCCTGGAAACACACCTTGCAACATAAAACACTATCATTTGTCAAATTCACATTCCCAATATCTGCATAAAAGAATTACCTAGAATAAGCAAAACAAAAGTTGCATTATAGCATGCTTGAAAAGAAGGGGAAAAAGAAAAGGAACGCCACAACAGACTATACCCATAATACTGAAAAATGCATTCTACATTAATCCAGTGCATCACGCATATATTATAATTAGATTGACATAAGGGGAAGTTACCGACTCTTTGTACCTTGAAAAATTGCTCGATTATGAGCATCAATACATGCCAAACAACTGAAAGTAAGTACCAAACAACTGACAGTGGTAGCAACAAGAACTCTGCACCATTGTTATATTGACCATCATAGTCAATTAGACAATTACATAGAAAGAACAAAATTTGATTCCAATGAAGTGGAGGCATCATTAAAAAAATCCAAAGAATATATTGCGTGTATATTATTAAATTCTATGACCTGCACAAGTCATTTACATATTAACAATCATCTAAAAGAGTGACTTCTTGTTAGATTCTATCAACTCGCATGATTTGTAATGATATATGTCACTAATTTCTATCTTAATTTAAATAAATAAAAAATAGTTGAGAACTACCCCAAACTGAGCAATTAATACATAAAGCATCGCAACAATTCAAAATAATTACAAATACCAACAAAGATAGACAACATGACAAATTTCCTAATGGACTTCCTCATTAGCCACAGAACAGAAAAGCTATAACTAACAAAGACTAAAGAAAATTGTGGTCTTTTGCTCTACTTTGTAGATGGTATAAAAATGAAAAGAAAAAAAAAAACTTTAACTTTTGCATTGCGCCCTATGCTTGATAGAAGTTCCTCCAAGTTATAAAGTTGTTCCGTCAAGGTTTTCCTTTCATTAATGAACTTACTTCTCTATAAACACAAATAAAATTATTAATACGCTTAAAACATGAGTAATATAAGCAGCATTCAAACATTTTGGGAACAAATTAGAGAATGTTGCACCCCAGGTAATGTTAGGGGTAAGCGCTCACCTCTTTAACTTACCTTACCTAGTTACCATAGCAAGGGCCGAGAATCTTACCTGGTAAGTGAGGGAAGGGAAAAGACTCTTACCAGTAAAAGACGATCACCAGCCATCCATTTTTATGGCCGAGAATGTTACCCGATAAAGTAAGTGAGAGTGGTGGTTTTGACGATAAGCGCATACCCGGTAAGCGTTTGGTAAACGGCACCTAAATTGATACCTAATAGTGCTTCAGCATGTTTTCCGGTCAAATTGAACTCTAAAATATAGATAATCCAGGTAATTTTAGTATATACAAAGCGTCTAAAGCTAACGAAGATTACAATTAGCTAGTAACAAGAAATGATGTTCACAACCAAAAAGCCTTGCAATACAATGACCTCCAAAACAACCAAAAAGCCTTACAACTAAAGCAATTTGTTTCCATGTCTAGTTGTATACCAGCGCAAAGCAGCGGGATGTGATTGATAAATCAGGAAATACATAATTAGCACAATTTGTTTAAAAAAAATACAAGATTATGTTTGAACAACAATAAACCACACCATATCACAACTATTGATATATGTGATTAAATTCTGATCACAAATATAACAAACAGTAGCATGGCAACGACCAACGTTAGTGTTCTAAACCCCAACCCAAACAACATCTTCAATTCCCTTAATACTAATTATTTTGCATTAACGTCCACCAAACAAGGAGCCAATAATACTTGCATCCCTTTGAGACTACTGTAAAATAATAAAAATAAAAAGAGCAGAAGCAGCAGTAGTGCTTGTGAGCAAGCACTGATGCATAGAAAACCACCCGTTGAACTAAAAGTCATGTGGTAGCCATTGAAACCACGAACATAAACCAGGCACTAAAGCCAAACAGAAAAACCATCCATTGAATTTGAAAATGTCAATAATCAAAAGCTTCATCAACATTATTTTCTCTTATACCTACAACACCCTCGTGTTTAATCATCAAATGAGATATTAACGACTATACCACGATGTTTTCGAGTGAAGACTTCCTAGTATACATTCTCTTATAACCCGTTTTATAGGTGCATTCAATTTACGGATGCAACCAAATCAGACCTGATTAGTTAAACCAACAGCATAATCTTTAAACATACATAATGTAAAATTTGTTACACAATCATGGTTTAAACCAACAGGATAATTTGTACACGTACATTAATGGATTTGCTATCCATTAATTTGTACAAATTCATGGATTGCAAGGCTTAGAACATAACAGAAGTAAAAGCTATTACCACAAACATTCAAAACAGGATATCTGCTTGGGCTTTTGGAGTAGGAAACAGACCACTATTGGTTCTATGTGCGTAGAAATATAGGTTTTATTCTCATACAATAATTTAAACTTGAAAAGGTTATATTCAACACTAAAGAACTTCAAACTAATTTAGACAAAAGTAGAAAAACATGCCAAAAAGTGCAATGACATTAATGGAAAAAAATATGTTAGAAATTTGATTGAATAAATAATCAAACAAAAATATTCAATAATCCACATTCAGAGCAAAAAAGTATGGCAAAAGGATAAAACTTCTACCAACAACCAGTGACTTCCATAATCACAACAGCGTTGTCAGTGGCAAAGGTTTTCACTAGGGAAGCGGTTCGGTTACATGGAATTCCAGATTCCATCATCTCAAACCGCGACAAAATATTTCTAAGTCAATTTTGGAAGGAGGTATTCAAGTTGCAAGGAACAAAGCTAATGTTTAGCACGGCCTACCATCCTCAAACAAATGGCCAGACAGAATTCGTGAATCGGGTCTTGGAACAGTACTTACCTTGTATGACGTCAGATCGACCGAAGCAATGGACTAAATGACTAGGGTGGGTCGAGTACTCGTACAACAAAACCCATCATTCAAGCCTCAATTGCTCACCATTCAAAATGTTATATGAAAGGGATCCGCCGACGAAACTCAAGTATAGAGATGGATCGACCGACATTATGTCGGTAGACAGATGTTGAGGGAAAGGGATGAAATCTTGGACACAACAAGGATGTATTTACTAAAACAGTAAAACCCCAGCAAAGAATGAAACAACAAGCCAATTTGGGACGCGAAGACGTAAAGTTTGAAGTGGGGGATTGGGTATTCTTGAAGGTAAGGCCATACCGACAACGTTCCCTAGTCACCACACAGAATCAGAAATTGGCAGCCCGATTTTACGGACCTCACCACATACTTACGAGGGTTGGAGAAGTAGCTTACAAGGTAGAACTCCCTGACACAACAAGTATCCACCCTGTTTTTCACGTGTCGCAGCTTCGTGGGGCAATTGGTGCCAGCAGTGGCGGATCCAGAATTTAGGTGACTGGGTCCCTGAGGTATAAAAAATTCCGAAACCGAATAACTCACCCAAACCAAAACGATTTCGGGTTGTTCGTTTTGCGGTTTAAACAGTATGGTTAACGAAATAAGGTAAATTTCGATTTCAATTATTTTTTTACCATATTGAAAGTGAAAAGTGAATTACTAATGAAAACCAAAGCTACTGTATGTGAAAGTGAAAAGTGAAAACAAAATTCTCAGTAGTCGCCATCTTATATCTACCGAGTGAACCACTAGGTCTTTGGCCTAGTGGCCAGCGCCCTTCCGTAAAAGCTCCTTCCTGGCGTCCCGAATGTGGGTTCGAATCCAGGGGAGACAGGTTGTCTTTTCCGGTGCAGCCTTATGGTGCTACGGCTGTAGGGTCTCCAAAAGGGGACCACGGGGCCTTGGGTCCCCGCCAATAAACCCTTTTTTTTATATCTACCTAGTGTCTCAATTTTCAATGCAGGTAAAAAAGAAAACCAAAGCCCCAATATTCTATTTATTGCTCAATTCTCAAAGCAGGTAAAAAGAAAAGTAGAAAACCGAAGCCCTAATACCCATTTTTTACTTACTGTGTTTCAATTTGCAAAACTGAAAACCAAAGCTACTGCCGTCTGCCTACTGTGGTCTGCCCCTGCACGCTGCACATAAGGAGAGAGGATCGAATAAATAAGAAGATTACAAGAAATCGATAGCAAAATCGATTGAGCAGAGAGGAAGAAGAAGGTAAGAAAGAGAAGAAATCAACGGTTGTTAGTTGTTACTGCTTACTTGTGGCGTCTGGCAAGTGGCGAAACCCTAAATCAAATGAGAAATTGAGAAGAAATCGAAACCCTAAATCGATTGTTTCTGTGAATCTGAATCGTGAACGTGAAGTGAAGTCTCCTACTGCCTACTGGTCTGTGAATCTGAGTCTTCCTCTGTGAAATATCGCTAAAACGCCGGCCGGCCGGCTTGCTGCTGCCGCTAAAACGAGACGTACCTTTTCTATACTATGTCCGCCCCTGGGTGCCAGTGCCTCATCCAAAACCATACCACCCCAGTTAACAACCGACGTGGAGTTCTGGTGAAATGGAAGCACTTGGAGGCTTAAGAGGCGATTCAACAGCAGTTCCTGCTTTTCACCTTGAGGACAAGGTGAAACTCGTGGGAGAGGGTATTATTGATAAGCCAGTGATGAGATTTCCGTATTCAAGGAGAAACAAGAAGTAGAGGGGTCTTTTTGGAAATTGAGTCACCCAAAATTATAAAAACGGTATAAAAAACTCTTAATTACAACATTTTAATCACAAGTTACAATTAATTAAAGTCAATTACTTAATTTACAATTTCTTAATATTTTGGTACAACCTTTTCAAGCACAATATCTCACATAATCATCAATTTGTGGCATGAATACTCATTTATTAATATAACTATTTGTTTTTTTTTGTGGATAATTTTATAAAATAGATTTTATATTAACATAATCTATTTTAAATGTATCTATTTGTGGAATGGATACTCATTTATTAATATAACTATTTGTTTTTTTGGTGTAAGATTTTATAAAATAGATTTTATATTAGCATAATCTATTTTAAAAGTAAATTTTACATTTATATTTATATTAATGAGATGTAATATAAAAAAAATCTTCCGTATTTTTTATATTACATCTCATAATGATTTTTCTATATTTTGTTTTATAAAATCTTTTTCTATATTTTATTTTATAAATTTTTTTTACATAATGAGATGTAATATAAACTCTTTTTTCTTCCGTATTTTTTTTGCTAATATAAAATCTATTTTATTTTATAAAATCTACACGTATTTTATATTAACATAATATAAAATCTACACGTATTTTTTTTTATAATATAAAATCTACACATTTTTTTTCACAAGTATTAAAAGAAGAAAAAAGAAGGTTGATATGAATTAAAAATAAAAAATAACGAGATACACTAATAAATTATCGTATTCTTTAAAATAAAAATATCACGCAATACTTTTCAAATTAACCAAATGTAAATAAAATAAAATAGAAACGATGTAGATATAAAAATATTCTTCCATATTTTTAATATATTTATATTTAAATGTAAAATCGAAAATGAAAATAAAAGATTTTAAAATATTCTCTACATTCACTATAAATATATATAGCTTCTCTATGTATCATCCGAGTACAAGAAGAAGACGAACGGTCGGGTGTTAATGGCGGAACCTGCAACTGAACAAAAGGTATTCCTCTATATTTTTGTTTCTTTGAAAAAATATTTTTTTATATTTTATTTACTGAGAATTTGTTTATATTTTTCAAAACCCACAATCATATTTTTCGAAGTAGGGGAATAAGATATATATACATATCTTTATTTTTATCGATTAATACTATGAGGTCTTGAAGTCAATAGTCAGATAAATATGTTGTGAGACATGTTGTTTGAGTTTTAAATAATATAATTCAAAACTATTACCAATATTATTGCACAAACTCATAACAACAAACGATTAAGAATATATGCAAGTTAACCACTTATGAAAATACATTCGTTTTTCACATTGTATTTCATTAACTATTAACAGAGAAATTACGTTTCATTTTAACTCGATTCAATATTCCAACAAAAAATTTATCCTCCCGTGCAATGCACGGGCCCAACACTAGTATTTTCTAATGCGAGAATATTTTATCTATATCTATATTTATACTATATTATAAAGCATGGATAAAAAAAACCTCTTAAATACAAATTATTAGGCACAAGGTATCATCATTTTATGCAATGTTTTAAAAATCTCTTAATTTACAAGTTTTAAAACACAAGATACATATTACTACTGCAGACTTCTAACACACATCAATTTGGTATGTTCAGGACCTTCCTTTTATGCAGACATTTCCATGTATCACTATTAATCATATATTATATTATTATAAAAAAAAATTATATTATTAAATATGTAATTGGTAATTTTTTCTAGATGTCAAGATAATCATTTAATTCTAACAGAATACTTAATTTTTTTATATAAAAACATAATATTATTAAGCCTAAATTAAACAAATTTATAAAAAAAACATTATTGTTTTCTTAAAAGCATCCAAAATCGTACTATAAATCGACAAAAAATAAAACGAAACATTAAAATCGTGATGTATCTCGCTCCATTGCACGAGTACGTTTCCAGTTATATTATAAAGCACGGATAAAAAACTCTTAAATACAAATTATTAGGCACGATATATCATCATTTTATGTAAGATTTTAAAAATCTCTTAATTTACAAGTATCAAAACACAAGATACATATTACTACTACAGGTTTCTAACACCCACCAATTTGGTATGTGCAGGGTCTTCCTTTTATGCAGACATTTACATGTATCACTATTAATTAATATATTATATTAATATAAATTTGTTTTAATTATATTATTAAATATGTAATTGGTTATTTTTTCTAAATGTCATTAAAATATATAAGATAATCATTGAATTCTAACAAAATATTTAATTATTTTTATATAAAAAACATTATATTATTAAGCCTAAATTAAACAAATTTATAAAAAAAACATTATCACTTTCTTAAAATCATCCAAAATCGTACTGTAAATCGACAAAAAAATAAAATGAAACATTAAAATCGCGATGTATCTCGCTGCATTGCGCGAGTACGCTTCTAGTGTTATTTAAATAGGGTGAGAAGGGAGGTTGAGGGATATCGATTTTGTAACCAATTTGGTGATACTTGGGAGATCCCCGCTTCTCAAACTGCTCGAAATTTATTTTTCTGCACCTAATAAATTATAAACCCTATCGTTTAATTTTAAGTCATATCACAAACTTATATTTATCTTATGTGGAAAAGGAGAGTTGGGAATTTAAAGGTCGGCTAGGGAGCGGATACATCATGACTTAGAAACAGTAAGTAAGGTGTTATAAGGACAAGAATAATCGAGTCTAGGTTAAGGATGAGGTGGTTAACGGAAGACGGGGATATACTTTCGTCTGTTATTTAACGAGGCAATAGAGAGGGAAGGAATGGTAGAGGAGTAAGGTAGACATCTCAGGCCACAAAATCTTTGTTTCTATCAGCAAATTAGCACATGAGCAGTAAAGGAGAGGATGTGGAGGGTGGTAAATCTCTTCTACATTACACATAGGACTACCAAGATGCTTGAAGAATGGAGGCTTAGTGTGATAGTGTCGGTTTATAAGAAAAAAAAGCTACACACAAGGTTGTGGTAACTATTATGGTATAAATTTACTTAGTCAAACCATGAAATCATAGGAGCGGATGATTGAGGCAAGGGTGTTGTAACATCTCGGGCCAACCGTACCAGATATTGTCCGCTTTATCCACACACCTGGGATAATGGTTTTAAAACGTGTATGATAGATGAGGTATCAAGTCCCTTATAAGGAAACCTTTGTTCCCCTCCCCAACCAATGTGGGATCTTACAATCCACCCCCCTTGGGAGCTCAGCGTCCTCGCTGACACACTAGTATGGTTCCCGGCTCTGATACCATCTTTAATCTGCCACACACAACGAGGATGGAGGGTAAGAAAGAGATTAACAGAATTAAACACGAAAGAAACGTACTACTACATTCATTAATTGACATAACAACGGTAGATCAAGTGTACTCACGTACAACATCTTCATAATAACGTTAGCTAAGTGAAGTTATGAACATATGATACGTAAGAATTCTCGTTACCATTACCACAACTCTCAATTAACGTAATTTCCGTTGACTCTAAGACCATCCTATATTAAGAGTTCTACCCAATCTCACAAGTCATAACTTAACTATCCCATCTTAAGTATAGGCATATTACATTCATACATAGTTTACTAAAACTAGGGCTCTAACACCATTTGTAACATCTCGGGCCAACCGTACCAGATATTGTCCGTTTTGTCCACACACCTGGACTCACAGTTTTAAAACGCGTCTGATAGAAGAGGTATCAAGTCCCTTATAAGGCAACCTTTGTTCCCCTCCCCAACCAATGTGGGATCTTACAGGTGCAACATCAAATGGATGTTCCAGAGACCAATTTAATTTCATCCCTGGACGATCAACAACAACGCGGTATTGACAAACACATGGTATTGACAAACGCGGTATATGATAGTGTACCACAAGAAGTGATTTGGAGGAGTCTTGGTAAAGGGGGTAACGTGGAGGTAGGCTTGTAAACGAACCGAACGAACATGAACAAACGTGTTCATTCGTTTAACTTAACCGAACAAACGAAAACGAACGATAAACGAACAAAGATCTTGGTGTTCGTGTTCGTTCATTAAGATCTTAAACGAACGTATCCAAACTTAAATGAACGAACTCAATGTGTACCCATTTTCTTGGAGTGCTCCAACTAGGGGTGCTCACGGGTTGGGTTGATCGGGTTGAATGCTTTTTAACAACTCAACCCAATATAGGCGGTTTGAAAATTTTACAACCCAACTCAATCAAAAGTACAACCCAACCCAACCCAAACCATTCGGGTTGGTCGGGTTGTGTTTAAACAAGATGAAATCAAATTTAGAAATATAAACATAAAGGAAATATTTCTATGAAACACAACCGAATGACCGATAATTCATGAGAGTATGTAAGTTCATTAAAAATATTACAATATTACATATAAAAATGTCTAAACCAAATGATAATATGTCAATCAACAACAATCGTTTTAGACGTCTCCAACCCGATGCTTTCTTTCTTGGCCTTGAGGTTGGTCGTGCCATCATCAACCATTTGGTACAACTTATCCATACTTCTTAAATCTTAAATATATCACATTTAGTTAATTTTTTAGTTTGCACACACACACATATATATGTGTGTGTGTGTGTTTACATTTATTAAACATATATACAAATGAGTTATATAGAGATGAATAATAGATTGAAAATATATGTAAATAAAGAGGATACTCAATAGTGTAATTGTCTAATTTACATATTAATAGAGACTTAAAAATCATATTAAATCCACAAAATAAAAGGATCGGATTCATCGGGTTGGGTTGGGTTCAAATAAAAGTAACCCAATATCAACCCAATACCTACGGTTTGAAGATTTTACAACTCGATTAGACATCGGGTTGCTCCGGTTTGAGTTATTTCGCGTTGGGTTAGGTTGGGTTGATCGGGTTGGTCGGGTTGATCGGGGTTTTGAGCACCCCTAGCTCTAACCAACCCCTTTAGATGTGCTCAAGCCAACGGGCTTAGTAAAGAAAAAGAACCCCTTGCAAGCCATAAGTATAGCAAACACCAAAAAATTGCTCTAAGTAACCGATGTGGGATCACAAACATATACACATGAGCAAACCATAAGGGTTGTGGCGTACTGGCTAAGGTCCTGGGGGATGTGGTGGAATATCCCATCTGCCCAGGGTTCGAATCCAGACGTACACAACAATTGTGGCCACTGAGGTTTAATCAGGGCTGATGTCTTACAATCATAATTTGCCAAGGGATTAGTCTAGGCATGGTCTATGACACCCTTCCTAAAAAAACATATATACATGAGCATGAGGTCTCTTGCTTGCAAATTGCTCTAAGCAATCGTGAGTTGTCCTCACAGCTTCACTCGGATGTATGAATGAGTCTCTCTAGTAAGCATGAGTTGTCCTTAATTATACGAAGGTCCCACATCAAAAAAATCTTGAAAACAAAAGAAGAGGAACTTTATATAAAGAAACATGGGAAGGATTAAATCACCAGGTTTTGTTAAATAGTAATTAGTAATGTTAACTTTTTATTATTATGATTATTTTAATTATTATATTATTCAAATGTTAAGTTCTAAATATTAGATATTTAATTGTTACCTTATTATCATCAATAAACGAACGTTCACGAACGTAAATGAATGAACAAGACCTTTGTTCATGTTCGTTCATTTAACTAAATGAATGAAAAGAACTTGTTCATGTTCGTTCGTTTATAAAATAAACGAACTTCAACGGTTCACGAACAGTTCGTTGAAAGTTCGGTTCATTTACAGCCCTACGTGGAGGTATGTTAGGACGATTCAAAATATCTACAGGAGATCAAATGACTTGTACCAGGACCTCTGAGGGAGTATTTTTCGGTAGATATAGAGCTACACCAAGGTTTGGCACAATCCGATTCCTATTTGTCGTGATTCTGAATGAGATTTCACGAGGATCAAAAGGAGTATCCCATGGCATATGTTATTTGCGGACGACATTGTGTTAGTAGCGAGTAAGGTTGAGGTAAACAAAAGGTTGGAGCGGTCGATGTTTACTTTGGAATCACATGGCATGCGCATTACCGCTTTAAGACCAAGTACATATGGTGCAATTTAAGTGGCAAGGGTATTGTCGGAGGTAGAAGTCAACATGCGGTGGGGGGGGCTTAAGGTACCTCATAAGGATAGTTTCGAGTATTTAGGATCCATGTTATAGAAGGGGATTGAGGTATAACATGTTGCAAAAATATGGGGTGATTAAAGTGGATGGCTTCCAAGGGAGTTATGCCTTCCTAAATAAACAAGTGCCAAACATCGAACTAAGCTCCTTCATAAAAGATATCTGTAACACCCTAAATTTTAGTGAAATAAAAATTCGAAAATTTTGCAATATAACGGCTAAAAACTAGGTAAACCTGGGTATACAAACCTGTCATAACAATCCCAAAGTATCATCCCGAGAAACGGGGAATGAAGTTGTAGCCTTTACAAATAATCGAATGAAGAATAATACTTAACAACCTAATAATCTAACTTAATACAAGAAAAATTAATATCGGGTGTTACTGTTCTTCCAAAAATATGTCCACTATCAAAAGCACCGGTCAATATATCTCCCAAAAAGACCGCTCTCGACCCCCAGACCATCTACTCAATCCCGACGACTCCCACCGGTAGCCTGACCTATTATACATGTCGTTTTAAGAAAAAGTGTTAGGCTAAAGCCTAGTGAGATCAAACATTTGCAGTTAGAATAAACGAATGTAAATGAAGACAAAAGAATTGAATTTGTGACAATAATAATAAAGTTCTTTAATATAGAAAATACCTCTTGGGTTAACGGGGGAGACCCGCTTACTAACACAAGTGACAGAACACAAAATTAAGCCACTTGACAAGTCAGTAAAGCCAATACACAAATAAAGTACACGCAAGGGATGTAAAGCTCAATGGCTTTAAACTTACACCTACGGAAAGTCAACTTCAACCGCGAAAGGTCCTTACGTTGAGATCCTCATCCAATATTGTAATACTTAGCACGTGGTACTTATAACCCAATTTGATGCCTAAACGTGCCTCGACATGGGAAACTAATCGTCCCAACGTCGGATCAAAAGTTACAACAATTATGGGGTCATGACTCCCAATGCAAGTAATTTAGCCACATAATGCCCGTAAGGCCAAACGCGTGATCCGACATTTGATAATATGCATAAGATGATATAATAGGTGGTTTTTACAAAGGCATTCTACATTGTTTACCAAAAGGTCAATAGTTAACACATAAATAACCTTTACATGCCTCAATTCCAAAACATGCTAAAACCCAAATTACAAACTTATCAGCAGTTAATCATAAGTTCATCTCTTCCAACTTCATAATTTTACATGATCAAGTCATCCATTTAAATACATTTCCCAATTATAAATATGCTAATAGAAACATTATCAAGGTTATTCACCTCCATTCCATGATATTATCGTAAACCCTAAAATCTCCAAAAGTTAGGTTTGATACAAAGTTTCCACAAATCAAGTATATGAAAAAGGAGATATTTAGGTATTTAAAATCCATATTTTGACATGTATAAAGTTTATAAAAGTGGATGAACTCACCTTGGTAGTTTTCCAAAAGAAAACCAAACCCTAGAATGAAGAAGGTGAAGTCTTGAGATTAGCTAAACTTGAACACTTCCACTTAAGCCTCACAATACCTAGAATGGATTCATAAATGATCAAAGTTGGTGGTAGATGGAAGTATTAATGATGGAGGGAAGTTAGGAGGATGAACTTACCCAAGAATCAGGAGAGAAATCGGCTTGGAAGTCCCCCAAAATCAGATAAATGACCTAAGATTCGCGACTTAACTTTTTATACCGGCGATAGTGACACGGCGACAGTGACATTGTCACTGTCGTGAGGCACAATCGTACGGTCCCAACACCCCACGCTACAAACGGCGCGAGAATGACATCGTGATAGTGACCAAGGCACTATCGCGCGAACTGTACCGAGAGTCCAAGGCCCCCGACGATTATGCCTTCCCGATAGTGACACCCTGTCACTATCGCGGGCACTGTCACGAGCACTGCCACCAGCTTCCAAAAATTGACATTTCAGCCCACGATGATATTCTGATATACTAAAAGGATGAATCCGATCACGCGCACCATCTTCGGGATGTTTTGGAAGTTTTGAGAAAGGAAAGGCTCTATGCAAAATTTTCCAAGTGTGAGTTTTGGTTGAAGGAAGTGCAGTTTCTAGGGCACGTGGTCACAAAAGACGGAGTAAAGGTGGATCCGACAAAGATAGAGGCTATGGTGAATTGGGAACCTCCAAAGAGCCCATCTGAGATCCAGAGCTTTCTGGGTCTAGCAGGCTACTACCGAAGGTTCGTACAGAATTTTTCCAAGATTGCCTCTTCATTGACGGCTTTGACCAAGAAGAATGTGAAGTTTGTATGGACTGAAGCTCAAGAAGAAGCTTTCCGGACATTGCAAAGGAAGTTGTGTGAGGCTCCAATTTTATCCTTGCCAGAAGGATCGGAGGACTTTGTGGTCTATAGCGACGCATCCAAGATGGGGCTTGGGTGTGTGCTTATGCAAAAGGTTAAGGTGATTGCCTATGCGTCTAGACAACTAAAAGTAGACGAGAAGAACTACCCCACTCATGACTTGGAATTAGCAGCAATAGTGTTCGCCTTGAAGTTGTGGTGACATTATCTTTATGGCACGAAATGTACCATGTACACGGACCATAAAAGCCTGAGATACGTCTTTGATCAGAAGGAGCTCAACATGAGACAGAGAAGATGGTTGGAGCTACTCAAGGACTATAATTGTGAGCTACTCTACCACCCGGGGAAAGCGAACGTGGTGGCCGACACTTTAAGTCGGAAGGAATATAGTGGGAAGCTTCAAGCCAAGATTTCGCGAATCGAATTAGTGTCAAGCCTTTTGGAAAAAATTAAGACATCACAAACTGAGGCCTTATTGGAAGAGAACCTCAAAGATGAAGTAATGGTCAAACAACGCCTACTCTTGACCGAAGATAGTCGTGGGATTAAGTGCTTTGATGGGAGAGTTTGGATGCCAAGGATTGGCGGAAATCAAGAATTACTCTTAGAAGACGCGCACAAGTCCAAGTACTCTATCCACCCGGGGAGTACAAAGATGTATAGGGATTTGAAATTACACTATTGGTAGTCGCGTATGAAGTTAAATGTGGCACGTTATGTGGAGCGGTGCGTAACTTGTTCGCAAGTGAAGGTCGAGCACCAATGTAACACCCTAAATTTTAGCGGAAATAAAAATTCGAAAATTTTGCAATATGACGGCTATAAATTGGCAAATCTGGGTATATATATAAACCTGTTGTAAACAAGCCCAAAGTATCATCCCGATAGAACGGGGAAAACAAACTATAACCATTACAATCAATCAAATGAAGAATATACTAACAACCTAATAATCTAACTTAAATAAGAAAGATTAATGTCGGGTGTTGCTATTCTTCCAAAAGTATGCCCGCTATCCAAAATACCGGTCTACACATCTCCCAAAAGACCGCTCTTGGCCTCAAAGCCATCCACTCATTCCCGACGAACCCCACCGGAAACCTGACCTGTTATACATGCCATTTTAAGAAAAAGTGTTAGGCTAGAGCCTAGTGAGATCAAACATTGCAGTTTAAATAATTAATGTAAAGGTGAGTAAAAGAATTTCTTTTGTACAATGATAATAATAGAATGATACAATAATGCTCTTTGAAATATAGCAAGTACCTCTTGGGTTAACGGGGGAGACCCGCTTACTAACACAAATGACGGAACACAAAAGTAAGCCATTCGATGAGTCAGTAAAGCCAATACACAAATAAAGTACACCCAAGGGATGTCAGGCTCAGTGGCTTTAAACGTACACCCACGGAAACTCAAGTTCAACCCCAAGGGGTTCCTACGTCGAGTTCCTCATCCAATATCGTAGTACTTGAGCACGAATGACTTATACCACATCCGATGCCTAACGTACCTCGACGTGGAAAACTAGTCGTCCCACGCTGGAACAATAATAAACCAAACACGGGGTCATGACTCCCAAATGCATCAATTAAGCCAAATAATGCTCTCAAGGCCCAACAAATAATCCCAATAATGAATATTAGGCATAAATGACATGAAGGGGTGATTTCCACCAAAACCGTTGTTTACCAAAAGGTCACTAGTCAAAATTATATGATCCTTCTTTCGTTTTCAAATCCCAAAATATGGTGCAAGCTAATTTACAAACTTATCAGCAGTTAACCGCCATTTCCATATTCTCGAAATCATAAGTTTCATATAGTAAATACCATCTATTTAAATGAAATCCCAAGCATAGATAAGCTATTTGAACATTGTTAACATTTATAAACCTCCATTTCACCAAGTCACCATAAAACCTAAAATCCCCAAAGTTAGGTTTAACATACAACTCTATGAATCAAATATATAAAGGGGGAATATTTAGGTATCTAAAAATCCACCTTTGACATGTATAAAGTTTAGAAAAGTGTAAGAACTTACCTTAGTAGTTTTCTCAAAACAAAACTCAACCCTAGAATGGAGTAGATTAGAGACGAGAAGCTTAACCACTTGAGAGTTCACCAACAACACTTCCTAAAAGTGTTAAGGACCACCATTAATGCTTATGAGCTACCATAAATGATGAAAGAGGTTTTAGGGAGAGAATACTTACTGATTTCGGCAGAGAGAGTCGCTCCCAAAACCCTAGAATCAGAAAAAATGACTGAAAATTGCGACTTGGCTTTTTATACCCAAATTACTCCGTCCGCGATAGTGACATGCGAGAGTGACATTTGTCACTCTCGCGGGCAAGGTCGCGCCAGAACCCCCACTCTCGGTCCAAACGGGGCGATAGTGCCATGCGATTGTGACCATGTCACTCTCGCATGGCACAATCGCGAGAAACGTACCGTAGGTCCTTGACCCCCGGCGATTGTGCCTCCGCGATTGTGACATCCTGTCACTCTCATGGGCACTGTCGCGAGCAACCCCAAAATTCTAAATTTTGACACTAATCAGCCCACGATGCTAAAATCCGAAAAGCTCGATATAAAACTGATAAATCCCCAAAATACTAGCGTTCCAAAATGAGTAAAATAACGCATAGGTTCTCAGAATTCGGGGTGTTACAACCAACGACTTTACAGGAACCTTCAACCCTTGGAGATACCCGAGTGGAAGTGGGACAAGATCACTATGGACTTTGTGACCAAGCTACCGAAGACGCTGAGAGGGAACGACACCATTTGGGTGATCGTTTGATGAAAAGTGCACATTTTCTAGCAATGCGGGAAACCTTTCCAATGGATAAGTTGGCTAAGTTGTATATAGACGAAGTGGTTTCTAGACACGGTATAGCCTTGTCTATAGTCTCCGATCGTGACAGTCGCTTCACCTCAAGATTTTGGGGAGCCCTACATCAAGAGTTGGGCACACGGGTGAACTTAAGCACAACATACTACCCACAGACGGACGAACAAAATGAAAGGACGATTCAAACCTTGGAGGACATGCTCAGGTCTTGTGTGATCGATTTTGGCAGTAGCTGGGATACCATCTACCTTTGGTAGAGTTCGCATACAACAACAATTATCACTCTGGCCTCGGGATGGCACCATTTGAAGCCTTGTACGGATTAGAGACGGGGGAGAAACAATTTGTTGTCCCAGAGATTATGCAAGAGACGGCCGATAAGGTCAAAGCTATCCATGAGCGATTGAAAGCGACGCAGGATCGTCAGAAAAGTTACGCCAACAAAAAGAGGAGACCGGTGGAGTTTCAGGTAGGAGATCGTGTGATGTTAAAAGTGTCTCTTTCGAAAGTCTTGATCTGGTTTAGAAAACGAGGGTAGCTAAGTCCCCGTTTCCTTGGGTCGTTCACTATCCTTGAGCGTGTTGGGCTACAAGCTTACAAGCTAGATCTACCGCCGAAAATGGAGGGAATTCACCCCACGTTTCATGTGTGCTATCTACGGAGGAGTTTAGCGAAAGAAGGGAGTGTCATACCGTTGTACGAGATTCGAGTGGACGACAACCGTTGTGTTGAAGAACCTGAAGTCATTTTGGAAAAAGTAATCAAGAAGCTCCGACATAAAGAAGTGGCAATGGTGAAGGTGCAATGGAAACATCATCGCGGGGCGAATGTGACTTGGGAAGTGGAGGAGAACATGAAGCGTTGATATCCTCGTTTGTTTGATTAGATTGGGATTTCGAGGACGAAATCCATTCCAAGGTGGGGAGGATTGTAACACCCCGAATTTTGAGTCTTATTGGTGTTGCGATCTAGTTAGCCAAGGTAGTAGAATGGAAGAAGAGGAAGTTTCGGCAGTGCTTGGCGCGGCTAACCGCGCGGATCTTTGTCTATCCACAACTCCAGTGCTCCGTGCGGTTCACGGCGCGAGTGAACCCGCGCGGGCGCATAGACCTAATTAAAAGAGGAAAATCGGCCAAAACCCTCATTTTATCAAATCTAACTTAGAGAACTTTTGGAGGCTACATGTTTCTCCCTTTGGTTTGGTAAGTTTCATCTCCCAACTTCCCTTTGTCATCAATGCTCCTACCAACCTTGTCTCTTGATCATTTATGGTAATCTTGTTGGTATTTAGGCATCCATTGTTGTAGATTCAAGTCTCCTCAAGATCCTAGCTTCATCTCCTTAAGCTTTTGAGTTTTAGGGTTTTGAAATACAACCCTACAAGGTGAGTTCATCCTTTTTACAAAACTCTATACATGCTAAAATCTTATTTTAACCTAATAGACATCTCCATTTTTATTATGTAACTTGGGGTGCATTTTCACCCAAAACCCTATTTTGGAGGTTCTAGGGTTCATATGTGTGGAAAGGATTTTGAGAAAAGGGAAAAGGATATCTTGGATATATGTATGAAGAAAGCTTGTCATTATGTTTTCTATCCTCTAACCTCAATGATTTATAATAAATGGGTTTATGTTATCTTCATCTAACTACTGATAAGTTGGTATATTGGAAAATTGTTTACCATAACCATGGATGGAGAAATTAGAACCTCTTGTTGATATTATGCAAGTATTATGAGAAAAACATTCTTTTATAAATATTTGAACATACATCTTAACATTGAAGCACCGGTTAGCTTTTTAGGTCTTTGTGACATATTTGGTTGCATTGGGAGTCATGACCCCATCATTGTGTGCATTTGGTCCGAAGTTGGAGACGTTAGTTTCCCTCGTCGAGGCACGTTTAGGCATCAGATTGGGTTATAAGTCCTACGTGCTAAGTATTACGATATTGGATGAGGATTTTAACGTAAGGGCCCTTTGGGTTGAAGTTGACTTTCCGCGGGTGTACGTTTAAAGCCACTGAGCCTAACATCCCTTGTGTGTACTTTTATGTGTTTTGGCTTTACTGACTGTCTAGTGGCTTACTTTTGTGTTTCGTCACTTATGTTAGTAAGCGGGTCTCCCCCCTTAAACCAAGAGGTAACTGTTTATGGTAACAACATCATTATTCCTATCATCACTCCATTTTCTTTAGTTACCCTTATCGTTAAATATTTTAATCCAACTGTTGATCTCACTAGGCGTTAGCATAACACTTTTTCTTAAAATGGCATGTATAGCAGGTAAATCTAGCGATGGGAGTCGTCGTGCTTGAGCGGACGGCCTAGGGGCCGAGAGTGGTCTTTTTGGGAGATGCATTGACCAATATATTGGTGATAGTGGATACTCATTTTTGGAAGAATAGCAACACCCGACCTTAATCTTCTTGTTTTAAGTTAGATTACTAGGTTGTTGTACATTATTCTTCATTTGATTATTTGTAAATGCTACAATCATATTCCCCGTTCTCGGGATGATACATTGGGTTTGTTATGACAGGTTTTAAGTCTCTCCGGTTTACCCAGTTTATAGTCGTCATATTGCAAAATTTTCGAATTTTTATTTCTCTAAAAATACTACTTCCAGCTGGCGACTACTTCACATCTTTCAGTGTAATGTTCACCTGCAAAGGTAAGCATTTTTAACATCCAAACAATGTTGGATCATATTTTATGCCGCAACAAGGTTGATACTTAAAATTTTACCTTTTGAATTGTGAGGAGGCAAGTCAAGGTCTCACTTCCGATTAATGGCATTGCATATTTGTTGGGAACTAAAAAGGCTTATGAAAAACTCCCATCCTCTGGCTAGGCATCTAGGTGCAACGAAATCGGAAGAACCCCTATCTAGCTAGTTTGGTTAGTAAAAGAATACATATAACCGGATATGCATTAGTATATTACTACTAAATTGGGATCGGATCACAAAAGGAAAACTCAAATGGCCTAAGTAACATGATCTTGTGCATGTTCAAAGACACGAGGAGATAAGAAGTAGATTTTATTAAATAACGGAGGCTTAACGATCAACCATAAACAAAGATGCAATCATTTTACAACTTAAAATTTGAAGGAATGAAACATGGCAGATGAATATCTTTTGTGTGTTGCTATGTCAAAGAATTAGAAGTAGAGCATTGAGCAAATAACATTTATCGGATAACATGGACATTGAGGAATCCTTTCTGAAGATGATTCTAATGTGATGAAGCTTTCAAGTAGTATCATAACTGACATTGTAACACCCTAAAAATAGGGATAACAAAAATCCGAAAACGGACATGAGGTATACTAAAATTGCCATAGCAAGAGCCTACCAAAAATGGGGAAATGTATAAATGACATGTTTAATTACATTTGTACTTTAACGGACAATAAATAACAACCAACTAATCTAATTTCTGCAACTAGAAAAGAGATTACAAAAGGGTTGTCATCTATAAACCCAAACGGTTCATTTCCAAAAGTATAATGCGTCCATGTGCAAAACCCCAAGCTCTCACCCCACAGGTACTAAGCCTGCTTAAGATCAGCGCCGCTAGAACCTGAGATACACATCGACACCAAACAAGTGTTAGGCCAAAAAGCCCAATGAGTTGAACAATAATAATCATGCATGGACAATTATAATTCTTATCAGCAGTTAACCAGAGTTCAACATATGTGGAGTCAATAGGGGAGACCCATATCACCAATCAAGTTCCACCCAATAGTCGATATACCTTGATGCCATTCAACAAGGAACACCCTAAAGGCCCGACACACCCGAGGACTACAGCTAAGGAAATTCCCCGAATGGCGGAGGTCTAGGCACATACCATCACATTGGCACCCAAGACTACATCCTCCTAGTGTCTACTGACTTGGTTCGTCCAACATAACGCATATAGGAGGTCCTTTAGGTGTATTTCAACCCAACATATTTCAATACCAACTACGGGTACAATATTACCATCCTAACCTCATGAAGTCTAACAAAAGACCCAAATGACAATCATGTTCATCATGCATGTGAATATATCACCATAAATAGTGTTCCAACTAGAATTATCTTAATACCAAGGCATGCATACATTTAACATATCAAAGTACCCACATTGTGTATCCATGAGAAAAGCCCCAAACAATGGTACATACAACATAAATCATGGCATATCACCAATATCTATATTTACAACTATTTTCATAAAGAAATCTCAAACACTTGGACATATAGAGATAAAATGACAAATAGAAGATTATGATGTGTATCTAGTTTTAACAAAGGTTTAGTAAACTCACTATCTAGGTTTTGAACCAAAACCTAGAAAAGATGAAAACCCTAGAAGTTGGAGGATGAACTTGGAGATGAGAAGATGCACTTTGAGAAACCCTAGAATCTTACTTGAGATGAGTTTAATGCTTGAATCCAAAACCCAACCACCAAAATGAGAGTTAGGTAGACCTGGCAAACGTGTCGTGTCGGGTTCAAAGTTAAACGGGTTGAAAGTGTCGAACCCTAACCCGACCCGTTTAATAAACGGGTCAGAAAATCCCAACCCTAACCCGACCCGCCTAACCCGCCACGACCCGTCTAACCCGTTTAACATTTATAAAATTAAAATTAAAAATCGAAAATTCACAAAAAAATACAAATACAAAAATCAAATGAAAGCATTAGAAATCCAAAATTTATAGTTCAAAATTATAATCAAATCTAAACACTAAAAATCCAAAGCATCAAAAGGAAAACTTATATATATATATATATATATATATATATATATAAACGGGTTATTCGGGTCATTTTCGAGTTAAAATTTTTGACCCTGACCTTACCCGTTTAATTTTCGTGTCGTGTCGTGTCAACCCGTTTACTTAAATGAGTTGAAATGTATTACCCAAACCCGTTTATTTCGTGTCGAGTTCGTGTCGGGTTAGCGTGTCATGTCAGTTTTTGCCAGGTCTAGAGTTAGGGTTTGGTAAGTGGAGAATAGGGACTGAAATGGAAGCTCCAAAATCGCAACCAAAAGAGAGGGTTTGAGAGAAATGAGGTTAAAATCTGATAAGGGCTCATTTATGGCACTGCACCCCGACGGCGATAGTGTCATTGGCACTATCGCGAGTCACAATCGCGAGCGCCATGATACCTACGGTACAAACCGTGCGATAGTGCCCTCCACGATAGTGCCATGGCACAATCGTGAACAACCCCGAACTCTCGGTACATCTCCCGCGAGAGTGACCATGTCACAATCACGAGTCACTGTCGCACCAAGCCCCCGACATCCCGAAACTTGGCCAATTTCGATAACGAGCACGAGGTTTGAATAATTAAAGATGGTAATCAATTTATATGACATTTCAGTATATTAACTATCATAAAATGCATACAAAGGCTCATATACTCACATAGGCACAATTAACGCATTAAGGGAAACAAATACTTACCTTGAGAATTTCCGGGTGTTACAGACATGACCCATGTTCAACAAGGGAATGCAATAATAGCATTTGCACAATTCCTAAGAGTTTTTGTCGTACATCGCTTGTATGTGAACGTCACTCATAGAGAACAGATAAAAGATATTATGAGAAGGCTTATGCCTCATGTTCACAAACACTACGGTGGTGTTTGCCCTGTTTGGTATAGTGGAATAAAGGCAAGAACGAAAAAGCGATTCCATTCCAATGAAATGTTGTTTGTTTGACAAAAAGGAGTGGAACGAGAAATGGAATTCCTTCAAAATGTGTATTCATCATTCTCCCCAAGGAACCCGTCTTTATTCATTCCATCGCTTCATGAAAAGAATATTAACCATTATGTTTGTCAATCTTCCAATTTGGGATGGAAACAAGGCAGATATAAAGCGGGTAATGCATCCCCCGTCCCCGACCCAACTAATCCCCGATGGGTTTTGGAGAACAGGATGGTACCCGTTTTCGTAAAAAACAATGCATTCTAAAATTAAAATTATAATGAATCATCACTAAATTAATTACCAATATTGAAAAAAGAAATAGATATATTCATATATATTTATTTATTAAATATTTATACACACACTATATATATATTAAATAAAATAATAAAAAAAGTAATCGGGGTCGGACTAGGGTGGGGTAATGCCATCCCCGACCCTTCCCCGACCTTGCTTCAGGTATGAAAATAAATTCCGTCCCCGCCCCCATTAGTTAGGGTCGGGTACCCACAGGTAAAATTTCCATCTCTACTTCCAATTTATGCTAGTTTTTTTACAACATCAACTTCATTTTAGTTCCTACTTTTTAATTAGCTTATGAAATTTATCCTTTTGTTTCTCCAAGTTTGGATTAGCTCTATTGTTTATTAGCTTATTACACTAAACACATTATTATAGATTTAGCTAATCCCCTGCTTGACTGCTTTCCAGTTTAGGATTGTTTGCTTTTGCATATTAGTCCAACTTTTTCTGCATTTATTTTAATTAGTCTACATTGCTTTCTTCCTTTCTTACTTGTTTTTATGTAGGTTATTATTGCAAAAGCATTTCTAGTGTATTTGGTTTTTTGGGTGTAATCCCTTTTGGCTCAATATCCATTTTATTTCATTAGACTTGTCTATGCATGTGTTTATGTTTCAAAATGACTATGTTCTTGGTCATTTAGTGTAATAGATGATAACTCTCAAATATTGAGAGTTAATTCCTCTCTTTTTATATTCGTTTTTACCACATTTTCACCCTTTTTGTCTCTCATCTCCTTCATTTGGTCTTAAGTGTTCAAACATGATGATGAAGTCTCAAGAATACAAAAATTTCGGTTTCACTAACTTTTGTGTAGAAAGTGGCCACCTTGCTGGCACCTTGTCACCACGTTGAACATGGGCTGAAAATTTGTTGATAAGTTCCAGCCATTTTCGGAAAGTTTGACTTCTGAGGGAATGTAAAGAGTCTTTTGATCTTTCACTAGAATATTCAAGGAAGAGGACAAAAAGTGGAGGTCCAAGGAAAGTTCAACACTCTTCCTTAAAAGCTACTTTTGAGGAATAGTCACATCAACACTTTTCTCTTCCTTGGGCTATAAATGAGGGCTTGGAGGAGCCATTTGGTGAGACAACAACTTCCAGGAGCATTGAAGACTTCTGGAGCTTAAACATTTAATTTCTAGTCTCTCTTTTAAGCTTGTACTTAGTTGCATTTAATTTTAACTTCTTTGTAAAAGTTGTCGCCAAAGTGGCCACCTTGTCACCACTTTGGCAACAACTCTTTAGTTATTTATGCAAGTTATGTTTAAGTTCTCTCCTTCTTCTCCCATGTCTTTTACTGTTATTATGAGCTAAACACCCCTTTGGGTGTGGGTATGAGCCAAAGCTAAGACTAGTAGGCAACACTTGGGTGTTGTTATCGTTGCTAACTCTTAGACTTGGTCACTTGAGTCGGGACTTCAACTCAACGCGGACAAGCCGATCACTTGTTAGTGTTAATATTAGATCTTAGACCTCGAGAGGGGCAGATCTGAAATACGGCTTGGGTGATGCAAAGAAGATTTCAGAAAGTCTTTTATAACCACGTAGAGATACGGGTTTTTGCATGACTATAACTAAGGTTCAAATGTCGGTTGATATGAGTGTCACAAAGAGATTTGGGCGTCCATATCTATACTGGTGGAACTGAAATCCTTAGAGGTTTACTTAGTTAAGTCGGCAAGTCTAGAGTTGGCCAACGTGGTGACAAAGTGGGGACAACGTGGCCACGTTCCGAGGAAACTCATTTTCGAGAGAAAAGGGTTTTTAAGGCTGTCGTGTGTCATTTCGTTTCTGAACAAGTTGTTACTACATCAGTCTTAGTTAATGCTTGTACCCACATCCTGCCTTTAATATTGTTAATTCCGTTTAATCGTTGTTTATTTCGCTTAAAACTCGCAAAATATTGATATTGTTCTCAAAAATCAACCAAGCACTAGAAGTTCATGAAAAGTTCTCTGATTCTTAGTTGACTAGTCCCTGTGGAAACGATCTCGGTACTCTACCACTTTATTACTTGTAGCGATCATAGTGTCCGATGTGCACTTGCACCGCCACTGTGGCAACATAGTGGCCACTTTGTGGACCTATACGATTTTCCGCTATCAATAGATATTTGACACTTCCTTGTAATAGAATAATATATTGCATAATAGAAATGAAAACATGAAAACCTTGCATGGCAACCCCTGGCCTCATTGTAATATAGAATTCAAGTTCAATTGTTACAAACCTCAAAAACTGATACTTTAGCGAGGTGTGGCCCATTCTTTTCCACAATAAACTTTTTCTCTTGCAGAAGAAAAGGAATGTGATGTCATTGTGTGTACCAAACCCGGTTTTTTCTTAATCATCGTACAAAGGTTTTTTTTCTCGTGCACACACGCTATCTTTACGAACGATACTATATTTCTCATTGTTTATACATTGAGAAGAGAACAACTAAAATCCAATCATAAAAGCTTCCACCCAACAACTACTAAAAAAAGTTACTGAAATACCAAAAGAGTTAGATAACACTAATTGTTAAATGTCAATGTTAAAACACGTAAAGCACAACATGACAGGCAAAAAATGTAGAATCAATCAGAGTAGAGGAAATTCAAAAACATGAATTAAATTCAAGATTTTTGGTCGATATATCAAGAACTCGCAAGTCGAACTGTTCAGATTCGATTTTGTTAATACAGTGATGTTTTTTATCTGATTTTTGTGTCTTTGTACTCGGTTATATGTCTAGAACAAGTTTAGTTTGAATAGTATTGTCAAATTTACAATAGATCGATCTGAATTTGGGTTTTTGTAAAGTTTTGTTCGAAGTTTAGTTGAACACTGTTCTAAGATTTTAAATCTTAAAAGATGATTTAGTATCACATAAACCTGGCATACATTCTTTGTTACATAGAGGTGACTAAATTATGGATATTACATATTTGGACCTCTAATATGCATTTGAATGCTTCCAAATCCATTTTCTTGGGATTTTTTATGTAGAAAAAAGAACAAATCATACAATGATTTGTGTAGTAAAATAGCGAACTGCAAAGATAACAGAAAGATTTTAAATATAGATCTGGTGAAGTTGCCTACAGTAAGCTATTCACCCTATAAAAATTCCTAAACGGTTGTCTCAAACGTAAACGCATACAAAGCCTCATGTACAACTCACATAGAAAGAAACTCGAAAAATAATGGATAAAGATTCACTCACCGAGTTCCATTCAGGATTGTTGGTCGTGCACATTATCCAAAAGTAGTAGGTATTAGAAAAATAATAAGTATGATAGAAAAAACTACCTTTTTAAAGCACAATGACTTAATAAAAAGTAATTTGAAACTATATTGTTATAGTAAGAAAAAATAAATCTATATCTATATTATATTATAAAACAGGGATAAAAAACTCTTAAATTCAAATTATTAGGCACAAGGTACCATCATTTTATGCAAGATTTTAAAAATCTCTTAATTTACAAGTATTAAAGCACAAGATACATATTACTACTGCGGACTTCTAACACCCACCAATTTGGTTTGTGTAGAGCCTTTCTTTTATGCAGACATTTCTATGTATCACTATTAATTAATATATTATATTGTATAAATTTGTTTTAATTATATTATAAAATATGTAATTGATTATTTTTTCTAAATGTCATTAAAATATATAAGATAATCATTGAATTATAACAAAATACTTAATTTTTTTATATAAAAAATATTATATTATTATGCCTAAATTAAACAAATTTATAAAAAAAACATTATCACATTCTCAAAACCATCCAAAATCGTACTGTAAATCGACAAAAAAACAAAAAATAAAGTGAAACGTTAAAATCGTGATGTATTTCGCTGCATTGCGCGAGTACGTTTATAATATATAATGTATAATAAGAAAATATGTGAATTTTGTGCATTTAACCCTTTATAATATACTAGAAAAGTACTCGCGCAATGCAGCGAGATACATCACGATTTTAATGTTTCATTTTATTTTTTTGTCGATTTACAGTACGATTTTAGATGGTTTTGAGAAATTGATAATGTTTTTTTTTTATAAATTTGTTTAATTTAGGCTTAATAATATAATGTTTTTTATATAAAAAAATTAAGTATTTTGTTAGAATTAAATGATTATCTTATATATTTTAATGACATCTAGAAAAAATAACCAATTACATATTTAATAATATAATTAAAACAAAATTATAGTAATATAATATATTAATTAATTGTGATATATGGAAATATCTGCATAAAAGGAAGACCATGCACATACCAAATTGGTGGGTGTTATAAGATATTAAAACATAATAATTGAACTCAATTACAAAATTAGCTACAAAATATAATGTAATTTATTTTGGTTTAATAATATAATGTTTTTTTTATAAAATATTATGTTAGATTTTTTTAATTATATTTTAGATTTTTTATATATAAAATTTGATTTTTATTCTATATTTAATTATGTTGAGAGTGATTTTTTTTTGGGAAGGAGTATCCCAGACCACATTGAGTCCAAACTAATCTCTGAAAAACAGGCCTTTGGCCCGCGAGCATTCATCCCGTGGCCACAAGGATGACACCCGTGCCAATATTTGGCACAAATGTTGCGTGTGAGGCTCGAACCCGGGCAACCGCTATGAAGTCCCAGGCTCTTACCACCACGCCACACCCTTGTGGTTACTGAGAGTGATTTTTGGGGAGTTAAAGTGGGAAATGATTTTAGGGAAGTTAAAATGGTTAGAGATAATGATTGAAAGTTAATAAATAACATTAAATGTAGTACATACAACTTTAATGGTTGTTTTTTAAGAGATTTTAAGTAATTAACATTAAATAGGGGTACATTAAACTTTAAGACTTGTTTTTAAGAGTTTTTTATGTCTGCTTTATAATATAGTATATATAGAGATATTTAATTATGCTGAGAGTGATTTTAGGAAGTTAAAGTGGGAAATGATTTTGGGAGAGTTAAAATGGTTAGAGATAATGATTGAAAGTAAATAAATAACATTAAATATAGTACATACAACTTTAATGGTTGTTTTTTAAGAGATTGTAAGTAATTAACATTAAATAGCGTTACATTAAGCTTTAAGACTTGTTTTTAAGAGTTTTTTATGTTTGTTTTATAATACTAGAAGCGTACTCGCGCAATGCAGCGAGATACATCACGATTTTAATGTTTATTTTTATTTTTTGTTTTTTATTGATTTACAGTACGATTTTGGATGATTTTTATTGAGTGATAATGGTTTTTTTTATATATAAATTTGTTTAATTTAGGCTTAACAATATAATGTTTTTTATATAAAAAAATTAAGTAGTTTGTTAAAATTCATTAATTATCTTATATATTTTAAATTTTTTATATTTAAATTGAGATGTTCATCCTGTTTTGATTATGTTTATCAGAATTCAAATTTCATAATTTTAGGATTTGGGGATTAGAGATAAGGATTTTGGGGGATAAGAATGAAATTTATTAATTAGGGTTAAAAACATTTAAAAGTAGTACATATTGCTTCATTAATTGTTTTTAAGAGATTTTAATTAGATTAACATTAAATAATAGTACATAATGCTTAATACATCACGATTTTAATGTTTATTTTTATTTTTTGTTTTTTATTGATTTACAGTACGATTTTGGATGATTTTTATTGAGTGATAATGATTTTTTATATATAAATTTGTTTAATTTAGGCTTAACAATATAATGTTTTTTATATAAAAAAATTAAGTATTTTGTTAAAATTCATTAATTATCTTATATATTTTAAATTTTTTATATTTAAATTGAGATGTTCATCATGTTTTGATTATGTTTATCAGAATTCAAATTTCATAACTTTAGGGTTTGGGGATTAGAGATAAAGATTTTGGGGATAAAGATGAAATATATTAATTAGGATTAAAAACTTTACAGGTAATACATTAGGCTTTAGTAGTTATTTTTAAGAGATTTTAAGTAGATAGCTTTAAATGATAGTACATAAAACTTAGTGAGTTGTAATTAAGAGTTTTTTATGTTATCTTTATAATATAGTATAGATAGTATAGATTAAACCACAAACAATTGACATATATATTACGATTCAGAAAAAAAGTAAAAAGATATATAACTGAAAATTAAATTTAAATAACGCACAATATAAATCTAATAATACTTGGTAAAAAATTTAATGCATGTGTATTATTTGGTTAAATGTGTTATAATAATAAATTATAATTTAATTATATATGGACAATTTATTTTTGTTACAGTTGTATATTATTATAATTTATAAAATTATTGTAACAAATTAAAATTTATGAATCGAATTTGTAAGAATCTATACATATAATAAATAAGTAACTAGTATGTCATGTGTCATCTTCTGGTGAGCCGACTTCAGTATTTTCACGTCTAAACATGTATCTGAACGTAATTTACATTATAAATTCAATTAGCACACCCACATTCACTTGTCCTCATATTCACTTCTCCTTAAATCTCTCCTTAATTCATTTTTTTTAATTTATATGTTACATTTACTACCCTTATAATTAGGTATGTAGTTTACTTTTAATCTCTTAATTTTTTTATTTTTCATTTTAGACTCTTATCATATAAACAAAAATAATGTATATGAACTAAAATGCATTAAAAACATTTCTATTTTTTACAAATTATACCATTGTAATCGTTTCGTCAATACCTTCAAAATGAGCTCAATATTGAATATTTTTTATTTAATTATATTATTAAATATCATAAATATATACGAATTAATGTGTCATCATTATTATAGAATTTGTTGAAATTAGTATGGGATTTGATACAAATAATCATTAAATTGTCGTGATTTTCTTTTTGCAATTTCATATCAATTTTACTTCAAAGTCGAATTTCTTCGACGAATTATAATTCTATCAAATTCCATTTTGTCAACGAAACACTCTTAGAATTATCATAAGAGATTTAATTACTTGGAAAAAATAAGATATCACTTATCAACTGACTTTTGGATTATGAGTTCGGACCTTTTTCAAAAATATAAATATGCAAATATTTTAGTATATTATATTTAATTATTTATACTTTCTTAATCATGATTATATTATTTCCTCTAATTTTAATTGAACTACATAATATCAGTTATTAACAAATGGTTAGGTAATGATATTTTCAAAGTCAAATTGTTATGATTCCCGTGTAACACCCTCAAATTTGGTAAGATCAACTAATTAAAATTTCACTATATTATCAAATACAAACCAAATAGTTCATCATACCTCGAGGTAAAATTCTACAATTAGCCTTCAACAAAAATAAACCCCAAGGTTAAACAAGGGCTAAACCGAAGTCGGGTGCTACCTAACACCAAAGCAAGTTGCTCCTCCCAAGACCAAAGCGGAAGACTTCGCCAATACTACGCACGTCTCGAGCACACTACTAGCACTCCTCTCTTCATAGTGTTACTAGGACTATTCCCAACTAGAACCTAATGCACATGCCGACAAATAAAAAAAGGTTAGGCTAACGCCTAGTGAGTTCAAGAGTTTTTAACATGAATAAATATATCGTTAAAAGGAAAGAATGCAGTTTACATCATGATCTTTTAAAATGATTTCCCTTAACATGCATTTTTGAGGACGAACGTACCAATACAAAGCATTCTATATAAAATGATGTTGCCCAAAACTCACTCAAATGTGAATAGAAAACGGACTCCCAATTATAAAAATGCAGATAAAACTTTATATCCCGAAACACCCAAAACACGGGTGGGGCATAATACTCAACTCATAAATAATGGAAAACAATCTATATAAATATAAAATGCCATCGAAAACATGGAACTGAAATTTAATACTCACGCGACCATAAAATGGAATGAAATCCAAATATTAAAGTATGGACAATTAAATATCCAAAATACTGCTAGCCGACAACGGGGGAGACCCGTATCCATTGAGAGTGGAGGAACACAAAAGTATGTCACTCATACAACGTTAGTCGTATGACACTTCATGACATAAAAGCCCAAGTGTCCCTACGACCCCCTGCAAGCTACACCAAAAGAGACAACTGACCTTAGTGAATATTACCATGAATACCACTAAAGGCCCGACAACATCCGAGGACTACAACCATGGCATTACCCCGGATGGCGGAGGTCCCAAACACCCATTATGAAACACCCATCATCATAATAGCACAACCGGACTCAGCCCTCCTAGTGTACACTTGAAAGGTCAATGTCATAAAACATGGGTCCTGGAGTCTGTAACACCCCGATTTTCGAAAGGTAACAGTTCAAGTTAATGCAGAAAACGATATATTAAGGAAAAATAAGATATTTGATTTTGGACTTGAATCCTAGATTTTGATAGTCTCGTTGGATAAAGAATTCAATTACGAGTCCAACGGTTCTTTCCGGAGCAAAAACGGAGCTATAACGAAGAAGTTATGACCAAAACAATGTTCGGGCAAAATCTGGGGCGGCAGTGCTCCGCGCAGATGGACCCGCGCGGACACCCGCACGGAGCCATTGGGTCGCACAAAAAGGGGGAAAATCGGCCCCAAACCCCATTTTCACCTTAAAACTTCATTTCTTCATAACTTCCTCCTCACAACTCCGATTTGAGTGATTCAAATTGCTACAGTTTCGTTTTTGAGAGATCTTCAAGGATCTAGAAAGAGATTGGAAGTCTATTGGAGTATACAAGAGTATTTTGCGGTGGTAAGCCCCTCATCTCTCCCTCTTCATCTTCTTCACCAAAGTTTTCTAGGGTTTCATCCACCCTTTGTTCTCCCTTTCGTAGGTTGGAGGTTTGTAACCATTTTGGTGAACTAGAGGTGTTTTTTTGGTGTATTCAAGCTTGGGTTAAGGTAATATTCTATTCTCTTCATTTATGGAGGTTAGGGTTTCGGTATCAGTTGAGGTATTCATGTACAAGGTCAGGAAACGATTCTTTGTGGTTGATGATGTTTATTTATGGTGGAATATGTATATTTATGGTTGGAACCTTGTGGATCTAGGTTTTGGAAGATTTGGTTTGAAGAATAAAGTTCTTCAAGGAAAGTTCTAAGTGGGTAAAATCTAGATTTAGCCTAAATCTAGCAAGGTGAGTTCAAGTTGATTTGTGAAAACGGTGTACATGCCAAAATGTCTATTTTAAAACATTTATGTGTTTACATGAAATTATCAACTGCTGAGTTATTTGGTAACTTTTGTTTATTTGAAGTGTTTAGCATATTAAACCTTGTAAAACACCATATTTGAGATTTTGGGATATTTTGATAAATGTGTCACAAAGGAACATGTTTTGGTGATTATTGCATAAATGGATATTTGGTCAAAAGGGGCACTTTTACGTGTTTGTCGAGTTTTATGCATCATTCATGAAATGGAATATTTTGGAAATGGAAAACCTTTGGGGTTTTGGGCCGAAGGCCAATAGTAATTTGAGAATCAAAGATTTTGGGAAAATGTGTATTTTGGTTTGTGTAACCATTATGGCTCTCATGTTGTGCCAAACGTCCATTAAGCCTCTTGGGGCTTGATATGTACTCGGTGGAGTCTTTGGAACATTTGTTCAGTTTTGGTTGCTCGTTAAGGAGCCTTGGACGTATGACGTACTTAGTTACATCTTATTTGGGAGTTACATGTTTTGAATGCGTTAATTCATTCTTTTGAGTCATGTAACATTTTAGACTGTAATGCATTTGATCTATAGGCATATGAGTCAGTCGGTTGGTTAGTGGGGACTTTATCCCCGTGTTGGGACTGGATTTGTTTAGTGGGGACCTTATCCCCGTGGCTAGTGATTGGACTTGATAACCGCGTAACCTTTATTGAGGGCTCGAGGTATAGATCGTGGGTGGTTGAACTCGAGGCCCGTTTGTAATCCAGTCTGGTTACTCATCGTGGAATTTAGTGTCCGCATTTGAAGTCTAGTGAGTGGTCCCCAAGTCACGTTTTTATGTAAGCTTGCGGTGGTGCTCTGCAGAGCTGTATACGGAGCTAAGTCTTGCGGTGGTGACCATGGTGAGCCGGATACGGGGACTTATGGTCTTTGGTTGTGACACTCATTAGAGGTCGAGTAGACACTAGGATCATTGGTGTCTTGCGGTGGTAGCTCAGAGGAGCCGTATACGGGGAACCATGGTCTTATGTGAAGCTCGAGAACATTGATAAGTGGCTTAAATTTGTGTGCCCGCCACATTCGATGGAATTTGGGTATCCCCCGTCACCGAAAGGTGTTGTTTTTGGGTATTGAGTTTTATTATCCAAGTTTTCGGTGGCGTTGTGTATATTTGGGTTTATCCTATATTTTATGGGTTGAGTATTATGTCCCACCCAAGTTTTGGGTGTTTTGGGACATGATGTGTTATTTACATTTTCAAAAATTTAAGTATCGAACTATGACCCCGTTTTGGGTGAGTTTTGGGTTGCATCGTTTTATAAGAAATGTGTGTTTGGGAGCATTGTCTTTAAAAGTGCATATTATGGAAAATGTGTCGTTTCCATTTTAAAGTATATTATTTCGAAGGATCTCGCTTTAAACTGATTTCCCTGCTTTTAAAGATATAGTTGTTCATGTTAAAACTCTTGAGCTCACTAGGCATAAGCCTAACCTTTTTATTTGTCGGCATGTGCATCAGGTTCCTAGTGGGGGTTCAGTTCTAGCGGTGCTATGAAGAGTTGAGCCTTAGCCTTACAAGAGTGAGTAGTCGGTGAAGCCTTCCGCAAGACGGAGTTAGTATATGGTATTGGGTTTAGTAACACCCGTCCTTTTCATAGAATGTATGTATAGGATGAATGGGAGTATTGAGGTTGATGCTCAATTATGTTTGTAGTTCGAGGTATTTATTGATGTATTTAGAAAATTTTAAATAAGTTGCCATTTTCATATTTGAGGGTGTTACAGAGTCCAACCCCGTAATACCCAGTTGACCATCAAATAAAGACTGACTTACGTGCCTATGGATCCAATGCAACACAGTCTAACATTACATGACTACACATTAATGACCAACGCACTCGAGCATGTAATTATCATAAATATGCAATAAAATGCATTAAGATGTATATCGAATCATGGGCTCTTCAAAGAGCCATTAAAACTGGGACAAATGTCCATGAGACTCTTTTGAGTCAAAACCGAGTTTAAATGCTCAAAACTCATTTGACAAACAAATAACGGTTCCCCAAATAATGAGACGTACCTAAACAACGTTTATGCAGACACATACATTAAAGATGTGATTAACCCAAAACTCAACACGGATTGGGACATATCATTTTCGAAAATGGGTTTATACCCTTATGTTCCCAAAATGCCTCATAATACAGAGACGTGTATTTTCCAAATGGTTTATGAAATCAAATATACCAAAAATGCAGATATCATGAATTAGACTTCATTTATACAAAAATACACAAGGATGTATATATCATAAAATAGACTTTATTTGTACAAAATCACCAAGAATGCATAAATCATACTATTACTTGCTAAGATATCCAAATCCCAAATATGGGCATTTTATGAGACTAAAACAACACAAGTTGATCAAATGCGAAAACTTATCAAAATACCCAACACATTGACAATTACCAAGTAAAACATATTTTTACTTCAAATTACTCATTTTGGCATGTACATAGTTTTCACAAAGCAACTTGAACTCATCTTGCTAGATTTAGGCTAAATCTAGGTTTTACCCCTAAAACTTGAATCTCCTTTGATGAAAGCTTGAAATCTTCAAGCAGTCTCACTAGATCTTAGATCCAACACATCTACAAGGTTTCCTTCACCACACAAGTCATCAAAATCACACCCAAGTTGAAGGATGAAAGGGAAAATGATGAAACATCAAACTCTAGCTTAACATTAAGAGAGGTGAGGAACTTACCACCACAAAATACTCTTGTATCTTCCAATAAACTTCAAATCTCTTGATATATCCTTAGATATCTCCCAAAAACGAAACAATGGCAACTTGAATCACCCAAAACGGAGTTGAGATGCAAAAGTAATGAGGAAATGAAGATAGAGGGTTGAAAATCGGGTTTTATGGTTGAACAGGGCTCCGCATGGGTTACCACGCGGCCTAAGTCGCCCCACAACTCGCCCGGATGTCCCTAAGTCGCCCGGATGACCCTAAGTCACCCCGGAAGTCGCCCCGTGCACTGTTCGTCCGATTTTTTTAATTTTTCAGGTCTGATCACTATTTTGGCCGTAACATATTCGTTTTAGCTCCGGAAAGAACCGTTGGACTCGTAATTGAATCATTCATCCAACAAAACTATAAAATCTAGGATTCAAGCCCAAAATCCTATATCTTCTTTTTTCCCTTAAAATACCGATTTCCTTATTAACTTGAAATGATACCTTTCGAAAATCGGGGTGTTACATCTCGTCAATTCACTTTAAATTAATATTTCATAATAGTTTATTTGGTTATAATTATATAAATTTTTTTGATTGATATTATTATAAAATATAAGTATACGATTGATATAGATATTTAAGGCGTCACGCTTACCAAGTCACATCATCTTACTGGATGAATATAAAATGACCAAGAATCTTACCACGACAAGGTTAAGCTTCCCAACGAAAAAGAAATGTCCGCAACTTACGCAAATCTTTTTCGTTGCGTAAATTCTAAAAGCAAATACTTCATGAAGACCGTTCGTCGTTATAATGCAATGTTTTCATTTACCTCAATGGGTGGGAAAGTTGATTCATCCATTAATGGAGGTAATGCTCCATGCATATATCGGTTTAGCAGTCAAAATTACCATAGAATGGGCAGTCTTATACCACCAAATGGATATAAACCAAAATTTTCGCAACTATACATATACGATATTGAGCATGAAGTTTCAAATAGACATAGTGCTTTTGGTTATATATTCACCCTTATACTTATTAATAGATTTATTTTAATTCCCTAATATAGTTATACTAATGTTTACTTTTTTTATCTATTTTTTATTATGTAATCAATGAACAAAAAGAAGGGTCTACATCAAATTATGAGTCCCTTGATGTTGAGATTATACAATATTTGAAGAACATGTTGGATTCCCAAAATGTTTTGGTTAAGTCTTATAGGATGACAAGAGACTATTTTCAATCCAATCCTAATGTGGAGCTAAAGTTACGCCTTATCGGAAGACGCCAAAAGGATGGAAGAACATATAACCTACCAACCGCTTCAGAGGTTACAACTTTAATTGTTGGAGATATTGGTGATACAATTGGAAAGAGGGATATTATTGTAAAACATCAAACGGGTCATCTACAACAGATAAGTGAATTACATCCTTCTTACCTTCCTCTTCAGTATCCACCTTTGTTTCCATATGGAGAAGATGGTTACAGAGTTGACATTCCTCATAGAGGTATAACGTCTTCAAGCAAAAGTAAAAGACCAACCGTAACAATGAGAGAGTTCTTCACCTTCAGACTTCAAGATAGGGTAAATATTTTCTCATTAATTCTCAATGCAAGAAGATTTCTCCAAAAATTTATTGTTGATGGTTATACGATGATTGAAAGTGAGATATTGCATTACATACGTAAGCAACAAAAAGTTATAAGGTGCGAAACTTATGAGAATTTATGTATTGTACAAGAACAAGGAGAGGCGAATGTTTCCAACATTGGACAACGTGTTATCTTACCTTCTTCTTTTACTAGTGGTGCTCGCTACATGATGCAAAACTATTAAGATGCAATGTCACTTTGTAAGTGTTATGGATATCCAGATTTTTTTCATAATCGTGACATGTAACCCTAAATGGCCAGAAATTAAAAGGTTTCTTAAAGACACCATGGTAAATCTAGAAGACATGCCTGATATCCTTTGTTGGTTATTTAAGATGAAGCTTGATGCACTAAATAAAGAGTTGAAAGACAATGCATTATTCGGAAAGGTTCAGGCAAGTATGTTACATTTATGATTATAACTTTAACAAAAGGTTAATACTAACAGTTTATCTTCATTAATTTCAAAATTCACTTTCTGTTTAGTTGTTTATACAATGGAGTTTCAGAAGCGTGGATTGCCTCATAGTCATATATGTCTATTTATGCACTCTTATTTCAAGCTACCTACTGTTGAACAAATTGATCCGATTATTTCAGCTGAGATCCCAGACAAAGACGAATATCCAGATTTGTGTTCACTTGTAAAGGAGTTTGTAACACCCTAAAAATAGGGATAACAAAAATCCGAAAAACGGACATGTGGTATACTAAAATTGCCATAGCAAGAGCCTCCCAAAAATGGGGAAATGTAAAAACAACTTGTTTAATTACAAATGTAATCTAACGGACAATAAATAACAACAAACTAATCTAATTTCTACACTAGAAAAGAGATTAAAAAAGGGTTGTCATCTATAAACCCAAACGGTTCATTTTCAAAAGTGTAATACGTCCATGTGCGAAATCCCCAAGCTCTCACCCCAAAGCCATTAAGCCTGCTTAGGACCGGCGCCGCTAGAACCTGAGATACACATCGACACCAAACAAGTGTTAGGCCAAAAAGCCTAGTGAGTTGAACAAGAATAAGCATGCATGAGCAGTCATAAATTATTATTAGCAGTTAACCAGTGTCCAATATATGTGGAGTCATTAGGGGAGACCCAAAGCACCAATCAAGCCCACCCCAAAAGTCGATATACCTTGATGCCCTTAACAAGGAACACCCGCAAAGCCCGGCACACCCGAGGACTACCGCTAAGAAAATTCCCCGAATGGCGGAGGTCTAGGCACATACCATCACAGTGGCGCCCAAGACTACATCCTCCTTGTGAACTGACTTGGTTCGTCTGACATAATGCATACAGGAGGTCCTTTAGGTATATTTCAACCCAACATATTTCCATACCGACTACGGGTATAATATTACCATCCTATCCTCATGAAGTCTAACAAAAGACTCAAATGACAATTATACTCATCATGCATATAAATATGTTATCAAAGTGGTATTCCAACTAGAATCATCATAATACCCATACATGCATACATTTAACATATCAAGGTACATGTATTATGTATTCATGAGAAAAACCCCAAATAATGGTACCTATAATATAAATAATGGCACATCACTAATATACACATTTCCAACTATTTTCACCAAGAAAACCCAAATACTTGAACACATAGAGATAAAGTAGCAAATAGAAGATTATGATGTGTATCTAGTTTTAACAAAGGTTAGTAAACTAACTATCTAGGTTTTGAACCAAAACCTAGAAAATATAGAAACCCTAGAAGTTTCCCCAAGAAGACTTGATGTGGGAGAGGAGTAGCTTGATAAGGATCTTCAATAAATGCACTTGGTTGAGGTTTGAAGAACAAGAAATCACCCCAACAACCCAAAACCCTAGAAAAAAAATGTGTAGGTGTTTGAAACCCCCAAAAATCGCCCAAATGAGAGTTCTCCCGTTTTTTGTAAAGTGCTAAGTGAGAAATGAGGTTGCCAAAGTGTTTTAAATTGACCAGACCCCGCGGGCGATAGTGCCACGGGCACTATCGCATGTCACAATCACGAGGCTCTCAACACCCGCGGTACAAACACGGCGATAGTGCCCTCCGCGATAGTGCCATGGCACAATCGCGAGCCACCCCGAACCTACGGTACACTGCCGGCGATAGTGCCTTCGCGATAGTGCCAAGGGCACAATCGCGTGGCACCCGAAACAGCCCGAAAACTCAACCGAAAATGATAACGAGCACAAGGTTTGTACGATTAAAGATGGTAAATCAATATATGACATTTTAACATAATTCATGATCATAAAATGCACACAAAGACACATATTCACACATAAGCGAAATTAATGCATTAAGGGAGACAAAATACTTACCTTATGAATTTACGGGTGTTACAATCCTCCCCACCTAAATGGGATTTCGTCCCCGAAATCTTACCCTAGGCAAACAAGTGAGGATAACGCTTCTTCATATCATCTTCCGATTCCCAAGTAATGTTAGCACCCCGATGGTGCTTCCATTGGACTTTAACCATAATTACTTCTTTGTGCCGCAACTTCTTCACCTTCGACTCCAAGATGGCCTCCGGTTCTTCAACGCAACGATTTCCATTGTCCACCCGAATTTCTGTCAAAGGAATAACGCTTTCCTCCTCGGCTAGGCATTTCCGAAGGTAGCATACATGAAATGTAGGATGTATCCCATCCATTTTCGGTGGTAAATCCAACCGGTAGGCTTGTAAACCAATTTTCTCCAAGATGA
This sequence comes from Arctium lappa, assembly GCA_023525745.1. Classification (NCBI taxonomy): domain Eukaryota; kingdom Viridiplantae; phylum Streptophyta; class Magnoliopsida; order Asterales; family Asteraceae; genus Arctium; species Arctium lappa. The sequence continues at coordinate 41,858,859 of CM042047.1, read as the reverse complement.
CGAAAGGTCCAAGGAAACGAGGACTAAGCTTCCCACGCTTTCCAAACCGAATAATTCCCTTCCATGGTGACACCTTCAACATGACCCGGTCACCCACTTGAAACTCAACCGGTCTTATCTTCTTGTTCGCGTAGCTCTTTTGTCGGTCTTGCACCGCCTTTAGCCTTCCTCGTATTTCTTTCACTTTGTCCGCCGTCTCTTGAACTATTTCCGGCCCGGCGAATTGCTTCTCGCCCGCTTCTAGCCAACAAACTGGGGTTCTGCAGTTTCGCCCATACAAAACCTCGAACGGTGCCATTCCAATACTAGAATGATAATTGTTGTTGTACGCGAACTCTACTAGAGGTAGATGTGAATCCCAACTTCCCCCGAAGTCTATTACACACGACCTCAACATATCTTCTAATGTCTGGATCGTCCTCTCGCTTTGACCATCCATTTGAGGATGATACGTCGTGCTCAAATTCAGTCGAGTACCCAACTCCTTTTGCAAACTAGCCCAAAAGTTCGAAGTGAATCGGCTGTCCCGATCCGATACAATATATTGCGGAACTCCGTGCATTGACACCACCTCATCAATATAAAGCTTGGACAATTTCTCCATTGGCAAGGTCTCCCGCATTGCAAGGAAATGCGCACTTTTTGTCAACCGGTCAACGATTACCCAAATGGTGTCGTGCCCACGCAAGGTCTTTGGTAACTTCGTCACGAAATCCATAGTAATGTTGTCCCATTTCCACTCGGGAATGGACAACGGTTGTAAACTTCCATACAGTCTTTGATGTTCCGCCTTGACTTGAAGGCACGTGACACACTTCTCCACATAGCTAGCCACATCTAGCTTCATCACTGGCCACCAATAAATTAACTTTAAATCTCTATACATCTTGGTGCTACCGGGATGTATAGAATACTTCGACTTATGCGCTTATTCAAGAAGTAACTTCCGATTTCCTCCCAACTTCGGCACCCAAATCCGTCCTTGAAAGAGTTTGAGACCATGACTGTATTTCGTTAACAGTTCCTTTTGTTTCACCATGACTTCGACTTTGAGGTTCTCTTCCTTAAGTACTTCCACTTGACTTGCTTTAACGCTCTCCAACAAACTTGATACCACATCGATCCTTGTAAGGGACATCTTGACACCTCCATCATGGCTCCTTCGACTCAACGCATCCGCCACCATGTTGGCCTTACCGGGATGATAGAGTAAATCACAATCGTAATCCTTCAAAAGCTCTAGCCATCTCCTTTGTCGCATGTTGAGTTCCTTTTGATCAAAGATGTACTTGAGACTCTTGTGATCCGTGAAAAGAGTACACTTGGTCCCATACAAGTAGTGTCGCTACAAGTTTAACGCGAAAACTACCGCCGCTAACTCCAAATCATGAGTCGGATAGTTCTTCTCATGATCCTTTAATTGCCGCGACGCGTAGGCGATTACTTTCCCCCTTTGCATTAGGACACACCCAAGTCCCATCTTGGAAGCGTCACTAAACACAACAAAGTCTTCCGATCCCTCGGGTAAGGACAAGATCGGAGCTTCGCACAACTTCCTCTTGAGCGTTTGAAACGCTTGCTCTTGTGCATCGGTCCAAAGAAACTTGACGTTCTTCCTTGTAAGAGAAGTGAGCGGTGTAACTGTCTTTGAGAAATTTTGAATGAAACGTCGGTAGTAACCCGCTAAACCCAAGGAGCTTCGGATCTCCGTCGGACTTGTTGGAGGTTCCCAACTCATCATTGCCTCGATCTTTGTCGGATCCACTTTTACCCCGTCCTTTGATACCACATGCCCCAAGAATTGCACCTCTTGAAGCAGAATTCGCACTTCGAGAATTTCGCGAACAGTTTCTCCCTCCTTAGAACTTCTAATACTTCCCGTAAGTGTTTTCCATACTCGGACTCATCCTTTGAGTATATTAAAATATCGTCGATGAAGACGATCATGGATTTATCCAAGAATGGGCGACACACACGGTTCATCAGATCCATGAATACGGCCGGAGCGTTGGTTAAGCCGAAAGGCATCACCAAAAACTCATAATGATCGTATCTCGTCCGGAAAGCCGTCTTCGGAATATCTTCGTTCTTCACTCTCACTTGATGATAATCGGACCGAAGATCAATCTTCGAGAAACATCCCGCGCCTTGTAGTTGATCAAAAAGGTCGTCGATGCGAGGTAAAGGATACTTGTTCTTCACCGTGACTTTGTTTAACTCCCGATAATCTATGCACATCAGCATGGATCCATCCTTCTTCTTCACGAACAGTACCGGTGCTCCCCAAGGTGACGAACTCGGTCGAATGAAGCCCTTCTCCAGCAACTCTTGAAGTTGCGTCATCATCTCTTTCATTTCTGTCGGTGCCAAACGATATGGAGCACGATCTATCGGAGCCGCTCCCGGTGTGAGGTCAATCTGAAACTCCACTTGCCGCTCCGGCGGTAATCCAGGTAAGTCTTCCGGAAAGACGTCCGGATAATCTTGCACCACCTCCACATCTTCTACCGACTTCTTTTCTTTCTTCGCGTCCACAACGTAGGCCAAGTACGAAGGGTAACCCTTCGCTAAAAACTTGCGAGCCTTAAGAGATGAGATAATAGGATTATTCCTCTTTCCTTTCTCCCCATAAATGGTAGCCACACCATTTTTTGGTAATGGCACTTGGATCATCTTTTTGGAACAAAAGATGTCCGCCTTATGCCTTACTAACCAATCCATACCTATGACTACATCAAATCCTCCTATAGCCATAAGTAATAAATCCACTCCAAAAGAATTCCCATCGATCTCTAAAGTGCAATCACAAAAACGATCTCGAATGATTACTTGATCTCCGTTTGCTACTTCTACTACTAACGCATCAGGAAGAACACTAATGGGAATAGTGAATTGCTTACAAAAGGTATCCGACATAAAAGAACATGTAGCACTCGAATCAAACAAAACACGGACTGGCAAGGAGTTTATTAGGAACGTACCCGAAACAACATCGGCGGTCTCCTTGGCTTCCTCGGTAGTCATCCGGAAAACTCGACTCGGTGCCCTTGGTGGTGCTCGACTCTAGCCGTCGAACCTACAGAATTTCCACCGTTTCCTCCCACTAGCTTTGGGCAACTCCTCTTCATATGCCCCGGTTCTCCGCACTCATAGCACACTGACCCACAGACGGTACACTCTCGAGTTGTGTGGTTCTTCTTACCACACTTGGTACACCCGGCTGGCCCGGAGTGAGTTCTGGTAGTGCATGGCCCCGAGTGTTTTGACCCGCACTTGTGGCACCACCGATCCTCACGGCGTTGATCACCCGCTCTTCCACTTGCAAAGGGTCTTGATTGGAGAACGGGCCCAGATGGCCCTTCACACTTCTGTTTCTCTCCCGCTTGACTTCTTTCTTTCTTCTCAGCGTTAATGTCATCCTCGGTGAGCAAAGACTCTTCAATGACCTCTTGCAAGGTCGAGCACTTAGCATTTCTTACCGCCGTTCACATCCCGGCCGGTAAACCTTGATGATATGCCTTAATCTTCGACTTTTCATCGGGGACCAAATGTCCCACTAAGTTTAATTTCTCCAAAAAGAGCTTGAAGTATTCCGCAAAAGATAGAGTCCCCTTCTTCAAATTTCGGGACTCCCGCTTCAGCTTATCCAATGAACGTTCGCTGCAATACTTGTCCATGATCTTCTCCTTGAACACTGGCCAAGTTAGCTTAGCCAGAACTTCTGAAGTGAGGCCGGATCTAGTGAGATTCCACCAAATCAGAGCCTCTCCTCGAAGTAGCTGAGAAGCAAACTTGATCCATTGAGAGGGATTACATTCACTGAACTCAAAGGCCATCTCTATATCCTTGAGCCAGTACATACAAGCAACCGGGTTATCTGAACCCGCAAACTCCTTAGGGTGACACCCCAGAAACGCCTTGTAGTTGCACCCCTTAGTCTTCGTCCTGATCCCCTCAGCGGATGGTTCTTCAACCGTTACTACATTTGGTCCACCCGACCCCATAATAATGTTTTCAGCCATAGTCTCTGGTTGACGGTTGTTGGCATCTCGATCCTCTAAGAGCTTCATGAAAAACTCTTGCTGTTGAGCCATGTCCTAAGTCATGGCCAACTGTTGTTGAGCCATGGCCGCATTCATGGCCAACATCATGCTATCCCGAAGCCGGGTCTCCATGGTAACTTCCTCCATGATGGCGTTACCTGTATTGAGGTTCCGGCGCGGAATATGCTCAGGACCTCCGGCTAAGATTATGGGTATGGGAATTTCATCGGAGGTTGTCCCCACAGGGGGTCGTACAACTGAAGATTCCACCTCTGGTTGACCCTCTGGCATGTCTGACAACCTACTTCGAGTGTTTACCATCACAATCTGCCATACACGTACGAGAAATAGATTGAGAAAAGACTAAACAAGTTGAACTCATTGTACGTACTACTACTTTCATCAATTATCATAATAATAGTAAACCAAGTATGCTTACGTAACAATGCATTCATAATAGCAGTAGCTAAGTGAAATTATGAACGAACCATACACAAGGATTCTTGTCACCATCATCACAACTTTCAATTACAGTAATTCCGTAATCCTAACGCTCTCCCCACCTAGGATTCCTACCCCAAGTGGACAGTGAAGTCATAAAGTCTAAAGCTTAAGTCTAGATATGCTAAACAATACCTAGTTCACTTAAACTAAAGCTCTGATACCAACTTGTAACACCCTAAAAATAGGGATAACAAAAATTCGAAAATCGGACATGTGGTATACTAAAATTGCCATAGCAAGAGCCTCCCAAAAATGGGGAAATGTAAAAACAACCTGTTTAATTACAAATGTAATCTAACGGACAATAAATAACAACCAACTAATCTAATTTCTACACTAGAAAAGAGATTACAAAAGGGTTGTCATCTATAAACCCAAACGATTCATTTTCAAAAGTGTAATACGTCCATGTGCATAATCCCCAAGCTATCACCCCAAAGCCATTAAGCCTGCTTAGGACCGGCACCGCTAAAACCTGAGATACACATCGACACCAAATAAGTGTTAGGCCAAAAAGCCTAGTGAGTTGAACAAGAATAAGCATGCATGAGCAGTCATAAATTATTATTAGCAGTTAACCAGTGTCCAATATATGTGGAGTCATTAGGGGAGACCCAAAGCACCAATCAAGCCCACCCCAAGAGTCGATATACCTTGATGCCCTTAACAAGGAGCACCCGCAAGGCCCGGCACACCCGAGGACTACCGCTAAGAAAATTCCCCGAATGGCGGAGGTCTAGGCACATACCATCACAGTGGCGCCCAAGACTACATCCTCCTTGTGAACTGACTTGGTTCGTCTGACATAATGCATATAGGAGGTCCTTTAGGTGTATTTCAACCCAACATATTTCCATACCGACTACAGGTATAATATTACCATCCTATCCTCATGAAGTCTAACAAAAGACTCAAATGACAATTATACTCATCATGCATATAAATATGTTATCAAAGTGGTATTCCAACTAGAATTATCATAATACCCATACATGCATACATTAAACATATCAAGGTACATGTATTATGTATTCATGAGAAAAACCCCAAATAATGGTACCTATAATATAAATCATGGCACATCACTAATATACACATTTCCAACTATTTTCACCAAGAAACCCCAAATACTTGAACACATAGAGATAAAGTAGCAAATAGAAGATTATGATGTGTATCTAGTTTTAACAAAGGTTAGTAAACTAACTATCTAGGTTTTGAACCAAAACCTAGAAAATATAGAAACCCTAGAAGTTGCCCTAAGAAGACTTGATGTGGGAGAGGAGTAGCTTGATAAGGATCTTCAATAAATGCACTTGGTTGAGGTTTGAAGAACAAGAAATCACCCCAACAACCCAAAACCCTAGCAAAAAATGTGTAGGTGTTTGAAACCCCCAAAAATCGCCCAAATGAGAGTTCTCTCATTTTTTGTAAAGTGCTAAGTGAGAAATAAGGCTGCCAAAGTGTTTTAAATTGACCAGACCCCGCGAGCGATAGTGCCCGGCGATAGTGCCATGGGCACTATCGCATGTCACAATCGCGAGGCTCTCAACACCCGCAGTACAAACCCGACGATAGTGCCCTCCGCGATAGTTCCATGGCACAATCGCGTGGCACAATTGCGAGCCACCCCGAACCTATGGTACACTGCCGACGATAGTGCCTTCGCGATAGTGCCAAAGGGACAATCGCGTGGCACCCGAAACAGCCCGAAAACTCAACCGAAAATGATAACGAGCACAAGGTTTGTACGATTAAATATGGTAAATCAATATATGACATTTTAACATAATTCATGATCATAAAATGCACAGAAAGACACATATTCACACATAAGCGAAATTAATGCATTAAGGGAGACAAAATACTTATCTTATGAATTTACGGGTGTTACAGAGTTCATGATCCATGGTCCTTGTGGTGAAGAAAACATTAACTGTCACTGCATGATTGATAGAAAGTGTTCAAAAAACTATCCAAAAAGGTTTTCTGAACACACTTCCATTGATGGTAATGGTTTTCCTCTATATCACAGACGAAATGATGGACGTTTTGTTGAAAAATTGGGTGTTAAATTAGATAACAGAAATGTTGTTTCTTATAACAAATATCTTTTGAAAAGATATCAGGCACACATTAATGTTGAGTGGTGCAATTAGGCTTTTTCTATAAAATATTTGTTCAAATATATCAATAAGGGTCCAGATAGAGCTACTATTGCGGTTGTAAAAAGCAGTAATGAAGAAGATAATAATAATCCCGTTGATGAAATAAAGGAATATTATGACTGTAGATATGTATCTGCATGTGAAGTTTCTTGGCGTATATTTGGGTATGATGTTCACTACAGGACTCCTTATGTTTTGAGTCTTCCTTTCCATCTTTCTGGACAACAATAAGTCGTTTTTGGTGCTGAAGATGATATTGAAAATGTCATAAACAAAACTTATGTGGCGTCTTCAATGTTTTTAGCTTGGATGAAGTGTAATGAACTTTACGAAGAAGCACGAAAACTTACTTATGTTGAATTCCCTACAAAGTTTGTGTGAAAACTGGAAGAGCGACGTTGGGATCAAAGGAAAAAAGGTTTTTCAATCGGAAGAATTCATTCAGTTTCTCCTGCTCTTGGTGAAGCGTATTATTTAAAAATTCTTTTAAATAAAGTCAAAGGTCCCAAATCATTCGAAGACATTCGTACAGTAAATGGAGATATATTTCCTACTTTTAGAGATGCATGTTGTGCTATTGGGCTTTTAGATGACGACAAGGAACATGTTGATGTCATTGAAGAAACAAGTTTAACCAGTTCTGGTTTTTATCTATGGTCTTTATTTGCAACCATATTTTTTTTTGTACGACAACTTGGGCTATGCCCACACACACACGCACCCGCGGTATCCGGGCATCCAATTGGGCAGCACCGACTAATCTGCGGCAACCCGGCCCATCCAAATTGACCGGACCCGCCCAGGTACGACTAAGCCCGGTCAAGACCGAACCCACATACCCATAGACTGGTAAGCCCGTAAACCTGGACCCGAACCGACTCAAAGGCCGACCCAAGGTCTGGGTATCGCCGAAGTGCATCCCCCAGGATTCGAACCCTGGTAGATAGGCATATCATGCACTATCCCCCCAGGGCCTTACCACTAGGCTAGCACCTCTTTAATATTTGTAACCATGTTGATTTCAAATAGTCTGTCTAGACCTGAATTTGTTTGGCAAAAAACATGGCAATACTTGGCATATGGGATTCTTTACAATTAACGAATTGCACTAAAGTCTCCAGGTATGTTAATTATCTATTTAGGTATTTATACAGTTATTATTTAAATACAAACCAATTTGTTGTTTTTATTATTTTTTAAATATTATTTTTTCCTTAAATATTTTTCAGTTATTATTTCTATGTTATGGTTGTTTAACATTTATATTATATATGTTACAGGATTATACTTTGATGATGATCAAGTCAAAAACTTGACATTGTTTGAGATTGAAAAGATTTTACTTTGTAATAATTCTAGCCTAAAAAAATTCACCACTATGCCTTACCCTGATTATGATTTTGTTGAGTCTTCAAACAATCGTTTGATTACGGAGGAGCTAGATTACGACATAACTAATCTACATAACGAGTTTCATCAACTTCTAGGTGCTTTAACAAACGAGCAACGAGGTGTTTATGACGATATCATCACATCGGTTCAAAATAACCAAGGAGGTGTGTTTTCTGTATATGGTTATGGTGTTTATGACGATATCATCACACTTTTGATCAAATATCACATGTGATATCACTATGTGAATTTTTGTACATATCACATATTATCACATGTGATAATTGTAGATATTTTAGTTAATCATATGTGATTATGTATATTTATATTTATAAATCTTTTTGTGATGTATTTATTATCATATGTGATTATGCGTCACTTATATTCAGACGTATATTATCATATTTGATATGTACACATATTTACATATTGGATCATATGTGATACATAATAAATGATATGTTAAACGAAGTTAATCACATGTGATTCAAAATGTTGATCCAAAAAATATAGAAAAAATAATGGAAAAAATAATGAATTAATCGAAGATATCACATTTGATATTTGATGAAAATTATGATTTTTTTTATAAAAAATGTATCTAGAAAAGAAATTATATAAAACTTGATTAATTTTTTTTTGAATCTATTAAAACTAAAAATAAATAAATTTAAAAGATATAATGAGATTTTTAAGGATGTCCAATTCAAAATAGTAATTATCATAATTTCTAAATTTATTTTTCATTTTTGATTTATGGTATTTTTTAATTAATAGATTACGTGGCTTATATTTTTTCTCGCATTCTCACAAATTGACCGACTTATCGTTTGAAAATGCACCTAATAATATATAGGATTTTCGTATATTTATGGCTCAAGGATCCAAACGAGCCTAGGCATGGGAACGGGGCGGGGATGGGGCGGGATTCATATTCCCCGGCCCCGACCCCGGTTTGTATTAGAGAGCCCCGACGTCGGACGGGTACGGGTATTGATCCCCTATCCACGGTCAATGGACGGTCAAAACCCGGTAAATACCCGGTCAAGACCCGTACCCGGTCCCCTTCCCCGATTTACTCAAAACCCATCACAATATAGAAAAATCACACAAGTATAGAAAACCCATCACAATAGCTACTGCCTCACAAGGTGACCGGTGGTTCAAGGCTTCAAGCAAATGAGAATGGTGAGGGCGTGAGGTTGTTCAAGCAAATGAGAATGGTGGCGACGATTCCCAAAATCCAAGAATGGTGAGGGCCATGAGGCTGTTCAAGCTGTGTCAGACGAGGCTAAGCTGTTACTATGTGGTGGAGGTCTGGTCGCCGACGACAATGGAGAAGAGAAGAAGAGGTTGAGAACTTAAATATGGAAATATAGAAACCTAGATAGGGAAAGGGAATAAAGCAAATGAATAATATTTAAAATTAATTATATATATACCGGGTACGGGGCGGGTGGGGGGTGTGATACCCGTCCCCGTTTTACTCAAAACGGGGATCCTTGGCCCCGGACCCGGGAGCCGTTTTAACGGGGAATCCCCGTCCCCGATCAGGGCGGGTGGATCGGGTTCCCCACCGGGTCGGGTCAAATTCCCATGCCCAGGGTCGTCCCAAACTTTTTGGAGGCCCTGTTACACTTGTATCAAAAATACGAGTCGATTGGAACACAAAACAAATAACAAATAAAAGTTAAATAGAAAAGTTCATATTATATTGAAAGTCTTACAAATGAAAATAACCAAAAAGTTTAAAAAGACAAAGAAACATGTCAATTTCACTTAAATAAAATCATTCTCTTAACATTCTTTGAAACAAAATCTTCAATGAGTTCTTCAAAATCAACTTTCTCCAAGAAGTCATTTTCAAGTGCTATCAAGGCAAGTCCGTTAAGCCTTTCTTGTGTCATCGTGGAGCGCATATAAGACTTCAACAACTTCAAATTTGAGAAACTTCTTTCTGCAGATGCAACAGTTACATGAATAGTCAACAAAACTCTATAAGCAATAATAGCATTGGGGAAGCATTCCACATGTTTCAAATACTTTAAAATATCCATCGACCCCGTCTTGTATTTGGGTAAATAATCTTGAAGTATCTTCAGTTCAACATATAAGTCATTCGCGTCTATATCAGATTGGTCTTGGTTCTTTAGTGCATTTTCAAAATTAATACAAGAAGACTTTAAACATGTATCATCCAAAGAAAGCAACTTATCAGATGTAAACAAAAACCCAAACACACTTTCATATTCTTGGTATTGTTCAAATCTCCTACGTAGTGAAGAAATTGCATGATCAACGACACATAAGAAATAATTAACTCTAAATGACTCCTATGTTGATTGTGAAGTAATTTCAGATGCATCACGTTGATTTTCATCAAAATGTCTTTTCCTTCGAATTTCACGTCTTTGCGGAAACAACGGATCAATATTCAATTCAATGGCAATTTTCTTTGCTGATTCTATAGCATCTAAAAATCCCATCTCTCTATATCTCTCAAAAAAAGAAATCAAGCCTTTAACTTGTTCGATAACAACATCAATTAACATATTTTGTAGCCAAATCCTCATGGGAATCATTTAGAGTGCCAACTAAATTCACCAGGTTAGGATTTTCATTAGAAGCATCAACATAAGTATCATCCAAATTAACATCAACATGTTCATTGTCAAGAGAAGTGTATGATTCTTTTATGACAAACTTATCAAGAGATCCTTTTTTAGATTGAATTAACTCTTCAAATTTTTTTTTTTTACGTTTTTTGCATCCAGAATCATATTTTCTAACCCTAGAAGACATATTGAAACTAAAATAAATAAATAAAATATTAGGAGCAAAACAACCTGAGTGGGGATGACAATACTATTGTTGCAAAAGAAGGCTATTGATGCTCGGTCCTCCCAAGTCCCAAAAGATTTTGTTTACTGTTTACATTCCAACTCTACAGTCTGCAATGAGATAACACATATACATATATATTAAGAATTTAATTGTTTGAACTAAGCTTAACTAGTTAACTACTTAAGCAATTAATAATTTAATTGTTTGAACTAAACTACTTGCCCGGTTGCCCCCAAAAAACAACTAAGAAGTTGAGTTTTTGAAGTAAGAAAAACAATGTTCTTATTCACAAATTAAAACCAATCAAGAGTGCTACTGTTAGTCTCTAATCTGTTAACATTTCTCCCAAGTCCAAAGTCCCAACATGAAAAATTGAAAATTGAAAAAACAAAAAAAGAAAAAAAGAAACCTAAAGAGTAAAGAACAAGGTCAAATCATATGAAATTTAAATCGACAAATCACAAATCGACAAATTTGTTACCTGCTACTACTCTACTACTGCTTTTCTTTTCTTGCTTTTGCACAATGTCACAATGAAATTGAAATAGACAAATCACAAATCGAACACAGTCAACACACTATGAAATCGACAAATCGAAATCAAACACACTATGAAATTGAAATCCACTGCTGCTTTGCACAATGAAATCGCTAAAATCGAACACACAATTGGCCAATTGCAAAATAATAACGATTAATCGAACACACAGTGGATGTTATTGTTGAATGAAATCGACAAATCAAACACACAATTGCACAATGAAATCAAACACACAGTGGATGTTATTGTTGAATGAAATCGACAAAATCAGTAAATTTAATAGCCTAAAATCGAACCGTTGTTGCCGATGTCGTTGCCTTCGCCATTGAGTAGCTAAAACCAAATCATTAGGCATATCTATCGGGGATTTCAATCGACAACCGATTGAATCGGGAATAAATATGGAAAGAGCCAAAGAGGATATCTGATTTAATCGATGAGAGGTTGAAGATTGAAACGCCGATTCAATGAATTCTCTAATTTTGGTTGAAGGGCTCGCTCAATTGATTCTGATAAGCCCAAAAGAAAACTAAAGTTTGGGCCCCAAAAATTTTGGGGGCCCTATGCTAAATACCCTATTTAACAGCCTAAGAGACGGGCCTGCCCATGCCTAAACGAGCCACATAATTGTATTTTGAGTAAATTATAATTTTCATCCCTCTAGTTTTGCTAATAATTTCATTTTTTGTCCTTGTAGTTTAAAAATTATGATTTTTATTTTCATAATTTGTAATTTATTGCTATTATCGTCTCTAAATTAGTTCCTAGTTCCTACTCTCAAGTATAAAGGACTCAAACAATAATTGTAGACCACAGGAACCGAAAACAACAATAAATTATAAATCATAAGGACTAAAATAGCAACGAATTACAAACTATAGAAATAAAAACTGTAATTTCTAAACTGCAGGGATGAAACTCACAATTTTTAACAAACTATAGGGACTAAAAACATAATTTACCCTTGTATTTTGGTCCCCATGGTTTGATACTTTATTTGACTAGGGTCCGTATGTTTATTGTGGATTTGGTCCCCGTGTTTTGATACTTTATTTGACTAGGGTCCCTATGGTATGTTTATTGTGGATTTGGTCCTTGTGGTATTCAATTTGTCTTGACCATGGTCCATCTGACTAACACATCCGTTAACTCAATTAAATCAATGATCTTTTTAACCAACACACACACACACACACACACACACACACACACACACACATATATATATATATATATATATATAACGACATCAAAATAAATAAAAAAGATGTTATTGTTGATTTTTTTAAAATTAATTATATTAAATATGATTTAATTTTATTATTTTATTGTAATGGTGGAAATTTCAATTTAAACAAATCAGATCATAAAACTATATCTTATTTTATTTAGAGCGAATGAGATAAGATATGGTTTTATGATTTGATTTATTAAATTGAAAATTTAATTATGTTAATGACGATTTAATTTTGTTGTTCTTTTACTATCATTGTAACAAACAAGATTATTATCGATATTTTAACACCAAAATCATTGAAAACCATTGAGAAATGAACTATAATTTTATCATCCTAAAATTAGAGGTTCCAATTTTCATATTGTTTTTCACTCAAAAACTCAAAATCAACTATTTAGATTTTAACGAAATGAAAGATCCATATATAATATCATATTCATAACTTAAAACTGGACAAAACGTTGTTATAAAATTCAACCATGTTTTCATACTCAGATAGGTAAAAGTACTAAAACAATAAAATTAAATCATATTTAATATGATTGGTTTTTTAATTTAAACAAATCAAAGCATAAAATAATATCTTATTTTTATTATTTTGATGTTATATATATATATATAGAGAGAGAGAGAGAGTCGGGTTCAAACGAGAACAATACATATTTAAAAGAACACGAGAACTAACAAAATCATTAGTGATTTTACATTAACAGACGAAAAAAGGACTTCAGGTCCGCGTGATTTTTTTGCACGTTAATGTAAAATCACTAATGATTTTGTTAGTTCTTGTATTATTTTAAATAGTTAATGTTCTCGTTTGAATCTCCATATATATATATATATATATATATATATATATATATATATATATTAATATAGTGTTTGGTTCATTTGAGAAATAGTAAATATATGAGAAATAGAGAAGTGATCTTAGCCATTCATATGGTCAAGATTGGATTTAATTGGTCAAAAGTTACGGCTTTGACTTGTCAAAAATTGCGGCTTTGACTGGTCAAAAATTACGGCTCTTCCAAAAATATAAGGGTATTTACGTAACTTTGACAAAAACACGCGCGTGTTCATATATATGAAGGCATGCAGTCATATATAAATGCATGCGTTCATATATGAATGCGCGTGTTCATATATATGAAGGCATGCAGTCATATATGAATGCATGCGTTCATATATGAATGTTCGTAATTTTAAATAACACTGACTGCATGCCTTCATATATGAATGCATGCGTTCATATATGAATGCATGCAAAAAAAAGAGTGACATTCATATATGAACGCCTGTTTTTTGCATGCCTTCATATATGAATGCATGCAAAAAAAGAGAGTGACATTCATATATGAACGTCTGTTTTTTGCATGCCTTCATATATGAATGCATGCGTTCATATATGAATACGTATAAAAAAATAGTGACATTCTACTAACATTCATATATGAACGTCTACTAACATTCATATATGAACTTTTGTTTTTTGCATGCATTCATATATGAACATACACGGCTAAAAAAAAAGAAAAAAAAGTGATATTCATATATGCGTTCATATATGAATGCGTTTGGATAATTTACAAAAATACCCTTCGAATAATAAACAATGTGAGGAACACGGGAGTGGACCATGAGAGCAATTATTCCCTAATTCTCGGTCAAAGCCGCCGATCTTGACCGAATTAATGGTTTAAGATCACTTCTCTATTTCTCATATATTTAGTGTTTCTCAAATGAACCTTTCCCTATTAATATATACACATATATTTGTGTGGATAAAAATACTATTTTTATTTTTTATAAGAAAAAGACAAAAATATGCAAAAATGCTAAAATAACCCTTGATTTAACGGAGTTAACGGAGGTGTTAGTTAGAGTGGAAATGTCCAAAATAAATTGAATACCACAAGAATCAAATCCACAATAAACACACTATAGGGATTCTATTCACAAATAATATTAAAACAAAGGGACCAAATCCACAATTAACTCTAAATCCAATAACAAAATTAAATAATTTTTAGAGTAAATTAAATGTTTGGTCCATGTGGTTGCCACTCCCACTCATTATCAACTTTGGTTCATCTTTCAAACTAATTACACTTTTGATCATTGTGGTTGTCATTTAATTTCACTTTTGGTCACTACAACTAACTCTAATTAAAATGGTTAGTTAATTTAAGGGTATTTTAGTCCATCTACCTTTTTTCTTTTCTTTTTTCAATTTTTGTTTTATTAGAATATATAGTAAATTACATTTGTAGTCCTTGTGGTTTTTTTTTGTCTTTTCTACCTTTTTTATTTTATACCCTTATTATATTAATTAACTAATGATAATTTTTAACAATAAATTAAAAATACATATTTCATTTTGTAAATTACACCATTAGAAAAGTTTTGTCGATATCTTTACAAAAATTAATTATTGAATATTTTAAAAAATTTACGCAATGTATTTAATATATACCTGCAAATCCGTCTGCACTAATCTAAAAAAACTTTTCTTATTTATATAAAAAAATCATAATTTATCTATGTCTATTATAAAAAATGCATTATTGTCGTATATTTTATTTAATTAAATGTGTGTCAAATAAAAAAAACTTTATAATATACTTATTATTTGATTTTTTTTCAAACTATAAACTTAAATTTATCGGAATGAAAAATAAATAAACAATTAATAAGACAAACATTTGTCCTGACTATTCTTGTCCCGTCCAGTTCTGTCTTTTTTAATACAGTCTAATTATTTATGCGCATCAATTGTCACCTTGTTAGGACTGAAAGTCCTAGTGCGTTAAAAATTGTATAACGCATTTATAACGGGTCGAATTGTAATTGCTTGAAAGTTATTGTAAATGGGCCTAAAGCCCATTAGGCCTTAGTCGACACATATTTAAAGTGTTTTGTTAACCTAGTTTTAGGTTAGAGAAGAAATTATTGTTAGAAGGTTAGAAGAAATTATTCTAGTCGTAAGGTTTACATTCACTGATCAGATATTCTCTCTGTAAACCTAAACCTTTATTGATTATTAATCATATGACTAGAAGTTATGACTCAATCATTGTTCGTTATTAATTGTTGATTGCACTGTATCTGGGATCTACACACCTTATTGCCTAGTTGGATCTGAAAAACAAGCTTATAAATGATGCATATTTTACCTTGTAAATAATTCTTTTTTGATATAATGATTCATGAAAATAAATAAAATAATGAAATATGTGGTTGTTAGTTGATTATTTATTTTTCTTACGACAAATTTAAGTTTATATCTTGAATTTTTTTATTATATTATAAAGTTTTTTTATTTAATACAAGTTTAAAAAACATTTAATTAAATGAAATATATGAAAACATACATTTTTTTAATAGACATAGATAAATTTCGATATTTTTCTTACATAAATAAGAAAAAATGATAAACTTTTTAAACACAACTTAAATTAGAAGATTTTTTTTAAACATTAATCTAGACGAATTTGCAGATATATATCAGATAATTTGTGTAAAAAAAATTATTCAGTAATTAACTTATTTTAAAGATATCAAAAATAATTTTCTAAAGGTGTAATTTATAAAATGAAATATGTATTTTTATTAAATTTATCATTAATTAATTAATATAATAAGAGTATAAAATGAAAAATGTTGGAAAGACAAAAAATAAAAAAGACAAAACATAAGGACCAAAATTGTAATTTGCTATATAACGATTGAAACAAAAAATAAAAAAAATAAGAAAAAGGAAATGGACTAAAATACCCTTAAGTCAACTAACAATTTTAATTAAAGTTAGTCAGAGGGACAAAAAATGAAACAAAATGGTAATAATAGTGACCAAAAGTGTAATTAATTTAAAAGAGGAATCAAAGTTGATAATGAGTAGCAACATAGGAACCAAAAATGTAATTTACTCTAATTTTTAAAAATTTAATTTTGGATGCCAATTCAGGAAGTCAATTGTCGTCAATCCCTGTTCATGATCAACCTCCCCTTTGGCCTTTTCTGACAATTTCATCCTCAAAGAATCTGCCAAGCCAAATCACTTTCCTTTCCTTAAGGATTTTCTCGCAGGGGAAAATGGGGCATGGGAGTTCCAAATCAAGCTCGTCTGCAGATGGCGGTGGTTCGAATTCAGAATCACGACCGTCGTACCGCCAGAGAATGAAGCAGAAATTCCACCTCCACCGTCCTCACACCACTTCCCAGCATTCTAACCTCAACAATCACGACGATTTCGCCGGCATCGCTTTGGTCACTCTCATAAGTGTAAGAATTTGATTCTCTACTACAGTGCTACTAGTACTATGATGTGAGAAACTTTTTTTTATTTATTCATTTAGGCGGAAATGAAATTCAAGGACAAGTGGCTTGCTTGTATTTCAATTGGAGAACAGACGTTTCGCACTGAAGTTTCTGACCAGTTAAGTGGAGAGTTTCTGTTATGTTTTCAGTAGTTCCTTCTCAGCATTTCTCAAACTAAATAAAATGTGTAATTATCTCAAACGATTTCATGTTTATATATCTGCGAAAACGCATTGCTGTTTTGGGGCTTTTTTATGAATAGCGGATGGAGAAATGTGTATAAGATTTGGTGTTGAAAGCTTTACATCATGAGGCTTCATAGAATTGGGGCTAATACAACTTGATCAAAAGGATGGAAAGGAAGCCAGTCATGAATATCTGCTTTTATGAGACCTAATTAATATCACAAAGAAAAGATAACCACCTCAACAAAGCCTGGGTAGTTAGTAGGAAAAAGATGTCAATCATAGGAAATTATAATGAGAAAGAGAAGGCAGTTCTTCGGTTGGTAGACTTTGGCTACCTGTAATGGGCTAACAATAATGATCGTATCATTGTATTACTTACTCTAATTGCCTATTTAACTTAAACTGGTCCACATGCAAATACAAGCTCGTCTACAATCATCTAGTTAAATTGGCTCCATTTACTTTCTCACCAATCACATTTAATCCAAGACCCATAAAGATTCTAATGTGTTTCTCTAAATCGCCAACTTAGCATTTTGACCACTCTTTGCTAATTTGAATAATGAGACATCATATAGAAATAGCAAAGACCATTACATTGCCTCATCTATCATGCTCTCACATCTTCAACTTCCAAGATGCTTCAGCTGCATTGCATTACATGTATTTTTCTGTATAATTCTTTATTCCAAGCTTCAACATTTAGAGAACAAGTAAAGTATTTTTTTGTATGCCATTCAGAATGTAAAGCAAGCCAGGTGAAAAAGGATACTACAGAATTCTTTTCAAACTCATAGCAATATGGATTATCGAATTCCGGTTGCCTTGAGTTACTGAAAAATTTAATATGCTGCAAGCGGAAGTTTCTCCCTTCGATCATTGATTTTCCCCCCTAGAAATGACAAATTCACTGAAACTCATGTTATTAGCTTTTGTATAGGGACGACCCTTGACATAGGCGGTGTTGGGGGTTGCCCAAGGCAGCACAAGCCTACGGGGCATTCTCGGCCCAATGCCCGTTTACTTTCAGTTTAGGTAAAAAAATATCACGATTTTTCTTGCTCATCTTCTCTGTCTCACGAGTTACGACACTTCTACCCTAGACTCGATTGACTCGTGAGGGCCGAGAGCACTCAAGTCTAGGGCAGAAGCGTCGTAACTCGTGAGACGGAGAAGATGATAAAGCAAAACCGTGATATTTTTTTACCTAAGCTGAAAGTAAACAAACATGGCCCTAATGCCCTGTAGGCTTGTGCTGCCCTGGGCCATCACCCATGTCAAGGGCCAGCCCCTGCCTCGAGCTCGTGAACGTGAGTAGACTGTTATACTCAGGCGATATGGTCAAATAAGTCAAATAGGGTGGGCTGTTTTGGTCACCGGTACGTTAAGAATTTTAGTGAAGTCAGTTAGTAGTATAAATAAGGAGTAGTTGTGTGTTAGGAAGGTATCGTGAATTCTATTGAGTTTTGAGTTGGGCAAAAGCCTTTAGGAGACCTCCAACTTCTCGAATTGCTGAACCCTACGTGTAATCATTCGATTTCATTTCTAATTCCAGATTGAAATCACTTTGTGCTTCAATTTTCACTGATAATTGCTCCAGTATATAACAAATGGTATCAGAGTAGTTCGTTTCCAGGAGAATGACGATCAAAACTATTACATCTCAAAGTGATGATTTGGAGAACCCATGAAGATTTGGAGTACGTTGAGGCGAATTAGAGAAAATTCAGGAACACTTTGGGTCTATAAACAAGGATATGCAGATGATGATGAAAATGCTGGAAAAGCTTATCAAATTACAAGAAGATAACTTGAAGAAGATGAGTCAAGATGATTCATATTCAGGTCGTGGAAGGAACACGATGATTCCAAATGAACGATTTGATATAGGCCAAAATTCAGATTTGAGGATGAGTACAATATCATATCCAATTCCATATTTGTATCTAAATTCAAATTCGACTCTAGATCCATATCTAGATCCAGATCCGAGTCCAAATCTATATCCGAAAATGAATCCAAAATCAGATCTAGACCTGAATCCAAAATTAGATTCGAATTTTGAGTCTGGATTGGCTATGGACGAGGCAATTGAAGGAGAGCATTCTGATTATGAAGACGATGATGAGAGGAAAGAGAAGAAAGAAGAAAATAGAAGAAAAATTGCAGGTGTGAGAGAAGAAGGCAAGAAGGATGAGTATTGTACAGATCAGGTTCTGCCGATTTCACCACCATCTCTGTCATCACAGGTGCTGTTTACACCACCACCGCTGCCGACTTCGCCCTCATCACTATCGACGTTAGCCTATCTTGCATCGTTGACGTTGGTGTCAAACTCGATAGTGGTACCGTCATTGTTGTGTCCACCAGCGAACGTAAGAAATACCGTGAAAAAGATGTCGATTGCTGAATCTGGAAACCAATTTAGAAAGAAAAGAGCAGATAAGCCGTCAATTCCCAATTTGGTGAATCTAACAAAGCCCAATTCCAATTCCAATTCCAGACCTCGATCCAGATCCATCGGACGTTTACCATTAGCCGTATCATAATTCCTGGCCGATGAGTTTTTCTTCGCTTATGAGTTCGACTCTGATTGAGGTTGGTTATAATATCCATTGGATGGTCCAGTTAAGTTTGAGATCTAGCCCAACAAAATATAGCGTGAAACGTAAGGAAGAGGTTGATCGGCAGATCACCGAAGACGGACTGAAGAGTCGACGATGGATAGTGAACGATTGCCTTGAGTGGTCTGGGTGCGTATCATCCAAACTATTATCCGGTCATGTTTTAATCGACGATGAAGGGAATCAATTAAACAAGATGAAAAAGAGAGGGAAAATGGAGGCGAAGGCTGAAGTTGTGACATATTTTGAGTCAAACCATTTGCTCAATTGCCAAGGTGAGGTGAGAGATAACGATGAGAAACCTCTTGTGATTGTTGTTGGGGTTGTTAAAATTCTTTATAATTTCTATGAAAACATCTATGAGGATCATGAACTTAAGGCCGTTGGGAAGGAGGAAGGCCTTATTCAGAGCAAATTGAAATTCCCGGCAGCACCACTGCATGTAAGTTCTAGAGAAATATTTAGAAATAAATCTGTAAGTAATCAGATTCATGTGGCAATGACAGAGGTGAGGATGAAATCTAGTGTTGGGTTATGTAAAACTATGAAGAGGGCAGAAAACAAGAAGGGAGAAAACAAGGTATCGTTTAGCAATAAATATCAAAATTATGTTTGGTCTTTTAAACAAGCAGGGATTAGGCCAAGGGTGTATGGAGGTTGTTCAAGATGAACAGGTGTCCTTAAATTCTGTAGTGGGGTTGTTTATTGTAACAACCCTCGTTTCCGCCTCTAAACCGAGACCCAACGAAGGGTGTTACGAACCGAGTCTCAACCATTTATATATAATTAAAATAAAACATATTACAAAAAGTGCGGAAGCAATAGAAAGCCAAAATAGAAGTTTATTTAATATAAAACCATTTCGATGGATCGTACAAAACATAATCTAATAATTTAACTATTTAACAACCCGAACCAAAAGTCGACTAAATGTCATAAGTTGCGACATCTTCCTTGATCTAACCTTTATCACCATGAAAGCCCTCAATCATTGATCTGCGATACATACTTAATTATTAAGCAATTATTTGCTTAGTGATTACAAGTTTATACATCAAATATCATGTACTCAAATTTTTACAGCCTCATAAAGAAAAGTGAACATGCTAATGTATTCATGAAATTCATCATTTTAAATCCGATTCCCACCGGTGGATGTCACACCTTCCGGTATTGTTTTGGAACCTGTTGGTCCCAAATAGCAGATAGTAAAGAAGAAAAGTATTGTAGAAGGGGGGTTGAATACAATACACACAGATTTTTACTTACTTTAATTCTTATTGATTTTAAATCAAGAATTACACATAGAGAACGTTTGATTGTTGCGGAAGAGAATAGAAGAAATCTATTCAAACAATCTTACACTAAGAGAAATGAAGAACAATTGTAAAACACTTAGAAAACAATAAGAACTTCTTAGAGAGAATGCCAGTGCACTTAGAGAGCTTGAATGCTTGAGAGCTGGTGATCTTGCATGTTGAACCATCCTCCATATTTATAGTGCCTCATGCATTAAATGCATGGGACACCTGTTGAGCAAAGGATGAACACAGGTCTTCAGCAAGGATGGACACAGGTCTTCAGCAAGGTACAAGGTACAGGATGTACTTTTTGTCTTGAGGTGTTTTGGCTTCAAGTGTTGACCTGCAGAAGGATGGTAGAGACCTTTCCTTAAAATTGTGTAGTAGACAAAACTTACTTGATCTGATCTCCAGATGAGGTCCACGTCAATGCAAGATATCACAATATACTTTGTCAGAAAAGTATAATGTGTTTGAAAGAAATCCTTAAGCATATACTGCCGAAGACTTGAAAGATCTTTGGCTCCTGAAGATGTGAGAACATCTTCATACTCTAAGGAGAGATCAGATCATCGGCTGCCGAAAACCTGAAAGGTCTTCCACTCCTGAAGATGTGAGGACACCTTCATACTCCTGAGAGACATGTGATTGACACCATCCTGGCTGATGGTGTTGATCACTTGGGCATGCTTGGCTTTAGGCTGAGGAGACTATCTTCAATCTGCTTTGAGAGATGTACTCCTTCTTTGTCTTCTTCGGCTGATCTTCGACTTCACCGAACATTTGTATAGAAACCAAGCTGCTAAAAGAACCTTAAACATATTCTAAGTAGGATGATATAAGATGGAAGATCAGGAGGTCATCTTCAAATCTTCAGATGACCCAACAATCTCCCCCTATTTGAGGATGACATCCATACTAAAGAATAGAACAAAGAGTGTACTGAATAAATTCATTTTGACCCGTATTTACTCTTTTTGGGTTCTTTTCACATAGACCATTTTTTTTTTTTTTTTTTTTTTTTGTATATCAGACATTTACAAGAGAATGAAAAGTATAGCTATACATACGAATAAATGAATACAATGAATAAAGAATGAGAAAAAAAAATACAAAGATATAGAAGACAGTAGTCGGGATTGTTTGAACTTGAGTGGTTGGTTGCTCCCCCTCAATTCATACTCCCCATCAACTAATGTCAGGTGGCTTTGATCACATAGTCCATTGCAAAAGCAGAGTTTAAGCTTGAGTGGTAAGATGCTCATGCTCCCCCTCAACTCATACTCCCCCTCAACTCATACTCCCCCTCAACTAATTAATTGTGTCGGAAAGAAAGAAATCAGAAGATTTTCGGGATCCTCCAAACCTGCTCCTGGAAGGGCAGATTCATCCTTGGATCGTGCAGAAGCATCAGGACTGAGAATCCTGGGTGATAGGCTGTGAGATGGAGAAGAGGCACCTTGGATAGGGAAGGAGTCCAAGTCATCCTTATCAACCAAGGAAAAGGTTGATGAGGGAATAATAGGGGTCCCCAATTTTACAATTGTATCCTTTTGTGAGGATACAAAGGAGGTGGTTTTGGGTTTAGCAGAGTCCCCGGGCCCAGATGGGAAAATTTCAACACCTGCCGATTGTGGAGAATCGGTGGGTGGAGTTTGTGGTTTGGCCCTTGAAACCTTCCTCAGCCTCTTGAGAGGAGAGGGAGGGGAAAAGGTAGAGTGTCACCGCTTTGAGATATGGGGTGTGACCTGGGTAACCGCCGAAGGTTCTTTCGGTGGTATGGTCATTTGGGCAAGTGCGGCGGTGCCAGTAGCGGTTGAGGATTTATTGCTAGCCGGCGTCACTAAGGAGGGGGAAGAGGGGTCCACTACAGATGAGGGACCTTTGGACACCGGAGTGTCTTTAGTATCACCCCATTGTAGATCGGGAGAGTTTATGAAGGAAAACATACATGGGCTGAGAGCTTGATTGGTGGATAGAGAGCCCTTGTTGAGAGAGGTCTTCTTGAGTTTTTATGTGTTGGTTGGAGAGTCATCACCAAATCAACCAGAGAGCCAACAATATTTTTCTCCCCCTATTTGATGATGACATCAACACATAGAAAAAAATACCGACACACAGAAAAATTACAAGACACGAAGAACTCATAAATTCAGTGGCCCATTTTTTTTTTTTTTTTTTTGGAAAAGAGAAAAAAAGGAAGAGATAATGGGGGAAAAGGGAGGAAATATGGGAAGAGAGGTGAGAGATGAGAGTTGATGTAATGGAAGTGGGTAAAAAAATAAGGATGGGTAAATAAATGAGGAGAAGAAATGGGAGGGAGGTGTGTAAGGAGAGGGAATGGAGGGAGGTGTGGAATATTTGGGAGTAGGTGGAAAAAGGAAGGGATGGGATGGGTGAGTAGGGGGAAGTCTAGGGAAAGAAGGAAAGAAAAGAGAGGTGAGAAAAAAAAAAGTGGAGGGATAAGGGGGATGGGATGTTGGCCGAGAAAAAAATGGGAGTGGGGAAGGGGGGGCGGTCGGCTAGAGGGTGAGGGGAGGGGGAAGGAATTCGGCTAGGGGGAGATGGGGGTGTTAGCCGAAGAAAGTGAGGGAGGGGGGGGGGGGGTGAAGTGTTCGGCTAAGGGAGGGAGGGAGGGAAGAGAGAGAGAGAGAGCTGAAGGGAGAGGGGAGGAGGGGAGGGGGGTTCGGCCAAGGGAGGGAGGGAGGGGGGGAAGAGAGAGAGAGCCGAAGGGAGAGAGGAGGAGGGAGGAGGGGAGGGGGGTTCGGCCAAGGGAGGGAGGGAGGGAAGAGAGAGAGAGCCGAAGGGAGAGTGTTTCGGCTAGGGGGAAGTTCGGCTAAGGGGAGTGGTCGGTTGATGGGGGTTTCGGTTAAAAAAAACTTTTAAAAATAAATTTTGTTTTTTTTTTTTTGAAAAAACAACAAATCAGTAGTAAAAAAATAAATTTTTTTTTTTCGGTAGCCGATGAACAGTAGCCGATTTTTTTTTTTTTTTGGTCGGCCGATGAACAGTGCCTTTGGTAGACGGGGAATTTTTTTTTTTTTTTTTTAAATCTTCGGTGGATGAACAGTACCACCGAAGTTTTTTTTTTTTTTTTTTTTGTGTTCGGCTGATGAACAGTACCTTCGGTAGACGGGAATTTTTTTTTTTTTGGTCGGCCGATGAACAGTGCCTTCGGTAGACGGGAATTTTTTTTTTTTTTAAATCTTCGGTGGATGAACAGTACCACCGATTTTTTTTTTTTTTTTTTTTTTGTGTTCGGCCGATGAACAGTACCTTCGGTAGACGGGATTTTTTTTTTAATTCTTTCTCTAATTTTTTTTTTTGAATTAAAATTCGGCATTTAATATACCGAGTTCTCCAATGAGGAACTTGAACCGAGCTTCGTCAAGAGGTTTGGTGAAGAGATCCGCCAGTTGGAGGTCGGCAGGGATGAAATGGAGTTCGACATCACCTTTGGAGATGTGATCCCGGATGAAATGATACCGAATGTCGATGTGCTTGGAACGAGAGTGTAGCACCGGATTGTTTGCGATGGCTATCGCACTTGAGTTGTCACACAGAATCGGGATGTGAGAGTATAGCTGATTGTAGTCTCTAAGTTGGTTCTTCATCCAGAGGATTTGAGCACAGCAACTTCCAGCAGCTACATACTCAGCCTCAGCAGTAGAGGTGGAGACTGAGTTCTGCTTCTTGCTAGACCAACTAACAAGCTTGCCACCAAGGAGTTGACAGCTGCTAGTGGTGCTCTTCCTATCAATCTTAGAGCCTGCAAAATCAGAATCTGAATACCCCATTAGATCAAAACCTGAGTCTTTGGGATACCAAAGACCCAGATTCATGGTACCTTTCAGATACCGAAAAATGCGTTTAACCGCAGCCAAGTGAGATTCCTTCGGATTGGCTTGGTAACGCGCACACAGGCAAGTAGCAAACATAATGTCTGGTCTACTCGCAGTAAGATAAAGAAGAGAGCCGATCATGCCTCGGTAGCTGGTGATATCCACAGATACACCATCAGGATCAGCATGGAGTTTCAAAGGTGGTGCCATGGGAGTTTTCATGGGGGAGGAGTTTTCAAAATTGAACTTCTTCAGAAGGTCACGAATATATTTACTTTGATTTATAAAGATTCCATCTGAAGATTGTTTAACTTGAAGTCCTAAGAAAAAGGTAAGCTCCCCCATCATACTCATCTCATATTGGCTTTTCATGAGAGAGGCAAACTCATCACACAGTGACTCATCAGTGGCACCAAAAATGATATCATCCACATAAATTTGAACAAGAATAAGATTACCTGAGGTTTGCTTGATGAACAAAGTGTTGTCAATTTTACCTCTTGTGTACTTGTTCTTCAGGAGAAAGTCAGCAAGAGTGTCATACCAGGCACGAGGAGCCTGCTTTAGACCATAGAGAGCTTTGTCTAACCTGTACACATAGTCAGGATGGACTGGATCTTCAAAGCCAGGGGGCTGTTTCACATAGACTTCTTCAGCTAGCTCCCCATTCAGAAAGGCACTCTTGACATCCATCTGGAAGACTCTGAAGTTCTTGTAGGCAGCATGAGCAAGGAAGATTCTGATGGCTTCAAGTCTGGCAACTGGAGCAAATGTTTCATCATAGTCAATTCCTTCCTCTTGCCTATATCCTTGTGCAACCAGTCGGGCCTTGTTTCTGATCACCGTGCCTTCTTCATCCATTTTGTTTCGAAAGACCCACTTGGTTCATATGATGGTTTTTCTGGGAGGACGAGGAACCAATCTCCAGACTTTGTTTCTTTCGAACTGAGAAAGTTCTTCTTGCATGGCAGTGATCCAACATGGATCAGTTAGAGCTTCGTCAACTTTCTTTGGTTCAAAGAGAGAAAGGAAGTTCACATAGAGACAAATGTTACCGACACCTCTTCGAGTCTGTACACCAGCTTGTTGATCACCAATGATTTGATCAATGGGGTGATCTTTTGTCCACTTGAGGACAGGAGGTAAAGGAGGAGGGTAAGAGATTTGTAGAGGAGAGTTGGAAGGGAAATTTTGAGGAGAGATGGATGGAAGATCGGCTTGTATAGGTGAGGAGTGGATGTCAGATGAAGAGACTGGGATGATTTGGAGTGTATGTTGAGGTTGGGTAGGCTGAGGATCATCCTCTTGATGAGAAGAGGGGTTATGAGATGTAGAGGGTTCATTGTTTTGGTAGAGAGAAGTGGGAACTGTGTAGGGAATGTCTGATGATGTTGGAAGAGGACCATCATCAACACAGGAGGACATCCATCTGTTCAATTCTTCATCATCACAAGAGAGTGATGATATCTTGAGGTCATCAAACTTGACATGGATGGATTCATCAATGCACTTCCGTCGGAGGTTGTAGACTCTGAAAGCTTTGGAAGTGAGAGAATATCCCACGAAGATTCCTTCGTCAGCTTTGGGATCAAATTTTCCCAAATTTTCTCTATCATTGAGAATGTAGCAGACACACCCAAAGACATGAAGAAAGCCAATGTTGGGTTTTCTACCATAAAAGACTTCATAAGGAGTCTTATTATGTCTTTTTACAATGATAGACCTATTTTGGGTAAAGCAAGCAGTGTTGATTGCTTCGGCCCAAAAGTAGGTAGGGAGGTGAGATTCACTCAACATGGATCGGGCAGCTTCACATAGCGTTCTGTTCTTTCTCTCCACTACACCGTTCTGTTGTGGAGTTCTGACGGCAGAGAAGTTCTGAGAGATGCCTTTTTCATTGAAAAAGTCATCCAACATACTGTTATTGAATTCTGTTCCGTTGTCACTTCTTACAGATCTTACCAGCTGCCCATTCAACACTTCAGACTTTTTGATGAACTTTATAATTTCTTCAGTAGTGTCACTTTTATACCTGAGAAAAAATACCCAAGTGTAACGAGTGAATTCATCAATAATAACCAGAATGTACCTTCTACCACCAAGGCTTGGAGTACTGACTGGTCCACACAGATCCATGTGGAGCATCTGAAGAGGCTGAGTGATGGAGAAGCATTGCTTGGACTTGAAGGAAGATTTTGTGAGTTTCCCTTTCTCACATGCAGCACACAGCTTTTCTTTCACAAAGGATAACTTTGGCATGCCCGTAACAAGCTCCTGGTTTGAAAGGACATTCAAAGTCTTGAAGTTGAGGTGAGAGAGACGCTTGTGCCAAAGCCAACATCTTTTTGCAGAGTTTTCAGAGACAAAACATATGTTTGTTCCGAAGGATGAGCTATGTCCCATGTCTATGACATAGACATTTTCTTTGCGGTAGCCAGAGAGTACAGTTTCCATCTTTTCGTTGAAAATGATGCATGAAGATAATTCAAACATCACCTTGTACCCCAGATCACACAGTTGGCTTATGCTTAGGAGATTGTGCATCAAGCCTTCAACATAAGCTACTTTATTAAAGGTGATGGAACCATTTGAGAGTGTTCCATAACCTTTAGTCCTTCCTTTAGAGTTATCACCAAAGGTGACAGAAGGACCTTTGGTAGGCACGAAGTCAACAAGGAGAGATTTGTTGCCGGTCATATGTCTTGAGCACCCGCTGTCGAGATACCAGATTTGTTGGTGCCCTAGACCCTGCAATCATAAGAAAATCAGTTCTTTGGTACCCATTTGGAAATGGGTCCTTTTGAGTTAGAAGAATTGGAAGAATCCTTGGAAGCATTTTTATCAATTCTTTCCATAGGACAATCCTTAGCAAGGTGAAAGGTATTACCACAGTTATAACATTTTCTATAGGTAAAGACCTTTTTGGAGCTTTGACCAGATTCCTTGTGATGACTGGTCACATTGACTTTCATGGGCTTGGAGGTTAGAGGAAAGTCAAGAGGCTTAGGACCCAAGATACCTTTGCCAGAGTCAGTTGAAGGAATAGAAGAGGGTGTCTTGGAATTTAGCTTATTTAACATCACAGCTCTGGGGATTGGAAGAGAAGATGGTTTCTTTGAGTTTTTCTTGGGAAGTTTCTTTTGGGGAGGAAGATTGGCAACAGATTTTCCCTTTTTGGAGAAAGGGATTTTGTTTGAAGAAGGCTTAGGAAAGGAAGGTTTGGGTTCAGAAGAGGAAGACTCGTTTATTTTTAAGGAACACATAGACTTAATAATTGGTTTAGAAGGGTCATTTGAGTCTTGGGTTTCCTCACTCTCATTGGGTGAATCAATGCTCTTAGCTTTGATGAACATTCCAAATTTGAGATCTTTAGAGGGATCAGAAGAGTCCAAAGGTTCAGAGTTGTCATAGTTCTCTTCAGAGGATTCATAGAATGAGGGAAGAGAGAAAGGAGCATGAGTGTCAGAAGGAGGTTCAAGGTCATATTTCCCGAAGCCTAGTCCAGACTTGTCATCACAGGATATTTGATCCTGAAAAATCCTTTCTAAATTTTTGGACGAGCTTGTCCACTTTTTCACAGTTTCTTGCTCCTTTTTAAACTTTTTAAGAAGTTTATTTTTCTCTTTAGCAAGAGTAAAATTTATAGTTTTCAAATCTTCAAGCTCAGCCTTGATTTTATCAAAGTGTTTTAGTTGAGAAAGACAGATTTGCAGTTGAGAAGAAAGAGATTTTATCTGAGCATTTGCCTTTTTCTTTGCATCCTTGGCTTCATAGAAGTCAATGGTCAAAGAGTCAAAGGCTTCAATTTTCTCAGCATCAGAGAGAGAGAAAAATGGATGTACCTGAGTGGATGAGGTAGAGCACTCAGCAGACACAAGAGCCATGGAGGTGGAAGAAGTTTCACCATCATCAGCATCATCTATTTTAGCCATAAAGCAGAGATTGGCCATTTCCTTATCACTTTCGCAAGTTGGTTCATCTGCCCAATCATGAGATTCGGCAAGAAGACCTTTTCCTTTGTTGGCTAGAAGAGCATTCCTTTCCTTCTCTCTCTTGTATTTGGCCTTGTACTTTTCAGCACGGTCAGAGTTTGAAGGAGCAAAAGTTTTTGATTTTTGAAAAAATGGTTGAAGAGAATCAGACTTGGTTCTGACAAACCTAGAGGATGTACGGTTGGAGGAGGGCAGTCTAGACTTATCAGAGGACCTGCTTCTGCATTCAGAAGCAAAGTGTCCCTTCCTCCCACACCTGTAACATTCCTCATTTGATTTGTCAGAGGAAACATTTTTTGAAAAGGTAGAGGAGGGTTTTCTAGAAAACCTGGGTTTTCTAGAAGGGAAGTGAGGTTTGTCTTTAGAAAAGCCAGCCAGCATGGCAACACCATCTGACAGCTGAGTCACAGAGGTCTCCTCTCCTTCATCATCAGCCTCACTGAGGTAGGCTTCTGAAGGGTCATTGGGGTCCTCTTGACTATCGTTGTCAGAGTCAGAAGGATAGGTGATCCTAGGGACACACACAGTACTTTTGGAAGATTCACCGACAAGGGCTAGAGAAGAGCCTTTGATGTCTTTTGTGAATGACTTCCTAAGCAGTTTAGACTGCTCATAGTTGAAGAGGGTGCCATACAAGGCAGTGAGAGGCATAGAGTCAAGATCCTTGGTAGACTTGATACAAGTACAGATGTTTTCCCAAAACTCACGAAGACAGTCCATGAACTTGCACAAGACTTTCTCATTGTCATATATGCGACCCACAAGTTTAAGATCATTGAGAAGACTATTAAAGCGATTGTAGTAGTCTGAGAGACTCACCCTTCTCATGAGAGAAGAGTTCATACTTTCTTACAAGAGCAATCTTTTTGCTCTTTTTCACCTCAGACGTACCTTCATAAAGAACACACAGAGTGGACCACATTTCTTTTGCAGTAGAAAGATTAACGAGAGAATGATAGACCTCATCAGGCAGAGAGAGGGCAATGATGGCTCTGACTTTAGTATCAAGAGCTATAAGACGTCTGTCTTCATCATTGTATTTACTGGGGTCCTTTAGAATGTATCTCCCAGTAGCTGGAGTCCTTTCTTCTTCAGAAGAGTCCTCATCAGCTTTTCCCTTGTCTGCATTATATCGGTCCCAAACTCTAGGCATAAAGGGACCTTCACGTAAAATAGTTGGATATCTGCTGTCAACTCCTTCTAGGAAGAGTATCATACGACTTTTCCACAAGAAAAAGTTATTGGGGTTAAACCTTGGTGGTTTGGCTATAGAGCCATTGTCGTATGAAACAGCATTGAAGTTTTGAGAAGAATCATTTTTTAAAGAAGAAGAAGAGGCTGCCATCACGGATCTAGTTTATTGAGTTAAACTAAACCGCTCTGATACCACTTGTTGGTCCCAAATAGCAGATAGTAAAGAAGAAAAGTATTGTAGAAGGGGGGTTGAATACAATACACACAGATTTTTACTTACTTTAATTCTTATTGATTTTAAATCAAGAATTACACATAGAGAACGTTTGATTGTTGCGGAAGAGAATAGATGAAATCTATTCAAACAATCTTACACTAAGAGAAATGAAGAACAATTGTAAAACACTTAGAAAACAATAAGAACTTCTTAGAGAGAATGCCAGTGCACTTAGAGAGCTTGAATGCTTGAGAGCTGGTGATCTTGCATGTTGAACCATCCTCCATATTTATAGTGCCTCATGCATTAAATGCATGGGACACCTGTTGAGCAAAGGATGAACACAGGTCTTCAGCAAGGATGGACACAGGTCTTCAGCAAGGATGGACACAGGTCTTCAGCAAGGTACAAGGTACAGGATGTACTTTTTGTCTTGAGGTGTTTTGGCTTCAAGTGTTGACCTGCAGAAGGATGGTAGAGACCTTTCCTTAAAATTGTGTAGTAGACAAAACTTACTTGATCTGATCTCCAGATGAGGTCCACATCAATGCAAGATATCACAATATACTTTGTCAGAAAAGTATAATGTGTTTGAAAGAAATCCTTAAGCATATACTGCCGAAGACTTGAAAGATCTTTGGCTCCTGAAGATGTGAGAACATCTTCATACTCTAAGGAGAGATCAGATCATCGGCTGCCGAAGACCTGAAAGGTCTTCCACTCCTGAAGATGTGAGGACACCTTCATACTCCTGAGAGACATGTGATTGACACCATCCTGGCTGATGGTGTTGATCACTTGGGCATGCTTGGCTTTAGGCTGAGGAGACTATCTTCAATCCGCTTTGAGAGATGTACTCCTTCTTTGTCTTCTTCGGCTGATCTTCGACTTCACCGAACATTTGTATAGAAACCAAGCTGCTAAAAGAATCTTAAACATATTCTAAGTAGGATGATATAAGATGGAAGATCAGGAGGTCATCTTCAAATCTTCAGATGACCCAACAGAACCCTTCGTCAAGAGTCCGGGATTATTTCTACAACCCCTTTTATGCGGTTATACCGTCTCAACGATACACAATTCCAACCATAAAAACCCATAGATTCATTTCTTGGTAGTGTAATCATTGGTGATCTTTATTCTTTTTAATATACACATGTGTAGAAATCATGAATATAGTTATCATAATAGCATGTATGAGGCATAAAAATAGAGAATCATATGTGAAAATTTGTAATTTGAGTATGTATCACAGGTTTGTAAACAAACCAAAACAGTAAATTAAGTAATCACCTTGCTTTTAACTACAAAAGACTTAGTTTATGCTGTCCTCTTTATCAACTTCTCACCTTCTCTTCTTCATTCTTGTTTTTTTTGGAAAGGGTATCCCGGGCCTATGGCCCAGACTAATCCCTGGCAATTAGGGCCTTTGGCCCAGCTGCTAAAGTGTGCAACCCTGAGTTTATCCTCAGTGGCCCTGAGTTTGTCTTCTTCACTCTTGTTCTCTTCCTCTTCTTTACCAAATGTGTGTGTGTGTGTGACTAAATTTTTTGCTGGAGAAAAGAAATCAAAAGAGACAATTGAGGCTCCTATTTATACTAAAAATTAAGGAGCTTGGAACTAGGTTAGTCACTAGTTGATGTGGCCTTCTCCCATGCATCATATGCCACCTTAGAACACCTCATGCTGCCATTTTTCAGCCTCCTTTCAAGCCCCCTTTTTTTGTTTTTAGCTCTTTTTACTAATAATTAGCAGCCCCCCCCCCCCCCCCCCCCTTTTTTTTTTTTTTTCTGTTTATAGTTATTTAACAATTCTTTATTTATTTCTATTTAATAATATTCAACAATTTTTTTTCCTGTTTTATTAAAATTTCAGCAACTATATTTTTTTTATTTAGTTAAAACAGGCTGCTATATTTACTCCAGAAAGAATGAAGCTAGGAGATGTAGAGGGACAAAAGGTAGTGGTGCTAATTGATAATGAGGAAATAAGCAAATCAATTGGGAATAAAATGGGAAGTGGGTGGGCAAATAAAAAGTCCATTGAGAATATAAATGAAGGGAAATCAATGGAAAATAGGTTGGGACAACAGCTGGGCAGATTCGTTTGCCGAAATTGGATTTCCACAATATGGTTACAAGGGGAGTCAAAAGTAAGGGGAGTCAAAAGTGGGGAAATATTGGAAGTTAATAGACACTGAATGGGCACTAGAGATTGAAGAAAAAATGGTGTTGAGGAGGTTGACAAACACGAATTTTCGGAGCGGCAAAAATGCAGCCACATGGGTGGGTGAACCGGACTCGCCGGGTTCAATGGCGATGGGCGTGAGGCAGTTAAGTACATTAGC
Source organism: Arctium lappa (assembly GCA_023525745.1). NCBI lineage: Eukaryota > Viridiplantae > Streptophyta > Magnoliopsida > Asterales > Asteraceae > Arctium > Arctium lappa. The sequence continues at coordinate 41,826,105 of CM042047.1, read as the reverse complement.
GAAATCCAGGAGGGTATCCGACAACAATTTAAATAAATGCCAAGCTCGATGTCGACAGGGGGAATTGGCGATAAGGAGAGGTTGGTTGGAAGACGCTCATCAGGAACCACTGCCGCCACCGCTATCTCCACCACCTTCAACAGTCATCAATGTAACACGGTTGCATCGAAATTTCTATTTCTTCCCACCTTGAGGGAGGACAAGGTGAAAGTTTAGGGGCAGATATTGTTATACTCTGGCGATATGGTCAAATAAGTCAAATAGGGTGGGCTGTTTCGGTCACCGGTAGGTTAAGCATTTTAGTGAAGTGTTAGTAGTATAAATAAGGAGTAGTTGTGTGTTAGGAGGGTATCGTGAATTCTATTGAGTTTTGAGTTGGGCGAAAGCCTTTAGGAGACCTCCAGCTTCTCGAATTGCTGGAACCTACGTGTAATCATTCGATTTCATTTCTAATTCCAGATTGAAGTCACTTTGTGCTTCAATTTTCACTGTTAATTGCTCCAGTGTATAACATAGACATCTACCATGCTCTTCTATCTAAGGCTAGGTCCTTTAGACTTACCATGATTTGGTAAGCACTTTATCGATTTATAACCAATTCGTATATTTGTAAATGTTCTATATGCATAAATGTTAGTACTACATCTATTTCCTTGACAACAATTGACAAAGCCAAAATGACTATGTTCTTGGTCATTTAGTGTAATAGATATTAGACACTGCCTTGTAATAGATTAAGATATAATAAAAAAGGAAACATAAAAACCTTGCATGACAACCCTTGTCCTCGTTGTAATATAGAATTCAAGTTCAGTTGTTACGAACCTCAAAAACTAATACTTCAGCGAGGTGTGGCCCATTCTTTCCCACAAGAAACTTTTTCTCATGCAGAAGAACAAGGAATGTGATGTCATTGTGTTTACCAAATCCGACTTTTTCTTAATCATTGTACCCGTAGCACACACGTTATCTTTATGAATGATACTATATTTCTCGTCATTAATACATTGAGAAGAGAACAACTAAAATCAAATCATAACAACTTCCACCCAACAACCACTTAAGGAAGTTACTAAAATACCAAAAGATCTAGATAGCAACTCTAATTAATTGTGAAATGTCAATGTTAAGACACGCAAAGCACAAAAAATGACATGAAAAAAAAAATGTAGAATCAATCTGTAAAGCTTAAAAGATGATTTAGTATCACATAAATCTGACATACATTCTTAGTTACACAGAGTGACTAAATTATGGTTATTACAGATTTTGACCTCTAAGCTGCATTTAAATTCTTCCAATCCATTTTCTGGGAATTTTTTATACAGACAAAGAACAAATCATCCAATGATGCGTGTAGTAAAATAACCAACTGCATAGATAACATTTTTTTTATAAATAGATCAGGTGAAGTTGCCTACGGTTGAGTAAATTAAGCTATTCACCCTATAAAAATTCCTAAGTAGTTGTCTCAAACGTAAACGGAACGCATACAAAGCTTCATGTACAACTGACATAGAAAGAAACTCGAAAAATAATGGATAGAGCCACAATAAGTAAGCGAGATAGGGTGAGGTAAAGCCTCACTGAGATTGTTGGTCCTGCACATTATCCAAAAGTAGTAGGTATTAGAAAAATAATAGGTATGATAGAAAAAACTACTTTTAACATTTACAAGCAAATTAAGATCTGCTCCAAGTAACATAGGAAAAAGATATCGGACTACAAGGTAGAACCTCAGACCATGAGTACGTCCTTCAGGTCCTTAAAATTGAAAATTACGAAAGCTAACAATATGAGTTTCAGTGAATTTGTCATTTCTAAGAAAAAAAGTCAACAATCGAAGGGAGAAAGATCTTCTCCTTGCTGCATATTAAAAATTTCAGTAACTCGAGGCAACCTGAATTCGGGAATCCAGATTGCTATATTTGAGTTTGAAAAGAATTCTATAGTATCCTTTTTCACCTTATTTTACATACTGAATGACATTCAGAAAAATACTTTACATGTTCTTTGAATGTTGAAGCTGGGAAAGAATGATTATACAGAAAAATACATGTAATGTGATGCAGCTGAAGCATCTTGGAAGTTGATGTGAGAGCATTATAGATGAGGCAGTGTAATGTCTTTGCTATTTCTATATGATATCTCATTATTCCAATTAGCAAAGAGTGGTCAAAATGCTAAGTTGGAGCTTCAGAGAAGCACATTAGAATCTTTAAGGGTCTTGGATTAAATGTGATTAGTGAGAAAGTAAATGGAACCAATTTAACTAGATGATTGGAGAAAGACACAAAGACGAGAAGGCAACAACAGAGCTGCTGGCAAAACCTAAGATGCTTAAAATACCAAACTAAATAAATACCCAAAACCTATGATGCTATAAAAACCAAAATCAAACGAACCAAGTATACCCACACAGAGTGAAAAATATAATTTGATGGGATTTACTTTCAGTGTTTAACCGTTTATAGGGTAGTGCCTGCTATCTAAAGTTCTACACCTATTTGGGTTTTATGTCTATAGCTGGAGATGAGATTTATACAAAATTGTGTTTAACTGTTTATAGGCTACATACCTCCTGTTTTTGTACTTGATTGGTATAGATCATTATTTGAAGCTACAATTCATATGATAGATTTGCTCATGCCTTAGGACTAAGGAGCCCAACTTGCAATATAGGTTCTTAAAAAAAGAAAACCAACCCACGGATATGGCCATAATGGTCACGGAGAGGTCTTAATCTGTTTGCTAAAAAATTGACATAAGGGCATTTTTTAGCCTTTCCGCCCCAAGCATCAGAAACCTCAGGACCAGCCCTTGCCTGCTTCCCTAAGGACTTGAAGGATGTACTCCTGGTCTGAGTTTCTACCTTTCAGTCATATATCTTTTTTCTATGTTACTTGGAACAGATCTTAATTTGCTTGTAAATGATAAAAGCAGTTTTCCTATCATACCTATTATTTTTCTAATACCTGCTACTTTTGAATAATGTGCAGGACCAACAATCCTGAATGGAACTCGGTGAGTGAATCTCTATCCATTATTTTTCGAGTTTCTTTCTATATCAGCCGTACATTGTATGCGTTGCGTTTACGTTTGAGACAACCATTTAGGAGTTTTTATAGGGTGAACAGCTTAATGTACTCAACCTCACCAGATCTATTTTGAAAATCTTTCTGTTATGTTTGCAGTTCCCTATTTTACTACACACATCATTGGATGATTTGTTCTTTTTCTATATAAAAAATCTCTAGAAAATGGATTTGGAAGAATTTAAATGCAGCTTAGAGGTCAAAATCTCTAATAACCGTAATTTAGTCACCTGTGTGTAACTAAGAATGTATGCTAGGTTTATGCGATACTAAATCATCTTTTAAGCTTTACACTACAAAACTGATTGATTCTACATTTTTTGCTTGTCATGCTGTGCTTTATGTGTTTTGACATTGACATTTCACAATTAATTAAAGTTGCTATCTAGATCTTTTGGTATTTTAGTAACTTCCTTGAGTAGTTGTTGGGTGGAAGCTTTGTGATTTGATTTTAGTTGTTTTCTTCTGAATGTATAAATGATGAGAAATATAGTATCATTCATAAAGATAACATGTGTGCTACGGGTACAATGATTAAGAAAAGGCAGACTTTGGTACACACAGTGACATCACATTCCTTGTTCTTCTGCAGGAGAAGAAGTTTCTTGTGGAAAAGAATGGGCCACACCTTGCTAAAGTATCGGTTTTTGAGGTTTGTAACAACTGAACTTGAATCTATATTACAACGATGCCAAGGGTTGCCATGCTAGGTTTTTATGTTTTCTTTTTTTATTATGTAATATCTTATTCTATTACAAGGCAGTGTCAAATATCTATTACACTAAATTACCAAGAACAGTCATTTTGGCTTTGTCATTTGTTGTCAAGGAGATAGATGTAGTATTAACATTCATGCATATAGAACATTCAACTTATTATGCTTTTATTCCAGCCAACGAAGCTCCGTGAAGGTGAATCAGACTTTCTTTGTCGGTCCTAATCAACAAGGGCAGCATGTTATAAATATAAGAATTGGTTATAGATTTATAAAGTGCTTATCCAAATCATGGCGAGTCTAATGGACGTCACCTTAGATGAGAGCATGGTAGATGTCTACTCACATTCACGAGTTTGAAGGTTGGTTTAATGTTTGTAGTTTGATAGGTATGTTGGTTCCATTAGATCTCCTCCCTTTGTTGGCAAGTTGCATGTGCTATAAGATGGAGCTATATTACCCCACTATGTGGATTACAATGTTGTGTCAATAGCCAACATCCACATGGATCAGGGCCAGTCCTGTGGTTTTTCATACTCAGGGAGGAAAGGTTAAAAATGCCCCCAATATATAAAATAACAAACAAAACACCGTTTTTAAGGGTTTGCTGCACTTCTTGAACATCTTCAAGCATTTGATCACCATTGTTGAACTCCAAGGTCGGCCATTGAAACAAAGGGCGAAGAGGGGATTATTATTGTTTACGAGTTCAGATCCATTTGTTGCTTGTAACTAACATCCATCTAGAAGAGTTCATCCATGTACTTGAAATCCATCAAGGACTTGGATGGATACCAGAACATGTTATTAGGAGGAAACACACTATCATCCATGGCTCTAATCTTGTACTACAAATTATATCTATAAATCCAAACTTTTTTTGTTCATATCTCAACTAAAATCTGTCAAAATTGGGGAAAGGAAAGAAAAACATTACATGATGAAAATCAAACAAATTACATTTCAAAAACTTAAAGAATCCAACACCAATAAAGCCATGTCCAAACATGTTTACACATCTCTATTCCTTTACTCAAAATCCCACAAATTTAATCTATAAACAAGAATTTTATTATACAACTATGAAGCAAAATATGTCAAACTTGGGGGAAAAGAAAGAAAAGAACACCAGTCAATGAAAACAAAACAAATTGAACTTCAAAACTAAAAAGGCCGTATTCAAAAGCATGTTGTACTTAAACCCCACAAACTTTCCAAAATCAGAACTTTGTTTTCCATATCTCAAGCCAAATCTGTCAAAATTGAGTGAAAAGAAAGAAAAAGAGTGAAAATCCAAGAAATTTGAATTGAAAACCTAATGAATTGAACATAGAAAAAGCTATATGCATCTACCCTAAAGATTATATGCTTTGGGAATCAAAAGATCATGGCAATGTGACTTTCAAGAATTATCAATATTCTTAGTCAAAGTACATAAAAGATCAGCTACATAAACAACTACATAAACAAAAAGATAAATCAAATGAACAACCCAAGTCCAGAATACATAGAGAAGGGAACAGTTTTGTGAGATTAGATTCTTGAATATTTCAAATAAGGGCTTACCACATTTTCACCTATGCAAGAATTTATTCCTAATACACCCAAGAAAAAAAGTAAAACAAGAGAAATAGTCGAGAAAGTGTTGGATGTTTTAGATGCAGAGGCACATAGAACATAACCCTTTGGAAAAATAAAAGCGTATATGGCAACACCAATAGAAATCGTTTGTGTTTTTACATGCAATCATCATCTCTTTCACTTCTTTAAAGCTTTTGAAACTCCTTGAAAGCGTGCAATGATGCCCCTTGCTTCTCCTCACAATCTCAGAAACCCCACCATAACTCTCCAAGGAGACGAGCAATCGAGATGAGAAATCCACTAGTGAGAAAGGAGACGAATTGTAAAAAAGTCACACACGATGCAACCGAGCATTGAAGGCTGATGTGGTGATGCTCAGGGTGGTCGCCCTCACAACCCCTAGCTTGGGCCGAACATGACACGGATAATGTAGCAAAATATTAAAGCTAGGTTGATGCGAGCAACATGATACCAAAGGATATTAAATATGAAAACATATGAAAGCATGTTTGGGTGGGAATAAGGTCAGGGACATTTCTGAATCCCTTTGCTTTGGTATAATAATGTGAGAATATGTGGAACCTCCATATTACTCTCCAAAAGAGCTCTTGAGGAGAAAAGGGAGGTTCCATCATATATATAGAGGAGAAATGGCCCAAGTTTAGCTGATAAGGGACTCTAACACGCCCCTCGAATAGAGGCTAGACCGGCAGAGATTGTCCCGAAGTGTCTCGAGAGGGGGCTAGACAAGTACCAATTGCCCTAGAGTGTCGAGTTCTAGAGTGATATACCATGTTAGAATATGTGGAACTCATACAATCTATCTAATTATTCCTTTCTCGATCAACCAATATCTCGTCCTGATATGGAGAAGCTTAGTATAACTCTATCACGTCAATCTCTCCTTTGCCGATAGCCTCATTGAACAACTCATCATTGCAAATAACCCTTCACAAAGAATTGAAGTAAATTTCTCAATTCATTCTCCATGGTATGGAGATTTAGTCCTACTAAAAGTTCATCTCGGCCTACTACTCTAGCTATCTCCTCCATCTCCGACTAAATCTCTAGCTGCCGTCTTCAGCATAAGCACCTCACCATCTTTAGCATCTTGCGTTGTTTAGTGCCTTGTCGCTGTCGCCAACCTTCTCTCGCCACCATCAAAGTCTGACGAAGCCTCCAATATCACCCTCACGCTCTCACTGTCACCCTAATTCATATTTTCCTTCGCCACAACACTTTTATTGTACTAATCTCATCATGACAAAATACGGCATGACCTCTTCTACTCAATTAAATATCACCTCAAGATGCGATTCATCCACTCCTAACACTTCCATTTATGTCATTACTAAGTCCTCATGTTCATATGTGGCACCGTAAAGACAATCATCTCATTGATTGTTCCTCCAAAAGCTACAAATCCCAAATACAAGGCTGGAAAATTGATGACCATTTGGTCATGGCATAGCTTTTAACGTTAATGACATCTGAAGTAGATTTTTTTTGCTATACAAATGTGCAAAGGGATATCTGGGAGGGCTCGTGAGACCTACTCCACTAAGAATTCATGTGCATTATTTGATAGTGGGACTAGATTGTATGGCGAACAACAAGTAGATGTTAGTGTCACAATATTTAATCTTACTTGTTGCAACTTGACATGTATGAAGTTTACCCATGGAAATGTTCCAATGATTCCGACCTTTACATGAAAATCATTGCTCAAAGATAACTTTCAAATTTCTCCTAAGTCTTAACAAGGATCTTGATAAAGTAAGGTGGAGAATGATGGGATTAAAGCCCTTGCCATAAATCCATGAACATTTTTTGAAGTATATTGTTAGAATGTAAAACATGTATTTATTTACTTAGCCCAGTTAGCCCGTGGGCCCTTAGGGTTTTCTCTTTTAGGGTTTCCTTTTTTCTAGGTTTCTTGCTTATATATATCCTTGTACCCTTTCATTGTAAATATAAGTCAAGCAATAATATAATATCTGATTACATATATAATATTTTATACAAGGTAAAACTCACACACACTCCTCACCTTCCTTGGCACTGAATAATGATCGACCTCTGTACCAACTAGATTTCCAGATCGCTTTATTGAATGGAGATCTTGAAGAGTTTTACTTGCATATCCATCTAGGAATGGAAGTTTCAAGTACTAAATCAGTCTGCAAATTGAGGAAAGGAGCAAGGAAGAAATCCGAGTTGATAAAGGAAGATATCGGAGGTTTGTAGGTAAACTAATCTACCTATCTCATACTAGAGCAAATATTGCATATGTAGTATGGAACATTTGGAAGTAGTAAATAGTAAAACGAATCCTAAGGTATCTAAACTCAATCCCGGGAACCTAGGACAAAGACTAATATTCAAGAAATCATCAAATCGCAAGATAGAGGCGTAAAATGATGCTAGTTGGCTGAGAAGCTCACTGATAGAAGATCCAGATCTACTGTTGGTTATTGCTCATTCGTTTGGGGAAATTTGGTCACTTGGAGGAGCAAAAAAGCAGACGGTAGTATCTAGAAGCGGTGTTGAATTTGAATATCGAGCATTAGCTCTTGGAATATGTGAAGGAATGTGATTCTAAGACTATTAAGCGAATTCAAAGTAGAGGTAGATGGCACATTTGCAATGCTAAGTGACAATGAAGCAACTATCAACATTGCAAACAATCCAATGCATCATGACATCACCACACGTATTAAAATTGACTGACACTTCATTTCAGAAAAGGTTAACATCGGGTATGTGGAGCTGACTACATTCCTTCATGACTACAGATTGCAGGTGTACTTACCACAGCTCTTCCAATATCAACTTTTGAAGAACTTAACTCTAAGCTTGTTTTGTATAACATATATGTAACAACCTATTTTAATTAATGAAAAAAAAGTTGCTGAAATTTTAATAAATAAATAAAAAGGCAGCTGCTGGATTTTATAAAATAAAATAAATAAAATGAATTATTTAGTATTAATAAATAATTAAAAGGGATTATAAATAAAGTTGTTATATGTACTAAAGACAAAAGAAAAGGGGCTGGAAAAAGGGGCTGTTAGTGGCAGCTTGAGGTGTTATTTGGTGGCATATGGTGCATGGGAGGATGCCACATCAACTAGTGACTAACCTAGTTACAAGCACCTTAACCTCTAGTATAAATATAAGCCTCTTTTGTCTCTTTTAAGTTCTTTTTCCAGCAGAAAACAATCAAACACACATACAATTCCATATTTTGTGAATTGAAAGAGGATATTAGCAAGCAAGGGTAGAGGGCTGCAGAATTTAAGTGTCATTTAGCCAAAAACCAAGGTGATTACTTATCTTTTCTTTTGGTTTGATCTCCAAACCTGAGATACATATTTGTGTACATGTTTTCATGAAGTTTTGTTCATATTTGGTTATCATAAAGAATATGGACAGCCTTAAATGATATAGTTATGTATAACATGTTATATGTATTTTTAAAACGCATGATAAAGGAAAAAATTTGATCACCGGTGGAATAAGAACCACCGAGACGGTATAACCGCGGTAAGGGGTCCGTAGAAACGGTCCCGGATCCTTGACGAAGGGTTCCGAATAAAAGCCGGAAGGGGCGACACCCACCGGGAGAGATTAAATTCGGAAAGCATGAATGTTTAAATGTTTTACATGCATATAGATGATACAATAGCTTATTTGAGGCTATAATTTGATTTTCTAAATGTTTTGTGCATTGAAATGAGATTTGTAATCACAAGTCAATCAATGGCTTAAAAATAATAAATAAGTATCTCAGTTGAGGACAAGATTACTTGAGAGGTGAAAAGGAAGTCTCGAAGGGATTATCAAAAGCTTCATTTCATGGTTTAATCGGGTGGTGTTTTGGTTTGTATAATTTGGTTTTTATAACTTAGCTTAGTATGTGTTTATTAGAAGATAAATATGTACTTTGTAACTATGATCCATCGTGGTATGTTTTATATAAATAAACTATGTTTTGCTTCCGCATTATTTGTAATATGTTTTATTTTAATTATATATAAATGGTTGAGACTCGGTTTGTAACACCCTTCGTTGGGTTTCGGTTTAGAGGCGGAAACGAGGGTTGTTACAATATACAACCCATCTGTAGGGGAGTGTAGAATTATAAATTAATCAGGAAACCTTTTGTATATATAAAGGTTTTTTTATCCCTTTGTTATGGAATTATCAGAATTGAAGTAATTTTCTCAATATATTCTTCAAATATAAACTCTTTTTTCTTTATAATTACACTCTTGCATGTGTGTGGGTGTGTTGGTAAGTTAATGTAGACACCATTCTGAATTATTCTTAATGTTTTACGTACTTGAGCTACTCCTCTTAAATGTTTGGACTTTATCGTTTTTTCTTGTGATGCAGACCAATAGACTGTCAAAGAACAACCTCGTTGGGTACTGTGAGATTGATCTTTTTGAATTTCTCAGTCAAGTAAGTTTTTCCAGATTAGTATAGTTAGAATATTAGTAGAAATATTTTATGCACCTCTATCTTTATACAATATGTATATACTTTCTCAATATATGAATGGGATACTGGAGTTCTTTCTGGACGTTCATCATTTCGGTTTTTCCACGGTAATAATACAGTTAAGTATCCTTCTTGATGGTCATGAAATGCTATCCAAGTGCTTCTACAAGTTCAACAGCTAATCCCGAGTCCACAACCTCTCCCCACAGATCAAGAAAACAAAGCACTGCTAAAGATTGATAAAATACTTCACATCATATTGATTTCTGCATTGATCCTGGCAGTTGATATTTGGTTACTACATATTTCCTTCATAAGAAATTCTACGGAAACATCAGAAATTAACAAGGTTGTTAAGAATCTAATGGGAAACGTTGTCAAAGTAGTTTTACCATGCAGTTACAGGGAGTAAAAATCCTGATCGTCAAGAAATTCTAGTACTTACCATAGTCCATAAATAAGAATCCAATTTTTAGGAACATACATTTATATGAAACATATAATTCCATTTCTCATACATTTCATATCGACTTTTTGGTACTCTGAATTGTCTATTCAAAAATTTCAGAATGTCAAGAAGACACTTGCTGGCTGATAATAGATTGTTTCCTCTTGTACATTATTCCTCTTATATTCTATTTACATCTGCATTGCTACATTGAGTTTACACACACACACATATATATGGTCATGATGTGTTGCAGGCTTCAGATTCTGACGTTGAGCTGTTTGAGTTATTTGATCCATCATCATCCAATGTAGTGGTTGGAAAAATATCTGTTTCATGTTCCGTCGAGGTGAGCTATCATTTTCATTCCATTAGTCCATGCAATCTCATCTGTCTGTAACATTTAACTTTTCCATTTGCAGGACCCAATTGAAACGGAGAAAAGTTTTGCAAGGCGAATCTTGTCTATAGTTGTACGTCTGGGATCATCTTTTATCCTCTTGCTAATCAATCTTTGCTCTAACTGTATTTAGTTAGTGATGCCGTTTAAAACAGATTTCCGTATTCTATCAGCTCCCAGCTTTTACATTTATGTAGGAATAAATGAACATTATGGGAATGATGAAGTTAGATCTCTCCTCTATTGACTATTGCATGGAAGTACAAGACAGATTCCAAGTTGGTTTTAAACAATGGAAGCCATTTACAGTTTTCATGATGGTATATGATAGTATGCTCAAGACCCTTTAAGCAATGGCTATGAACTTGAGTACTTGACCTTTCAATGTTGGCCATGACCTGAGTTTGGCATACTTGATCTCTTTGAGAGGTAGTTTTGTGTGATTTTGACTTGATATGTGATTATATGATTTGATATGTGGCATACTTGATCTCTTTATCCATTATAAAGACCAAACACAGCTCATATTCCTTGTAACTTGAAAGGCTAGAATTAAATGTTCAAAACAAGAGGCTATAACTGATTGGAAACACATCACACATGATGATGCATTGATTAACTCTTTAATCTGTAAATGGATAAGTTATTGAAGTTCTTATTGATTGTGTTGTTGTGGAAAAGCGGTTCGCATTGAGTATCTTGCAATCTTGGTATCATACACATGTTGCCTTGATATGTTGCATTTCTGAATACATCTTTACTTCTCTTGTTATGCTACATGACTATATATTAACAGTATATTGCTATCTGATCGTTTATCCTGTTTCCCGATACGTGTATGGAATATATTGATAAAATCAAATAAAGGGCATCTGATATTTCTTGTACAACAGAAGTTTTGCAGTAAAGACTACATTTTTGATCATCATAAGAAAAATAAAGCTTTGTTTCTTTGATGAGTCAATGACCTGCACATCTTGCTCCATGTATTGCTTGATGTAAAACTGGAAATATATGATGCAAAGTGAGTGCAGACCTTATTCTTGAAAGTTTATATTATGTGCCAATATGGATTGTATATCTTATCTTCCGTCTATCACTCCCCTCTTGTGCATATATCCAACAATTTTGTTCCCAGCAACTTTTTAATACTTGTGACTTTGCATTTACGCAGGATTACAATGGTGATGGGAAATTGTCATTCTCTGAGTTCTCAGAACTAATAAATGCATTTGGTAATCAACTTGCAGCAAGAAAGGTTTGGTTTGAACTAATAATCTTTGTGCACTTGTGATAAACCGACAAATTGTATTCCAGATATAGATTTTAGATTTTTCTCTCACATATTGACTTGAGTTCACAACTCTGTTAAATTGTTTGACTTCATGTTATCAATTAAGTTTACTAAAGACAGTGAGTTGCTTTGGCTTCATTGTTAACTGTGAACAAGGAGTTTTACAGTAGTTCAAGAAAGTATGACATAGACATGTATGGTTACAATTTGCTACATTTTAATTCCTTTTCCAAATAATGTTGTGAAACTCAAAAAATCCATTTCACAAACCGCAGCATAACAGGAGTTCCTCAATTGCCTACTTACGTATAAACAATTTGAGATGTGTGCCTGTCATGTCATAGGGAGAGTGTGTTCTCATAAGTGGATCTTGCATGGAGAAAAAGAAAGGTAAAAGGTGATGAGGAAAAGCAAGAGAACACAATGCTACTGGTGTGAGGAAATAGTTAAATAAATTCCCCATCGCCAGACGATCCTTCACATTTGCATGTCGAACCACCATGAGTCCAGTTATGATTGTTTCAAATGTACTTCTTATCTCTTATATTATTGCGATACTTGTATTCACAATTTGGAAGAGATTCTCGTCCCTGCACATTAGCTCTACCAAATATATGTTGAAATGATTGATTTTGGGAGCTTGCTTTGTTGGTAAATAAACTACACATTCTCTACTAGAAAGAGGAGCTCTTTAAGGCAGCTGATGTAAATGGAGATGGCGTTGTTAGCATGGACGAGTTGGCTACACTTCTTGCCGTACAACAAGAAAAGTATGTCCACATGATATCATGCTGCTGTATACTATTTTTGATGTGTTACAACACTACAAACTTTACTTCCTGCTCTTGTGTGATTGTCCTTTGGTAATCTTGATTGATGTGACTTCTGTTATCTCGTGGTCTGCTTGTATATCTGGTTGCTGTACAAACACATGATTTTGTGTTCCATATTAGGTGTTGTTTCTAATTACATAAATAATATCACCCTTATTATCTGCACTATGTATGTCTTGAGGGGGTTGATGACCACATCTTTGAATGTCGGCGACAGTGATAGGGAGACAGCAGAGGGCTCATCTGACTTTGCAACAGCCAGAAGATGGCAGTTCAGAGTGATTACCGCTCTGATACCATGAAGAAACTTTTTTATTTTTCTCATAAATTTGACATATACAAGGGTTGATATTGTTAACATTAACATAATCTATTCCTAAGATAAAAGGAAATAAATAAACATAAAATGCATCCCTATCTTTCTACCGAATTAAACACATAATATGTTTGAATATCATAGTTTTGTTTTGCTTTTTTTTCCTTCAATCTTTTTTGCATTCACTTCAAGGTTCTAAATGGCATGAGGCATGGTGTGGCGGCGAGGCCAAGCCTTAAGTGTTAAGAGACCACGGCGAGGCTGCGATTTTTTCAAGGCATGGCTTAAGGCGACATGTCTTTATATCATATATAGTTATATGTGTGTGTGTGTGTGTGTTTATATTACTCAATAATATTGAACACTTTAAATTCATATAAAAAGAAGAAAAATAAAAAAGTGATATCATATATACATATATATATATATATAGAAAGAGAGTTTACAAAAAATATTATATCGAGCTCATAACAAAAAAACGTTCTACCAATAGTAAAAAGTAAAAATAAATGTCCGACCAATGGTAAAGAGAAGGCAAACTTCAAAAAATGAAATAGTAAAGAAGTCAAACAAAGTCAACTAATGCTTCAAAAAACGCATGCCATAATACGCCTTGAGACGCCATGGCGCGTCCTTGCCTTACACGACTGCTACGGGGGTTAACGTGGCATCAGAGACTCATCTTGATGCCACAGTGCGCCATTTAGAACCCTGGTTCACTTTATCCACCATTTATGTTGTAATCATGATATTGATAACTGCTGGTCAAGGATATACGATGTACAAATAAAAATTTTCAGTTTTATGGTAATTTTGATTGATATGGATGCGGGAGAAACACGAGAGATGCCTGTAATCAGATTGAAAAAATTGATTCTACAGTTTTGCATATCTGAAAAATCCAATGTGATGTCCCAAGTTCTAAAATATGGTTGATGTTACATGATATTGTTACAATTTACATGTTCTGAGCCTCTTCGCTCTTTTTATTGTTTCTTTCTTGCAGGGAGCCACTTATGAATTGTTGCCCTGTTTGTGGGGAGCTTCTTGAATTTTCTGGTAAGCTGAATTCAATGATTCACATGTCACTCTGTTTCGATGAGGGCACTGGAAACCAGGTTATGACTGGAGGCTTCTTAACTGATAAACAAGCTTCCTATGGGTGAGATTTTACACTCTAAATTCATTGTTTTCTTGTGAATTGTTATTTTTTTATGACAGTTAATTTCAACACTTGGTCCCACATCAATGTTTTTTGCTTTGAAGGTGGATGTTCAAATTATCTGAATGGGCCCATGTGTCAACCTATGATGTAGGCTTGAACTCTGGTTCAAGTGCTTCACATATTGTGGTATGCTCTGATTGCTCTCCTCCTCTCCCTCTCTCCCTCTCAAAGCTGGAACTCCAAGTTTTTGGAGATTTGTGTTCGTATGTTGAAAATGATGGAGACTTTACCTGTATTATTAGGTGTTACCTTTTCTTTTCACCCATTATTTTGAACAATGCAGTCAGTAGCCACACTTGATAATAATCTGCTTTTATGTTTTTTTTTTCAAACAATAGCTGTAGGTTGGGTTACCTAATCTAGGGAAGGACTTCACCACCATGCCTAATATCTTTAATTAATATATGAATTACTATCTCAAAGCATATCATATAAACTCAAACTATTGCCTCTTTTATTACATTACAAAATAAAGTTCTAAAGCTATAAAACCGGTAGTTATCTGTCGAGGTACTATCTCTCCACTTAAGTTCGACTTTGCTTTTTGATCAAGGATAATGTGCACATCACAATTAAAGCTTGATTTTGCTACTTAACACATGTTAAACTATTATGGAGATAAGGTAATGTCTATTTTATATCTTCTTAAGGGATGATTACATAAATATATACAAAATATGAACCTATTTGAGGAAAACATGCAACCACAAACATGATAGGGAAACCTAATATACTATATCTAACACTTCTCAAGCTAGAATGGAAATGTTAGGCATGCCCAACTTGTTACAAATAAAATCTATTTTTGCGTAATGGCTTCGTGAGAATGTCTGCAAGCTAGTACTCGGTCCAAATGTGTACTGGTTGGATCGATGGAGGGTCTGTCTGTGTTCCCACAACATGGTCTCTGATCGAATGACAATCAACTTAAATATGTTTGACCCTCTCATGTTTACTTGATTTTTGGCTATATGAATAGTTGATTGGCGATCAAATATAGGCTCATCAAGTTGGTTGTGTTCACTCCAAGATCTCTTAGAAGTATCTTTATCTACATCATTTCGCATGAGACATTTGCCATGGCCGTGTCCTTTGACTCAAAACTTGATCCAAAGACAATATGTTGTTTCTTGCTTTTCCAAGAAGCTGTATTTCATTTGACAAATACATAGTACCCTGTAATCTATCATTTGGAAACTGGACATCCAATCGAATCCGCATTCGAGGAACCAAATATCAAGCAAAGTATCCCTAAGCCTATCCTGGGTGTGACTTTAGGATACCTCAAAATGTGAAGTGTTGCATCTCAGTGAGCTGTGTAAGGAGCAAAGATGAAACAACTCAAGACACTAACTATAAATGATATATTTGGTCGAATAACTGTCAAAGTTGCAATCAACATACCTTTGAGGCCTCTATCTCAATAACAAACCTAGGTGGTTGTTTAAAGTACACCTTCTCAAGAATGCCATCAATAAAGGCATTTTTGGCATCTAATTGATCGAGCAACCATCAATGAATGGCAGCTAAGGCTAACAAATGTGAACGGCTGATATCGTAGCCACTGTGAAAAGGTGTCTTCATAGTCAACCTCATTGGTTGAGAATGACCCTTTGCAACTAACTGGGCTTTCAACTAACATGGTGAATTATCAGGATTAAGTTCTAATGTGAATACCCAATTACAATCCACTTTGCTCTTTCCATGAATTATCATGATTCTTCTGTTTGGCATCGATCTCTTCTTACATTGCTTAAAGGTCGAGGAAAAATATGGGTATCAATGGTTGTTGTGTAGGCACATGACTCTAAAAAGATGTGAGAGTAGGCAAGATAATCATGCATAGGATATTGGGTACAAGTCCGTATGTTGTGTCTTTTTCGAAGGTGATTGAAATATCGGGGAGAGGGGCATTAGTAGGTCATAAAGCTTGGTAGGTGGTTAGAGATGTACCGAGTACTAGGCCAATATGTGATAATATGTGACAGTATGGGTGTAGCAGTTGGTGGACATGAGACTTACCAAAATCATGTACCAAAATCGTGATGCAAACGTAAGGTCTCTTGGGTCTCATGCACTTGTTTTTGGTGTTTTTAACTTGCAAAATTACTGTTGGTATGAAAACCCGTCGTACCCTTACTTGAATGCTTAAAAGCGAAGTATCAGGAGATTCGAAAGATTCAGGATTTGGATTTATGACTCAAAAGGAGTGTTGGTAGTTTTGACAAGAAAAAGGCTCGACTCAAATGTGACATTAGTGTAGGTTAAATATCTATGAAGGGTTGGACTATACCTAGGATAGCCTTTTTGGACATAGGAATGCACAGGGAACACACACTTGATAACACATGCTGCAAATTTATTATGTCTCAAGGGCAATGATTATGAACATAAAGTACACATAGAATTGGGTTTTGACATAGGCATAGAAATTGCAAAAGATGGAAAAGATTTTTTCGTGACTTGAGCCGAAAACCAATGTTGCACGAGAAATGTCATCAAATGTAACAAAATATTTAAAACCACTAACAAAAGTAACATGACAAGGTTCCCTTACATTTGAGTGGATTAACTTAAATAAAAAGGTGACTTGGTTGGACTCTCTAGGGGGAAACAGACAAGAGGCATGTTTACCTAAACTGACTTCACTCAAAAGGTAACTCATGAACAAAAAAAAGATATGGTCTTAACTGTTTCTAAACAAGCAATGAAGTGTAGCTAGCTGATAGTGAGCCTTCCTGATAGGAATCATAAAGATGTGCTGCTGAAGATCTCAAGATAGACAAGTGGTAAAGACCTTGAGATAAAAAACCTGTGTCAATCAACCGGTTCGTTCCCAATTTCGGAACAACATAGTTGATGTATGGGAAAAAGGGTCACTGAACACTTACGTTTTCTGGTCAATTGACTAATAGATATGAGACTATTTGGAGAATTAGGAACATAAAGAACAAATGATAAACTTATGTTTGACAAGTTCTTAGTGGATCTTGTGCCCATAGATTGACACAAAGATCCATTAGCAAGTTTATATGGATTATGGGATATATTGGTTTTAAGATTGGATATAAGATATTTGTTCCCATTTCATATAATCGTTGGACCCTAAATCAATAATCTAGGATGATGAACATGCAGAAAAACAAGTGTTATGCCTCCTTGATTTTGATATACTAGCACGAGAAGTAGATGGAACCCACCTAGAAGACCCACGATGAAGTCAAGAGACATCTTCATCGCTGAATGCGTGCGTTTTCTTGATATTATCAACAAATTCTACGTGGGTGCAGGAAGGACAAGTGCAGTTACACTTTGTGTGCCCGTAATCCTTGCAAAAAGATATTGGACATACCCTTCCCTTCCAATTTTTCTGGCACTAGAAGTTGCAAAGGTCGGGGATGAGTCCTAGATGACTGTGACTGAGAGTTACGAGAGTACTTTTCTTAAGCAAGATGATACATAGATACAAAAGACTATGAGGCCAAGTCACTGAGTAGTAGGGGATGAGTATTGGAATATTTGGTAGACAATCCCAAAATGAACGTCATCGTGTCTAAACCACTTCTCCTGAACTTTGACGTCAGGATATACCGGGAAGAGAACTCGAAGCTCCTTTTATAGCTTCGATAGCAGATTTCCTGGTGTAGTACTCGGCGAGATCTCTGTCATCCTGCTTGCATTGAGGTAGGGCCTGGACATGGAATACATATGAAACAAGAATACCTTGGCCGAGAAGGAAGACTCTAAGTGCTCCCACATCTTCTTAGTCATAGGATTGTTCTAGATGATGCTTTGGACTTGTGGTTCCATTGCATTCTATGAGGCCATTTGGATGCCACTATCATTGAGTTTTCATTCCCGTGTTTTAGGGTTTGGAGGATCCTGAGTCAAATAATCATATCATTTTTTAAACTTTTGAGGTCTATTTGAACAAACATACATTGAGTCCAAGTTCAATTTATCTCGAATCTTCAAGATAGTGGGAAAGTGTACTTTATTTGGTACCGGTGACAATGATTGTTGAACTGGAACCGTCTCCCATGATGATTTGATTCTTCTTGGCTACTAGGTTTGTTGTAAATGGAGATTGCTGGTGCTAGGGGCGGAATGAAGGCATGGGGGTAGGGGGCAAAAGCCCAAAAAAATTACCTATATTTTTTGACCTAAAATTACAAATGTGCCCAAATAAATAAAAAAGGCCCCCCAACACCCATTGCTTCCTTGGTTGATTATTATTTTTACCTAAATTTTGTTTGAATTTAGTTAATTCTTATTTTATTTTATATTATGCCCCCAATGATAATTTTTCTAGATCCGCCACTAGCACTTCCTACTTTTTCCATTTATTCTCTTACTGGAAGCACAAGCCATTGAGTGGAAGATGTTGAGGGAGTGTTAACGATGCAAAGGGTTGAGATTGATATATACCAAAACCATGGGAATGGAGGCCATTGGTAGGGGTGTTCATCAAAACCGCCAAACCGCCCACATCGCACCGCACCACAAAGCGCGATTTAGAACTTTTTCGGTGTGGTTTGCGATTTGTATTTTTACCAAACCGTACTATGCGGTGCGGTTTGCGGTTTTGAGTTATCAAACCGCTGTTCAAACCTCACCGCATATTTTGTATATTTTTAATTTTATATATAACATATATATAAAGAATAATTTAATACTTGATTATTTATGACTTTATGTAATATTTTTGGACTTGAATAAACAATTGGCCAATTGGGAGTTGGGGCTTAACGATCAAGATGAAATAAAAAGTTGGCCACGTCACAATTCACACATCTAATTTACTTTGAAGTTTATTTTTCTTTTACTTCTTAGACTATTTTTAATTATGCAATATTTATTTGGGAATCGGATGTATTGGAACTCTTTATTTTTTTTTTGGACGACGGTCTATCGTTGTTGACTTTATAATGTATTTTTGAACTTATAATTTTTGGATTATAGGCATAAATGCGATACTGACAAATCGCATAAACCGCACCGCATTATGCGGTGTGGTTTGAGGTTTATGCGGTGCGGTTTGGGAAAATGTTCACACCGCATATGCGGTGCGGTTTGCAAACCGCACCAAACCGCACCGCGAACACCCCTAGCAATTGGTACTGGGAGTGGGGAGGCAGCTTCGAGCTTTCGCTGGTGATAGCGATGTTGACGACGGCAAGCAATGGTACCCTGGGTTTAGATCTCGGAATCCAGGTGGCAGCAGGTGAATGTCAGTGACAGACTGACAGGTCAACAGCGGCAGCTGGAAAACAGATGTGGCAGAGGTGGTAGCTGGAGTTCTGACTGGCGGTGGTTAGGGTTTAAAGGCAGCGGTGCTGCTGAGGTTTCCAAGGGATGCAATGGTCTCGGCGACGGTTTCGGCTCTGAAACCATATAAAGCTATTCAGAGATCAGGTGATCTGTATTTTATATTTCTATAAGGGATGATCACATAAATATACACAGAACTTTGGAACCTATTTAACATACTACTACAAACAAGAAGGGAAACCCTGATATGCTATATCTAACAGCATGATTTATCAGTATTGAATATCCTTGATGTGTGAGTAGAGTTTGTGTTATTCCCTTGAAGTCGGTACAGCCACCCTCAGGAGTGCCCCCACTGTGGTCCCACTACCATCATGAGGGAGGAAAATCACTGCGAGTCAGCAGCAGGTGGTGCTGCGTGGGTTTGGACCACGGACCTCCTTTTCAGATGCCCACCATCCAGGCAACACGTGTCAACCAATCAATATAGGAGGCTGTGGTATGGAGAGTACAAGTGGCTAATGCATGAGTAGTAGTATAAGTAGGTGAAGCAAGGGTTGTAAGTCGGTTGTTGCCATTATAAAAAATGGGAGCGTTAGTTATCAGGGGACAGGGGGCATCAGCCTTGTGAATTTCATTTGGATGATAGCCTTGGGAGAGAGTCGAGCTTCTCAAAAGCTGGATAACCCTGTGAACATTCAATTTTCATTCAATGAACTCTTACTACATATCAGGTTTGTATTAATTCACACCCTCTTATCTTTTCTGCACACAAGGTGAAGTTTTGTGTCCCCATCTTTCGGCATGCAAGTGGGAATTAGCTCAAGTGGCATTACTAAAGCATATATGTAGTTGGACTCTTTCTACTGCCTTGAATTTTCTAATGGGTTGTTTACTTGACACTCTTATTGTGGAAACTGGAGCTAATTTTCTGTACAGCTGCATCTCTGGCTCTGGGAACATTTTCATTTTCTTTCCTTTAATTTTAGTATCGCTCTCATGATTCCTTTTGACATTATGACATCTCAGCAGCTGCATTTTTGGCATTCAGGTTTTTGACCGGCGGAAAAAGAGGCTTGTGGAGGAGATAATTGATGGAAAGATTGTTTTATCAATGAGAGCCATTTATCAATCTAAAGTAGGGCTTGGCATTATGGACAAAGGTAATTTAGTTTGTTTATAGTTTTTATTTTATGTAAGGTCAGTTGGTGTAAATATTCTGGAAAACCTTTCTATTTGTGTTTGGTGAGTGCTCTCTCTCCCTCTTGCATACAGAGAAGCAAGCCCTCACACATCCCCATAAGTCATTGGATTTTAATAACCGTGGTCTGTACAGATACAAACATTCATCATTGGCTTAAAAAAGATCAAGTTCCTAATCTCTTTAATGTACCTGACACTCTCCTGGTTTTGGTGATCCTATGTGGTGCAGGGGCAAAAGAAATATTGCAGAGCTTATCAGAAAAGCAGGGAAAGAAGATGAATTCAGTTGAATCTGCTAAAGACATACCAGCATTTCTTGAATTCTTTAAGGCAAGATAAATTTTGTTTTATTAAAAAAATTATTATTCCATTAGCCTTTTTCCTTCATTTAGATGCATTGACGAGAAAGCTGATCACTTCTAAGTTTATTTACAAGCGTTTTCATATGTTTGAGGTACATCTTGACCAAGTCACTGACTAGGACATACCTTAGCTTCTGGAGTTACGCTTTTCTTTGCTTCAGTCATAGCATATCTGCCTCTCATCGATGTGTTCTCTTAAGAATTTATTATCATAGTGTAAAATTGTTCTTTTATGTTTTATTGTGGGTGCATTCATGTAGGATCATCATTAGGACTGTCATACTTGCTGACCATCGATGAACTGATTGGATTTGCTTTTTTTTTTCTCCGCTCCAATCCGATTCTGAAAAGACTGAGCACAGCCTGTTGGTTGCCTCTACATCGGGGCAACTAGTGCCTCCATCCGAAACTGCTTTCTATGGTAGAATGGCTGTCCATTATACAACAACTATATGTGTACCGTTCGAGAGCAAATTTTTACCCCCTCTCATTAATAATGTAAAAGTGATAATAGGAAATCTTAGTGTAAAGAACCCTGAGTTATTTTTTGTTTCTTTCTTTCGAATGGCATGAGTGTATATTTACTTCAGTTTGTCCTTGTACATGCAAAAACGGATACAAAAATCATTTTGTGTTTCCAGTAGAAAGTAAATATTGTTACAAAACCTGGTGTATCCACCACATTCATTGACAATAAATTTCTACCTTGAAGCCTAGTGGTTTATTTAAGCATCAAAGGTCTGATTTTGTGGTAACTTTACATTCATTATCTTCAATTTTACCAGCTTAAGCTTATGGTTATTGAACTATACCTTTCACCCACCATGGAAATTTGTTTTTTTTGGCTCTCCCATCGGGTCCAATGTAGTTTGATTATGTTTTCCTTTTACTTCAAGGGAAAGAAATGTTTTCTGTCTGCAATGCTATGTTCTGATGATTTGGCAGTTAGATGTTGTTTGACAAAGCATTTTCAAGGTAGATGCGCCTAGACTATTATTCAGCCATCTAAATATTTTATTTTTGCTTAGGTTTATTTTCGTGAAGTCATTCTGGTTGTTACTTTAACTATATATGCCAGTTTGCTTAAGTAGTTGTGAATTTCTATTTTAGGTGATTAGAAACTTTATCTTCATCTAGAATTCTATTTTTTTATTGCATATATTCTTGTTGATTTATGCCTCATATATTGTATAAAGCCTTGAGTATGGATACATAAGCATTGCATAAACGAGTTGAAAATTATTTGTAGGCTGTGGAAGACAGTTCTTTCCTTCTTCTGTTTTTCTTCCTTTAGTGCTGTCGAAAATTCAATAAACTAATCCGTTTGCTCATTTATATATTATTCGGAAGCTGGTGTTTATGATTCATTTGTATTGGTCCATTTGAGATTAGTGACTGCTTATCTTATCCCTTACACCATATTTTAAATGTTACACTTTGTGCCTTATCATTGACCATACGCATCCATTACTTACTCTTAATCCTCTACATGTGAGAAAGAGCCTAATCCCCTTCTAATCCAATTTATTTATGTTTTGCCCATCTCATTGTAAAACAGCTAGTGCTTATAATAGTCCCGTTAATTTGGTATACTCGTAACTTGGTGTCACATTATTGTTGTCTTCCCTTCACATTGTAATCAGGTTTATAAATTATTGCTTCTTGTTTCTGATTCAACCAACTTGTTTGTATTCTAGGACCAAATCAATTTGGCTGAAGTCAAGTACCCTATGGATCATTTCAAGGCAAGTAACCCACCCAGTTTATTCATTGAATGCCGATGAATATGTTATAGTCCCTAATTCTTTTGCTTAGTTCCTACTACCAACTTCAAATACAATTGTGAAATCAGATTGACATCCAATAAATAGATTTTAGTGAAACAATTCGATGGCATCCATCTTGGTTGTTAAAGACTCTAGTCTGCCACTCATGCATGTATCACTTGGTTTTCACCAATGTGCTGCACTTATGGTCATCAATCTTACAAATTTAGTCTGGATTTTCTCTATGCAGACATTTAATGAATTTTTTATTAGAGAGCTGAAACCGGGAGCACGGCCAATTGCCTGTGTGGGACGTGATGATGTTGCTGTCTGTGCTGCTGATTCTCGTTTAATGGCATTTAGAACAGCTGAGGAAAGTCTCAGATTCTGGATCAAGGTATCTTTAGCCACTTGTCCGCACAATATGTAACATGAAAAGTACATATTTCTTGAGTTGTTTTGTTGATGTTCATTCTTGAACAACATCAAAGACAATTATGATGGTCAATGTCTGCACGATGGTTAAAGTAATATTATTATCGTAAAAGAAAGTAGGATATATTTTTCCATGGCTAATAAGTGTCCTTTTTCCTTTCCTTATGACTTGTAGGGTAGAAAGTTTTCTATCCAAGGTCTTCTGGGTAATAACCCATGCTCTAATGCTTTCATTGATGGAACCCTGGTGATATTTCGCTTGGCACCACAGGTATGTGGTTACTGATTTTACCAAGTATTCATCACAAAAATAGTTCAATTTTCTATATTTCTTTGCCTTTCTGACCGAGTACTTGAGACATTACTTTTAACTAGAAACTAAAGATGTACAAAATATGGATGACAGGACTACCATCGTTTCCATTTTCCAGTTTCTGGAACCATTGAGCAGATTGTTGACATACCTGGATGCTTATATACGGTA
The DNA here is from genome assembly GCA_023525745.1 of Arctium lappa. Lineage (NCBI taxonomy): Eukaryota > Viridiplantae > Streptophyta > Magnoliopsida > Asterales > Asteraceae > Arctium > Arctium lappa. The sequence continues at coordinate 41,802,171 of CM042047.1, read as the reverse complement.
TGTACAGGGTCAGATGGTACTACATGGATAATTTTTGCTTGTCCTTTCTGATGCACTCACTTTTTTGTATGTATTCATGAAAGTTGCTGTATTGATTCATTGCTAGGTTAATCCTATTGCTGTGAATAGCAAGTATTGCAATGTGTTCACAGAGAACAAGCGGGCTGTATCTATTATATCAACTGCAAATTTTGGCAAGGTTCGTCATATTCACTCATTACTGACAATTGTATGTTTAAGCTTTAAGTTCTAACAAAATAATAAGTAAGCAAGTATATGTTATACCCTAGAAGTTGCTATTAGAGTGGTAATATAGTAGTAGTTTTGAGAGAGAAACTACTACTATAGGAAAGGGTAAAACAGGAAAGTTGCTTTGAGAGTATGATAAATAGGTGTGAGGGGTGAGGGGAAAGGCATCTGATTTCTATCCTGTAATTGGCGTGTGCCTGGGAGAGCCACCAGCTTCTTGAATTGCTTGGAATCACTATCGTAATCATCCAATTTCCTTGTAATTGTTTTCTATTTTACTGTCGATTAATTGGTAGAGTGCATCGATATCCTTCATGTTTTATACATAATCGATAATGCTTATAATTTTCTTAATTAACTGGTCATTTTATGTGCTTTCTGTCGACTGGTTTCACCTCACATTGGTGGATGAAATCAGGGCCGTCCTTTAGAATGTTAAATGTGTGATTTTGAACAGGGCCCCCAAAACTGTGGGGCCCAATTTTACGTTGTTTAGAGTCTTTAATCGACGAATATAAAGCTACAACCCACCTTAGTACCTCGCTAATGTTTATCAAAAAACAAAAATAATATGTCGTACCATTGCCTTGGTAATTTGTATACATGTATATTTGTTATCTCACTTTGCATTGTAATTGAAAGGTTTAGGTGTAACAGCGCCTCCAAAAAGATTGGACCGTCCCTGGATGAAATATTTGAGGTCGATACATATGACCTTTCCTCTTGAACTCCCCATGTTTGGTGAAAGTTACAACCTTTTACATGGCACACAGTTATAGCGGAGTATTTAACTATTTGTCAAATGTCTAAATATCCTTCAACAATGACAAACTAAGGGAACCTTGTAGAGCCAAATAAATATCAACATTGTGTACTGATGACAATGGTGAAAAAGGTGATTGTAGATAGGAAAGTTACTTTAAACGGAAATATTGCAATTTTCATGCAATGATCCAATCATGGAGATTGTTGCAATATATATGGGACTGGAGGAGTATTGTACAGAAATTTCACCTATGTTAACCAATTTGACCATCCTCAACTTGAGTTCAGGTAGCATTTGTGGCAATTGGAGCGACAATGGTTGGCAGCATCACATTTACTAAAAAGAAGGGAGACGATGTGCAGAAAGGAGACGAGGTTCGAACATATCATTAATCAATTAATGCTGCCGCTTACGTTTCACATCTCTTTTCAACATTTGATTTATTCTTTGCTTTCTTCCACTTATTACAGTTTGGTTATTTCTCTTTTGGTGGAAGTACAGTCATTTGTGTCTTTGAGAAGGTTAGTATCTAACTGTTTATTAACTTTTTTCTGCCTAGGGGCTGGGGGAGATGAGAAAATTAAAGTCCATATATTTGTTTCTGCAAATTGATTCCATGTTCTCAAGCTATGTGGATTTGTGACTTGTACATAGGTCCATCAATGAGTCAAATTGGGGTCGGATCTACTGATGATTTGATTTGACCCATTATTTGATTAAGTGAATCATGATCAGATCCATTGGCTAATGGATTGTTACTCTATTCATAATCCAACTCATCTGAGTGGATGGATCATTACCTAGATTGACCCGTTTATTTAAAATTTATTTTTATAAGATGAGAAAAAACAAAATTTAATACACGTGTACTGTACAAGTACAACCACTTGTACAATCCAAGCTTTAAAGCATATTATGCAAACTTCTATCTAGCATATTTACAACACAAGTTGTACAAATACAAATAGAAATACATCTCCACTTGTGTGGTACAAGTCCATGATGCATGTTATTTAAACTTCTATCGTGTAACATAACCTTCACAAAACAACTTGTGCCATACAAATACAAGTATATCTCTACTTTGCTAAGCATAGTATCCAAACTTCGATCATATGACATAGTTTATAGCACGCTAGTACCATACAAATACAACTTCATCCCTACCTAGTAGAGTAGCTATTGATTTTAGATAAATGTGACCATAGGAGAGTAGTTTCTCAAGATCTGAATTCTTAACAAGAATAAACACTCAGAAACAATATTAAAGGAGTTTGCGGAATAACACTTTAATATTCAAAGATCAATGAAACAGTGAATCATAATAACAACTTGTAAACTTTATTGAATGGTTATAAAGCTACAAGATTTCACACAAAACCTCAATATTGATGAACAAGCTCACCAATACGAATTCTACTTCTCTAGAACTAGGATTATAAACCTTGAGGTTGATTCTCTCTAAGAAAACTAAAAACTCAGAATTATTCTCTATGCTAAAAATACAAACTATTCTATACATATACTGAAGATAAAAGATAATTACAAAGAATAAAAGATCTTTAGTATAATCTTCCAAAGTTATCTCCGAGCCTTCCATGATCTTCAATCAATACAGCTGTCATCCTTGCCATATGAAGTCTTCATCTCATAAGCAGTATTAAGTTCAGCAGTACTAACTACTAGCAGTACTAACTATGCTCAGCAGTAGTAACTTCTTCTAGCAGTATTAATCTTGACTAGCAGCATTAATCTTTCTCAGCAGTAGTAACTTCAGAAGTAGTAACCATTTAGTACTAGCAGTATTAACCATACTTGTATAATTTTGAATTCCCAACAATCTCCCCCTAACTTGACTTTTTGGAAGAGAAGTCAAGTTCTTCAGATGCTCCCAAACACCATTATTCATAGCCCTGTATTAGCATCCAACCCCAAACTTTGATTAATTGTCCTTTGGATCAAATACGTTGCCATTTCTGAATCTGGAACACATCCAAGCTTCTTTTTCAACATTGCATGCAACTTCAATCTACTGTGGTTGTATACTCTATCCACTAGGAAGTATTCTATGTGATTTGAATCCATAGTTAAAGCATATACTCCACTAGTTTCATATAGAGTCCAGTTGTTAACTGTTTGAAACACATTTCTGATAACATCCTCCACTTCTTCTGGTTTGAACATCATACACAGATACTCCATCACAAGTTTTGTGATTGAAATCTCTGGAGCTTTTAATTGATCAGCATACAACTTCATTCCTATTTCAAACATCTCCTCTAAATCAGACCTGAAACATGTTCTGACAATCTTGGCCCAAGTATTATACACTTCATACTTCTCATCTTTTCTTTTGAGCCTGATATACTCTTTTCCATCAACCTTCATTGTATCCCAGAGAATGACCTCAGGAGGCTTAACACCAACAGGTTCAGCTGTTATAGGTTCAGGAACTTTGTCCATCACTACCATGTACAGATTCACATCATCAGTACTTGATGGTTCTTTCTGTTCAACTGACTTAGGTGCCCCTTCTTCTTCAGCAACCTTCTCAGCTTCTTCTTTATCCACTCTAGGCTTCTTGGCTGATTTTCTTCTTGCCATCATTTTAGTTCTTTTTAAAGTCCTCAGACTTTCACCTAGAGTTGCTTCTTTCTTTGGTGTTTCTTGCTCATCAGGGAAAGGTTTTTCTATCAGAAAATCATTACTTTCTTTCATCCTCTTTTCCATTTCAACTCTGGCTGTTTCATTCCCTTGAAGCTTTGTCATCTCTGAATCATACAATCCTTTGATCTGTTCAAAAGTCATCTTTGAGAACATCTCCTTTCTGACTCCCACATCACCTTTGAGAAAAGTAATCATCTTCTTTCTCTCTTGAGTACCAAGGTAGGTCTTTGAAGGTTGTCTCTTCTTTGCATCCATTTTGACCAACACAGACTTCTTTAGGGTTGCAGCTTTCTTCTGTGCTATTTCAGTTGCCAAACTTTGTTGATAAGCTTCATTTAGCTCTGCAGCTAGAGCCTTAGCCATCTCTCTATCTTTGTCCACTTGAGCCTTTTCTTCTTGCTCAAGTTCAGCCTGAATCTTTTTGGCCAAAGCTTCATCTGACTCAACCAACTTTTGCTTTTTAATTGGTTGATCAGATTCCACTAACTTTGCTTTGCCTTTGTCTTTGCTTACTACCTTCTCAATACTTGCTTTCTTGATCACTTCACCTTTTTCTTTGATGATAACTCCTTTGGCCTTTGAAGTGACCTTGGGAGTATCATGCTTAGCCTTGATTAAAGTTTCTGCTATCTCAAGGTCTGTTAATACTTCTTGCACCATTTCTGCTGCTTCATTCAATTCAGCAGTATTAAAAGTTTCTGCTGCTTGTTCAAACACACTTTCTGTTTCTACTGCTTTCTCTTTTACTGCTGCTATGCTTTCTATTTCTGCTGCTTGTACTTTATCTCCACTAACCCCATCAAACTCCCCCTCAACTTTAGCATCTTCCATGTTGGCATCAACTTCTGACTCCCCCTTTTTGGGAGCATCAGTCACTGGTTTCCTTCTTCTGAGCACAAACTGTTTCTTCTTCTTTTTCTGGACCAATCTCTTCACCATTTTCTTCAGGTTGGTAATCTGTACTTGTTGAGACAGAATTATCAGTTTCAGCTCTTCTGTCTTTTCCCTGCTTGATTACATCCATATTGATGTTGCCCATTGTTTCCATCAATTCAAGATAGTCATATCTGTCCTCACCTTCTCCAGGAGTGTGACCCCCTTTTGAAGGATCATGGGATCTTTTAGTAGTGGAAGTCTTCTGCCTAGCAGAAGCACCCTCCACCCCCTTGGTTTCTTGGCACCTAGGACCTTTGAATGATTTCTCATTCAAAGTTGCCATGGGGAAGGTCTTATTGATGTTACCACTGACCTCCTCTGTGCTAGCAGGAGTAGTGGCAGCCTTTGCACCCATATGCTCATTCATCTCCTCAGTGAGCACCTCCTTGGGGTTGGGAGACACCCCTGTGGTTTCCCTATAGATATTCTCTAACGGAGAATTCTCCATTAGAGGGCTTAAAGGCTCTGTGGGTGAAGGTACAAGAAGGGAAGGAGCCTTCTTTACCTTTTTCCTTATGTAGGTATTGGTGATTGGAGAAGTGGGTTTTTGTATAAGGGACTGTGGGATTGATATGGTGATTGAAGGTTGGGATCGGCTTTCAGTGGGATGGTCTAATGAGGGCCTTGACCCTGAAGCCATATCTTCTTCATTGTGGGACACCACCATCATTGTAGAGAACAATGGGGTGTCAACTCCTTCCGAGTCCAATGGAGATCTCTTCATATTTGAAAAGACCTTACCTTTGGGGATTTTTGGTACATATACCTCATCAAAGTGAGGCATATCCGTCAATTCATTGGTTATAACTACTTGGACAAATCTTGGGTACATATAAAAACTCTTTTTGTTTCCCAAGTTTGACACAAGGTCATTGAAAATCATTCTTGAAAAATTGTACTTTCTGGCAGTGGCCAAGCAGATCAAAGCATAAGCAGTGGTACTGCTGAACTCACTCCATCCAGTAGTCTTTTTAGAAATGCAATGCATAAGGGTATGAACAAGAAAACGCCATTGGGTATAAAATTTAGCTTTTGAGAATTTGAAACCACCCAATTGGCCTCCATACCCCATTCTTGAAAGATTTGAGAACAAGTCCTCATTAGGATTAGAAGTAATACCTGCAGCATCGTCTAGACGTAGACAGATGCGAATCACCTCTTCAGAAACTGACAAGGGTTTGTCACACACCCTTGTCTTGATTATCTGCACACCATTTTCTGTGACTACAGTGGCATTTGCCCAAAATTGTCTTTGATGCTCTATGTAGATTGTTGGCGACACTGTAAGAGCATGGACAATGTGGCTGGACTTGAGAAAATCCACAATTTGATGGAATCCAGCAGCTTGTTTAGGCTTCTGTAGCATTGCAATCTCATTATGTTCATCAATGAACGCCATAGCTGCCATCGAGCTTGAGTATTCTGGACTGAAACACTTGGTGCTTGAGAGAAAAGGGTTAGAGAGCAGATGAATAGAAATCAAAGAGTTGTTATGAACTTTTAGGCGGACAAAAAGTGTATTTATACGATTCGGGACATAAGCAGTATTAACTAACTAGCAGTATTAACTAACTAGCAGTATTAACTGAGAGCAGTATTAACTGAGAGCAGTATTAACCACTAGCATTATTAACTAACTAGCAGTATTAACTGAGAGCAGTATTAACCACTAGCAGTATTAACTAACTAGCAGTATTAACTGAGAGCAGTATTAACTATACTTACACTTTTTGAAGCTTGAGGTACTCTGAGCAAGGTAATAATTTCCTGAGAAAGAAGTTAGTAGCACCAAAGAATAAACCAATACCTGTGATACACTTAACAGGTTGTACCTTAACTGCTCAACATAGAATACATCTTCAAAGGTCATTTTACCTTTGGTTACATCCCCCTTACCATTGATCTTACCTCCATCTGGAGTATTACCAAAGGCAACATGCCCACCATCAATTTTCTTGAAATTCTTGAGGCATGACATGTTCCCTGTCATGTGCCTAGAGCAACCACTATCAACATGCCAGATGCTCTTCCCCTTGAGCTGCTGGTTGCCCTGCACATAAGATTAAACATTTAGTATTGATTGGGAACCCAAGCCAAAGTGGTCTTGGGTCTCCCTTTCTCATCAAAGTACTTACATTCCTTTTTGATGAGATTTTTAAACACAGAGCACTCTTTATTGGAGTACTTTGTCAATATGATTGGTCTAGCAGCACAAACACTAGGAGCAGTACTAACTTTAGAAGTACTAACAGAGTTAGCAGCACTAACAGGTTTAGCAGTACTAACCTTGTTAGAAGCACTAACAGAGTTAGCAGTATTAACATTTGAAGAAGTACTAACCATGTTAGTTTTAGCAGTACTAATACTCTTGGCAGCACTAACATTTGTAGCAGTAGTATTGCTTCTAGCAGCACTATCATTGTCAGAAGTACTATTTGGGGTAGCAGTACTAACCGTTTTAGTGCATTTAGGAACCCACATATTGACACTTTCTTTAACAGTCTTTTTTTTCATGTGGCTTTTAGATTTAACAGATTTCTTAGCCACATGGTTCCTTTCCTTCTTCCTATAACCCAAGGGTTTTTGCATAGATCTTTGAAAATTCATCATTTGGTTTATAGGATTGAAATAACAGTATTTGGCAAGATGATTCAATTTGCCACAGATAAAACAAGGTTTTGGTCTATTGATTTTCAGATCAACCCCTTGTTTTTGTGCCCACTGATTATTCCAGTTTCTTTGATTTCCCCTCTTTTTATCATGTTTTAGGGGCTCAGATTTCTTGCATGCACACTGTTTGCAAGGAACAGGATTCACAACTGTGGTCTGTTTGTAATGGACCTTACCAGACTTTCCCTCTGTCTTCTCTATGTCCTTTGATTTGACCCAAATCTTTCCACACCCCTCATTGGTAATGATGTGATTCTCTAGGGGAATCTCACCACTCACATTGTTCTCCTTACTCTTACCAACCTCTTTCTCAGTCTTATCCTCAACAACTACCTCATCTACGGGATCTATCTCAGTGGCTCCCTTAGGCAAGTCCTTCCTATCTTTGGTTTCTAGCAAATCTGAAGTAGGAGGAATGTAGTTGTTGTTGTATGGTGGTGGTGTGGTATTGTACCCAATTCCTCTTCTCAATTTGTCATGAATCTGAGTTTGTAGTAAAGAGTCCATTGCTTTAGAAGCATTGGAAAACTTTTCCACATCAAGCTTAACCTTGGTTAGCTCCTCTCTCAACTTTTCACTCTCCTCTTTAGATTTGGTCAGTTGGAGTTCTAGATCCTTTTTCTCCCACTTCCAGTAATTGGTATCATATGAGTGTTGGAGTTCATTGGCTTGAAAACCTTTAATCTGTTCCTCAAACCTCTCAACAATTCTCACATAGTCTTTTATATCTTTTGCTAACCTCTTAAGGTCATCACTCATGTTCTGATTGTGATCTCTGTACCTTTTAACAGTGTCTATGCAAGTTTTAGAACAGAGAGTAGAACTTACCTCAGTTGGGAGATCAGATACTTCTGCCATAAGAGCTTGATTTTGGATAGCCTATTCTGCTTGATCACTTCAGTCAAACCCCATTCCTTGTTGAGAAACAAGGGCTTGAGCAGAGTTTCTATTGTGATTGAAGCTTCCAGACTGAGCTTGTTGGTGGTTGTTGTTGTGAGACACTCCACTTCTGCATTCCCTGGCAAAGTGTCCCTTCAGATGACATTTATAGCACTCCACCTTTGATTTATCAAAGCCTGCTCCATCTTCTCTTCTTTGGGAGAAGTTGTTCCTCCCAGTCCTCTTTATGAACTTTTTCACCCTCATGGAAAGCATGGCCATCTGCCATTTAATATCCATCTCTTCAAGATCATCAGGATGAAGTTGTTCCAAGTCATCATTAATTAAAGAGGAATTTCCATGGCTGGAAAGAAAGGCTTCAAACACAGATTCAGTGCCTTTTTCTTGATTTGCTCCATTAGCAGCATTAACTGATTCAGGGTTAGCATTAGAATCAATTGATGCTGATAGAAGTGCAGCATTATGAATATATCCAGAAGGTTTCTTCTTTGCCTCCACCTCAGCTTCAAATACAAGGTCATTGTACAAATCATCAAGTTCTTTTTCTTCCAATTGTTCATTCTGTCTGAACGAAACAGTGTACATGGTCCATTCATCTCCAAGGGACCTCAAGAACTTTCTGTTTACATCATCTTGATCAATCTGTACTCCCATAGTAGCTAGTTCACCAATCAGCTTGTTAAACCTGTCAAAAGTTTGAGTCATGGACTCATTCTTAGTTGACATGAAGTTTTCATACTGTTGCTTCAATATTGCCTTCTGATTTCTCTTGGTACTTTTGGTACCAGAGAATCTCTTTTCTAGAGCATTCCAGAGCATCTATGCATCAGTGCAATTGCTGAATTGGTGTTGATATTCATTGGGAATAGCCAAGAGCAGTGTGCTCAAGGCTTTCATCTTTGTCTGTCTTGTCTTCCTTTCTGCATCTGTCTTTGGTGGGGTCCTTTTTCCATCTGCACCAATCTTTCCTGCATCAGATGGACCATTCTCAATGATGTCCCACATGGAGTAATCTGTGAGGAGAATGTATTGCTTGATTCTAATCTTCCACATGTCAAATTCATTGGATCTGAGCATTGGAACCTTTGAGACAAGAGTACTGTTTGATTCAACTGTGTTTTCCATGATGAATAAGATTTTTGAGAATAATAACTCTGATACCACTTGTCAGGATCTGAATTCTTAACAAGAATAAACACTCAGAAACAATATTAAAGGAGTTTGCGGAATAACACTTTAATATTCAAAGATCAATGAAACAGTGAATCATAATAACAACTTGTAAACTTTATTGAATGGTTATAAAGCTACAAGATTTCACACACAACCTCAATATTGATGAACAGGCTCACCAATACGAATTCTACTTCTCTAGAACTAGGATTATAAACCTTGAGGTCGATTCTCTCTAAGAAAACTAAAAACTCAGAATTATTCTCTATGCTAAAAATACAAACTATTCTATACACATACTGAAGATAAAAGATAATTACAAAGAATAAAAGATCTTTAGTATAATCTTCCAAAGTTATCTCCGAGCCTTCCATGATCTTCAATCAATACAGCTGTCATCCTTGCCATATGAAGTCTTCATCTCATAAGCAGTATTAAGTTCAACAGTACTAACTATGCTCAGCAGTAGTAACTTCTTCTAGCAGTATTAATCTTGATTAGCAGCATTAATCTTTCTCAGCAGTAATAACTTCAGAAGTAGTAACCATTTAGTACTAGCAGTATTAACCATACTTGTATAATTTTGAATTCCCAACAAGAGCAGTGCAACAAAATCATTTGTTTTAGCTTTGTTTTAGTTGATGGTGACCAGCTTCACCGGACCATAAGAAAAAGTTGACAAGCTTGCTCCTTTTTTCTTGTTAACTTTTAAAATTCAGATGGATTCTATAATATTGATCATGGATTGATCCAATCATTGACCTGCCGAAATGGGTTGATCTATTGGATCAATGATTACTTTTTTAATTTGTTGGTTCATATAAATGGCTATGGTAAAATCAGATCTGCATCATACACTGACCCACAATAGCCCTATCTGGAAATGCTGAATATTTTCCCGAGTCTCGAGGTCACTTCATTACCCTTTTATGCACTGTCATCACTACGTATTGCCAATTATTTTGCAGGATTCAATAGCACTAGACGAGGACCTTTTGGCTAATAGCACAAGATCTCTCGAGACCCTAGTTTCTCTTGGAATGCAATTAGGGGTCTCCACGAGGAAACATGCTGACCTTCCATTGCCAGATATCAACAATTGTGTTTTAGGGGATTGAAAATGTGAAATCTCTGCAAGTGACCATGTAGGTATCTGTAACAATCTTGAACTTGATATATCACTACATATTTGATTAATAGGTAGCATGTTACCTATCTCCACCTCCTAGTTCATTTCCATAATTGGATCCTATCCCATGCGGTATTGGTCCATTTTCCTCAACAGTGGAGTCCTCATGATATGGGGTTGTACCTCCTGCGAGAGAAATGGACTATATTTCATTAGATTGGATCCACCCCTGTTTAATTGTGTGCATGAATAAAATTGACGACTCTCGATATCCCAAATGGACTGCTACTCTTCAACATTTGTTTGCAGTTAATGCAAGTATGTAACCACAAAGTTGGGTTGAGCATCTCAGTTAGTGCCATCTTATTGTTTGTTTTACTAACCTTCTTATATAAAATGCTTAAAAGAAGAGATGTCTCACATAATTGTATGTGTAAATTCAAAACAGTTGTTCTACTATAAGCCCTGCATCATATCCAACCTAGTTAAAAATCTATGCTCATAAAAATACACGAAGAACAGAATACGAAATGTCCCAATGCTAGTCTAGGTTAAATAATAAAATCTAAGATAATGCTATCAAGTTATTTATATGCACACCTCTAGAGCTTCTCCGGTTTAAATTTTAGGTCTGAGAGGCTTGGAATCTGCTGTTATCCCAGTTCTAAATTGCTCAAAAAATTTGTGCCCCATTTTCACTTGGGAAATGTGTAATCTCTCATGTGATATTGATGGTGGTTTGATTGCATCTTAGCTAAACCTACTTGTCCTTGCAATGCATCTCTCTGATGTTGCTGCCACATCATCTGTTCTTCCACTAATAATCTCTGCTTCTCCATCTCCGCCATCTGCACATATGTCGGCGGTGCCACTTGAAATGAGGCTGAGAAAGGGTCACCTCTGCCGTTGGCCGAAGGTGGTGCTGGCGGCAATGCTAGATTTGCCGGCCTTCCGTCAGATCCAAATGCAACACTACTGGCGCTTCCTGTGGTCATCATGCCTGAGTTAGCCATGGCGGTTTGGATTGCTGCTTGTTGGTACATCCCATCTAGAAGCAGTGTATTGAAACCACCAGGAAGGGATGGCTGCTGGTTTGACAAATGACTCGGGGTTTCAACTAGAGCCGTTTCCCAATCCTCTGATCCTTTATAGGCTTCCCATGCTCGGGTTCCAGTTTCTACCGGAGCTGTAGTTGCCGGACCACCGTCAAATGACGCAGATGCCAGTTTATCAGCGTGATCTTCCACCTTTGGAGCATCGTCTCCCAAGTTCAACAGATCACCCACATCGTGAGTCTTTTTCAGTTCTTTCTTATTATCCTCTTTCTGCTTTTCTTCAGATCCTTCTGGTCCTGGTAATGCTTTAATTGCATTCATGTCCAGCTCCCGCTCCGGCTCCAGCTCTGGCTCTGGCTTTTCTGGCCCTTCTTCTTCCACTGCTTCTGGTCCTTCAGTCCCATACTGCCCCATTACTGATTTCTCTCTGATAAACTCATCCATGATCTTTAATTTCTTTTGTGAAATCTTTTCCACATCTGGATACTCGGAAGTGCTTGCAAGGCCGACAGATTTGCACCAATCATAAAAGTAGTCAAGCTCATCATACTGCTTTCCTACGCGGCGCAAAATCTCGTAAACTTTGACGGACTCGGGACTTTCGAGCTCTGTAAAATAATCTATCAAGATCCTTAGGATCTCTGTGATGTCATAATAAAGATGGAAGCTTTGTTTTACAAGTGGGTACAAAGCCACCATCACAATCCTGTTACCCTTTGCTGGACCTGATTCAACATTTGCAGAGAAAACAGAGGTACCTTAAAATTTTATGCTATGGCCATGAAATGAAGACTTGGGATCATGTGAGACACATCAGTTTCCGTGAGACACACTGTGAGCCCTTGGAATGTTGTTTTTATCTCGTCAAACCTCCACGGCAAAACACACCGAACCTTCACACGACCAAACCTTCACACGACCAAACCTTCACATGAAAAAAAAAACGAACCTTCACATGAAAAACACAAGGAATATTTACAGGGAAAACACACCAAATATTCACAGTGTGTATCACGGTCTCGTGGGAACCCAACCCTGGACATGAATATGGAGAAGTTAGGATGTCGAGGTAAGAACCTGATGGCCGGCAAGCAAGAAAGCGCTCAAGGAGTCGCATTAAATGCTGAAGCTGAGAAAACAGGTTCTGGTTGTAATCTTCATAGATAGGAGATTCTACATTCGCTGCTCCTGGTTCCTGCTGCTCATCCTCATCTTCCTCATGAGAATAGGAACTATGCTTTCCTCGCCTTCTCTGCATCCGATACACAAGTTGCTCATCGAGATAGAAAGCGTACATCCGAACAAAAGCCGAAAAATCCCACGTGTTAGACCTGGACATATCTCGAAAATCAGACATGTTCAATAATCGGGTCCCCTGTCTCGTAGCAAAGAAAATCTTCTGCTCGTATGCAGGATTGCCGTCTTGAAGAAGCCGTTGGATCAAGATGAGTGCCTTCAAGGCCACAACCCAATTCCGGGTCTTGTTGAGACGTCTCGAGATGGTGTTGACACACGAGGCCACATAGGTTTGTGAGCAGCTCGTTAGGTTCAAGATTTCTTGAATGTGGCGGTCTTCGGCAGGGTAGTCGTCATGACGGGTGGCTTTCACGATCGCCACATCGAGGTCCGACAACGAGGTGCTGCTGCCAACCCTGGCTAGGCGTATGGTGGTTTGATCCTTGACTCTTCCAATTGCTTTTCTCAACCTACTTGAACCCATTGATTTTGTATATAATTGGGTCTCTATTGTTTTGCAGATTCTTTCAAATGGAAAGAACCACACCAATTTTTAATTTTTTTTTTCCTTTTATAGTTTTTCTTTGATTTTTCAGGGTGTGTTCTTGGAATATGTGATAGAGAATTTGGGTTGTTTGAAAGAAAGAAGTTTTTGTGTTACTATTTTCTTTGGCTATCTGTGATTAGATGCCATCTTTCTCCCTAATTTATAGCATCGTAATGTGGAAGATTTAATGGAAGTTACGAGCCACCACGATCCATGTTGCACCTTTGTGTGCAAATTTTCTTCTTATTTATTAGAGTGAAATTTTTGTTGGAAGATATTTGAAGTTTAGATATATTTGATGGAAAATTGAAGGTTGTGAATTAATATTTGAATTTATTTTGTCATGAATTTTAAATTTAATTGTCATAAGTTCAAACCTTTTATATTACTTTCATCATCACCAGTGAGTAAATAAAGATTTATGGATTGAAATGTTAGATGAGTTAGTTTTGGAGAAGTTTTTCAGAGTGTCCATGATCATTCCTTCTAACTTTATCCTCTCCTTGGTTATAAAGCATTGTAATGGAGAGAAGACACATCTTGGTTCGCTTAGTTAATTTGGTTGTGCCGTCAGAGTTAACTGTTGTTTATCTTGGGTGATAGACGTCCGAGTGTCTCTAGCACATAAGAGAGGACAAATATGTCTTGTGTTTGCCATAGGTCTCAACATTTCCTTACAAATCTGAATACTGACATGCAAAAAAAAATGGTTCGTATTCTTTTTTGAATATACTAGAAGCATACTCGTGCAATGCAGCGAGATACATCACGATTTTAATGTTTCATTTTATTTTTTGTTTTTTTTTATTGATTTACAATACGATCTTGGATAGTTTTGGGAAAGTGATAATGTTTTTTTATAAATTTGTTTAATTCAAGCTTAATAATATAATGTTTTTTATATAAAAAAAATTAAGTATTTTGTTAGAATTCAATGATTATCTTATATATTTTAATGACATTTAGAAAAAATAACCAATTACATATTTAATAATATAATTAAAACAAATTTATAGTAATATAATATATTAATTAATAGTGATACATGGAAAGGTTTTCATAAAAGGAAGGTCCTACAAATACCAAATTGATGGGTGTTAGAAGCGTGCAGTAGTAATATGTATCTTATGCTTTGAAACTTGTAAATTAAGAGATTTTTAAAATCTTGCATAAAATGATGGTACCTTGTGCCTAATAATTTGTATTTAAGCGTTTTTTATCCGTGCTTTATAATATAGTATAGATATTTTGTTTATTGTATTATTTCGTCTTTTATAAGACTTATTTACCGCAATCTTAGGACAAAATTTTATGCTATAAAAGACTGTCCAAAATATGGTATAAGCGGCTTCCGCTGAAAAACTCTTGGGGAACAAATCTACTAATTATTTGATTGTAGTTAGTAAGAGGGATCTTGAACTATAACTTAAATTGGCATTTTTAAGAGATGCAAATGGAACGGAATTGATAAAACAATGGAATCTCCATGAATAGGATCAAACCTTATTCCATGGTATTTACATGAGGTTTTTCCAAATTTATTGTTTCCTCTCGACCAATAATGCCTACTCCTTCAACTCGTTCTAATAGATTGGCCGCGGGGGGGGGGGGGGGGGGGTCAAATCCTTCCTTGCCCACAACCGGCAAAAGGGAGCTTTGGTTTTGGTTCATTAGGATACGGATAGGCAAAAAATAAATTTTTGTCGGTAGAGCTAGGATAGTTATTGTATGAGGTCTACCCAGTGCTAGATGCAGAAAAATTTTCGTTTACTCAACTCTTCTTCTTTCAATCCGAAACGAAGAAAGGATCCTGAATTTGAGACTTTCTACACCAAAAATACTCTTTACGGAAGCTCGTTGCTTTTTCTTTCCCTATAAACAAAATGAAGTTAATGAAAGTTGTGCTGAAGGGCATATCGATTGAAGTAGATTTTTTTTATCAATCAAAACCCCTTTCGGAGTGCATAACCACATGGTTTGAGAAAAAAATTGGTTCTTAGTTTGGTGCAATTTTGATATACATAACATTGTTTGAGGACGATTGAGTTAGTGAACCGAAACTAATTAAATAGATGATCTATGACTTTGTTGAATTTGAGGATGGAGTCCAAATGAGCAATCATAGATGTTTGTGTTGTGTTGGAACACAATCATCATCTTCCGCTTTTAACCGGTAATATTATTGTATTTCTTTTACGAGTTGACTATTTCTTGTATTTTCTTTCAGTTATTAGGCAGTTAAATAAAATTCGTAACTCACAAGTATGTTGAGTAGCTTTTGTGCTCATGTTTGGTTGGTGAAATGAAAATATACAAGTGTCGAATAGAGTTGTATTGAATCATAAAAGAAAGTTTTAACTTTGTTATAGAAGATTCAGACTTTTTTGTACCTACCAAATACAAGTCCCTATTACTTGCAGCCCTTCCAAATCATCATGTCTACTTAAATATTTATAACCAGGGGCCGAGGGCCTTTAGGGGCCGAGGGCCTTTAGGGGCCATAATCCAGTCTAGTCCACTAGATTTCTTTTTTATTTTTGTATCCAATAAATATAATCCAGGTTCAATATCCAATCTAAGCCTAAAGTGCATCCACTCAGCGTTGACCTCAGGTCCTTTGGTCCAATTTTTGTTTATGAGAAAAACAGATCAAAGAATGAGGTTTAATCGTACAATGGCACAAATCTGATCGACAGAACGAGGTTGCTGAAAAGATTAGTTTGGAGGAAATTGTGGAAGACTTCAAGGCTACGAAAGATCGACAATTTCCACTTTGATGAGCGATATTTGACATTTTCACATTTAATGTCTAGCTTTAGAGTTTTACTACGTTATAACTTTGGACAGTGCACTTTTGCAAATATATAATATATTAGATCCGGCCTCTACTGTTAGAAAGCTTGTTCCGCCCCTGTTTATAACAATGGTTCACATATTAATTATAATGCTAGTATTGCTAAAAGTTGAGTATCAGTTGAAGGGTTTGGTTAACGGTAATCTAAATTGGAGAAATGGTATGTTGGGAGCAGAAGAGATAAACCAGTTTGAATTATAAAACCCGGTCAAGTTGTGGGTTTTATAACCGGGTCCGACACGAGGACTAGAATGTTTTTCAAACTTTTAATTTAGTTTGGAGAATTTCAAATCATCCTTGGGTTTTGATTTCTCAAGTTTAAGCTATAAGTTAATTAATAAAGTAACTCTAGTTTTTTTTTCTATATATTTCCATGTGATGCGAAATTAGAACATGTGTTACTTTGGTAATTTTTGGGAGTTGTCTTTTTCATTTTGATTATCTTAACTAGGGTCCTTTATGCATAAGAATACATGCATATGTTTTAAAATTGGATTTATCTATAGGTCGGAATCTATTACAGTCACAATTTAAGATTCAACACATGTAAAATTTAAATTTACAAATGTGCATAATTCTATAAATTGTCACCTCGAGATGATAAATGTTGGTCGGTTGTATTAAAAAACTCGAAGACTTGGCAATTGTAGTATTGGCAACATTTTTTTACAAATTTCTATCTTATTAAGTTTTAGGTAATTGCATTATCTCTGATATTAATGTTCTCTCATCAGACAGTTTTTATTGGTTCTGATAGTGAACTACATAAAAGTATTGGAAGAAACTTTTTTCCATCGATGAAAACTTTGATGTAACAAGTACTCGTCTTAATTACCCTCTTATGGTACATGAGAGCAAGTGGAAAGATTTATTTGAGGCAATAATAAGCAACCAAGCACTAAGATGATTTCACGAGAAGCTTGCTTCGACGGGTGCTGGTTTTTACATAACCTTAAGATACGTGCAAATAGTTCTTGACGCAAGTATAAATCTTGATCTACTGTCGTCTTTTAAACAAGTAATAATGATACAAAGTACCGAATAACGATTCACATGGAAGCGTGTAAAAGTTCCTCTTAAAGTCTAGTCTGTAAAAACCGTCTCAAATGGCGAATTCAAAGAAATCTTTTTGGTTGGGTGTTTAATTAGCAACTACAGAAAATCAATCGTGAAAAGAAGCAAATGGTGCAAAGTTTTGTTAAGATAAAAATAAGTAATAGGGTAAAAAGATATGATAGTAAACTTACGTTATTTCAAATTTAATATTTAAGTAACTTCTGAAAAGCTAACACATTTTCATACAAATAATTAATTGTCAATTAATTAAATGTAATCTTCAATGAAATATTTATAATTTGATTTAAATAACGACAATACTATATTTGATACACCATTTTACGTTTTTACCAGTTTAAATATTAACTTTACTTTACACCCCAAACTAATGTTGTCAGCCTATCATTGTTCGGTTTCTTTTTATAAATGATATAAATACTTGAAATTTAAATAATGGAGATGGAAAATGCATTAAAAGAAAATTGCAGATACTAAAATTTGGGAAAAGAAACTTGTTGCGCAGGTAACGACTTTCTTGAGAAAAATAAAATTAAGTTGCAAGGAAATGTAAATGACAATAATTAAATTGCAAGAAATAAAATACGATATGTAACACCCTGAATTTTGGGATTGGGTGAGAAGTTGACCTTTACCCAAAGTTCAAGGGGGCAAAGTGTAACTTGGGTTACATAAATACAAATCAAATCTGAGATATTTTCTAAATATCTCATTTGATCTGTTTTGTGTTTGAGAAGTCAGGAAGAAGAGAGAGAGAGAGCAGGAGAAGGCAGTGTTGAAGGGTCGATCATTTCGGGCAAATCGAGGTATGAATCTAGCTAAATGCTTTGATCTAAATGCTTTTAGCCGCGTAGAATCTTGTTGTGAAGGTTTTGAACCGTTCCATGTTGAGATCTGAGTATTTCTCATTTGGATCTGGGTTCTGCATCGTGTTGTTCATCATCTGCATCGAACTGTTCTTGAGGAACAAGGAGATGGTCGTTCGACCGAATGGTTGATTCGACCGGATGGTCGTTCGACCGAATGGTTGATTCGACCGCATGGTCCTTCGACCGGATGCCTGTTCGACCGGTGTTTCCTGTTCGACCGGAGTAGCGTTCGACCGGGGTAGTGTTGGACCGGGGAGGTGTTCGACCGGGGTGGTGTTCGACCGGTTGTTGCCTTTGACCGGATTAGGTTGTTAGCTTCTGTGTCTTTGAGTCCTATTTAAGTGACGAGAGGTTTATCTGTATTTCGACTTACCGATTCTTTCGGTGTTATCATAGGTAGCGCTCGTTAAGAAGAAGGAAACAGAGGTGAGTTCCTACTATCATTTTAAACTGTATACATATCAAAAGTTACCTTTTGATCTTATCTTATTTTAAAAGTAAAATGATGTTTTACCTGTGCGTTTATGCGAAACAAATATTCAAAGGAACTTCTTTTAAATGATTTTCATTCTTACAGGAAGTTGAACTGGGAATAGCATTTTGTTTATAAAAATGTGTTTGTAACCATATGTTTATTTATGGTTGGTCACATACGTTGTGGTGACGAGTCCTTACCATTACTAGTGGATCCCTAGGTTTTGGAGTAGACTGTTTTGTTGGGATGTTACATTCCCCAGAATTGTAGCTATGGATCACTTGTTCCTCGGGGGCAACTTGGTACGGTTATGTGAGGCCGGATACTAGCCATGGTTCATAGTGATCCTAGCGAAGGAGTATACCTTAGTTTTGCGCTTGGGGCTTGATCTCACGTTGAAGCACGGACTTTGTGATTCGTATCCGCGGACTCCAATTGGTTTAGCTCGTAACTCGGTTTGTTGGCCTAACTTTGTGTTTCGCCACAATCCTTGGTAAAATGTTTTGCTTCGGTCCTTTTATGGCGTGTTTATAACGAAAAAGCCCGTTTGTGGCAAGGACCTATTGTGTAAACTTAATCTCTTTGGAAATGTTATCTTGATGCAAATGTTTTATCTTTTGAGCTTCATAAACTGTATGTTCTCACCAGGCTTTAAGTCTGACACTTTTTCTCAAATGATATGTGTATCAGGTTTCCATTAGCGGTGGGTTGCCGGGGTTTTTGGAGAAACGAGTTTTGAGTCTCGAGGTTTTTGGAGTTGATTAGTATTGTTGCTGGGCATTGTTAAGTCCCATTCTTTTGATAAAATCCTTGTATAGGATTGTATAGTCTTAATGACTGGTTCCGTTTATGGAAAGTTAATAGATTTACTTTCGTTATATTGTCAGGTTTCCAGGTTTTAATTTACTCTGATTTTTGAGGTGTTACAAGTTGGTATCAGAGCATTAGTTTAAGCGAACTAGGCATGAATGTAAGATGTCTAGACTTAGACTGCGTATGCTAAGAATTGATCCGCGAGAATTGGGTAGAGCTCCTAAGTTGGGTTAGTCGTAGAGTCGACGGAAAGTACGTTTATCAGGCGTTGTAGTAGTGGTGACAAGAATCATTATGTGTTGTATGTTCATAATTTCACTTAGCTAATGTTATTATGAGGATATTGTACGTAAGAGTCCTTGAATTGCTGTTAATAAGACAATTGGTAATGTGGTAGTACGTTTTCCTTTCGTGTTTCCTATCTCTCTCTTATCTCTTTCTTTGTTCTGTGAAGTTGTTCAGCATGGTGAATACGCGTGGTAGACCGCGTACTTGTGTTGACGGTCTGGAAGCGACAGCCTCCACAGCTGATCGGCCGGAAGGAGTTGAGGTTGTCGTGCGTCCGCCAGTTCAGCAAGTACTAGGTGGAGGGCCAGAGGTCATTCCGAGAGTAGACCTGGCTTCGTCCCACCCAGTAATCGGGGATGCTAATCCCCAGTCAGAGTTGTTGGCCAGCGTGATGTTGGCGATGAGAGAAGAGATGGCAAAGCAGCAAGAGTTTCTGCTGAAAGCAATGGAGGACCGCGACGTGAACCATCGGAGAAGTGAGACGGTGGTGGAGAACGTCGTAGTAGGTTCTGGTGATGATGGTATAAGGGTCACGGCAGTAGAGCGCAGGAGTTCTGAAGCTCCGGGGAACAGGAAGAGTTGTTCCTATAAGTCCTTTCTGGGCTGCGGACCGCCAGAATTCTTCGGTTCTGACGACCCGGTGGTGTGCGTTAAGTGGATCCGAGCGGTTGAGCAAGCTTTTGGCTCTTCCGAATGTGGTGATGATCAGAGGGTGCGGTTTGGTACCCAATTGCTGAGGGACACTGCACTCATCTGGTGGAATATCATCCAATCCACTCTATCTCCTGAAGTGTTGGCTCAGTTGTCATGGTCCGGGTTCAAGAAAAAGCTGCTAGAAGAGTTTTGCAACGAGAGGACCATGGACCGAATTGAGAAAGAATTCCGGTCCTTGGTAAAGGGAAGCCTGACGGTGAGGGAGTACACCCGTCAGTTTATGGAGAAGCTTGGTCTGGTGGGGCACGCTGCCCCAACAGAGAAAGACAAGATGAAAGCTTATCTCAACGGCTTGCCTGCGGACATGCAATCCATGGTCCATAATTTCAAGGCTTCTAACCTCCGAGAGATGGTGGAGGAAGCTCAATTTATGGAAGAGATGTTCGCGAAGGGCAAATCTGAGAAGGCAGTGGTGGTGCCTGAAAAGAGAAAGTGGGAGAATAGTTCAGTACCTCCCAAGCGGACCCGACCTTTTGTCGGAAACCGCAACTTCAGCAGTTATCAGGAAGCTAAGTGGTGCCCGAGGTGTCGAACCAAGCATCACGGTAACTGTTACAACAATTCTCAAGTTTGCTATAAGTGTGGGAAGCCCGGTCATACTGTCAGAGATTGCCCGGTCAGTGGAATCGTCTGTTACGAGTGTAAGGCACCGGGGCATGTAAAGAGAGATTGCCCGAAGCTTGTGTCGGGTAGCACGCCAGCAAGGAAGGAGAACCCTCCGAAGGTTCAGGGCCGAGCTTTTCAGATGACGGCCGAAGAGGCTAGGGCATCCGCTGATGTGGTATCGGGTACTTTTCTTATAAACTCTGTACCTGCTCGTATTTTATTCGATACGGGTGCTAGTTTCTCTTTCGTATCTGAATTGTTCCGTCAGAAAATTTCTATGCCCACTACTAGTCTTGAGGATGCATTAGTGGTAGAAATAGCAGATGGTAGGCAAGTTCTGATCCACGAAGTTCTGAAGCAGTGTGCTCTTAGTATCGAAGGGAGAGAATTCCCGATCGATCTGCTACCAATGTCAATCGGGGGTTTTGATGTGGTAATCGGTATGGATTGGTTGTCAAACAATCAGGCCGAGTTCGTGTGTTCCAAGAAGATGATTCGACTTCCCAACCCCTCTGGAGAGGTCGTGGTCATCTATGGTGAAAAGAGAAAGAGTGAAGTGGCAATAATCACAATGGCAAAAGCACGCAAGTGTTTAGTAAAAGGCTGTTCGTCTTTCCTAGCCTATGTGATCGATGCCAAGTTAGAGAAGTCCAAGCTGGAAGATATGAAGATCGTGCGGGAGTATCCAGATGTCTTTCCGGACGACTTGCCCGGGTTACCACCCGATCGTCAGGTAGAGTTTCGGATTGATCTCGTGCTAGGCGCTGCACCGATCGCTAAAGCACCTTACCGTTTAGCACCGTCGGAGATGCAAGAGATGGTAGCACAACTCCAAGAGCTTTTTGAGAAGGGATTCATAAGACCGAGTTCGTCACCTTGGGGAGCTCCGGTCTTATTTGTTAAGAAGAAGGATGGCACAATGAGAATGTGCATCGACTATCGTGAGTTGAACAAAGCTACAGTGAAGAACAGGTATCCGCTTCCGAGAATAGACGACTTGTTCGATCAACTTCAAGGAGCGGGTTGTTTCTCCAAAGTCGACTTACGATCAGGCTATCACCAAGTGAAGGTGAGAGAAGAAGATGTTCCGAAGACGACTTTCAGAACGCGTTACGGACATTACGAGTTCCTTGTAATGCCTTTTGGCCTGACGAACGCACCAACGGTGTTTATGGACTTGATGAATAGAGTGTGCCGACCATTCCTCGACAAGTCGGTCATTGTATTCATTGACGACATACTCGTGTACTCCAAGAGTGAGACAGAGCACGAGCAGCACTTGCGTGAAGTTCTGGAAGTGTTGAGAAAAGAGAGGTTGTACGCCAAGTTTTCCAAGTGCGACTTTTGGCTTAATGAAGTACAATTTCTGGGGCACGTAGTCACTCGGGACGGAGTGAAAGTAGATCCCTCCAAGATTGAAGCTATGATGAATTGGGAGCCTCCTAAGAGTCCGTCTGAGATCCGAAGTTTCTTAGGTCTGGCAGGATACTACAGAAGATTCATTCAAGACTTTTCGAAGATTGCCTCTTCCTTGACAGTTCTGACTCGGAAGAATGTAAAGTTTGAATGGACAGAGGCCCAAGAGAAGGCGTTCCGGATTCTTCAGAAGAAGTTGTGTGAAGCTCCGATCTTGACATTACCTGAAGGGTCGGAAGATTTCGTGGTTTACAGCGACGCTTCAAAAATGGGATTGGGTTGTGTGTTGATGCAACGAGGCAAGGTAATCGCTTATGCCTCGAGGCAACTTAAAATACACGAGCAGAATTATCCAACCCATGATCTAGAGTTAGCAGCGGTGGTGTTCGCTTTGAAGCTTTGGCGACATTACCTCTACGGCACGAAGTGTACTCTTTACACGGATCACAAGAGCCTGAAGTATGTCTTTGGTCAGAAAGAGCTGAATATGAGGCAAAGGCGGTGGCTCGAATTGTTGAAAGATTACGACTGTGAATTGCTTTACCATCCCGATAAGGCGAACGTGGTAGCCGATGCGCTAAGTCGGAAGGACTATAGCGGGAGTATTCGGAAGGACTAGGGGCCATGGCCTGCCTAGAGCGCGCACACACACACACATACATAAAGTGTTTAATAAAAGGCCATGTGCCTAAATACATCACAAATGTAAATCCCAAAATATTGTTTAACAAAAACCCAAAACAATAGCCTAAGACTTCAGTACACAAATTCGGTCAAAAAGAGTCCATAAGTGAAGCCCATACAGCAGGACAAGGTCTAAAAGCTCCAACAAAACTTCCTTCAACATCCTCAAGCTTCCTGTAAGATCCTGCAGTAATATGTAGGAACATACATAAGTTGCAAGTTTTTACATGTTTGAGTCCAAATACTCCATACATGTTCAAAACAACATACAAACTCAAATAACAAGTAATATATCTAAAAAGAGAATAAAAAGACTCAATGAGATGTAAAAAGACACTCAAAGTGTGAGAAATGTGATGTAAAGAATTAACCCTATCAGCTGGCCTCTTCTTGCAAGTGGAAAGATTCATTTGAAGCTATTAACATTCACTTTATGGATTAAAACAACCCCCAAATTCAAGGTACTAATTTTTCCATCCTTTTGGTTTAAATTCATAAAGTTCATTTTTGAGTGCCCTATAGTTTTCTCTTGGTATAAGAAGCTAGAACCTATAAAGTTTGCATCTTGTGTGTGTTCATGTCTCATTCTAAAATCCCTTTTAAATGTCAAAAATAGAAAGGGTTTATTTTTCTTCTTGTTTACTTCTAAGTTACAAGCTTTTATTTTATTCGAACTACTTGTTAACTGGTTTGTTTCTTCTTATCTTATTTTTTGGATTATTCCTTCAGTTCTTAGTTGCTTCATCCAATTAATAGATCCTCCATTTGTTTCATCCTTTCAATTACCTTTAAAGGTGGGTCATCTCATAGGCTCCTATTATAAGAGATCAAAACCTAATTTCAATCAGTAGGTGCAGCTTGGTGTAAATTCAAATTTTGCCTTAATGTGACATTCTTTAGGGTCTTCAATTAATGTAACAAAATAAATGAGGTGTTTGATATTTTGGAGGAGGAAAAAGATGATATACATAGGTAGAAAAGAGTTTTCAGAGTCAAGTGTACATAAGAATTGTGTTGTAAATTGCTTTATATTTTATTTCTTTTTGTTTTTTTTAACATTTCATTTGGGTTGTGAGAACAAGTGATTAGTCTTCGATTTTATTTTCGACCCATTAGCAACCTATGATGTTATGAATGATTAAGAGCATCTCCAATAAATTCTTTAAAATAGAGAAAATGAAGGTTATGTTTTCTATATAGCTTCAACAGATTTTCTACAATGTTCTCTAAAATAGAGAAAACATGAAAAGTTTCCAAGTTCAGATAATTCTATAAAACTTGATGCAGGGAGAGAGAAATAATTGTTTTATTTAATTCCACCAATGAGATTGAATTATTATTACTTTATATAATGTTATTTTAAACAGTGTATTGAGATGATAAAATTAGAGAAAAATATAATTTATGTTAGAATCTCTAAAATATAAAATGTGTTGGAGTGGGTATAATTCTTTTTAGAGATTTTAACTTTTGCTTCTTTAATTTAGAGAAATATGAAGTGAACAATTGAACAATATGAATTGAAATATGAGTATCCTACTAATTGTTTAACGTGATATAATATCCATTAAACATGAGTAAATTGTATGATGCAATGTATTTAAGCAATAAAATGAGTTAGATCAGAAGAAGCGTTTGCCACACTGTAATAAGAATGTAAAATACTTAGTCAACCAATTGTTATAAGCATAGACTACTAAATATTAAGATATGTTAGTTACAACAATTCAAATATGGAAGACTCACATGTTGCTAAGAACATCTTAGTAAACAATTTTTTCATATCTTAAATCCTCCTATCTTCATAGGCATTAAGTATGGTAAGCCCTTCACACGACATGACCTGAAATGCAACAATATACAATTACGTGCACACTGCCTTCTTTCAACAATCTATTAAACCTATAAACCATATTTTTCTTCGTCGTGTTGTCATTAGAGTTTGCTATACAATGAAATAAACAAATTAATTATCAATATGCCAACAAAGTATGCACATAATTTTAAAAGACATGTGTGCATGTGAGAAAAAAACCATACCTTCTGTTGAAAAACTTAAATCTGATAAGTTTTTTTTTGTTACTGTGCAACACATCATGCACTTGGTAAAGTGTTTTGATCCATGAAACAATGGATTTTTTAGAGCTACATATTTTATTTGGACTTTTTATTTTGTCTTATTAGAAGACAAAAAAATTGGTGGAGAATGAAAAATAATCTTATTGTGGATGACAACTCACTTTTGTCATCTTGTGTGGAAATGAGAAAAGAAAGAAAAAGTGTCATCAGCGAAAACAAATGGAGTGTCATTAGTGATAGGGTGGAGTGGCATCAGTGAAGGAAAAGTGTGGCATCAATGATAAGAGGAAAGCATCACTAATCACTTCCTCTCATCTTTGCCAACTCATTCTTTTTCTCCATTGTGGATGGCACATCATCTATTTTGTCTTCTTTTGCTCCATCTATATATAGGTGGTTTCATTTGAAAACCACCCTTATGTAGCAAACTATGAAACCCCCGTTTCCACCGTAGATCATAATCATCAATGGCTGAGATTAAATCAATCTATTTATGGTATTAATGAAATACTTTTTAATATTTTAATTAAAAAAGAAATGATGAAAAGGGTATTTTCGTACTTTTGATACTCTCCTTAATTTAGGCAAGTCGATGAATCCCAAAATAGACGCAATGCCAAATCATACCAACAATTACACTCGGGTATATTTTGGTGTTTGATTTCAGCAGATCGTCTTCCTCACGGCAACCATGATTCGACTTGCAAGAGGTATTTAGGTTGCATTCTTCATCAATTAATCACTGAAATTTTGAGATTTCTTAACACTATTTCACATCGTAGGTCGGAAACGGAGTGAAAGTGTGTGTCCCACAATCAGTATATATCAAGATTATATCACTCAATTTCCATACAAATCACTTTTATTAATCACAAGTATGAGATTACAAATTTTCTATCTCAAGAACTCGTATGATACTATCTCTCTGATCTCTGTTGCAAGACTAAAACACGCTAAACACTATTTATACAACAGAACTGAAACGCGCAAACACCTACAAGATTAAAACGCGCAAACACTTAAAAACAGAAAAATACAAATGTTGATTTTGACTTTTATTACAAAGAACTTTGACTTTGACTGAGATTTGACTTTCTGCTTTGACTTTGATCTTCAGATATCTTGATCTTGCATCCAACAAATTTATGCTCTAACAATCTCCCCCTTCGGATTCAAGATCATCACGAAAATATTTAGCAAAACAATCTCCCCCTTTAGATGCATTGACGAACTTTAAAATCTCCCCTTTAAGCACAATCTGAGTACAAACTTCCTCTTTTGGTTGATCTTTAACTTTAATCTCCCCAAAGATGATAGAAACATTCTTTAATAATCTTCTCAAGATTGTCTCAAACCTCTTTTAGTCTTCAGAAATAAATTATCTTCAGGTTTAACTCAGATTGCTTCAGCAAATAATCTTCAAATAAAATTTCAGCAAAATCAGCACATCTTCAGAAATCTTTAAACTTTTCTTGAACAATCTTTCACCCTTTCAATCTTTGAACTGTAACTTCTTCAAAGAAACAAATTCTTTGTGTGTTCGTGCAAGTGATAGAATGAATTAAGCATCTGATGATTGCTTATATAAGGCTCAACATTGTGTAAACCACTAAGACAACAGTAGATATACACAAACTCAATATGCATGATTGAAGTGCGAAGGTGGGGCAGACTTCCTTCTTTTTCAATATCCAGATTTTCCAAATGAAAATCAGATAGATAATGTGCTGCGTCCCCTTAGAATATGAAACACTTTCTTTTTAAGAAGAAAATTAGTGGCTGGTGGGGTTTTAACAAGAGTTGGCATGAGCTAGTTGCCTGTTTCAATAACATTCACGAAGAAATGTGAAACATTAGTAATGTGGCTGCCCGACTCAGAAAGTAGTTGGTGCAGAGTTTGATATTCTTTTACTCTGATCTCACACCCTCTTTCTTTTTAATCATTAAGCTCACATCTAACCAAACTCTCTTTTCCATTTTACCTCAACGCACAACCCACACTCATTTCTTTTCGACTCCTTACACTCAATCACTATAGATTAACTTCTTGGGTAGGAGACGCTGGCAATCGTGAATCCATAGAAGTTCATTTAAGTCCTAGCACAAAGAACCCATATTCCTATGAAGCAAATGTTGCTCAATATGGTTTAACTTGAACAGTTAAAGCGCAAATACAAGTCAGATATGTGTATGCTCATAATATAATCATGAAGATATGAGCATTTTTAAACATGAAAGTGTTTTCAAACAAGTATATTGAATGAATAGATAAGAATGCAAATGACTTGTTTGAAAATCTGACATTGTATGAAAATGATCAGAATCAAATGATATATCAGTTAAGGCTTATGGTCAAGAATAATGGATATTGTCCATATGAATCAAAATATAGAAATGCTTGAAATGAACGTTTCGAAATAAAATGACGCTAAAAAATTCATTGAAATACAAGCGGGGTGTCTTACCATCGAAAAAAAAATGTTTCAGATTTGAGACATGGTAAGAACATATTGAATAAAAATTCAAACCGATGTGTGTGAATACTTGAAAGTATATAGAAAAGACAATACACAAGTATTTATCTTTGGAAACACACGGTTTGTAATCATTTCAGCACATTTAACAATGAAAACATTTAAAATCACACTACCAATTCATGAAAATCCTATTAAGAATCGGGAAGTGGTTTGAACATTTAAAAACATGTTTTCTATGATTGAAAGTTGTCCTTCTTTCAACCAAATACGAGATTAAGATAAGAAATTAACCTTTCTATACAATCTTAAATCTCATGAAGTCAGTTGAAGTCATAAAGATATGATCTTGATAACTTCTCTCATTCTGCACAAGTCTCAAAGTCTAGTCAAAACAACTTTTATTCACAAAATTTATTGAAAAAAAAAAAACACAAAGCAGTAAAACAATTAAAATACGAGTTCTGATCTGAAGTAATCAGAAATCATATCCTTACTCCTTTTGTTGTACGCATAAACTCCCCCTAAATTCATGCATCACCAAAATTTAGCAATTAAGAAAATACAACAAGTCTATAAACTCCCCCTCAAAATAATGTTGATCATCTTATAAGCTTGTCACGCTCCCCCTGAGATCATGAACAACATGTTAAAGTGCATATATCCTTTCAGAAATAATGATAAAGAAGTGATGAAAAATTACAATAAAAGAAACTTTAAGAAGTAATTACTGATTAGACCTTGAGATTTAGCATACCAAGCTTAGATATAAGAAAATTGAATCTCTTTTCATCTAAAGGTTTGGTAAATAAATCTGCAAGTTGGTAATCAGTTTTTACAAAGTAAAGTTCTATTGTACCTTTTTCTACATTATCTTTAATAAAATGATACCTGACATCAATGTGCTTTGTTTTAGTGTGTTGCACAGGATTAGCTGATATGGCGATAGCACTCTTCGAGTCACAATAGATCGGTATTTTATCAAACTTGAATCCATAGTCTCGAAGCTGTGTTCGCATCCACAAGACTTGAGAGCAGCAACTGGCAGCAGTTACATTCTCTGCTTCAACAGTCGATGTGGAAACACATAATTGTTTCTTTGACGCCCAGCTAACGAGCTTGTCTCCAAGAAATTGAATATGACCTGAAGTGCTCTTCCTGCCCAACATGCACCCTGCATGATCTGCGTCTGAATAAGCAGTCAGTTCAAACCCTGTATCCTTAGGATACCACAGACCAAGATCTGCAGTCCCCTTCAGATATCCAAAAATCTGTTTGACAGCAGCCAAATGGGATTCTTTAGGGTCAGTCTGATATCTTGCACACAAGCATGTTGAAAACATTATATCTGGTCTACTTGAAGTAAGATACATTAAAGACCCTATCATACCTCTATAAGTCCTAACATCAACAACTTTTCCCAAAGGATCAGTGTTAATCTTAGTACCTGGTGCCATTGGGTTCCAATTGGTTTGCAATTTTCCATTTTGAACTTCCGAAGAATATCAAAAATGTACTTAGATTGATTAATGAAAATCCCCGTTGAAAACTGTTTGACTTGTAATCCGAGAAAGAAATTCATCTCTCCCATCATACTCATCTGAAAACGTGACACCATGAGATTTGAAAAGCTCTTACAATATTTAGGATTTGTAGAACCAAATATAATATCATCTACATATATTTGAATAAGAATGATATCAGCTTTCTCCTTTTTAATAAACAAAGTGGTATCAACTTTACCTTTTGAAAAACCTGACTTGGAAGTTGCTGAGAAGATTAGTTTGGAGGAAATTGTGGAAGACTTCAAGGTCGCGAAAGATCGACGAGTTCCACTTTGATGAACGATATTTTGAAAATTTCATATTTCATATTTAATGTTTAGTATTAGAGTTTACTATGTTATGACTTTGGACAATGTATTTTTGTATTTTTAAAAATATATATGATATATTAGGCCCGACCCCCGTGGTTGGAAAACTTGTGTTCCGCCCCTGCCTTAGAAAGACGACACATGTTGCTCGTGGTAGGAATTCTTTGTCTTTCTTTCATTAAGATTAAAATTCATGTCACTATACTCACATCTTTCACTTAACCAGATGATCTAGGACAAATGATGCAATTTCAAAGACTACCAAACGTTCAAAAGACGATGGTAGTATAGAAACATTTATGTTAGGTCTTATAAATTAATTGAACTTTTTGAGAAGCTAACAATTATATCTTTGTTTTTTTTCACAAATTCGGATTTTGTGGCGAGAGCAACATGAGTACATCCTAGTTCATCAAAGGGTCCAAAGGTTGACGAACAAGCACCAACACACTTCACAAAGAAAATAGTACAAGACATCAAAGCAATGGGTTTGAATGACGGTACACCACCAACAAAAATAGTTTATACAAGTTTTCAATTGATGTTATAAATTATAATATATCAAAAATATTGAACATCCCCTAACAATGTCACTGTAGCATTGAAGAATAAAATTCATCCAAGTAGGGGAGGTTTGAGAAGCAATGAACGAAAGATAGATAAATGTGTGGAAACAAGGGATGAAAGGATTGGATATAGGGTAGTTAAGCAGGAGACTAAAGATCATAATAAAGTAGCTTAGGTGGAGATTCTAAGGACAAGGACATCACCAAGACCTCTCCATGAAACCATTCAGCCACTCACAGATGATCAAAAGGGTGTTGTGAAGAGTATGGGATTAGAGTGTCTACTAGGCATGAAAACTGATGGGATACCTTCCAAGTTGGGTTTCTTTGTAGTAGACCACCTAGATACACATGAAATGGCACTAACGTTGAAGGATGGCCCGATCCCAATAACAGTGGAGTCAATACATGAATTGTTGGGCTTACTGTCAGGTGGTATCGACTTATTGAATGACGAACCTGGATCCCCTGATATAGACATCACAAAATCCTTCAAGATGCAATTTGATAAGATAAAAATGCGACCAAGGGATATACAAAAACTGATTCAAGGTTCGGGAGATTCTGTTTGTTAACATTATGTCAAAATGCAACCGAATGGGTTGTTGCAACATACAATTCTTGTCTAGAATCAAGAGTGAGAATATGCTCAATAAAATTGATTGGTGCAAATATATCTTTGACATGATGAAGCGAAGTAAGGACAGTTGGATTCAAAGGAACTTCCAAAGACTTGGTCGAGGACTTGAGGAATGTACAGGTGACTATCCGATGGCCCAAGAAAAGCGACAAAGGGGACGACAAGAAAGACAAGACCAAGTGGTGCGACTTCTATATCGATCATGGTCATTTGACTGATGATTGTATCACCCTAAAAAAGGAGCTCGCTTGGCACATCCCAAAAGGAAATCTGAAGGAAATAATCGATGAACCATCATCTTCCACCAACGACGTTCGACCACCGTCTCCTGTTCATGAGAAAGTCGTGAATTGTGTCACGGGAGGTTCCGACGTCTGTGGTTTGACTTATTCTGCAACAAAGAGGCATATGCTAGTCGAGGAGTAAATGATCAGCCGATACCTCGATCTTCGAGGCCTAAAGAAGAAGTGGAGTTGAAGTCCATAAAGATAACGTTCGACCAAGATGACCTGGGTGACTCATATCAGAAACATCACGATGGGTTAATTGTCCAACTCAAGATTGGTAATTGTTTGACCCGGAGAGTGTTGGTCGATGGTGGTAGCTCAACAAATATAATCTTCCTCGACACCATTACAACCATGGGACTCGATAAGTCGGAGATCGTTCGACGCTCGACGACCTTGGCTGGTCGTGATTGCTATAAGACATCGCTAAAGCCACATAATCAATTCATCTAGCAATTATAGGACCAGGACGCTTCAGAAACTACCGACGACTATCGTTTGGAAGGAGTCGTCCTGGACCAGAGCAAACCCGATCAATTCATCTTTGTAGGTTCTTCCCTCGATCCCTCCATTAAAAAGGAACTAATCTCTTTTTTGTAGGAACATGCTGACTATTTCGCTTGGACGCGCGAAGACATGGTCGACATTGACCTTGACGTCATTTCACACAAATTAAACGTCGACCCGTCATTCAAACCAATCAAATAGAAACATCAAAAGTTTGCTCCAGAACGGAATAAAGTGATCAGTGACGAAGTTGACAACCTCCTCAAGACCGGGAAGATTCGAGAAGTCAAGTACCTCGACTGGCTAGCTAATGTCGTGGTCGTACAAAAGAAAAACGACAAGTGGAGGGTGTGCATACACTTCATTGATTTAAACAAAGCATGTCCGAAAAACCCGTTCTCTCAGCCACACATCGATGCCTTAGTCGATGCGACCGCTGGAAACGAACTTTTGACATTCATGGACGCATATTCAGGCTATAATAAGATACTCATGCACGTCGACGATCAAGAGAAAACCGCCTTTATGAAAGACAGAGGTATTTATTGTTATAAGGTTATGCCATTTAGTTTGAAGAATGCAAGTTCCACATACCAGCTTTTGGTCAACAAGATGTTCAAGGAACAACTCAATGATACAATGGAAGTCTACATCGACGACATGCTCGTCAAGTCAAGACAGGCAGTCGACCACATTAGACATCTAAGGCAAGCATTCAACATCCTTAGAAAATATCACCTGAAGCTTAACCCAACGAAATGTTCCTTCGACGTGAGTGTCGGGAAATTCTTGGGATATATGGTGACACGACATGGGATCGAAGCTAATCCTGATCAAATCAAGGCCATAGTCGAAATCAAGTCGCCAAGAAACTTCAAAGAAGTCCAGCGTCTAACCGGTCGTGTAGCAGCCTTAAATAGGTTTATCTCACGATCGTCGGACAAATGTCATATATTCTACAACGTCTTGCGAAAGAATAAAGGTTTCCAGTGGACGGACGACCACAAACATGCATTGTAGAAACTGAAGGAATACATGGTGTCTCCTCCACTACTATAAAAGGCACAAGACAATGAGGTTTTCCAACTTTACCTAGCTGTAAGTCCTAATGCAGTAAGTGCAGTCCTGGTAAGAGAAGATGACAAACATCAACTGCCTATCTACTAAGTAAGCAAATCTCTACTCGACGCTAAGAGCAGGTCGATTAGCAAAATGGAGCATATATCTCAGTAGCTACGACATCGACTTCAAGCCTAGGACAACGATAAAATCGCAAGTCTTGGCAGATTTTGTCGCCGACTTTAGTCCCAAACTAGAGAAAGAAGCGCAAAAAGATGCTTATTCTGTGGTGACTCACGATGACAAACCCTGGACCCTACATGTCGACGGGTCATCTAACGCTAGAGGAACAGAAATGGGCGTCGTCTTAAAGTCACCACAGGGGGCAAGATGGTGTACTCCATACGATGTGGTTTCAAGGCGACTAACAATGAAACAGAGTATGAAGCCCTGATCGTGGGAATGAACATGGCGTACGATTTGGGGGCAAAAGGGTTGCACGTCAAGAGCGACTCTCTCCTCGTCATAAACCAAATGAGTGGATAATTCATAGCGAGAGATTCGAAGATGACAGCATACCTCAAAATAGCCAAAGCAAAGTCGGAAAATTTCAAACCTTTTTCGATTGAACAAACACCAAGAGATCATAACACTCAAGCCGATGCCTTAGCCAATCTTGGATCGACGCTCAACAAACCACTGTTCGACAAAATACCCATGATCCACCTCTCAATGTCGTCCATTGTCCAGATAGACAACAAAGAAGAAGATTGGTCGAGCGACATAGTGAATTATCTAGTACATAACCAGCTCCCTGAAGACAGAATGGAAGATCGAAAGATCAAATTCAAAGCTTCCAGATATGTCGTGATCCAAGGAAAACTCTATCGACGATCATCCACTAGACTTAACTTAAGATGTGTCACTAGCAAAACACGAGTTAAAGACATCTTACAAGAATCGCATGATGGTGAATGTGGCAATCATTCAGGCGGTCATCGTCTAGCCAATCGAATATCACGACAAGGTTATTATTGGCCGACATTACGACAAGACGCCATCAGGTATGTACAAAGTTGCGACGCATGTCAACGTCACTCAGGTACGTCACATAAACCCTCTGAACCTTTACACTCGACACTAGTTCCATGGCCCTTCATGAGGTGGGGAATGGATATCGTCGATAAGTTACCACCTGCCCCTGGGGAAAAGGTATTTTTACTTGTACTTACAGATTATTTTTCCAAATGGATAGAAGCAGCCACTTTTTCCCAAGTTCGGAATAAAGAGGTTATATCTTTTATCCAGACTAACATCATATGCAGGTTTGGAATACCATATGATATTGTCTACGACAATGGATCCCAATTCATAAGTGACAGAAGTCAGCAATTATGTGAAGATCGCAACATAAAACTAACGACCTCGACGCCACGATACCCCCAATTAAATGGACTTGCTGAATCGAGCAACAAGACCATTATCAACTCGATCAAGAAAAGACTAAAAGCTACAAAAGGGAAATGGGTCGAGGAACTTCCCTCAGTCCTCTAGGAAAATCGCACGACTCCACGTACGTCCACAGGACAAACCCCCTTTTCCTTGGTCTATGGTTGCGAGGCAGTTTTACCCGTCGAGATCCAGCTTCCGACATTGAGACATGACTCGGTCGACCATAACCTAGTCGACCTAAGTTGCGATCTTGACGCCCTTGAAGAAATGATAGAATCAGCACTAGTCCGAATGACGTCTCAGAAACAATCAATCGAGCATCACTTTAACAAAAACGTAAAGACTAAAGTCTTTCAAATAGGCGACCTTGTCTTACGTCGAGTATTTCAAAACACTCAAGAACAAATCGCAGGTAAACTTTCCATCAAATGGGAAGGTCCATATCGTATATCTAAAATCGTGGGAAAAGGTGCCTGTCGGCTCCAAACTCTCGATGACCAGAATATCCCTCGTAGTTGGAATGCAACACATCTCAAGAGGTATTTTTCTATGTCCTTTATTCTTTTTCCTTACGATTATCTATCATGACCAAATACTGACTTAAGCATCGGAAGGTCGTTGGTTAGCCAACGACCAACCTCTGAAATTGTTTCCTCGCAGGATCACACGACATAAGACTGTAAGTCTTTTATATGACTTGGTCTTGAAAATCCAAGATCTATGATCTAAGTTTTTAAACTTAGAAAAACTTTACTATGAATGAATGCCTTAGCTGCAAAAATCTTTGGGTTGAATTATTTGGATTGCCCTAGTCGCAAGTATCCTTGAAATTCTATTATTCGTATTATGCTAATCATGAGTATCTTGAGGTTGAATGGCTTGGAATGTGTTTACGTATGCATGATCGTACGACTCTCAGGTCCTACGTACTTTATTTGACTTATGTTTTCTTATTGACATATAAGACATTCGTCATGCAAGTCATAAAATAAAGACCACTTGTATTAATATTCAAAAAATACTGACTACAAACGGAAAGCTCGACCACCAACGGTCGACTAAATAAAACTAAAAGTTAAAAAGCTCAAGATAGAGGAGCATCTTCAGCAGGCTGCGACTCTGAAGCTTCGTTCGCCTAGGCCTCGTCCTCAACCTCGATCACTTTAACATTCTTATCATCTTCGGAGTCCAGGTCCTTCTCATTCCTGACATGTTCCAGATAGAGCTTGAGGTCTTCAGCAGCGTTGGCAAGGGGATTCTTCCTAGCAAGGTGACGCCTCATTATCGCCGCCTTTGTCGTCCATCAAGTAAAGGCCTCGACGAACTTAAGTTCTTCCTCTAACTCCTCCACCTTGGTCCCTATCTTGGCCTCTCTAGCCTTGAGGCCCTTGATCTATTTTTCATTCTCGACCAAGGACCCTTGGGCCCTCTCCAGATCCTTCCTCATTCTATTTAGCATGTCGCACGATATGTGAAGACGCGTATGCAGATCGGCCTTCTGATGTCCAGCGGCCTCTAGAACCTTGTGAGCTTCTTCAAGCAGCACGACCAAAGACTCCACCTGGGACGTAGCTTCCCTCTCCCTGGCCAGAGCAGCCCGCTCCCTCTCCAATGTCGCTTTCTCTCTTTCGAGAGCAGTCTAGTAGTGTTTGTCCTAACACTTGTCTTGGTACCTTGTTGGTTCACAGGTCCCACTACCAGAACACATAGGGCTCCTTGATTTGCCGACCGTGCACCTAAGATCACTTGAAGGACCGGTATTTTCGGAAATTTTGAGAAGAGTGTTTTGGAGATATAGCAACACCCACCTTAATCTTGTCTTGATTATTGTTTCTAGATTAAATAGGTTGTTGTGTTTTATGTCTCATTCTTTCACTACTATAATTGGTGCAAACTACCCTAACCTTATTGGGTTTTAGTTGTTTATATTTTACAAGGTGGTATAAACCTTCATATTATAAACGTTATATTGCTGAAATTTTTAGTTTTAAATTTACCTTATTTTTGGGGTGTTACAAACTGGTTCATCTTAAGTGTGGTTCTTGTATAAACATTTGCATTCATGATTAGTACTGTAGTTGTCTTGTTTGGCATTTGAGACCATTTTTAATTTGTTTTTTAAGTCTTACGTTACAATGGTAGCTACGTACTACGTTATCATACCGTAAGTTGATTGGAATCAACAAATTTTGGTACGTCATGGTTTATATGCTATGGGGAATCATAGTTCGCTGGATTATTGGAAACATGATAATAAGTAGACTCGTTGCTTTTGATATTCATAGTATGCTTTGAAGATGGCTTCATTGTTAAAAGAATATTTTTGAATGATTGTGACCTGATGAACAGTTATATAGTCCGACTTTGTTGGGAACTGAAGATTCTACTAAGTGTGGTTACTACTGCTAGTACAAGAGTGGTTACTACTGCCAGAACACTTTGAAGATTAATACTGCTGAGTATTACTACTGCTAGTAGAATTACTACCGCTAGTCAAAGTTAGTACTGCTTGAACAAAGTTAGTACTGCTTAGCTAGTTAGTACTGCTAGTAGTTAGTACTGCTTAGTAGTTAATGCTGCTAGAAGAAGTTAATGCTGCTAAGCATAATTAGTGCTGCTAAAGAGATCCGGATGGAAAGTATGACAGCTGGATATTCTGAAGATATACTGAAGATATACATAGAAGATATACATGGAAGATATACTGCAGATTTGTTTATTCTTTGTAATTATCTTTTGATCAGTATATGTATAGAATGTATAGAATAGATAGATATAACTTTTGATAATTTTTTGATAGAGAGAAAATCAACCTCAAGGCATAGATCCTAATTCTAGAGAAGTAGAATTCGTATTGGTGAGTCTGTTCATCAATATTGAGGTTGAGTGTGTAATCTTGTAGCTTCAAGCATTCAATACAAGTTTACAGTTTGTTAATCATATACTGTTTTGTTTACTGTTTTATTAAATATCAAAGTGTTATTCCGCAACTTCTTTGATATTAGTTTCTGATAACTAATTCTTGTTAAGAATTCGATCCTGACAAGTGGTATCAGAGCCAATTCTATCAGAAACATCTATCTATCATGGAAAATCTTACAGAATCAAGCAGTACTTTGGTCTCCAAGGTTCCAATGCTCAAACCCAGTGAGTTTGACATGTGGAAGATAAGGATCAGACAATATATTCTTCTCACTGACTACTCAATGTGGGATATCATTGAGAATGGTCCTTCTGAAGCTGGAAGGATAGGACCAGATGGAAAAAGACCTCCACCAAAGACAGATGGTGAAAGAAAGATCAGACAAACAGAGATGAAGGCCTTGAGCACTCTGCTCTTGGCAATCCCCAATGAATATCAGCATCAATTCTGCAATTGTACTGATGCTCAAATTCTCTGGAATTCTCTAGAGAAAAGATTTGCTGGAACTAAGAGTATCAAAAGAAATCAAAGAGATGTTCTTAAGCAGCAGTATGAGAATTTTATTTCCTCAAAGAATGAGTCTATGACTCAAACTTTTGATAGGTTCAATAAACTCATTGGTGAACTGGCCACTGTTGGAGTAAAGATGGATCAAGATGACATCAACAGGAAGTTCCTCAGATCTCTAGGGGATGAATGGACTATGTACACTGTCTCTTATAGGCAGAGTGACAATCTGGAGGAAAAAGAACTTGATGATCTATACAATGATCTAAGAGTTTTTGAAACTGAGGTAGAGATCAAGAAGAAGCCTACTGGTTATGTCCACAATTCTGCACTTCTTTCAGCAGCAACTGATACTACTGCCATCCCTGAAGCAGTTAGCACTGCTGGTGGAGCAAGTTCAGAAAAAGGATCTGAAACAATCTTTGAAGCCTTCTTGTCCAGTCATAGCAACAACTCATTAATCAATGATGATCTGGATCAACTTCACCCTGATGACCTGGAGGAGATGGATATCAAATGGCAGATGGCCATGCTATCCATGAGGGTGAAGAAGTTCATTAAAAGAACAGGAAGAAATAATTTCTCTCAAAGAAGAGAGGATGGAGCTGGGTTCGACAAGACCAAAGTGGAATGTTATAAGTGTCACATGAAAGGACACTTTGCTAGAGAATGCAGGAGTGCTGTTTCTAACAACATCCACCAACAAGCTCAGAATGGTAGCTACACTCAGAACAAGAATCCTGCTCAAGCCCTTGTTTCTCAACAAGGAATGGGATTTGATTGGAGTGATCAAGCTGAGGAAGCCATTCAGAATCAAGCTCTAATGGCAGAAGTGTCTGATCTTCCATCAGAGGTAATTTCTAACCTTTGCACTAAAACTTGCATTGACACTGTCAAAAGATACAGGGATCACAATCAAAGTATGTGTGATGACCTCAAAAGGTTAGAAAAGGATAGAAGAGATTATGTGCTAATAGTTGAGAGATTTGAAGAACAAATCAAAGGCTTTCAAGCCAATGAACTTCAACACTCTTATGATACTAACTACTGGAAGTGGGAAAAGAGTGAGTTAGAGACTAAATTGTCCAAATCCTTGGAAGAGAGGGATAAGCTAAAAGAGGAATTGTCCAAAGTTAAACTGGACATAGAGAAGTTTTCATATGCTTCAAAAGCAATGGATTCTCTTCTAAAGGCTCAGATACATGATAAGATGAAGCCTGGTATTGGATACAACAGTACACCTCCTCCTTATAACAACAATTATATCTCTCCTACTTCAGACTTGTTAGAAACCAAGGAGAAAAAGGACTTATCTGAAAAGACCTTTAAGATAGACCCTTTGGATGAAGTAGTGATTAAGGATCTAACTGAGAAAGAAGCCAGTAAGAAGAGAGATAATGATATAGATAAAGAAATCCATGAAGAAAACAATATAATCACTAATGAGGGATGTGGGAAAGACTGGATAAAGTCCAAGGAGATAGAAAAGACCAAAGGAAAAGACAACAAGGTCCATTACAAACAGACCACAGTTGTGAATCCTGCATCTTGTAAACAGTGTGAATGCAGTAAAGCCAAGAGCCTAAATTCTGGTTTAAAAAGAGGAAATCAAAGAAACTGGAACAATCAATGGGCTCAGAAGCAAGGAGTTGATCTGAGTAAAATCAATAGACCAAAACCTTGCTTCATATGTGGAAAGTTAAATCATCTGGCTAAATATTGCTTCTTCAATCCTATTAATCAACAGATGACCTTTCAAAGATGTAAGCAAAAATCTGTTGATTATAGGAAGGCTGGAAAGAAACATGGTGAAAAGAAAGGCCCTATGAAGAAAAGGATTTTAAAAGAAAGCATTAAAATGTGGGTGCCCAAAAGCACTAAAACTGTTAGTACTGCTGACAGGGTTAGTGCTGCTGGAAGTTTTACTGCTGCTACCTGTGTTAGTACTGCCAAAATTATTAATGCTGCTAATACAGTTAGTACCTCTTCAAAGGCTAATACTGCTAACACAGTTACTGCTGCTAACCCAGTTACTACTGCTAACAAGGTTAGTACTGCTAGGCATGCAAGTGCTGCTAAGGCAGTTAACTCCTCAAAAACCAGTACTGTTTCCAGCACACATGTTTCCAAGCCTATTATTGTGACAAAGTACTCCAAACATGAGGAGCTAAAATTCAAAAATCTTGTCAAGAAGAAATGCAAGTATTTTGATGAGAAAGGGATACCCAAGACCACTTTGGCTTGGGTTCCTATTTCAAACTAACTGATCTATCTTATGTGCAGGGCAACCAACAGCTCAAAGGAAGGAGCATATGGCATGTTGATAGTGGTTGCTCAAGGCACATGACAGGCAACATGTCATGTCTTCAGGATTTCAAGCATATCAATGGAGGACATGTTGCTTTTGGAGATAATCTTACTGGTGGTAAGATAAGTGGAAAAGGTAATGTCACCAAAGGTAAGATGACATTTGAGGATGTCTACTATGTTGATCAATTAAAATACAACCTGTTAAGTGTATCACAGGTTTGTGACAAACAACATAGTATATTATTTACAAATACTGAATGTATGATCCTTGCTCCAGAGTTCAAAGTAGTTGATGAAAGCATGATACTACTAAGAACTCCAAGAAAGGACAATGTTTACTGTCTAGATTTGGAAAATGTTTCAAGTGATTCATCTCTAAATTGTCTTGTTTCAAAAGCTTCTGTAGATGAATCATCTCTATGGCATAGAAGGATGTGTCACATGAATTTTAAGACTATGAACAAACTTGTTAAAAACAACCTTGTAAGAGGTTTACCTTCTAAAGTCTTTTCATGTGATGATCATTGTGTTGCTTGCCTCAAAGGCAAACAGCATAAAACTTCTCATAAGACCAAAGAGATAAATTCTATTTCTTCTTGTCTCCAGTTATTGCACATGGATCTGTTTGGTCCTACAAATGTTATGAGTATAGGCAAGAAATCTTACTGCTTAGTTATTGTTGATGATTACTCTAGATTCACCTGGGTATATTTTCTAAGGACTAAGGATGAGACAAGTGGACTGATCAAGTCCTTTATCCTGAGAATTGAAAACCAAACTAATCAAAAAGTAAAAGTCATTAGATCAGATAATGGGACTGAATTCAAAAATTTTGATCTAAACACCTTTTGTGAAGAGAAAGGGATTGAGAGACAGTATAGTGCTCCTAGAACTCCTCAACAGAATGGTGTTGCTGAAAGGAGAAATAGGACATTAATAGAGGCTGCTAGATCTCTGTTGGCTGATTCAAAACTGCCAATTACCTTCTGGGCTGAAGCAGTTAATACTGCCTGTTATGTCCAAAACAGAGTTCTAGTAGTTAAGCCAAAGAACAAGACACCATATGAGCTTTTAAATAAAAGAAAACCCTTTATTGGTTTTTTCAAACCTTTTGGGTGTCCTTGTACAATTCTCAATACCAAAACTCACTTAGGTAAGTTTGATAGCAAAGCAGATGATGGATTTCTTGTTGGTTATTCATCTCAAAGTAAGGCCTACAGAGTGTTCAATTCATCTACTAGAATAATTGAAGAAAGTGACAATGTCAAATGCAATGAGAACAGACCAAATCCTATTGGAACTGGTCCTCAATGGTTATTTGACATTGATTCACTAACTAACTCCTTTGGTTTCAGTAGTAACGATCATGCAGGTTCAGGAGGTGAAGGATCAGGGACTACACAAGTTCAAGAAAGTGTATCTAAATCAGTGATCTTTCCCACACCCACAGTGAATTCTTTTGAAGACTGTGAAAGGGATCAAACTACTGGACCAAGTCAGAGTAGAGATGAAGAGAATCAAGAAGATAAAGAATCAGAAGTAGCTACTGAAAACACTTCAGGTGAGTTGAATGACTCCAATCTAGAAGCTGTTGTGAATGAAGAACCTAGTCATAACACCAGAGTTCAAAAGAATCATCCTCCACAGCTGGTAATAGGAGATATATCATCTCCTATGATGACTAGACATCAGAGCAGACGTCAAGAAATGCAAGATCAACATCATACAGTGATGTCTTGCTTTCTATCCCAGCTTGAGCCTAAAAGGGCACATGATGCAATGAAAGAATCCAGCTGGATAGAAGCAATGCAAGAAGAATTGCTACAGTTCAAACTACAAGATGTATGGGATCTGGTAGACCTTCCTAAAGGTCACAGAGCAATTGGCACAAAGTGGATCTTCAGGAACAAGAGAGATGAAAGAGGAATTGTCATAAGGAACAAAGCAAGGCTAGTGGCTCAAGGGTATACTCAAGAGGAGGGTATAGATTATGAAGAAGTCTTTGCACCTGTGGCTAGGATAGAAGCTATCAGATTATTCCTAGCCTATGCTTCTTACATGAACTTCAAAGTCTATCAAATGGATGTAAAGAGTGCTTTTCTCTATGGATCAATTGAAGAAGAGGTATATGTCTGTCAACCACCAGGGTTTGAAAACCCAAGCTATCCAGACAGGGTATACAAATTGAAGAAAGCTCTTTATGGACTGCATCAAGCTCCAAGAGCATGGTATGACACTCTGTCATCCTATCTCTTGGACAATGGCTTTGAAAGAGGAGTCATTGATAAGACTCTATTTATCAAAAGAAAGAAGAAGGATATCTTGTTAGTCCAAATTTATGTTGATGACATTATCTTTGGATCTACAAGAGATAACATGTGCAAGGAGTTTGAGGATCTAATGCATCAAAGGTTTAAAATGAGTTCCATGGGGGAACTTACTTTCTTCCTTGGACTCCAAGTTCAACAGAAGTCAGATGGCATCTTCATATGTCAATCCAAGTATGTGCAGGACATTCTAACCAAGTTTGGATTCTCAGATTCAAAACCTGCTAGTACACCAATGGAAACACACAAACAGATAACAGCAGATCTTGAGGGGGAGGATATGGATGTGCATCATTACAGATCCATGATTGGCTCTCTCATGTATCTCACAGCATCAAGGCCAGATATAATGTTTCCAGTCTGTGTGTGTGCAAGATTCCAAGTTAGGCCAAAGCAATCTCACTTTCAAGCTGTTAAGAGGATATTCCGATATCTCAAAGGACAACCCAGATTGGGACTTTGGTATCCTCATGACTCACCCTTTGACCTAATTGCATACTCAGACAGTGATCTAGGTGGGGCAAACTTGGACAGAAAGTCTACTTCTGGAGGATGTCAGTTCTTGGGTGCTAGACTAGTTTCATGGCAGTGCAAGAAACAAACCACAGTGTCCACATCTACAACAGAGGCAGAGTATATAGCAGTTGCAAGTTACTGTTCTCAAGTCTTATGGATTCAGAATCAAATGATGGACTATGGGGTAACCTTTCTACACACTCCCATCTTTATTGATAATAGCAGTGCTATTAGCATTATAAATAATCCAGTCAAGCACTCTAAGACAAAGCACATTGAGATCAGGTATCACTTTATAAGAGACTGTAATGAAAAGAAACTTGTTCAAGTTGTAAAAGTTCATACTGACATCCAATTTGCTGATCTATTCACCAAAGCATTTGATATGGGTAGATTCACTTTCTTGGTAACAAGTGTGGGAATGATCAACTCTGAATAAGCTTTATCCCAAAAAGTGAATAAATATCTGAATATTATAGATTCTTGGTGCTTCTAATCAATCTTTGCAGGGCATGCATAGCAGTACTCAATTCAGCCTAAACCTCAAGGAGTAAGTACAGTTAATACTGCTAGTTGGTTAATACTGCTAGTTGGTTAATACTGCTAGTTGGTTAATACTGCTAGTTAGTTAATACTGCTAGTTGGTTAATACTGCTAGGTGGTTAATACTGCTAGTTGGTTAATACTGCTAGTTTGTTAATACTGCTAGGTGGTTAATACTGCTAGTTGGTTAATACTGCTAGTTGGTTAATACTGCTAGCTAGTTAATACTGCTCGCAGTTAATACTGTTCGCAGTTAATACTGCTAGTTAGTTAATACTGCTCGCAGTTAATACTGCTCGCAGTTAATACTGCTAGTTAGTTAATACTGCTCGCAGTTAATACTGCTCACAGTTAATACTGCTAGTTAGTTAATACTGCTCTAGGTTAATACTGCTTATTATCCGAATACTATAAATACCCTTTGCCCGCCTAAACGTTCATAACGACTCTTTGCATACTGTTCACTTGCTCTTCTAATCTTTTTCTCTCAAGTACCTAGTCTTCCAGGCAAGAACATCCCAGTTCAATGGCATCCATGGCGTTTATCGACGAGCACAATGAGATCGCAATGCTACAGAAGCCCAAACAAGCCGAAGGATTCCACCAGATTGTGGATTTCCTCAAGTCGAGCCATATTGCTTATGCTCTGACAGTTGCCCCTACAATCTACATTGAGCATCAAAGGCAGTTCTGGGCCAATGCCACCATTGTTACTGAGAATGGTGTGCAGATGATCAACACAAGGGTGTGTGACCAACCCCTAACTGTATCTGAAGAAGTTATTCGCATCAGTCTACGTCTAGACGATGCTTCTGGTATAACTTCTATTCCCAATGATGAACTGTTTTCTTCCCCTACAAGAATGGGGTATGGAGGCCCATTGGGTATTTTCAAATTCTCAAAAGCAAAATTTTCACCCCAATGGCGTTTTCTTGTTCATACCTTGATGCACTGCATCTCCAAAAAGACTACTAGATGGAGTGAGTTCAGCAGTCCAATTGCCTATGCTTTGGTCTGCTTGGCTACAGCCAGAAAGTATAATTTCTCAAAAATGATATTCAGTGATCTTGTATCAAACATGGGAAACAAAAAGAGTTTCTTTATGTATCCCAGGTTTGTCCAAGTAGTTATTACCAATGAATT
Source organism: Arctium lappa (assembly GCA_023525745.1). Classification (NCBI taxonomy): domain Eukaryota; kingdom Viridiplantae; phylum Streptophyta; class Magnoliopsida; order Asterales; family Asteraceae; genus Arctium; species Arctium lappa. Next base: position 41,757,844 of record CM042047.1, on the reverse strand, counting down.
GACGGACATACCACAACCTGTTGGGGTATATGTACCTAAACCCCCCAAAGGCAAGGTTTTCTCGAATATGAGAAGGTCTGCTGGGGACTCGGAAGGAGTGGACACCCCATTGTTCTCTACAATGATGGTGGTGTCCCAAACCACTGAAGGTATGGCAGCAGGGTCAAGGCCCACATTAGACCAACCCACTGCTAGCCAAACCCAACCTTCCCACTCAAAAACAATTCCCCAGTCTCTTCTTGAAAAACCAACCTCTCCAATTACCCAAACCTACAAGAGGAAACAGGTAAAGAAGGCTCCTTCCCTTCTTGTACCATCACCCCCCAAGCCTTTAAGCCCTCTAA